>OZ014523.1:321272442-322522442 GCA_963966055.1 Lathyrus aphaca
CCAAAACTGAATGCATAGTGTCTAATAAAGAACAGAAGGTTGTCATGAGAGGAGTCAGATCTAAAGACAACTGTTACATGTGGGAACCTCAAGATTTCAGTCTCACTTCAACTTGCTCTTTAGCCAAAGAAGAAGAAGTGAAACTATGGCACCAAAGACTGGGTCATCTTCATTTCAGAGGCATAAAGAAAATCATATCTATGGAAGCTGTGAGAGGTATTCCTAAACTGAAGATTGATGATGGCAAAATATGTGGTGAATGTCAAATAGGCAAGCAAACCAAGATGTCCCATCCAAAGCTCCAACATCTGACAACTTCCAAAGTTTTGGAATTATTGCATATGGATCTTATGGGACCTATGCAGGTTGAGAGCCTTGGTGGTAAGAGGTATGCCTATATGGTGGTTGATGACTTTTCAAGGTATACATGGATAAATTTTATCAAAGAAAAGTCTGATGTATTTGATGTATTCAAAGATTTATGCCAAAGAATACAAAGAGAAAAAGCCAGCTGTGTGGTCAGAATAAGAAGTGACCATTGAAAGGAGTTTGAGAACCAAAAATTCTTAGATTTCTGTTCTTCAGAAGGAATCAATCATGAATACTCTTCACCAATCACTCCTCAACAGAATGGGATTGTTGAGAGGAAGAATAGAACTATCCAAGAATCAACAAGAACTATGATCCATGCTAAAAAGTTACCATTGTATTTCTGGGCTGAAGCTATGAACACAGCTTGTTACATTCATAATAGAGTCACTCTAAGGAAAGGAACCTTGTCCACAATCTATGAAGTCTGGAAGGGCAGAAAACTCACAGTTTAGTACTTCCATGTTTTTGGAAGTAATTGTTATATTCTGGCTGATAGAGAGCAAAGAAGAAAAATGGATCCTAAAAGTGATGAAGGGATTTTCCTTGGATATTCTATAAACAGCAGAGCCTATAGAGTATTTAACTCTAGAACCAAGGTTATCATGGAGTCCATAAATGTAATAATTGATGATGCTCCTGCAGATGTTACAGAAGATGTTGGAACATCTGCTGACAGCCAAACTAAAGCTGAAGAAAAGAGTGATCATCCTGACTCCACTCAAACTGATGCAAGGACCGAACAATCCAGCAAACCTCCCTCCATCAGAATCCAGAAGGATCATCCCAAAGATTTGATAATTGGGGATCCCAACAGAGGTGTAAGCACTAGATCAAGAGAGGTGATTTCAGGTTCCTATTTTGTCTCAAAAATAGAACCTAAAAACATCAAGGAAGCTCTTACTGATGAGTACTGGATTTGTGCTATGCAAGATGAATTAGGTCAATTCACAAGGAATGAAGTGTGGGATCTTGTTCCTAGACCTGATGACATAAATGTGATTGGCACTAAATGGGTGTATAAGAACAAGTCAAATGAGCAGGGAGTTGTTACAAAGAACAAAGCCAGACTTGTAGCTCAAGGATACACACAAATTGAGGGAGTAGACTTTGATGAAACCTTTGCACCAGTAGCAAGGCTTGAATCAATCAGACTACTTTTGGGAATTGCTTGTATCTTGAAGTTCAAGCTAATTCAAATGGATGTGAAAAGTGCCTTTCTAAATGGATATCTTAATGAAGAGGTATATGTAGAACAGCCTAAGGGATTTGTTGATCCAAGCTGTCCAAATCATGTGTACAAACTAAGGAAGGATCTTTAGGGACTGAAGAAAGCTCCAAGAGCATGGTATGAAAGGCTGACTACTTTTCTTATCAAGCAAGGGTACAGGAAAGGTGGAATAGACAAAACTTTGTTTGTTAAAGATGAAGAAGGATAAAACTAAAGTTGCTTTTGGTCCTACCAAACAATGGAGCAAGGTGAATACACAGAAAAGGAAAGCTGTCACCCCTCCAGATTCAGATGTTGAAGAGGATGTCCCAACATCCCCACCAAAGAAGAAATCAGCTCCCTCAAGGTCCTCCTATGCTGTTCCAGAAGCTCCTATGGACAACATCTCTTTCCATCATGTGTCAAGTGTGAACAGATGGAAGTTTGTCTATCAAAGAAGGGTAGCACTTGAAAGAGAGCTGAGCAGTAATGCACTTGAGTGCACAGAGGTAATTGATCTTATCTCTTCTGCTGGCTTGTTCAAAATAGTGTCAAACTTCTCTCCTTTCTTTGAGCTGCTAGTCAAGGAATTCATTGTAAACCTTCAAGAAGACTGTGCTGATGGTAAGTCAGCTGACTTCAGAAAAGTATATGTAAGAGGGAGATGTGTGGAATTATCTCCTAGGGTTATCAACCGCTATCTAGGAAGAGAATCTGATGGTCCTAATGAGTTAGGGAAGACTGATAACCAGGTTTGCAAGGTCATCACTGCTAATCAGGTCAAGACTTGGCCAGTCAAGGGGAAGCTTTCTGTTAGCTTGCTGACAAGGAAGTATGCAATGCTGCATAGGATTGGCACTGCAAACTGGGTCCCTACCAACCATACCTCCTCAATAGCAACTGGATTGGGCAGGTTTATATATGCTGTGGGCACCCAAACAAAACTGGATTTTGGGGCTTATATTTTTGATCAGACATTGAAGCATGCTGGATCATCTGCAACAAAGCTGCCTATTGCCTTCCCTTCTCTGCTGTGTGGAATAATACTGAGCCAGTATCCAGGTATCCTCACTGAGAAGGATTCAATCTGCAAAAGAGAGAGTCCCCTGGCCTTCCACTACAAGCTGTTCTTGAGTAATCATGCAGCTGATGTTGAAGCTCCCTCTGGGACATCTGCTGGATCTTCAAAGGCAAAGACTCCAATCTCCAAAGCTGCTTTGATTGCTGAGCTGAAGAACACATGCAAAGAACTGGATGCCAGGAAGCAGAAGCTTGAGGAGATTATCCAAAGGCTGGAGATTGAAGAGAATGCTCAGAAAGCTGCTGCTTCTGATGAAGAAACTGAAGAAGAGGAAGACACTGAATATGAGGATTCTGAGTGAAACTTGTATGTGAGGAATATGTAATGTCTGCTTCTGCATTGTAATTTTGAATTAGTAACTTTGGCCCCAATTTATGTCTAACAAGGGGGAGAAGAGAACTGAACAACAACAACAATGTATGATGCTGCTTACTAATTAATGAAAAACTTCTGTTTGCTTCTGAACTAAAGCTGTTGTTTTGTTTGAAAAAATATTCTGTTGCAACAAGTCTGAACACATGTAGGTTTGAGGGGGAGTAAACTCTCACATGACTCAACAGAAAAGAACTGTTGTACTCTGATAAAAGAAATTCTGCTGCACTCTGATAAACCAGAAAAGTATGTTAGCAAAAAATTAGCCAAAGGGGGAGTTTGTAGATGTTTAGAATTGGCAGAATTTTTGACCAACAAGAAGTAATGAATTTAGTTCAGGATGTCACACCAGATGTTGTGACATTATCAAACAGAGTTTAAGTAAAAGAACTGAATTCAGGATGTCACACCAGATGTTGTGACATTGTATCAGTTAATGAAGTAAGTTCAGTTTACAGGATGTCACACCAGATGTTGTGACATTGTATCATGCAATGAAGTAAGTTCAGTTTTCAGGATGTCACACCAGATGTTGTGACATCTCAAACCTGCTACCAGAATTAGTTAATGATTAACAGAACTGAGTAAATTCAGGGAAGTTATATGGAATTAATTATGGTTGGATAAAACAGAAGAAGGCGCATCTGTAGGGAGATTTGTTATGTGACTTCAGCATAATCAGAAGAACTGAATCACCTAGAATCTAGGAAGTAACAAACCCTAATTCAAGGTGATGGCAGCATGCGTATCGGGATTGGATAAACCTACAGAAAGCCCAAAATCCAAACACCTATTTAAGCAACAGAAACTCTCAGAATAGAGTACGAAATTAAGAAGACCAAATAGGGTGTTTTGTGTTTTAATAGCAGGTTGTTTTATGTGTATCACTTTATGAGCTTTTAAGCAAAAGTGTATTTGTGTCTTGATTGAAACTGTGAAGTAAGATCAAGCTGTTTTGTTTGAAGTATGACTTTAATTTTATTAAACTTGTAAACATATCACTGTGTGATTGAGGGGGAGTGAGTTGGTACTCATATCTAAGTTGTGTCTTAGGTAGAAATTTCCTTGGGTAGATATTAAGTGAAAGATTAAACTGAGTGGTTTAAGTCTAGAATTAATATTACTTATATTGGATTTCCTTCCTGGCTTGGTAGCCCCCAGATGTAAGTGTGGTTATACACTGAACTGGGTTAACAATTTCCTGTGTTGTATAATTTTCCTGCACTTTAAGTTTTGGTCAAGTTGTCAAGTGTTTAAACATCTCATTCGACATCACGTACCTGATCATAGAATTTCAACTTTGTACTAACTTCGACATTTCAACAACAGTCCAGGTGTCAAGCTTCTCCCCTACTTAATTCCAACTAACACCTGCAACAACGACTAGAAACTAATAACAAGTACCGACAGTGTTTCACACACATGCCACGTACTAAGGAATTAACAACACTAGACAACATTGGCCGGATGGACTGACCTGCTCTGATACCACTAATGTAACACCCTTCTACCCCAAAATATAATATTTAAATACTATCAGAGTAATCATCAAAAATGGTATCACATTTTCATCATAAATAAACACAAACAGTGTCCTGTCCCGTAACACGGGTTAATCAGCATCAAAATATCATAAACATTTCGCAGCGGAATTTTACTACATAAATTCAAAAACTTCATAATAATAATTTTCACCATCCTGAATTTAACATCATAAAATGGAAAACATTATCCAGATAACAACATACTGAAAACAGTTTAACAAAAGAAACCCATCCCAGTGTTACATGACACAGAGCAGGACACATAACCATAACCACTCCTAAGGAACACTAAAGCACGCTCCGAGACTTATGAATTACTCCTATTGCACTGCAGGACTATTCTTCAACATCTGCAAGTTACCCACGAAAGAGGCAACATTTCCAAGCAGGCAGGGTGAGTAATCATAATATATCATAAACTCACAAGAATATAGAATCATAAATAAATTAGTACACATAACATGACATCGTCAACTATAAAATTCAACAACAACCACAACACTATCATGAAATAAATCAACACCAAAACAGTCATGAAATTCATCCAGAATATGCAATTCTACATCCTGATATGCAATATGCATGTGGTACCAATTTCACCATAAGATGGATACATAACCATCAACCCTCCACAAGGGAGCACACCATAATCATCGAGACACTTCAATCCACACGATGGGATTGAAGCAAATAAATAGGCCGAAGCCCCATCGTGAATGTTATGAAATGCAATGATGCGCTACATCAAGAAAATTCACCAAAATTATTCGCATCATTCATTTCAATAAGCAAAACAACCATCAAATATTCATATATATCATCATGACATTACACCCTGAACACTGGTTTCCTAACCACTCTGACACATCAAGAATTAACCCGTACCCGGTAATTTATAAGGTAATTATAAGGTTATTTCCCAAATTCATTTATCAAAAACTGTTGCATTTTTCTCGTTTCTATTCATCAAAATAAAGTTCAGTTTGTACTCGTTCCGACGCTTCAAACGAAATGCGAATCAGACTCACGGTTTAAAAGATATGAATTTTTAAAGAAATAGAATTTGCTGTCCCAACAGTGTTAACCGGTTAACCCATAGCGTTAACCGGTTAACGCCTACGAAATTTCCAGAGATCACAAAAATTGCAATGGTTAACCGTTTAACCCATAGCGTTAACCGGTTAACGCACGTTTTACAGCAGCTCTCTACTACTCAATACAGACTGCACTCCAAACATCAAAACCCCCAAATTTCACTACGGGATTCATATTATTCCACTCAAAAACCATCCAAAAACATCAATCAAACATCAACAACATCAAGATAACAATTATACCAACAATTATATAATTATAGCTCATTCTATTCACTCTAATTCATCAAGATTTCTCTCATAAACTCCACCTAAATCAAACACCCTTAAAACTCATAAACTCATACAATCCTAATCTATTCATAATCCAATTCTTATGCAATTACAATAGATTATGAAAACTCCCCATACCTTAGAGAATTTCGCCGCTTTACACGCTTCTCTGGGGTTCTCCACAACCTCCTGACTCTGAGCTTCTCCTTTCTTCAGAGCACTTCCCAAACACGATAGAAAACAACCAAATGAGAAACTCATCGTACTCTCTCTTTTACAAAACTATTCCAGTTTATGTTTTTCCCAACTTAACCTTACTCTTTCCTCATAAAGACCATCTTGCCCTTTTCCTCAATATTTTTATTAAATAATACTAATATAATAATACACTAATTATTCATATTATATAAAAGTACTCCTCATATTCCCAATTGACCAACATAACCTCCATACCCCACTTTTATTATTATATAATAATAAACAATAATTTTGAATAATACTACATGATTATTCTTATTATTAATATTATTAAAATAATATCACCACCATGCATCTGGCCACATAACCGCTTATTTTCCAAAATTATCATATATCCTCAATTAAGCAACAATTACTCATAATCGAATTTGGGGTGTTACAACCTTTTTTTGTAACAGCCCGGGCCCCTCGCAAGGCAATCCCAACACTACCACCTTACGATCTTCTCTACCCCCCTCACTAGTAGAGTTTTTGCCTTCCGTGGGAATCGAACCTTGTACCCTGGGGTTCAAGTACATGTTCATTCCATTCCCACTACCACTTGAGCTAGTAGCTCAATTGGTAGTTGGAATGGAATGAACATGTACTTGAACCCCAGGGTACAAGGTTCGATTCCCACGGAAGGCAAAAACTCTACTAGTGAGGGGGGTAGAGAAGATCGTGAGGTGGCAGTGCCGGGATTGCCTTGCGAGGGGCCCGGGCTGTTACAAATCAAGCCACAAAGAAAACAAGCGACTGTTGAGCGAATCAAGCCACAAAGAAAACACACGACTGCTGAGCGAATCAAGCCACGGAAAGTGCCTTTTGGCGAAACAGGGCTTAACGAGACCATTAGCGGAATGAGACTCGACAATGTGACTACTGAGCGAATCAAGCCACAAAGAAAACACGCGACTACTGAGCGAATCAAGCCACGAAAAGTGCCTATTAGCGAAACAGGGCTTAACGAGACCATTAGCAGAATGAGACTCGACAATGTGACTGCTGAGCGAATCAAGCCACAAAGAAAACACGCGACTACTGAGCGAATCAAGCCACGAAAAGTTCCTGTTGGTGAAATAGGGCTTAACGAGACCATTAGCGGAATGAGACTCGACAATGTGACTGTTGAGAGAATCAAGCCACAAAGAAAACACGCGACTGCTGAGAGAATCAATCCACAAAGAAAACATGTGTCTGTTCAGCGAATCAAGCCACGGAAAGTGCCTGTTGGCGAAACAGGGCTTAACGAGACCATTAGCGGAATGAAACTCAACAATGTGACTGCTGAGCGAATCAAGCCACAAAGAAAACACACGGCTGCTGAGCGAATCAAGCCACAGAAAGTGCCTATTGGCGAAACAGGGCTTAACGAGACCATTAGCGGAATGAGACTCGACAATGTGACTGCTGAGCGAATCAAGCCACAAAGAAAACACGCGAATGTTGAGCGAATCAAGCCACAAAAAGTGTTTGTTGGCGAAACAGGGCTTAACGAGACTATTAGCGGAATGGGACTCAACAATGTGACTGCTGAGAGAATCAAGCCATAAAGAAAACACGCGACTGCTGAGAGAATCAAGCCACGAAAAGTTCCTGTTGACGAAACAGGGCTTAACGAGACCATTAGCGGAATGAGACTCGACAATGTGACTGCTGAGCGAATCAAGCCACAAAGAAAACATGCGACTGCTGAGCGAATCAAGCCACAGAAATAATGACAAACATTGACTTGGAAAGACAAAGGTGCCTGGTAAATGGTATAAGTATCTTCTATGGGAAATATTTCAGGTTGAAAAGATGTTATAGGTCTTATGTAATATACCTCAAAACTAGCTCATAGTGGCATGCATATGTTTGAATTTATGGCATAATGCTCCATGACAATGGAAATGCTACGCTTTGGAGGATGCAAATGTAATGATGATTACTAAATGCAAATGCAAAGAGATCTCCTGATTAGGAGACTGCAAGTATCCCAGAGGGCTTGACTGGGGAGAACTGATGATCACTGCCTTGATATGGTCCATCCTGGCGAGGAGCTATTGATCTGGTTAGTCCTGGTGAGGAGGAAACAACTATGCGGGGAAGGTTGTTAATGATACACCGACTCTGAACTACCGCCACTGCCAAAAATAAATTGGACTTTGAGATTGGAGAGCCAAGACCCTGTTGGAGATGGACCCTTCTTGCACTCTGATGGGGACATGAAGACACTTATGACTTGGCTGGGAACCATAGGTAAGGAACTGCTGAGGAAGCAATCTGCTGGAAGAGGAAAGACACTCCTTGCACTATTGGGGATTGCCCCTGTGTTGAAAGAAAACTTCTGCTTGGGGAGGACAAACATCTCTTGCCATTACCGATGGGGAAGAACTTCAACTTCACTTCTACTGGGGGTAAAAGGAGACACACGGAAAGGCACATGTTCTTGCTCAAGCATGTTGTTGAAATATTCTTCCTGGAAGTCTGCTTTAGCTCTGATAGCAACACATATACCTGCACCTGCGTAAACACAATTGATAGTGCCTGCAACATGGAGAATTAGTTCTGGACCTGTATGCCCCAGGCTCATGGTATGAATCACCATCCCAACCACTTAACCTTTTTAGAGTTGTATTAAATGTTTCGGTCCTCCTGCATGAGTTAGAAAGCATTCAAATGTTCACAACACAATATAAATCACAATTTGCTGGACGTTTTCACAATCAATCAATGCTAGATGAAAAAACAAAAATAAGGAGCAAATAGTCACAAGTTGACTGAAGTTGGATTTTTATTGATTTGGAACATGGCCATGAATAGGCATTACATCAGGAAGCGATTTCCTGGAAAGAGGAAATCGCCCATAAGGGAAACAAACTATCCTATTGGCAATGTGAAAAATGGATCTCATCAAGTTTCGACCCGGCTATGACTTGTATATCTTTAAGACTATCCGCTTGCTCTGCCCTTTGAGAAAGGTAATTGGAATGGTCTTCAACCCTTAGAATAACCTTAGCTGCAGTTGGATTACGAATTCCGCAGATCGCAGTCGTTCGTGTTAGTCCCTCTTTTGCATGGATCGCCCTTTCGGGTTTTCAATCCACCGGGATACCCTTTTTTTCCTGAGCTGTCCAATGTGGCTTTTCAACTCAGCGGGTGTACTTTTTTTTCAAGATTTCCCTAATTTTTGCCGAGCCTTTTATTCTGTTTTTGGCTCGTCAGGATGCCCATTTTTGCCTGGATCTTTATTCTGTTTTTATCCAGCGGGTCTTTTTACACGAAGTATTTTTTTTATTGCGTCTGCATTGACAGGGGAATGGAAGTTTTCCCCATCCATGGTTGTTAGCATTAAGGCTCCACCTGAGAAAACCTTTTTAACCACGAATGGTCCTTCATAATTAGGTGTCCATTTTCCCCTGTGATCATTAAGAGGAGGAAGAATCCTTTTCAGTACCAGGTCACCTTGTATGTACCTTTGAGGTCGTACCTTCTTGTCGAAAGTCTGTTTCATTCGCCGTTGGTACAACTGTCCATGGTACACAGCTGTTAGGCGCTTCTCTTCAATGAGGCTTAGTTGATTGTATCTGGATCGGAGCCATTCAGCTTCATCTAGCTTAATGTCAATCATTAACCTCAACAAGGGGATCTCCACTTCAATTGGTATGACTTCCTCCATACCATATACCAATGAGAACGGGGTTGCCCCTGTTGAGGTGCACACAAACGTTCGGTACCCATGTAGCGTAAATGGTAGCATCTCGTGCCAGTCTTTGTATGTCACAACCATCTACTGCACGATCTTCTTGATGTTCTTGTTGGCTGCCTCAACGGCGTCGTTCATCTTTGGGCGATATGGAGAAGAGTTTTGATGTTATATTTTGAAATCCCGACACAAGTCAGCCATCATCTTGTTGTTGAGGTTAGAACCATTATTAGTAATGTTTCTTTCGGGAATTCCGTACCGACAAATGATGTCTCTTTTAATAAACTGGGCTACCACTTGTTTAGTAACATTGGCATAAGATGCCGCTTCGACCCACTTCGTGAAATAATCTATGGAAACTAGGATGAAGCGGTGATCGTTGGAAGCTGTTGGCTCAATCTTGCCAATCATATCAATGCCCCACATGGATAACGGCCAAGGCGAAGACATGACACTCAAAGGATTTGGAGGTACATGGACCTTGTCAGCATAAATCTGGCACTTGTGACATTTACAGGAGTATTTACAGCAATCAGATTCCCTAGTGATCCAATAATATCCCGATCTCAACAATTTCTTGGCCATAGCATGTCCTCCAGCGTGGGTACCAAAGGAGCCTTCATGAACCTCTTGCATCAACAAGTCCACTTCGTGTCTATCCACGCATCTGAGCAGAACCATGTCGAAGTTTCGCTTGTATAACACACCATCTTAATTCATGAAGAAACCACCTGCTAGTCTTCTGAGGATCTTCTTGTCTTTACTAGAGTCCCCAGTCGGGTACTCTTGAGTCTTCAAGAAGTGCTTGATATCATGATACCAAGGTTTGTTATCTTCACCACTGTCAACTGCAAAGACATAAGCAGGTCTTTCAAGACGAGAAACCATGATTCGAGGCACGAAATTCTCTTGACAAACTTTAATCATAGATGACAAAGTTGCTAGAGCATCAGCGAACTGATTTTCGTCTCGAGGAATATAACTCAGCTTGACTTTGGTGAAGAAAGTTAGCAGCCTCCTGGTATAATCCCTGTAAGGAACCAAGTGAGGTTGATGAACTAACCATTTACCATTGACCTGATTCACAACCAGAGCAGAATCTCCGAAGATCTCGAGGTTCTTGATTCACAAGCCAATTTCCTCCTCAACCCCCATGATGCAAGCTTCATACTCTGCCCCATTGTTAGTGCATTCGAAAGTCAACCGAGAAGCTAAAGGTGTATGGACCCCTTCTAGTGAGATGATGACAGCACCTACTCCGCTTCCGTTCATGTTTACAGCTCCGTCAAACATCAACTTCCATTTGGATTCAAGGTCTGGCCCCACCTCCGGAAGTGGTTCTTCACAGTCTTTCGACTTGAGGAACATGATGTCCTCATCCGGAAACTCGAACTTCATGGGTTGATAATCGTCAATTGGCTGTTGAGCCAGGTATTCTGAAAATACACTCCCTTTGATTGCTTTTTGCAAAGTGTAATGGATATCATATTCTGTTAGAATCATCTGCCATCTGGATACCCTTCCTGTTAGAGCTGGCTTCTCGAAGATATATTTCACAGGATCCATTTTGGAGATTAGGAGAGTGGTGTGAGTCAGCATGTACTGTATTAGTCGGCGAGCATCCCATGTCAAAGCGCAACAAGTTTTCTCGAGTAGTGAGTAACGTGTCTCACAATCAGTAAACGTTTCGCTAAGGTAGTAAATGGCGTGCTCTTTTCGACCAGACTCGTCATGCTGACCTAACGTACACCCCATTGATCCTTCAAGCATAGTAAGATACATGATCAAGGGTCTCCCTGGCACTGGAGGCATGAGAATTAGAGGTTCTAGCAGGTACTCCATAATTCGGTCAAAGGCTTGCTGACAATCTTCATTCCATTTGATGGCCTGATTCTTCCTCAGAATTTTAAAGATGGGCTCACACGTGGCTATTAGGTGAGAGATAAACCATGCAATGTAGTTTAGTCTCCCTAAAAAACCACGCACTTGCTTTTCAGTATTTGGCTCGGGCATCTCTTGGATGGCTTTTACTTTGGCGGATCAACCTCAATTCCCCTCTCACTAACAATGAAGCCCAGTAAGTTACCGAAACGGATCCCAAAGGTGCACTTGTTCGGATTCAACCTCAATCTGAACTTCCAGAGTCTATCAAAAAACATTCCTAGATTGACCAAGTGCTCTTCTTCTGTTTGGGATTTTACTATCATATCATCAACATAAACCTCAATTTCATGATGAATCATGTCGTGAAATAGCGTTACCATTGCCCGTTGGTAAGTGGCTCCAACATTCTTCAGACCAAACGGCATGACCTTGTAATAGAAGGTGCCCCAAGGCGTGATGAAGGTAGTCTTTTCCATATCATCGGGAGACATCTTAATCTGGTTATAACCTGAAAACCCGTCCATGAAAGAGAACACAGAGAACTGAGCAGTATTATCAACAAGTACATCTATGTGAGGCAGAGGGAAGTCATCTTTAGGGTTGGCCCTGTTCAAATTCCTGTAGTCTACACACATCCTGACTTAATCGTCTTTTTTAGGGACTGGTATAATATTGGCAACCCAAGGGGGGTAACAAGTCACAACTAAGAAACCAGGGCATGTGCGTCTCAACTTTTGCTTCACTGGCGGGCTGTCTTATCTCAAAGGTAACTTGTGTACCACAATATCAGTGTCTAAACCAGGCATGTCCTGGTAAGACCAGGCGAAGACACCAACATATTCTCGAAGCATGGAAATTAGAAGAGTTTTGATAGATTCTTCTAATGTGGCCCCGATCTTAACTTCTTTCTTGTCTTCTTCGGTACCCAGGTTTATTACTTCGATGGCCTCTTCGTGCGGCTGAATCATCATTTCCTCTTGTTTAAGCAGTCTGGCTAACTCTTCAGGTAGTTCGTAATCTTCTTCACCTTACTCATCGGCTTGGTAAATCGGATTGTCAAATTCATACTTAGCCATAGCAAGGTCGTCATTGATAAGATCCGGTGACGAGCACCTGCATGAATGGTGATTCATGCAAGGCTTTAGAAAGAGTTTGAGAAAATGAGAAACATTGCCACTTTAAAACTTTTCTTTCTTTTTTTTTGAAAAACAAAAGCAAAAATGAAAGACAAAGAACAACATGGATGAATGCAAAATGTCAGCTTTATTAATGATTATGAATTGTGTTAGGAACAAAAGAACCCTTACAATAATCTACTATGCCCCGGGCAAGACATGGTGCTTGAGTACAGGAGAAACAAAAGAAAAAAAATCATTACTCTTCAAAGGAGGTGACTGAGATAAGCCTTTCAGATGACTAATTGCTAAGCTGAGTCCCTGGAGCACAAGGTCTGATCCACTCGTCTAAGTCACAGTCACTATGAACTGTGTCGTCTTGCACGGAACTGATGCTTCCATAATCCACCATTCTCGCACTCGTGAAGGTATTTGGGCCTTGACGACCTCTAGCGATCTGTTCAGATGGTGACTGCCCAGGATGGTAGCCAACGCCAAACATATCCTTCTTTTCTGACACTTCTACTGGACTGCCCCAGCCTTCTCGCGTTCCTGATTCCACTACCTTCAAAGCTTGCTTATAAGAAGTTATGGAAATCCCCTTCTTTGATTCTTCAGAAGAAGCTGCTAATGAAGATGCCAAACCAGTCTTCAGGGGCTCAAAAGCCTGACACGGAGTCTCCACTAACTCACCATCCATCTCTACATATTTAAACGAAGCCAGATGACTGATGAAGATATCCTCCTCTCTACAGACCGTTACAATTTGTCCTTCCCAGACGAACTTCAGTTTCTGATGGAGTGTGGATGATACTTCCCCCGCCGAATGTATCCAGGGCTTCCCTAGTAAACAACTATATGCAGGTTGTATGTCCATTACATAGAATGTGGCATTAAAGATTTATGGACCCACTTTGATTGGCAATTCTATTTCCCCAAACACTGATCTTCTCGATCCATCAAAAGCTCGAACTACCAGGTCACTGGGTTTCAAAATTACTCCGTCATAATCCAAATTCATTAATTCCTTCTTGGGAAGAGCATTAGGGGATGATCCGGTATCCACCAACACATGAGATATCATTACACCTTTACACTCTAAGGAAATATGCAATGCCCGATTGTGAGCACGACCCTCAGAGGTTAGATCCATGTCTATAAATCCCAATCCATGATTGGCATTGACGCTAGATACCACCGTCTCCAATTGGTTCATCGAGATATCCTGAGGTACATAAGCTTTGTTCAGGATGTTCAAAAGAGCCTTCCGATGGGAGTCATAACACATTAACAAGGACAAGGTGGAGATCTTTGACGGAGTTTGTTGCAAATGATCCACGATCTTACAATCGCTCTTTTTGATGATTCTCAAAAATTCTTCAGCTTCTTTGTCAAATGTAATATCCGGGTCAACCACTGGTGTAGGCTTATTAGCAGTCACTGGTTGTTTCCCTCTAGCCCTGGCTTGGGTTTCTGTAGTGTCTCTGGGTGGTATTACACTATTTCTCAATGTCTCCGGCGCAAACAATCTCCCACTTCTAGTAAAGCCCCCTACTCCAACATTTTCCACTTGAGCTGGGGATGTACTAGACGTGGACAAATATTGCTTCTGGCCATTGCAATATACTTTGCCATTATAATTCCAAGGGATGGCCTTATCACTTTGATACATTATTGGCCCTGCAGTGGTGATGGTTATCGGTGCTACTCTTGCCTGTGGAGGAACTTGAGACGGATCATAGAAAATGGTTACTGTAGAGACTTCTTTTTCTTTTGCAACCTTGTCAAACTGTAGAACCCTTTCATCAATCATGCTCTGTATCCCCTTTTTCAACTGCTCACAACCATCAGGAACTTCAGCACACTCTGGACAATCATTTTCACAACCTGGAAAAACACCCCTCTGGGCCAAACAAGCCTTAACATCACTCAACGGAGTTTGCAGGTCGTTGACATCACACACCAGATTTAGATTCTCTCCATCATTAATTGCCCAAACTGTACCCCCGTGAGGAGGCATGGGGTTTTGTATCACATTAGGAGTAGGAGCAAAGTTAATCGCTTTGGAATCTACCAGGTCCTAGACTACATACTTCAAGGCTTTTCAATTTTCCGTGGTATGTATGGGGGCTCCGGAATGAAACTCGCATCGGGCGTTTGGATCGTAACCTTCAGAGAGTTGCCCTGGCTTCGGGGGTTGCAAAGTTCTGAGCTGAATCATCTGGAGCTGGAGGAGATTCTTCAAAAGCTGTGAATAGGACATAGGTGGAGTTTCAAACTGCCTTTCTCTGGTCTTTTGGGAATAATATGGACGAGGAGCTCTTTGTTGATACCCTTGTTGGCATTGCTGTTGCGGTTGTTGAACTTGTTGTTGAGTAGGCTGAGCTGAGATAGTGACGGGAGCCACTTGCTGATAAACACCTCAATTACCTCCACCTCTCTGTGCATACACTGCCCCAGTCTCTCCTTCCCTCCCCTTCATGAAAGGTTTCTTGACACCAAAAGCTGAAGCACCGCCATTCTGGATCTTTCCTTGCTTAATCCAACTTTCTATCCTCTCGCCGGTCAAGATAATATCTGAAAAACCGCTTGAAGAACACCCCGCCAACCTTTCCATAAAATGCCCGGGAAGGGTGTCCAGGAAAAGGTTTACCATTTCTCTTTCTAGCAATGGCGGTTGTACTCTGGCGGCCACTTCACGCCACCTCTGTGCGTAATATTTGAAGCTCTCCGAGCTATTCTGAGTCAGACTTTAGAGCTGAGTGCGACTGGGCGCCATGTCAATGTTATACTGATATTTTTTAAGGAATGCTTCTCCCAATTCCTTCCAGCTTCTCATGGAGCTTCTCTCCAACTTCATATACCATTCCAAGGATCTTTCGGAGAGACTATCTTGGAAATAGTACATCCAGAGCTTCTCGTCCCTAGTGTGGGCAGCAATCTTTCGGTAGAACGCCTGCAGATGAGTTTTAAGGAAGGAGCTACTGTTATACTTGTCAAAAGTAGGTGGCCTGAACTTGTGGGGAATGACCTCCCCAGGGACTATGCCTATCTCAGATACATCTATCCCAAGAGTGTCTCTACACTCAAGGGCTTTGACCTTCTCAGCTAGTAGCAAAAAGTCTTGAAAATTTCCTTCCACACCAAATCCCATATCATTGTTAAAGGAAGGAAACTGATCCTCCTGTTGGTCTTGCACAAGGATGAAGGTTGTTGTGCCAGGCTCTGGAACTGGAGGTCCATCTGCTCCATTATTGTTGTTGGGAGGATTCACTTGAACTTCTGGAGTGACTACAAGAGGATTAGTCTGAGGAGGATTGAGCCCCTGGATTGCAGTCCTCAAATCTTGTTTTCCTTGGGCCATCCCTTGCATCATAACCATGAATTCCCCCATCCTGGTGTGGAGTTCACTGAGATCATTTTGCATAGCATCCATGACTATCCTCTAGTTGTTGCGTGTTGCGTAACAATGAGGAATATCTTGTCGAAGATGCCAGATCTTAGCAGCTCTCGCAATCTTTACCTGGAATGTAGATAAGTTAAGTAACCTGGAGAAACCTACAAAAAACAATGCAAATGATTTGTATGAAATGCAATGTGTTCCTTATATCCTTAAGGTTTTTTTTATTTCCCATTTTGGTATTAGGAGAATAATATTTGGAAGAAGTCTCATATGATGTTCAAATAACGCGACGGTCATGGAGAATTGGTGCTTATTACCCTGTGTCGGTGCAAAAGATAACAAACAAGAGATTCAAAGGAAGTCAATCACATAAACTGAAGTTTGAAACAACAACGTCCCCGAAGGGTGCCAATCCAAAGAACAACAAAGTACATCAATAAAAGGAATCCCACAACAAGCCTGTGGGTAATCCAAGTACAATAGCATGAAACTAAACTCTAGGGAGCTCTAAGTCCTGCAACCTCCAGCTAAGGCGCTTGACATTCCGGAACAACTGAACTATGTCCGGATGATCGGGCTCCTGGATGAGTTTCTGGATGAGGAGACCCCTTAGATCAAAGGAAGCATGTAACTCTTCAATCTGCTGCAGGAATGCCTTCTCATTTTCTTTGCTCGGACCCGGCTCAGCCTTTGACTTCTTCACGTCAGCATGAAGCTTCAGCTCTTCAACTTCTTTCTGGACATCTTCAGCTATTTGTTGACTCTTTGTCATCTGGTGAAGGTATTCTCTCTGTTGCTCTTGGGATTTCTGAACCAACTTTCCTTGTTCGACCAAGGCATCCTTAAGGCTTTTGATCTTCAACTCGAATTCAGCCTCTACCTCCTTTTGCTTTTTCTAGTGATCGCTCCACTTCTTTTGCCAAAGTGTGATAACTTCATTAGCTTCATTCAGTTCTTTCTTATCTCTCCGGTGCTGACTTGCCTTGTGGATCTCAACCAATCCTCTCTTCTTAAAGTATAGTTATCTTTCATCAAAGTCCTTCTGCTTAAGCCGAACTATCTCTTTAGCTCGGAGAGCTTTCTCTTTTAACTGCTGGTTCTGAATCATCAATTTCTGACAAGAATTGTGAGCCTCCTGATTCTCAACTCTAAGCTACTTGACCAAAGATTCCAATTTTTGGTAATCCTCCAAAGGCACTGTAGTAGGAGGTGTAAACACCCCAAATTTGCACTCTCTTTTTTCTCACACCTTGGCTTATGATCTTTCATATTGCATTGCATAAGCATACTATCTCACACTGCATAGTCATTTCATCTGCATAGCTGCATCTAGGGTTTATGATCTGAGCAATCCAAGAAGTAATCTGAGTAATCTCCAAGGTCTTAAAACATGCCATGGGGGTCCTTGAGTAGTCTATGACCATTTTATGCGCCATGGGTCATTTAAAGTAAATAAATGACAAAACACTATAGAGGTATGTAAGCTAAGCTGAGGCTCCTACACATATGACTTGAAATTAGGGTTTTGGTTTTGAAGGCCTTACACCCAAAATTTTTGGTCATTCTTGTTGCTATTGGTCCATATATGTTATAAGGAGCATGTGTATCAAATTTCATGGAAAAATTCAATTTGGAAGTCATCTGATCAAATGGTAAATTCTTGAGCAAGAAAAGTCAGATCAGGGCATTTGAGGCCCCTAACAATGGTTCCAAAGGGTCATCATCACTATTTTGAAGTTATATGGTCTTTATTTGATCATTGGAATGCTTGGAAGTTCACAAAGTTGAAGAAAAATGAACAAAGCAAAAACTTGCCAAAAATGGAAATGACTTGTAATGTAAACTTTCTATTTTGGGAAAGATTTTCAGCCTCCTCTTTCTTGATCAAAAAGGTTTCAAATTAAATATCTTCAAACATGAAATTTGTAGATTGGATCCTCCCATTTTCAAAAAGTACAATAACTCATTCTAATTCATCCTAGAACTCAAGTTATGGCCTTGCAAAGTTGGCAAAAATCACATAAATTTCATGTTCATGTCAAAGAGGGATTTTTGCATATTGGAATTTCAAGCTTCTAAGTGACCTCTAATGTGCTCAATTATGTCATAACATGTTAAAGCAACCTCCAAAGATCAGAATTATGCCTTGAACCTAGGGTTTTAGTGACTTGATTCACATGAAATTTCAAAATGGCCAAATTGCATAAACATTGAGAACACTTGATCAAAGCATTACAAATGCATTCTACCAATCCAAGGGCTCTCCATGAAGCATGCTGAAGAGATCTAACCACATAAATCTATGTTTCACAAGCCCATACCTCAAGTACACATAAACTTGACTTTTTACATTTTCCTCCCATACCAATCACACAATGCCACAACCAATATCCTGACCAATGGTATGGCTTATGCAAACCCTAAGCACTATAAATGAACACCCTTCATGGCCTGAAACAAGACACAAGCTGAGAATCAAGAAATTGCTCCAAAACATTATCTCTTTGAAACACACAATCCAGCCAGCAAAAACCACAAATTCATCCACCAATCAACTCCATATGACCTCAGGATCAATTCCCACCCATCACCATAGCCAAAAACACATCATACAAGAAACACGATTTCTGCAACTTCAGAATCGAAACACTCAAACGAGCCATTCTAAGCCCTTTCAAGCATCACAATAGACACAGGAGGTCAAAGGGAGGTGGATTGCACAAAGGGAGGGCCCAAAAAGTTGCATTTTGAAGTTCTTCATCTCAGGTAACCTTCAAGATTTGTTTTCCAGAAACGTGTTTTTATGTTATAGAATGATTCTACATGCTTCCCTGATCATGCTGATATGTTTAGAATTGAAAATAGGCTAGAAATGAGTATTTCATGATGATCTGAAAGTTTGACCTAGAAATTTGTTTGCTTCGATTCAACCTTAATATGCATGATAAATGAATTTTATTTGTGGATTCATGTTCTATGATGTTAGAGGAGTAATTTTGGGCAATAAATTTGAAGTTTAGTGCCTTGTAGAAGATTCTGAAACTTTGGATGGCCGAAAATGTTTAGGGTTTTGTTTCCAGATTAAATGAGGACCATAGGATCTTGATTAGTTTACTGCGTGGACGACTTAGATTAGGTCATTAAACCCTAATTTCATTTAATTAATTTAATTAAAATTAATTAGTCAGATCAAATGGTGGCTCTTGGATCACGCGCGAAAAACAAGTTTAAACCTGGCCCTTAGATCTTTCATACCCCAAGTCACCGTGACTTCCCATCTGGCACGTTGATTTCCTTTCCTTTCAATCTCAGCCTTTAGTTTGAATTACTTTTTATTTTTTCTTTTATTTTATTTTCTTTTATTTCATTTTTTCTTTCTTTTATTTTATTTGAAATTTTTTATCATCACTTGAATTAATTTTCAGAAACCAAAAAAAAATTTATTTTTATTTTTTCATTAAAATATGCACTTTTAAATATTTTAATTGTATATTTTAATTAATTAATTCCATTTAATTAATTAAAAATATTTTAAAGTATCTAAAAATCACAAAAACATTCAGAGAGGTTGTTTAAACATTTAGAAACATTTACAAACTCATCCCACAATTTTTTTTTGGTTTTGATCAAACTTTGCCAATTTTCTTTGAATTAGGGTTTCTAAATTTCTTATTTTTCAACCCTAACTTCAAAAATTCATAACTTTCAAACCAAGATGAGTTTGCATTTGATTCTTTTTGAAATCTTTCACATTTGAACTCTAGTTTCCAAAGATATTTTAATCACATTTTTATCTTGAATTTTCAAATTAATGTGCATTTTCCCTTTGAGAAGTATCCAAAACCCTAGCCAATTTTAGGATGACCATAACTTGAATTTGGTATACCTTTAGACCTCCCCCTTTGGATGGTATTCTCATGAGTGCTTAGGGTCCCCTTGGATGAATTTTCAATTTTTTATCTCTTGATTTGTTTATGCTTTTGAATTTGTACATATTTTGCTTTCAAACTAACCATTTCAGGTGCATTTGGTAAGTTAATCAGGATGTGGATGTGCATCCACATCCAACCTCTCTTTCTCTCTCTTTATTTTTATACACTTTGTTCGTGTTTGAAGTGAATCTCATTCACTTATGTTTTCTCTTGTTCTTAGGTTACTTAACTTCTTCATAAAGTAAGTAACCTAATCCTTCTCTCTCTCTCTCTCTCTCTCTCTCTCTCTCTCTCTCTCTCTCTCTTCATCTGCTTCTCTTCCTTTGGTGGCCAAATTGAAGACTTCTCTTGATGCCTCACAAACCTTATGAACATCCAAGCATGATAATTTTAGGGTTGTACATAGTCCCCCCTAATTTTTACCTTTTGAGTCTCCTTGGGTCTCTCTCTCTCTCATCTCATAATCAAGGCTAAATAGTTAAAGTTTTCGGACTCTGAATTAGGGGTATGCATGTATCCTTATCTTAGGATTCAGTGTATAACTTTAATACTTAGTGTTAAACCTTTAAGTTGTTTACACCTCATAATCAAAAACACCTAATAATAATTAAAGACTTAAGCTTGTAACTTGGGCCTTATATTAGGGTTACATCTCTGCCTGGTGGTTCAGAGGGACTAACCCTAGTGTTCAATGGACAAGTCCCCCTCATGCTAAAGTCTTGAAAACATAAAAAACACTTTTTCATCGCATCTTTAATTAAAATCCACTTAATAAAGGCTTGTTATATAATGAATTTAATCCCTAACCATGGATTAAGTTGAGGTATCTTCCTCAGCTTAAGTGTCCTTATCTATCATCCTTCTCTTAGGATGGTGTAATGAGTTCACTAATCTTTGATTGGAGATTAAACTCATTACTTAACGCTAAACAAAAACCCAAAAACACTTAATAATTACCAAAGTAGGTTAATGATCTTAATCCTATATCATCATGTTAATTAAGTTGGGATCTTCATCTCATGCTTAAGTAGGCTCATTATCCCTAATCAGGGGTGATATAATAAGTTTGCAAACCCTTGATTTAGGCTTAAGCTCATTTCCCCTTGCAAAACACCAAAAACAATAAAAAACTGAAAACACAAAAACAAACAATAAACGTCTCCTCCGGGATTCTTTTCTCATTACATTCACTCTGAAAACGAGAACTTGTTTCTTCCGTCTAATGCAAGACAGTTAGCACTCGAGCCAGACGAGTCATACACTTGAGCATAGACAAGCAAGCAGTTCACAACAAAATCACCAAGTCTCTTTGCGTTGAACTACGATGTTCTAACTTCCTCATTACACGAGAGGATACGTAGGCATAACTTAACAGTTATCGAACAAAAGTCTCTTGGTCTTACCCCCCTTCTTCTTCCAACTTTTCTTTTCAAAACCCTAATCTTGAATTCCATATCCTTTTGCACCTACACTTTGTACATTCTAGTTTTTATACACACATACACATACACTTTACCCCCTTTAAAACACAATCATGTAAGCGTGGATCCCGTCGAGTACGATGGACGATCTGGGTGCTAATACCTTCCCAGGTCTTAACCAACCCCCTTTCTCAGTTTCTTTGGTTCGCAACCATCTTATCCATACCCTTCTAGGTTTATGCAGCATTACCTTTCCTTCGGGATAAAAATGCCATGCTGGCGACTCTATTCAACCTCAACCTCCAACATCGCCGACGGTTCGTGTTTGTACCGGGACGAAAGTCCGGGGAGCGACAGCTTGGCGACTCTGCTGGGGACCTTTGCAACTAGGGCTTCTGGTTCTCTTGTGGGTTTCTCCTAGAGCTTGTTTGTTTGTGTTTATTAGGGGTGTTATGTTCTATTTGTGTTTATTGTTTTTTCTTTATTTAATGCTTCATGTACAGCTTCACTTATTGCATTTACTTTATCGCTTTCATTTATTGCTTTCTGCATTTCATATTATTGTCATATCATCTGTGTTGGATTGTTGTTACCTTGGTGGGTGGGGTATTCTAGTGATAAAGGCTCAACACAAAGGCCTGAGTGACACCTAGGAATAGAGTGGTTTTGTATTCTTTCCCATTCCATTTCGGTCTGGTGCGGGAATATGAAAACACGGTTCAAACATGGGCTTCTTATTGAGAACTCTATGCTACGGATTTCCTGTAGTACTAGGGCTATCTGGGAAGCCTTCTAAGTCTGGATGACCTTTTTAGATGACCTTCAACATCCGAGGTCAATTAGAGGAGGATTCTTTATGATTAAGGTAAACATTGTACCTCCGGGTTAGAAGTGTTTACATTTCTCATAATAGATTCGAATCCGAGGATCCTTTTTCTAGAACAATACCTGTGAGTGGGTTGGGTTGTTTACAGGTTTGCAGGAACCCTTGACCTCCTCATACCTTGCTACTGGAATTTTTTTTAAGGTTATACTATTTTGGATTGATTCTTTGAAACCCTGGACTTTTGACTCTTTATTTGAGTCCCCCACCCGGTTACTGGTTCTCAAACATTCATCTGAAACTCTGAACACTCATGGATCCTACCAAAGGCAACTGATTATCCAGCACATGATCATAAACCCTTACATATCATAAACATACATCATATTGCATCATTTAACATTTGTCTATTTGTTTTACAAGGTATCCATCTTCCTTTGGTTTGGTTTTGACCGTTCTTCTGCTCAACTTATCTATTTCAACACTTCTTCAGCTGTCTTTTTCAAGTTGTCTCCTTCAGCACACATCTTCAACATGGATTCAACCAGGAAAAGCAACATCACCTACCACTTCTTTGAGTATCCTCTAGCAGGCATCAGACAGATACAGGCTCTCATCACCCCTGATCATGTTCCCTTATTCAGAGAGCATTATGGTGGGATCCTGGACATGATCATGGATTTGGACACATTACAGAGGAGCATGATTCATACATGTCTTCAGTTCTATGACCCTCCTCTCTGTTGCTTCACTTTCCCAGATTTTCAGATTGGTCCTTTGCTAGAAGAATACTTTATGCTATTGGGTGTCCCTATCAGAAGAGGAATCCCTTTCAACCCTGAGATGACCCCTCCAAAGAATGAAGACATAGCCAAGGCATTACATCTGGAAGTAACCATCATTGATGAGCACATGACTTCTAAAGCTGGAATCCCGGGCCTCCATCTGGATTTCTTGGTCACTCAGGCTACAAAGCAAGCTGCAGTAGGGAATTGGGAAACTGTGTGTGCTCTCATGGCTCTCAGTATTTATGGTATCATTTTGTTTGCAGACGAGCCTAAGTTTGTAAGCAAGAATGCCATCCACATCTTCATGCTAAAGAACATAGTTCCCACTTTATTGGGAGACTTCTACTACTCAGTTCATCAGAGGAATGAGAAACAGAGAGGAAGATTGGTAAGGTGTTGTGCACCTCTTTTCTACAGTTGGTTGATGAAGCATATGCCGAAGACGGAAGCTTTCCTAAACCCACATCAGTCAAGGAATTGGGCTAAAAGGATGATTGCCTTTACTTCAGAAGATATCAGGTGGTGTACTCAGAACACCAAGGGCCGAGACATAATAACAAGTTGTGGGAAATACCCAAATGTGCCACTTATTGGAGTAAAGGGTTGCATCAATTACAATCCTTTACTTTTCAAGAGACAGCTCAGATATGCATTGATACATCCACCTAGGGAGCAGGACTTAACAAAGTCTCTTTACTGTGCTTTTCAGAACAATCATGTCATTGTCCGACAAGCAGCCTGGGCTTGGGACAACATACAAACTAAAGGGAATTCTATTTTGGGGAAATGAAACAACATAGCTTCTGCTCAGTATTCTGAATGGTCTCACATCAGAGGACAAATTACTCATATGCCATTCACCCTAGAGGATGTTCCAGGGCCATCAGCAGTTGAACCTATAGCCACGGTCAGTCTGGAAGAGTTTGAAAAAGATGAAGGAGATAAATGCCCAGCTAGATGAAGCTTTGAAGAAGACCCTTTGGGAAAGGAATGATGGTCGTCTAGAAATTGAGAGGTTAGAAAAGCTATGCATCGAGCATGTAACCAAGATTGAGAAGATTGAAGACTACATCAGAAAGGCCCGAGCAGGGGAACTTGTGTTGAAAAATGCATGCAAGGAAGAAAAGATTCAAAAGGCAAGAATTGAGCATTATCTGGAAGAAAGCCAGGATAGATGGGTCAGGATAACTGAAGCTCGTATGATAGAAGACCAGAAGATGCAAGCCAAGATAGAGAAATTAGGGTATAATGAGAAAAGAAACCAAGAAGCACTGCTAGCAGATCAGAAGGAAATCTCAGAGTTGAAACTCCGGGCGGGGTTGAAGAGAACCAAAGATCAGGACGAGTATCAGAAGATGACAAATGCCATTGCAACCAGAAACCTTCTCATCAGAACCATTATAGAGCACCCAGTTGGACCAGTAACTGATGCTCTCCTGAAAGAAGTCAAGGAGGATGCTTTTAGACTAGATGTATGATTTTCTTTACTTGTATTTATTTGGTTGTACATTAGCTCACCATGGTGATTTTGTTTGTTGTATTCTTGAATTGAATTGTATTTTGATTCACCATGGGAGTTTATTTGTAATTCATGAACTATTTGTATTTTGGCATTGCCACTTGTATTTTTTATGGTTATGAATTAGATTTTCTTATGGACTTCATTTGCTTCAAACATCTTCATCTCCCGGAGGTCTGGAAGGTCAAAACCAAGAACCAAATCGGATACCCTCTGAAGACAAATAGACATATTGCATTGCATGCTAATCTCATATTCTTTGTTTTGCAAGAGATTTTGTTTTTGTTTTCTCACTCTGTTGATTGTTTCAAGAAATATTGCTCGCAGAAGGGTCTTTCCCGTCAATCGCATTCACAGATATCCAACTCGACACAACCTTCCGAGTCTACAAATGGATCAGTTACAGCAGGAACTGACAGATGTGAGAACTCAGATGATTGATGTAAGGACAGAAGTGAGGACCCAGATGAACCAATTCATGGCTGTGATGACTGGACTGGCACAGACCCAAGAAAGATTGAGGGAGTTAGTCGAGCGGAAAACTCCAGAAGATAACCATGCAGGCACTGGGGGTACAAGTAATAACGCGCGTGATCAGCCATAAACAAATCCACCAGAGTTTGGGCCCCACAACAACCCTGAAGCTTATGATTATCGTCTGGACGAGATATCAGAGAAGCTAAGATCCTTGAAATCCCAAAACTCTTTGGGATTTGATGTGATGGATATGGGCCTAGTTGAAGGAGTAAGGATTCTTCACAAGTTCAAACCTCCATGCTTTGAGAAGTACAATGGTACCTCCTGTCCTTGTACCCACCTGCAATCTTTTCTAGGAAGGTTAAAAGCATACACCATGGATGAGAAGCTGTGGATGTTTTACTTTGAAGACAATTTATCCGGGGCATCCAGAGAGTGGTATTCACACTTATCAAGGGCCACTGTCAGGAACTGGAAAGATCTAGATGAGGCCTTTATACGCCAATATCAGTACAACTTGGATATGGCACCTAATAGGACCCTCCTGATGGGTATGTCTCAATCTTAAAGAGAAAGTTTCTGTGAATACGCTCAAAGGTGGAGACAACTCGCTACTGATTTCCAACCACCCATGTCTGAAAGGGAAATGGCTTCCATGTTTATGAATACCTTGCAAGGGACCTACATTGATAGACTTGCTGCTTTCTCTTCCACTAGCTTTGCTAATGTGGTCATAGCGGGAGAGAGAATTGAAAGCCTATTGAAGATGTGTAAGATTTCTGACAATGCTGCTAAATCCAACAATGCAAGGAAACCCTTCTCAGGACCTAGAAGGACAGGGGATACTAATGTAGTGCATGTTAATAGAGGTAGACCCCAGTACCCACAAAGATCAGTGGCTGCAGTCATCATTCCTACTCCAACACCTCAGCAACAACAATATCCTCAGCAACAACGGTTCCCACAACAGCAGCAAAGATCTTACAACAATAACAACAAACAATAACGTCCTTTCCAACAAAGGCCTTCTCAGATTAACATGGTGATTGATCCCATATCGATTCCCTATGCAGCTTTACTCCCGCAGCTATTAAAGCTTAACCTGACTGAGCTAAGGACTTTGGCTCCACCAGATCCTTTGAATCTTTCAAGGAATTATGATGTCAACACTAGATGTGCTTTTCACTCCAATGCACCTAGTCATTCAACAGAAAAGTGCAGGGTCCTACACATGAAAGTCCAAGATCTGATTGACTCCAAAGCTTTGAATTTTGCACCTCCACCAAATGTCACGAAGAATCCAATACCGAACCATGGTGGGCCGAGGATTAATGCTATTGAGGAGGACAAACCGGCAATTCTGATTGATGACATTACAAACATTTAAACACCGCTGGCCGAAGTAAAAGCTCAGCTATTGAAGTGCCAAGTGTTTCCAGGTTGTGAAGCTTGTTGTGAAGCTTGCAAAATTTCTACCAGTGGTTGTGCAAATCTGAAGAGCGGTATCAGCAGTCTTATCAAAGAAGGAATTCTACAAATCACATCAACAGTTCCATCTTCTACAAAGACAACAAAAATCTCTTCTACAACTCTAGCAAACATTATCTCAATAGAGTCTTCTACAACAACAGCAAACACCAGTGACGATATCTCAACAGTTACCATTTACTACGATCCAGCAACGATCCATGTTCCAGATTCTTTCAACAACTTTCAACAACACCCTCCTCAACATCAACAACTTCCTACACCTGCACCATCTTCAATCAGACCTCTTGTCACCATCTACTATGATCCACAAACTATCACAACTCCTTCTTCTGATGCAATTAGTCCGGTGACCATCACGGTGCCTGGACCAGTTCCTTATGATAACAACAATGTTGTGCCTTGGCATTATGGTTCGGATCTCTACTGTCTTGGAAAGAAGATCACTCTTGACTCCTCAATACATATGCCACAAGTTGACAATGTTGGGGGAGGCGGAGGCTTCACTCGAAGCGGACGTCTCTTCGCTTCACAATTTCCTTGAGTTAACGTTGAAGCAGAAGCTGCTCCCAAAGCAAAGGGAAAAAGTGTGGTGCTAGAAGGACCAGCTACAAAAGAAACTCAGAAGACACCCTTTGATCAAGATGTAGACAAGTTTATGAGGATTATCAAGAGAAGTGACTACAAGGTTGTGGATCAGCTCCACCAAAAACCCTCCAAGATCTCTATACTATCTCTGCTCATGTGTTCCGAGGTTCACCAGAATGCACTACTCAAGGTCCTGCACGCAGCTTATGTGCCTGAAGAGATCACGGTCAATCAGTTAGAAACAGTGGTCACAAATGTCAATACTAGTCATGGACTAGGTTTCACCAATGCTGATTTGGCTACAGAGGGACGTAATCACAACAAGGCTTTGCATATCACCTTGGAATGTAAAGGTGTTATACTATTTCATGTTCTTGTTGATACCGAATCATCACTCAACGTGCTACCAAAGAAGGCTTTAGTCAAGCTAAAGTATGATGGTCTTGCACTTCGACCGAGCAACCTAGTTGTCAGAGCTTTTGATGGTTCTAAGAGACCGATTCTCGGAGAAATTGAGCTTCATGTGGTAATTGGCCCACAAGTTTTCAAAACTACCTTCTATGTGATGGACATACAGCCTGCCTATAGCTGTTTGTTGGGTCGACCCTGGATTCATGCCGCTGGCACAGTAACGTCAACCCTTCACCAGAAGTTAAAATATGAGTGGGAAGGCCAAATTATCACCATCTATGGAGAAGAAGACATCTTTGTCAGTCACCAGGCCACATACAAGTACATAGAGATGGATGGGGAGATCCATGAAACCATGAGTCAGGGTTTCGAAGCTTTAAATGTCAACGAAGCTACAAATGAGGTGTTTGCTGCATCCCAAGAGGAAAGGATGGGCACCTTAATTTCTTCCTATAAGAAGGCTCGGAAGGTTGTGGAAGAAGGGAATGCCCAAGGCTGGGGCAAGTTGCTGAAGGTGGAAATGAAAGAAGACAAATTTGGTTTGGGTTACAAACCATCCCGACAAGTTCAAGAGGAGGCTGCTAGAGGGCCAAAGTTCATAAGTGGGCGAATATTGACCCCTGATGTTGTCAACACTCTGGAAGACGAGGCTGAGAGCGACTACAACCTGGAAAACTGGATCCGTCCAAGAGTCCCAGGCCAACAAGTCCTCAACTGGTCTTCCCAGGAAATTATAAGGGTTACTGCTGCAGAGTAATTATTATTTCCTGTTTTAAGCATGCATCAAAGTCCTGCATCTTGCCCAAGATGTTTTGGACTCATTTTGTAATAGGGCCATATGTATTTTGTGCAAATTGAATATTAATGAACAATGGACATCTTTTTGCAAACAATCTTCTTTTTCGCTCACTGTCTTTTCATTTTTATTATTTTCGCACAAAACAATAAATGGCAATGTTTTTCTCAATAAAAACTTCATTCACTTTTCTAAATAAGATAAAATCAATCACTAAAATGAACCAAATCTCAACCCTTGTAGAGATAGCCCCCTAGATTTCACCGACAACGACACTGCTATGACCTCGTATGACTTCGACAATCTGATTAATCAAGTTGATGAAGGGGTTGAAGAAGACTACGATTTACCTGAAGAGCTAGTCAGGTTATTGAGACAAGAGGAAAAGGTGATTGCTCCTCATCAGGAGGAGGTGGAGACTATTAATATTGGTACCAAGGAATATGTGAAAAAGGTAAAGATTGGAGCCAGTCTGCAAGCTCCAGTGAAAGAATAACTTATAAGTATGCTGCGAGAGTATGTCGATGTATTCGCTTGGTCCTATCAGGATATGTCGGGTTTGGATACAGATATTGTCATGCACAAGCTGCCATTGAAGGAGGATTGTCCGCCAGTTAAACAAAAGTTGCGCCGTACTCGCCTTGATATGGCCATGAAAATCAAAGAAGAAGTACAAAAGTAGTGGGACGCCGTTTTTCTTGTTGTAACTAGTTACCCTCCGTGGGTTGCTAACATTGTACCCATACCTAAGAAAGATGGCAAAGTGAGTATGTGTGTCGATTACCAGGATCTGAATAGAGCAAGCCCGGAAGATGACTTCCCATTACCTCACATTGATGTATTGGTGGATAACACAACTTAGTTCTCAGTATTTTCCTTCATGGACGGATTTTCTAGATACAATCAGATCAAGATGTCACTTGAAGACATGGAGAAGACAAACTTCATCACACCATGGGGCATGTTTGTCTCTCCCAAAGATTTACATCCCGGTGCAGACGCGAACTGTCGGTGAAAGGAGAAAATGAGGTTGAATTGAATAGAGTCGCCAGCTAGGCATTTTTATCCCGAAGGAAAGGTAATGCTGCATAAACCTGAAAGAGATGGATAAGACGGTTGCGAACCAGAGAAACTGAGAAATGGGGTTGATTACGACCTGGGAAGGTATTAGCACCCAGATCGTCCTTCGTACTCAACGGGATCCACGCTTAGAAGATGTTGTTAAAAGGGGTAAGTGTATGTGCTATCTGTGTACGAAAAACTAGGAATGAATGTACAGGTGTCAGTGCAAAAGGTGAATTGCTCAGGAACTGAGGCTCAAAGTGAAAGTTGAAAAAGGGGGGGAAGACACAGAGACTTTTGTTCGATAACTGTTAAGTTATGCCTATGTATCCTCTCGTGCAATGAGGAAGTCAGAACACCATAGTTCGACTCAAAGAGACTGAAAATAAAATTGACTGTGAACTACTTGCTTGTCTATGCTCAAGTGTATGAATCGTATGGCTCGAGTGCTAACTGTCTTGCATTAGACGGAAGAAGCAAGTTCTCGTTTGTGAATGAGTGTGATGAGAAAAGAATCCTGAAGGAGACGATTATTGTTTGTTTTTTGTGTTTTCAGTTTTTATTGTTTTTGGTGTTTTGCATAAGTTAATGAGCTTAAGCATAAATCAAGGGCTTGTAAACTCATTATATCCTCCCTGATTAGGGATAATGAGTCTACTTAAGTGTGAGATAAACACCTCAACTTAATTACCATGATGATGTAGGATTAAGATCATTAACCTACTTGTGATTAATTAGATGTTTTTGGGTTTTTGTCTAGTGTTAAGTAATGAGTTTAATCTCTAATCACAAATTAGTGAACTCATTACACCATCCTAATAGAAGGATAATAGATGAGAACACTTAAGCTGAGGAAGATACCTCAACTTAATCTATGGCCAGGGATTAAATTCATTATATAACAAACCTTTATTAAATGGATTTTAACTAAAGGGTGAGATTAAGAAATGAATTTTATGGTTTATAAGACAACTTGAGGGGGACTTGTCCATTAAACATTAGGGTTAGTCCCTCTTAACCATAAGGAAGAGATAGAACCCTAATGTAAGGCCCAAGTTACAAGATAAAGTCTTGGTGATTAGTAATGTGATTTGATTAAGAGGTGTAAACAAATTAAAGTTTTAACACTTAGGATTAAAATTATACACTCCATCCCAAGAGAAGGATGCATGCATAACCCTAATTCAAAGTCCTAAAGCTTTAAGAGTTTAGTCTCTGATTATTGAGATGAGAAGAGAGACTCAAGGAGACTCAAAGGTAAAAGACTAAGGGGACTATATACAACCCTAAAAGTTATCATGCTTGGGTATCCTATGGTTTGTTAGGCTTAAGAGAAAGGATCTTCAAGGCCACCAATGGAAGAAGCAGATGAAAAGAGAAGGAAGAAGAAGAATAAGTTACTTACTTCCTGAAGAAGATAAGTAACTTAAAAGAAAGAAAGCAATAAGAATGGAACACAAGTGAAATAAGTTCACTTCAAAGACAAGTAAATATGAATATGAATGATTAGAAGAGATGGGAAGTGAAGGCAAATCCACCTCCCAAATAACTTACCAAAAGTTCTTGAAAATGTTAGTATGAATGCATAAGACATAAAGTAAAAGGAAATGAAATTAAATGAGATGTGAAGACCAAAGTCAGAAGTTAAAATGTAATGTAAAATGCATATGAGATGATGCAAAGTCATACAAGATGCATATGAATGATAATACAAGCATGAGATGCAAAGGAAGCATGTTTAGAAGCTTGGAAACACATGGATGTTCATGAAATGTAATGGATGCAAAGCATAGCAAATGAATGAAGAAATGATAAAACAATGTTCAAACATGTCTTAATATGTCTTAATATGTCATGTGAAACAATGCAAAAAGAATCAAGTTCAAACTCAACATGGTTAGGCAGAAATGAAATTTTCAAATTAGGGTTAGAAAATGTGATTTTTAAGAACCCTAATTCAAAGAAAATTATGAAATTATGATCAAACCTAAAAATAAATTTGTATGATGAGTTTGAAAATGTTTCTAAATGTATTGGAATGGTTCATGAATTTTTTGGTGATTTTTAGAAACCTAAATGCATTTTTAATTAATTAAAATCCATTAATTAATTAAAAATAACATTTAAATATTTTAAAAATACTTTTTAAATTCAAAAAATAAAATAAAAATAATTTTTGGGTTAAGAAAATTATTTGGATCAGAAATGCAAAAGATCAGATTTTTTTTATGTTTTTAACTATTTTAAATAAAATATACAAAAGAAATGAATAAAAATGAAATAAAAATTGATTTAAGTGAAAAGTATGCTGATCCAAGGCTCCAAATTCAAACTGGGATGGAGGGAGTTGACCACGCGCGTGTTTCATGGGCTAGAATCAGTCCTGGATAATTAATTGTGATTTACTTAAACACGCATCCAATGGTCCATATTAGAACCCTAATTAGAACCCTAACTACTCTCAGGTGACCGGAGCAAGCTCCGATCATCTTCTCTAGCAACACCAAACCCCTATCTCTCTCTCAAGGCCATGAAAACATGCCAAAATCTCCAGAATCAATACTCTAACATCAAACAACAAGAATCCACAAAAAAAAACAATTTATTTTGCATCAAAAGAGAGAATCGAAGCCAAACGGAAAACTGGAAAAAATTTCAGAAGTTGAATACATCCCACATACTTAACCATTTTCAGTGATTCAAAGTGCATAATGATCAGAGAAACATGCTTTATCACATTGCAACTTAAAATCAAAGCTCTGAGAAAAACGTTCTTGAGCTATACTTGAGCTGGAGTTAAGCAAATGTGGACCCTCAAAGCCTGCTTCTTGTGCTAGACACCTCCTTTGATCACCCTGATGCTATTGAGAAGCTTTGCAAGTGTTTAAATGGCCTCCTTTTGAAGGTTCAGTTCTGAGAGGTGGAAAATCGTGTTTGAGTTTGAGTGACTTTCAGGGCAAAGTGAAGGGTGGTTTTTGTTCCCTATGATGTATGGAGATGATTGGTGGAAAAAGATTTGAGGTTTGACGTTTGTGCTGAGAGTTTCGAAGACTTGAAGTTTTTGGAAAATTTTGTGAATGTTGAGTTGTGGGAGGGTTCAGGCTTGTGTGTTGTATGCTTTGGAGTGTTTGAGGTTTGTATAAACAAATGTGATTGGTTCAGAGAGTTGTTGTGGCACAGCTTGATTGGTATGAGAGGTTTTGCAAAAAAGTCAATTTTGTGAACTTGGAGGTATGAAACGGGTCAGAGCTGCTCAAAGGGGTGTCTTGGCCTCAGCTTGCATCAAGGATGGCCATAGGATCAGATTACATGAGCTGACACAAGTGGATGGAAGGTTTCCAAGGTTTTTGCAACTTTCCCTCTTTGAGAATTTTGTGAAAATTTCTTGATGAATCTTGCAATCCAAGGAACAATTTTGGTTCAAATGCATTGCACCGTGTTTGTATGATGTTTAGCAATCAATTAGAGGTCATGAAATTGCTTGAAACTTATATTTGCAAAAAATCCTCTTTGGCATGAACTTGAAAATTATAGGATTTTTGCCAACTTTGAAAGGCAATATCTTGAGTTCTACGATGAATCAAGACATGTTCTAGTACTTTTTGAAAATGGGATGACATAATCTACAACTTTCATGCCCAAGACTTTTTCATTTGAAGCATTTTTGGTCATGAAAGAATAGGTTGAAAATCTTTCCCAAAATGGAAAGTTTCCATTACAAGTCATTTCCAAAATAGCAAGTTTGCATTTGGCTCAAAATTCTTCAACTTTGTGAACTTCCAACCACTTTTAAGATCAAATAAAGATCATAGAGACTCAAAATGATGATGATGATCCTTTGGTACCCTTGTTGGGGGCCTCAGATGCCCTGATTTTGACTTTACTTGCTCAAGAAGTTACCCAATGATCAGATGACTTCCACAGTGAATTTCTTCATCAAATTTGGTACACATTATCCTTATAACATATTAAGACCATTAGAAACAAGAATGGCCAAAAAATTGGGATTAAGGCCTCTGAAACCAAAACCCTAATTATGGTCATCTGTGCAGGAAAACCCTAGCTCTGCCTCTATGCCTTTGCTATGCTTTGTGATCCCTTGACTTTTATGAACTTTGGGGAGCATATTATGATCATGGAACACACATGGACCCTCTTGGAAAGCTTCAAGACCATTGGGATGGCTCAGATCACTCTTTGGGTTGCTCATATCACAAACCCTAGATGCAGATGAAATGAACTATGCAGTGAGATATGATATGCTTATGCTAATGCAAAAAATGAAAGATCACAAGCCATGGTGTGAAAAAGTGAGGGAAAATTTGGGGTATTTACAATGTTCTGCTACAAAGTAATGCCGTTTTGTTTGAAGAACACCGGTGCAACATATCAATGGGCTATGGTAACATTATTCCACGACATGATCCATAAAAAAATTGAGTGATACGTGGATGACATGATTGCCAAGTCCCTCACAGAGGAAGAGCATTTGGTAAATCTATTGAAACTCTTCAAGCGTCTGAGGAAGTATCAGCTAAGGTTGAACCCCAACAAGTGCACATTCGGGGTACGTTCTGGTAAGCTGCTGGGTTTTATTGTAAGCGGAAAAGGAATTGAGGTTGATCCCGACAAAGTTAAAGCCATCTAGGAAATGCCTGCACCTAAGACCGAGAAAGAAGTTTGAGGTTTCAAACTGCTAAGAAAGAAACAAACAGTCAGGTGGAACGATGATTGTCAGAAAGATTTTGACAAGATTAAGGAGTATCTGCAAGAACCTCCTATTCTCATGCCTCTAGTTGAAGGAAGACCTCTAATAATGTACCTGACAGTATTAGATGAATCAATGAGGTGTGTGTTGGGCCAGCATGACGAGTCTGGTCAAAAAGAGTATGCAATATACTACCTAAGCAAAACGTTTACCGACCGTGAACAATGTTATTCACTGCTCGAGAAAACATGATGTGCTTTAGCGTGGGCTGCTCGCCGACTAAGACAGTATATGTTGACTCATACTACCTTGTTGATCTCAAAGATGGACCCCGTCAAGTACATATTTGAGAAGCCAACACTTACCAGAAAGATTGCAAGGTGGAAAATGATCCTAACAGAATATGATATTCAGTACACCTCTCAGAAAGCCATCAAGGGCAGTGTATTATCTGACTATCTGGTCGAGCAACCCATTGATGACTACCAGCCTATGAGATTTGATTTCCCCTGATGAAGACATCATATTCTTAAAGTCAAAAGACTGTGAGGAGCATATTCACACTGAAGGGCCTGATCCAGAAGAAGTATGGACTATGATGTTTGATGGGGCAGTTAATTGTAATGGTCGTGGAGTTGGTGCAGTGCTTATTACACCCAAAGGAGTCCATCTGCCTTTCTCAGCAAAGTTCACCTTTGCATGCACTAACAATGAAGCAGAGTACAAAGCTTATATCATGGGTCTTGAGGAAGCCATTGACCTCAGGATCAAAACCTTGAATGTAATCGGAGATTCAGCTTTGGTGATCAACCAAACTAATGGCAAGTGGTATACTCATCAGGAGCATCTAGTTCCCTACCGTGACTATACGAGGAGATTGTTGACTTTCTTCACAACAGTCAAGCTTGAATGCATCCCTCGAGATGAGAATTAGTTTGCAGACGCCTTGGCCACCATTTCATCTATGATCAAAGTACAGACTGCTAACGATGTACCTCGGATTTTAGTATCCAAACTAGACCGACCGGTGTATGTATTCTTTGTGGACACTGTTATTGAAAACAAACCTTGGTTCCACGACATCAAATGCTTCTTGGAGACTTAGACATACCTACCTGGGGCATCGCCTATTGATAAGAAGACATTGAGAAGGCTAGCCGACAGTTTCTTCCTCAATACTGATGGCTCCTTATACAAGCGAAACTTCGACATGGTTTTGCTCAGATTTGTTGATAAGAAGGAAGCAGACTTACAAATGCACGAAGGACATGAAGGTTCTTTCGGCACCCATGCCGGAGGACATGCAATGGCAAATATATTGTTGAGATCAGTTTTCTACTTGATCACAATAGATGCAGACTGTTGTGCCTATGCCAGAAAATGCCATAAGTGTCAGATCTACGCAGATAAAGTACATGTGCCTCCCAATCCTTTGAATATAATGTCTTCACCCTAGCCCTTCGCCATGTGGGGAATTAATATGATTGGAAAGATCGAGCCAACTGCTTCAAATGGTCACAGATTCATCCTGGTAGCCATTGATTACTTCACCAAATGGGTTGAATCGGCTTCGTATGCAAATGTCACCAGGCAAGTGGTAGCCCGATTTTTGAAAAGGGATATCATTTGTCGATATGGAGTTCCCGAGCGAATCATTACTGATAATGGTTCAAACCTTAATAACAAGATGATGACAAAACTATGTCGGGATTTCAAAATTCAACATCACAACTCTTCTCTTTACAGGCCAAAGATGAATGGCGTTTTTGAGGCAGCTAACAAGAACATTAAGAAGATTGTGCAAAAGATGGTAGTCACATACAAAGACTGGCATGAAATGTTACCGTTCACCTTGCATGGATACCAACTTCCATCAGAACATCTACTAGGGCAACACCTTATCATCTTGTGTATGGTATGGAAGTAGTCCTACCTGTTGAAGTTGAATTACCCTCCTTGCGGGTAATGATGGATGTAAAATTGGATGAAGCAGAATGGGTCCGATCTCGTTATAACCAACTGAGCCTAATTGAAGAAAAGAGATTAGCATCTATTTGTCATGGTCAGTTATATCAGAAACGAATGAAGAAGGCCTTCGATCAAAAAGTTAGACCTCAGGTATATCAAGTGGGAGAGCTTGTACTGAAAAGACTCCTTCCTCCTCATACAGACTACAGGGGTAAGTGGAAGCCAAACTATGAAGGTCCCTTTGTGATAACTAGAGTCTTCTCAGGCGGAGTACTAATATTCGCAACCATGGATGGCGAAAAAATCCTATCTCCTTGTCGCTCCCACTAAATGAAGCTAAGTCAGATAGGGTACAGACGCGAACGGTCGGCGAAGGGAACAGTGAGAACACACAGCCGTGAACTCACCGGAGATGAAAAGAGTCGCCAGCTAGGCATTTTTATCCCGGAGGAAAGGCAATGCTGCATAGGCCTAGAAAAAAGATGGATAAGACGGTTTGCGAACCAGAGAGACTGAGAAAGGGGGTTGGTTACAACCTGGGAAGGTATTAGCACCCAGATTGTCCGTCGTACTCGACGGGATCCACGCTTAAAAGATTTGTGTTTTAAAGGGGTAGTGTCAGTGCAATCTGTGTGTAAAACAGCTGGAAAAGAATGTACAGGTGTCAGTGTAAAGGAAGTGTAAAGTGTATAATGATGTGTCAGTGTAGGAATGCGAATGAATTGCTCAAGATCATGAGGCTTAAAGAAATGAGCTGGAAGGAGGGGGAATATACAGAGACTTTTGTTCGATAACTGTTAAGTTATGCCTACGTATCCTCTCGTGCAATGAGGAAGTCAGAACACCGTAGTTCGACCCAAAGAGACTGAAAGGTGAATTGACTGATGAACTGCTTGCTTGTCAATGCTCAAGTGTATGACCTGTCTGGCTCAGGTGCTTACTGTCTTGCATTAGACGGAAGAAGCGAGTTCTCGGTTGTGAGTGAGGATGATGAGAAAAGAATCCCGGAGGAGACGATTATTGTTTTTTTTTTTTGAGTTTTCAGTCTTTTATTACCTTTTTTGGATTTTTGTCATAAGATAATGAGCTTAAGCCTAAACCAACGGATTTAGTAAACTCATCACATCTTCCCTCTGATTAGGGGTAATGAGAATACCTTAAGTGTGAAGTCAGCTTCTCACACTTAATCACCATGATGTAGGATTAAGATCATTAGCCTACTTGTGATTATTTAAATGTTTTTGGTGCTTTTGTTTAGTGTTGAGTAATGAGGTTAAGCCGTAATCAAGGATTAAACAGACTCATTACACTATCCTAAAAGAAGGATAATAGATGAGAATGTTTAAGCTGAGGAAGACTCCTCAACTTAATCCATGATTAGGGATTAAACCCATGACAAAACAAGCCTTTATTAAGTGGATTTTATTAATGATATGATGATGAAGTGAATTTTATGATTTGTAAGACAACTTGAGGGGGACTTGTCCATTAACACTAGGGTTAGTCCTTCTTAACCACTTAAGGAAGAATTAGAACCCTAATGCAAGGCCCAAGTTACAAGTGTGATGTCTTGATGATTATTGGATGAATTGATTAAGAGATTTAAACACATAAAGGGTTCAACACTTAGGATTAAAGTTATACACTCCATCCTAAGAGAAGGATGCAGGCATAACCCTAAGCACAAAGTCTTAAGGCCTTTAGGGTTTAGTCCCTGATTATGAGGTGAGAAGAGAGGACTCAAAGAGAGACACAAAGGTAGAAACTATGGGGAGACTAATCAAAACCCTAATTCATTGTCATGCTTGGTTGTTCCTATGGTTTGTGAGGTTTGCAAGAACAATCTTCAGAAGAACCACCAGGAAACAGATGAACAGGATCAAGAGAAGCAAAGTGACATGCTTCATTCAAGAAGTCAAGTCACTTGAAGAAAGAAAGTGGGAGGAAGAAGAATGAGCAAGCTCAAACTCAAACACAAATAGAAATGCAGCAATGGATGCAAGAGAGATGAAAAGAAAAGGTATGAGAAGTGAAGGCAAATCCACTTCTCAAGTTACTTACCACCTGAAATGTTAGAAAGAAATGCAATGCAATGCAAGATGAGATGAAATGGTATGATGCTTAGCAAAACCAGAAGCATGTTGATGATGATTATGATGTTATGAGATGCTACAAGCATGAGACAAGGCATGGGGATGTTCATACAAGATCATGGATGCAAATGATGCAAATTAAGGAGCATGAACAAGCAGGGAAAGTTATGAAGCATACAAGACAAATGACATGGCAAATATGAGATGCAATGATCAAAGATGCTTCTTATATGTCTTAAGATGTCAAATGAATCACAAGAATGCACAAAATGCAAAGACAAGTCATGTTATGCAAAGAAATGCAAGAAGGATGCAAAAGAAAGCCCAAATTAGGGTTCATGGATCAAACATCAAACAAAAACCCAAAACAGAAGCAAACCTCATGATAAAAAATGTAAAATGGCACCCAAAGAAACCCTAGGCCTATGATGAACCACTGCCCAAAGGGGAGCTCTCAACTCTCAACCTAACTCAAGATATGAATTTTCTAAGTTATTAGGGTTTTTTAGGGTTCTTAACAAAACAAATGCCAAACAATTTGAAAATGCAAGAACAATTCATGGCCTTTTTATCCTAGGAACTACATGCAAAACAAAAGACAATGCAAGAAGAATCAATGTCTCAACCTTCACCAATTGGCAGAAATGAATTTTTGAATCCATGATCAAAATAATGCATAAAAAATGATTTAATTCAATGAAAAATTCTTAAAATGCATCAAGATCAAAAAAGAAATTTGGTTTGAAGGTTGGACAATGTTTCTAAATGTCTTAGAACATTTCATGAATTTTTTTTGTAATTTTTAAATACCTAAAAGTATTTTTAATTAATTAATTCCCATTAATCAATTAAAAATAATCTTTTAAATATTTAAAAATACTTTTTTAATGATAAAAATAAAATAAAAAATATTTTTGGGTCTTAAAAATTAATAAAACTTTAAAGAAAAAGTTTCATAATTTTTAAGAATTTTTTTGCTATTTTAAAATAATTATGCAAATAAAATGCAAAGAAAATGAAAATAAAATGAATTTTAAATGGATTAATGAGAAGTATGCTGATCCAACGCGTGAGATTCAAAGTGGCCAGGGCGGGAATTGACTTGGCGCGGGAATGAACGGACCATATTCAAACTGGCTTAATTACACTTAACCCTAATTAAACAAACCCTAATGACTTTCAGGCGACCGGAACACTGTTCCGGTCGTCTTCTCCGGCGAGTCAAAACTACTATCTCACTGAATACGCATCAAATCACCACCAAACTCTCCAGATTTCATCCCTGAACATCATTAAACCTAACCCCTAACTTAAACCCCATTTATTTCCACTAAATCAAGAGAAACAAGCAAGAACAAATTTTCGGGCAAACTTTCAGATCAAGCATACAGCCTCAAAACTCAATCATTTTCAAAAGTAAAAGGTTCAATGCACTCAGGGGAACATAAGGATCATTTTAGAAACAAGAAAAGGGAGTTCTGGAAAAATGAAATTCCAAGGCTACCTGAATCGAAGCTTTGACTCCTGGCACTCTCTGGCTAGTTCTTTGGCTCAAACAGGTTCCAATGATCCCCCTTTGAAGCTTTGGATGCTTAGTTGGAGTTTAAAAAGTCTCTTGAGTGAATTTGCAGAAGTTCTGACCAAGGGCATGTGAAAATCGTATTTGAGTTATGGAGGGTTTCAGGTCAAGGTAGTGGGTGGTTTCTGGTCAGTGGAGCAAGATGAGTTGATGTGTGGAGTTTGTTTGAGTGTTCTTGGTTTGTAGAAGCAGATTCGAATGCTTTTGCTTTATGGAGTGAAAATGGTGAAATGGGGTTGTGGCTTGTTTCAGGCCTGGGTCTTGTGGGTTTGGGGTCAATGAAGCATGGTGATTTGATCTATGGACTTGGCTTTTGTGTTTGTAAGCTGAGAAAACAAATTTGAATGAATATGCAAAATGGAGTGTTTTGGTGTATGTGATGGTGGAGAGAGTTTCAGCCTTGCTTCTTCTTATGTTTAGCCAGCATTTGATCCACATAAACTAATCTCATTGGTCAGATGATGTGACCTGCCCTTTATTGATTGGTATGGCCACTTTTGCAAATTGTCAACCTTTGTGTAAGAGAGGCATGGGTTGTGTTCTAGGCTAGTACAAGTGTGTGGGCTGGCGCAGCATGGTGAGGGGAAAGGCTAGCTTGGTTCAGCACCCAAGGCAACAAGTGGTAGGAAGTGTGATGAGTGTTTTGCCACTTGCTTGCTTTATGGTTCACATGTGATAAAGTCTTGTTACACAAACCAAGCCATGAGCAAATTTGATCCAATTCTGATTTTTAGGACTTAGAGAATGTTTGTGTAATGGTTTGAAATGAATTAGAGGCTGCAAGAGTCATTGATCCATGATTTTGCAAAATTCTCACTTAGGGCATGCCTTGAAAATCAATGATTTTATCCAACTTTGCATTGCCATAACTTTTGATCCAAGAAGAGTTTTATCATGTTCTTGTACTTTTTGGAAAGGGAAAGATGAGATCTACAACTTTCATGACCAAAGTTTTTCCATTTGAAGCATTTTTGGATCAAGAATCAAGGCTTGAAAAATGACCTAAAATGATGCATTCTTGAAAAGTCAACTATGCCCAAAAAGTCAACATTTGCAAAAACCCTAAATTCTTGATTTTTATGAACTTCCACCTTCTTCCATGATCAAATAAAGACCATATACACTCAAAATGATGAAGATCACCCATTGGTTGGGTCATTGGGGGCCTCAGATGCCCTGATTTTGCATTGACTTGTCTGAAAAGTCAACTCTTGATCAGATGACTTCCCCATGGAATTTCTTCATGAAAATTGATATGCATACTCCCTATACCATATAGAGACCAATGGAAACAAGAATGACCAAAAAATTTGGGGTTATGGCCTCTGAAACCAAAACCCTAATTTTCAGTCAACTGTGCAGTTCAACCTGGCTCTGCATCCACTCAAACCCTAGCTCTTGTGATTCCTCTGCAATTTTGACTTTGAGGAGATGAAATATGACATAAGAACACACATGGACCCCTTTGAGTTGATTGGTTGCCTTTGGAATGGCTCAAGATGCTTTGGGATTGCTCAGATCACAAACCCTAGGTGCAGATGCCTTAGAAACTATCCAGTGAATCAAAAATGAGATATGAGATGATGTGGTTGTGTTTATGCATATAAATTATCACAAGCCATGGTGTGAATGGGTGAGGGCAAATTTGGGGTGTTTACAGCTGCCCCTATTCAAACATGAGTTAGCTGTGCAGGTTGTAAGCGACGGCTTAACAGGCAAACAAGATAACTTGTGGTTGAATACCAAAGACAGTCCAAAATTTGCACTCACAGAATGAAGCAAAATAAAGTATATTGTAAGGTGTGGGCGACGGAGGACGACCGTCGAGCAGAGGACAACTGCTGGGTAAGGTGGTATGTGAAGCAATAGCGATGACGGGGACGGCCGACATGCTGGTAAAGTGTATAAAGCAATGACGGGGACGGCCGACAGGCTGGGGATAACAGGTAAAGCTAAGACGGGGACGGCCGACTAGCTGGGGAAAATAAAATATCATGATGGGGACGGCCATCAAGATAAAGCTGCAAAATTCTTAGGATTAATGAAACATGACGGGGACGGCCATCAAGTTCATAAAGGTAAAGTAACCGACGATGGGGACGGCCATCGGGTTAAAAAGGAAAAGGGACCACGACGGGGACGGCCATCGGGTTAAAGAATGAATGAAATAAACAGATGATGGGGTACGGCCATCAAAGGTGAAGGACGATCACCTAGCAGGGGACGGCTGCTCTGTTGGGTATAAAAGAAATATGATGGGGACGGCCATCAAAGGTGGAGGACGACCACCTGGCAGGGTACGGCTGCCGAAAATATCAACGATGGGGACGGCCATCGGATAGAAAAGGTCAATGATGGGGACGGCCATCGGACGAGCAAGATGGAGGACGACCATCAAGAAGTGGAGGACGACCACTCAGCAGGGGACGGCTGCTCTCGAGGTTTATCATAACACAGGACGAGTGTTAGATAACCAAAATCAACAATGGGGACGGCCATTGGATAAAGTGATGAAGGACGATCATCAAAAGGTGGAGGACGACCACCTAGCAGGGGACGACTGCTAAAAATCAACGATGGGGACGGCCATCGGATGAGCATGATGGAGGACGACCATCAAGAAGTGGAGGACGACCACTCAGCAGGGTACGGCTGCTCTCAAAGGTATCATAACACAGGACGAGTGTTAGATAAAAAAGAAAATTTGTTGGCAATCTACTGGGGAGATAGTAAACACGGACGAGCGCTTACATCAATAAAAGGTATAAGTGTTTGGTATGGTGTATAGATTAAAGATGCGGACGAGCATCCTTAAAACTATGATACGGACGAGTATCATGTAGAAACAAACTGACACACGCTCAGAGATGATGATACGGACGAGTATCAACTGGTTAACACAGAGCAAGGACTACTGTCGAATCTGTGGGGATATGAGTGATGATGTATACAAGATACGGACGAGTATCTGTATAAGCGTACCATGAGTAGTGAGTATTGTATTGATGATGAGTTGTTTATCTGCTGGGGAGAGTGACACGGACGAGTGTCAAAAGAGAAAAGTATAATATTAACAAGTATCTGCTATACAAAGTCTAGGCGACTGCGCTGGGGATATGACACGGACGGGTGTCAAAAAGGGGTGCATATACAAGTATATGTGAGTGCAAAGAGGATGTCTTTGACTTTCTGTTGGGATATGACACGGACGGGTGCCAGAATGTGTCTGTAATGAGGGTGATTTGTTTGTAGAGTGTATTCAGGCGACCTGTGGGGAAAGATGACACGGACGGGTGCCAAAAGGTGTATATACGGGTGTTTGTGAATACGAGGCAACTGCTTTTGCTGGGACTCTGATGGGGATTTTGGGGGAAAGTAATTTGTATCCTGATGAACGGTTACTAGTCACAAGCGTTCAATTCACAACATGACTTATGATTATGCTATGCATTTGATCTTTGCCGTAATGCTCCGTATTAGACGGAATGCTACGCTCTGGGGGGTGAATATGATGCGGATGCCATGATTATGCAAAGGGGGCACTGATCCGGGATTCGGATCCCGTCGCTGCGAAGATCTCTGGTCGATCTGCTTGAAATGGACATCCCAGCTGGGGATGAGATCACTGGTAGATCTAATGATGCATCTGCTTGGGGATATATGTCACTGATTGACATATCCTTATAAATGAGAGACCCAGCTGGGGTTTGTAGAAGCTTTCTTCACTCTGTTGTGATCTCTTCATGCGTTGCTCTTCTGAATAGAGGCTGGGGAAGGTGTGGGGAGATGATTCTCTAATTTCTGTATTCTGCTGAGGAGGAATGGCAACTCGGCCAGGGAATTGTGAGAGGCAACTCAGCTGGGGAACGCAATGAGAGGCAACTCAGCTGGGGACAGCAATGAGAGGCAACTCAGCTGGGGATAAGGCATTTCAGATGCCGAGATTGGGTGTATGCTGATTTGGCAACTTCGCTGGGGAAATGGGCACCTTCTAGTACCATGTGGAAGATAGACCGAGTTGATAATGATTTGCCAGCTTGCTAAGACGTAACCTGCATGCCCCCAGGTTGTGTTCTGGATACCTGCAATCCTGCAAAGATAATGGAACGTACAAAAGGTCCCGAGGTATCCCTTACCGGATTCCGTCATAGGAGTTAAGTACTTTCGAGAATAATCACATTCCCTGTAAGCATGTGTTTTCATCTTTAGAGAAATGCATCTGTACTTATGCAATTGTATTTTTAGAGATATCAGACGACTCTTTGCAAAACGTAAATGTAAAAAACGAAACATGACTGAAAATCTGATTTTATTAATTCATGTGCCCTGAATTGGCAACGATACAGTCAAAGAAACATATCTCCTGAAATGAGGAGATTGTTACAAATTGAGAAAACAAATGCTGGCGGTGTCGACGACGCTTTCAAGGAGCTTCCTCTTCTGCTATGACTCGTATGACAATGACGTTCTTCTCGTCTTGCTTTCTGGAGAGAGTTGATTCTGATTGAAGCTTGATCCTTTGAAGCTTACCAAGTTGTAGGTGATACAGACGAATTCAGAATGCAGTTGTTCGCTTATTCCCTTATTTTGCATGGATCGCCCTTTCGGGTTTTCAATCCATCGGGATACCCATTTTTGCCTGAGCTGTCCAATGCGGCTTTTCAACTCAGCGGGTGTACATTTTTGTTTATTTTCCCTTATTTTTGCCCGAGTCTTTTATTCTGTTTTTGACTCGCCGGGATGCCCTATTTTTTGCCTGGACTTACATTCTGTTTTTATGTCCAGCGGGTCATTTTATGCGAAGTATTTTTTAACTGCATCTGAATTCACAGGGGACGGGAAACCTTCACCATCCATGGTGCTGAGCATCAGTGCTCCACCAGAGAAAACTTTCTTTACAACAAATGGTCCTTCATAATTTGGAGTCCATTTGCCCCTGTGGTCTGTATGAGGAGGGAGGATTCTTTTCAGCACAAGATCTCCCACTTGGTACTCTCGGTGCCTGACTTTCTGATCGAAGGCTCTCTTCATTCTTTTCTGATATAACTGCCCATGGCAGATTGCAACCAATCTCTTCTCTTCGATCAGACTCAGTTGTTCGTATCGGGACCGAACCCATTCTGCTTCGCTTAATTTAACATCCATTAATACCCGTAACGAGGGTAATTCAACTTCAACAGGTAGGACCGCTTCCATACCATACACAAGCTGATACGGGGTTGCCCCAGTGGACGTTCTGATTGATGTGCGATACCCATGCAAGGCAAACGGTAGCATTTCATGCCAGTCTTTGTAGGTGATTACCATCTTCTGCACAATCTTCTTGATATTCTTATTTGCTGCCTCAACAGCGCCGTTCATCTTTGGCCTGTAAGGAGAAGAATTGTGATGTTGGATCTTGAAGTCCCGGCACAGTTCTGCCATCATTTTGTTGTTTAGATTGGAACCATTATCAGTAATGATTCGCTCGGGCACTCCATACCGACAGATGATATCTCTCTTCAGAAATCTGGCTACCACTTGTCTTGTGACGTTTGCATATGAGGCTGCTTCAACCCACTTGGTGAAATACTCGATGGCGACCAGGATGAATCTGTGACCATTTGAAGCAGTCGGCTCAATCTTGCCAATCATATCAATGCCCCACATAGCAAAGGGCCATGGTGAAGACATGATGTTCAAAGGATTAGGAGGCACGTGCACCTTGTCTGCGTAGATCTGGCATTTATGGCATTTCCTGGCGTAGGCACAACAGTCTGCATCCATTGTGATCCAGTAATAGCCTGATCTTAACAACTTTTTAGCCATGGCATGCCCTCCAGCATGGGTACCAAAAGAGCCTTCGTGCACTTCATGCATCAGCAAATCTGATTCCGTCCTGTCAACGCATCTGAGGAGTACCATGTCAAAGTTCCTTTTGTATAAAGACCCATCAGTGTTCAGAAAGAAACTACCAGCAAGCCTTCTTAGAGTCTTCTTATCATTGGAAGATGCCCCAGGTGGGTATGTTTGATCCTCCAAGAAGCACTTAATGTCGTGGAACCAAGGCTTATCATCTTTTACAACATCCGCTGCAAATACATATGCTGGTCTATCAAGTCTAGACACTGAAATCTGGGGTACAAAGTTAGCAGCTTGAACTTTGATCATGGATGAAATGGTAGCAAGAGCATCCGCAAACTGATTCTCGTCCCGAGGGATATACTCAAGCTTGACTGTTGTGAAGAAAGTCAATAACCTCCTCGTATAATCCCTGTAAGGTATCAGATGATCCTGGTGGGTGTACCATTTCCCGTTGGTTTGATTGACTACCAGAGCTGAATCTCCGAATACGGTCAATGTCTTGATCCTGAGGTCAATGGCTTCCTCAAGACCCATAATGCAAGCTTCGTATTCAGCTTCGTTGTTAGTGCAGTTGAAAGTGAGTTTTGCCGAGAAAGGCATGTGAACCCCTTTAGGTGTAATGAGTACTGCACCAACACCACGACCATTCGTGTTAACAGCCCCATCAAACATCATAGTCCATTCTTCTTCCGGGTCAGGCCCTTCAGTGTGAATAGGCTCTTCGTGATCTTTTGCTTTAATGAACATGATGTCTTCATCAGGGAAGTCAAACCTCATTGGCTGGTAGTCATCAATGGGTTGCTCAGCAAGATATTCAGATAGTACACTGCCTTTGATGGCTTTCTGAGATGTGTACTGTATGTCATATTCTGTGAGAATCATCTGCCATCTTGCAACCCGTCCGGTAAGAGCTGGCTTCTCAAAAATGTACTTAACTGGGTCCATTTTGGATATCAATAAGGTAGTGTGGGTCAACATATACTGTCTCAGTCGGCGAGCAGCCCACGCTAAAGCACAGCAAGTTTTCTCGAGCAGTGAATAACGCTGTTCACAGTCGGTAAACTTTTTGCTTAGGTAGTATATTGCATACTCTTTTCGACCAGACTCGTCATGCTGGCCCAGCACACACCCCATTGACTCTTCTAATACTGTCAAGTACATAATCAGAGGTCTTCCTTCAACTGGAGGCATAAGGATTGGAGGTTCTTGCAGATATTCCTTGATCTTGTCAAAAGCCTTCTGGAAATCTTCGTTCCACCTGACCGTCTGTTCTTTTCTTAACAACTTGAACAAGGGTTCACAGGTTGCTGTGAGGTGAGATATGAACCGTGAGATGTAGTTCAATCGTCCTAAGAACCATCGAACTTCCTTTTCTGTTTTAGGTGCAGGCATCTCTTGGATGGCTTTGACTTTATCTGGGTCAACTTCAATCCCTTTCTCGCTTACAATAAAGCCCAGCAGCTTACCGGATCGCACCCCGAATGTGCATTTGTTGGGGTTCAGCTTCAATTGGTATTTCCTCAGACGCTTGAATAATTTGAGCAGATTCACCAGATGATCTTCCTCTGTAAGGGACTTGGCGATCATATCATCCACATAACATTCTATTTCCTTGTGGATCATATCGTGAAATAATGTCATCATAGCCCGTTGATACGTTGCACCTGCATTCTTCAGTCCGAATGGCATCACTTTGTAACAGAACGTGCCCCAGGGTGTAATGAATGTTGTCTTCTCCATGTCTTCAGGTGACATCTTGATCTGATTATATCCTGAAAATCCATCCATGAAGGAGAATACCGAGAACTGAGCCGTATTATCCACCAATACGTCAATGTGAGGTAATGGGAAGTCATCTTTCGGGCTGGCTCTGTTCAGGTCCCGGTAGTCAACACACATTCTTACTTTGCCATCTTTCTTAGGCACAGGTACTATGTTAGCAACCCACGGCGGGTAGCTAGTTACAGCAAGGAACCCGGCGTCCCATTGCTTTTGTACCTCTTCTTTGATTTTCATAGCCATGTCTGGGCGAGTTCGGCGCAACTTCTGTTTCACTGGTGGGCATTCTTCCCTCAGAGGCAGCTTGTGCACAACTATATCGGTATCCAACCCTGGCATATCTTGATACGACCAAGCAAACACATCAACATACTCTTGAAGCAGATCTATCAGTTGTCTCTTCACCGAGTTTTGCAGGCGGGCCCCGATTTTAACCTCTTTCACGTCTTCGTCAGTACCAAGATTAATCACTTCAACCTCCTCCTGGTGAGGGGTAATAACCTTTTCCTCCTGTCTTAACAACCTGGCTAGCTCTTCAGGAAGCTCATATTCTTCATCAACCCCTTCATCAGCTTGATTGATTGGATTGTCAAAGTCATACGATGTCATAGCCGTGCTGTTGTCGGTGCTGTCAGGAAGGCACTCTCTGCAAGGGTTAAGTTGTTCATTTTAGTGATTGATTTTAATCTTGCTTTGGAAAAAGTGAAATGAAGTTATCATTTTGAAAACACCGCCATTTATTTTTTGTACAAAAAGATAAATGGAAAAACAGTGAGCATAAAAGAAAAAGACTCGTTTGCAAAAAGATGTCTGATATTTCATTAATTTAATCTTGTTTGCACAAAAGTACAGATGGCCCTGGTTACAAAATGAGTCTTGTCATCTTGGGCAAGATGCAAGACTTGGATGCATGCTATATAAAAATACAGGAAATAATAATTACTCTGCTCGAGTAACACTTATAATTTCCTGGGAAGACCAGTTCGAGACACTGCTCCCCGGGATCTTCGGACGAATCCAATTCTCCAGATTGCGTTCCTCTTCCAGCTCGTCTTCCAAACAGTTGATAGCATTAGGGGTAAGCATCCCCCCACTGACAAAACCAGGCTCTGCAGCAGCCTTTGCTTGATGTTGAGTTGGTCTGTAACCCAACCCAAACTTGTCCTTCTTCTCTTCCACAACTAAGACCTTGCCCCAGCCTTGGGCAGTTCCTTCTTCAACAACCTTCCGGGCTTGTTGGTAAGATGACATTGGAGTACCAGATACAGCGGATGCTTCATTGACGTTCAAGGCCTCAAAACCTTGGCTCATTGTTTCATGGATCTCTCCATCCATTTCAATGTATTTATAAGTAGCCAGGTGGCTAACAAAAATGTCCTCCTCTCCACAGATTGTGACAACTTGGCCTTCCCACTCAAATTTTAACTTTTGGTGAAGGGTAGACGTTATTGCGCCGGCGGCGTGAATCCAGGGTCTACCCAACAAACAGCTGTAGGCGGGCTGAATGTCCATCACATAAAAGATAGTTTTAAAGGTCTGCGGGCCAATTGTCACAGGCAGCTCAATCTCTCCCAGCACCGATCTCTTAGAACCATCAAAGGCTCTTACTACCAGGTTGCTGGGTCTCAATGCCAATCCATCATATTCAAGCTTCACCAGAGCCTTCTTTGGTAAGACATTCAGGGAAGAACCTGTGTCCACCAGCACATGAGAAAGGACAGCTCCTTTGCATTCCAGGGTTATGTGCAAGGCTTTGTTGTGATTGCGACCATCCACTGTCAGGTCAGAATTGGTAAACCCTAGCCCATTGCTAGCAGTAACATTACCAACCACGGTTTCCAATTGGTTGACAGTAATCTCCTCAGGCACGTAAGCTGCGTGCAGGACTTTAAGTAGTGCATTCCGATGGGCTTCGGAGCACATAAGCAGTGAGAGGATGGAGATTTTGGATGGCGTCTGGTGAAGCTGATCCACAATTTTGTAATCGCTCTTTTTGATGATTCGCATAAACTCATCAACTTCCTGATCAAATGGAGTCTTCAGGGCTTCTTTGGCAGCTGGATCTTCCTGCACCGGGCCTTTACCCTTTGCCTTGGCAGCAGCTTCTGCTTCGGCAGTAGGTCTTTGAACTTGTGAAGCAAAGAGACGTCCGCTTCGAGTGAAGCCTCCGCCTCCCCCCACATTATCTACTTGTGGTGCAGGTGTTGATGTTTCAAGAGTGATTCTTTTTCCTTCGCAATACAAGTCAGAGCCATAGTGCCAAGGGATGGCTCTATTGCTTTCATATGGTACTGGTCCAGGCACCGTGACAGTGATTGGACTGATTGCTGCTGCTGAAGGGACTGTTATTGTTTGTGGATCATAAAAGATTGTAACTGGTGCTCTGGTGGGAGCAGCACCTTCTGAATGGTAAGCGGAGTTATTTTCAGGATCGTAGAATATGGTAACAGTAGAGACATCTTCACGATTGATTGCTGGAGTTGTAGGAGGTTCTGTTGGAAGGACTGTTGTTGTTGTTGATGGAGAGTCGAAATGGAATGAAGCTGAAGTTGTAGCAGGAGAAACTGTTGAAAACTGATCATTTGGGAGGACAGGTGAAGTACTTGTTGATGCTGCTGATGAATTGTCGGGAACAATAGTTGCTGCATTTGTAGGAGGGTCTGAAACCGTTGTTGATGAAGTTGCCGGATTTGTCGGAAATGATGTAGTGATCTGTAGCAAGCCACTCTGAATAAGGTCGTCAATGCCATTCCTTAAATCTTCACACCCATTCCATGAAATATTGCAGTATGGGCACCCTAGCTCACACCCCGGAAATATATTGTTTTCGCGGAGCTGAGCTTTGATTTCCACCAATGGTGTCCTGATCTGATCCACACTTGTTATTAAATAAGACGGTTGGTCTTCTTCAATAGCGTTAATTCGGGGACCACCATGGTTTGGCATTGGGTTTTTATTGACATTGGGCGGAGGTGCAAAGTTCAGAGCCTTGGAGTCTACCAAGTCTTGTACCTTCATATGCAGAGCCCTGCATTTTTCTGTACTGTGACCAGGTGCGTTCGAATGAAAAGCACACCTAGCATTGGAGTCATAGTTTCTTGGTAGACTGTTGGGATCCGGAGGTGCCAACGTTCTTAGCTCAACTAGGTTGAGTTTCAGAAGTTGTGGCAGCAAAGCAGCATACGGCATTGGGATCGGGTCGATCACTCGGTTAGCTTGGGATGGCCTTTGTTGGAATGGCCTCTGTTGATTGTTGTTGTTGGAGTTGTTGTTGAAGTTCCTTGGAGGATAATGATTCTGATGATACTGAGGTTGTTGTTGGAAGTTTTGTTGAGGAGGTTGATAGACCGGCTGTGGATGAGCTGGAGCAGGGATAGTGACTGCTGCTATTGACCTCTGAACATATTGGGGCCTACCCCTGTTGGTGTGAATGGCATTGGTCTCGCCAGTTCTTCTCGGGCCTGCAAAAGGCTTTCTTGTACTACTGGACGAGCTTGCACCGTTGTCTGAGATCTTTCCCATTTTTAACAGGCTTTCAATTCTCTCCCCGGCTATAACAACATCTGCGAAGCTGGTGGAAGAGAAAGCAGCCAACCTGTCAATATAGGTTCCCTGAAGAGTGTTCATAAACATGTCTGCCATTTCTCTCTCAGACATTGGTGGTTGAACGGCAGCAGCCAATTGCCTCCATCTTTGAGCATATTCTCTGAAGCTCTCCCTAGATGACTGTGACATTCCCATCAGGAGGGTCCTGTTGGGTGCCATATCTAGATTATACTGATACTGTCTGATGAAGGCCTCTGCCAGGTCCTTCCAGCATCTTATAGTTGCTCTTGTCAGATGGGAATACCATTCCCTCGATGCTCCAGTCAAGCTATCTTCAAAATAGAACATCCACAATTTCTCATCCATTGTATAGGCCTTCAGCCTTCCCAGAAATGACTGCAAATGAGTCCGGGGGCATGAAGTCCCATTATACTTTTCGAAACATGGAGGCTTGAACTTGTGGGGAATCCTGACCCCTTCTACCAAACCCATGTCCATGACGTCGAACCCCAAAGAATTTTGAGACTCCAGTGATCTCAACTTCTCAGCTATTTCTTCCAACCGTCTATCATATGTTTCCTCTCCGGCACCCATTACTGTATACTGGTCCTCCTGAGGATCTTCTTGAAGTACTCTGGCTGCAGTGGCCGTTCCTTGAACGTTTGCAGGAATGTTAATCTCAGGATGTAGATGTGGGCCAAACACAGGGGGGTAACATGTGGTTGCACCCTTTCATTATTACTGGTGCCTGCAGTTCCTACATGAGGCTCCTCTTGATTTTGCCTCTCCACCATGGCCCTCAGTCTCTCCTGGCTCTGAGCCATGTTGTTCATAACTTCCATGAACTGCGTCATCTGCGTTCTCATCTCTAACCTTTCGTTTGCCATCTGGTTTCTGACCTCCGTAAGGTCTTGTTGCATCTGATCCATCTGAATTCCCGGAAGGTTGTTTCTAGTTGGGTACCTGTGAAGCCTGTTGAGAGGAAATACCCGGCGGCGAGCAATAATTCCTGAGCATCACAACAGAGGTTAGCAACAACAAAACAAAACCCTACAAAACAAATAAAAGGTTAGCATGCAATGCAGTTATGCTTATTTGTTCTCAAGGTATCCGGTTTGGTCTTCAGTTTTGACCCTTCCAGACCCTTGAAGATGATGCTGTTGAAGTTGCTTTTGATGTGAACCCAAATAGAAACCAACACAAATATATTACAAAAGTGAAATAAAACAATTTGTTCGTTTTACAACACAAACCCTCAAAGGGGCCAAAATACATCACAAAAAGCAAAAGTACATGGAAAGGAATAACAACAAGCAAATGATCAAACTCCAAGGCCAAACTCATCCTCACGAACTTCCTTGAGAAGTGCTTCGGTCACAGGATCAGCCGGATGCTCCGTGAGACTTCTGATGAGAAGGTTTCTTGTCGCGACAGCTGCAGCCAATTTCTTGTTCTGACTTTGGTCCTTAGACCTCTTCACTCCTGCTTTGATTTTCAGCTCTGATAGCTCCTCCTGGGCTGCTGCCAGGGCTTTTTCCATCTGCTCCATCTTGTCCTGAGCTCTCTTGTCTTCTAGAGTACGGGCCTCAGTGATCCGGACCCACCTGGCCTGACTCTCTTTCAAGTACAAGTTTGTTCTTGCTCTCTGAAACTGGGCTTCTTTACAAGCATTCTTCAGAATCTGTTCACCAGCCTTAGACTTGTTGATATAATCTCCAGACTTCTCAATCTTAATCAAGTGTTCTACCCTCAATTTCTCCAATCTTTCAATCTCCCTTACACCTTCACTCCTCTCCCGGAGGGTCTTCTGCAAGGCTTGAGTTAACTTCTCATTTCTTTCCTTCAAGCTCTCAAACTCCTCCAAACTGATAGTGGCAGGGGGTGGTGCTGAAGATGACTCAGGCATGTCTTCTATGGTAAAGGGCATTCCAGAGAATTGGGCCCTAGCATGGGACCACTCATAATATTGGACTGATGCCACATTATTGCACTTACCCAGAATGGTAATTCCCTTAGTTTGAACATGATCCCAGGCCCAGGCAGCCTGCCTAACAACAGCCAAACTAATCTTGTTCTCACAGTAGAGGGTCTCCACCAAATCTTGTTCCCTAGGAGTATGAACCAGTGCATAGCCTAATTGCCTTCTGAACAGCAGAGGGTTGTAATTGATACTTCCCTTAACTCCTATCAAAGGCACATTAGGAAAGTGCCCACAGCTTGTGATCATGTCTCTGCCCTTGGTGCTCTGAGTACACCATCTGATATCTGCTGAAGTTAGGACAGTGAGTCTCTTAGCCCAATTGCTTTGCTGATGAGGATTGAGAAATGCATCTGTCCTGGGTAGATGCCTGAGAAGCCAAGCATGGAATAATGGAGCACAAATTCTTACTAATCTCCCCCTCTTCTTCTCATTTCTTTGATGGACTGAATAATAAAGATCACCTAGTAAAGTTGGCACTGGGTTCTTCAGGATGAACAAATGGATTGCATTTTTGCTAATGAATCGAGGCTCATCTGCAAACAACACAATTCCATATACACTCAAGGCCAATAGAGCACAAACAGCTTTCCACTCCCCCGAGGAGGCCTTCAGACTAGCTTGAGAAATCAGGAAGTCAAGATGAAAACCAGGGATTCCAGCTTTAGAGGTCATATGCTGTTCAATCAAAACAGGCTCCAGATACAAAGCTTTTGCTACCTCTCCATTGCTAGGAAAGACCATTTCAGGGCTGAATGGGATTTCTCTTTTGATGGGCAGACCAATCAAAGATGAGTATTCTTCTAATAGAGGCCCCAACTGAAAGTCTTGAAAGGTGAAACATCTCAATGGGGGATCATAGAACTGGATGCAGGTGTGGATGAGGCTCCTCTGAGATGGGTCCAGATCCATAACCATGTCCAGTATATCTCCATAACTCTCCCTGAACAAGGGTATGTGATCTGGAGTGATCAGGGTTTGGATCCTCCTGATGTCTGATAAGTCTGGTTGGAAGAAATGATAGGTGATGTTGCTTTTCTTTGGAGCCATGATGCTGAAGACTGAGTAGAATAAGTGCTGATGAAGATGCTGAGGAGTGGGCCACTGGCTGGCTAGTGCTAGTAACTGAAGTATATGGCTGACAAACTGAAGCAAGTGCTGGTGGGGATAGGTCAAAACTGCAGATGGGGTCAAAACCAAAACCAGATGAGAAATGGATACCCTGAGACACAAATAAGCACATGCTAATATGATGCAATGAGTATGTATGCAAATGAAATGCAAGGGTTTGTGACTGAGCTGGATCTGGTTAACTGCCTTGGTATGGATCCATGTGTGTTCAAGAATTCCAGATGGAGGTCTATAAATCCAGTAACCAGGGTGGGGGACTCAAATAAAGAGCCACAAGTCCAGGGTTTAGAATCACAAGAACTGTCCAACATGGAGTACTCTTAACAAAGTCAAAGTAACAGGGTATTCTGAGGTCAAGGTACCTGCAAACCTGTAAACAGCCCAACCCCCTCACAGGTGATGATCTAGAACAAGGATCCTCAGACTTGGATCAGTTATGAGAAGTGTAAACACTTCTAACCCGGAGGTATAGTGTTTACAATAACCATAACAATTCCTCCTCTAATTCACCTCAGTTTCTGAAGGTCAATACTAAAAGGTCATCCAGACTTAGCAGGCTTCCCAGATAGCCCTAGCATTGCAGGAGATCTGCAACACAGAGTTCTCAAGAAGAAACCCATGTCTGAACCGTGTTTCATATTCCCGCACCAGACCGAAATGGAATGGGAAAGAATATGATTCACTCTAGCCTAGGTGTCACTCAGGTCCCAGGTATAGGACCTTAACTCTCAATGAAACACCCACCCACCAAAGAAAAACCAGATCCAGCCAGCACAGTATGACAGTATGGAAAATATAAAGCTATAAAGAAAGCAATAAATCAACTGTACATAAAGCAATAAACAAAAATAAATACAAGCACAAATAAGCACATAACACCCCAGTAAACACAAATCAAACAAGCGCTAGGAGGAACCCACAAAAAGAACCAGAAGCCCTGGTTGCAGTATAAGGGTCCCCAGCAGAGTCGCCAAGCTGTCGCTCCCACTAAATGAAGCTAAGTCAGATAGGGTACAGACGCGAACGGTCGGCGAAGGGAACAGTGAGAACACACAGCCGTGAACTCACCGGAGATGAAAAGAGTCGCCAGCTAGGCATTTTTATCCCGGAGGAAAGGCAATGCTGCATATGCCTAGAAAAAAGATGGATAAGACGGTTTGCGAACCAGAGAGACTGAGAAAGGGGGTTGGTTACAACCTGGGAAGGTATTAGCACCCAGATTGTCCGTCGTACTCGACGGGATCCACGCTTAAAAGATTTGTGTTTTAAAGGGGTAGTGTCAGTGCAATCTGTGTGTAAAACAGCTGGAAAAGAATGTACAGGTGTCAGTGTAAAGGAAGTGTAAAGTGTATAATGATGTGTCAGTGTAGGAATGCGAATGAATTGCTCAAGATCATGAGGCTTAAAGAAATGAGCTGGAAGGAGGGGGAATATACAGAGACTTTTGTTCGATAACTGTTAAGTTATGCCTACGTATCCTCTCGTGCAATGAGGAAGTCAGAACACCGTAGTTCGACCCAAAGAGACTGAAAGGTGAATTGACTGATGAACTGCTTGCTTGTCAATGCTCAAGTGTATGACCTGTCTGGCTCAGGTGCTTACTGTCTTGCATTAGACGGAAGAAGCGAGTTCTCGGTTGTGAGTGAGGATGATGAGAAAAGAATCCCGGAGGAGACGATTATTGTTTGTTTTTTTTGAGTTTTCAGTCTTTTATTGCCTTTTTTGGATTTTTGTCATAAGATAATGAGCTTAAGCCTAAACCAACGGATTTAGTAAACTCATCACATCTTCCCTCTGATTAGGGGTAATGAGAATACCTTAAGTGTGAAGTCAGCTTCTCACACTTAATCACCATGATGTAGGATTAAGATCATTAGCCTACTTGTGATTATTTAAATGTTTTTGGTGCTTTTGTTTAGTGTTGAGTAATGAGGTTAAGCCGTAATCAAGGATTAAACAGACTCATTACACTATCCTAAAAGAAGGATAATAGATGAGAATGTTTAAGCTGAGGAAGACTCCTCAACTTAATCCATGATTAGGGATTAAACCCATGACAAAACAAGCCTTTATTAAGTGGATTTTATTAATGATATGATGATGAAGTGAATTTTATGATTTGTAAGACAACTTGAGGGGGACTTGTCCATTAACACTAGGGTTAGTCCTTCTTAACCACTTAAGGAAGAATTAGAACCCTAATGCAAGGCCCAAGTTACAAGTGTGATGTCTTGATGATTATTGGATGAATTGATTAAGAGATTTAAACACATAAAGGGTTCAACACTTAGGATTAAAGTTATACACTCCATCCTAAGAGAAGGATGCAGGCATAACCCTAAGCACAAAGTCTTAAGGCCTTTAGGGTTTAGTCCCTGATTATGAGGTGAGAAGAGAGGACTCAAAGAGAGACACAAAGGTAGAAACTATGGGGAGACTAATCAAAACCCTAATTCATTGTCATGCTTGGTTGTTCCTAAGGTTTGTGAGGTTTGCAAGAACAATCTTCAGAAGAACCACCAGGAAACAGATGAACAGGGTCAAGAGAAGCAAAGTGACATGCTTCATTCAAGAAGTCAAGTCACTTGAAGAAAGAAAGTGGGAGGAAGAAGAATGAGCAAGCTCAAACTCAAACACAAATAGAAATGCAGCAATGGATGCAAGAGAGATGAAAAGAAAAGGTATGAGAAGTGAAGGCAAATCCACTTCTCAAGTTACTTACCACCTGAAATGTTAGAAAGAAATGCAATGCAATGCAAGATGAGATGAAATGGTATGATGCTTAGCAAAACCAGAAGCATGTTGATGATGATTATGATGTTATGAGATGCTACAAGCATGAGACAAGGCATGGGGATGTTCATACAAGATCATGGATGCAAATGATGCAAATTAAGGAGCATGAACAAGCAGGGAAAGTTATGAAGCATACAAGACAAATGACATGGCAAATATGAGATGCAATGATCAAAGATGCTTCCTATATGTCTTAAGATGTCAAATGAATCACAAGAATGCACAAAATGCAAAGACAAGTCATGTTATGCAAAGAAATGCAAGAAGGATGCAAAAGAAAGCCCAAATTAGGGTTCATGGATCAAACATCAAACAAAAACCCAAAACAGAAGCAAACCTCATGATAAAAAATTTAAAATGGCACCCAAAGAAACCCTAGGCCTATGATGAACCACTGCCCAAAGGGGAGCTCTCAACTCTCAACCTAACTCAAGATATGAATTTTCTAAGTTATTAGGGTTTTTTAGGGTTCTTAACAAAACAAATGCCAAACAATTTGAAAATGCAAGAACAATTCATGGCCTTTTTATCCTAGGAACTACATGCAAAACAAAAGACAATGCAAGAAGAATCAATGTCTCAACCTTCACCAATTGGCAGAAATGAATTTTTGAATCCATGATCAAAATAATGCATAAAAAATGATTTAATTCAATGAAAAATTCTTAAAATGCATCAAGATCAAAAAAGAAATTTGGTTTGAAGGTTGGACAATGTTTCTAAATGTCTTAGAACATTTCATGAATTTTTTTTGTAATTTTTAAATACCTAAAAGTATTTTTAATTAATTAATTCCCATTAATCAATTAAAAATAATCTTTTAAATATTTAAAAATACTTTTTTAATGATAAAAATAAAATAAAAAATATTTTTGGGTCTTAAAAATTAATAAAACTTTAAAGAAAAAGTTTCATAATTTTTAAGAATTTTTTTGCTATTTTAAAATAATTATGCAAATAAAATGCAAAGAAAATGAAAATAAAATGAATTTTAAATGGATTAATGAGAAGTATGCTGATCCAACGCGTGAGATTCAAAGTGGCCAGGGCGGGAATTGACTTGGCGCGGGAATGAACGGACCATATTCAAACTGGCTTAATTACACTTAACCCTAATTAAACAAACCCTAATGACTTTCAGGCGACCGGAACACTGTTCCGGTCGTCTTCTCCGGCGAGTCAAAACTACTATCTCACTGAATACGCATCAAATCACCACCAAACTCTCCAGATTTCATCCCTGAACATCATTAAACCTAACCCCTAACTTAAACCCCATTTATTTCCACTAAATCAAGAGAAACAAGCAAGAACAAATTTTCGGGCAAACTTTCAGATCAAGCATACAGCCTCAAAACTCAATCATTTTCAAAAGTAAAAGGTTCAATGCACTCAGGGGAACATAAGGATCATTTTAGAAACAAGAAAAGGGAGTTCTGGAAAAATGAAATTCCAAGGCTACCTGAATCGAAGCTTTGACTCCTGGCACTCTCTGGCTAGTTCTTTGGCTCAAACAGGTTCCAATGATCCCCCTTTGAAGCTTTGGATGCTTAGTTGGAGTTTAAAAAGTCTCTTGAGTGAATTTGCAGAAGTTCTGACCAAGGGCATGTGAAAATCGTATTTGAGTTATGGAGGGTTTCAGGTCAAGGTAGTGGGTGGTTTCTGGTCAGTGGAGCAAAATGAGTTGATGTGTGGAGTTTGTTTGAGTGTTCTTGGTTTGTAGAAGCAGATTCGAATGCTTTTGCTTTATGGAGTGAAAATGGTGAAATGGGGTTGTGGCTTGTTTCAGGCCTGGGTCTTGTGGGTTTGGGGTCAATGAAGCATGGTGATTTGATCTATGGACTTGGCTTTTGTGTTTGTAAGCTGAGAAAACAAATTCGAATGAATATGCAAAATGGAGTGTTTTGGTGTATGTGATGGTGGAGAGAGTTTCAGCCTTGCTTCTTCTTATGTTTAGCCAGCATTTGATCCACATAAACTAATCTCATTGGTCAGATGATGTGACCTGCCCTTTATTGATTGGTATGGCCACTTTTGCAAATTGTCAACCTTTGTGTAAGAGAGGCATGGGTTGTGTTCTAGGCTAGTACAAGTGTGTGGGCTGGCGCAGCATGGTGAGGGGAAAGGCTAGCTTGGTTCAGCACCCAAGGCAACAAGTGGTAGGAAGTGTGATGAGTGTTTTGCCACTTGCTTGCTTTATGGTTCACATGTGATAAAGTCTTGTTACACAAACCAAGCCATGAGCAAATTTGATCCAATTCTGATTTTTAGGACTTAGAGAATGTTTGTGTAATGGTTTGAAATGAATTAGAGGCTGCAAGAGTCATTGATCCATGATTTTGCAAAATTCTCACTTAGGGCATGCCTTGAAAATCAATGATTTTATCCAACTTTGCATTGCCATAACTTTTGATCCAAGAAGAGTTTTATCATGTTCTTGTACTTTTTGGAAAGGGAAAGATGAGATCTACAACTTTCATGACCAAAGTTTTTCCATTTGAAGCATTTTTGGATCAAGAATCAAGGCTTGAAAAATGACCTAAAATGATGCATTCTTGAAAAGTCAACTATGCCCAAAAAGTCAACATTTGCAAAAACCCTAAATTCTTGATTTTTATGAACTTCCACCTTCTTCCATGATCAAATAAAGACCATATACACTCAAAATGATGAAGATCACCCATTGGTTGGGTCATTGGGGGCCTCAGATGCCCTGATTTTGCACTGACTTGTCTGAAAAGTCAACTCTTGATCAGATGACTTCCCCATGGAATTTCTTCATGAAAATTGATATGCATACTCCCTATACCATATAGAGACCAATGGAAACAAGAATGACCAAAAAATTTGGGGTTATGGCCTCTGAAACCAAAACCCTAATTTTCAGTCAACTGTGCAGTTCAACCTGGCTCTGCATCCACTCAAACCCTAGCTCTTGTGATTCCTCTGCAATTTTGACTTTGAGGAGATGAAATATGACATAAGAACACACATGGACCCCTTTGAGTTGATTGGTTGCCTTTGGAATGGCTCAAGATGCTTTGGGATTGCTCAGATCACAAACCCTAGGTGCAGATGCCTTAGAAACTATCCAGTGAATCAAAAATGAGATATGAGATGATGTGGTTGTGTTTATGCATATGAAATGATCACAAGCCATGGTGTGAATGGGTGAGGGCAAATTTGGGGTGTTTACACTCCTGTGAATTCAGATGCAGTTAAAAAATACTTCGCATAAATGACCCGCTGGACATAAAAATAGAATGTAAGTCCAGGAAAAAATAGGGCATCCCGGCGAGTTAAAAACAGAATAAAAGACTCGGGCAAAAATTAGGGAAAAATTAAAATAAAATAAAAATGTACGCCCGCTGAGTTGAAAAGCCACATCGGACAACTCAGGCAAAAAAGGGTATCCCGGTGGATTGAAAACCCGAAAGGGCGATCCAAGCAAAATCAGGGAATAAGTGAACAACTGCATTCTGAATTCGTCTGTATCACTCACATAACACGACAAGCTTCAAAAAGATAAAGCGTCAGTCAAAATCAACTTTCTTCAGAAAGCAAGATAAGAAGAGCGTTCAGGTCATACAGGTCATAGCAAAGGAAGATTGAAGCATCAACTTCAGCATTGCCGAATAAGAACTTTATTTTCTCAATTTTGTAGCAATCTCCTCATTTCAGGGATTGGCTTCCTCACTGTACTCGCCTATTCAGGGCACACAAATCAATAAAGTCAAATGTTCATTCACACTTTGTTTTGTACCTTTTTGTTTTGTTTGCAAAATGTCTAAAGTTCATAATACAACATTTTCATGAAAACATATAAGCCATTTTCAATAAATGCTTGTAGGAAATATGTTCTCTTAAGCAAACCTAACTCCTATGATGGAATCCAGTTGAGGATACCTCAGGGAACTTGTGCGTTTCCTTTGTTTAACAGGTCACAGGTACTCAAGGCGGACAACCTTTCACAACATGGGGCATATCAGTCACTATATCCCCAGCCAAGCCGGCAGTCACGTCATCAGAAGGATTACTTGACAAGAGTATTCCCCACAGAGCTTTTTATCCCCTCAGAGTATCCCCCACGAAGCTGGCCCTCCAGCAGAGTGCATCCCAGAAGTTCTCTCCTTCCCGAGCAGGATCTCCAAAGCAAAGCCAAAATCACTCTTCCCCAGCGAGTTGTCAGATCTTATCATCCCCAGCATGGGATCCCCACAAAGTTCATCCCCCAGAGATCTCCAGAAAGATCGTACAGCGATCCTTTCTCACCACAGATTGTACAGTGATCCTTTCTCCCCACAGATCGCCCAGTGATCCGTTCTCCCAACAGATTTCAGATCTCAGATCTTGTTCTCTCATTTGCATAGTCATAGCATTCACATTATTCCTCCCCAAACAAAGCGTAGCATTCCATCTAATACAGAGCATTACAGTAAAAATCAAACATTTGCATGGTCATAAGCCAGGTTCGAGCCAGTCACCTGCAAATACCAAAATCACTCCCCCAGCAATACGCAAAAACTTATCCCCTACAGATAAAAGCCAAAATATCCTTTTGCACTCTTAATACAAATACTTGTACATACTTATACACACTCCTTCTGATACTCGTCCATATCCCACTTATACATAATTCTTTGGTACTCATCTGTATCTTACGCATATCCCCAGCAGATCAACACTCGTCTGTGTTCCTTGTTCAAAACAGTGGATACTCGTCCGTATCATCACTCCTTAAACATGCGTCGTCGTTTGTTTCTATCGATACTCGTCTGTATCGTGGTCCTAAGGATACTCGTCTGTATCTTTAATCTATACATTGTCAAAACACTTACCATTTTATTTTAGGGTTTAAACACTCGTCCGTGTTTATCTATCCCCAGAAGTCGCCAACGAAACAACTTTTTATCCGACATTCGTCCTATGTCGCGATAATCCAGAGCAGCCGTCCCCTGCTAGGTGACCGTTCTTCACCTTTTGATGATCGTCCCTCATCATGTTATCCGATGGTCGTCCCCATCGTTGATCTTTTTACCCGGCATTCATCCTATGTCGGGATTATCCCCAACAGAGCAGTCGTCCCCTGCTAGGTGATCATGCTTCACCTCTTGATGACCGTCCCTCATCATTTATTTTGATGATCGTCCCTCATCGTGTTATCCGATGGCCGTCCCCATCGTTGATCTTTTTATCCGACATTCGTCTTATGTCGTGATAACTCTCAGCAGCCGTACCCTACTAGGTGATCGTCCTTCACGTTTTGATGACCGTACCCCATCATTTATCCGATGGCCATCCCCATTGTCGATCTTTTTATCCAACATTCGTCCTATGTCGCGATAAATCTCAACAGTCGTACCCTGCTTGGTGATCGTCCTTCACCTTTTGATGACCGCCCCTCATCATTGATTTATTTATTCTTCACCTGATTGCCGTCCCCGTCGCAGTTTCTTTATTCTTTGGCCTGAAAGTCGTCCCCGTTAGTGCTTTTGAATCCCCAGTAAAGTCGTTCTTTTTCTTTACCCGATGTCTGTCCCCGTCGCGGATTCTTTATTCCCCCAGCATGACGGCCATCCCTGTCAGTGCATTTCTCACCGTTTTTATCCCCAACAGTCGTCTTCTGCCCGATGGTCGTCCTCTTTCGCTATCATTTAATGTTCAGTCTATACTGTCTATTGCAATTTATATCCCTTTTCTTCTTATAATAAAGAGTGCAAATTTCGGACTGTCCTGGCATTCAACCACAACTTATCTTGTTTGTCTGTTAACCCAAGCGCTTACATCCTACAAACCTAACTCATGCTTGAATAGGGGCAACTGTAAATACCCCAAATTTGCCCTATCTTTTTTCTCACACCTTGGCTTATGATCTTTCATATTGCATCACATAAGCATATTATCTCACACTGCATAGTCATTTCATCTGCATAACTGCATCTAGGGTTTGTGATCTGAGCAATCCAAGAAGTAATATGAGTAATCTCCAAGGTCTTAAAGCATGCCAAGGGGGTCCTTGAGTAGTCTATGACCATTTTATGCCCCCATGTGTCATTTAAAGTCAAGAAATGTCAAAACACTGCAGAGGTATGGAAGCTAAGCTGAGGCTCCTACACAGATGACCTGAAATTAGGGTTTTGGTTTTGAAGGCCTTACACCCAAATATTTTGGTCATTCTTGTTACTATTGGTCCATATATGTTATAAGGAGCATGTGTATCAAATTTCATGGAAAAATTCAATGTGGAAGTCATCTGATCAAATGGTAACTTCTTGAGCAAGAAAAGTCAGATCAGGGCATCTGAGGCCCCCAACAATGGTTCCAAAGGGTCATCATCACCATTTTTAAGTCATATGGTCTTTATTTGATCATTGGAATGCTTGGAAGTTCACAAAGTTGAAGAAAAATGAACAAAGCCAAAACTTGCCAAAAATGGAAATGACTTGTAATGTAAACTTTCTATTTTGGGAAAGATTTTCAACCTCCTCTTTCTTGATCAAAAAGGTTTCAAATGAAATTTCTTCAAACATGAAAGTTGTAGATTGGATCCACCCATTTTCAAAAAGTACAAGAACTCATTCTAATTCATCATAGAACTCAAGTTATGGCCTTGCAAAGTTGGTTAAAATCACATAAATTTCATGTTCATGTCAAAGAGGGATTTTTGCATATTGGCATTTCAAGCTTCTAAGTGACCTCTAATGTGCTTAATTATGTCATAACATGTTAAAGCAACCTCCAAAGATCAGAATTATGCCTTGAACCTAGGGTTTTGGTGACTTGATTCACAAGAAATTTCAAAATGGCCAAATTGCATAAACATTGAGAACACTTGATCAAAGCATTACAACTACATTCTACCAATCCAAGGGCTCTCCATGAAGAATGCTGAAGAGATCTAACCACATAAATCTATGATGCACAAGCCCATACCTCAAGTACACATAAACTTGACTTATTACATTTTCCTCCCATACCAATCACACAGTGCCACAACCACTATCCTGACCAATGTTATGGCTTATGCAAACCCTAAGCACTATAAATGAACACCCTTCATGGCCTGAAACAAGACACAAGCTGAGAATCAAGAAATTGCTCCAAAACTTTATCTCTTCGAAACACACAATCCAGCCAGCAAAAACCACAAATTCTTCCACCAATCAACTCCATAAAACCTCAGGATCAATTCCCACCCATCACCATAGCCAAAAACACATCATACAAGAAACACGATTTCTGCAACTTTAGAATCGAAACACTCAAACTAGCCATTCTAAGCCACTTTCAAGCATCACAATAGACTCAGGAGGTCAAAAGGGAGGTGGATTGCACAAAGGGGCCCCAGAAAGTTGCATTTTGAAGTTCTTCATCTCAGATAACCTTCAAGAACATTTTTCCACAAAGGGCCCCCAGAAAGTTGCATTTTGAAGTTCTACATGATCCCCTGATCAAGCTGATATGTTTAGAATTGAAAATAGGCTAGAAATGAGTATTTCATGATGATCTGAAAGTTTGACCTAGAAATTTGTTTGCTTCGATTCAGCCTGAATATGCATGATAAATGAATTTTATGTGTGGATTCATGTTCTATGATGTTAGAGGAGTAATTCTGGGCAAGAAATTTGAAGTTTAGTGGCTTGTAGAAGATTTTGAAACTTTGGATGGCCGGAGAAGACGATCGGAGCTTATCTCCGGTCGCCTGAAAATGTTTAGGGTTTTATTTCCAGATTAAATGAGGACCATAGGATGTTGATTAGTTTAGTGCATGGACGACTTAGATTAGATCATTAAACCCTAATTTCATTTAATTAATTTAATTAAAATTAATTAGTCAGATCAAATGGTGGCCCTTGGATCACGCGCGAAAAGCAAGTTTAAACCTGGGCCTTAGATCTTTCATACCCCAAGTCAGTGTGACTTCCCATCTGGCATGTTGATTTCCTCTCCTTTCAATCTCAGCCTTTGGTTTGAATTACTTTTCATTTTTTCTTTTTAATTTCTTTTATTTTATTTCATTTTCTTTCTTTTAATTATTAAAAATACCAAAAATCATCTAAAAATTCTAAAATTTTTTATCATCGCTTGAATTAATTTTCAGAAACTAAAAACTTTTTTATTTTTTATTTTTTCATTAAAATATGAACTTTTAAATATTTTAATTGTATATTTTAATTAATTAATTCCATTTAATTAATTAAAAATACTTTAAAGTATCTAAAAATCACAAAACAATTCAGAGAGGTTCTTTAAATATTTAGAAACATTTACAAACTCATCCCACAAATTTCTTTTTGTTTTTGATCAAAATTTTCCAATTTTCTTTGAATTAGGGTTTCTAAATTTCTTATTTTTCAACCCTAACTTCAAAAATTCATAACTTTCAAACCAAGATGAGTTTGCATTTGATTCTTTTTGCAATCTTTCACATTTGACCTCTAGTTTCCAAAGATATTTTTTTCACATTTTTATCTTGCATTTTCAAATTAATGTTCATTTTCCCTTTGAGAAGTATCCAAAACCCTAGCCAATTTTAGGATGACCATAACTTGAATTTGGTATACCTTTAGACCACCCCCTTTGGATGGTATTCTCATGAGTGCTTAGGGTCCCCTTGGATGCATTTTCAATTTTTTATCTCTTGATTTGTTTATGCTTTTGAATTTGTATATATTTTGCTTTCAAACTAACCATTTCAGGTGCATTTGGTAAGTTAATCAGGATGTGGATGTGCATCCACATCCAACCTCTCTTTCTCTCTTTATTTTTATGCACTTTGTTTGTGTTTGAAGTGAATCTCATTCAATTATGTTTTCTCTGGTTCTTAGGTTACTTAACTTCTTCATGAAGTAAGTAACCTAATCCTTCTCTCTCTCTCTCTCTCTCTCTCTCTCTCTCTCTCTCTCTCTCTCTCTTTTCATCTGCTTCTCTTCCTTTGGTGGCCAACTTGAAGACTTCTCTTGATGCCTCACAAACCTTAAAAACATCCAAGTGTAAACACCCCAAATTTTCCCTCACCCATTCACACCATGGCTTGTGATAGTTTCATATGCATAAAGTCAATCATGGCACCTCATATTGCATATTTGCTTCACTGCATTGATTCAAAGTCATCTGCATCTAGGGTTTGTGATCTGAGCCATCCCTGAGTCATTTGAGCCACTCCAAAGGTCATAAATCACTTCAAAGGGGTCCATGTATGTTCAACCATCATATTATATCCCCACAAAGTCAAGAAAGTCAAAGAATCACAAGAACTGAGAAAGGCATGGAAGCAGAGCCGGGTTTAATTGCACAGATGACCTAAAATTAGGGTTTTTGTTCCAAAGCCCATGACTCCAAATTTTTTGGTCATTCTTGTTTCTATTGGTCTCTATATGTTGTGAGGATCATGCATATCAATTTTCATGAAGAAATTCCATGAGGAGGGCATCTAATCAAGAGTTGACTTCTTGAGCAAGTCAGTGCAAAATCAGGGCATCTATGGCCCCCAATGACCCAACCAAAGGGTGTTCTTCATCATTTTGAATGTTTATGATCTTTATTTGATCATAGAAGATGTTAGAAGTTCATAAAAATTGAAGAATTTCAAGCCATTTGCAAAATTGCCTTTTTGGGAAAGTGACTTGTAATGTAAACTTGCTATTTTGGGAAAGTTTTTCAACCTCCTCAAATTGATTCAAAAATGCTTCAAATGAGAAAACTTTGGTCATGAAAGTGGTAGAATGGATCATTCCCTTTTCAAAAAGTACAAGAACTCATCCTAATTCATCATGGATCAAAAGTTATGGCTTTGCAAAGTTGGGAAAAATCATGAAATTTCCACTTTTGGCACCAAAGAGGGATTTTTGCAAATTCCAATTCCAAGCATTTTCAAGACCTCTAAGTGACTTCTTTGCATCATTATAACATGTTACAACTTAGAAAAGTCAAGTTTGTGCAAAGATTTTTTCATTTCCATGCCTTGGATCACAAGTTGCATAAGACATTTTTCATAAAGGCTACAAAATTGAAACTTTGCAAAAAGGGCCTCTCATGTTTGAATTGAACTCCAATTGGTACCAAAGCACCATAACAACATTGCATAACTCATTTTGTCACATTTTGCCCAAAATATCACAAGTTTTCTTGCCTTGGTTCATGAGAAAATCCAAAGATGGAAATGTGCAAGAACCTTGGAAACCCTTGATCAAGGCTAGCCAGCTCACAAAGTCAGATCCAAAGGCCTTCCTTGACTCAAGCTGAGGCAAGAAACCCCTCTAGATCTCTTCTATCCCAGCCCATACTTGGAGTACACAAGATCTTGACTTTCTTGCATTTTGCCCATGCCAATCCCATAGTGCCACCACCAACTCTCTGCCCAATCAGAGTCAAATATGTGGACATCAAGCAACCCTAAAGACACCATACACAAGCCAGAAGCTCCCACATTGCAGCACACACAAAAATCTGCCAAGAACTTCCCTTCTTCGAATCTCTTCACACAGCCCTCAAACATCAAAAATTCCTTCACACACAAACCACAAATCACTCATAGAACAGAATCCACCCCCTGAAACTGCCTGAATCATCACCTATAGATACCTCCATTTCTGCTACACCAGAGTTGGATCACTCAAACCAGCCACTCTCCAAGCTTTCTAAGTTCCATTCCATCATCAGGAGGTTCAAGGGAGAAGGATTGCACAAAGCTTGAGGCCAGAGAGCTCAGAATCAGGAAAGCTTCATCTCAGGTAAGAGGAAGAAATTTTTTTCCAGAAGTTGATTTTTAAGTTCTTTTATGATGCTATGTGTTCTCCTGATCATGAATATGTGTTTATTTTTTGAAATGGTGAAGAAACCAACATGTATATCATCTCTGAACATTTGCCCGTATTTTGTGTTTTGCTTCGATTCAGGCTGGTGAGTGAAAATAAATGAATTTGAGATGAGGGCTTAGGTTTAGATTGATGAGAGGATCATTTTGGTGGAAGAAATTTCATGTTTGGTGACCTGTAGAAGAATCTAGGGTTTATGCTCGCCGGAGAAGATGACCGGAACCACTGTTCCGGTCACCTGAAAATCATTTTCCCTAATTGTGTAATTAAGGAACTTTGAATAATGGCCTTAGGATCTTGCTTCCCGCACTCGATTGGATGGTTCAGATGGCTCATTAAGCCCTAATCCGTAATTAATTAATTAAATCCAGGATTAATTAAGTGTTAAATAAATATTGTCCAGGTTTGAACCTGGGCCGTAGGATTGTGCGCCAAGTTGATAACGAGAAAACGTATCGATTATATTGCTAGATTTCATTGACGTTTTATCGCATATTCACCGTTTTAACACTCGAATTCTCGAGTTTTTCTTACCATTTTGCAGGAACATCATTATATGGAGCTAAATCATAAAGTAAGAGCAAAAGGAACAAAAGAAACCATAAGAAGATGAAGAAATGAAGAAGCCTGCAAAAGACTGCATAATTTGTTGCAGTCACGGTCGTCACCAAGGTGTCACGACCGTGACACCCTAAAAGAGGCCCTCACGACCGTGAGAACATTGTCACGACCGTGACACTTAAAAGCCACAAGTTACGAACGTGAAGACCTTGTCACGACCGTGACAAGGGTAAAAATAGGTTATTGACTGAGACCACGTCAAGGCATTACGTGAATAACTTTTCTCCTACTTTTTTGCCACGTACCTACATTCCCTCCACCAATTCAGCAAGGCCCAATGCAACAAAGTCCAATTTTCAGCCCATTATGGATTCTATAAATAGCATTAGTTTTATGAAGAAACTACAGAGCATTTTTTATTCGAATTTCTGCGGAAGCTCTGCCAAATTGTTTTACGACCCTGTTTCTATTTCTGTATTAATTTTCAGCTTTTCAATTTTATTGTATCCGAACCAAACATATAACAATTTCCAACATCAGGAAATTGTTATACAATTTATTTGTTTCTAAACCTTCAGAGTTTGCATTATTTTAGATTTCCGCCAACTCCAAGCTTTCCGGTCTGTGGAAGAAGGAGTCTGCTATAATATTTGTTAACCAGGTTTTTTATAATATTGCAATTTTAATATTTATAATGTTTATTTATTTTTCTGCCATGAGTATTTTATTATTTAATTTTCTGTCTCTGTCTGGTACAACATCAATGAGTAGCTAATTATCTTAGGGCGGTATGTAATTAAAACAAGCTTAATCGGTAAAATTTAATCATAGGCTTAAAATAATTAATAACTTAACATTCTGGCTGATACTTTTTAATTAAATTGACCTTTTCGTTACGAGAGTAAGAAAAGAGTATTAGGTTAGGTCAAGACCACGAGAGTGTGAGATTTTAACCAGATAGCTAAAGTTAGGCATTTAAATTAAACACAGAGAGAGCGCTTTAAAATAAATTAGAATTACTTAGTTTCCAAAAATTATCTCTAAACACTTATGGGCTAGCGAGAGCAGGCATAGGGCTTTATGGGTAAGACCTGAGATAAGACCACGAGAGTGTGAGTTGAGGGTATTTAAACTGGTAACCTCTACTGAATAGATTAAGTAAACATCTTTATAAGCCTAGGTTAGATTGACCCACCTAAGTTAGTATAATTACATACCGACCGCCTTAGTATCATTTTTATTAAAACTTAAATTTAATTCGGCCTTTAATATTCTAAAATCAACAAAAAATCGTGACAACCATTCACCTTAGCTAAACTAGAAGTTCATCTAGCACTAAGTAACCATAGAATCCCTGTGGATCGATAATCTTAAATATTACTTCGATAGGCTGTGCACTTGCAGTTAAGATACGCTAGACACATAATTAGACACGTCTTTAGCCCATCAAGTTTTTGGTGCCATTGCCGGGGATTCCTTAATTTAGTTACTAGTGCATTTAGGTAGCATTGTCTAGACTAAGGTATCAACTATTTAATTTAATTTAATCTCCGAGTGTATGCCAAGTACTCGCTCTAAAAGCGAAGACTTGCAACCTCTAATCCCTGAATCGGAACGCTTCTTACATGTAAGAAGTCGTATATTCGATTACGAAAAAAGTTACAGTATTCCAGATCTTCAATTAGATTCGCCTAAACCAGTCGTAACATCAAAGGACGCAAAGATGGCTGAAGAACAGACTCATCCACTCAAGTATTACGCCAGTCCTTCGCAAGCTGAACCGCATTCAAGCATTGCAGCACCGGCTATCAACCAAAATGATTTCGAACTAAAACCTTCGTTGATATCAGTCGTGCAACAAAATCAATTCGCCGGAAATCCTACCGAGGATCCGAATCTTCATCTTTCGATCTTTGTGCAATATGCAGATACCGTAAAAGCCAATGGAGTTACCCAAGAAGCCATTAGACTACGTTTATTTCCCTTTTCGCTTCGAGACAGAGCAAGAGCTTGGCTTCAATCTCTGCCTTCGAACTCAGTAACTACGTGGGAGGAACTTAAGAGAGTTTTCTTGAATAGATATTTTCCACCTAGCAAGACAGCTATGCTGAGAGCTCAGATCAACGGATTTAAGCAAAGGGAAAGCGAATCATTATTCGAAGCTTGGGAACGCTATAAGGATCTGCTGAGACTTTGTCCACATCACGGATTAATAGAATGGATGGTCATCCATACCTTCTATAATGGACTCTTGTACAATGCAAGAATGACAATTGACGCTGCCGCAGGCGGTGCATTGATGGACAAAGAATATAATGATGCTTATGCACTTATCGAAAGTATGGCTCAAAATCATTACCTTTGGGGAAGCGAGAGAGTCGCAACTGAGAAACCAACAAAAGGAGGTATGTACGAAGTGAGTAGTATGGACCAAGTCAATGCGAAGTTTGACCAACTAAGCCAAAAGATCGACAACTTGGCCATAACACCAACAGCCACCGTGGCTGCAGTAACACCTAACTGTGAGTTATGTGGAGTCCCAGGACACGAAGTTTCTGATTGTCAACTATTGACAGGTACTCCCACTGATCAAGTGAATTATGCTCAAGGAAACCCATACTCAAACACATACAACCCAGGTTGGAAAAATCATCCGAACTTCTCCTATAAGAATAACAATGCTTTGTACGCACCAGGTCAAGCACCAGCTACATCATCAGGATATCAAAAGACTGCTCCTAATGTCCCTAGAAAATCGAACCTTCAGTTGATGATGGAGAACTTTATAGCTAACCAATCTCAAACAAACAAGGACTTCTTAAACCAAAACATTCACACTAGTGAGCAGATTAAACAATTAGTGAGCAAGGTAGATGCATTAGCTACACATAACAAAATACTTGAAACTCAGATTTCACAAGTAGCTCAACAACAAGCACCTACTGCTGCACCAGCTGGAGTATTCCCTGGACAACCTCAACCTAATCCGAAAGGACATGCCAATGCCGTAATATTAAGAAGTGGCAAGGAACTTGACGGACCTACCGATCCAAGACTTGACAATCCAGCCATGTACCAAAAACCGGATAAATCGACTGAAGTGATGAATGATCCAGAAGAAAAGGAAGATGACAATCAAGAGGTAGTGGAGAAAGAACAACCTTATGTGCCTCCACCACCCTATAAACCACCAATTCCGTACCCTCAAATATTAACAAATTCCAAAACGACGGGTCAATTTAAGAAATTTGTTGAACTTCTGAAACAGTTGAATGTTACTATTCCGTTTACAGAAGCAATTACCCAAATACCCTCGTATGCTAAGTTTTTAAAAGAAATCTTATCCAATAAGAAAAAGATAGAGGATAACGGAACAGTTACACTTACTGCCGAGTGTAGCGCCATAATTCAGAATAAAATGCCTCCTAATCTAAAAGATCCAGGAAGTTTCTCTATACCCTGTGTAATAGGAAAATTCGTCATTGACAAAGCTCTATGCGATTTAGGAGCCAGTATCAGTGTTATGCCCTTAACGATTTGCAAAAGGCTAGACATGGGAGACCTAAGACAAACTAAAATGTCTGTTCAACTAGCCGATCGCTCTGTTAAATATCCTGTAGGCATACTAGAAAACGTCCCAGTACGTATAGGACAATTCTACATCCCTACTGATTTTATAATCATGGACATCTCTGAAGACTCCACTACACCTATCATACTAGGAAGACCATTCTTAGCTACCGCCGGAGCCATAATAGACGTAAAAAGAGGAAAGCTAACCTTTGAAGTAGGTGAAGAAAAAGTTGAATTTATTTTAACACAATTCTTACAATCACCAGCTATAGAGGATACATGCTATCTATTGGACGTAATTGACGAATGTGTAAGAGAAATGGAACTGAAAGAGACCACTTATTCTGAAATAATGAAAATTCAAATCCCTCCGATTTTCGAAGATGATAATTGGCGTAAACCATATCAGGATGATAGTCTAAGAGAAAGTTTAGCACTTACACCGGATCCCATGCCAAGTAAAGATAAACCTACATTAGGATTAAAAACTTTACCTCATAACCTAAGATACAAATTCCTAGACGTTGAATGTAAAAGACCAGTTATAATAAATTCCAGTTTAGGAACTATAGAAACGAAGAAACTTTTAGATGTCTTGAAGAAATATCCAACTGCGTTAGGATATAACATATCTGATCTCAAAGGAATATGTCCTTCAGTCTGTATGCATCATATTCTGCTAGAAGAAGATTGCAGAACCTCCAGAGAATCTCAAAGAAGAATTAACCCAACCCTTAGCACTGTAGTAAAAGAAGAAGTTAAAAAATTACTAGATGCCGGAATAATATATCCAATCTCTGATAGTGAATGGGTTAGTCCAATACATGTAGTGCTAAAGAAAGGAGGTATCACTGTTGTGAAAAACGCTCAAGGAGAATCGATATCGCAAAGAGTAGTGACAGGATATAGAGTGTGCATAGATTATCGTAAACTAAACAAAGCCACTCGAAAAGATCATTTCCCACTACCTTTTATAGATCAAATGTTAGAACGATTAGCCAAGCATTCTTACTTCTGTTATCTTGACGGTTACTAAGGATTTTTCCAAATCCCTATCCATCCTGATGATCAAGAGAAGACTACATTCACATGCCCATATGGAACGTTCGCTTATAGACGAATGCCCTTTGGATTATGCAACGCTCCTGCAACCTTTCAAAGATGTATGATGTCAATCTTCGCAGATTTTATAGACAACATCATGGAAGTGTTCATGGACGACTTCTCTGTATGCGGGCAAAGTTTTGAAGGATGTTTATCAAACTTAGAAATGGTGTTAGAAAGATGTGTAAAAGTAAACCTTGTGCTTAACTGGGAGAAATGTCATTTTATGGTCAATGAAGGAATCGTATTAGGTCACGTAATATCCGACAAGGGAATTGAAGTTGATAAAGATAAGATTGAAGTCATAAAAGATCTTCAACCCCCTAAAACCGTTCGAGAAATACGAAGTTTTTTAGGACACGCCGGTTTTTACCGACGATTCATCAAAGATTTCTCGAAAACCACTAAACCTCTTACTGGTTTATTAATGAAAGACGTTGAGTTCATATTCAATGAAGATTGTCTTAAAGCATTTGAAAGTCTAAAAACAGCCCTCATCACCGCACCAATCATGCAACCCCCTGACTGGAGATTACCTTTCGAAATCATGTGCGATGCGAGTGACTATGCTGTAGGCGCAGTTCTAGGCCAGAGGAAGGAAAAGAAACTTCATGCGATTTACTATGCCAGTAGAACCTTAGATTCTGCCCAGATGAACTACGCCACTACCGAAAAAGAATTGTTAGCAGTTGTCTTTGCGCTTGACAAATTCCGTTCTTACCTGGTAGGAGCAAAAATAATCATTTACACAGACCATGCTGCTATCCGATATTTATTAACTAAGAAAGATGCTAAACCAAGACTCTTGAGATGGATTTTACTCTTACAAGAGTTTGATCTCGAAATAAAAGATAAGAAAGGTACTGAGAACGTCGTAGCGGACCATTTATCTAGAATAGAAGGTATTAAACCCGAACAAGTGCCGATTAACGATGATTTTCCGTATGAACAGCTGATAGCACAAATAGGAAGCGACCTAGCTCAGTTAGACATAAATGAATCAGAACCCGTGGAAACAATCCAGACAACTGTAGGACTGCCATGGTACGCTGACATCGTCAACTACCTAGCCGCAGGAGCTCTTCCACCCGATCTAACCTATCAGCAGAAAAAGAAATTCTTTCATAATCTAAAACATTACTATTGGGATGAACCATTATTGTTCAAAAGAGGACCCGATGGAATATTTCGTCGATGTATTCCCGAAGAAGAAATAGAAGATGTCATTGCTCAATGTCATTCATCTCCTTATGGTGGACATGCAAGCACTTCCAAAACTTGTGCAAAAATCTTGCAAGCCGGTTTATTCTGGCCTAATCTATGGAAGGATGTCCACATCGCTGTTATAAATTGCGACCGGTGTCATCGCACTGGCAATATTTCAAGAAGAGATGAAATGCCTCAAAAAGGAATATTAGAAGTAGAAATCTTTGACGTCTGGGGAATAGATTTCATGGGACCATTCCCATCATCTTTCGGTAATAATTACATACTCGTAGCTGTTGATTATGTTTCAAAATGGATTGAAGCCATAACTTCTCCTACAAACGATACACGAGTAGTAATAAAGCTTTTCAAAAATATAATCTTTCCCAGATTTGGTGTGCCTAGACTCGTCATAAGTGACGGTGGCTCGCACTTCATTTCAAAAATCTTTGACAAATTACTATCTAAGTATGGAGTAAGATACCGTGTGGCTACACCATATCACCCACAAACAAGTGGACAAGTCAAAGTCTCGAACAGAGAAATTAAACAAATCTTAGAAAAGACTGTTGCCATATCTCGGAAAGATTGGTCATCTAAACTTAATGAAGCTTTATGGGCTTATAGGACCGCTTACAAGACACCCATAGGTACCACACCTTTCAAACTAGTTTATGGAAAATCTTGTCACCTCCCAGTAGAACTAGAACACAAAGCTTATTGGGCGATTAGAACTCTCAATATAATCTATAATGCTACAGGAGAAAAGCGAATCCTAGACATTAACGAATTAGAAGAATTAAGGTTAGATGCTTATGAGAATGCTAAGATATATAAAGAAAGAACTAAGCGATGGCATGATAAACGCCTATCTAGGAAAGAATTTAGTGTGGGAGACGTTGTACTCCTCTTTAATTCAAGACTTAGGCTCTTTCCTGGAAAATTAAAATCTAGATGGTCAGGACCCTTTGAAATAACTAAAGTATTCCCGAGTGGAGCAATAGAAATTAAGGGTAGGAATAGTGAACCATTCATAGTAAACGGACAACGTTTAAAACATTATCATAAAGTTGAAAATAGAGATTATGCAAATAATCTAAGGCTTTTAGAGTTGTCCATTGATTCCCCTGATTAATCTAAACCTAAGCATTACGTCAGGCTTATGACGATAAAAACAGCGCTTAGTGGGAGGCAACCCATTTACTCATTTAATTATTTAAACTATTTAAACTATTTCATATTGTTATTTATCGTTTTATTATTTATTTAATTGTTTTTTCATTTTATAGTTTTATTTCATATTACTAGTATTACTTTAAATTATGCATTTCATTTTCTTATTTTTATCTTAAATCACTTTTTACAGATTTTCTAAAAGTCTTTTCCACTTTCCTTCTTCCCCTGATTTGTTTCCTCCATATTTGCACTGACCATGGCTAACCAACCCATAAACCATATGGAAACCAAATTTAGAGGTAGGAACCAAAGAATGAAGTTTGAAGAGTTATCACAGAGGCAAATGGATTTGACCCTGTACCCGGATGATCAGACTATGGAAACCCTAGGTATACATGATAACATCCTGTACTTGTTTAACCGACTTGGATGGGAAAATGCATTAATCCAACATAAGTTTGTGACTTACCGCGAGCTCACCCTTGAGTTCCTTAGCTCCTTAGTTTACCTACCCGAGCGCGGTTTTGGATTTAGGAAAGGATTTATCAGTTTCCGCCTGTTTGGAATAGAATATGACTTTAACCATAAAGAACTAGCTGATTTATTAGGATTCCCTAGTGGACCATTTGCTTTTACTACCACACAGGTAGAATTGATGGATATTGAGCTAGATTTCTTTTGGGGAACTTTAACCGGAAACTACCACCCTGAACCAAATAGCATGAATAATGATGAGATCCATAACCCTGCTCTCCGTTACTTCCATAAAATCCTTGCCCACACCTTCTTTGGAAAAGAAGAAAACATTACCGGAGTTTCTAAAGATGAGATATTTATTATGTCATGTTTCACTAATGGACAGCCTGTTAATGGCGTACCTTTCATGATGCAAACCTTCACCCGTATCCAAGAAGAACCTGAATTACCTATATTAGTAGGAGGTCTTGTAACCATGATTGCTGATGCCATAGGACTTAGGTACCAACTGCACAGGTGCAACCGTCTAGGTACAATCCGTCCTATGAATCTTAACTTCTGCTTTAATAGACATATCATAAGGAATTTAGGACATCCACCTTTTGAGTACCTAATCCGGAATGAAGTAGTAACCCTGTTCACATTGCCAAACCATGCTAGAGTAAATGTTCACAATAAGGATAACTGGCTTTATGAGTTAACCCCACCTGATTATCCATCTACTCCTGAAACACCTCAGTCTTACAAGATAAAAGATGATATAATGACCGATGTCGAAACTGACCCTGAGACACCTCATGGTTACCATGACATTGACCACACTGAAGAAGTAAATGAAACCCCTGAAGTGAATCAAGGAGATTATGCTAACAACTTACAGAATATTATGAACACTCTTGAAGCTTACCAAACTGACATTAATTCATTTAAGGAAGACATTAAAAGCATGCGATTGGATATTATAGGTTTGACTGACATAACCTGCGAACAATTCTATCACTTGAACTCCGCAATCGAAGATTTGAAGAAACGCTTTTGAAAATGCTATAAGTGATTTAGTTTATTTTTCTCATTGTTTTCGTTTCTAGTTAGATTTATTTTTCGCAAACAATTTCGTACCGTGTTTTCATTTATGTAATTTCATTTCAATTACCATATGCAATGCACTTTTAGTTTACAAATTTTTTCCATTTTAATTAATTTATATGTCTTCATTATATGTACTGTTATGCTTGGATTGAATTATTTTCTATAAAATCTCTCGTGCCATGCAAATATACAAGTACTATATTGAAACTAATTGTTATATGGTGTTTATATTAAATATTGAGTGAGAAGTGACCAAAAATTATTATATAAACTATATGAAGCGTAAGAGATAATGTTTCTGGAAATTATTCAAGGAAATCAACCATCACGATCGTTACACCCACCTCACGATCGTGACGTGCTTATATAGCGTGTCACGAGCGTCGCGCCCCTGTCACGACCGTGACAACCCTTATTACAGGATTCGTGAGAAACAGAACTGTTTCTCTTCGTGCCTCTTCTTCTTCTTCCTCCATAACTTCCAAAACCACCCATTTTCTCCATAACTTCCGTAACCCCCCCATTACCAACTTTAAACTCATTAACCTCCCATTATCACCACCTATCACATTCTCACCTTCCAATATTTACTCCGATTCATTATTTCTCTCATTTTATCATTTTTCACAAACCATAAAAAATCTTCATCTTTCACTCTACCTCTTGCATGCAATGGATACCATTCAATTCAGAGAAGGTGATGCTGGAGAAACCCAAAGAGAACGATTTATCCGATTCCAGAACCGCGGTGTGCAACCTACACGTTATATCGACACTGTCTGTTTGAGGGAACTCGGAATGCTTACCAGTGTCCAGAGCCTGCTTCAAAAAGTCGGTCTGTGGGATCTTTGCAGTCAGCCTCAGCCCACATTCGAGCTTCTAACATTGGAGTTCCTTAGCTCGTTCCAGTACACCACTCCTGCCGGTTCTCAGAGTCAGCTCACCGGTTTCGCAAAATTCAGATTGCATGGCCAAGAGTTTAACCTTTCGCAAAACAGGATAGCCGAGTTGCTAGGCTTCGATCACGGGACTGAAGCTCATCTCCGCGTGCCGGATAATTTTAGTGAAACTGCTTTCACTTTATGGCACGACATAACCAATACCCGTGCCTCAGCCTTCCAAAGCCTCAATGCTACACACATTCACAACCCGGCAATCCGCTATTTCCACCGAGTCATTTGCAACACCATATTCGCTCGAGAAAGCAACCACAAGCTCAACTCCAAGGAGTTTCTATTCTTGTACTGTGCTCTAAATGACGAGCCGATCAACGATGCCCCGTTCATGCTTTATCACATCCAGGCTATTGCGCATAGAGGATCAACCCCATTTTTCATAGGCGGCATTGTCACCTCCCTCGCCATTCAGTTGGGGCTTGGTGACTTGGTCGTAAATCAGCCTTTCCGAGAAGCAGAATTCCTCACCAAGAGTTATTGCAGGTCCGCTCACCTGATTGCGCAGCGAGAGGATGGCAGGTATAGCCCTGTTGTCCATGGCACCATTTTCCACCATATCATTCTGCCGTCCCGCGACCGCATCGACCCATCCAGCCGAGCCAACTGGCTCTTTATTTTACCAGATGTTGCCGATCACGTCCCTATTCATGATGATCAGGCAGACCCTCCAGCGGATGAGATGCAGGACGCTATGGATGCAGCTGAGCCTGTCCAGGATATACCAGAGACATCTTCCCGACAGCCTCCTGCTCCGGAATTCACTCTTGAGGATGTCCTCCGTGCGATTCATCAGCAGAACCAGATGAACGCCGCACTGGAGCGAAGGCAGAAGGAGCACTATGATGCTTTACTCGGCACTATTGCAGCAAACCAGACATCTACTAATGAGAAGCTCGACGAAATTTTCAGCGAGCTAGAAGCCCTCCGCATTGACATCACTGCTGCCACCGGCATCGGTTCTGACCCTGAAGCGACTCCTTCCAGACGCCGCTCCCGCACCAGAAGCTGAGCCCGCGGTCCTCAGCAGCCATAGTTTTAGTTTGCTTATGTTTGTTTTTCGTTTTTGTCATTTGTACTTTTACCGCATCTATATCACAACATTGAGGACAATGTCTGATATTGTGTGGGAGAGGTACCTTTCATTTCCGCATTTTCCCTTTTTCGCACTTTTCCATTTCGTTGTATTTTCAATTCCGTTGTATTTCTTTTCGCAAGTTAATGAAACGAGCAAATCTTTATGCTATTTTCTTTAGTTTCGAATTTTCCCCGTTTATTTAGCCATACCAGAAAAATTCTTTAATTATTCGCATTACCTGACTTACCTACGGAATCGTAATTAGGAAGCCGAGAACGATTAAACAAGACCAATACAATCTTGACACCTTTGACTTCCCACTTAAGCGATTCCATTCCGATTATCATTACGAGTACACTTTAAGTTTCAGTTCAAAAGTAACCCCTAGTAGTTTATACTAGCAATCAGCACCGTCTGAACACAAACCACGTGGGGAGCCGATGAATATAAGCGTTTGATGCCTAATCAATAATGATCCTTCATATCTCGATGCAAAATGAAAAGAAATTGCACCAAAGTACACGGTCGCATACAAGAAACGAGAAATATGAGAAGGAGTCCATTGCGGGTTGGTTCAGAGGTACTGGTTCTGAACTCGGTAGGGCGTGCTACGGCTCGATCCCCCGCAACCTCCAAATCGGATAAAATATGTAGGGTTACCGCACTCATGTACCAGACCCCGTGCTTAAAAAGGATCAAAGTCGCTAACCGGCTACTCCACTACGTGCGTGCTAAGGCAAAGGGCTTAATGTGATTGCGCTAGAATGAAACCGGGCGAAATAAGATCGAAAAACTCTAGGTGAAATCGTAAAGTAATTACCGATCGTTTCGTTTAACGGGAAGTCGACGACATAGCTTGTTGCTTGTGTCATTAGTGTATCGGTAGTGTAATATCAAAGTACCGGTCTATCCGACAAAACGATCCCTCGTACGGTTTGTTATGAGTATGCGTAAATAAAAGTTTGTCCGCCGATTTTCAACCGACTATTTGCTTGAGGACAAGCAAAGGTTTAAGTTTGGGGAAGTTTGATAACGAGAAAATGTATCGATTATATTGCTAGATTTCATTGACGTTTTATCGCATATTCACCGTTTTAACACTCGAATTCTCGAGTTTTTCTTACCATTTTGCAGGAACATCATTATATGGAGCTAAATCATAAAGTAAGAGCAAAAGGAACAAAAGAAACCATAAGAAGATGAAGAAATGAAGAAGCCTGCAAAAGACTGCATAATTTGTTGTAGTCACGGTCGTCACCAAGGTGTCACGACCGTGACACCCTAAAAGAGGCCCTCACGACCGTGAGAACATTGTCACGACCGTGACACTTAAAAGCCACAAGTTACGAACGTGAAGACCTTGTCACGACCGTGACAAGGGTAAAAATAGGTTATTGACTGAGACCACGTCAAGGCATTACGTGAAGAACTTTTCTCCTACTTTTCTGCCACGTACCTACATTCCCTCCACCAATTCAGCAAGGCCCAATGCAACAAAGTCCAATTTTCAGCCCATTAAGGATTCTATAAATAGCATTAGTTTTATGAAGAAACTACAGAGCATTTTTTATTCGAATTTCTGCGGAAGCTCTGCTGAATTGTTTTACGACCCTGTTTCTATTTCTGTATTAATTTTCAGCTTTTCAATTTTATTGTATCCGAACCAAACATATAACAATTTCCAACATCAGGAAATTGTTATACAATTTATTTGTTTCTAAACCTTCAGAGTTTGCATTATTTTCGATTTCCGCCAACTCCAAGCTTTCCGGTCTGTGGAAGAAGGAGTCTGCTATAATATTTGTTAACCAGGTTTTTTATAATATTGCAATTTTAATATTTATAATGTTTATTTATTTTTCTGCCATGAGTATTTTATTATTTAATTTTCTGTCTCTGTCTGGTACAACATCAATGAGTAGCTAATTATCTTAGGGCGGTATGTAATTAAAACAAGCTTAATCGGTAAAATTTAATCATAGGCTTAAAATAATTAATAACTTAACATTCTGGCTGATACTTTTTAATTAAATCGACTTTTTCGTTACGAGAGTAAGAAAAGAGTATTAGGTTAGGTCAAGACCACGAGAGTGTGAGATTTTAACCAGATAGCTAAAGTTAGGCATTTAAATTAAACACAGCGAGAGCGCTTTAAAATAAATTAGAATTACTTAGTTTCCAAAAATTATCTCTAAACACTTATGGGCTAGCGAGAGCAGGCATAGGGCTTTAGGGGTAAGACCTGAGATAAGACCACGAGAGTGTGAGTTGAGGGTATTTAAACTGGTAACCTCTACCGAATAGATTAAGTAAACATCTTTATAAGCCTAGGTTAGATTGACCCACCTAAGTTAGTATAATTACATACCGACCGCCTTAGTATCATTTTTATTAAAACTTAAATTTTATTCTGCCTTTAATATTCTAAAATCAACAAAAAATCGTGACAACCATTCACCTTAGCTAAACTAGAAGTTCATCTAGCACTAAGTAACCATAGAATCCCCGTGGATCGATAATCTTAAATATTACTTCGATAGGCTGTGCACTTGCAGTTAAGATACCGCTAGACACATAATTAGACACGTCTTTAGCCCATCACAAGTCCACCCTCACAAACCCAGATCAGATCCTGGCCTCTCCTTTAGATTACTTTCTATTTTCTTTTATTTTATTTCATTTCTTTTTCATTTTATTTGCACGAATTATTTAATATAGCAAATCCCATTTAAAAATTCTGAAAATTTTTGTCAAGCATTTCATTAATTTTTAGAACCCAAAAATATTTTTATTTTTTATTTTTTGCATTAAAAATCATTTTTAAATCATTTAAATGTTTATTTTTAATTAGTTAATGAAAATTAATTAATTAAAAATACATTTAGGTATTTAAAAATCCCAAAAAAATTCACATTGCATTTTAAAACATTTAGAAACATTATCAAACTCTCAAAACAAATTTCTTTTTAGTTCTTGATGCATTTTGACAATTTACCATGGAATTTAATTCATTTTAAGGCAATATTTTTGTGCAAACTTTGAAAAATCCATTCTGCCTAACCTTTGAGAGTTTGATGATGGTTTTTTATGATGAGGTACCTTAAAACCCTAATTGACTTGAGAAATTCATAACTTTCACTAGGTTAAGAGTTAGATCCCCTCCTTTGGGCAGTGAACTTGTATAGGTTTAGGGTATCTTTGATTGCATTTTCAATTTTTTATCATGTCATTTGCTTCTGATTTTGAATTTTGCTTTGTGTGTTGATCATAAACCCTAACTTGTGCCTTCCTTTGCATCCATCTTTCATTTGCTTGCATCCAACAACTTGCCATGACATTTTGTGCATCCATATGATTCATAATACATCTTAGGACATATTAGAATCATGTTTGATCATTGCATCTTTCATTTGCCATGTTATATATCCATTGCATTTCATAAACTTTTCTTGAACTTCCATGGTTCAAGCATGCTTCATCTGCACCCATATCCTTGTATGATCATTCTCATGTCTTGCCTTGTGTTTGCATCCCCTTTTAGCATCATTAACATCATGTCTATGCTTCTAGTTTTGGTTTGTACCCTGGCATTTCATCTCATTTTCATTGCATCTCATTTCTTTTGCTAACTTTTCAGGTGGTAAGTTATTTTGAGAAGTGAATTTGCCTTCACTTCTCACAATCTCTTTTCATCCCTCTTGTGTATCATTACTGTATTTTATCTTGTGTATTTGAGTGATCATTCTCATTCATGTTCATCTTACTTTCTTTCTTCAAGCAACTTGTCTTCTTAAGTGAAGCAAGTTGTTTTGCTTCTCTTTGCTTCTTGCTCCTTTCATCTGCTTCCTTCCTGGTGGTTTCTCTGAAGATCTTCTTGCAAACCTCATTAACCATAGGAATAACCAAGCATGATAATAATTAGGGTTTTATTAGTCCCCCATTTAGCTTTTACCTTTGTGTCATCTTTGAGTCTTCTCTTCTCATCTCTTAATCAAGGACTAAACCCTAAAGGTTTTAAGGCTTTGTGATTAAGGTTATGCCTGTATCCTTCTATTAGGATGGAGTGTATAACTTTAATCCTAAGTGTTAAACCCTTAATGTGTTTAAATCCTTTAATCAATTCACCTAATAATCACTAAGACATCAAGCTTGTAACTTGGGCCTTGCATTAGGGCTCTAATTCTTCCTTAATTGGTTAAGAAGGACTAACCCTAGTGTTACTGGACAAGTCCCCCTCAAGTTGTCTTACAAACCTTAAAAATCACTTCTTCACCTTATCATTAATTAAAATCCATTTAACAAAGGCTTTGTTTTGTCATGAGGTTAATCCCTAATCATGGATTAAGTTGAGGAGCTTTCCTCAGCTTAAATGTTCTCATCTATTATCCTTCTATTAGGATGGTGTAATGGGTCCATTAAATCCTTGATTATGGCTTAAACACATTACTTAACACTAAGCAAAAACTCCAAAAACATCTAAATAAATGCAAGTAGGTTAATGATCTTAATCCTACATCATGGTGATTAAGTGTGAGGTGCTTACCTCATACTTAAGGTATTCTCATTACCCCTAATCAGAGGGAGGATGTGATGAGTTTACTAACCCTTGGCTTAGGCTTAAGCTCATTTTCCTATGACAAACTCCAAAAAGCAATAAAAGATTGAAAACACAAAAACAAACAATAACCGTCTCCTCCGGGATTCTTTTCTCATCTCACTCACTCACAAACGAGAACTTGCTTCTTCCGTCTAATGCAAGACAGTTTGCACCTGAGCCAAACAGGTCATACACTTGAGCATAGATAAGTAAGCAGTTCACAAGTCAAATCATCTTTCAGTCTCTTTGAGTCGAACTACGATGTTCTGACTTCCTCATTGTGTCATACCCCAAATTTGTCCTACCCGCACCATTTTATTTTACTGTCTAACCATTATTTCAAAAATTCAAAATATACGTGTTATGTTGCTTTTCTGTCTGATAATAAAAAAAAGCATTTTATTTCTTTTTCTAATTAAAAATTTACATTCTCTTTTCATTCCATCTTTATTATTTGGTTCATTATCAAAAATACAAAAATTTTATTGTCTATTTTATTCTGGTGATTTCCATTTTTTCTATTATTATTTAGTTCTATTAGTGTTATTATTACTTCTAATTTTTTGTTTAGCAGCATTCTTATTATTAATATTTTTATAGTTTATTATCATAAGTTTAACATTACTATTATTCCATTATTACTCATTTTATTTTATTTTATTTATTTATTTATTTATTTATTATTACTTTACTATTATTATTATAATTATTACTATTATCATAAATAAACCCACTTTTATTATTTATCCAAATCTATTAACCTTTATCCAAAGTTCAAAAAAATCCATTTATATTGCTTTTTTCTTATTATCATTGTTATCACTATTTTTAATTATACAAATTATGAAATAAATAAAAAACTCCATTTGTATTATTATTACTTTTTATTTTTACTTCCTATTTCATTTACAATTCTCTTATTATTATTGTTATTGTTTTGTCATTATTATTATCATTTTATTATTATTAGATTTATTGTTATTACTGTTTTTATTTTATTACCAACTTTTGTATCCAGTAAAGAAAAATCAAAACGGAAAAGAGTATCCAAATGGTACCAGCTTGTCCCACCTACATACACTCTTCATCCAACAATACACCTTTTCCGTAACAAATTTCTCTTCCATCCACTAGCAACGAATTTCTCAGCAACAACTCACAAAATCTTTCATTCTCATCCAAAATCATAGAATATTCTCTTAGACTTTTCCCCCAAGTTTGCCACATTTACCCTCACAATTTATCCTATAAACTAAGCATTTCCTCACTTTCATATGAAGCTTGGACAACATAATACAACTCTGCAAAAATCATTCTAAGGGCCAAGCTTCAAACTTTTTTCATTTTTGTAAAACTCAGAAAAAAAACGTTAACATTCATTCATCATTTTCATGAAATATTTCAGAACCACCGATTTTGCTTCATCTCCTCATCAAACACAATCATCACCTGCAAAACAACAATAACTTTCAGAAATCACAATATCATTTATTCCCACCTTCAACAAAAACAACACACAGCAGAAAACGAATCCAAAAGAAAACCAACACTGCTCTTACCGCAAGAACCATCTCCTTCCCTGTCACAAACTCAAAACAGACCCACAACTGTAACGCACAAAAGCCTCACAAACAATTTTTTTTTACCGCCGCCGCAAAAATCCGAGGGAAATGCATCCAAGTTTACAAGATTTGAACGAAATCAAAGCCAGCACTAATCCCGAACAGAACTCGAAACCACAAATCACCTTCAGCCGGCCACCGCAAACACCACCAAACGCTGAACAAAACCACCGCACCGATCCGTGAAAACCGAAAGAACCCCACCGCGAGAACGAATCGAAATCAAAGAGGGTCGTGCGAGTTCTGGGAGCAAAACCAACCACGATCGCGAGAACGGAGGGCACAAGAGCGGAGAAAGCCGTCGCCGACGGATCTAAGCCGGAAATGGTGAGGATGCGTTTCTGTTTGTGCAGTAGGAACACGTTGTGTTCTCTGTCCACATTCCCTTTTGTTTTAATTTTATTTTAATGTTTTGTTATATATACTTAATTAACTAGGTTAGTTTCCTATATTTTAATGTTTTATTATATATACTTAATTAACTAGGTTAGTTTCCTATTTTATGTTGGATTTATTTTTGTTACTGCGCCTGGATTTGAAGTCCACCATCATTCTATTCACACACACCATCAGTCTCATATACACACCACCCCTTTTATTTATTCTTCATTCATATTTTTATATTTTTTTTTAACTTCCTAAAATCATTCATATTTTTATATTTTTTTAAACTTCCATTAAAATTTAGGTAATCTACTTTTCTTTTCATACATACCACCGCAGTTACATAACTCACCCTCATTTTTATGTATTTTTTATTATTTTATTATTTTATTTATTTTCTTTCTTCTAATTTTCTATGAAATAGACTTTGAAGCCTATCTGTTTTAATTTCCCATAACCAGGATTCACATGCAGCCCCACATTTCTCTTTCAATCATGTTTTTCAATTACTTATTTATTTATATTTTATTTGTATCATTAGGTTTTATCCTTAGTTATAGTAATGATTTTATTATTTCTTGTTTCTTTTATTATCTTGATATTGCTTAGAAAATGTCAAAAACAATTTCTAGCAAATTATTAAGTATTATTTTTATTTTCGGGCCAATGATATCATAAAAGGCCAATTTTTCGCCCGATTTTAATCGGTGATTTTTGGTCAATATGAGGCCCTCTTTGTAATTAATTTTTATTATTTTATTATTTCGACAAACAAACATGTAATTTAATTTAATTCATTTTATTTATTCTTAATATTATTTATTTCATTTAATAATTTAATTCATTATTCTATCTTAATTTAATTCTCGCAATTTAATTCAATTTATTCATTTAATTCGCATTTTAAATTACGATTCGACTCCTCATAGAACGATTTCATTAAATCGGCTCTAAGGCAGTTCACGAACCAAATTTCGTCGCGTCCCAAAAAGGTCCAACGCCTTCGAATAGTTGCGCTCGATTAAAAGGTTCAACGCCTTCGAATAGTTGTGTCCCAATTAAACAGGCCGAACGCCTTCGAATAGTTCAAACACACTGCACACACGCTTTCTCTTGGGCTAACTACAACGAGACCTCTTTATTTCTCGCAATCCCCTGTATTTATTTTGTACCCCTCTCCCATTATTTTGTACGCATTTTATTTTCCGCATTTATTTAATTCTGAATCCTTGGTCCAACGCCAAGCGATTGCACTTGCACACTTGCACTTTATTTTCCTGTTATTGTTTCGTTATTAGGATCCACTTTACCCTGCGAGCCGAGCGCATTGTGCCTCGCTGAAAAACCACAAAAATAAACTCCATTTACATTTACCCTCTAAACCTCAAAAAACCAAAATGTTTCGATTAGATCCAAACCCTTGATCCAACGTCAAGCGGCTTTAGGAAATAAAAACACTTTAATAAATACGAGAAGATTTGTACGCCACGAGCCTTAAGCGGTAGAAAGGGGGATAACGAGCTTTCGTTACTCGCTCCGATTATTTCGACGCAGGACACTCGTCCTGTTGGGCGAGATAAACTATCCATAGTCTTTAGTGCATTTCAACTCCTAAACCCTTTCATCGACGAAAGGTAATAAAATCAACAACCATTACCATTAGTAGGCCGAACTACGAGGCTCTGACTTTCCCATTGCACAAGGGAGTACGTAGGCACGAGGATCTCCATCCTTGCCGAGCACCTAGGATCAATCTAACTTATAATTCAACTCATTTCCCTCTAGCAAGCAATTCGTTTAAGCATAGACATCCTTTCTCGCGCGTTAACTTAGATGGTTCCCATCGAGTACGATGGATGTAGGGGGTGCTAATACCTTCCCCCTGCATAACCGACTCCCGAACCCTGGCAATGGTTCCGTTGACCTTTGTCCTCATCCTTCTCTCCCCGGGTTGTATCTATATCTCCCCTTTCCCTCTTCGGGAATAAATAGAATTAGGTGGCGACTCTTCAGTCCGTCCAGCGCGCGGCTCCCGTCTTTTTCGGATCGCGTGAGGTCGTATTTTTCGGGGTACGACACATTGCACGAGAGGATACGTAGGCATAACTTTACGGTTATCGAACAAAAGTCTCTGTATATTCCCCCTCTTCCACCCTTATTCTTTAAGCCTCTTTATCCTGAGCATTTCATTCCTGTTCTTACACTGACACTCTCATACTTCACTTCACATTTCTCTTACACTGACACTTGCATTCTTTCCAGCTTTGACACACAGATTGCACTGACACTACCCCTTTAAAACACAAATCTTTTAAGCATGGATCCCGTCGAGTACGACGGACAATCTGGGTTCTAAGACCTTCCCAGGTTGTAACCAACCCCTTTCACAGTTTCTCTGGTTCGCAACCGTCTTATCCATATCCTTTCTAGGTCTATGCAGCATTACCTTTCCTTCGGGATAAAAAATGCCTAGCTGGCGACTCTTTTCTTTTCAGTTCACACTCGTGTGTTCTCTTCTCTCGCCGACCATTTGTGTCTGTACCCCATATGACATTAGCCTCATTTGGTGGGAGCGACAGCTTGGCGACTCTACTGGGGACCCTTATACTGTAACCAGAGCTTCTGGTTCTTTTGTGGGTTCCTCCTAGCGCTTGTTTTATTTGTGTTTACTGGGGTGTTATGAGCTAATTGTGTTTATATAGTTGCTTTATTTACTGCTTTATGTACAGTTATTTATTGCTTTCTTTACATTTTTATACATCATGTTGTCATACTGTCATCTTGCTGGATCTGGTTTGTTGTTTTGGTGGGTGGGGTTCTATTGAGAGTTTGAGGTCCTATACCTGGGACCTGAGTGACACCTAGGCTAGAGTGGTTCATGTTCTTTCCCATTCCATTTCGGTCTGGTGCGGGAATATGAAACACAGTTCAAATGTGGGTTTCTTCTTGAGAACTCTGTGCTACAGATTTCCTGTAGTGCTAGGGCTATCTAGGAAGCCTGCTAAGTCTGGATGACCTTTATTATGACCTTCAGAAACTAAGGTGAATTAGAGGAGGATCTTTTGTGGTTATTGTAAACACTGCACCTCCGGGTTAGAAGTGTTTACACTTCTCATAACTGATCCAAGTCTGAGGATCCTTGTTCTAGAACACCACCTGTGAGGGGGTCGGGCTGTTTACAGGTTTGCAGGTACCATTGGCCACATCATACCCTGATACTTGTTTTGATTAAGAGTACTCCATTTTGGGACAGTTCTTGTGATTAACCCTGGACATGTGACTCTTTATTTGAGTCCTCCACCTTGGTTACTAGATTTCTGAACATCCATCCGGACTTCTTGAACATACATGGGCTTTATACCAAGACAGTAATCGGATCCAGCTTGATCACAAACCCTTGCATATCATTTGCATACATCATCATTGCATCATTTAACATTTGTTTATTTGTTTTTCAGGGTATCCACATTGTATCTGGCTTGGTTTTGACCCCTTCATCTGCATAGACCTCTGTTTCATCAGTTATCTACTTCAGCTATCTTCATCAGTTGTTTGCTTCAGTTACCTTCATTATTATCAGCTTATCAGTGGCTCATCTCCAATACCAGTCTTGATTTTCATCAGCACTTGTCTCCAGCTCTTCATCAGCAGTCATGGCTCCTCCCAGGAAAAGCAACATTTCATACCATTTCTTTGAGCCTGTGTTGACTGGTATCAGGCAGGTCCAGTCACTTATCACTCCAGACCATATCCCATTATTCAGAGAGCATTATGGAGGTATCCTTGACATGGTTATGGACCTGGATCCTTCTCAGAGGAGCATGATCCACACTTGCCTACAGTTTTTGACCCTCCTTTGAGATGCTTCACATTCCCAGACTTTCAGCTAGGACCTCTTTTGGAGGAATTTTCATCATTGATTGGGGTACCTGTCAGGGGTGGAGTCCCCTTCAACCCATAGATGACTTCTCCCAGCAATTGAGAAGTGGCAAAAGCACTGTACCTGGCGCCTACTTTTATTGAGTAGAATATGACAACAAAGGCTGGGATCCCTGGTTTACACTTAGACTTCTTGATTTCTCAGGCCATCCTGAAGGCCTCTTTGGGAGAATGGAGGGCAGTTTGTGCATTACTAGCTCTCAGCATATATGGGGTTGTACTGTTTGCAGATGAGCCCAAATTTATCAGGAAGAATGCCATTCATCTTTTCCTTCTGAGGAACCCAGTACCCACATTGCTGGGAGACTTCTATTACTCCATTCATCAGAGGAATGAGAAACAAAGGGGGAAGTTAGTGAGATGTTGTGCTCCTTTGTTTCACACTTGGCTGCTCAAACACCTACCTAAGACAGATGCCTTCCTGAATCCTCACCAACAGAAGAATTGGGCTAAGAGACTTATTGCTTTGTCTTCAGATGATATCAGGTGGTGCACCCAGAGCACCAAAGGCAAAGACATCATCACTAGCTGTGGGCAATACCCAAATGTACCTCTGATAGGAGTAAAGGGTTGCATCAACTACAATCCTTTGCTGTTTAAAAGGCAACTGGGCTATGCTTTGATTCACCCTCCTAGAGTGCAAGATTTAGCTGAGACCCTGTATTGTGAGATAAAGCCTAATCTAGCTGCTGTCAGAAAAGCATCCTGGGCTTGGGACAACATCCAGACAAAAGGGATGGCTATTCTTGGAAGGTGCAATAATGTTGCTTCAGCTCAGTACTATGACTGGTCTCATGCTAGGGCTCAGATTACTGGAATTCCCTTCACCATTGAAGATATACATAGACCATCCACAGCACAGCCAGCAGCCACTGTCATCCTGGAAGAGTTTGAAAAGCTGAAGGAAAGGAATGAGAATCTGTCTCAAGCTCTGAAGAAGACTCTTTGGGAAAGAAGTGATGGTCGTCTGGACATTGAGAGGTTGGAGAAGCTTAAGGTGGAGCATCTGGCCAAGATTGAGAAAACAAAGGACTACATCAAGAAAGCAAGAGCTGGGGAGCAAATATTGAAGAACGCCTGCAAAGAGGCCAAGTTTTAGAAGGCTAGGACTGATCTCTATCTACAAGAAAGTCAGGCTAGGTGGGCCAGGATCACTGAAGCCCGGACACAAGAAGATCAGAAAACTCAGGCTAGGATTGAACAGTTAGAGGCCAATGAAAAGAAGCAACAGGAAGTTTTGCTGGCAGCCCAGAAGGAGATTTCAGAGTTGAAGCTCAGGGCTGGTTTGAAGAGGTCAAAGGACCAGGACAGGCACAAGAAGCTGACCACTGCCATTGCCACCAGAAACCTCCTCATCAGATACATCACAGAGCATCCAGCTGGTCTAGTGACTGAGGCACTTTTGAAGGAGGTTAAGGAGGATGAGTTTGGACTAGATGTCTGACTTTTTGATTGTTGTTGTTTTCATTTGATGTACTTTTCTTTTTGTGTTGTATTTTGACCCTTCAGGGGCATATGTTGTAAAAGCAGACTATGTATGATTCACCATTTGTAATATATTTTAGTTTCCATTTTTGGACTTTCTTGTCTCAACAAAGTCAAGAGCATCTTCCTCGGGGTCTGGAAAGGTCAAAACCAGGAACCAAGCCGGATACCTTGGAAAACAAATAAGCATACTGCATTGCATACTAACTTTTGTTCTGTTTTGTAGGTTTTTCCTTTATTATGTTTGTTTCTAACTCTGTTGTGTCTCAGGAAATATTGCTCGCCGCCGGGTGTTCCCTCTCAACCATACGCACCGGTATCCTACTCGCAACAACCTTCCTGGTATCCAAATGGATCAAGTACAGCAAGACCTGACTGAGGTCAGAACACAGATGGCTAATGAAAGAGTGGAGATGAGAAACCAAATGGCCCAATTCATGGCTGTAATGACTGGCTTGGCCCAGAGTCAGGAAAGGCTAAGGGCATTGGTAGAAAGAAAAAACCCCGAGGAACCTCATCCTGGGACTGGAGGGACTAGTAATAATGAGGGAGGTCAGCCTCATGTTAACCCACCAGTATTTGGACCTCATCTAGACCCGGAAGTCAACATCCCAAGAAATGTACATGGCAACACTGCTGCAGGCAGGATCTTGCAAGAAGATCCTCAAGAGGAGCAGTTTACTGTAATGGGAGCTGGGGATGAAGTCTATGATAGGAGGTTTGATGAAATTGCTGAGAAATTAAGATCTCTGGAGTCTCAAAATTCCTTAGGCTTCGATGTAATGGATATGGGGTTAGTGGATGGGGTGAGAATTCCCCACAAGTTCAAACCCCCGTGCTTCGAGAAATACAATGGAACCTCTTGTGCACGAACTCACCTGCAGTCTTTTCTAGGGAGACTTAAAGCATATACCATGGATGAAAAGCCGTGGATGTTCTATTTTGAAGACATTTTGACTGGGGCTTCAAGAGAGTGGTATTCACACTTGACCAGAGCTACTATCAGATGCTGGAAGGACTTAGCTGAAGCCTTCATCAGGCAGTACCAATACAATCTGGACATGGCTCCTAACAGGACCCTCTTGATGGGAATGTCTCAATCCTCCAGGGAAAGCTTCAGGGAATATGCCCAAAGGTGGAGACAGCTTGCTGCTGCTGTCCAACCACCCATGTCGAAAAGAGAAATGGCTGACATGTTCATGAATACTCTACAAGGAACGTACATCGATAGATTGGCTGCCTTTTCTTCTACTAGCTTCGCAGACGTGGTTATAGCCGGTGAAAGAATTGAAAGTCTGCTAAAAATGGGCAAAATTTCTGATAATGGTGCAAGTTCGTCCAGTAATCCCAGGAAGCCTTTTGTGGGACCTAGATGAACCAGAGAGACAAATGCCATTCATGCCAACAGGGGCAGACCTCAGTATGTCCACAAATCAATAGCAGCTATCACTATTCCAGCTCCGATTCCTCAGCAACCAGCATATCAACAACCACAACAACCCCATTATCAACAGCAGGTTCAGTACCCGCCACAAAGAACCTACAACAACAACAACAACAATCAACAACAAAGACCTTTTCAACAAAGACCGTCACAGGCAAATAGGGTGATTGACCCTATCCCTATGCCTTATGCTGCCTTATTGCCACAACTCCTGAAACTCAACTTGGTTGAGTTAAGGACATTGGCACCACCAGATCCCTCCAATCTCCCAAGGAATTATGATGTCAACGCCAGATGTGCTTTCCACTCCAATGCACCTGGCCATAATACAGAAAAATGCAGGGCCTTACAAATGAAAGTCCAAGATCTGGTGGATTCTAAAGCCCTCAACTTTGCACCCCCTCCAAATGTCAACAAGAATCCTATCTCTAATCATGGCGGGCCAAGGATTAATGCCATTGAGGAAGACAGGCCATCTACCTTGATCACCAGTGTTGCATAAATTCGGACACCTCTGGTCGAGATTAAAGCTCAGCTTCTAGAATGCCAGATGTTCCCCGGGTGTGAGCTCGGTTGTGGGTATTGCAACATTGTAGTCAACGGGTGTGATAACTTGAGAAGCGGCATAGATGGTCTTATCAAAGATGGCATATTTCAGATCTCAACAACGGCGCCTACAAATCCAGCAATTCCTTTGACAACAATTCCTGATTCTCCTACAACTGCAGCAACAATCATTCCTACCGATTCATCAATATCATCAGCAATGGCTCCATCCATCACTTCAACAAATCAAATGTCAACAACCCTTTCTTCTACAACATCAGCATCCAGTTATTCAGCCGAATCTTCTACAACACCAGCAAAAATTAATGAAGATATCTCAGCAGTCACCATCTACTATGATCCATCAAATGTTCCTCCAAACAACAACTTTCAACAACAAACAGTGGCACCTCCTGCCAGGTCACCAGTCACAATTTACTACGATCCGCACACCATTTCAGTACCCTCCTCCGCAGCAGTCAGTCCAGTTACTATCACGGTGCCTGGACCAGTTCCCTATGAAAGCAGTAATGCCATACCTTGGCATTATGGCTCTGATCTCTACTGCAACAGGTAGAAAATCACTTTGGATTCTTCAACCTCTTCTCCACAAATTGATAATGTCGGGGGAGGCGGAGGCTTCACCAGAAGCGGACGCCTTTTTGCCTCGCAAGTGAAAAGACCTAATGCTGAAGCAGAAGCTGCTGCCAAAGCAAAAGGAAAGAGTATGGTGCTTGAAGAGCCAACTGTCAAAGAAACTCAGAGGACATCTTTTGAGCAAGATGTAGACGAGTTCATGAGAATCATAAAGAGAAGTGATTACAAAGTGGTGGACCAGCTTCACCAAACTCCCTCAAAAATCTCCATATTATCCCTGTTGATGTGTTCTGAAGCTCACAGGAATGCATTACTGAAAGTCCTGCACGCAGCATACGCGCCAGAGGAGATTACCGTTAATCAGCTAGAAACTGTGGTAGCAAACGTCAACACCAGCCATGGACTGGGTTTTACTAATGCTGACTTAACAACTGAGGGACGTAACCACAACAAGGCTTTACACATCACTCTAGAGTGCAAGGGTGCTGTTTTATCTCATGTACTGGTGGACACTGGGTCGTCACTCAATGTTCTACCAAAGAAAGCCTTAGTGAAGCTGGAGTATGATGGCTTGGCACTGCGTCCAAGTAATTTGGTGGTGAGAGCATTTGATGGCTCTAAAAGATCAGTGCTTGGAGAGATTGATCTGCCTGTGATGATTGGCTCGCAAATCTTCAAAATTACCTTCTATGTGATGGACATTCAGCCGGCCTACAGCTGTTTGTTGGGTAGAGCCTGGATCCATGCCGCTGGCGCTGTCACGTCTACCCTTCACCAGAAGCTGAAATTCGAGTGGGAGGGCCAGATCATCACCATCTGTGGGGAAGAAGACATCTTTGTTAGCCATCTGGCTACGTATAAGTACATTGAAATGGATGGAGAAATCCATGAAACCATGAGCCAGGGATTTGAGGCCCTAAACATTAATGAAGCATCTGTTGTACTGGGAACCTCCATAACGTCATATCAGCAAGCCAGGAAGGTTGTTGAAGAGGGTACTGCCCAAGGCTGGGGCAAGCTGCTTCCCATGGAGAAGAAAGAGGACAGATTTGGGTTGGGTTACAAACCAACTCAACAAGATCAATCAGAGGCTGCAAAATAGCCCAAATTTGTCAGCGGGGGGATGCTCACCCCGGATGCTGTAAACAACTTGGAAGACGAGGAGGAAAGCGACCGCAACCTGGAGAGCTGGATACGTCCAAGGATCCCGGGGAGCCAAGTCCTTAACTGGTCTTCCCAGGAAATTATAAGGGTTACTCCTGCAGAGTAATTATTATTTCCTGTATTTTTAAGCATGCATCAAGTCTTGCATCTTGCCCAATATGACAAGACTCATTTTGTAATCGGGCCATCTTATAATTTTGTGCAAATAGATCAATCAATGAATATCGGACATCTTTTGCAAACAAGTCTCTTTTTTCGCTCACTGTCTTTTCATTTTTCTTTTTGTACAAAAAATAAAATGGCAATGTTTTTTTAAAAATAAATAACTTCATTTTCACTTTTTCTAAACAAGATTAAAATTGATCACTAAAATAAACAATCTAAAACCCTTGCAGAAAGTGCCCTCCAGACTACACCGACAACAACACTGCTATGACTTCGTATGACTTTGACTATCCAATCAATCAAGCTGATGAAGGGGTTGAAGAAGATTATGAGCTACCTGAAGAGCTAGCCAGGTTATTGAGACAAGAGGAGAAGGTCATCACTCCTCATCAGGAGGAGGTTGAGACGGTTAATCTTGGTACGGAAGAAGATGTGAAAGAAGTTAAGATCGGGGCCTGCTTGCAAGATTCAGTGAAAGAGAAACTGATTGACATGCTTCAGGAGTATGCGGATGTTTTTGCTTGGTCTTATCAGGATATGCCAGGGTTGGACACCGACATTGTTATGCACAAGCTGCCTCTGAAAGAAGATTGCCCACCGATAAAACAGAAACTGCGCCGTACTCGCCCAGATATGGCAATGAAGATTAAGGAAGAGGTACAAAAGCAGTGGGACGTCGGGTTCCTTGCTGTAACTAGCTATCCACCGTGGGTTGCTAATATTGTACCTGTGCCTAAGAAAGACGGCAAGGTGAGGATGTGTGTGGATTACCAGGACCTGAACAGAGCCAGCCCGAAAGATGAATTCCCTTTACCTCACATTGATGTATTGGTCGACAATACGGCTCAGTTCTCGGTGTTCTCCTTCATGGACGGGTTCTCAGGATACAATCAGATCAAGATGTCACCTGAAGACATGGAGAAGACCACTTTCATCACACCCTGGGGCATATTCTGTTACAAGGTGATGCCATTCGGACTGAAGAATGCGGGTGCAACTTATCAACGGGCTATGGTAACATTATTCCACGACATGATCCACAAAGAAATCGAATGTTATGTGGATGACATGATTGCCAAGTCCCTCACAGAAGAAGACCACCTGGTAAATCTGTTGAAGCTATTCAAACGTCTGAGGAAGTACCAACTGAAGTTAAACCCCAACAAATGCACATTCGGGGTGCGATCCGGTAAGTTGCTGGGATTTATTGTAAGTGAAAAAGGGATTGAAGTTGACCCTGATAAACTCAAAGTTGTCACTCCCGATAAATGGGAAAGGCCCAGATAAAGGTACAGACGCGAACGGTCGGCGAGAGGGACAATGAGAACACACAGTCGTGAACTCACTGGAGATGAAAAGAGTCGCCAGCTAGGCATTTTTATCCCGGAGGAAAGGCAATGCTGCATAGACCTAGGAAGAGATGGATAAGACGGTCGCGAACCAGAGAGACTGAGAAAGGGGGTTGGTTACAACCTGGGAAGGTATTAGCACCCAGATTGTCCGTCGTACTCGACGGGATCCACGCTTGAAAGATTGGTGTTTTAAAGGGGGAGTGTCAGTGCAATTTGTGTATAAATGAGCTGGAAAAGGATGTACAGGTGTCAGTGTAAAAGGAGTGTGAAGTATATAAATGATGTGTCAGTGTAAGAATGAGAATGAATTGCTCAAGATCATGAGGTTAAAAGAATGATGTTGGAAAGAGGGGGAATATACAGAGACTTTTGTTCGATAACTGTTAAGTTATGCCTACGTATCCTCTCGTGCAATGAGGAAGTCAGAACACTGTAGTTCGACCCAAAGAGACTGAAAGATGAATTGACTTGTGAACTGCTTACTTGTCTATGCTCAAGTGTATGACCTGTCTGGCTCAGGTGCAAACTGTCTTGCATTAGACGGAAGAAGCGAGCTCTCGTTTGTGAGTGAATGAGATGAGAAAAGAATCCCGGAGGAGACGATTATTGTTTGTTTTTGTGCTTTCAGTATTTTATTGTTTTTGGATTTTGTCATAAGTTAATGAGCTTAAGTCTAAACCAATGGATTTAGTAAACTCATCACATCTTCCCTCTGATTAGGGGTAATGAGAATACCTTAAGTGTGAAGTCAGCTTCTCACACTTAAACACCTTTGGTGTAGGATTAAGATCATTAACCTACTTGTGATTAATTAGATGTTTTTGTTGTTTTTGTTTAGTGTTAAGTAATGAGATTAAGCCATAATCAGGGATTAAACAGACTCATTACACCATCCTAATAGAAGGATAATAGATGAGAATGTTTAAGCTGAGGAAAGCTCCTCAACTTAATCCATGATTAGGAATTAAACTCATGACAAAACAAGCCTTTGGTTAAGTGAATTTTATTTAATGATATGATGATGAAGTGTTTTTTATGGTTTGTAAGACAACTTGAGGGGGACTTGTCCATTAACACTAGGGTTAGTCCTTCTTAACCAATTAAGGAAGAATTAGAACCCTAATGCAAGGCCCAAGTTACAAGTGTGATGTCTTGATGATTATTAAGTGGATTGATTAAGAGATTTAAACACATTAAGGGTTTAACACTTAGGATTAAAGTTATACACTCCATCCTAAGAGAAGGATGCAGGCATAAGCTTAATCACAAAGCCTTAAAGCCTTTAGGGTTTAGTCCCCGATTATGAGATGAGAAGAGAAGACTCAAAAGAGACACAAAGGTAAAACTAAGAGGGGAGACTAATCAAAACCCTAATCATTGTCATGTTTGGTTGTTCCTAAGGTTTGTGAGGTTTTCAAGAGAAGTCTTCAATGGAACCACCAGGAAACAGATGAAAGGATCAAGAGAAGCAAAGTGACTTGCTTCATTCAAGAAGCCAAGTCACTTGAAGAAAGAGAGTGGGGAGAAGAAGAATGAGCAAGCTCAAACTCAAACACATATAAAAATGCAGCATGGATGCAAGAGAGATGAAGAGAAAGCTATGAGAAGTGATGGCAAATTCACTTCTCAAAGTCACTTACCACCTGAAAGGTTAGAAAAGGAATGCAATGCAATGCAAAATGGGATGAAATGTCATGATGAAAAACAAAACCAGAAGCATATACATGATGCTAATGATGCTATGAGATGCTACAAACATGAGGCAGCACAAGGAAATGATCATACAAGTTCATGAATGCAAATGAAGCATGCTAAGACACATGAACATACATGAAAAGTTATGAAGTGCACAAGGCATACAACATGGCAAATACATGATGCAATGATCAAACATGCTTTCAATCTGTCTTATGATGTTAAATGAATCAAATGGATGCTTGAAATGTCATGGCAAGTCATGTTATGCAAGAGAATGCAAGATGGATGCATATGGAAGCCCAAATTAGGGTTTATGAACAATACATCAAACAAAAAACCAAAATCAGAAGCAAACCCTAAGATAAAAAATTGAAAATGCCACTCAAAAGGACCCCTAATCCTATACTAAACCAATGCCCAAAGGAGAGGTCTCAACTCTTAACCAAACTCAAGATATGATTTTCCTAAGTTTTCTAGGGTTTTAGGGTTTCCAAACAAAAGAAATGTCAAACAAATTGAAAATGAAAGATCAAATCATGGCCATTTAATCTCACAAACTACATGCGAAACACAATGCAATGCAAGAAGAATCAATGTCCAACTCTTCATGGATAGGCAGAAATGATTTTTTTGAAGTTTGGATCAAAATAATGCATAAAAATGATTTTAATTCAATGAAAAATTCTCAAAATGCATCAAGATCAAAAAATAAATTTGGTTTGAAGGTTGGACAATGTTTCTAAATGTCTTAGAACATTTTATGAATTTTTTGGTGATTTTTAAATACCTAAAAGTATTTTTAATAAATTAATTTTCATTAATCAATTAAAAATAAACTTTTAAAGATTTAAAAATACATTTTAAATGCTAAAAATGAAAATAAAAATATTTTTGTGTTTTAAAAATTATTGAAACTCAGGATAAAAAATTTCATAATTTTTAAAGCATTTTTGCTATTTTTAATAAATTATGTAAAACAAATGAAATATTATGAAAATAAAAAGAATTTTTTAAACTGAAAAAGCAAAGTAATCAAATCCAACGCGTGAGATTCAAACTGGCCAGCGCGCGCATTGACCTGGCGCCATATCCAAGGGCCAGCATTCAAACCTGGCTAATTAATGTTTAAGCCCTAACCCTGCCGTTAATTACCCTCAGGTGACCGGAACAGTGTTCCGGTCATCTTCTCCGTTCACTCCAAAAATCAATCTCCCTCCCCAGGCCATTTTAGGAGCTCTAACTCTCCAGAAATCATCTACTAACTACCCTAAGCACGAATCCAGCACAAAATCATGTTAAAACTCAAACACAAACACGAATCGAATCAATGAAGTTTCTAGGTCAAACATTCAGAACACCATAACATACTCATTTCTTGCTCATTTTCAAAAGTAAATAGATCCCAATGATCAGTGCAACATACAGAACAAGATTCTAACAAGAAAAAGGAGTTCTGGAAAAAAAAGTTCATGAAGCTACCTGAGATGGAGCTTTCGATTCAGGTACTTTCTGGCTGCTTCTTTGATTCAAACAAGTCCCAATGATCCTCCTTAGAAGCTTTTGACCTTTGGTTGGAGTTTAAACAGCCTCTTGAGTGAGTTTGCAGAAGCTCAGGTCAAGGGAGTGTGAAAATCGTATTTGTGATATGGGAGGTTTCAGGCCAAAACAATGGTTGGTTTCTGGTCAGTGAAGTGAGTTGAGATTGTTTGTGAAGTTTCTTTTTGTGTTTGAGGCTTGTGGAGAGAGATTCGAAGGTTTTTGCTCAAGGGAGTGAGTTTGTGAATGTTGTGCTATGGCTTGCTTCAGGCTTGCTTGATGTATGAAATGGCTAGCATTTTGTCCACATAAACCTCTCTCATTGGTCAGATGATGTAACCTGCCCTTTATTGATTGGTATGGCCACTTTTGCAAATTGTCAACTTTTGTGTAAGAGAGGTATGGGTTGTGTTCTAGGCTGGTACAATGGCTATGGGCTGCGCAACATGGTGTGTGTGGAGGGCTAGCATGGTTCAGCAGCCAAGACAACTAGTTGGTGAAGTGTGATCATTGGTTTTGCAACTTGCTTGCCTTTAGTTCTCATGAAAAGATCATGCCTCACAAACCATGAAGACATGTGATTCCCTTGGTTCAATCTGAACTTTAAGGCTTGGATTATGTTGGTATAAGGATTAGGCATCAATTAGAAGTCACAAATGCCTTTGGTACATGAAATTGCAAGTTTCTCATTTGAGGCATAACTTGAAAATTAGTGATTTTTGCCAACTTTGACACACCATAACTTTTGATCCAAAAAGAATTAGGTCATGTTCTTGTACTTTTTGAAAAGGGAAAAATGCATTCTACAACTTTCATGACCAAAGTTTTTCCATTTGAAGCATTTTTGGATCAAAAAAGCAAGGCTTGAAAAATGGCATAAAATGACATATTCTTGAAAAGTCAACCATGCCCTAAAAAGTCAACTTTGCAAAAACTTGTAATTCTTGAATTTTGTGAACTTCAACCTTCTTCCATGATCAAATAAAGATCATATACACTCAAAATGATGAAGATCATCCCTTGGTTGGGTCATTGGGTGCCTCAGATGCCCTGATTTTGCACTGACTTGTCTGAAAAGTCAACCCTTGATCAGATGACTTCCCCATGGAATTTCTTCATGAAAATTGATATGCACACTCCCTACACCATATAGAGACCAATGGAAACAAGAATGACCAAAAAATTTGGAGTTATGGCCTCTGAAACCAAAACCCTAATTTTGGGTCAACTGTGCAGTCAAACTTGGCCCTGCATCCACACCATTTCCAGTTCTTGTGATTCTTTTGCATTTTTGGCTTTGGGAGGATGTAATATGATATAAGAACACACATGGACCCCTTTGAAGTGATTGTTGACATTTGGAGTGGCTCAAGAAGCTCTTGGATTGCTCAGATCACAAACCCTAGATGCAGATGACTTTGAATCTATGCAGTGGATCAAAAATGAGATATGAGGTGATGTGATTGTGTTTATGCATATGAGATGATCACCAGCCATGGTGTGAATGGGTGAGGGCAAATTTGGGGTGTTTACAGCTGCCCCTATTCAAACATGAGTTAGCTGTGCAGGGTGTAAGCAACGGCTTAACGGGCAAACAAGATAACTTGTGGTTGAATACCAAAGACAGTCCAAATTTTGCACTCACAGAATGAAGAAGAGAAGGGATGTAGATTGTAAAGGAAGATAAAGTATATTGTAAAGTGTGGGCGATGGAGGACGACCATCAAGCAGAGGACGACTGCTGGGTAAATAGCAATGACGGGGACGGCCGACATGCTGGGAAAAGTGCGGAAAATAAAGCAATGACGGGGACGGCCGACATGCTGGGGATAAAAGGTAAAGCCAAGACGGGAACGACCGACTAGCTGGGAAAAATAAGAAATTATGATGGGGACGGCCATCAAGGTAAAGCTGTAAAATTCTCTAGGGATTAATGAAACATGACGGGGACGGCCATCAAGTTCATAAAGCAAAGTAACCAACGATGGGGACGGCCATCGGGCTAAAAGAAAAGGAAAAGGGACCACGACAGGGACGGCCATCGGGTTAAAGAATAAATGAAATAAACAGATGATGGGGTACGGCCATCAAAGGTGAAGGACAATCACCTAGCAGGGGACGGCTGCTCTGTTGGGGAATAAAAGAATTATGATGGGGACGGCCATCAAAGGTGAAGGACGACCACCTGGCAGGGTACGGCTGCCGAAAATATCAACAATGGGGACGGCCATCGGATGAGCATGATGGAGGACGACCATCAAGAGGTGGATGACGACCACCTAGCAGGGGACGGCTGCTCTCAGGGTTTATCATGACATAGGACGAATGCCAGATAACCAAAATCAACAATGGGGACGGCCATTGGATAAAATGATGAAGGACAATCATCAAAAGGTGGAGGACGACCACCTAGCAGGGGACGGCTGCTAAAAAACAACGATGGGGACGGCCATCGGATGAGCATGATGGAGGACGACCATCAAGAGGTGGAGGACGACCACCTAGCAGGGTATGGCTGCTCTCAAGGTTTACCATGACACAGGACGAGTGTCAGATAAAAGGAAAATTTGCTTTGTTGGCAATCTACTGGGGAGTAGTAAACACGGACGAGTGTTTATATCCAAGAAACAAGAGGTACAAGTGTTTAGCTATTGTGTATAGATTAAAGATGCGGACGAGCATCCTTAAGATTTTTGATACGGACGAGTATCAGGTAGAAACAAATACTGACGCGTGTTCAAAGATGATGATACAGACGAGTATCAACTGGTTAACAGAGAACACGGACGAGTGTTGAATCTGAGAGGATTCTTCTGGGGAATGATATACACAGGCGAGTATCTATATTCAAGAAACAAAAAGTGTTTGACACAGTGTATGGATTAAGGATGCGGACGAGCATCCGTAAGACTATGATACAGACGAGTATCATGTAGAAACAAACGCTTGACGCATGTTCTGAGATGATGATACGGACGAGTACCATCTGGTTAACAAAGAACAAGGACCAGTGTTGAATCTGTGGGGATATATAAGTATATACGAGATACGGACGAGTATCTGTATAGGTATGAGTGGTATGAGTATATATAGATGAGTGTTTAACTGCTGGGGAGAGTGACACGGACGAGTGTCAAAAGAAAGGTATAATAATATCAACAAGTATATGGGTTGCAAAAGTGTAGATGACTGCGTTGGGGAAATGACACGGACGGGTGTCAAGGAAAGTGTATATACAAGTAGGTGAGTGCAAAGATGATGTCTTTGGCTTTCTGCTGGTGATTTGACACGGACGGGTGTCAGGAAGTATCTGTAATATGGGTGGTTTTGTTTGTAAGGAGTGTTCAGGCGACTTTATTGGGGAAAGATGGCACGGACGGGTGTCAAAATGAGTATATACTGGTGTTTGTGATTAAGAGGCAGCTGTTTTTGCTGGGGACTCTGGTGGGGATTTTTCTGTACATTGATGAACTGTCATTATTCACAAGTGTTCGATTCACAGCATGGCTTATGATTATGCTATGTGTTTGATTTTTGCCGTAATGCTCCGTATTAGACGGAATGCTACGCTTTGTGGGTGAATATGATGCAAATGCTATGATTGTGCAAAGATACCAAACCGGGATCCGGGTCCCGTTGCTGCGAATATCTTCGATCGATCCGTTTGAAGTAGACATCCCAGATGGGGATGAGATCATTAGTAGATCTGATGATATGATATCTGCTTGGGGATTCGGGCCATTGATAGACCTATCCTTTATAAATGAGAGACCCAGCTGGGGTTTGTAGAAGCTTTCTTCACTCTGTTGTGATCTTCTATGCGCTGCTCTTCTGGATAGAGGCTGGAGCTCTGTGGGAGGATGGTTCTCTGACTTGTACCCGACCGAGGGCGAGATGGAAACTCGGCTGGGGAGGAAAAGAGATCATTGAGAGACCTCCCTAGGGATTCCGTTGAAGAGGATCCTCGACTCAGCCGGGGATATAGGGGCCTTCTGTGATGCCTGGCAACTCTGATGGGGATAAGCACTAAGTGGTAATTCAGCTGGGGGGAGTCGTGGGAGGCAACTCAGCTGGGGAGAGAGCACTTCGGGTGCTAAAATTGAGTGTTGATTTGCCAGCTTGCTGGGATGAAGCTTACATGCCCCAAGTTGCATTCTGGATACCTGCAATCCTGAAAAAGATAGAGAAACGCACAAGGTAATCCTGAGGTATCCCTTACTGGATTCCGTCATAGGAGTTAGGATACTTCTGAGAGTAAGCATATTTCCTGCAAGCATGCTCTTTATTTGAGGATAAAACATCTGTATTTTGTGCGATCAGTTTTCTTTTTAGACACCAGACATTTTTTGCAAACAAAATGAAAATGTACGAAACGAGACATGACTGAAAATCTGATTTTATTAATTCATATGCCCTGAATTGGCGAGATACATTCAAAGAAACAAATCCCCTGAAATGAGGAGATCGTTATAAATTGAGAAACAAAATGTTGGTAGTGTTGATGACGCTTTAAGGAGCTTCCTCTTCACTATGACTCGTATGACTTTTGACGTTCTTCTCATCTTGCGTTCCGAGGAATGTTGATTCTGACTGAAGCTTGATCCTTTCGAAGCTTGCCAAGTTGTAAGTGATACAGACGAATTCAGAGTGCAGTTGTTCGCTTATTCCCTTGTTTTGCATGGATAGCCCTTTCGGGTTTTCAATCCATCGGGATACCCATTTTTGCCCGAGCTGTCCAATGCGGCTTTTCAACTCAGCGGGTGTACATTTTTTATTTATTTTCCCTTATTTCTGCCCGAGCTTTTATTCTGTTTTTGACTCGCCGGGATGCCCTATTTTTGCCTGGACTTACATTCTGTTTTTATGTCCAGCGGGTCATTTTTATGCGAAGTATTTTTTAACTGCATCTGAATTCACAGGGGACGGGAAGTCTTCACCATCCATGGTGTTGAGCATCAACGCTCCACCAGAGAAAACTTTCTTTACCACGAATGGTCCTTCATAATTCGGAGTCCATTTGCCCCTGTGGTCTGTATGAGGAGGGAGGATTCTCTTCAACACAAGATCTCCTACTTGGTACTCTCGGTGCCTGACTTTCTGATCGAAGGCTTTCTTCATTCTTTTCTGATACAACTGTCCATGACAGATTGCAGCCAATCTCTTTTCTTCAATCAGACTCAATTGCTCGTATCGGGCCCGAACCCATTCTGCTTCACTCAGTTTAACAGGTAGGACTGCTTCCATACCATACACAAGCTGATACGGTGTTGCCCCAGTCGATGTTCTGATTGACGTGCGGTACCCATGCAAGGCAAATGGTAGCATTTCGTGCCAGTCTTTGTAGGTGATCACCATCTTCTGCACAATCTTCTTGATATTCTTATTTGCTGCCTCAACAGCGCCGTTCATCTTTGGCCTGTAAGGAGAAGAATTGTGATGTTGAATCTTGAAGTCCCGGCATAACTCAGCCATCATTTTGTTGTTTAGATTGGAACCATTATCAGTAATGATTCGCTCGGGAACTCCATATCGACAAATGATATCTCTCTTCAGAAATATGGCTACCACTTGTCTCGTAACATTTGCATATGAGGCTGCTTCAACCCACTTGGTGAAGTAATCAATGGCGACCAGGATGAATCTGTGACCGTTCGAAGCAGTCGGCTCAATCTTACCAATCATGTCAATACCCCACATAGCAAAGGGCCAGGGTGAAGACATTATGTTCAAAGGGTTGGGAGGCACATGCACCTTGTCTGCATAAATCTGGCATTTATGGCATTTCCTGGCATAGGCACAACAGTCGGCATCCATTGTGATCCAGTAATAACCTGATCTTAGCAATTTCTTAGCCATGGCATGCCCTCCAGCATGGGTACCAAAGGATCCTTCGTGTACTTCATGCATCAACAAATCTGCTTCCGTCTTATCAACGCATCTGAGGAGTATCATATCAAAGTTCCTGTTGTATAAAGACCCATCAGTGTTCAGAAAGAAACTACCAGCAAACCTTCTCAAAGTCTTCTTATCATTGGAAGATGCCCCGGGTGGGTATGTTTGATCCTCCAAGAAGCATTTAATGTCATGGAACCAAGGCTTATCATCTTTAACAACATCTGCTGCGAACACATATGCTGGTCTATCAAGCCTGGACACTGAAATCTGAGGTACAAAGTTGGCAGCTTGAACTTTGATCATGGACGAAATGGTAGCCATGGCATCTGCAAACTGATTCTCGTCCCGAGGGATATACTCAAGCTTGAACGTTGTGAAGAAAGTCAATAACCTCCTTGTATAATCCCTGTAAGGTATTAGATGATCCTGGTGGGTGTACCACTTTCTGTTGGTTTGATTGATTACCAAAGCTGAATCTCCGAATACGGTCAATGTCTTGATCCTGAGGTCAATGGCTTCCTCAAGACCCATAATGCAAGCTTCGTATTCAGCTTCGTTGTTAGTGCAGTTGAAAGTGAGTTTTGCCGAGAAAGGCATGTGAACTCCTTTAGGTGTAATGAGTACTGCACCAACACCACGACCATTCATATTAACAGCCCCATCAAACATCATAGTCCATTCTTCTTCCGGGTCAGGCCCTTCAGTGTGAATAGGCTCTTCATGATCTTTTGATTTTATGAACATGATGTCTTCATCGGGGAAGTCAAATCTCATAGGCTGGTAGTCATCAATGGGTTGCTCAGCAAGATATTCAGATAGTACACTACCCTTGATGGCTTTCTGAGAGGTGTACTGGATGTCGTATTCTGTGAGGATCATTTGCCATCTTGCAACCCGTCCGGTAAGAGCTGGCTTCTCAAATATGTACTTAACTGGGTCCATCTTTGAGATCAACAAAGTAGTGTGGGTCAACATATACTGTCTCAGTCGGCGAGCAGCTCACGCTAAAGCACAGCAAGTTTTCTCGAGCAGTGAATAACGTTGTTCACAGTCGGTAAACTTTTTGCTTAGGTAGTATATTGCATACTCTTTTCGACCAGACTTGTCATGCTGGCCCAACACACACCCCATTGACTCTTCTAATACTGTCAAGTACATTATTAGAGGTCTTCCTTCAATTGGAGGCATAAGGATTGGAGGTTCTTGCAGATATTCTTTGATCTTGTCAAAAGCCTTTTGGCATTCTTCATTCCACCTGACCGTCTGTTCTTTTCTTAACAGCTTGAACAAGGGTTCACAGGTTGTTGTAAGGTGAGATATGAACCTTGAGATGTAGTTCAATCGACCTAAGAACCCTCGAACTTCTTTCTCTGTCTTCGGTGCAGGCATCTCTTGGATGGATTTGACTTTATCAGGGTCAACTTCAATCCCTTTCTCACTCACAATAAATCCCAGCAGCTTACCGGATCGTACCCCGAATGTGCATTTGTTGGGGTTCAGCTTCAATTGGTACTTCCTCAGGCGCTTGAACAGTTTTAGCAGATTCACCAGGTGGTCTTCCTCAGTAAGGGACTTGGCAATCTTGTCATCCACATAACACTCTATTTCTTTATGGATCATATCGTGGAATAATGTTACCATAGCCCGTTGATATGTCGCACCAGCATTCTTGAGCCCAAATGGCATTACCTTGTAGCAGAACGTGCCCCACGGTGTAATGAAGGTTGTCTTCTCCATGTCTTCAGGTGACATTTTAATCTGATTGTATCCTGAAAATCCATCCATGAAGGAGAATACCGAGAACTGAGCCGTATTATCCACCAATACGTCAATGTGAGGTAAAGGGAAGTCATCTTTCGGGCTAGCTCTATTCAGGTCCCGGTAGTCAACACACATCCTTACTTTGCCGTCTTTCTTAGGCACAGGCACAATATTAGCAACCCACGGCGGATAGCTAGTTACGGCAAGGAACCCGGCGTCCCATTGCTTTTGTACCTCTTCCTTGATCTTCATTGCCATGTCTGGGCGAGTACGGCGCAGTTTCTGTTTAACTGGTGGGCACTCTTCTCTCAAAGGCAGCTTGTGCACAACAATGTCGGTGTCCAAACCTGGCATATCTTGATAAGACCAAGCAAACACGTCCACATACTCTTGAAGCAGATCAATCAGTTGTCTCTTCACTGAGTCTTGCAGGCAGGCCCCGATTTTAACTTCTTTCACGTCTTCATCTGTACCAAGATTGATCACTTCAACTTCCTCCTGGTGAGGAGTAATAACCTTTTCCTCTTGTCTTAACAACCTGGCTAGCTCTTCAGGAAGCTCATATTCTTCTTCAACCCCTTCATCGGCTTGATTGATTGGATTGTCAAAGTCATACGAAGTCATAGCCGTGCTGTTGTCGGTGCTGTCTGGAAGGCACACTCTGCAAGGGTTTAGTTTGTTCATTTTAGTGATTTGATTTTAATCTTGTTTTAGAAAAGTGAAATAAAGTTGTCATTTTGAAAACACTGCCATTTATTTTTTGTACAAAAAGAAAAATGGGAAAAAACAGTGAGCGGAAAAGAAAAAGACTCATTTGCAAAAAGATGTCTGATATTTCATTGATTAATCTTGTTTGCACAAAAAGTACAGATGGCCCGATTACAAAATGAGTCTTGTCATCTTGGGCAAGATGCAAAACTTTGATGCATGCTATAAAAATACAGGAAATAATAATTACTCTGCATGAGTAACTCTTATAATTTCCTGGGAAGACCAGTTCGAGATACTGCTCCCCGGGATCTTTGGACGAATCCAGCTTTCCAGGTTGCGTTCTTCTTCCAGCTCGACTTCCAAACAGTTGACAGCATCAGGGGTGAGCATCCCCCCACTAACAAAGTTGGGCTCTTTTGCAGCCTCTGCTTGATCTTGTTGAGTTGGTTTGTAACCCAACCCAAATCTATCCTCTTTCTTCTCCACCGATAATAGTTTGCCCCAGCCTTGGGCATTTCCTCCCTCAACAACCTTCCGGGCTTGTTGGTATGACGATATTGAGGTACCAAGCACAGCAGATGTTTCATTCACATTCAAGGCCTCGAACCCCTGACTCATTGTTTCATGGATCTCCCCATCCATCTCAATGTACTTATAAGTAACCAGGTGGCTGACAAAAATATCTTCCTCTCCATAGATTGTAACGATTTGACCCTCCCACTCGTATTTTAACTTCTGGTGAAGGGTAGAGGTCACGGCGCCAGCGGCGTGAATCCATGGCCTACCCAATAGACAGCTGTAGGCAGGCTGTATATCCATCACGTAGAAGGTCGTTTTGAAGGTCTGCGGGCCAATCGTTATGGGCAACTCAATCTCTCCAAGAACCGATCTTTTTGAACCATCAAAGGCTCTTACCACCAGGTTGCTGGGTCTCAACGCCAATCCATCATATTCTAGCTTCACCAGGGCCTTTTTAGGTAAGACATTAAGGGATGACCCCGTGTCTACCAGCACATGGGAAAGGACTGCACCTTTACATTCCATGGTTATGTGCAAGGCTTTGTTATGGTTGCGGCCTTCCGTGGTCAAATCAGTGTTGGTGAACCCTAGTCCATGACTAGCATTAACGTTTCCAACTACAGCTTCCAGCTGATTGACAGTGATCTCTTCAGGCACGTAAGCTGCGTGCAAGACTTTGAGTAGTGCATTCCGGTGAGCTTCGGAGCACATAAGCAATGATAGGATTGAGATCTTGGAAGGCGTTTGATGAAGCTGATCCACTACTTTATAATCACTCTTCTTGATGATTCGCATGAACTCATCAACCTCTTGGTCAAAAGGTGTTCTCAAGGCTTATTTAACAGTCTGCTCTTCCTGCACCAAGCTTTTCCCTTTTGCCTTGGCAGCAGCTTCTGCTTCGGCAGTGGGTCTCTGAATTTGTGGAGCGAAAAGACGTCCGCTTCGAGTGAAGCCTCCGCCGCCTCCCACATTGTCAATTTGTGGTGCAGGGGTTGATGATTCAAAAGTGATTCTTCGTCCTTCGCAGTACAGGTCAGAGCCGTAATGCCAGGGGATGGCATTACTACTTTCATAAGGTACTGGTCCAGGCACCGTGATAGTGACTGGACTGGTTGCAGCTGCGGAAGGAATTGTAATGGTCTGTGGATCGTAATAAATTGTGACCGGTGCTCTGATGGGAGCAGCACCTTCTGAGTTGTAGGCAGAGTTGTTTTGAGGATCATAAAATATTGTGACAGTTGAGACGTCTTCATGATTTGTTGCTGATGTTGTAGGAGACATTGGTGGAAGGATGGATGTTGTTGTTGTAGGAGTTTCAAAATGGAGTGATGCTGGAGTTGTAGAAGGAACATTTGTTGATATCTGGTCAGTTGAAACGACATATGAAGTACTTGTTGATGAAGCCAAAGAATTGTCAGGAACAATGGTTGTTGCAGTTGTAGGAGGTTCTGGAGTTGTTGCTGATGAGGTTGCTGGATTTGTAGGAAATGATGTAGTGATCTGAAGCTGGCCACTCTGAATGAGACCATCTATGCCATTCCTCAGGTCATCGCACCCATTTACTGAAATATTGCAGTAAGCACACCCCAACTCACACCCCGGGAACATTTGACATTCGAGGAGTTGAGCCTTAATTTCCACCAACGGTGTCCGGATCTGACCCACACTGGTTATTAAATAAGACGGTTTGTCTTCTTCAATAGCGTTAATTCTGGGACCACCGTGGTTTGGCATTGGGTTCTTATTGACATTAGGTGGTGGTGCGAAATTCAGAGCTTTTGAGTCTACCAGGTCTTGTACCTTCATGTGCAAAGCTCTGCACTTTTCTGTACTGTGGCCAGGTGCATTCGAATGAAAAGCACATCTGGCGTTGGAGTCATAATTCCTGGGTAGACTGTTGGGATCTGGAGGTGCCAGCGTCCTTAGCTCAACTAGGTTGAGTTTCAGGAGTTGTGGCAGCAATGTAGCATATGGCATAGGGATCAGATCGATCACCCTATTGGCTTGAGATGGCCTCTGTTGGAATGGCCTTTGCTGGTTGTTGTTGTTGGTGTTGTTGTAATTCCTTGGAGGATACTGAGCTTGTTGATGGTACTGAGGTTGTTGCTGATAGTTTTGCTGCGGAGGTTGATAAACTGGTTGAGGATGAGCCGGAGCGGGAATGGTGACTGCTGCCACTGATCTGTGAACATATGGAGGTCTGCCCCTGTTGGTGTGGATGGCATTGGTCTCGCCAGTTCTTCTTGGGCCTGCAAAAGGCTTCCTTGTACTACTGGACGAGCTGGCACCGTTGTCAGAAATCTTGCCCATCTTTAACAGGCTCTCAATTCTCTCCCCAGCTATGACAACATCTGCAAAGCTAGTGGAAGAGAAATCAGCCAGCCTGTCAATATATGTTCCCTGAAGGGTGTTCATAAACATGTCTGCCATTTCCCTTTCAGACATAGGTGGCTGAACAGCAGCAGCCAGTTGCCTCCATCTCTGGGCGTATTCTCGGAAACTTTCCCTTGACGACTGTGACATTCCCATTAGGAGGGTCCTGTTGGGTGCCATATCTAAGTCTTACTGATACTGTCTGATAAAGGCCTCTGCCAGGTCCTTCCAACACCTGATAGTTGCTCTCGTCAGATGAGAGTACCATTCTCTTGAAGCTCCTGTCAAGCTGTCTTCGAAATAGAACATCCAGAGCTTCTCATCCATAGTATAGGCCTTCAACCTCCCCAGAAATGATTGTAAATGAGTCCGGGGGCATGAAGTCCCATTGTATTTTTCAAAACAAGGAGGCTTAAACTTATGGGGGATCCTGACCCCGTCTACCAAGCCCATGTCCATGACGTCAAAGCCCAAAGAGTTTTGAGACTCTAAGGACCTTAATTTCTCAGCTATCTCATCCAGCCTTCTATCATAGGCTTCTTCCCCAGCACCCATTACTGTGAATTGATCCTCTTGGGGATCTTCTTGAAGTACCCTGGCTGCAGTGGCAGTCCCTTGAACATTTGCAGGAATATTGACCTCTGGATGGAGATGGGGGCCAAATACAGGGGGGTTAACATGAGGTTGAACCCTTTCATTGTTGCTGGTGCCGGCAGTCCCTATATGTGGATCTTCTTGATTTTGCCTTTCCACCATGGCTCTCAATCTTTCTTGGCTCTGAGCCATGTTGTTCATCACTTCCATAAACTGAGTCATCTGCGTCCTCATTTCCAATCTTTCGTTTTCCATTTGATTTCTAACCTCTGCAAGGTCCTGCTGTACCTGATCCATTTGGATGCCCGGAAGATTGGTACGGGTTGGATAACGGTGCAGACGGTTGAGGGGAAATACTCGGCGTCGAGCAATAATTCCTGAACATCACAACAGAGTTAGCAACAATAAAACAAAAACCTACAAAACAAACAAAGGGTTAGCATGCAATGCAGTATGCTTATTTGTTTTCAAGGTATCCGGCTGTAAACACCCCAAATTTGCCCTCACCCATTCACACCATGGCTTGTGATCATCTCATATGCATAAACACAAACATATCACCTCACATCTCATTTTTTATCCACTGCATAGTTTCTAAGGCATCTGCACCTAGGGTTTGTGATCTGAGCAATCCCAAAGCTTCTTGAGCCATTCCAAAGGCCACAAATCAATTCAAAGTGGTCCATGTGTGTTCAAATATCATATTCCATCTCCTCAAAGTCAAAAATGCAGAGGAATCACAAGAGCTAGGGTTTGAGTGGATGCAGAGCCAGGTTGAACTGCACAGTTGATTGAAAATTAGGGTTTTGGTTTCAGAGGCCATAACCCCAAATTTTTTGGTCATTCTTGTTTCCATTGGTCTCTATATGGTATAGGGAGTATGCATATCAATTTTCATGAAGAAATTCCATGGGGAAGTCATCTGATCAAGAGTTGACTTTTCAGACAAGTCAGTGTAAAATCAGGGCATCTGAGGCCCCCAATGACCCAACCAATGGGTGATCTTCATCATTTTGAGTGTGTATGGTCTTTATTTGATCATGGAAGAAGATTGAAGTTCATAGAAATCAAGAATTTAGGGTTTTTGCAAATGTTGACTTTTTGGGCATAGTTGACTTTTCAAGAATGCATCATTTTAGGTCATTTTTCAAGCCATGATTTTGGATCCAAAAATGCTTCAAATGGAAAAAATTTGGTCATGAAAGTTGTAGATCTCATCTTTCCCTTTTCAAAAAGTACAAGAACATGATCTAATTCATCTTGGATCAAAAGTTATGTTTTGTTAAAATTGGCAAAAATCACTAAATTTCAAGTTATGCACCAAAGGCAAAAATTGCAAATTCTTCTTCCAAGGCCAATTCAGCCACCATATGGGCTTCTAATGCACTTAACATGATCATGTAACTCCTAAAAATCAGAAATGAACCAAGGATGTCATGGTTTCATGTTTGGTTAGGCAAGGAAGTCACATGTGAACCAAAATGTCACAAGTTGCAAAACTCATGATCATGCTCCCTCCTACTTGCAGCCTTGGATGCTGAGCTTTGCTAGCCTCTCACCTCACCTTGCTGCGCCAGCCCATGCCCATGTACTTGCCTAGAACCAAGCCCATGCCTCTCTTACAACCAAGTTGACATTTTGCAAAAGTAAACATCGCAATCAATAAAGGGCAGGTCACATCAACTGACCAATGGGATTAGTTTATGTGGATCACATGCTGGCTAAACATAAGAGGAAGCAAGGCTGAAACTCTCTCCACCACCACATACACAAAAACCTACCAAGTTGCATTTTGTTTCGAATCCTTCTGCCCAACCACAAAACATCCCAACCATTTCCATACTTGAAATCATCATGATCCATTGAGTAGAAAGCACCAAGAGCCAGGCTTGATCTGAGCAAGAATACCCCATTGCCATTCTTCACCTCAGCCTGCATTTTCCATCGAATCTCCTTCCACAAACCTCAAACACAAGAACAAACTCCACCAACAATCTCCACTCACCTCACTGACCAGAAACCACCCTTTGTTTTGACCTGAAACACCCTATATCTCAAATACGATTTTCATCCTCCCTTGGTCAGAACTGCTGCAAACTCATTCAGGAGGTTGTTTAAACTCCAACTAAGCATCCAAAGCTTCAAAGGGGGATCATTGGAACCTGTTTGAGCCAAAGAACTAGCCAGAGAGTGCCAGGAGTCCAAGCTTCGATTCAGGTAGCCTTGGAATTTCATTTTTCCAGAACTCTCTTTTCTTGTTTCTAAAATGATCCTTATGTTCCCCTGAGTGCATTGAACCTTTTACTTTTGAAAATGATTGAGTTTTGAGGCTGTATGCTTGATCTGAAAGTTTGCCCGAAAATTTGTTCTTGCTTGTTTCTCTTGATTTAGTGGAAATAAATGGGGTTTAAGTTAGGGGTTAGGTTTAATGATGTTCAGGGATGAAATCTGGAGAGTTTGGTGGTGATTTGATGCGTATTCAGTGAGATAGTAGTTTTGATTTGCCGGAGAAGACGACCGGAACAGTGTTCCGGTCGCCTGAGAGTAATTAGGGTTTGATTAATTAGGGTTAAGTGTAATTAAGTCAGTTTGAATGTGAGCCGTTCATTCCCGCGCCAAGTCAATTCCCGCTCTGGCAACTTTGAATCTCACGCGTTGGATTTGAATACTTTTCATTAAATCAGATTTAATTCATTTATTTTCTTTTATTTGTCTTTTGTTTTGCATAATTATTTAAAAATAGCAAAAATATCTTAAAAATTATGAAACTTTTTCTCATGAGTTTCAATAATTTTTAAGACCCAAAAATATTTTTATTTTATTTTTTATCATCAAAAAAGTATTTTTAAATATTTAAAAGATTATTTTTAATTGATTAATGAGAATTAATTAATTAAAAATACTTTTAGGTATTTAAAAATTACAAAAAAATTCATGAAATGTTCTAAGACATTTAGAAACATTGTCCAACCTTCAAACCAAATTTCTTTTTGATCTTGATGCACTTTAAGAATTTTTCATTGAATTAAATCATTTTTTATGCATTATTTTGATCACATGTTTAAAAATTCATTTCTGCCAATTGGTGAAGGTTGAGACATTGATTCTTCTTGCATTGTCTTTTGTTTTGCATGTATTTTCAAGGGTAAAAAGGCCATGAATTGTTCTTGCATTTTCAAATTGTTTGGCATTTGTTTTGTTAAGAACCCCTAAAAACCCTAATAACTTGCAAAAATCATATCTTGAGTTTGGTTGAGAGTTGAGAGCTCCCCTTTGGGCAGTGGTTCATCATAGGCCTAGGGTTTCTTTGGGTGCCATTTTCCATTTTTTATCATGAGGTTTGCTTCTGTTTTTGGTTTGTGTTTGATGTTTGATCCATAAACCCTAATTTGGGCTTTCTTTTGCATCCTTCTTGCATTCCCTTGCATAACATGACTTGTCTTTGCATTTTGTGCATTCTTATGATTCATTTGACATCTTAAGACATGTATAAAGCATCTTTGATCATTGCATTACATATTTGCCATGTCATTTGTCTTGTATGATTCATAACTTTTCATGCTTGTTCATGCTCCTTAACTTGCATTCATGATCTTGTATGAACATCCTCATTGTCTTGCCTCATGTTTGCAGCACCTCATAACATCATAATCATCATCAACTTGCTTCTGGTTTTGCTTAGCATCATATCATTTCATCTCATCTTGCATTGCATTGCATTTTCTTTCTAACATTGCAGGTGGTAAGTAAACTTGAGAAGTGGATTTGCCTTCACTTCTCATACCTTTTCTTTTCATCTCTCTTGCATCCATTGCTGCATTCTTATTTGTGTTTGAGTTTGAGCTTGCTCATTCTTCTCCTTCCCACTTTCTCTCTTCAAGTGACTTGACTTCTTGAATGAAGCAAGTCACTTTGCTCCTCTTGATCCTGTTCATCTGCTTCCTGGTGGTTCCTCTGAAGATTGTTCTTGGAAACCTCACAAACCTTAGGATCATCCAAGCATGACAATGAATTAGGGTTTTGATTAGTCCCCCCCATAGTTTACCTTTGTGTCTCTCTTTGAGTCTCCTCTTCTCACCTCATAATCAGGGATTAAACCCTAAAGGCTTTAAGACTTTGTGCTTAGGGTTATGCCTGCATCCTTCTCTTAGGATGGAGTGTATAACTTTAATCCTAAGTATTAAACCCTTAAGGTGTTTAAATCTCTTAATCAATTCACTTAATAAATATCAAGACATTACACTTGTAACTTGGGCCTTGCATTAGGGTTCTAATTCTTCCTTAAGTGGTTAAGAAGGACTAACCCTAGTGTTAATGGACAAGTCCCCCTCAAGTTGTCTTACAAATCATAAAACTCACTTCATCATCATATCCTTAAATAAAATCCACTTAATAAAGGCTTTGTTTTGTCATGAGTTTAATCCCTAATCATGGATTAAGTTGAGGAGTTTTCCTCAGCTTAAACATTCTCATCTATTATCCTTCTTTTAGGATGGTGTAATGGGCCTGTTTAATCCTTGATTAAGGCTTAATCTCATTACTCAACACTAAACAAAAACCACAAAAACATCTAAATAATCACAAGTAGGTTAATGATCTTAATCCTACACCAAAGGTGATCAAGTGTGAGAATCTGACTTCACACTTAAGGTAATTCTCATTACCCCTGATCAGAGGGAAGATGTGATGAGTTTACTAACCCATTGGTTTAGGCTTAAGCTCATTATCTTATGACAAACTTCAAAAAGCAATAAAAGACTGAAAACACAAAAACAAACAATAATCGTCTCCTTCGGGATTCTTTTCTCATCACACTCATTCACAACCGAGAACTTGCTTCTTCCGTCTAATGCAAGACAGTTTGCACCTGAGCCAGACAGGTCATACACTTGAGCATAGACAAGTAAGCAGTTCACAAGTCAATTCACCTTTCAGTCTCTTTGGGTCGAACTACGGTGTTCTGACTTCCTCATTGCACGAGAGGATACGTAGGCATAACTTAACAGTTATCGAACAAAAGTCTCTGTATATTCCCCCTCTTCCAGCTTCATTCTTTAGCCTCATGATCTTGAGCATATTACTCTTGTCCTTACACTGACACTTTCATACTTCACATCACTTATACATCATACACTGACACCTGTATATCTTTTCCAGCTATTTTATACACAGATTGCACTGACACTACCCCTTTAAAACACAAACCTTTCAAGCGTGGATCCCGTCGAGTACGACGGACAATCTGGGTGCTAATACCTTCCCAGGTTGTAACCAACCCCCTTTCTCAGTCTCTCTGGTTCGCAAACCGTCTTATCCGTATCTTTCTAGGCCTACGCAGCATTGCCTTTCCTCCCGGATAAAAATGCCTAGCTGGCGACTCTTTTCATCTCCAGTGAGTTCACGGCTGCGTGTTCTCATTGTCCCTCTCGCCGACCGTTCGCGTCTGTACCCTATTTGACTTGGCTTCATTTAGTGGGAGCGACAGCTTGGCGACTCTGCTGGGGAACCTTATACTGCAACCAGGGCTTCTGGTTCTTTTTGTGGGTTCCTCCTAGCGCTTGTTTGATTTGTGTTTACTGGGGTGTTATGTGCTTATTTGTGTTTGTATATTTGTATTTTGTTTTTTGCTTTATGTACAGTTGATTTATTGCTTTCTTTATAGCTTTATATTTTTCATACTGTCATACTGTGCTGGCTGGATCTGGTTTTTCTTTGGTGGGTGGGTGTTCCATTGAGAGTTAAGGTCCTATACCTGGGACCTGAGTGACACCTAGGCTAGAGTGAATCATATTCTTTCCCATTCCATTTCGGTCTGGTGCGGGAATATGAAACACGGTTCAGATATGGGCTTCTTCTTGAGAACTCTGTGTTGCAGATTTCCTGCAATGCTAGGGCTATCTGGGAAGCCTGCTAAGTCTGGATGACCTTTTAGTACTGACCTTCGGAAACTGAGGTGAATTAGAGGAGGAATTGTTATGGTTATTGTAAACACTGTACCTCCGGGTTAGAAGTGTTTACACTTCTCATAACGGATCCAAGTCTGAGGATCCTTGTTCTAGATCACTACCTGTGAGGGGGTTGGGCTGTTTACAGGTTTGCAGGTACCCTGACCTCAGAATACCCTGTTACTTTGACTTTGTTAAGAGTACTCCATGTTGGATAGTTCTTGTGATTCTAAAACCCTGGACTTGTGGCTCTTTATTTGAGTCCCCCCACCCTGGTTACTGGATTTTTAGACCTCCATCTGGAATTCTTGAACACACATGGATCTATACCAAGGCAGTTAATCAGATCCAGCTCAGTCACAAACCCTTGCATTTCATTTGCATACATACCCATTGCATCATATTAACATGTGCTTATTTGTGTTTCAGGGTATCCATTTTCATCTGGTTTTGGTTTTGACCCCATCTGTTATCTTGACCTATCTCCATCAGCACTTGCTTCAGCCTGCCAGCCATACTTCAGTTACTTGCACTAGCCAGTCAGTGGCCCTCTCCTCAGCATCTTCATCAGCACTTATTCTACTCAGTCTTCAGCATCATGGCTCCAAAGAAAAGCAACATCACTTATCATTTTTTCCAACCAGACTTATCAGACATCAGGAGGATCCAAACCCTGATCACCCCAGATTACATTCCTCTGTTCAGAGAGCATTATGGAGATATACTGGACATGGTTATGGATCTGGACCCTTCACAGAGGAGCCTCATCCACACCTGCATTCAGTTTTATGATCCTCCATTGAGATGTTTCACCTTTCAAGACTTTCAGTTGGGTCCTCTTTTGGAAGAATACTCATCATTGACCGGTCTGCCCATCAAAAGAGAAATCCCTTTCAACCCTGAAATGGTCTTTCCCAGCAATGGAGAGATAGCAAAAGCTTTGCACCTGGAGCCTGTATTGATTGAACAACACTTGACCTCTAAAGCTGGGATCCTTGGATTTCACCTGGACTTCCTGATTTCTCAAGCTAGTTTGAAAGCCTCCTTGGGGGAGTGGAAAGCTGTTTGTGCTCTGTTGGCCTTAAGTGTATATGGAATTGTGTTGTTTGCAGATGAGCCTCGATTCATCAGCAAGAATGCAATCCACTTGTTCATCCTGAAGAACCCTGTGCCAACTTTACTGGGTGATCTCTATTACTCAGTACATCAGAGAAATGAAAAGCAGAGGGGAAGGCTAGTGAGGATTTGTGCTCCATTATTCCATGCTTGGCTTCTCAGGCATTTACCCAGGACAGATGCATTTCTAAATCCTCATCAGCAAAGCAACTGGGCTAAGAGACTCACTGTCCTAACTTCAGCAGATATCAGATGGTGTACTCAGAGCACCAAGGGTAGAGATATGATCACAAGCTGTGGGCACTTTCCCAATGTGCCTTTGATAGGAGTTAAGGGAAGTATCAACTACAACCCTCTGCTGTTCAGAAGACAGTTGGGCTATGCACTGGTTCATACTCCAAGGGAACAAGACTTGGTTGAGACCCTCTACTGTGAGAACAAGATTAGTCTGGCAACTGTTAGGCAGGCTGCCTGGGCCTGGGATCATGTTCAAACCAAGGGGATCACCATTCTGGGGAAGTGCAATAATGTGGCATCAGTCCAATATTATGAGTGGTCCCATGCTAGGGCCCAATTCTCTGGAATGCCCTTCACCATAGAAGATATGCCTGAGTCATCTTCAGCACCACCCCCTGCCACTATCAGTTTGGAGGAGTTTGAAAGCTTGAAGGAAAGAAATGAGAAGCTAACTCAAGCCTTGCAGAAGACCCTCAGAGAGAGGAGTGAAGGTGTGAGGGAGATTGAGAGGTTGGAGAAATTGAGGGTAGAACACTTGACTAAGATTGAGAAGTCTGGGGAGTATATCAACAAGTCTAAAGCTGGTGAACAGATTCTGAAGAATGCTTGTAAAGAAGCCCAGTTCCAAAGAGCAAGAACAGACTTGTATTTGAAAGAGAGTCAGGCCAGGTGGGTCCGGATCACTGAGGCCCGTACTCTAGAAGACAAGAGAGTTCAGGACAAGATGGAGCAGATGGAAAAAGCCCTGGCAACAGCCCAGGAGGAAATATCAGAACTGAAAATCAAAGCAGGATTGAAGAGGTCTAAGGACCAAAGTCAGAATAAGAAGTTGACTGCAGCTGTTGCAACAAGAAACCTTCTCATCAGAAGTCTCACGGAGCATCCGGCTGATCCTGTGACCGAAGCACTTCTTAAGGAAGTTCGTGAGGATGAGTTTGGCCTTGGAGTTTGATCATTTGCTTGTTGTTGTTCCTTTTCCATGTACTTTTGCTTTTTGTGATGTATTTTGGCCCCTTTGAGGGTTTGTGTTGTAAATTGAACAAATTGTATTATTTCACCTTTGTAATATATTTGTGATAGTTTCCATCTGGGTTCACATCAAAAGCAACTTCAACAGCATCATCTTCAAGGGTCTGGAAGGGTCAAAACCGAAGGCCAAACCGGATACCTTGATAGCAAATAAGCATAACTGCATTGCATTCTAACCCTTTTGTTTGTTTTGTAGGTTTTTGTTTTGTTGTTGCTAACCTCTGTTGTGATGACCAGGAATTATTGCTCGCCGCCGGGTATTTCCTCTCAACAGGCCACACAGGTACCCAACTAGGAACAACCTTCCGGGAATTCAGATGGATCAGATGCAACAAGACCTTACAGAGGTCAGAAACCAGATGGCAAACGAAAGGTTGGAGATGAGAACGCAGATGACGCAGTTCATGGAAGTTATGAACAACATGGCTCAGAGCCAGGAGAGACTAAGGGCCATGGTGGAGAGGCAAAATCAAGAGGAGCCTCATGTAGGAACTGCAGGCACCAGTAATAATGAAAGGGTGCAACCACATGTTAATCCCCCTGTGTTTGGTCCACATCTACATCCTGAGGCCAACATCCCAGTCAACATTCAAGGGACAGCCACTGCAGCCAGAGTACTTCAAGAAGATCCTCAGGAGGACCAGTATACAGTAATGGGTGCCGGAGAGGAAACTTATGATAGACGGTTGGAAGAAATAGCTGAGAAGTTGAGATCACTGGAGTCTCAAAACTCTTTGGGGTTCGACGTCATGGACATGGGTTTGGTAGAAGGGGTCAGGATCCCCCACAAGTTCAAACCTCCATGTTTCGAAAAGTATAATGGGACTTCATGCCCCCGGACTCATTTGCAATCATTTCTGGGAAGGCTGAAGGCCTATACAATGGATGAGAAATTGTGGATGTTCTATTTTGAAGATAGCTTAACTGGAGCATCAAGGGAATGGTATTCCCATCTGACAAGAGCAACTATAAGATGTTGGAAGGACCTGGCAGAGGCCTTCATCAGGCAGTATCAGTATAATCTAGATATGGCACCCAACAGGACTCTCCTAATGGGAATGTCACAGTCTTCGAGGGAGAGCTTCAGAGAATATGCTCAGAGATGGAGACAATTGGCTGCTGCCGTTCAACCACCAATGTCTGAAAGAGAAATGGCAGACATGTTTATGAACACTCTGCAGGGAACGTATATTGACAGGTTGGCTGCTTTCTCCTCCACTAGCTTCGCAGATGTTGTCATAGCTGGGGAGAGAATTGAAAGCCTGTTAAAAATGGGAAAGATCTCAGACAACGGTGCAAGCTCGTCCGGTAATACAAGAAAGCCTTTTGCAGGCCCGAGAAGAACTGGCGAGACCAATGCCATTCACAGGGGTAGGCCCCAATATGCTCAGAGGACAATAGCAGCAGTCACTATCCCTACTCCAGCTCATCCTCAGCCAGTCTATCAACCTCCTCAACAAAACTTCCAACAACAACCTCAGTATCATCAGAATCAGTATCCTCCAAGAAACTACAACAACAACAACTCCAACAACAACAATCAACAGAGGCCATTCCAACAAAGGCCATCCCAAGCTAACCGAGTGATCGACCCGATCCCAATGCCGTATGCTGCCTTGCTGCCACAACTTCTGAAACTCAACCTGGTTGAGCTAAGAACGTTGGCACCGCCGGATCCCAACAGTCTACCAAGGAACTATGACTCCAATGCTAGGTGTGCTTTTCATTCAAACGCACCTGGTCACAGTACAGAAAAATGCAGAGCTCTGCATATGAAGGTACAAGACTTGGTAGACTCCAAGGCTCTGAATTTTGCACCTCCGCCCAATGTCAATAAAAACCCAATGCCAAACCATGGTGGTCCTCGAATTAATGCTATTGAAGAAGACCAACCGTCTCATTTAATAACTAGTGTGGATCAGATCAGGACACCATTGGTGGAAATCAAAGCTCAACTCCGTGAAAACAATATATTTCCGGGGTGTGAACTAGGGTGTCCCTATTGCAATATTTCATGGAATGGGTGCGAGGACTTGAGGAATGGCATTGACAGCCTTATTCAGAGTGGCTTGCTACAGATCACTACATCATTTCCGACAAATCCGGCAACGTCATCAACAACGGTTTCAGACCCTCCTACAACTACAGCAACTATTGTTCCCGACAATTCATCAGCACCATCAACAAGTACTTCACCTGTCTTTCCAGATGATCAGTTTTCAACAGTTTCTCCTGCTACAACTTCAGCTTCATTCCATTTCGACTCTCCATCAACAACAACAACAGTCCTTCCAACAGAACCTCCTACAACACCAGCAAACAATCATGAAGATGTCTCTACTGTTACCATATTCTATGATCCTGAAAGTAATTCTGCCTACCATTCAGAAGGTGCTGCTCCCACCAGAGCACCAGTTACAATCTTTTATGATCCACAAACAATTACAATCCCTTCAGCAGCAGCAATCAGTCCAGTCACTGTCACGGTGCCTGGACCAGTACCATATGAAAGCAATAGGGCCATCCCTTGGCACTATGGCTCTGACATATACTGCGAAGGAAAAAGAATCACTCTTGAAACATCAACACCTGCACCACAAGTAGATAATGTGGGGGGAGGCGGAGGCTTCACTCGAAGCGGACGTCTCTTTGCTTCACAAGTTCAAAGACCTACTGCCGAAGCAGAAGCTGCTGCCAAGGCAAAAGGAAAAGGCCCGGTGCAGGAAGATCCAGCTGCCAAAGAAGCCCTGAAAACTCCATTTGATCAGGAAGTTGATGAGTTTATGCGGATCATCAAAAAGAGTGACTACAAAATTGTGGATCAACTTCACCAGACGCCATCCAAAATCTCCATCCTCTCACTGCTTATGTGCTCCGAAGCCCATCGGAATGCACTACTTAAAGTCTTGCACGCAGCTTACGCGCCTGAGGAGATTACTGTCAACCAGTTGGAAACCGTGGTTGGAAACATTACTGCTAGCAACGGGCTAGGGTTTACCAATTCTGACTTGACAGCGGATGGCCGCAATCACAACAAAGCCTTGCACATAACCCTGGAATACAAAGGAGCTATCCTTTCTCATGTGCTGGTGGACACAGGTTCTTCCCTGAATGTCTTACCAAAGAAGGCTCTGGTGAAGCTTGAATATGATGGATTAGCATTGAGACCCAGCAACCTGGTAGTAAGAGCCTTTGATGGTTCTAAGAGATCGGTTCTGGGAGAGATTGAGCTGCCTGTGACAATTGGCCCACAGACCTTTAAAACTATCTTTTATGTGATGGACATTCAGCCCGCCTACAGCTGTTTGTTGGGTAGACCCTGGATTCACGCCGCCGGCGCAATAACGTCTACCCTTCACCAAAAGTTAAAATTTGAGTGGGAAGGTCAAGTTGTCACAATCTGCGGGGAGGAGGACATTTTTGTTAGCCATCTGGCTACTTATAAATACATTGAGATGGATGGAGAGATCCATGAAACAATGAGCCAAGGTTTTGAGGCCTTGAACGTCAATGAAGCATCTGCTGTATCTGGTACTCCAATGTCATCTTACCAACAAGCCCGGAAGGTTGTTGAAGAAGGAACTGCCCTAGGCTGGGGCAAGGTCTTAGCTGTGGAGGAGAAGAAGGATAAGTTTGGGTTGGGTTACAAACCAACTCAACATCAAGCAAAGGCTGCTGCAGAGCCCGGTTTTGTCAGTGGGGGGATGCTCACCCCTGATGCTATCAACTGTTTGGAAGACGAGCTAGAAGAGGAGCGCAATCTGGAGAATTGGATTCGTCCGAAGATCCCGGGGAGCAGTGTCTCGAACTGGTCTTCCCAGGAAATTATAAGAGTTACTCATGCAGAGTAATTATTATTTCCTGTATTTTTTATAGCATGCATCCAAGTCTTGCATCTTGCCCAAGATGACAAGACTCATTTTGTAACCAGGGCCATCTGTACTTTTGTGCAAACAAGATTAAATTAATGAAATATCAGACGTCTTTTTGCAAACGAGTCCTTTTCTTTTATGCTCACTGTTTTTCCATTTTTCTTTTTGTACAAAAATAAATGGCGGTGTTTTCAAAATGATAACTTCATTTCACTTTTTCTAAAGCAAGATTAAAATCAATCACTAAAATGGACGAACTTAACCCTTGCAGAGAGTGCCTTCCTGACAGCACCGACAACAGCACAGCTATGACATCGTATGACTTTGACAATCCAATCAATCAAGCTGATGAAGGGGTTGATGAAGAATATGAGCTTCCTGAAGAGCTAGCCAGGTTGTTGAGACAGGAGGAAAAGGTTATTACTCCTCATCAGGAGGAGATTGAAGTGATTAATCTTGGTACGGAAGAAAACGTGAAAGAAGTTAAAATCGGGGCCTGCCTGCAAGACTCAGTGAAGAGACAACTGATAGATCTGCTTCAAGAGTATGTTGATGTGTTTGCTTGGTCGTATCAAGATATGCCAGGGTTGGATACCGACATTGTTGTGCACAAGCTGCCTTTGAGGGAAGAATGCCCGCCAGTTAAACAGAAGTTGCGCCGAACTCGCCCAGACATGGCTATGAAAATTAAGGAAGAGGTACAAAAGCAATGGGACGCCGGGTTCCTTGCTGTGACTAGCTATCCGCCGTGGGTTGCTAATATTGTGCCTGTGCCTAAGAAAGATGGCAAAGTAAGAATGTGTGTTGACTACCGGGACCTGAACAGAGCCAGCCCGAAAGATGACTTCCCATTACCTCACATTGACGTATTGGTGGATAACACGGCTCAGTTCTCGGTATTCTCCTTTATGGATGGATTTTCAGGATATAATCAGATCAAGATGTCACCTGAAGACATGGAGAAGACAACATTCATTACACCTTGGGGCACGTTCTGTTACAAAGTGATGCCATTCGGACTGAAGAATGCTGGCGCCACATATCAACGGGCTATGGTGACATTATTCCACGATATGATCCACAAGGAAATAGAATGTTACGTGGATGATATGATCGCCAAGTCCCTTACAGAGGAAGATCACCTGGTAAATCTGCTCAAGTTATTTAAGCGTCTGAGGAAGTACCAACTGAAGTTGAACCCCAACAAATGCACATTCGGGGTGCGATCCGGTAAGCTGCTGGGCTTTATTGTAAGCGAGAAGGGGATTGAAGTTGACCCTGATAAAGTCAAGGCTATTCAAGAAATGCCTGCACCGAAAACAGAGAAAGAAGTTCGAGGGTTCTTAGGTCGATTGAACTACATTTCACGGTTCATATCTCACCTTACAGCAACCTGTGAACCCTTGTTCAAGCTGTTAAGAAAGGAACAAACGGTCAGGTGGAATGAAGACTGCCAGAAAGCTTTTGACAAGATCAAGGAATATCTGCAAGAACCTCCAATCCTCATGCCGCCAGTTGAAGGAAGACCTCTGATTATGTACTTGACAGTGTTAGAAGAGTCAATGGGGTGTGTGCTGGGCCAGCATGACGAGTCTGGTCGAAAAGAGTATGCAATATACTACCTAAGCAAAAAGTTTACCGACTGGAACAGCGTTATTCACTGCTCGAGAAAACTTGCTGTGCTTTAGCGTGGGCTGCTCGCCGACTGAGACAGTATATGTTGACCCACACTACCTTATTAATCTCAAAAATGGATCCGGTTAAGTACATTTTCGAGAAGCCAGCTCTTACCGGACGGGTTGCAAGATGGCAGATGATTCTCACAGAATACGACATACAGTACACATCTCAGAAAGCCATCAAAGGCAGTGTACTATCTGAATATCTTGCTGAGCAACCCATTGATGACTACCAGCCTATGAGGTTTGACTTCCCTGATGAAGACATCATGTTCATTAAAGCAAAAGATCATGAAGAGCCTGTTCACACTGAAGGGCCCGACCCGGAAGAAGAATGGACTATGATGTTTGATGGGGCTGTTAACATGAATGGCCGTGGTGTTGGTGCAGTACTCATTACACCTAAAGGAGTTCACATGCCTTTCTCGGCAAAACTCACTTTCAACTGCACTAACAACGAAGCTGAATACGAAGCTTGCATTATGGGTCTTGAGGAAGCCATTGACCTCAGGATCAAGACATTGACCGTATTCGGAGATTCAGCTTTGGTAGTCAATCAAACCAACGGGAAATGGTACACCCACCAGGATCATCTGATACCTTACAGGGATTATACAAGAAGGTTATTGACTTTCTTCACAACAGTCAAGCTTGAGTATATCCCTCGAGACGAGAATCAGTTTGCAGATGCTCTTGCTACCATTTCATCCATGATCAAAGTTCAAGCCGCTAACTTTGTACCTCAGATTTCAGTATCTAGACTTGATAGACCAGCATATGTATTCGCAGCGGATGTTGTAAAAGATGATAAGCCCTGGTTCCATGACATTAAGTGCTTCTTGGAGGATCAAACATACCCACCTGGGGCATCTTCCAATGATAAGAAGACTTTGAGAAGGCTTGCTGGTAGTTTCTTCTTGAATGCTGATGGGTCTTTATACAAGAGGAACTTTGACATGGTACTCCTCAGATGTGTTGACAAGACGGAAGCGGATTTGCTGATGCATGAAGTGCACGAAGGATCTTTTGGTACCCATGCTGGAGGGCATGCCATGGCTAAGAAGTTGTTAAGATCAGGCTATTATTGGATCACAATGGATGCAGACTGTTGTGCTTACGCCAGAAAATGTCACAAATGCCAGATCTACGCAGATAAGGTGCATGTGCCTCCCAATCCTTTGAACATCATGTCTTCGCCATGGCCCTTTGCTATGTGGGGCATTGATATGATTGGCAAGATTGAGCCAACTGCGTCAAACGGTCACAGATTCATCCTGGTCGCCATTGACTATTTCACCAAGTGGGTTGAAGCAGCTTCATATGCAAATGTTACAAGGCAAGTGGTAGCCCGATTTCTGAAAAGAGATATCATCTGTCGGTATGGAGTGCCCGAGCGAATCATTACTGATAATGGTTCCAACTTAAACAACAAAATGATGGCAGAACTGTGCCGGGACTTCAAGATCCAACATCACAATTCTTCTCCTTACAGGCCAAAGATGAACGGCGCTGTCGAGGCAGCAAATAAGAATATCAAGAAGATTGTGCAGAAGATGGTAGTCACCTACAAAGACTGGCATGAAATGCTACCATTTGCCTTGCATGGGTATCGCACATCAATCAGAACGTCCACTGGGGCAACACCGTATCAGCTTGTGTATGGTATGGAAGCGGTCCTACCTGTTGAAGTTGAACTACCCTCGTTACGGGTATTGATGGATGTTAAACTGAGTGAAGCAGAATGGGTACGGTCCCGGTACGAACAACTGAATCTGATCGAAGAGAAGAGATTGGCTGCAATCTGCCATGGGCAGTTATATCAGAAAAGAATGAAGAAGGCCTTCGATCAGAAAGTCAGGCACCGAGAGTACCAAGTAGGAGGTCTTGTGCTGAAAAGAATTCTCCCTCCTCATACAGACTACAGGGGAAAATGGACTCCAAATTATGAAGGACCATTCGTTGTAAAGAAAGCTTTCTCTGGTGGAGCACTGATGCTCAACACCATGGATGGTGAAGACTTCCCGTCCCCTGTGAATTCAGATGCAGTTAAAAAAATACTTCGCATAAAATGACCCGCTGGACATAAAAAACAGAATGTAAGTCCAGGCAAAAATAGGGCATCCCGGCGAGTCAAAAACAGAATAAAAGACTCGGGCAAAAGTAAGGGAAAATAAACAAAAAATGTACACCCGCTGAGTTGAAAAGCCGCATTGGACAACTCAGGCAAAAATGGGTATCCCGATGGATTGAAAACCCGAAAGGGCGATCCATGCAAAATAAGGGAATAAGCGAACAACTGCATTCTGAATTCGTCTGTATCACCTACAACTTGGTAAGCTTCAAAGGATCAAGCTTCAATCAGAATCAACTCTCTCCAGAAAGCAAGACGAGAAGAACGTCATTGTCATACGAGTCGTAGCAGGAGAGGAAGCTCCTTAAAGCGTCGTCAACACCGCCAGCACTTTATTTCTCAATTTGTAACAATCTCCTCATTTCAGGAGATAGGTTTCTCTGACTGTATCTCGCCAATTCAGGGCACATGAATTAATAAAATCAGATTTTCAGTCATGTTTCGTCTTTTACATTTATGTTTTGCAAAGAGTCGTCTGATATCTCTAAAAAAACAATTGCATAAGTACAGATGCCTTTCTCTAAAAATGAAAACACATGCTTACAGGGAATGTGATTACTCTCGAAAGTACTTAATTCCTATGACGGAATCCAGTAAAGGATACCTCGGGACCTTTTGTACGTTCCATTATCTTTGCAGGATTGCAGGTATCCAGAACGCAACCAGGGGCATGCAGGTTACGTCTCAGCAAGTAGGCGAATCATTATCAACTCGGTCTATCCTCCACATGGCACTAGAAGGTGCCCATTTCCCCAGCGGAGCTGCCGAATCAACATGCACTCAATCTCAGCATCCAAGATGCTCTATCCCCAGCTGAGTTGCTCCCCATTGCTTTCCCCAGCAAGCTGGCTGATCGACAAAAGATATCAGCATCCAAGATGCTCTCCCCAGCCGAGTTGCCATTCTTCCTCAACAGAATGCAGAAATCAGGGAACCATCTCCCCACAGAGCTTCAGCCTCTATCCAGAAGAGCAGCGCATGAAGGATCACAACAGAGTACAAGAAGCTTCTACAAACCCCAGCTGGGTCCCGTACTTTCAAGGTTATGTCAACCAGTGACATATATCCCCGAGCAGATACATCATTGGATCTACCAATGATCTCACCCCCAGCTGGGACGTCCATTTCAAGCAGATCATCCAGAGATCTTCGCAGCATGGGGATCCGAATCCCGGATCTGTGCCCCTTTGCATAATCATGGCATCCGCATCATATTCACCCCCAGAGCGTAGCATTCCGTCTAATACGGAGCATTACGGCAAAAAAATCAAATGCATAGCATAATCATAAGTCATGTTGTGAATTAAACACTTGTGAATACAGATTACTTTCCCCAAGAGTCCCCATCAGGGTCCCAGCAAAAGCAGCTGCCTCATAAATCACAAACACCAGTATATACGCCTTTTGGCACCCGTCCGTGTCATCACTTCCCCAAACAGGTCGCCTGAATACACCCTTTACAAACAAATCACCCTCATTACGGATACATTCTGGCACCCGTCCGTGTCGAATCACCAGCAAAAGCCAAAGACATCCTTTTGCACTCACATACCTTATATGCACCCCTTTTTGACACCCGTCCGTGTCATATCCCCAGCGCAGTCGCGTGCACCTTCATCACCCATACACTTGTTAATATTATACTTTTCTCTTTTGACGCTCGTCCGTGTCACTCTCCCCAGCAGATAAACACTCATCATCAATACAATGCTCACCACTCATGGTACACTTATACAGATACTCGCCCGTATTTGGTATACATCATCACTCATATCCCCACAGATTCGGCAGTAGTCCTTGTTCTTTGTTAACCAGTTGGTACTCGTCCGTACCATCATCTCAGAACATTGCGTCCAATGTTTGTTTCTACATGATGCTCGTCCGTATCATAGTCCTAAGGATGTCCGTCCGCATCTTTAATCCATACACCGTGTCAAACACTTATGTCTTCCTGGATATAGATACTCGTCCGTATCTACTTTTCCCCAGAAGAGTCCTTTCAGATGCAACACTCGTCCGTGTTCTTTGTTAACCAGTTGATACTCGTCCGTATCATCATCTCTGAACGTGTGTCAGTTTGTTTCTACATGATACTCGTCCGTATCATAGTCTTAAGGATGCTCGTCCGCATCTTTAATCTATACACAATACCAAACACTTATACCTTTTGTTTCTTGGATGTGAACGCTCGTCCGTGTTTACATTATCCCCAGTAGATCACCAACACAATTTTCTTTTTATTTAACACTCGTCCTGTGTTATGATACCTTTGAGAGCAGCCGTACCCTGCTGAGTGGTCGTCCTCCACTTCTTGATGGTCGTCCTCCATCATGCTCATCCGATGGCCGTCCCCATCGTTGATTTTAGCAGCCGTCCCCTGCTAGGTGGTCGTCCTCCACCCTCTTGATGATCGTCCTTCATCACTTTATCCAATGGCCGTCCCCATTGTTGATTTTGGTTATCTGGCATTCGTCCTATGTCATGACAAACCTCGAGAGCAGCCGTCCCCTGCTGAGTGGTCGTCCTCCACTTCTTGATGGTCGTCCTCCATCATGCTCGTCCGATGGCCGTCCCCATCGTTGACCTTTCCTATCCGATGGCCGTCCCCATCGTTGATATTTTCGGCAGCCGTACCCTGCCAGGTGGTCGTCCTCCACCTTTGATGGCCGTCCCCATCATATTACTTTTATCCCCAACAGAGCAGCCGTACCCTGCTAGGTGATCGTCCTTCACCTTTGATGGCCGTACCCCATCATCTGTTTATTTCATTTATTATTCAACCCGATGGCCGTCCCCGTCGTGGTCCCTTTTCCATTTTTAGCCCGATGGCCGTCCCCATCGTCGGTTACTTTACTTTATGAACTTGATGGCCGTCCCCGTCATGTTTCATTCGATCCTCAGAAAATTTTACAGCTTTATCTTGATGGCCGTCCCCATCATAATATCCTATTTTCCCCAGCTAGTCGGCCGTCCCCGTCTTAGCTTTACTTGTTTTTCCCCAGCTAGTCGGCCGTCCCCGTCTTAGCTTTACTTGTTTTTCCCCAGCTAGTCGGCCGTCCCCGTCTTAGCTTTACTTTTTATCCCCAGCATGTCGGCCGTCCCCGTCATTGTTTTATTTTCTGCATCTTCCCCGTCATTGCTCCTTACCCAGCAGTCGTCCTCTGCTCGACGGTCGTCCTCCGTCGCCTATACTTTACAATATACTTTATTTTCCTTTTACAATCTATATCTTTTTTCTTCTCCCCAGTGAGTGCAAATTTTGGACTGTCTTTGGTATTCAACCACAAGTTATCTTGTTTGCCTGTTAAGCCGTCGCTTACAACCCGCACAGCTAACTCATGCTTGAATAGGGGCAGCTGTAAACACCCCAAATTTGCCCTCACCCATTCACACCATGGCTTGTGATCATCTCATATGCATAAACACAAACATATCACCTCACATCTCATTTTTTATCCACTGCATAGTTTCTAAGGCATCTGCACCTAGGGTTTGTGATCTGAGCAATCCCAAAGCTTCTTGAGCCATTCCAAAGGCCACCAATCAATTCAAAGTGGTCCATGTGTGTTCAAATATCATATTCCATCTCCTCAAAGTCAAAAATGCAGAGGAATCACAAGAGCTAGGGTTTGAGTGGATGCAGAGCCAGGTTGAATCATGCTCCCTCCTACTTGCAGCCTTGGATGCTGAGCTTTGCTAGCCTCTCACCTCACCTTGCTGCGCCAGCCCATGCCCATGTACTTGCCTAGAACCAAGCCCATGCCTCTCTTACAACCAAGTTGACATTTTGCAAAAGTAAACATCCCAATCAATAAAGGGCAGGTCACATCAACTGACCAATGGGATTAGTTTATGTGGATCACATGCTGGCTAAACATAAGAGGAAGCAAGGCTGAAACTCTCTCCACCACCACATACACAAAAACCTACCAAGTTGCATTTTGTTTCGAATCCTTCTGCCCAACCACAAAACATCCCAACCATTTCCATACTTGAAATCATCATGATCCATTGAGTAGAAAGCACCAAGAGCCAGGCTTGATCTGAGCAAGAATACCCCATTGCCATTCTTCACCTCAGCCTGCATTTTCCATCGAATCTCCTTCCACAAACCTCAAACACAAGAACAAACTCCACCAACAATCTCCACTCACCTCACTGACCAGAAACCACCCTTTGTTTTGACCTGAAACACCCTATATCTCAAATACGATTTTCATCCTCCCTTGGTCAGAACTGCTGCAAACTCATTCAGGAGGTTGTTTAAACTCCAACTAAGCATCCAAAGCTTCAAAGGGGGATCATTGGAACCTGTTTGAGCCAAAGAACTAGCCAGAGAGTGCCAGGAGTCCAAGCTTCGATTCAGGTAGCCTTGGAATTTCATTTTTCCAGAACTCTCTTTTCTTGTTTCTAAAATGATCCTTATGTTCCCCTGAGTGCATTGAACCTTTTACTTTTGAAAATGATTGAGTTTTGAGGCTGTATGCTTGATCTGAAAGTTTGCCCGAAAATTTGTTCTTGCTTGTTTCTCTTGATTTAGTGGAAATAAATGGGGTTTAAGTTAGGGGTTAGGTTTAATGATGTTCAGGGATGAAATCTGGAGAGTTTGGTGGTGATTTGATGCGTATTCAGTGAGATAGTAGTTTTGATTTGCCGGAGAAGACGACCGGAACAGTGTTCCGGTCGCCTGAGAGTAATTAGGGTTTGATTAATTAGGGTTAAGTGTAATTAAGTCAGTTTGAATGTGAGCCGTTCATTCCCGCGCCAAGTCAATTCCCGCTCTGGCAACTTTGAATCTCACGCGTTGGATTTGAATACTTTTCATTAAATCAGATTTAATTCATTTATTTTCTTTTATTTGTCTTTTGTTTTGCATAATTATTTAAAAATAGCAAAAATATCTTAAAAATTATGAAACTTTTTCTCATGAGTTTCAATAATTTTTAAGACCCAAAAATATTTTTATTTTATTTTTTATCATCAAAAAAGTATTTTTAAATATTTAAAAGATTATTTTTAATTGATTAATGAGAATTAATTAATTAAAAATACTTTTAGGTATTTAAAAATTACAAAAAAATTCATGAAATGTTCTAAGACATTTAGAAACATTGTCCAACCTTCAAACCAAATTTCTTTTTGATCTTGATGCACTTTAAGAATTTTTCATTGAATTAAATCATTTTTTATGCATTATTTTGATCACATGTTTAAAAATTCATTTCTGCCAATTGGTGAAGGTTGAGACATTGATTCTTCTTGCATTGTCTTTTGTTTTGCATGTATTTTCAAGGGTAAAAAGGCCATGAATTGTTCTTGCATTTTCAAATTGTTTGGCATTTGTTTTGTTAAGAACCCCTAAAAACCCTAATAACTTGCAAAAATCATATCTTGAGTTTGGTTGAGAGTTGAGAGCTCCCCTTTGGGCAGTGGTTCATCATAGGCCTAGGGTTTCTTTGGGTGCCATTTTCCATTTTTTATCATGAGGTTTGCTTCTGTTTTTGGTTTGTGTTTGATGTTTGATCCATAAACCCTAATTTGGGCTTTCTTTTGCATCCTTCTTGCATTCCCTTGCATAACATGACTTGTCTTTGCATTTTGTGCATTCTTATGATTCATTTGACATCTTAAGACATGTATAAAGCATCTTTGATCATTGCATTACATATTTGCCATGTCATTTGTCTTGTATGATTCATAACTTTTCATGCTTGTTCATGCTCCTTAACTTGCATTCATGATCTTGTATGAACATCCTCATTGTCTTGCCTCATGTTTGCAGCACCTCATAACATCATAATCATCATAAACTTGCTTCTGGTTTTGCTTAGCATCATATCATTTCATCTCATCTTGCATTGCATTGCATTTTCTTTCTAACATTGCAGGTGGTAAGTAAACTTGAGAAGTGGATTTGCCTTCACTTCTCATACCTTTTCTTTTCATCTCTCTTGCATCCATTGCTGCATTCTTATTTGTGTTTGAGTTTGAGCTTGCTCATTCTTCTCCTTCCCACTTTCTCTCTTCAAGTGACTTGACTTCTTGAATGAAGCAAGTCACTTTGCTCCTCTTGATCCTGTTCATCTGCTTCCTGGTGGTTCCTCTGAAGATTGTTCTTGGAAACCTCACAAACCTTAGGATCATCCAAGCATGACAATGAATTAGGGTTTTGATTAGTCCCCCCCATAGTTTACCTTTGTGTCTCTCTTTGAGTCTCCTCTTCTCACCTCATAATCAGGGATTAAACCCTAAAGGCTTTAAGACTTTGTGCTTAGGGTTATGCCTGCATCCTTCTCTTAGGATGGAGTGTATAACTTTAATCCTAAGTATTAAACCCTTAAGGTGTTTAAATCTCTTAATCAATTCACTTAATAAATATCAAGACATTACACTTGTAACTTGGGCCTTGCATTAGGGTTCTAATTCTTCCTTAAGTGGTTAAGAAGGACTAACCCTAGTGTTAATGGACAAGTCCCCCTCAAGTTGTCTTACAAATCATAAAACTCACTTCATCATCATATCCTTAAATAAAATCCACTTAATAAAGGCTTTGTTTTGTCATGAGTTTAATCCCTAATCATGGATTAAGTTGAGGAGTTTTCCTCAGCTTAAACATTCTCATCTATTATCCTTCTTTTAGGATGGTGTAATGGGCCTGTTTAATCCTTGATTAAGGCTTAATCTCATTACTCAACACTAAACAAAAACCACAAAAACATCTAAATAATCACAAGTAGGTTAATGATCTTAATCCTACACCAAAGGTGATCAAGTGTGAGAATCTGACTTCACACTTAAGGTAATTCTCATTACCCCTGATCAGAGGGAAGATGTGATGAGTTTACTAACCCATTGGTTTAGGCTTAAGCTCATTATCTTATGACAAACTTCAAAAAGCAATAAAAGACTGAAAACACAAAAACAAACAATAATCGTCTCCTTCGGGATTCTTTTCTCGTCACACTCATTCACAACCGAGAACTTGCTTCTTCCGTCTAATGCAAGACAGTTTGCACCTGAGCCAGACAGGTCATACACTTGAGCATAGACAAGTAAGCAGTTCACAAGTCAATTCACCTTTCAGTCTCTTTGGGTCGAACTACGGTGTTCTGACTTCCTCATTGCACGAGAGGATACGTAGGCATAACTTAACAGTTATCGAACAAAAGTCTCTGTATATTCCCCCTCTTCCAGCTTCATTCTTTAGCCTCATGATCTTGAGCATATTACTCCTGTCCTTACACTGACACTTTCATACTTCACATCACTTATACATCATACACTGACACCTGTATATCTTTTCCAGTTATTTTATACACAGATTGCACTGACACTACCCCTTTAAAACACAAATCTTTCAAGCGTGGATCCCGTCGAGTACGACGGACAATCTGGGTGCTAATACCTTCCCAGGTTGTAACCAACCCCCTTTCTCAGTCTCTCTGGTTCGCAAACCGTCTTATCCGTATCTTTCTAGGCCTACGCAGCATTGCCTTTCCTCCCGGATAAAAATGCCTAGCTGGCGACTCTTTTCATCTCCAGTGAGTTCACGGCTGCGTGTTCTCATTGTCCCTCTCGCCGACCGTTCGCGTCTGTACCCTATTTGACTTGGCTTCATTTAGTGGGAGCGACACCGGCTTGGCATCCAGTTTTGACCCTTCCAGACCCTTGAAGATGCTGTTGATGTTGCTTTCGAAGTAAACTCGGATGGAACAAACTAATACATATATTACAGAAAGCAAAAATGGTACATAGTCTGCTTACAAATACAAGCCCTCTGAGGGGTCAAAATACATTACAAGAAAATAAAAGTACATGGAATGAAAGCAACAACAAACAAATGGTCAAACACCAAGACCAAACTCATCCTCCCGAACTTCCTTGAGAAGTGCTTCGGTCACAGGATCAGCTGGACGCTCCGTGAGATTCCTGATGAGGAGATTCCGGGTTGTAACAGCTGCTGTTAGCTTCTTGTGCTGATTTTGGTCCTTTGACCTCTTCACTCCTGCTCTGATCTTCAGCTCTGATATCTCCCTCTGGGCTGCTGCCAGGGCTTCTTGCTGTTCTTTTGCACTAGCTTCCAGTTGCTCCATCTTGTCTTGGACCCTCTTGTCCTCCAGAGTACGAGCTTCGGTGATCCTGACCCACCTAGCTTGACTCTCTTTCAGATACAAGTCTGTCCTTGCTCTCTGGAACTGGGCTTCCTTGCAAGCATTCTTCAGGATTTGTTCTCCAGCCTTAGACTTCTTGATATAATCCCCAGACTTCTCAATCTTAGCCAGATGCTCCACTCTCAGCTTCTCTAACCTCTCAATCTCTATCCTACCATCACTCCTCTCCCGGAGGGTCTTCTGCAAAGCCTGGGTCAACTTCTCATTTCTTTCTTTCAAACCTTCAAACTCCTCCAAACTGATAGTGGCAGGGGGTGGTGCTGAAGATGATTCAGGCATATCTTCTATGGTAAAGGGCATTCTAGAGAATTGAGCCCTGGCATGGGACCACTCATAATATTGTGCTGATGCCACATTGTTGCACTTCCCCAGAATGGTTACTCCCTTGGTTTGAACATTATCCCAGGCCCAGGCAGCCTGCCTAACAACAGCCAAATTAGGCTTGTTCTCACAATAAAGAGTCTCAACCAAGTCCTGTGCCTTAGGAGAGTGGACCAGTGCATAGCCCAATTGTCTTCTGAACAGCAGAGGATTGTAATTAATACTACCCTTAACTCCTATTAGGGGCACATTGGGAAAATGCCCACAGCTGGTGATGACATCCCTGCCTTTGGTGCTTTGAGTGCACCATCTGATATCAGCTGAAGTTAGAGCAGTGAGTCTCTTAGCCCAGTTTCTCTGCTGATGAGGATTCAAAAATGCATCTGTCCTGGGTAGATGCCTGAGAAGCCAAGTGTGGAACAATGGGGCACAACACCTCACTAATCTTCCCCTCTGCTTTTCATTCCTCTGATGCACTGAGTAATAGAAATCCCCCAACAAGGTTGGCACTGGGTTTCCTTGAATGAATAGATGGATCGCATTCTTGCTAATGAATCGAGGCTCATCTGCAAACAATACAATTCCATATATGCTCAGAGCCAATAAAGCACAGACAGCTTTCCACTCTCCTAAAGAAGCTTTCAGGGTAGCTTGAGAGACCAAGAAATTCAGATGGAAGCCAGGAATTCCAGCTTTAGAAGTCATATGCTGCTCAATCAGGACAGGTTCCAGATGCAGAGCCTTTGCTACTTCTCCATTACCGGGAAAGACCATCTCAGGGTTGAAAGGGATTCCACCTCTGATAGGTATACCAACTAATGATGAGTATTCTTCCAATAAAGGGCCCAACTGAAAGTCTTGGAAAGTAAAACATCTCAACGGGGGATCATAAAACTGAAGGCAAGTGTGAATCAGGCTTCTCTGTGAAGGGTCCAGATCCATAACCATATCAAGTATATCTCCATAGTGTTCCCTGAACAATGGTATGTGATCTGGAGTGATCAGGGTCTGAATCCTCCTGATGTCAGATAGCTCTGGCTGGAAGAAGTGGTAGGTGATGTTTCTCTTTTTAGGAGCCATGATGCTGAGACTGAGTAGAGACAGGTGCTGATGATAATACTGAAGAAATGGCCACTGATTGGCTGGTGCAGGTGATAGCTGAAGCAGATGCTGATGAAGATGGGTCAATGCTGAAGATGGGGTCAAAACCAAAACCAAATGAAGATGGATACCCTGCAACACAAATAAGCAAATGTCAATATGATGCAATGGTTATGTATGCAAATGATATGCAAAGGGTTTGTGACTGAGCTGGATCTGATCAAATGCCTTGATATAGGTCCAAGTATGTTCAAGAATTCCAGACGGAGGTCTATAAATCCAGTAACCAAGGTGGGGGGCTCAAATAAAGAGCCACATGTCCAGGGTTTAAGAATCACAAGAACTGTCCCAAAATGAAGTACTCTTAAACAAACAAAGTAACAGGGTATTCTGAGGCCAAGGGTACCTGCAAACCTGTAAACAGCCCAACCCCCTCACAGGTGGTGTTCTAAAACAAGGATCCTCAGACTTGGATCAGTTATGAGAAGTGTAAACACTTCTAACCCGGAGGTACAGTGTTTATAATAACCATAAAAGTTCCTCCTCTAATTCACCTCAGTTTCTGAAGGTTAATACTAAAAGGTCATCCAGACTTAGCAGGCTTCCCAGATAGCCCTAGCATTGCAGGAAATCTGCAACACAGAGTTCTCAAGAAGAAACCCATATCTGAATCGTGTTTCATATTCCCGCACCAGACCGAGATGGAATGGGAAAGAATATGATTCACTCTAGCCTAGGTGTCACTCAGGTCCCAGGTATAGGACCTTAACTCTCAATGGAACACCCACCCACCAAAGCAAAACCAGATCCAGCCAGACAGCATGACAGTATGATATATGTAAAGCAGTAAAGAAAGCAGATAAACAACTGTACATAAAGCAAAAATAAAACATATATAAACACACATAACACCCCAGTAAACACAAATCAAACAAACGCTAGGAGGAACCCACAAAAAGAACCAGAAGCCCTGGTTGCATTATAAGGGTCCCCAGCAGAGTCGCCAAGCTGTCGCTCCCGATAAATGGGAAAGGCCCAGATAAAGGTACAGACGCGAACGGTCGGCGAGAGGGACAATGAGAACACACAGCCGTGAACTCACTGGAGATGAAAAGAGTCGCCAGCTAAGCATTTTTATCCCGGAGGAAAGGCAATGCTGCATAGACCTAGGAAGAGATGGATAAGACGGTCGCGAACCAGAGAGACTGAGAAAGGGGGTTGGTTACAACCTGGGAAGGTATTAGCACCCAGATTGTCCGTCGTACTCGACGGGATCCACGCTTGAAAGATTGGTGTTTTAAAGGGGGAGTGTCAGTGCAATTTGTGTATAAATGAGCTGGAAAAGGATGTACAGGTGTCAGTGTAAAAGGAGTGTGAAGTATATAAATGATGTGTCAGTGTAAGAATGAGAATGAATTGCTCAAGATCATGAGGTTAAAAGAATGATGCTGGAAAGAGGGGGAATATACAGAGACTTTTGTTCGATAACTGTTAAGTTATGCCTACGTATCCTCTCATGCAATGAGGAAGTCAGAACACCGTAGTTCGACCCAAAGAGACTGAAAGATGAATTGACTTGTGAACTGCTTACTTGTCTATGCTCAAGTGTATGACCTGTCTGGCTCAGGTGCAAACTGTCTTGCATTAGACGGAAGAAGCGAGCTCTCGTTTGTGAGTGAATGAGATGAGAAAAGAATCCCGGAGGAGACGATTATTGTTTGTTTTTGTGCTTTCAGTCTTTTATTGTTTTTGGATTTTGTCATAAGTTAATGAGCTTAAGTCTAAACCAATGGATTTAGTAAACTCATCACATCTTCCCTCTGATTAGGGGTAATGAGAATACCTTAAGTGTGAAGTCAGCTTCTCACACTTAAACACCTTTGGTGTAGGATTAAGATCATTAACCTACTTGTGATTAATTAGATGTTTTTGTTGTTTTTGTTTAGTGTTAAGTAATGAGATTAAGCCATAATCAGGGATTAAACAGACTCATTACACCATCCTAATAGAAGGATAATAGATGAGAATGTTTAAGCTGAGGAAAGCTCCTCAACTTAATCCATGATTAGGAATTAAACTCATGACAAAACAAGCCTTTGGTTAAGTGAATTTTATTTAATGATATGATGATGAAGTGTTTTTTATGGTTTGTAAGACAACTTGAGGGGGACTTGTCCATTAACACTAGGGTTAGTCCTTCTTAACCAATTAAGGAAGAATTAGAACCCTAATGCAAGGCCCAAGTTACAAGTGTGATGTCTTGATGATTATTAAGTGGATTGATTAAGAGATTTAAACACATTAAGGGTTTAACACTTAGGATTAAAGTTATACACTCCATCCTAAGAGAAGGATGCATGCATAAGCTTAATCACAAAGCCTTAAAGCCTTTAGGGTTTAGTCCCCGATTATGAGATGAGAAGAGAAGATTCAAAAGAGACACAAAGGTAAAACTAAGAGGGGAGACTAATCAAAACCCTAATCATTGTCATGTTTGGTTGTTCCTAAGGTTTGTGAGGTTTTCAAGAGAAGTCTTCAATGGAACCACCAGGAAACAGATGAAAGGATCAAGAGAAGCAAAGTGACTTGCTTCATTCAAGAAGCCAAGTCACTTGAAGAAAGAGAGTGGGGAGAAGAAGAATGAGCAAGCTCAAACTCAAACACATATAAAAATGCAGCATGGATGCAAGAGAGATGAAGAGAAAGCTATGAGAAGTGAAGGCAAATTCACTTCTCAAAGTCACTTACCACCTGAAAGGTTAGAAAAGGAATGCAATGCAATGCAAAATGGGATGAAATGTCATGATGAAAAACAAAACCAGAAGCATATACATGATGCTAATGATGCTATGAGATGCTACAAACATGAGGCAGCACAAGGAAATGATCATACAAGTTCATGAATGCAAATGAAGCATGCTAAGACACATGAACATACATGAAAAGTTATGAAGTGCACAAGGCATAGAACATGGCAAATACATGATGCAATGATCAAACATGCTTTCAATATGTCTTATGATGTTAAATGAATCAAATGGATGCTTGAAATGTCATGGCAAGTCATGTTATGCAAGAGAATGCAAGATGGATGCATATGGAAGCCCAAATTAGGGTTTATGAACAATACATCAAACAAAAAACCAAAATCAGAAGCAAACCCTAAGATAAAAAATTGAAAATGCCACTCAAAAGGACCCCTAATCCTATACTAAACCAATGCCCAAAGGAGAGGTCTCAACTCTTAACCAAACTCAAGATATGATTTTCCTAAGTTTTCTAGGGTTTTAGGGTTTCCAAACAAAAGAAATGTCAAACAAATTGAAAATGAAAGATCAAATCATGGCCATTTAATCTCATAAACTACATGCTAAACACAATGCAATGCAAGAAGAATCAATGTCCAACTCTTCATGGATAGGCAGAAATGATTTTTTTTGAAGTTTGGATCAAAATAATGCATAAAAATGATTTTAATTCAATGAAAAATTCTCAAAATGCATCAAGATCAAAAAATAAATTTGGTTTGAAGGTTGGACAATGTTTCTAAATGTCTTAGAACATTTTATGAATTTTTTGGTGATTTTTAAATACCTAAAAGTATTTTTAATAAATTAATTTTCATTAATCAATTAAAAATAAACTTTTAAAGATTTAAAAATACATTTTAAATGCTAAAAATGAAAATAAAAATATTTTTGTGTTTTAAAAATTATTGAAACTCAGGATAAAAAATTTCATAATTTTTAAAGCATTTTTGTTATTTTTAATAAATTATGTAAAACAAATGAAATATTATGAAAATAAAAAGAATTTTTTAAACTGAAAAAGCAAAGTAATCAAATCCAACGCGTGAGATTCAAACTGGCCAGCGCGCGCATTGACCTGGCGCCATATCCAAGGGCCAGCATTCAAACCTGGCTAATTAATGTTTAAGCCCTAACCCTGCCGTTAATTACCCTCAGGTGACCGGAACAGTGTTCCGGTCATCTTCTCCGTTCACTCCAAAAATCAATCTCCCTCCCCAGGCCATTTTAGGAGCTCTAACTCTCCAGAAATCATCTACTAACTACCCTAAGCACGAATCCAGCACAAAATCATGTTAAAACTCAAACACAAACACGAATCGAATCAATGAAGTTTCTAGGTCAAACATTCAGAACACCATAACATACTCATTTCTTGCTCATTTTCAAAAGTAAATAGATCCCAATGATCAGTGCAACATACAGAACAAGATTCTAACAAGAAAAAGGAGTTCTGGAAAAAAAAGTTCATGAAGCTACCTGAGATGGAGCTTTCGATTCAGGTACTTTCTGGCTGCTTCTTTGGCTCAAACAAGTCCCAATGATCCTCCTTAGAAGCTTTTGACCTTTGGTTGGAGTTTAAACAGCCTCTTGAGTGAGTTTGCAGAAGCTCAGGTCAAGGGAGTGTGAAAATCGTATTTGTGATATGGGAGGTTTCAGGCCAAAACAATGGTTGGTTTCTGGTCAGTGAAGTGAGTTGAGATTGTTTGTGAAGTTTCTTTTTGTGTTTGAGGCTTGTGGAGAGAGATTCGAAGGTTTTTGCTCAAGGGAGTGAGTTTGTGAATGCTGTGCTATGGCTTGCTTCAGGCTTGCTTGATGTATGAAATGGCTAGCATTTTGTCCACATAAACCTCTCTCATTGGTCAGATGATGTGACCTGCCCTTTATTGATTGGTATGGCCACTTTTGCAAATTGTCAACTTTTGTGTAAGAGAGGTATGGGTTGTGTTCTAGGCTGGTACAATGGCTATGGGCTGCGCAGCATGGTGTGTGTGGAGGGCTAGCATGGTTCAGCAGCCAAGACAACTAGTTGGTGAAGTGTGATCATTGGTTTTGCAACTTGCTTGCCTTTAGTTCTCATGAAAAGATCATGCCTCACAAACCATGAAGACATGTGATTCCCTTGGTTCAATCTGAACTTTAAGGCTTGGATTATGTTGGTATAAGGATTAGGCATCAATTAGAAGTCACAAATGCCTTTGGTACATGAAATTGCAAGTTTCTCATTTGAGGCATAACTTGAAAATTAGTGATTTATGCCAACTTTGACACACCATAACTTTTGATCCAAAAAGAATTAGGTCATGTTCTTGTACTTTTTGAAAAGGGAAAAATGCATTCTACAACTTTCATGACCACAGTTTTTCCATTTGAAGCATTTTTGGATCAAAAAAGCAAGGCTTGAAAAATGGCATAAAATGACATATTCTTGAAAAGTCAACCATGCCCTAAAAAGTCAACTTTGCAAAAACTTGTAATTCTTGAATTTTGTGAACTTCAACCTTCTTCCATGATCAAATAAAGATCATATACACTCAAAATGATGAAGATCACCCCTTGGTTGGGTCATTGGGGGCCTCAGATGCCCTGATTTTGCACTGACTTGTCTGAAAAGTCAACCCTTGATCAGATGACTTCCCCATGGAATTTCTTCATGAAAATTGATATGCACACTCCCTACACCATATAGAGACCAATGGAAACAAGAATGACCAAAAAATTTGGAGTTATGGCCTCTGAAACCAAAACCCTAATTTTGGGTCAACTGTGCAGTCAAACTTGGCCCTGCATCCACACCATTTCCAGTTCTTGTGATTCTTTTGCATTTTGGATTTGGGAGGATGTAATATGATATAAGAACACACATGGACCCCTTTTAAGTGATTGTTGACATTTGGAGTGGCTCAAGAAGCTCTTGGATTGCTCAGATCACAAACCCTAGATGCAGATGACTTTGAATCTATGCAGTGGATCAAAAATGAGATATGAGGTGATGTGATTGTGTTTATGCATATGAGATGATCACCAGCCATGGTGTGAATGGGTGAGGGCAAATTTGGGGTGTTTACAAAAGCCATTCAAGAAATGCCTGCGCCAAAGACTGAGAAAGAAGTTCGGGGGTTCCTAGGTAGATTGAACTACATTTCAAGGTTCATATCTCACCTTACAGCAACCTGTGAGCCTTTGTTCAAGCTGTTAAGAAAAGAAAAAACGGTCAGGTGGAACGAAGACTGCCAGAAGGCTTTTGAAAAAATCAAGGAATACTTACAGGAGCCTCCAATCCTTATGCCTCCAGTTGAAGGAAGACCTCTAATCATGTACTTAACAGTGTTAGAAGAATCAATAGGGTGTGTGCTGGGCCAGCATGACGAGTCTGGTCGAAAAGAGTATGCAATATACTACCTAAGTAAAAAGTTTACCGACTGTGAACAACGTTATTCACTGCTCGAGAAAACTTGCTGTGCTTTAGCGTGGGCTGCTCGCCGACTAAGGCAGTATATGTTGACCCACACTACCTTGTTGATTTCAAAGATGGATCCAGTTAAGTACATTTTTGAGAAGCCAGCACTTACCGGACGGGTTGCAAGATGGCAAATGATTCTCACAGAATATGACATTCAATACACATCTCAGAAAGCCATCAAGGGCAGTGTATTGTCTGATTATCTTGCAGAGCAACCCATTGATGATTACCAGCCTATGAGATTTGACTTCCCTGATGAAGACATCATGTTCATAAAAGCAAAAGATCATGAAGAGCCTGTTCACACTGAAGGGCCTGACCCATAAGAAGAATGGACTATGATGTTTGATGGGGCTGTTAATATGAACGGTCGTGGTGTTGGTGCAGTACTCATTACACCTAAAGGAGTTCACATGCCTTTCTCGACAAAGCTCACCTTTAACTGCACTAACAACGAAGCTGAATACGAAGCTTGCATTATGGGTCTTGAGGAAGCCATTGACCTCAGGATCAAGACTTTGACGGTGTTCGGAAATTCAGCACTGGTAATCAATCAAACCAACGACAAATGGTACACTCACCAGGATCATCTGATACCTTACCGGGATTATACAAGGAGGTTGTTGACTTTCTTCACAACAGTCAAGCTTGAGTATATCCCTCGAGATGAAAATCAATTTGCAGATGCTCTGGCTACCATTTCATCCATGATCAAAGTTCAAGCTGCCAACTTTGTGCCCCAAATTGCAGTATCCAGACTTGACAGGCCGGCATACGTGTTCTCAGCAGATGTTGTTAAAGATGATAAGACATGGTTCCATGATATCAAATGCTTCTTGGAGAATCAAACATACCCACCTGGGGCATCTTCCAATGATAAGAAGACATTAATGAGGCTAGCTGGTAGTTTCTTCCTGAATACTGATGGTTCCCTTTACAAGAGAAACTTTGATATGGTACTCCTCAGATGCGTTGATAGGGCAGAAGCGGACTTGTTAATGCACGAGGTGCACGAAGGATCCTTTGGTACCCATGCTTGAGGGCATGCAATAGCTAAAAAGTTGTTAAGATTAGGCTACTACTGGATCACAATGGATGCAGACTGTTGTGCTTATGCCAGAAAATGTCATAAATGCCAGATTTATGCGGATAAAGTGCATGTGCCTCCAAATCCTCTGAATGTGATGTCTTCGCCTTGTCCCTTTGCCATGTGGGGCATTGATATGATTGGCAAGATTGAACCGACTGCTTCAAACGGCCACAGATTTATCCTGGTTGCTATTGACTATTTTACCAAGTGGGTTGAAGCGGCTTCTTATGCAAATGTTACGAGGCAAGTGGTAGCCCGATTTCTGAAGAGAGATATCATCTGTCGGTATGGAGTGCCCGAGCGAATCATTACTGATAATGGTTCCAACTTGAACAACAAAATGATGGCAGAACTATGCCGGGACTTCAAGATCCAACACCATAATTCTTCTCCTTACAGGCCAAAGATGAACGGCGCTGTCGAGGCAGCTAATAAGAATATCAAGAAGATTGTGCAGAAGATGGTGGTTACCTATAAAGACTGGCATGAAATGCTACCGTTTTCCTTGCATGGGTACCGAACGTCAATCAGAACATCCACTGGGGCAACACCGTATCAGCTTGTTTACGGTATGGAGGAAGTCCTACCTATTGAAGTTGAATTACCCTCCTTGCGGGTACTAATGGATGTTAAACTGAATGAAGCAGAATGGGTCCGATCCCGATACGAGCAACTGAATCTGATTGAAGAGAAGAGATTAGCTGCAATCTGTCATGGGCAGTTATATCAGAAGAGAATGAAGAAAGCCTTCGATCAGAAAGTCAGGCTCCGAGAGTACCAAGTAGGAGATCTTGTACTGAAAAGACTCCTCCCTCCTCATACAGACCACAGGGGCAAGTGGACTCCGAACTATGAAGGTCCATTCGTAGAAAAAGTTTTCTCTGGTGGAGCACTGATGCTCAGTACTATGGATGGTGATGACTTCCTGTCCCCTATGAATTCAGATGCAGTTAAAAAATACTTCGCATGAAAATGACCTGCTGGACATAAAAACAGAATGTAAGTCCAGGAAAAAATAGGGCATCCCGGCGAGTCAAAAACAGAATAAAAGACTCGGGCAAAAATAAGGGAAAATAAATAAAAATGTACACCCGCTGAGTTGAAAAGCCGCATTGGACAACTCAGGCAAAAATGGGTATCCTGGTGGATCGAAAACCTAGGAAAGGCGATCCACGCAAAATAAGGGAATAAGCGAACAACTGCATTCTGAATTTGTTTGTATCACTTACAACATGGTAAGCTCCGAAAGGTTCGAGCGTTGGTCAGAACCTGCCTTCTTCAGAAAGCAAGATGGGAAGAACGTCAATGTCATACGAGTCATAGCAAAAAGGGGAAGCTCCTTGAAGCATCATCAACATTGCCAGCGCCTTTTTGTCTTTCACTTTGTAACGATCTCCTCATTTCAGGGGATCTGTTTCTCTGACTGTATCTTGCCAATTCAAGGCACATGAATTAATAAAATCAGATTTTCAGTCATGTCTCGTCTCGTACATTTTATTTTCGTTTGCAAAAATGTCTGATGTCTTTAAGATATTGATTCGCATAAATACAGATGTTTCCTTTCTAAAGAATACATGCTTACAGGAAATATGTTTGCTCCTGGGATTGCCTAAACTCCTATGACGGAATCCAATAAGGAATATCTCAGGATGCTTGTACGTATCTTTGTCTTTACAGGATTGCAGGTGTTCAAAGCACAACATGGGGCGTGAAGGCTTCTCCCCAGCAAGCTGTCTAATCATTATCCACTCAGTCTGTCTCCCGTTTAGCACCAGAGGTGTTTTCTCCCTAGTTGAGTTGCCAGTCATCTTTCCTTCTCGGCCAAATGCAAAGACCAGGGAACCATCTCCCCACGAAGTTTCGACCTCTATCCAGAAAAGCAATACCTGAAGATCTCACAACAGAGTGACGAAAGCTTCTACAAATCCTAGTTGGGTCCCTTATTACTGAGATAGGTTTATCAATGACCTACTTCCCAATGCAGAGTCATATATGTCAGATCTACCAATGATCTTATCCCCAGCTGGGAAATCCACTTCAAGCAGATCAGCCAAAGATCTCCACAGCATTGGGATCTGAATCCCGGATCGGTATCTTTGCATAATCATAGCATTCGCATCATATCTTCCCCACAGAGCGTAGCAATCCGTCTAATACGGAGCATTACGGCAAAAAATCAAACATATTGCATAATCATAAGCCATGTGTCGAACCGAACACTTGCAAATAATGACAATCCATCAGCAAAATACAGAATATTTCCCCAATTCCACACCAAAGAGCCAAAGCATTTCCCTTACAGATACACACTCCTTTTGGCACTCGTCCGTGTCACCACTCCCCAGTAAAGTCGCCCGAGCATTCTTTACAAACAGACACTTATATATTACAGATTCTTCTCGACACTCGTCTGTGTCATATCCCCAACAGAAAGCCAAAGCATCCCCTTTGCACTCACAGATTCGTATACAATCCCTTGACACCCGTCCGTGTCACCTTCCCCAACATAGTTACCTAAGCATTTGGGAACCATATACTTGTTTATAATACACTTTTTCCGACACCCGTCCGTGTCACACTCTCCCCAGTAAGTTGAGCACTCGTCTGTGTCTCATTCATACCTCTTTACTCATACAGATACTCGTCTGTATCTTGTATATGCCACTTATATCCTCTCAGACCCAACACTCGTCCGTGTTCTTTGTTAACTAGTTTGTACTCGTCCGTATCATCATCTCTAAACATGCGTCAAGTGTTTGTTTCTACTGATACTCACCCGTATCATAATCTTAAGGATGCTCGTCCGCATCTTTAATCTATACACCGTGTCAGACACTTATACCTTTGTTTTCTTGAAATTAGACACTCGCTTGTGTCTACCATTCCCCAGAATAATTTCCAGCAAATATTGACAAACTTTCTATCTGACATTCGTCCTATGTCATGATATTTCCGGCAGCCGAACCCTGCCAGGTGATCGTCCTTCACCTTCTTGATGATTGTCCTTCATCATCCCCAGTGGAGTCTCTATTTCATTAGAACCCCTTCTTATCCGACATTCGTCCTATGTCGTGATATTTTTAGCAGCCGTCCCCTGCTAGGTGATCGTCCTTCACCTCCTGATGATCGTCCTTCATCATTTTATCCGATGGCCGTCCCCATCGTTGATCTTGTTATCTGACATTCGTCCTATGTCATGATACCCTCAGAGCAGCCGTACCCTGCTAGATGATCGTCCTTCACCTTTTGATGATCGTCCTTCATCATGCTTATCCGATGGTCGTCCCCATCGTCAACCTTTTTATCTGGCATTCGTTCTATGTCGCGATACTTTTGGCAACCGTACCTTGCCAGGTGATCGTCCTTCACCAATAGATGACCGTCCCTCATCTTATCCCCAACAGAGCAGCCGTCCCCTGCTAGGTGATCGTCCTTCACCTTTGATGACCGTACCTCATCATTTATTTCATTTATGCTTTGAACTCGATGGTCGTCCCCATCATCTACCTTTAGTCCCCAGAGAATCTTGAAACATTACTTGATGTTCGTCCCCATCATAATCTCCTGCATCCCCAGCTTGTCGGCCGTCCCCGTCATTGCATTATTTCCCGCATCTTCCCCAGCATGTCGGTCGTTCCCGTCATTGCTTTATCCCCAGCAGTCGTCCTCTGCCCGACGGTCGTCCTCCGTTGCCCGCACTTTATAAATATACTTTATTCTCTTTAAACAATCTATATCCCTTTTCTTCTTCATTCTGTGAGTGCAAATTTTGGACTGTCTTTGGTATTCAACCACAAATTATCTTGTTTGCCTGTTAAGCCGTCGCTTACATCCTGCACAGCTAACTCATGTTTGAATAGGGGCTGTTGTAAACACCCCAAATTTGCCCTCACCCATTCACACCATGGCTTGTGATAGTTTCATATGCATAAAGTCAATCATGGCACCTCATATTGCATATTTGCTTCACTGCATTGATTCAAAGTCATCTGCATCTAGGGTTTGTGATCTGAGCCATCCCTGAGTCATTTGAGCCACTCCAAAGGTCATCAATCACTTCAAATGGGTCCATGTATGTTCAAGCATCATATTATATCCCCACAAAGTCAAGAAAGTCAAAGAATCACAAGAACTGAGAAAGGCATGGAAGTAGAGCCAGGTTTAATTGCACAGATGACCTAAAATTAGGGTTTTTGTTCCAAAGGCCATGACTCCAAATTTTTTGGTCATTCTTGTTTCTATTGGTCTCTATATGTTGTGAGGATCATGCATATCAATTTTCATGAAGAAATTCCATGAGGAGGGCATCTAATCAAGAGTTGACTTCTTGAGCAAGTCAGTGCAAAATCAGGGCATCTATGGCCCCCAATGACCCAACCAAAGGGTGTTCTTCATCATTTTGAATGTGTATGATCTTTATTTGATCATAGAAGATGTTATAAGTTCACAAAATTGAAGAATTTCAAGCCATTTGCAAAATTGCCTTTTTGGGAAAGTGACTTGTAATGTAAACTTGCTATTTTGGGAAAGTTTTTCAACCTCCTCAAATTGATTCAAAAATGCTTCAAATGAGAAAACTTTGGTCATGAAAGTTGTATAATGGATCATTCCCTTTTCAAAAAGTACAAGAACTCATCCTAATTCATCATGGATCAAAAGTTATGGCTTTCCAAAGTTGGGAAAAATCATGAAATTTCCACTTTTGTCACCAAAGAGGGATTTTTGCAAATTCCAATTCCAAGCATTTTCAAAACCTCTAAGTGACTTCTTTGCATCATTATAACATGTTACAACTTAGAAAAGTCAAGTTTGTGCCAAGATTTTTTCATTTCCATGCCTTGGATCACAAGTTGCATAAGGCATTTTTCATAAAGGCTACAAAATTGAAACTTTGCAAAAAGGGCCTCTCATGTTTGAATTGAACTCCAATTGGTACCAAAGCAGCATAACAACATTGCATAACTCATTTTGTCACATTTTACCCAAAATATCACAAGTTTTCTTGCCTTGATTCATGAGAAAATCCAAAGAGGGAAATGTGCAAGAACCTTGGAAACCCTTGATCAAGGCTAGCCAGCTCACAAAGTCAGATCCAAAGGCCTTCCTTGACTCAAGCTGAGGCAAGACACCCCTCTAGATCTCTTCTGTCCCAGCCCATACTTGGAGTACACAAGATCTTGACTTTCTTGCATTTTGCCCATGCCAATCCCACAGTGCCACCACCAACTCTTTGCCCAATCAGAGTCAAATATGTGGACATCAAGCAACCCTAAAGACACCATACACAAGCCAGAAGCTCCCACATTGCAGCGCACACAAAAATCTGCCAAGAACTTCCCTTCTTCGAATCTCTTCACACAGCCCTCAAACATCAAAAATTCCTTCACACACAAACCACAAATCACTCATAGAACAGAATCCACCCCCTGAAACTGCCTGAATCATCACCTATAGAGACTTCCATTTCTGCTACACCAGAGTTGGATCACTCAAACCAGCCACTCCCCAATCTTTCTAAGCTCCATTCCATCATCAAGAGGTTCAAGGGAGAAGGATTGCACAAAGCTTGAGGCCAGAGAGCTCAGAATCAGGAAATCTTCATCTCAGGTAAGAGGAAGAACGTTTTTTCCAGAAGTTGATTTTTAAGTTCTTTTATGATGCTATGTGTTCTCCTGATCATGAATATGTGTTTATTTTTTGAAATGGTGAAGAAACCAGCATGTATATCATCTCTGAACATTTGCCCGTATTTTGTGTTTTGCTTCAATTCAGGCTGGTGAGTGAAAATAAATGAATTTGAGATGAGGACTTAGGTTTAGATTGATGAGAGGATCATTTTGGTGGAAGAAATTTCATGTTTGGTGACCTGTAGAAGAATCTAGGGTTTATGCTCGCCGGAGAAGATGATCGGAACCACTGTTCCGGTCACTTGAAAAATCATTTGCCCTAATTGTGTAATTAAGGAACTTTGAATAATGGCCTTAGGATCTTGCTTCCCGCGCTCGATTGGATGGTTCAGATGGCTCATTAAGCCCTAATCCGTAATTAATTAATTAAATCCAGGATTAATTAAGTGTTAAATAAATATTGGCCAGGTTTGAACCTGGGCCGTAGGATTGCGCGCCAAGTCCACCCTCACAAACCCAGATCAAATCCTGGCCTCTCCTTTAGATTACTTTCTATTTTCTTTTATTTTATTTCATTTCTTTTTCATTTTATTTGCACAAATTATTTAACATGGCAAATCCCATTTAAAAATTCTGAAAATTTTTGTCAAGCATTTCATTAATTTTTAGAACCCAAAAATATTTTTATTTTTTATTTTTTGCATTAAAAGTCATTTTTAAATCATTTAAATTTTTATTTTTAATTAGTTAATGAAAATTAATTAATTAAAAATACATTTAGGTATTTAAAAATCCCAAAAAAATTCACATTGCATTTTAAAACATTTAGAAACATTATCAAACTCTCAAAACAAATTTATTTTTAGTTCTTGATGCATTTTGACAATTTACCATGGAATTAAATTCATTTTAAGGCAATATTTTTGTGCAAACTTTGAAAAATCCATTCTGCCTAACCTTTGAGAGTTTGATGATGGTTCTTCTTGAATTGCATCATTCATGGCATCTAGTTTATAGGATAAATTTGGTTTGAACTGATCTCCCATTTTCAATTTGTTTTGCATTTTTTATGATGAGGTACCTTAAAACCCTAATTGACTTGAGAAATTCATAACTTTCACTAGGTTAAGAGTTAGATCCCCTCCTTTGGGCAGTGAGCTTGTATAGGTTTAGGGTATCTTTGATTGCATTTTCAATTTTTTATCATGTCATTTGCTTCTGATTTTGAATTTTGCTTTGTGTGTTGATCATAAACCCTAATTTGTGCCTTCCTTTGCATCCATCTTTCATTTGCTTGCATCCAACAACTTGCCATGACATTTTGTGCATACACATGATTCATAATACATCTTAGGACATATTAGAATCATGTTTGATCATTGCATCTTTCATTTGCCATGTTATATGTCCATTGCATTTCATAAACTTTTCTTGAACTTCCATGGTTCAAGCATGCTTCATCTGCACCCATATCCTTGTATGATCATTCTCATGTCTTGCCTTGTGTTTGCATCCCCTTTTAGCATCATTAACATCATGTCTATGCTTCTGGTTTTGGTTTGTACCATGGCATTTCATCTCATTTTCATTGCATCTCATTTCTTTTGCTAACTTTTCAGGTGGTAAGTTATTTTGAGAAGTGAATTTGCCTTCACTTCTCACAATCTCTTTTCATCCCTCTTATGTATCATTACTGCATTTTATCTTGTGTATTTGAGTGAGCATTCTCATTCATGTTCATCTTACTTTCTTTCTTCAAGCAACTTGTCTTCTTAAGTGAAGCAAGTTGTTTTGCTTCTCTTTGCTTCTTGCTCCTTTCATCTGCTTCCTTCCTGGTGGTTTCTCTGAAGATCTTCTTGCAAACCTCATTAACCCTAGGAATAACCAAGCATGATAATAATTAGGGTTTGATTAGTCTCCCATTTAGCTTTTACCTTTGTGTCATCTTTGATTCTTCTCTTCTCATCTCTTAATCAAGGACTAAACCCTAAAGGTTTTAAGGCTTTGTGATTAAGGTTATGCCTGTATCCTTCTATTAGGATGGAGTGTATAACTTTAATCCTAAGTGTTAAACCCTTAATGTGTTTAAATCCTTTAATCAATTCACCTAATAATCACTAAGACATCAAGCTTGTAACTTGGGCCTTGCATTAGGGTTCTAATTCTTCCTTAATGGGTTAAGAAGGACTAACCCTAGTGTTAATGGACAAGTCCCCCTCAAGTTGTCTTACAAACCTTAAAAATCACTTCTTCACCTTATCATTAATTAAAATCTATTTAACAAAGGCTTTGTTTTGTCATGAGGTTAATCCCTAATCATGGATTAAGTTGAGGAGCTTTCCTCAGCTTAAATGTTCTCCTCTATTATCCTTCTATTAGGATGGTGTAATGGGTCCATTAAATCCTTGATTATGGCTTAAACTCATTACTTAACACTAAGCAAAAACTCCAAAAACATCTAAATAAATGCAAGTAGGTTAATGATCTTAATCCTACATCATGGTGATTAAGTGTGAGGTGTTTACCTCATACTTAAGGTATTCTCATTACCCCTAATCAGAGGGAGGATGTGATGAGTTTACTAACCCATGGCTTAGGCTTAAGCTCATTTTCGTATGACAAACTCCAAAACGAAATAAAATATTGAAAACACAAAAACAAACAATAACTGTCTCCTCCGGGATTCTTTTCTCATCTCACTCACTCACAAACGAGAACTTGCTTCTTCCGTCTAATGCAAGACAGTTTGCACCTGAGCCAGACAGGTCATACACTTGAGCATAGATAAGTAAGCAGTTCACCAGTCAAATCATCTTTCAGTCTCTTTGAGTCGAACTACGATGTTCTGACTTCCTCATTGCACGAGAGGATACGTAGGCATAACTTAACGGTTATCGAACAATAGTCTCTGTATATTCCCCCTCTTCCAGCCTTATTCTTTAAGCCTCTTTATCTTGAGCATTTCATTCCTATTCTTACACTGACACTCTCATACTTCACTTCACATTTCTCTTACACTGAGACTTGCATTCTTTCCAGCTTTGACACACAGATTGCACTGACACTACCCCTTTAAAACACAAATCTTTTAAGCGTGGATCCCGTCGAGTACGACGGACAATCTGGGTGCTAAGACCTTCCCAGGTTGTAACCAACCCCCTTTCTCAGTTTCTCTGGTTCGCAACCGTCTTATCCATATCCTTTCTAGGTCTATGCAGCATTACCTTTCCTTCGGGATAAAAAATGCCTAGCTGGCGAATCTTTTCTTTTCAGTTCACCCTCGTGTGTTCTCTTCTCTCGCCGACCATTCGCGTCTGTACCCCATATGACATTAGCCTCATTTGGTGGGAGCGACACCAAGCATGATAATTTTAGGGTTGTACATAGTCCCCCCTAGATTTTACCTTTTGATTCTCCTTGAGTCTCTCTCTCTTTCATCTCACAATCAAGGCTAAACAGTTAATGTTTTGGGATTCTGAATTAGGGTTATGCCTGTATCCTTATCTTAGGATGGAGTGTATAACTTTAATACTTAGTGTTAAACCTTTAAGTTGTTTACACCTCCTAATAAAAAACACCTAATAATCATTAATGACTTAAGCTTGTAACTTGGGCCTTATATTAGGGTTACATCTCTGCCTGGTGGTTCAGAGGGACTAACCCTAGTGTTCAATGGACAAGTCCCCCTCATGCTAAAGTCTTGCAAACATAAAAAACACTTCTTCATCTCATCTTTAATTAAAATCCACTTAATAAAGGCTTGTTATATAATGAATTTAATCCCCAACCATGGATTAAGTTGAGGTATCTTCCTCAACTTAAGTGTCCTCATCTATCATCCTTCTCTTAGGATGGTGTAATGAGTTCACTAATCTTTGATTGGATATTAAAATCATTACTTAACGCTAAACAAAAACCCAAAAACACTTAATAATTACCAAAGTAGGTTAATGATCTTAATCCTATATCATCATGGTAATTAATTTGGGATCTTCATCTCATGCTTAAGTAGGCTCATTATCCTTAATCAGGGGTGATATAATGAGTTTGCAAACCCTTGATTTAGGCTTAAGCTCATTTCCCCATGCAAAACACCAAAAACAATAAAAAACTAAAAACACAAAAACAAACAATAAACGTTTCCTCCAGGATTCTTTTCTCATCACATTCACTCTGAAAACGAGAACTTGCTTCTTCCGTCTAATGCAAGACAGTTAGCACTCGAGCCAGACGAGTCATACACTTGAGCATAGACAAGCAAACAGTTCACAACAAAATCACTAAGTCTCTTTGAGTCGAACTACGGTGTTCTGACTTCCTCATTGCACGAGAGGATATATAGGCATAACTTAACAGTTATCGAACAAAAGTCTCTTGGTCTTCCCCCCTCCTTCTTCCAGCTTTTCTTTTTAAAACCCTAATCTTGAATTCCATATCCTTTTGCACCTACACTTTGTACATTCTAGTTTTTATACACAGATACACATACACTTTACCCCCTTTAAAACACAATCATGTAAGCATGGATCCCGTCGAGTACGACGTACAATATGGGTGCTAATACCTTCCCAAGTCGTAACCAACCCCCTTTCTCAGTTTCTTTGGTTCGCAACCGTCTTATCCATACCCTTCCAGGTTTATGAAGCATTACCTTTCCTTCGGGATAAAAATGCAAAGCTGGAAACTCTATTCAACCTCAACGTCCAACATCGCCGACAATTCGCGTTTGCACCGGGACGAATGTCCAGGGAGCGACAGGTGGTGGTAATGGTGCAGAGAAAGGGATTAGAGTTACTTGAGCTTTCTCCCTTACCCAAGTTTCAAATTCAGGAAACATTTGATTATTACTCCTGCCCAAGCCTTTTATACCCTTTTTGTTAATCAACTTCCAAGCACCTGCAGCTTCTTGAACCAATGGGAGATTGTCCTTCACGGGGAAATAGAAAGTCTGAGTCAGCTCCGAATCTTTGGACACATTCTTTAGAGCGTATCCTAATTGTCTTCTCAAGAGTATAGGGTTGTAATTGATGCCCCCGGCTACTCCTAAGAGGGGAACTCTTTCCCTTTTAGCCTTAAGGTGAACCATCTAATATCTTTGGCAGTCAACATGTTTAGCTTTTGCAACCATATTACTTTGGGATCAGTGAATACTCCAGTAATGAGGATGTGTCTCATAAACCATGTGTAGAATAACGGGGCACAACACCTAACAAGGCCACCTCGTCTCTTCTCGTTCTTATAGTGTACTGAATAATATAAATCTCCCAAGAGAGTGGGTACAAGATTTTTCATTACGAACAAATGAATGGCATTCATATCCACGAACTTCTCCATGTCAGCAAAGAAAATTATCCCACATATAGATAATGCCAGGATGGCACAAACTGAATCCCACTGTTTTTCCACGGCACGTTCTTAAGCCCTTTTGACCAAAAACTCTAAAGGAAAACCAAGCACTCTTGCCTTGGTGGCAGGAAGATTAGCAGATATCTCGAATGAGCTCAAATAAAGAGCTTTAGCAATGTCAGAATGGGTCGGTCTTGTCATCTCTAAATTGAAGGGAATTTAATCTTTGAGAGTCACACCCAAAATCTCAACATACTCTTCTAGCAATGGACCTATCTGGAAATCAGAAAATGTGAAGCATCGGAGTCTAGGGTCATAATACTGTAGCAAGGTATGTATGGCCCTCCTTTGTGAACTATCCAGGTTGAACACCAGGTCCAGAATATCACCATATCGCTCTTTGAAATATCCCAAATGACCCGGAGTAATAAGAGACACCATCTGTTTGAGAAAATCCACCATGGTATCAAAAAATCTGTAGAACACATTCTTCTTTCTAACATCTTCTATCTTTGAAGCAAGGATACGACCAGGAACCGGGAGTAGTGCGAACCCTGAGAATAAAAAGAACACAAATGATTAATGATGTTATGATGCTTATGCAAGGCAAGGAATGTGATCAGTGACGTGTCTGTGATGTGCCAATCATATAATCAGGTGTCGGTGTATAGTCACAATGTCAACATATCACAATAACAATCCCTCTGATCCGGGATCCATATCTTAGAACCAAAGTACAAGCGAACCAGATCACAAAACTGAACCATTGGCAAAGCGGGTATGTTGAAGGTCTTAGGGTTCCTGCAAACCTGTAAACCCCTCCCAATCTCACGGGTGTGCTACTCGGGTCAAACATAACGGACTCTCAAAGCCGAATAGCAATAATACGTTCACCATTTCCGAGAAATGGTTCATGACCAAATCAGGGAATCGGTTTGGCATTATGTACTACTCAGGGAGGTCTCAGCTGAGTCCGGAAAAACAAGCATCCCTCATAAGTCCCCAGCTTCAAGCACAGAATCGAGAAACAATAGTACATTCATCTCGAAGGGTACAATACTATCGTCATATGAACAATTTGCTTTAACTGGGTTCCTATGAGAGAACCAGTCCATCCTATGCGAGTTCCCAATAGACCCTCGGATGCGAGTGGGTTTACCAACAAATGTGGTCTGCCACTGTCATCACTGGATATGGGTGTTCCCATTAAGGTCCTCGAAGATCGGTCACCAGATGAACATAACTATCAAGGTCATACCCTGAAGTAGGGTAATCCCCACACATAATAGTTCCAAGACGGTCGCAATCTGGGTGTGGAGCACATCGCCACTCATCATGGTGAGATACCATGGAAGTACAATGTTTGTCCACGCTAATCCTATAGTGCACTCAAGCCGGGTATTTGGCTTATCTCACAGTAACTCCAATCTCGGAGAAAAAATGAAAAACCAGCACAGCCAGACAGTCCAGTATAATATGATGCATGGAAAATAAATACTGAAAGCATTAAATAAATGCGGTAAAGTAAAACTGTAAAGTAAAATTGTAAATAAAAACAGTAAAGCTAAACTAAAGCACACAACAGCAAACAGATAAACACCCAAAGAAACAAAACCAAACAGGCGCTAGGATTGACTCTACAAGGGAAACCAGATATTCTGGGTTCGATCCCCAGCAGAGTCGCCAGCTGTCGCTCCCGGGATTTTCATCCTAGTACAAACTCAAAAGTGGCACGGAAAAGGTAGATTCGCCAGCCAGACATTTTTATCCCGAAGGAACGTGAAAGGTAATGCTGCACAAACCCGAGGAAGAAGGAAAGAGCGAGGTATTGTGAACCAAAGATCTGGGTTCGGGAGTCAGTTACGACCTGGGAAGGTATTAGCACCCCAGACCGTCCGCCGTACCTGACGGGATCCACGCTTGTTTGTCTGCTTAAAAGGGTGAGAAATAAGATATTGTTAAACAAAGAACTTTTAATTAGAATGGAAGTGAAATGAGAAAGGAATAAGAAAAGAGAATGGAAAGAAAGATGGGAAATGTAGGGAAAATAAAAAATGTACTCGAACGGGCCCTACCCCGCTGCCTATGTACCTCATTGGGAAAATGGGGATCAGAGTCGACGTAGTTCGCCTAACTAAGGCATGAACTATTTGTTTGTGTTTTTTATGGATGGAACTGCGTATGTCTATGCTCAGGTGTTGCAGGCTCGTCTAGTACGAGTGCGTTTACCGTCTTGCATGCGAGACAAGTCGTCGCGAGTTCACATTCAGAATGAATGAGATGAGAAAGAGAAGTTCCCACAGGAAAGTCGCTTACTGTTTGTTATTGTCTTTTTATGAGAAGTGTTTTGAATTTGTTTGTGAACATTCTCATACTAAAACCTATCCATCGTGGTAAATACTTACACATTGCCCCGAAACAGGACGTGTATAAGTACTCCGCAACAAAGTCTCATGGCGTATAAGAACATTCGATTTTATTAAGTATTTTTATGATTTTCTTCACAAGGAGAGAAAGAATGACTCAAGTTGCAAAAGGCAAAAACTAAGGGACTAAGACCCAACCCTAATTTAGTTATTATATTCAAAAAGTGGTCCTAATGGTTTGTGAAGTTTTCTAATCCTAAGGAAGAAAAGAGAACTAAAAACTACTAGAACTCAACTTACTTCCTAAGGAAGTTAAGTTGTTTCTAAGAAATGGGGGAAACCTATACAAGTGAGAAATACAAATATTAAGGCAACAAACAAAAATAGAATGAAGAACTGTTAATCCCAAAAATGCATATTAAAGCATAAAAACTAAAAATAAGGCTAATCCTCATGTAAACATACTTAATGGGAATTCTAATCCTAAGTCCTAAAACTAAAGGAATTTATTTAATATCGTCATTCAAAAATCAGTAGCTAAACTATACTAAGTCCTCATAATATTCTAAGATTAAACCTAATTAGTCTAATTCTTAATAAACCATAAACTCCTAAGCTAAACTAGGGATTTACAATGTAAAAATTAACTAAAACCAATGCACTAATAAAATAGTGAAATTCCTGGAAAAAAATATGAAATTAATTCTCTAAGGTCCTTAACCTGACTATAATATTGTGTTAAAAAATCTCCTAAAAATTCAAAGCCTAACTATGTCAAATGGTCACTTAAATCTACCTAAGATCCATTCACAATTCTACACAAACTAAGCTACCAAACCAGTGGATAAAATGGCCTAAAAAATATACCAAAAATTATTCCAGGTCCTATAACTAGTCCTCTAATTATAGAAAAAAGAATGGGCCAAAAATCACACAGGAGGTGGGAGAAAGAAAATGCACAAAATAAAGTGTTCATAAAAGAATTCAATATAAAGCTAATTAAATGGAAAATCGAAATTAAATTGAAAAATGCCAAAATTCAGAAAGTAAAAATGTAGAAAAGTTCTAAATTGAATTAGTAACCTATTGGAATTTTTGTGGAATTTTAATGAGTGTTTTACTATTTTTCATGGATTAAGTTTGAACTATATCTAAATAGAAAATAAAATAAAAACACTTATGAGAGGGGGGTGCAGGAAGCTTTTTTTTAAAATTATTATGCTAATGGGCTTAGTACATGGGGGTGCAAAAAGCATAAATCTTAGGCCCACATGCGCTGGGTCTTGGAGGTGTATGCCATGGACCTTCGGTCAACCTTGTTGACTTCATCTATACCACATGATCAAGTCTTCCTAATCGCATTCTAATCAAACCACTCACAGACGCAGGCACATGAAGATTACGGTGTATAACATGCACAAAGTCACCCACAAACATATCCCACCGGACAGTGACATGTGTCACCGCCGGTGTGGCTGGAGAATCCAAACAATCTGATTTTATCTTCTTGAACATTGAAACGTTGGCTTAAATTGATCTTTATGGTGGATTAAATCACTTAATATCCCATTAATCTTTTCATTAACTTAATTTAAGTTGAATTACAAAAGAAAAAGTGAAATACACAAATGCACAGACCTAACGTAAACCTAATCCTTCTTCTTCATTTCTTCCGCTGCCGCCACCTTCTACCATTCTTCCGTCTTCTTCTTCGTTCCACCGACATCATCTCTTCCACCCTCACCTTCTTCTTCTTCCAAATCAAAACAAAACCAACAACCTAACACTCTCCTTCTCGAAATCCGACTCAAAACTCTAAGTCCGTAAATCAATACGCCAAACAAAATCCAGAGATTCACAAGCAATCAACACCACGTTGGATCGATGAACATCAATCCACGCACTAATGAAGTAATAACGTCTCGTACCTTAAGATTTCACCGCCGACGAAGATGCGAACGTAAAACCTTGAATCGCTGATGAGGGAGCTTCGAAATATACCGGATATGGACGCGGTGAGGACGATTTCAAGTGCTACGAATCTATCTTAGGTACGATATGAACTCACTTCTTCTTCTTCCGATCTCAAAACTTTCCGTCTTGAGTTATTGTTGAGTTCTTGAGAGATTAACGTGTGGATATAAATCTTGCAGGTCTTGTGAAGGATGAAGCTGCGATTGGTTGAAGAAGATTGGTGATGATGATGATGATGGAGGATGAAGAGTGCGGATTGAAGTGGAAAAATATTGGAGGAGAAGGAGAGTGATGAAGAGGTGAAGAGAATGAGAAACGAAATAAAAATGGAGAATGAGGAAGAATGGTGAAGCCAAAAAACGCAGAAGAGTGATTGAATCCCTTTTATAGAAGATCTGCAAAGCTTATGTGAGGAATCTCAGGTGAAACTTCTGGAAGAAATATGTTATGAAGTTTGTTATTTTTCAGTTATTGCTTTGATTTTCTGTTTTTGAATTGTTATGAGCTCAGTTAGGATCACTTTCAGTTATTGATTATGTTATGAGTTGGCTAGGATTTTTTGCAACTGATTTTGTATTGATCTCTTCTATTGAATTGTAAATGAATTTTTCGTGTTATCAATCTCTCCCGGATTTCTCTGAATTTCGTTATACTACTTGATTGCTTTTTGTGTGCAGGGTCTGTGTTGATGATGATTGAGAAACTGATGTCGTCGATGACACCAAAGGTTGACGGTTCAATATTGGAGATGTGAGGCTACAGATTCAGTTATGGTTATTGAAGCTTGAGGAGGGAGCTTTTGTTAAAGATTTGAAGACGCTCGTATTGATGAAGATCATTATTGGTGAATTTCATAGAAGAGTTTTTGAAGGTTGAGGATTAATCGCAATGAAGATTGATTGTGTCGAGTGAAGAGAGAGATTTTGTGTGAATTGACCCTGATATTAGAGCCTGATTGGTTATAGTTGAAGATTGAAGAAGTTCCGATTTTTCCCGCGAACTTTTCACTGTAGCTTATTCTTCTGAGTTTTGGTGAATTTTCAATTATTCTTCTTCTCATTTTTTTCACTGTCACTGATTCTACTAAACTTTCTCATTGTATTTTTTCTGTAACTGAATTTCTTGTGAAATTCTTCTTTTTTCCCCAATTGAATCCTCTTTATGTTTCTAACCGATTTTCCGTTTTATAGCATAGCATAATTTCTGTTGGATTTTTTCTGATGTATAACTGAATCATATCAGTCTTGTTATCACTCTTTTGGCTGCTGACTCTCACCTTCACTTTAATTTATATAAAAAAAAATGAAAAAATGAAACTAAATTGGTTTTATGGTTTTTAAATGCATTTGAATTTTATGAGATAAGAATGGTAATGACTATGGTTTCAATGTGCATGAACAATAATGAAGAGAAAAGAAGAACAAAAAATGGTTTAGTGAGAATTGAATGATGGATTTACAAAATGGTTTTAATGGACTCAGATTTAAATGTGGACAAATAAAAATTGAATCAAAATCGGATGCTTATTGAAATTGGACTTGGATATTAGGCAATGACTTATGAGTAGATATGTCTTTCATATAATTAATGTAAAAATGGATACGGGTGACAATGGTTTAGAATGTGGTCTAGAATGAATTAAGTCGAATCGAAAAAAATGGATTTGAAGTGGATATGAAGGACTTGAATTTGAATTACAATCTCCCTGGTAATAACAATGAACCGAGAAACATGATGAGACTAGCATGTATTCAAATAATATCTCACTCCAAATACTCTTTGATATTGAACATAATGAAATTCTTTTAATTCACCAAAGTAAACAACCATCACTCTTGACTTTTTTCCAAACAAATCTCAAAGTCTATGATATAGATTGGCATAAGTCATGAAACCAACTATAACCACATGGTTTGGCTCAGAAATTATTAACTAATGTTGAGTCTATACCTTAAAACAATCGCGTTGTAAATCGGTATTGACAAAACATGTACCAAGGAAATTCATGCTTTGTACCAAGGTGATTCATGCTTTGTGCCTTGATCCTAACATGAGACGTCTTAAGAAAATGACCTTGTAACCGTATGCTCCTTAACAAAGAGTATATCCATGATGATATGACTTCAAACATTATCCACCTTTATGACTAATAATCCCACCACATGACCAAATTCCTGAGAAAACAATGAAGATGATAAACTGGTCATGAAGTGTATGGAGAAAAGAGATCACCCCGAAATATTTATCATGACACCCTAATCTCCTTGAAATGTAACTTGAATGAGGAAATAGTTTGGATTGCTGAAAAACCAAACCATGGTCCAATTTCATTCCCAGTTGAAATCTTATTGCTTTAACTTGTAGGGCAGAACCCCAAAGTAGCCCTGATTCAAATAAGTCCTTGATCACATGCCTTAAAAAAACCAATGCAATGCATGATTGTGAATGTTACGACCTAATGGGAAAATGCAGATGAAATGCAAAGCTAAAAGCCAGTTAGATGGTAATAAATATGAGGGCAAATTTCGAGGTATTACAAATATCATTAAACTCCATTAGAACCCCACTCAACCAAAACCCTCTTTATAAACCACTCTCACAAACTTCACTCTCCACTACCAAACCCTCAAATCTGAAATCCCCTACAAACCCTAGAAGTTTCATTTCTTCAATGGCTCCAAGAAAGGGAAAAGCTCCAGTGTCAGTACCAAGCTCAAGCAGTGAAGAATAAGACATGCCCATGGAAACCACCAAAAAGAGAAGAATGGATTTTCGAGTCAGGGTTCGTCATCTACTCAAGGGTAAGTATGTCAACCTACAATCCTTCATCACATTTAAGTTTCCAGCTCTGTTAGAGTATCAGGGAATGCTTGATTTTATCTCTGACAACGGAAAAGTTTATCCAAATTTGGTTAAGTCATTTATGAACCATTTGACTCTCAACTGTGATGATGATGAGAAACATCAACTCTTTGCTACTGTTAGAAACTGCGAGATTAAGGAGGACTTAGGATCCCTTGCAGCTTCTCTGGCTATCCCGTACTCGGGCATTTTTCTCTGAAAAGGGGTAAATCATGTGGAAGGAAAATGGGCTGGTTATGATAAAATGGAATATTATTATAACATTTGCAGGTTTCCTAAATCAGTTGTGGTGTCAGGTCAACGTACCTCTCGGGTACTTTGTTATGCAAAAAAGTTATCTGTTGATGACCAGATGCTGCACTATGTTATTTTCCATGCTTTGCTGCCAAAGGACTCCAACCTTTCTCAAATCAATGATTTAGAAATGCAGGTTTTGTTTGCTGTAAAAAATAAGATTAAATTGAATTGGCTTCTAACCATATTGTACCATCTTAAGCAACAACTCTCCCTGAAGACAAGGTTACCTTATGGTCGTCTCATATCAAGGATTCTAGAAATCACCAACATGGAAATTGGTCGAGAACCTTTCATTGCCATGACTACTACCGCTAATGAGATCAATAGAGTTACCATCATCAAGAATACTGGTATAGTTCAATGTAATGACGGGTCATACAAGTATGATGACAGATCCCTTTCGTCTATTCCCACCATTCCGAAAAGTGGCATCACTAATGAGTTCCTTTACACTACGATGATGTCCAACCACCGTGAAACCACCCTTGCCATCAAAAGCCTCTGTAACTTAGTGTTACGCTCCCATAACATAACCGAGGAAGATGATGACGATGCGGATGGTAGTGAAGCGGAAGGAGCGGATAATGAGGACGTGTCGGAAGAGGATTAAAGGACTATGTCTCTTATGTTTTGTTGTCATGTCTCTTATGCTTTTAAATTATAGTTTATGTTGTTCAAACTAATTCCTAAGTTATTTCGAAAATTTTGGTTTACTTTGTATTAAGTTTTCATACTATGTTCGTACTCTTTCTCGTTAATTAAATTATGTTATATTAATATGTGTGTTTGGCTTGCATGTTTATATAATGCGTATATGTACATAATGCTTGCTTGGTTAATTTTTTTCATAATTATGCTTGTAAGTCTCTTCTTTTTTGCTTATGCCAAAAGGGGAGAAGACTTGTTTCTCTAATACCTCTATATGCAGAAATTATGTTTTGCTTATCACATTTAGGGGGAGCTCTTGAACTTAGGAGAGTATCAAATTAGAGAAACTATTTGTATGAGAAACTCTCTCAAGATGGTTGTCATCATCAAAAAGGGGGAGAATGTAATAGCACGATTCAATCCAAAGACTTTTGATGAAGACAACAAAGTATCATCGCAAAAAGATAAGAGCTTCAAAGAGAAATCAAAGCATCAAGTTGATCAAGTCTCACATGCATAACAACATAATGCACCTAGCTTCTTTGTCAAGTATACATTTTTTGCAAAATGTTGAAACACTTCAAAGGTATATCTAATTCACTTTGAAATTAGTATATAAGTGTTCAACAATTATTTTTTGCATGATCATACTTTTCATAAATTTTTGAAAACATGTTGAATGGAAAAATACACTTTAAAATTAATTATTTTTCTGACCTTCAACAATGTTAACCGGTTAACGGGCCAAGATTTTGAATTCTTTGTTAACGTTTTAAATGCGTTAACCGGTTAACCATATGGTTAACCGGTTAACACTGTTCGTTTTAGTGAAAATTGGCCTCTTTTGATTCAAAATAATTTTAAATAATTATACCTTTTCATAAGTTTTTCATGAATAAAATTACACCTCTTTGAATGGGTGTTTTACCTATTATAAATTATGAAAATTTTAAATTATATTTCACCTCCAAGAATTTTAATAAAACTCATATTAATCACTCTCTCATTTTTATTTCAAATTTTCAAAAAGTGTTCATCATCATTTTGAGAAGAAACATTTCAAACATTGCTTCATCTCATTTAATTTTCTTGTGAACACTTATATAGTATTTCTTGAGTGAATTAATTTTTCAAGGAGAAGGTTGATATCATTACACTCTATCATTTCATTAAAAAGAGATTATTTAGTTTTGACTTGTGATCCAGGATTGTTGGACACAAGGGTTGGTGTTTGCAAGAGGATTGTTCTTGCACACTCTTTGTTTATAGTTGTTAGATAGTAGGCTTCACCAAGTTTGGTGTGATAGGCTTGTACTTTTAAAAAACTATAGTGGAAAATCTCTTAAAAGTCGTAAGGGGACTGGAGTACCTTCGGATTATGAAGGAAACCAGGATAAATCCCGGTGTCACTTTATTTTTCGCCTTTACCGTCTTTTCTAACTTAGAACCATAAAAAGAAATATTCCATAATCGATAAAAAAACGGAAAAATATCTAGTGCCTAATTCACCCCCCCCTTCTTAGGCCTATCTGATCTTACATTAAGTTCACCACATTATTATTTATATTATTATGTTGCTTTTATTTCATTCTCGCTCCCTATCCTTTTTATTTTACTTCTTTCTTCTTTTCTCTTTTATTTTATTATGGTTTATATAATCCATTATCATGTTTATGTTTATGTCATTATTTCCTGTGCTTTTCTTTTCTTCTTGTCCATTTGGACACCACGAACATTAATAAAGATCTAAACACTTTAAAAGACTTGTTCTTAATTATGGACTATGGTTACTATCCCATTATTTGGAGGATTTCTACATCTTGGACCTATGGACTTAGTATTAGGATCTTATCCCCTTGCTTGACTATGGAGTGGTTATGCTAGCCTTTATTTAGCTCATTTTTTGTTCAAGAGGATAGAATTCTAAGTTACTTTTTCCTTGAAGTGTCTTCAAGTGGTTAGATCTCTCATACCTTAGTTCTTTTCTTTTTAGGTTAGTCACTTCATTTCCTCCCATTCTTTAATTTTCAAAATCTTCCCCTTTTTTTAAGGATTCTTATTTTTAAAATATTCATAACTTTCTTAATTCAAACCTTGACTTTGGTCAAGTGGATTTTTAGCTTTTCTTTTCATTTTTTAATAAATGCTAATGAACTTAAGCATATTGACACCATTTTTAAAAGACCATAAATTTTTTTACAAAAACTCATTCACTCTTTTTGTGTCATTGTGCACTTTTTATTTTAAATCTTTTCATAAGTTTAGACATGATTCATCCTTTCTAGCGGAATTATTCTCTAAGGGATGATGATTTGTCTTTACATTCTTAAAATCAGTCAAAACCGACAAATAACTTTGTTCTTTTTACCTTGAACTACGAGGTTTTAATCTTACATTGCACTTTGTGGGTATGTAGGCATAAGATGGTAAACCTCTCCAAACAAAAAAACATTAAAAATTAATTCTTTTCTTATCCCCTCACTCTCATTTAATAAACCCTTTTCAAACCAAAAGCGTAAATATTTCAAAGGGCTTCTGTCGCTCCCACTAAATGAAACCGGGTCAGATAGGGTACAGACGCGATCGGTCGGCGAGAGGGACAGTGAGGACACACAGCCGTGAACTCACTGGAGATGAATAGAGTCGCCAGCTAGGCATTTTTATCCCGAAGGAAAGGTAATGCTGCATAAACCTAGGAAGAGATGGATAAGACGGTTGCGAACCAGAGAGACTGAGAAAGGGGGTTGGTTACAACCTGGGAAGGTATTAGCACCCAGATTGTCCGCCGTACTCGACGGGATCCACGCTTAAAAGATTTGTGTTTTAAAGGGGTAGTGTCAGTGCAATTTGTGTATAAAATAACTGGAAAAGGATGTACAGGTGTCAGTGTGAGAAGTGTGAAGTGTAATATGTACAGTGTCAGTGTGAGAACAGGAATAAGATGCTCAAGATCATGAGGCTTAAAGAATAATGCTGGAAGGAGGGGGAATATACAGAGACTTTTGTTCGATAACTGTTAAGTTATGCCTACGTATCCTCTCGTGCAATGAGGAAGTCAGAACACCGTAGTTCGACCCAAAGAGACTGAAAGATGAATTGACTGATGAACTGCTTGCTTGTCTATGCTCAAGTGTATGACCTGTCTGGCTCAGGTGCAAACTGTCTTGCATTAGACGGAAGAAGCAAGTTCTCGGTTATGAGTGAATGAGATGAGAAAAGAATCCCGGAGGAGACGATTATTGTTTGTTTTTTGAGTTTTCAGTCTTTTATCGCTTTTTGGAAGTTTGTCATAAGTTAATGAGCTTAAGCCTAAACCAATGGATTTAGTAAACTCATCACATCTTCCCTCTGATTAGGGGTAATGAGAATACCTTAAGTGTGAAGTCAGATTCTCACACTTAAACACCTTTGGTGTAGGATTAGGATCATTAACCTACTTGTGATTATTTAGATGTTTTTGTTGTTTTTGTTTAGTGTTGAGTAATGAGATTAAGCCATAATCAGGGATTAAACAGACTCATTACACCATCCTAATAGAAGGATAATAGATGAGAGTGTTTAAGCTGAGGAAAGCTCCTCAACTTAATCCATGATTAGGGATTAAACTCATGACAAAACAAGCCTTTGATTAAGTGGATTTTATTTAATGGTATGATGATGAAGTGATTTTTTATGATTTGTAAGACAACTTGAGGGGGACTTGTCCATTAACACTAGGGTTAGTCCTTCTTAACCAGTTAAGGAAGAATTAGAACCCTAATGCAAGGCCCAAGTTACAAGTGTGATGTCTTGATGATTATTAAGTGAATTGATTAAGAGATTTAAACACATTAAGGGTTTAACACTTAGGATTAAAGTTATACACTCCATCCTAAGAGAAGGATGCAGGCATAAGCTTAATCACAAAGCCTTAAAGCCTTTAGGGTTTAGTCCCTGCTTATGAGGTGAGAAGAGAAGACTCAAAGAGATGACACAAAGGTAAAATCTAAGAGGGGAGACTAATCAAAACCCTAATCATTGTCATACATGGTTGTTCCTAAGGTTTGTGAGGTTTGCAAAAGAAGATCTTCAAAGGAACTACCAGGAAGCAGATGAACAGGATCAAGAGAAGCAAAGTGACTTGCTTCATTCAAGAAGTCAAGTCACTTGAAGAAAGAAAGTAAGAAGAACAAGAATGAGCAAGCTCAAACTCAAACACAAACAAAAATGCAGCAATGGATGCAAGGGAGATGAAAAGAAAAGATATGAGAAGTGAAGGCAAATTCACTTCTCAAGTTTACTTACCACCTGAAAAGTTAGAAAGAAATGCAATGCAATGCCAAAGGGGATGAAATGGTATGATGCTAAACAAAACCAGAAGCATGTTAGTGATGATAATGATGCTATGAAGTGCTATAAACATGAGACAAGTCATGGAGATGTTCATACAAGTTCATGGATGCAAGTGATGCAAGTTAAGGAACATGAACTTACATGAAAAGTTATGAAACATACATGGCAAACAACATGGCAAATGCAAGATGCAATGATCACACATGCTTTCTATATGTCTTATGATTTCAAATGAATCAAATGGATGCTTGAAATGTCATGGCAAGTCATGTTATGCAAGAGAATGCAAGATGGATGCATATGGAAGCCCAAATTAGGGTTTATGATCCATACATCAAACAAAAACCAAAAACAGAAGCAAACCCTAAGATAAAAAATGGAAAATGCCACCCAAAGAAACCCTAAACCTATACTAAACCAAAGTCCAAAGGGGAGGTCTCAACTATTAACCCATCTCAAGTTATGATTTTTACAAGTTATTAGGGTTTTTAGGGTTCCTAAACAAAAGAAATACCAAACAAATTGAAAATGAGGAATCAAATCATGGCCATTTAACCCTAGAAACTACATGCTAAACACAAAACAATGCAAAAAGAATCAATGTCCAACTCTTCTCAAATAGGCAGAAATGATTTTTTGAACTTATGATCAAAATAATGCACAAAAAATGATTTAATTCAATGAAAAATTCTCAAAATGCATCAAGATCAAAAAAGAAATTTGGTTTGAAGATTGGACAATGTTTCTAAATGTCTTAGAACATTTCATGAATTTTTTGGTGATTTTTAAATACCTAAAAGTATTTTTAATAAATTAATTTCCATTAATCAATTAAAAATAATCTTTTAAATATTTAAAAATACTTTTTAAATGATAAAAAATAAAATGAAAATATTTTTGGGTCATAAAAATTAATAAAACTTATGAGAAAAAGTTTCATAATTTTTAGATATTTTTTACTATTTTAAAATAATTGTGCAATTTAAATGAAAAGAAAATGAATTAAAAGTGAATAAAATGAAAGTAATCAGAAAGGGTGGCCAGGATTGAGTCTGAGTTTAAATGGATTGACCACGCGCCAGATCCAAGGGTCCTGGTTGCTTCTGAGTCAATTAATTAAATTATGATTAATTAAGCTTAAACACGTGGATTAGGGCTAATCAAACAGATCTGGACCACACACACACGCGGGAGGTCAACGCTTTCAACGCATCCAACGGTCCAAATTCAAATGGGGATTAATTACATGATTAGGGCACAAATGACTTTCAGGTGGCCGGAGAAGACTTCCGGTCGTCTTCTCCGGCCAGCATCTCCCCTGAAAATCCCCAAAACCCCAAAAACCTAACTAAAATGAAATCTAAGAATTGGGAAATGATCCCCACTCACTCACGAATCAAAACCCTCACTCAAAACAAATTTATTCTTCCTAACAAGGCTGAATCGAAGCAAGAAAGAATTAGGGCACGCAAGTTTCAGAAAGCAATTAAACTCTCATTTCATCACCATTTCAAAAACTAAAAGCATACTCATGATCAGGAAGACATGTAGAACAAGTTTAAAACAAAAGAAATGATTTCTGGAAAAATATTTTTCAAGCTACCTGAGATTCGAAGCTTTCACTCTGATGACTTTCTGGCCACTTCCTTCAGTGCAATCCACTCCACTTGACCCTCTGGTAATGCTTGAATGCTCAAGAGGAATTTATGTTGGCTGGATGAGGAGTTTGACAAGCTTCTGCTCAAGCTCAGTCAGAAATGGCAGGGATGATTCAGGCAGTTTCAGGCCATTGTGAGTGGTTCTTTGTGATCCAGATGGTGAGTGGAGAAGCTTTGTAAAGTTTGTTTGGATGTTTGTAAGCTGTGGAAGGTGATTCGAAGAGAAATGCAGCCTGAGGTGAAAATGGTGAAGTGGCTTTGTGGTTGGTTTCAGGCCTGGCTCTTGGCTGGTTTCTTCTCAATGGATCATGGTGAGTTGAAGTGTGGAAATGGTTTGGATGTTTTGTGGCTGGGCAGAGAGATTCGAAGCAAAATGCAGCTAGGGTGTGTTTTGTGAATGTGTTGTTATATGAGGTTTCAGCCTTGCTTCTTTAGTGTTATGGCCAGCATATGGAAAGTATTTTTTAATCCCATAGGTCAGGGGATGTGACATGGCCTGCTGTGATAGGTAAGTCACCTTTTGCAAAATGTCAACTTCTTTGTAAGAGAAAGTATGGGCAGCTTCTAGGCTAGTACATGGGCTGTGTGATGCGCAGCAAGATGAGGGGAAAGGGCTAGCTTGGTTCAAGGGCCAATGCAGCAAGTGGGTGAAGTGATCATGATGATTTTGCAAGTTGCTTGCTTTTTGGTTCATATGGAAAGATCTTGTCCCAAAAGCCATGAAACATGAGCAATGCCTAGTCCATTCTGAATTTTAGGACTTACATGATGTTTATGTGATGGTTTGATGCCAATTAGAAGTTGCAATTTGCCTTGGTACATGATTTTGCCATTTTCACACTTGGTGCATAACTTGAAAATCAATGATTTTTGCCAAATTTGTCACACCATAACTTTTGATCCAAGAAGAGTTTGATCATGTTCTTGTACTTTTTGAAAAGGGAAAGATGAGATCTACAACTTTCATGACCAAAGTTTTTCCATTTGAAGCATTTTTGGATCAAGAATCAAGGCTTGAAAAATGACCTAAAATGAAGCATTCTTGAAAAGTCAACTATGCCCAAAAAGTCAACATTTGCCAAAACTCCAAATTCTTGATTTTTGTGAACTTCAACCTTCTTCCATGATCAAATAAAGATCATATACACTCAAAATGATGAAGATCACCCATTGGTTGGGTCATTGGGGGCCTCAGATGCCCTGATTTTGCACTGACTTGTCCAGAAAGTCAACCCTTGATCAGATGACTTCCCCATGGAATTTCTTCATGAAAAATGATATGCATATAGAGACCAATGGAAACAAGAATGACCAAAAAATTTGGAGTTATGGCCTCTGAAACCAAAACCCTAATTTTTAGGTCAACTGTGCAGTCAAACCTGGCTCTGCATCCATCCAAACCCTAGTTCTTGTGATTCTTTGGAATTTTTGACTTTGAGAAGATGTGATATGATACTTGAACACATATGGGTCCCTTTGAAGTGATTGGTTGCCTTTGGGGTGGCTCAAGGGGCTCTTGGATTGCTCAGATCACAAACCCTAGATGCAGATGCCTTAGAAACTATGCAGTGAATCAAAAGTGAGATGTGAGATGTTATGATTGTGTTTATGCATATGAGAATGATCACAAGCCATGGTGTGAATGGGTGAGGGCAAATTTGGGGTGTTTACAGCTGCCCCTATTCAAACATGAGTTAGCTGTGCAGGATGTAAGCAACGGCTTAACAGACAAACAAGATAACTTGTGGTTGAATACCAAAGACGGTCCAAAATTTGCACTCACAGAATGAAGAAGAAAAGGGGTATAGATTGTAAAAGAAAATAAAGTATATTGCAAAGCGGGAAACAAACGCAATGACGGGGACGGCCGACATGCTGGGGATAAAAGGTAAAGCCAAGACGGGGACGACCGACTGGCTGGGGAAAATCAGATTATGATGGGGACGGCCATCAGGATAAAGCTGTAAAATTTTATGGGAGTTAATGAAACATGACGGGGACGGCCATCAAGTTCATAAAGGAGGGTAACCGACGATGGGGACGGCCATCGGGCTAAAAGAAAAGGAAAAGGGACCACGACGGGGACGGCCATCGGGTTAAAGAATAAATGAAATAAACAGATGATGGGGTACGACCATCAAAGGTGAAGGACGATCACCTAGCAGGGGACGGCTGCTCTGTTGGGTAATAAAGGAATTATGATGGGGACGGCCATCAAAGGTGGAGGACGACCACCTGGCAGGGTACGGCTGCCGAAAATATCAACGATGGGGACGGCCATCGGATAGAAAAGGTCAACGATGGGGACGGCCATCGGACGAGCATGATGGAGGACGACCATCAAGAAGTGGAGGACGACCACTCAGCAGGGTACGGCTGCTCTCGAGGTTTCTCATGACATAGGACGAATGCCAGATAACCAAAATCAACAATGGGGACGGCCATTGGATAAAATGATGAAGGATAATCATCAAGAGGTGAAGGACGACCACCTAGCAGGGGACGGCCGCTAAAATCAACGATGGGGACGGCCATCGGATGAGCATGATGGAGGACGACCATCAAGAAGTGGAGGACGACCACTCAGCAGGGTACGGCTGCTCTCGGGTTTATCATGACACAGGACGAGTGTCAGATAAAAAGGAAAATTCGTTTGCGATCTACTGGGGAATAGTAAACACGGACGAGTGTTCACATCCAAGAAACAAAGGGTATGAGTGTTTGGTATTGTGTATAGATTAAAGATGCGGACGAGCATCCCTAAGACTACGATACGGACGAGTATCGGGTAGAAACAAACTGACACATGTTCAAAGATGATGATACGGACGAGTATCAACTGGTTAACAAAGAACACGGACAAGTGTTGAATCTGAAGGTTCTTCTGGGGGAATAGTAGACACGGACGAGCATCTATATTCAAGAAGACACAAGTGTTTGACACGGTGTATGGATTAAAGATGCGGACGAGCATCCTTAAGACTATGATACGGACGAGTATCATGTAGAAACAAACACTAGACGCAATGTTCGGAGATGATGGTACGGACGAGTACCAACTGGTTAACAAAGAACAAAGACTACTGTTGAATCTGTGGGTATATAACTGGTATATACAAGATACGGACGAGTATCTGTATAAGAGCGAATGGTATATAGATGAGTGTTTATCTGCTGGGGAGGGTGACACGGACGAGTGTCAAAAGGAGAAGAGTGTAATATAAACAAGTATCTGATATACAAAGTCTAGATGACTGCACTGGGGATATGACACGAACGAGTGTCAAGAAAGTGTATATATAGGTATATGTGAGTGCAAAGAGGATGTCTTTGGCTGTCTGCTGGGAGTATGACACGGACGGGTGTCGGGAAGTATCTGTAATACGGGTGATTTTGTTGTAAAGAGTGTTCAGACGACTTTACTGGGAAAAATGGCACGGACGGGTGTCAAAATGAGTATATACTGGTGTTTGTGATTTGTGGGGCAACTGCTTTTGCTGGGACTCTGGTGGATTTTGGGGAAAGTATTCTGTATCCTGATGAATGGTTATTATTCACAAGTGTTTATATCCATAACATGGCTTATGATTATGCTATGTATTTTATTTTTGCCGTAATGCTCCGTATTAGACAGAATGCTACGCTTTGTGGGTGAATATGATGCAAATGCTATGACTATGCAAAGAGGCACAAATCTGGGATTCGGATCCCGCTGCTGCAGAGATCCCTAGTTGATCTGTTTGAAATGGACATCCCAGCTGGGGAGGAGATCATTGGTAGATCTAATAAGATGATATTTGCTTGGGGATACGGGTCACTGATAGACCTATCCTAATAAATGAGAGGCCCAGCTGGGGTTTGTAGAAGCTTTCTTCACTCTGTTGTGATCCTTTCCTGTGTGGCTCTTTTGAATAGAGGCTGAAGATTATGTGGGGAGATGATTCCCTGACTCCTGTATTTTACTGAGGAAGAATGGTTAGTACTATGGCTGGGGAGAATTGTTGGTAACTCAGCTGGGGAGAGTTGTTGGAGGCAAACTCAGCTGGGGAGAAAGCACCTTGAGTGCTAAAATTGAGTGTTGATTTGCCAGCTTGCTGGGATGTAACTTGCATGCCCCAGGTTGCGTTCTGGATACCTGCAATCCTGCAAAGACAAGGAGACGCACAAAAGGTCCCGAGGTATCCTTTACTGGATTCCGTCATAGGAGTCAAGCATTCTCAAGAATAAGTATATTCCCTGCAAGCATGTGTTTCTATTTTTAGTGACAAACATCTGTACTTATGCAATTAGTTTTAGAGACATCAGACATTCTTTGCAAACGAAATATGTACAAGACGAAACATGACTGAAAACTCTGATTTTATTAATTCTTGTGCCCTGAATTGGCAAGATACAGTCAAAGAAACATATCTCCTGAAATGAGGAGATTGTTACAAATTGAGAAACAAAGTGCTGGCAGTGTTGATGACGCTTTAAGGAGCTTCCTCTCCTGCTATGACTCGTATGACTTTTGACTTTCTTCTCGTCTTGCTTTCTGGAGAAAGTTGATTCTGATTTAACCAAGTTGCTGACAATACAGACGAATTCAGAATGCAGTTGTTCGCTTATTCCCTTATTTTGCATGGATCGCCCTTTCGGGTTTTCAATCCATCGGGATACCCATTTTTGCCTGAGTTGTCCAATGCGGCTTTTCAACTCAGCGGGTGTACATCTTTTCATTTATTTCCCTTATTTTTGCCCGAGTCTTTTATTCTGTTTTTGACTCGCCGGGATGCCCTATTTTTGCCTGGACTTACATTCTGTTTTTGTGTCCAGCGGGTCATTTTTATGCGAAGTATTTTTTTACTGCATCTGAATTCACAGGGGACGGGAAATCTTCACCATCCATGGTGCTGAGCATCAGTGCTCCACCAGAGAAAACTTTCTTCACCACGAATGGTCCTTCATAATTTGGAGTCCATTTGCCCCTGTGGTCTGTATGAGGAGGGAGGATTCTTTTCAGCACAAGATCTCCTACTTGGTACTCTCGGTGCCTGACTTTCTGATCGAAGGCTCTCTTCATTCTCTTCTGATATAGCTGTCCATGACAGATTGCAGCCAATCTCTTCTCTTCGATCAGACTCAGTTGCTCGTATCGGGCCTTAACCCATTCTGCTTCGTTCAGCTTAACATCCATTAGTACCCGTAGAGAGGGTAATTCAACTTCAACTGGTAGGACTGCTTCCATACCATACACAAGTTGATACGGTGTTGCCCCAGTGGACGTTCTGATTGACGTGCGGTACCCATGCAAGGCAAATGGTAACATTTCATGCCAGTCTTTATAAGTGACTACCATCTTCTGCACAATCTTCTTGATATTCTTATTTGCTGCCTCAACAGCGCCATTCATCTTCGGCCTGTAAGGAGAAGAATTGTGATGTTGAATTTTGAAGTCCCGGCACAGTTCTGCCATCATTTTATTGTTTAGATTGGAACCATTATCAGTAATGATTCGCTCGGGAACTCCATATCGACAGATGATATCTCTCTTCAGAAATCTGGCTACCACTTGTCTTGTGACGTTTGCATATGAGGCTGCTTCAACCCACTTGGTGAAATAATCAATGGCGACCAAGATGAATCTGTGGCCATTTGAAGCAGTCGGCTCAATCTTGCCAATCATATCAATGCCCCACATGGCAAAGGGCCATGGTGAAGACATGATGTTCAGAGAATTGGGAGGCACATGCACCTTATCTGCATAGATCTGGCATTTATGGCATTTTCTGGCATAAGCACAACAGTCTGCATCCATTGTGATCCAGTAATAACCTGATCTTAGCAATTTCTTAGCCATGGCATGCCCTCCAGCATGGGTACCAAACGATCCTTCGTGCACTTCATGCATCAACAAACCTGCTTCCGTCTTGTCAACACATCTGAGGAGTACCATATCAAAGTTCCTTTTGTATAAAGATCCATCAGTGTTCAGAAAGAAACTCCCAGCAAGCCTTCTTAAAGTCTTCTTATCATTGGAAGATGCCCCAGGTGGGTACGTTTGATCCTCCAAGAAGCATTTAATGTCGTGGAACCAAGGCTTATCATCTTTGACAACTTCCGCCGCAAATACATATGCTGGTCTATCAAGTCTTGACACTGAAATCTGAGGTACAAAGTTAGCAGCTTGAACTTTGATCATGGACGAAATGGTAGCCAAGGCATCTGCAAACTGATTCTCGTCCCGAGGGATATACTCAAGCTTGACTGTTGTGAAGAAAGTCAATAACCTCCTTGTATAATCCCTGTAAGGTATCAGATGATCCTGGTGTGTATACCATTTTCCGTTGGTCTGATTGACTACCAAAGCTGAATCCCCGAATACGGTCAATGTCTTGATCCTGAGGTCAATGGCTTCCTCAAGACCCATAATGCAAGCCTCGTATTCAGCTTCGTTGTTAGTGCAGTTGAAAGTGAGTTTTGCCGAGAAAGGCATGTGAACTCCTTTGGGTGTAATGAGTACTGCACCAACACCACGACCATTCATGTTAACAGCCCCATCAAACATCATAGTCCATTCTTCTTCCGGGTCAGGCCCTTCAGTGTGAACAGGCTCCTCATGATCTTTTGATTTAATGAACATGATGTCTTCATCAGGGAAGTCAAATCTCATAGGCTGGTAGTCATCAATGGGTTGCTCAGCAAGATATTCAGATAGTACACTGCCCTTGATGGCTTTCTGAGAAGTGTACTGGATGTCGTATTCTGTGAGAATCATTTGCCATCTTGCAACCCGTCCGGTAAGAGCTGGCTTCTCGAAAATGTACTTAACTGGGTCCATTTTGGATATCAACAAAGTAGTGTGGGTCAACATATACTGTCTCAGTCGGCGAGCAGCCCACGCTAAAGCACAGCAAGTTTTCTCGAGCAGTGAATAACGTTGTTCACAGTCGGTAAACTTTTTGCTTAGGTAGTATATTGCATACTCTTTTCGACCAGACTCGTCATGCTGGCCCAGCACGCACCCCATTGACTCTTCTAATACTGTCAAGTACATAATCAGAGGTCTTCCCTCAACTGGAGGCATGAGGATTGGAGGTTCTTGCAGATATTCTTTGATCTTGTCAAAAGCCTTTTGGCAGTCTTCATTCCACCTGACCGTTTGTTCTTTCCTCAACAGCTTGAACAAGGGTTCACAGGTTGCTGTAAGGTGGGAGATGAACCTTGAAATGTAGTTCAATCGACCTAAGAAACCTCGAACTTCTTTCTCTGTTTTCGGTGCAGGCATCTCTTGGATGGCTTTGACTTTATCAGGGTCAACCTCAATCCCCTTCTCGCTTACAATAAAGCCCAGCAGCTTACCAGATCTCACCCCGAATGTGCATTTGTTGGGGTTCAACTTCAGTTGGTACTTCCTCAGACGTTTGAATAACTTGAGCAGATTCACCAGGTGATCTTCCTCTGTAAGGGACTTGGCGATCATATCATCCACATAACATTCTATTTCTTTATGGATCATATCGTGGAATAGTGTCACCATAGCCCGTTGATATGTTGCACCAGCATTCTTGAGTCCGAATGGCATCACTTTGTAACAGAACGTGCCCCAGGGTGTGATGAATGTTGTCTTCTCCATGTCTTCAGGTGACATTTTAATCTGATTGTATCCTGAAAATCCATCCATGAAGGAGAATACCGAGAACTGAGCCGTGTTATCCACCAATACATCAATGTGAGGTAATGGGAAATCATCTTTCGGGCTGGATCTGTTCAGATCCCGGTAGTCAACACACATTCTTACCTTACCATCCTTCTTAGGCACAGGTACTATATTAGCAACCCACGGTGGATAGCTAGTCACAGCAAGGAACCCGGCGTCCCATTGCTTTTGTACCTCTTCTTTGATTTTCATAGCCATGTCTGGACGAGTACGGCGCAGTTTCTGTTTGACCGGCGGGCATTCTTCTCTCAAAGGCAGCTTGTGCACGACAATATCGGTATCCAACCCTGGCATATCTTGATAAGACCAAGCAAATACGTCCACATACTCTCGAAGCAGGTCAATCAACTGTCCTTTTACTGAGTCTTGCAGGCAGGCCCCGATTCTAACTTCTTTCACGTCTTCATCCGTACCAAGATTGATCACTTCAACCTCCTCCTGGTGAGGAGTAATAACCTTTTCCTCCTGTCTCAACAACCTGGCTAGCTCTTCAGGAAGCTCATATTATTCTTCAACCCCTTCATCAGCTTGATTGATCGGATTGTCAAAGTCATACGAAGTCATAGCCGTGCTGTTGTCGGTGCTGTCAGGAAGGCACTCTCTGCAAGGGTTAAGTTGTTCATTTTAGTGATCTGATTTTAGTCTTATTTAGAAAGGTGAAATGAAGTTGTCATTTTGAAAACACCGCCATTTATTTTTTGTACAAAAAGAAAAATGGAAAAAACAGTGAGCAGAAAAGAAAAAGACTTGTTTGCAAAAAGATGTCTGATATTTCGTTAATTAATCTTGTTTGCACAAAAAGTACAGATGGCCCGATTACAAAATGAGTCTTGTCATCTTGGGCAAGATGCAATACTTTGATGCATGCTTATAAAAATACAGGAAATAATAATTACTCTGCATGAGTAACTCTTATAATTTCCTGGGAAGACCAGTTCGAGATACTGCTCCCCGGGATCTTTGGACGAATCCAGCTTTCCAGGTTGCGTTCCTCTTCCAGCTCGTCTTCCAGACAGTTGATAGCATCAGGGGCAAGCATCCCCCCACTCACAAAGTTGGGCTCTTTCGCAGCCGCTGCTTGATCTTGTTGAGTTGGTTTGTAACCCAACCCAAATCTGTCTTCTTTCTTCTCCACCGGTAGTAGCTTGCCCCAGCCTTGGGCAGTTCCTTCCTCAACAACCTTCCGGGCTTGTTGGTATGATGACATTGAAGTACCAGATACAGCAGATGTCTCATTCACATTCAAGGCTTCAAACCCCTGGCTCATTGTTTCAGGGATCTCCCCATCCATTTCAATGTATTTATAGGTAGCCAGGTGGCTGACAAAAATGTCCTCTTCTCCACAAATTGTAACGATTTGACCCTCCCAATCATATTTTAACTTCTGGTGAAGGGTAGAGGTCACGGCGCCAGCAGCGTGAATCCATGGCCTACCCAATAGACAGCTGTAGGCGGGCTGTATATCCATCACGTAGAAAATAGTTTTGAAGGTCTGCGGGCCAATCGTTACGGGCAGCTCAATCTCTCCCAGAACCGATCTCTTTGAGCCATCAAAAGCTCTTACCACCAGGTTGCTGGGTCTCAACGCCAATCCGTCATACTCTAGCTTCACCAAAGCCTTTTTAGGTAGGACATTAAGGGATGACCCCGTGTCTACCAGCACATGAGAAAGGACTGCCCCTTTGCATTCCATGGTGATGTGCAAGGCTTTGTTGTGGTTGCGGCCTTCCGTTGTCAAATCAGTATTGGTGAACCCTAGTCCGTGACTAGCATTAACATTTCCAACTACTGCTTCCAGCTGATTGACAGTGATCTCTTCAGGCACGTAAGCTGCGTGCAGGACTTTGAGTAGTGCATTCCGATGGGCTTCGGAGCACATAAGCAACGATAGGATTGAGATCTTGGAAGGCGTCTGGTGAAGCTGATCCACTATTTTATAATCACTCTTTTTGATGATTCGCATGAACTCATCAACCTCTTGATCGAATGGTGTCTTCAAGGCTTCTTTAACAGCTTGATCTTCCTGCACAGGGCTCTTCCCTTTTGCCTTGGCAGCAGCTTCTGCTTCGGCTGTGGGTCTCTGGATTTGTGGAGCGAAAAGACGTCCGCTTCGAGTGAAGCCTCCGCCTCCGCCCACATTGTCAATTTGCAGTGCAGGGGTTGATGATTCAAAAGTGATTCTTTGTCCTTCACAGTACAAGTCGGAGCCGTAATGCCAGGGGATGGCATTACTGCTTTCATAAGGCACGGGTCCAGGCACCGTGATGGTGACTGGACTGATTGCAGCTGTTGAAGGAACTGTGATAGTTTGTGGATCGTAATAAATTGTAACTGGTGCCCTGATGGGAGCAGCACCTTCTGAGTTGTAGACAGAGTTGTTTTCAGGATCGTAAAAGATTGTGACAGTTGAGACATCTTCATGATTTGTTGCTGGTGTTGTAGGAGATAATGGTGGAAGAATGGATGTTGTTGTTGTAGGAGCTTCAAAATGGAGTGGTGCTGGAGTTGTAGAAGAAAAATTTGTTGAAAACTGATCAGTTGAGATAATGGATGAAGTACTTGTTGATGAAGCCGAAGAATTGTCGGGAACAATGGTTGCTGCAGTTGTAGGAGGTTCTGACACCGTTGCTGATGAGATTGCTGGATTTGTTGGAAATGATGTAGTGATCTGAAGCTGGCCACTCTGAATAAGGCTGTCTATGCCATTCCTCAAATTATCGCACCCATTTACAGAGATATTGCAGTAAGCACAGCCTAACTCACACCTCGGGAACATTTGACATTCCAAGAGCTGAGCCTTGATTTCTACCAACGGTGTCCTGATCTGTCCCACACTGGTTATTAAATAAGACGGCTTGTCTTCTTCAATAGCGTTAATTCTAGGACCACCGTGGTTTGGCATCGGGTTCTTATTGACATTGGGTGGTGGTGCGAAATTCAGAGCTGTTGAGTCTACCAGGTCTTGTACCTTCATATGCAGGGCTCTGCACTTTTCTGTACTGTGGCCAGGTGCGTTTGAATGAAAAGCGCACCTAGCATTGGAGTCATAATTCCTGGGTAAACTGTTGGGATCCGGAGGTGCCAACGTCCTTAGCTCAACTAGGTTGAGTTTCAGGAGTTGTGGCAGCAGGGTAGCATATGGCATAGGGATCGGATCGATCACCCTATTAGCTTGAGATGGCCTCTGTTGGAATGGCCTTTGTTGACTATTGTTGTTATTGTTGTTGTAATTTCTTGGAGGATGCTGATTTTGCTGATGGTACTGAGGTTGCGGATGATAGTTTTGCTGCGGAGGTTGATAGACTGGCTGAGGATGAGCTGGAGCAGGAATGGTGACTGCTGCTATTGACCTTGGAACATAATGGGGCCTGCCCCTGTTGGAATGGATGGCATTGGCCTCGCCAGTTCTTCTCGGGCCTGCAAAAGGCTTTCTTGTACTACTGGACGAGCTTGCACCGTTGTCTGAGATCTTTCCCATTTTTAACAAGCTTTCAATTCTCTCCCCGGCTATGACAACATCTGCAAAGCTAGTGGAAGAGAAAGCAGCCAACCTGTCAATATATGTTCCCTGAAGGGTGTTCATGAACATATCTGCCATTTCCCGTTCAGACATAGGTGGTTGAACAGCGGCAGCCAGTTGCCTCCATCTCTGTGCATATTCTTGGAAACTTTCCCTTGACGACTGTGACATTCCCATTAGGAGGGTCCTGTTGGGTGCCATGTCTAAGTTATACTGATACTGTCTGATGAAGGCCTCTGCCAGGTCCTTCCAGCATCTGATAGTTGCTCTTGTCAAGTGAGAGTACCATTCTCTTGACGCTCCAGTTAAGCTGTCTTCGAAATAGAACATCCAGAGCTTTTCATCCATAGTATAGGCCTTCAGCCTCCCCAGAAATGATTGTAGATGAGTCCGGGGACATGAAGTCCCGTTGTATTTTTCAAAGCAAGGAGGCTTGAACTTATGGGGAATCCTGACCCCGTCTACCAAGCCCATGTCCATGACATCGAAGCCCAAAGAGTTTTGAGATTCTAAGGACCTCAACTTCTCAGCTATCTCATCCAATCTTCTATCATAAGCTTCTTCCCCAGCACCCATTACTGTAAACTGGTCCTCTTGGGGGTCTTCTTGAAGTACCCTGGCTGCAGTGGCAGTCCCTTGAACATTTGCAGGGATATTGACTTCAGGATGGAGGTGTGGCCCAAAGACAGGGGGGTTAACATGAGGTTGTACCCTTTCGTTGTTACTTGTGCCAGCAGTTCCCACATGGGGCTCCTCTTGATTCTGCCTTTCAACCATGGCTCTCAGTCTTTCCTGGCTCTGAGCCATGTTGTTCATCACTTCCATGAACTGCGTCATTTGATTCCTCATTTCTAGCCTTTCGTTTGCCATTTGATTTCTGACCTCAGTAAGGTCCTGCTGCATCTGATCCATTTGAATTCCCGGAAGGTTGTTTCGGGTTGGATAACGGTGCGGACGGTTGAGGGGAAATACCCGGCGCCTAGCAATAGTTCCTGAGCATCACAACAGAGGTTAGCAACAATAAATCAAAACCTACAAAACAAGCAAAGGGTTAGCATGCAATGCAGTTATGCTTATTTGCTCTCAAGGTATCCGGTTTGGCATTCAGTTTTGACCCTTCCAGACCCTTGAAGATGTTGTTGTTGTTGCTTGAAGAAAACTCAGATGAAACAAACTATCACAAATATATTACAGAAGGTGAAATAATACAACTTGTTCATTTTACAACACAAGCCCTCTAAGGGGTCAAAATACATTACAAGAAAATAAAAGTACACGGAAAGAAAGCAACAACAAACAAATGGTCAAACACCAAGACCAAACTCATCCTCACGAACTTCCTTGAGAAGTGCTTCGGTCACAGGATCAGCCGGACGCTCCGTGAGATTCCTGATGAGGAGGTTCCGGGTTGTAACAGCTGCTGTTAGCTTCTTGTGCTGAGTTTGTTCTTTTGACCTCTTCACCCCTGCTTTGATCTTCAGCTCTGATATCTCCCTCTGGGCTGCTGCCAGGGCTTCTTGCTGTTCTTTTGCACTAGCTTCCAGTTGCTCCATCTTGTCTTGAACTCTCTTGTCTTCCAAAGTACGAGCCTCGGTGATCCTGACCCACCGAGCCTGACTCTCCTTCAGATACAAGTCTGTCCTTGCTCTCTGGAACTGGGCTTCTTTGCAAGCATTCTTCAGAATTTGTTCTCCAGCCTTTGACTTTTTGATATAATCCCCAGACTTCTCAATCTTAGTCAGATGATCTACTCTCATTTTCTCCAACCTTTCAATCTCCCTCATACCTTCACTCCTCTCCCGGAGGGTCTTCTGCAAAGCCTGGGTTAGCTTCTCATTTCTTTCCTTCAAGCTCTCATACTCCTCCAAACTGATAGTGGAAGGGGGTGGTGCTAAAGATGATTCAGGCATGTCTTCTATGGTAAAGGGCATCCCAGAGAATTGGGCCCTGGCACGGGACCACTCATAATATTGTGCTGATGCCACATTGCTGCACTTCCCCAAAATGGTTACTCCCTTGGTTTGAACATTATCCCAGGCCCAGGCAGCCTGCCTAACAACAGCCAAACTAACCTTGTTCTCACAATAGAGAGTCTCCACCAAATCCTGTGCCTTAGGAGCATGGACCAATGCATAGCCCAGTTGCCTTCTGAACAGCAGAGGATTGTAATTGATACTACCCTTAACTCCTATTAAAGGCACATTGGGAAAATGCCCACAGCTGGTGATGATATCCCTGCCCTTGGTGCTTTGAGTGCACCATCTGATGTCAGCTGAAGTTAGAACAGTGAGTCTCTTAGCCCAGTTGCTTTGCTGATGAGGGTTTAAAAATGCATCTGTCCTGGGTAGATGCTTGAGAAGCCAAGTGTGGAACAATGGAGCACAACACCTTACTAATCTTCCCCTCTGCTTTTCATTCCTTTGATGCACTGAATAGTAGAGATCCCCCAATAAAGTGGGCACTGGGTTCTTCAGGATGAACAAATGGATAACATTCTTGCTAATGAATCGAGGCTCATCTGCAAACAATACAATTCCATATATGCTCAAGGCCAGTAAGGCACAGACAGCTTTCCATTCTCCCAAAGAAGCTTTCAGGGCAGCTTGAGAGATCAAGAAATCCAGATGGAACCCAGGGATTCCAGCTTTAGAGGTCATATGCTGCTCAATCAGGACCGGTTCCAGATGCAAAGCCTTGGCTACTTCTCCATTGCTGGGAAAGACCATCTCAGGGTTGAAAGGGATTCCAGCCCTGATAGGCACACCAACCAAAGATGAGTATTCTTCTAAAAGAGGGCCCAATTGAAAGTCTTGAAAGGTGAAACATCTTAGTGGGGAATCATAGAACTGAATGCAGGTGTGGATCAGGCTTCTCTGTGACGGGTCCAGATCCATAACCATATCAAGTATATCTCCATAACTTTCCCTGAACAATGGTATGTGATCTGGAGTGATCAGGGTTTGAATCCTCCTGATATCTGATAGCTCTGGTTGGAAGAAGTGATAGGTGATATTGCTCTTTTTAGGAGCCATGATGCTGAGACTGAGTAGAGACAGGTGCTGATGATAATACTGAAGAAGTGGGCCACTGACTGGCTGGTGCAGGTGATAACTGAAGCAGATAACTGATGAAGATAGGTCAAAACTGAAGATGGGGTCAAAACCAAAACCAAATGAAGATGGATACCCTGAAACACAAATAAGCAAATGTCAATATGATGCAATGATTATGTATGCAAATGAAATGCAAGGGTCTGTGATTGAGCTGGATCTGATCAAAACTCTGATATAGGTCCAAGTGTGCTCAAGAATTCCAGATGAGGTCTATAAATTCAGTAACCAAGGTGGGGGACTCAAATAAAGAGCCACATGTCCAAGGTTTTAGAATCACAAGAACTGTCCCAAAATGGAGTATTCTTAATCAAGTCAAAGTAACAGGGTATTCTGAGGTCAAGGCACCTGCAAACCTGTAAACAGCCCAACCCCCTCACAGGTGGTGTTCTAAAACAAGGATCCTCAGACTTGGATCAGTTATGAGAAGTGTAAACACTTCTAACCCGGAGGTACAGTGTTTACAATAACCATAAAAGTTCCTCCTCTAATTCTCCTCAGTTTCCGAAGGTCAATACTAAAAGGTCATCCAGACTTAGCAGGCTTCCCAGATAGCCCTAGCATTGCAGGAAATCTGCAACACAGAGTTCTCAAGAAGAAACCCATATCTGAACCGTGTTTCATATTCCCGCACCAGACCGAGATGGAATGGGAAAGAATATGATTCACTCTAGCCTAGGTGTCACTCAGGTCCCAGGTATAGGACCTTAACTCTCAATGAATCACCCCACCCACCAAAACAAAAAACCAGATCCAGCCAGCAGCATGACAGTATGATATATGAAAAACTGTAAAGAAAGCAATAAATAAAGCTGTACAGAAAGCAATAAATAAAGCAAATATACAAACTCAAATAGCACATAACACCCCCAATAAACACAAATCAAACAAGCGCTAGGAGGAACCCACAAAAAGAACCAGAAGCCCTGGTTGCAATATAAGGGTCCCCAGCAGAGTCGCCAAGCTGTCGCTCCCACTAAATGAAACCGGGTCAGATAGGGTACAGACGCGAACGGTCAGCGAGAGGGACAGTGAGGACACACAGCCGTGAACTCACTGGAGTGGTTATGCTAGCCTTTATTTAGCTCATTTTTTGTTCAAGAGGATAGAATTCTAAGTTACTTTTTCCTTGAAGTGTCTTCAAGTGGTTAGATCTCTCATACCTTAGTTCTTTTCTTTTTAGGTTAGTCACTTCATTTCCTCCCATTCTTTAATTTTCAAAATCTTCCCCTTTTTTTAAGGATTCTTATTTTTAAAATATTCATAACTTTCTTAATTCAAACCTTGACTTTGGTCAAGTGGATTTTTAGCTTTTCTTTTCATTTTTTAATAAATGCTAATGAACTTAAGCATATTGACACCATTTTTAAAAGACCATAAATTTTTTTACAAAAACTCATTCACTCTTTTTGTGTCATTGTGCACTTTTTATTTTAAATCTTTTCATAAGTTTAGACATGATTCATCCTTTCTAGCGGAATTATTCTCTAAGGGATGATGATTTGTCTTTACATTCTTAAAATCAGTCAAAACCGACAAATAACTTTGTTCTTTTTACCTTGAACTACGAGGTTTTAATCTTACATTGCACTTTGTGGGTATGTAGGCATAAGATGGTAAACCTCTCCAAACAAAAAAACATTAAAAATTAATTCTTTTCTTATCCCCTCACTCTCATTTAATAAACCCTTTTCAAACCAAAAGCGTAAATATTTCAAAGGGCTTCTGTCGCTCCCACTAAATGAAACCGGGTCAGATAGGGTACAGACGCGAACGGTCGGCGAGAGGGACAGTGAGGACACACAGCCGTGAACTCACTGGAGATGAATAGAGTCGCCAGCTAGGCATTTTTATCCCGAAGGAAAGGTAATGCTGCATAAACCTAGGAAGAGATGGATAAGACGGTTGCGAACCAGAGAGACTGAGAAAGGGGGTTGGTTACAACCTGGGAAGGTATTAGCACCCAGATTGTTCGCCGTACTCGACGGGATCCACGCTTAAAAGATTTGTGTTTTAAAGGGGTAGTGTCAGTGCAATTTGTGTATAAAATAACTGGAAAAGGATGTACAGGTGTCAGTGTGAGAAGTGTGAAGTGTAATATGTACAGTGTCAGTGTGAGAACAGGAATAAGATGCTCAAGATCATGAGGCTTAAAGAATAATGCTGGAAGGAGGGGGAATATACAGAGACTTTTGTTCGATAACTGTTAAGTTATGCCTACGTATCCTCTCGTGCAATGAGGAAGTCAGAACACCGTAGTTCGACCCAAAGAGACTGAAAGATGAATTGACTGATGAACTGCTTGCTTGTCTATGCTCAAGTGTATGACCTGTCTGGCTCAGGTGCAAACTGTCTTGCATTAGACGGAAGAAGCAAGTTCTCGGTTATGAGTGAATGAGATGAGAAAAGAATCCCGGAGGAGACGATTATTGTTTGTTTTTTGAGTTTTCAGTCTTTTATCGCTTTTTGGAAGTTTGTCATAAGTTAATGAGCTTAAGCCTAAACCAATGGATTTAGTAAACTCATCACATCTTCCCTCTGATTAGGGGTAATGAGAATACCTTAAGTGTGAAGTCAGATTCTCACACTTAAACACCTTTGGTGTAGGATTAGGATCATTAACCTACTTGTGATTATTTAGATGTTTTTGTTGTTTTTGTTTAGTGTTGAGTAATGAGATTAAGCCATAATCAGGGATTAAACAGACTCATTACACCATCCTAATAGAAGGATAATAGATGAGAGTGTTTAAGCTGAGGAAAGCTCCTCAACTTAATCCATGATTAGGGATTAAACTCATGACAAAACAAGCCTTTGATTAAGTGGATTTTATTTAATGGTTTGATGATGAAGTGATTTTTTATGATTTGTAAGATAACTTGAGGGGGACTTGTCCATTAACACTAGGGTTAGTCCTTCTTAACCAGTTAAGGAAGAATTAGAACCCTAATGCAAGGCCCAAGTTACAAGTGTGATGTCTTGATGATTATTAAGTGAATTGATTAAGAGATTTAAACACATTAAGGGTTTAACACTTAGGATTAAAGTTATACACTCCATCCTAAGAGAAGGATGCAGGCATAAGCTTAATCACAAAGCCTTAAAGCCTTTAGGGTTTAGTCCCTGCTTATGAGGTGAGAAGAGAAGACTCAAAGAGATGACACAAAGGTAAAATCTAAGAGGGGAGACTAATCAAAACCCTAATCATTGTCATACATGGTTGTTCCTAAGGTTTGTGAGGTTTGCAAAAGAAGATCTTCAAAGGAACTACCAGGAAGCAGATGAACAGGATCAAGAGAAGCAAAGTGACTTGCTTCATTCAAGAAGTCAAGTCACTTGAAGAAAGAAAGTAAGAAGAACAAGAATGAGCAAGCTCAAACTCAAACACAAACAAAAATGCAGCAATGGATGCAAGGGAGATGAAAAGAAAAGATATGAGAAGTGAAGGCAAATTCACTTCTCAAGTTTACTTACCACCTGAAAAGTTAGAAAGAAATGCAATGCAATGCCAAAGGGGATGAAATGGTATGATGCTAAACAAAACCAGAAGCATGTTAGTGATGATAATGATGCTATGAAGTGCTATAAACATGAGACAAGGCATGGAGATGTTCATACAAGTTCATGGATGCAAGTGATGCAAGTTAAGGAACATGAACTTACATGAAAAGTTATGAAACATACATGGCAAACAACATGGCAAATGCAAGATGCAATGATCACACATGCTTTCTATATGTCTTATGATTTCAAATGAATCAAATGTATGCTTGAAATGTCATGGCAAGTCATGTTATGCAAGAGAATGCAAGATGGATGCATATGGAAGCCCAAATTAGGGTTTATGATCCATACATCAAACAAAAACCAAAAACAGAAGCAAACCCTAAGATAAAAAATGGAAAATGCCACCCAAAGAAACCCTAAACCTATACTAAACCAAAGTCCAAAGGGGAGGTCTCAACTCTTAACCCATCTCAAGTTATGATTTTTACAAGTTATTAGGGTTTTTAGGGTTCCTAAACAAAAGAAATACCAAACAAATTGAAAATGAGGAATCAAATCATGGCCATTTAACCCTAGAAACTACATGCTAAACACAAAACAATGCAAAAAGAATCAATGTCCAACTCTTCTCAAATAGGCAGAAATGATTTTTTGAACTTATGATCAAAATAATGCACAAAAAATGATTTAATTCAATGAAAAATTCTCAAAATGCATCAAGATCAAAAAAGAAATTTGGTTTGAAGATTGGACAATGTTTCTAAATGTCTTAGAACATTTCATGAATTTTTTGGTGATTTTTAAATACCTAAAAGTATTTTTAATAAATTAATTTCCATTAATCAATTAAAAATAATCTTTTAAATATTTAAAAATACTTTTTAAATGATAAAAAATAAAATGAAAATATTTTTGGGTCATAAAAATTAATAAAACTTATGAGAAAAAGTTTCATAATTTTTAGATATTTTTTACTATTTTAAAATAATTGTGCAATTTAAATGAAAAGAAAATGAATTAAAAGTGAATAAAATGAAAGTAATCAGAAAGGGTGGCCAGGATTGAGTCTGAGTTTAAATGGATTGACCACGCGCCAGATCCAAGGGTCCTGGTTGCTTCTGTGTCAATTAATTAAATTATGATTAATTAAGCTTAAACACGTGGATTAGGGCTAATCAAACAGATCTGGACCACACACACACGCGGGAGGTCAACGCTTTCAACGCATCCAACGGTCCAAATTCAAATGGGGATTAATTACATGATTAGGGCACAAATGACTTTCAGGTGGCCGGAGAAGACTTCCGGTCGTCTTCTCCGGCCAGCATCTCCCCTGAAAATCCCCAAAACCCCAAAAACCTAACTAAAATGAAATCTAAGAATTGGGAAATGATCCCCACTCACTCACGAATCAAAACCCTCACTCAAAACAAATTTATTCTTCCTAACAAGGTTGAATCGAAGCAAGAAAGAATTAGGGCACGCAAGTTTCAGAAAGCAATTAAACTCTCATTTCATCACCATTTCAAAAACTAAAAGCATACTCATGATCAGGAAGACATGTAGAACAAGTTTAAAACAAAAGAAATGATTTCTGGAAAAATATTTTTCAAGCTACCTGAGATTCAAAGCTTTCACTCTGATGACTTTCTGGCCACTTCCTTCAGTGCAATCCACTCCACTTGACCCTCTGGTGATGCTTGAATGCTCAAGAGGAATTTATGTTGGCTGGATGAGGAGTTTGACAAGCTTCTGCTCAAGCTCAGTCAGAAATGGCAGGGATGATTCAGGCAGTTTCAGGCCATTGTGAGTGGTTCTTTGTGATCCAGATGGTGAGTGGAGAAGCTTTGTAAAGTTTGTTTGGATGTTTGTAAGCTGTGGAAGGTGATTCGAAGAGAAATGCAGGCTGAGGTGAAAATGGTGAAGTGGCTTTGTGGTTGGTTTCAGGCCTGGCTCTTGGCTGGTTTCTTCTCAATGGATCATGGTGAGTTGAAGTGTGGAAATGGTTTGGATGTTTTGTGGCTGGGCAGAGAGATTCGAAGCAAAATGCAGCTAGGGTGTGTTTTGTGAATGTGTTGTTATATGAGGTTTCAGCCTTGCTTCTTTAGTGTTATGGCCAGCATATGGAAAGTATTTTTTAATCCCATAGGTCAGGGGATGTGACATGGCCTGCTGTGATAGGTAAGTCACCTTTTGCAAAATGTCAACTTCTTTGTAAGAGAAAGTATGGGCAGCTTCTAGGCTAGTACATGGGCTGTGTGATGCGCAGCAAGATGAGGGGAAAGGGATAGCTTGGTTCAAGGGCCAATGCAGCAAGTGGGTGAAGTGATCATGATGATTTTGCAAGTTGCTTGCTTTTTGGTTCATATGGAAAGATCTTGTCCCAAAAGCCATGAAACATGAGCAATGCCTAGTCCATTCTGAATTTTAGGACTTACATGATGTTTATGTGATGGTTTGATGCCAATTAGAAGTTGCAATTTGCCTTGGTACATGATTTTGCCATTTTCACACTTGGTGCATAACTTGAAAATCAATGATTTTTGCCAACTTTGTCACACCATAACTTTTGATCCAAGAAGAGTTTGATCATGTTCTTGTACTTTTTGAAAAGGGAAAGATGAGATCTACAACTTTCATGACCAAAGTTTTTCCATTTGAAGCATTTTTGGATCAAGAATCAAGGCTTGAAAAATGACCTAAAATGAAGCATTCTTGAAAAGTCAACTATGCCCAAAAAGTCAACATTTGCCAAAACTCCAAATTCTTGATTTTTGTGAACTTCAACCTTCTTCCATGATCAAATAAAGATCATATACACTCAAAATGATGAAGATCACCCATTGGTTGGGTCATTGGGGGCCTCAGATGCCCTGATTTTGCACTGACTTGTCCAGAAAGTCAACCCTTGATCAGATGACTTCCCCATGGAATTTCTTCATGAAAATTGATATGCATACTCCCTATACCATATAGAGACCAATGGAAACAAGAATGACCAAAAAATTTGGAGTTATGGCCTCTGAAACCAAAACCCTAATTTTTAGGTCAACTGTGCAGTCAAACCTGGCTCTGCATCCATCCAAACCCTAGTTCTTGTGATTCTTTGGAATTTTTGACTTTGAGAAGATGTGATATGATACTTGAACACATATGGGTCCCTTTGAAGTGATTGGTTGCCTTTGGGGTGGCTCAAGGGGCTCTTGGATTGCTCAGATCACAAACCCTAGATGCAGATGCCTTAGAAACTATGCAGTGAATCAAAAGTGAGATGTGAGATGTTATGATTGTGTTTATGCATATGAGAATGATCACAAGCCATGGTGTGAATGGGTGAGGGCAAATTTGGGGTGTTTACAGCTTCCATGAAGTACCACGGATGTTTTGGGTGCTAGCACCTTCCCATTTCGTAACAAACCCTCTTACCCATTCTTTGTTTGTTTCTTTTAGCCTTTTTCTTTGAGATTCATTTTTTAGGATTTATTCTCTCTTTTTTTCTTTTCCTTTTGGAATGAAATAAAAGCGCAATAGTGACTCTATTTTCATAGAGTTAAGTTAATTAATAGCTTACACTCACAATTTTTACTGCTACACTACCTTACAATGATACCCTTTATTTCTCGCAATCTTGTGTATTTATTATGTACCATGCTCCCTATTTCGACATACGTTATTTAATTCTTTTACTTTTGTCGTTGTTTCATTCGCTAGGAGCACCCTTAGAGACTATGATTGACCTCTCCTTGTTTTGATAGCTTACACTCACAATTTCGACATCTATTTTCATAGAGTTAAGTTAATTAATAGCTTACACTCACAATTTTTACCGCTACACTACCTTATAATGATACCCTTTATTTCTCGCAATCTTGTGTATTTATTATGTACCATGCTCCCTATTTCAACATACGTTATTTAATTCTTTTACTTTTGTCGTTGTTTCATTCACTAGTGTAAACACCCCAAATTTTCCCTCACTAAGTTCACACCATGGCTTGTGATCTTTCATGTTTGTATATGTTTAAGCATATCACATCATATTGCATTTTGTTTCATTGCATTAGTTCAAGTTCATCTGCATCTAGGGTTTGTGATCTGAACAATCCAAGGATCCATCTGAGCCACTCCAAAGGCTTCCAATCATTCCAATAGGGTCCATGTATGTTCTATCATCATATTATATCCCTCAAAGATCAAAGAAGTCAAAAAATCACAAGAGCTGGCAAAGCATGGAAGCAGAGCTAGGGTTTCATTGCACAGATGACCTGAAATTAGGGTTTTGGTTTCAGAGGCCATAACTCAAATTTTTTTGGTCATTCTTGTTTCTAATGGTCTCAATAGGTTATAAGGACCATGTGTACCAAGTTTGATGAAGGAATTCATTGTGGAAGTCATTTGTTCACTGGGTAACTTCTTGAGCAAGTCAGAGCAAAATCAGGGCATCTGAGGCCCCCAACAATGGAAACAAAGTGGATTTTTCATCAAATTGAAGTCATATGATCTTTATTTGATCATTTAAGGGCTTGGAAGTTCAAAAAATTGAAGAAAATTGAGCTAAACCAAAAGTTGCCAAAAATGGAAATGACTTGTAATGGAAGCTTTCCATTTTGGGAAAGTTTTTCAACCTCCTCTTTCTCAACCAAAAATGCTTCAAATGAAAAATTGTTGGTCATGAAAGTTGTAGATTGGATCATTCCCTTTCCAAAAAGTACAAGAACAAGTTCTAACTCATTATAGAACTCAAGTTATGATCTTTCAAAGTTGGCAAAAATCCTATAATTTTCAAGAATACACCAAAGAGGGATTTTTGCAAAACCACTTGCCAAGCCATTTTGTGACCTCTAATACACTTCTATGCATCATACAAACATAATACATTGCCTAAAAATCAGAATTGCCCAAAGAACCATCTCATTTCATGCCTTGCACATCAAGAAATTCAAAAGGGACCAAAACTCTTCAAATTTGCAAAAGGGCACAAAACCTCTCATAAACTAGCTGAATCACCATAAAACCAATTCCATGACTCTCCTTGATCTTTGCTAAGCCAGGACAAGCCAAAAGCCAGCTGCAACATGAGCCCATACCTCAAGTACAAGTTATGTTGACAATTTGGCAACTATCCCATACCAATCACCACAGTCCACAACAACTCTTCTGACCTATCAAGCATTGTTATGTGGACAAAATGCAGCTCATAACACACAACACACAAGCCTAAAACTTCAGAATCACTAAGTTCCCAAAAATCACCCCAAGAGCAAAAGCTTTCGAAACTCACAGCACACACCCTCAAACTTTAAACTCTTTTCATCAATCAACTCAGCTTCATCAAAGGATCATTTCCCACCCTTCATTGCAGCCTAAACACACCCAAAATCAAAACATGATTCTGGTGCAGCAAGAGTGCAAGCTCTCAAACCAGCCATTACAAACTTCTTCCAAGCATCAAAGCTTCATCAGGAGGTCAAGAGGAGTGGGTTTGCACAAGAGAGGATGTCCAAAAGCTCCAAACTGAGGAAGCTCAAGCTCAGGTAACTCCAAGAACTTTTTTCCAGAACCTTCGTTTTAAGTTCTTAATTGATTATATGTGCTCTCCTGATGATCATGATGTCTTTACTTTTGAAAATGATTGAGAAACAAGCATGTATGAAGCTTCTGAAATTTCTGTTTGATTTTTCGTTTTGCTTCGAATCTTGATGTTCATGTGAAATAAATGAAATTTGTTGGTTGATTCTTATTTAGAATGAGGTGAGGATCATTTCTGGAGAGTTTGGTGAGTTTATTTTACGTTTTGAGTGAGATAGCAAGAATGAGTTGCCGGAGAAGATGACCGGAGCTAGCTCCGGTCACCTGAGAGTGATTAGAACCCTAATTAGGGTTTAGTGGCCAGGTTTAAATGTCAGCCATAGGATCCAGTTTCGCGCGCGTGTATACGGTCCAGATCATTTCACTTAAGATTAATTATTAATTAATTAGGTTAATTATATAATTAAATCAGATTAAATCCTGTCCACCCATCTGCGCACGCAGTCAGCCCATATTCAAACCTGGTCCATTGGATCAGTTGACCAGCCTTTATTTCAATTTTTATTTCATTTCATTCCTTTTATTTTGCATATTTAATTTAAAATACTTAGAAAATTCCAAAAATATTTTTCTTCTGCATTTTGATTTCAAATATTTTTCTTCACCCAAAAACATTTTTATTTTTATTTTTTGCATTAAAAAACCATTTTAAAAATATTTAAATGTTTATTTTAATTAATTAATGGAAATTAATTAATTAAAATATCATTTAGGTTTCTAAAAATTCCAAAAAAATTCACATTGCATCTTAGGACATTTAGAAGCATTTTCAAACCATTCATACAAATTTCTTTTTGGTTTTGATCCAACTTTGACATTTTTCTTGAATTTAGGGTTCATAAAAATCCCTTTTTTGAACCCTAACTTCAAGAATTCTTTTCTGCCTAACCATGAAAGGTTTGACATTGGTTCTTTTTGCATTGATCTTCATATAACATGTAGTATCTAGCATATTTTTGTCACAAGTTTATCTTGCATTTTCCATTTGATTTGCATTTTTCTTTAGGTTAAGAGTTAGGCCTCCTCCTTTGGGGTGTGATATCATATGGGGTTAGGGTTCCTTTGAGTTCATTTGCAATTTTTTATCTTATGTTTTGCTCCTGTCTTTGACTTTTGTAACTCATGTTGCCTTAAAACCCTAATTTCTCATGTTCATTTGCATACATCTTGCATATGCATTCATACATGAACTTGCCATGACATTTCTTGCATTCCTATGACATATAAGACATCTTATGACATACTAGAATCATGCTTGATCATTTCTTCATTCATTTTCTACGGTGTGCCTTCATTTCATTCCATAAACTTTCATGAACTTTCAAACTTCAAAGCATGCATCCTTTGCATCCCATCTCTTGTATGAACATTCATAACACTTGACATGCTTTTGCATCATCTCACAGCATCATTTGCATCATGTATATGCTTCTGGTTTTGGTTTCACCTTTGCATACATTTCATTTTCATGTCATTTCTTTCCTTAATGCTAACATTTTCAGGTGGTAAGTAATTTGAGAAGTGAATTTGCCTTCACTTCTCACTTCTCTTCTCATTCTTCTTATGCATCATTGCTGCATTTTTCTTTGCTTTGGAGTGAGCTTGCTCATTCATTTTCATCATTCACTTTCTTTCTCCAAGTTACTTATCTTCTTCAGTGAAGTAAGTAACTTATTTCTTCTACTTCTCCTTCTTTCATCTGTTTCTTCCATTGGCGGCTTCTCTGAAGAGCTCTTGAAAGCCTCACAAACCATAAGAACATCCAAGCATGACAATAATTAGGGTTTTGGTTAGTCCCCCTTTAGTTTTTACCTTTGTGTCTTCTTTGTGTCTCTCTTCTCATCTCATAATTAGAGACTAAACCTTTAAGGTTTTAAGACTTTGTGATTAGGGTTATGCCTGCATCCTTCTCTTAGGATGGAGTGTATAACTTTAATCCTAAGTGTCAAACCCTTAATTTGTTTAAACCTCTTAATCAATCCATCTTAATAATCACTAAGACAATAGCTTGTAACTTGGGCCTTGCATTAGGGTTCTAATTCTTCCTTTATTGGTTAAGATGGACTAACCCTAGTGTTAATGGACAAGTCCCCCTCAAGTTGTCTTACAAACCATAAAATCCACTTATTAATCTCACCCTTAATTAAAATCCACTTTAATAAAGGCTTGTTTTGTCACGAGGTTAATCCCTAATCATGGATTAAGCTGAGGTATCTTCCTTAGCTTAAGTGTGCTCATCTATTATCCTTCTATTAGGATGGTGTAATGGGTTCATTAATCCTTGACTATGGCTTAAACTCATTACTTAACACTAAACAAAAACTCAAAAACATCTAAATAATCACAAGTAGGATAATGGTCTTAATCCCGCATCATGGTAATTAAGTTTGAGGTGCTTACCTCATACTTAAGGTATTCTCATTATCCCTAATCAAAGGGAGGATATGATGAGTTTACTAACCCTTGGTTTAGGCTTAGGCTCATTAACTTATGACAAACACCAAAAAGCAATAAAAGATTGAAAACACAAAAAACAAACAATAATCGTCTCCTCCAGGATTCTTTTCTCACCTCATTCACTCACAAACGAGAACATGCTTCTTCCGTCTAATGCAAGAGAGTTAGCACTCGAGCCAGACGAGTCATACACTTGAGCATAAACAAGTAAGCAGTTCACAAGTCAATTTATCTTTCAGTCTCTTTGAGTCGAACTACGGTGTTCTGACTTCCTCACTGCACGAGAGGATACGTAGGCATAACTTAACTGTTATCGAACAAAAGTCTCCGTGTCTTCCCCCTCTTCTGACATTCTTTTAAGCCACAATCCTAAGCATTTCACTTCCCTTTTTGCACTGACACTTGTACATTATTTTCCAGCCTTTGCACACAGATAGCACAGACACTACCCCTTTAAACACAAATCTTTCAAGCGTGGATCGCGTCGAGTACGACGGACAATCTGGGTGCTAATACCTTTCCAGGTTGTAACCAACCCCCTTTCTCAGTTTCTCTGGTTCGCAACTGTCTTATCCATATCTTTCTAGGTTTATGTAGCATTACCTTTCCTTCGGGATAAAAATGTCTAGATGGCGACTCTTTTCATTCTTTTCATTTTCTCTTCTCGCCGACCGTTCGCGTCTGTACCCTATTTGACCCGGGTGTCTTTTAGTGGGAGCGACAGCTTGGCGACTCTGCTGGGGACCCTTATATTGCAACCAGGGCTTCTGGTTCTTTTTGTGGGTTCCTCCTAGCGCTTGTTTGATTTGTGTTTACGGGGGTGTTATGTGCTACTTGTGTTTATTTATTTGCTTTATTTATTGCTTTCTGTATGTAATACCTCAAAATTTGCCCTCATATTTATTCCCTTTATCGGCTTATCGTTTCGCATTCATCTGCATTTCTCACTAGGTCATTAACATCATAATAGTGCATTTCATGGATTCATAGGGCATGTGATCAAGGCCCTGGGAATTTAGGGTTTTGTACTTTATCCGTGTCTGTCAGGGATTGAAATGATGGAGAATATTCACTGGACAATGATTCCACTTCAAATGCGGTTGTTCAGTTGTGTTTCGATTCAGATGGGAGTTTGACCTAGTTAGGGCCAAACTATTAAAAGATTGTTGCAACTGCAAGATTATTTTGGGCCACTGGAAGGTTTCTTAAACAATGCGTATTCAAAGTTCAGGTTGTCGTGTGTTGAAATTCATCAGTTTATCGAGCAGTCTCGTGTGAAGTTTGGTTTGAATCTTCAGTTTATCAGTGATTCATCTTGTTTTGAATGGTCATAGCATGTTTCAGACGATTCGAAAGGGGTGTGATTTATCTGGAAAATTGTGCAGTGGTTCAGAAGTGGTCGTGCCCATAGGCTTGTGGAAAGAATTCAAAATAGGCTTTGGGCTAAAATCGAGACTTCATATCCATTCATTGCTTTGTTCTCATTGTTATAAGCCATTCCCGATTATTCCATTCCACTTTCATTTTTTCAATGTCCATCATTCTCTATGTTTTCATTAATCCATTTTTTTATTATTTCTTTTATTCATCTTTCCATTTATTTTTGTCCATATCCAATTACCTATATAATTCTCTTTTTTATAAATTCCATTTTGTGTCAATATTCATAATTGTCACATTTATCACAAATTCATTCCATTTGCTTTTAAATTCACCCATTATTTTTTTTTACAACCATAACCCATTGAAATTGAAATTAAAAAAATGGATAAATGTAAACTAGTTAATACCATTACTATTATTATGCCAGATTCACCTGCAGTTGTGATCATCCCATTGGGTTGGAGTTTGTTTGGATTGTTGGTTGGTGGGCTTGAGTCAAAATTCAAATATTTACAGATCCTGAAACTTTTCGTTTAATGGGTAAAGAGTATACTCTTGTTATTTCCTATCACAAACGTGATGTCAATGTGGATTGGATTATAGCTCAACGTCTCTTCTGGTTTACATAACATGGGTTTTCGTGGTTGTTGAGGGGACTATTAATTTGTTTCAATGGCCATCGCCACTATCCCCTTTGAAGGGTGATGCATTTATAGCATTTAGTTTGGCAATTGTGACTGCACTCATGCAAGTGTTCTAATCCTGCCAAGGTTTCGTCTTCGAAGTCCAAAATCAGGAAAGAAAAGGAAAAGCTAACGCAGAATATAGAAAAAAATGACAGAGCTACTTTCTATTCCATAAAATTGACTTCTACATTATTCTTCAGCTATTAACATAATTGGATACAACCTAACAAATAAAAAGCTAATAGGAAAATTATGTTACACGAGGAAGGAAAATTCACATAAAGTATAACAGAAAATTGAAAAGGATTTCAGTTGCAAAAAATAGTTTCTAATCCTAACAAACTTTGGGGAAGGGGGAGATAAATCTGGATTTTCACCATTCATCAATGACTTCAACCAACTGATAACGAAAAGCGATGAGAGAATTCTGAGAATAGCAGGAAACTTCACTCTTTCCCAATCTCTCGACTCTGCCGAATACATTCATCATCACTAATCCTTCAATCGTCAACTTTGCCCGTCAATAACTTTCAAAATAGAATTTCTGCAATCTTCAAATCTTCACTTTCATCCGCTTTCAACAACCTTCATTCTCGAATCTGCAAAGCTGCAACTTTCATTCTCGGCATTCTTCAATCAATATTTCGGTCCTCAGCTCTTCCAGGAACTTCGACAATTTGCGTAAATGCGCAAACACACGCTGCAACAAAGATTCAGGAAACCAACGAGTTCAGTTAAAAAATGAAAATGCATAACAAGAAACACATTAAGGGAAAAGAGGGGAGATCAATACAAAGTCAAAAATAAAGATCAAGCAAGTTGAAGTTTCAGTTACAAAAGGGGCTAACCGATTTTATAACTAACTAATAACATAATTCATAACAGAATAAACAACTCTCCACAATTCAAAAGCAAGAGATGAAATCCATAACAGAGGGGGATAACGATTTTTACCTGGGGGGAAGGTTCCAGAAATGGTGAATTCAGCTCTATAAATCAGGATCAAATCCTTCACAATCTCTTCTTCACCATTTGTTTTCACCATTTTTTCAAATTCTAACTTCTTCAATCCTCTTTCATTCTTCTCCTCACTCTTCTTCAACCCCTTCTCATCACTCTTCTTCAACCTCTTCTCATCACAATTTTCTTCTTCAGGCTTCTCCTCCTTCCATAACCTCCTTCACGCCAAAACTTTTCAACCTCCTATACTGCATCTTCTTCCTCTCTTAGGAATCTAAATCTTCATTCTTCACAAAATCCTCCTGATCCCACCTTCTTCATCCTCTATGTGTTCATCAATATTCACATCTTCATGAATAAACCCACAACCACAAATTTCAGAGTCGTACCACAGCAAGAACGTCAAAATTAGGAAGGAGAGGGTATCAAAATCGGTACAACACGGAAGAATCATCGCATACCTACCTCCTTCACGCCAAAGCCGTCAGCATCATTCAACCACTAGAGCCTTCATCTTCACAGTGAAATCTTCATAAATCCCCTTCGTCTTCTTCAGCCGAATCATAACTCTCATCGCTTCTCTTGATCGAACGAAGTCGAACGGTTGTCGTCCATTAATCTCCAAAGGCAGTTCCGAGGCTCTTGAAGCATCCACACCGTTCAGCAATCAGACTCCTCATTATACTCGCCCAACGTTCGTCCTCGTCCATCTCTTAAAACTTCTTCACTTTCGAAAACGACGCACACACCACAAAGGAATTAGAAAGCGAATAAGGTAAGGTATTTGACGTTTGATTGTGTTGTTTGAGTTCAAATCGGGTTGTCCGATCCCGTAGTTTGGTGGGGAATTAGAGAAATCTAGCACTGGATTTGTAATGAGGGGGTAGAATGAATGGGGGATAGTGTTTAGGTTTAAGGTTATGGTAGTGGTTCACCGGAGGTCGCCGCCGCAGCTAGGGTTATGTTTTGGGGGAAGATGCGTCTGGGAGATGAAAAGAGAGAGGTTATGCTCTTGCTATGAGAGATTTCGTATTCTTGCTGTATTGTGTTATGAGTTAATATTGTTAATTCATGAGGTTTAAGTCCATAATTAGTATTCATTGCACCGTTAATTATGATATTAAAGGATCTTAAAGAATAATAAAAAAATTAATTAATCCATTGTTTTTCGATTCCAAGGAGATAATGAGATAAGATTTGGATTTCCCAGCCATACCGGCGGTGACACTTGTCACCTTCCGGTAGGCCCTCAGTCCGATCGCTCATGTTTATGCATTCCATCATAACAATCATGCTCCAACACTTCGAATCACTTGATCTGGATACCAGTAAGGAAGACTCCATCGTACGGCCAAGATCAAGTCAAACTAGTTGACTGAGTGTCCATATAGTGTACCTCATAATCCTGCGAATTAGGTTTAAGTTTCTCTGCTATTGACACCCCTCTTGTGAAGCCCATTAAGAAAATGAATTACAAAACAATGCTTCCTGCACCCTCCCCTCAATCCAACGCAATTTGGGCTTAACCTGTTTGCTTTCTACACTCCCTTTCAAGGCCCATAGAAAAACAGCCATGAAAAAATCACTTCCTGCACCCTAGGCAATTCCAGCGCATGAAACCTTTTCTATTTTGCTATTTCCACCCTTGTTTTAAGTCCAATATAAGAAAACAACTTAGAAAAATACTTAATTCACCCCCCTGTTATTTCATTTTAGAATTTTATTTTAGTTTAGTATTAGTTTAGAAATAATTCAAATAAAAATAGTAAAAAGCGTTATAAAATTCCCAAAAAAATCAAGTAAGTCATTAATTCAATTTAGAAATGTTTGGCATTTTATTTTTCTGAATTTTAATTGTTTTTTGAATTAATTCTGATTTTTTTCATGTAATTAGTTTTAGTGAATTTTCCACAACTGTACATAAATTTGTTGATTTTATTTTTTAGTCTTCCAGTAACATTTTTGGCCCACTCTTTTTTCCATAGTTAGAGGACTCATAATAGGACTTAGTGTAATTTTAGCAGAATTTTTAGGTCATTTAATCCCATGTTTTAGTAGCTTAATCCTTAGAAAATGATGGTTAATCCTTAGGTAGAATTAAATGATTTTTAGGCATAGCAAACTTCTGATTTTTTAGGATATATTTTAACACAATATTATAGGTAGTTTTAGGACCCTATATAATTAATCCCATAATTTTTCCAGAACCTTTACTATTTTTAGGGTATTAATCTTTAGGCTTTGTTACATATAAATTTTCATTAGTTTTGGCTAGAATATTAGGATTTTATTAAAAAATAGTTTAAGTAGATTTAACCTTAGGTTTTAATAGTGATTTAGACTAGTTTAGTTTCTGATTTTTTTAGAATGAAAATATTAGGTAATGCCCTTAGTTTTAGGACTTAGGCTTAGGATTCATATTAATTAGACTTGGAATAAATTTAGGTTTTTGATTTCAGGCTTATACCTTAAATGTTTTGTTTGGAATTTTATTTCTTATTTTCAATTTTAATGCCTTACTATATTGATTGAATATTTCACTTGAATAGGTTCCCCTCTTGCTTTAGAATCAACTTACCTTCCTTAGGAAGTAAGTTGCATTCTAGTAGTTTTTAAGTTCTTTCTCCATTAGGTTTAGAAACCTCATTAACCATAGGACCCCTATTGTAAATAAACAAAAATTAGGGTTGTGTCTTAGTTCCCCATTAGATTTTGCCTTTTGCAACTTGAGTCATTATTTCTCACCTCATGAAGAAAATAATAAAATACCTAATAAAGGTTGACTGTTCTTATACGTCATGAGACTTTGTTGCGGAGTACTTATACACGTCCTCTTTTGGGGCGAGTTGTAGGTATTTACCACGATGGATAGGTCTTAGTATGAGAACATTCATAAACAAATTCAAAATACTTCTCATAAAAGAAAAAAACAAACAATAAGCGACTATCCTGTGGGAACTTCTTTTCTCACGTCATTCACTCTAAACACGAACTCGCGACGACTTGTCTCGCATGCAAGACAGTAAATGCACTCGTACCAGACGAGCCTGCAACACTTGAGCATAGACATACACAGTTCTAGCTATAAAAAACACAAACAAAGTTCCCGCCTGGTTAGGAGAACTACGTCGACTCTGATCCTCGTTTTCCCGATGAGGTACGTAGGCAGCGGGGTAGGGCCCGTTCGAGCACATTCTTTATTTTCCCTACATTTCCCCATTCTTCCATTCTCCAGTTCCTTTTTTCCAGTTCCCTTTCCCATTTCCATTCTCATTCCAGTCAGCAGTTTTATTCAGCAGCACTCGTTATTTCTCACCCTTTGAAACAAGCAAGCAAGCGTGGATCCCGTCGGGTACGGCGGACGATCTGGGTGCTAATACCTTCCCAGGTCGTAACCGACTCCCGAACCCAGAATCTCTGGTTTCCCTTGTAGAGTCAGTCCTAGTGCCTGTTTGGTTTTGTTTCTTTGGGTGTTTATCTGTTTGCTGTTGTGTGCTTTAGTTTAGCTTTACTGTTTTTATTTACAGTTTACTTTACAACTTTACTTTACCGCATTTATTTACCGCTTTCAATATTTATTTTCCATGCATCATATTATACTGGACTTTCTGGCTGTGCTGGTTTTCATTTTTTCCGCGGGATGGGAGTTACTGTGAGATAAGCCAAATACCCGGCTTGAGTGCACTATAGAATTAGCAGGGACAGACATTGTACTCCCATGGTATCTCACCATGATGAGTGGGGATGTGTTAAACACCCAGATTGCGACCATCTTGGAACTATTCTATGTGGGGATTACCTCACTTCAGGGTACGACCTTGATAGTTATGTGCATCTGGTGACCGATCTTCGAGGACCTTATGTAAACACCCCAAATTTGCCCTCACCCATTCACACCATGGCTTGTGATCTTTCCATATGCATAAGTTCAATCATAACATCTCATAATTGCATTTTTGATTCACTGCATTGCCTCTAAGTCATCTGCATCTAGGGTTTGTGATCTGAGCAATCCAAGGGCCTCTTGAGCCACTTCAAAGATCATCAATCACTTAAAAGGGGTCCATGTATGTTCAAGCATCATATTGTATCCTCACAAAGTCAATAAAGTCAAAGAATCACAAGAACTGGGAATGGCATGGAAGCAAAGCCAGGTTTAACTACACAGATGACCTAGAATTAGGGTTTTGGTTTCAAAGGCCATAACTCCAAATTTTTTGGTCATTATTGTTTCTATTGGTCTCTATATGGTATAGGGATCATGCATATCAATTTTCATGAAGAAATTCCATGGGGAAGGCATCTGATCAAGGGTTGACTTCTTGAGCAAGTCAGTGCAAAATCAGGGCATCTGAGGCCCCCAATGACCCAACCAAAGGGTGTTCTTCATCATTTTGATTATTTATGATATTTATTTGATCATAGAAGATGTTGTAAGTTCACAAATTTGAAGAATTTCAAGCCATTTGCAAAGTTGCCTTTTTGGGAAAATGACTTATAATGGAAACTTGCCATTTTGGGAAACTTTTTCAACCCTTTCTTTTTGATTCAAAAATGCTTCAAATGGGAAAACTTTGGTCATGAAAGTTGTAGAATGGATCATTCCCTTTTCAAAAAGTACAAGAACTCATTCTAATTCATTTTGGATCAAAAGTTATGGCTTGTCAAAGTTGGCCAAAATCACATAATTTCAAGTTTTGTACCAAAGAGGCATTTTCCAAATTGATATGATCAAGCATTCTAAAGACTTCAAATGTGCACAAACTCTTCACAACATGCTCATGTGACTTCTAAAAATCAGAATTGGCCCAAGAATTATGCATTTTGATGCCTTGAACTTCATGAATTTCCAAAGGGGCCAAACTTTGGGAAAATTGCAAACCACTACATAAACTTCACTCAACTTGATGGATTGTCTCAAAACCAATTCCATGGACATCCTTAATCTCAGATGAGATAGGACAAGCCAATGAGCCAGCTATACCATTGCCCATACCTCAAGTACAACACTTTTGACTTTTTGGCAAAAACACCCATACCAATCACAACAGTCCACCACCCACTCTCTGCCCAATCCAGACCTTACAAACACACTCCAAGGGTTCATTTTCATAGGAGACACAAGCCTAAAACTCTCTCCAAGCCATAGTTCAAGAAACTCACCCCTTATGCACTTTCCTTCGAAACTGATCACACAAGCATCAAACATCAAAACAAACTTCACCAAATCACTCACCATGATCCTCTGATCATTTCCCAACCATTGTTTTGGCCTGAAACCTCCCACATCAAAAATACGATTTCCACACTCCCTTGACCTTAGCTTCTGCCAACTCTCTCTGGAGGCCATATAAACTCCAACTAAGTGTCAAAAGCTTCAAAGGAGGATCATTGGAGCTTGTTTGAACCAAAGAAGCAGCCAGAAAGTCCCTGTTTCGAAAGCTCAAGATCAGGTAGCCATGGCATTTATTTTTCCAGAACTTCCATTTTTAGTTTCTTAATGCTTCCTTATGCTTCACTGATTACCATGATGTGATTTGTTTTGAAAATGAGTGAAAAATGGCCATGTATGCTTGTTCTGAAACTTTGCCTGTGAAATGCTTTTTGGTTTGATTCTTGAGTTTGAGTGAAAATAAATGATTTTGATTGCTGGATTCTTGTTTAGAGTTGTCTAATGTTTGATTCTGGAGAGATTAGTGGAGTTTTATGGCGTATTGAGAGAGATTGAGTGAGGAGCCTGCCGGAGAAGATGACCGGAACAATGTTCCGGTCATCTGAAAGTAATTAGGGTTTTGGATTAGGGCTTAATCATAATTAGGCAAGTTTGAATGTGAGTCGTACATTAGCGCGCACAGTCAATTCCCACCCCCTGGAATTTGAATCCTGACCATCAGATTGGCTGACTTTCTCATTTTTCATTTAAATACATTTTATTTTCATTTGTTTTATATTTAATTTGTTCGAATTTTAAAAAAAAAAGCTAAAATCATCTAAAAATTATGAAATTTTTTGTCAAAGGTTTCATGAATTTTCAGAACACAAAAATATTTTTATTTTTATTTTTTGCATTGAAAATTATTTTTAAATCATTTAAATGTCTATTTTTAATAAGTTAATGAAAATTAATTAATTAAAAATACATTTAGGTATTTAAAAATCACAAAAAAAATCACATAGCATTTAAAAACATTTAGAAACATTGTCCAACTCTCAAACCAAATTTCTTTTTTGTTCTTGATGCCTTTTGATCATTTTCATTGGATTTAATTTCATTTCAAGGCAATATTTTATGTCAAACTTCAAAAATTCTTTTCTGCCTAACCGTTGAGAGTTGGATGATGATTCTTTTTGCATTGCATCTTGTATAGCATGTAGTTTATAGGATAAAATTGGTTTGATTTGATCTTGCATTTTCAATTTGTTTTGCATTTTTCTTGACAAGGTACCTTAAAACCCTAGCAATCTTAGGAAATTCATAACTTTCAATAGATTAAGAGTTGGATCCCCTCCTTTGGGCAGTGAGTTTGTATAGGTTTAGGGTATCTTTGATCCTATTTTCAATTTTTTATCTTGTCATTTGCTTCTGATTTTGAATTTTGCTTTGTGTGTTGATCATAAACCCTAATTTATGTCTTCCTTTGCATCCATCTTCCATTTGCTTGCATACCATGAATTGCCATGACATTTTGTGCATTAACATGATTCATAATATATATTAGGATATATTAGAATCATGTTTGATCATTGCATCTTTCATTTGCCATGTTATATGTCCATTGCATTTCATAACTTTTCATGAGCATTCATGGTTCAAAACATGCTTCATCTGCATCCATTGCCTTGTATGATCACTCTCATGCCTTGCCTCATGTTTGTATCATATCTTAGCATCATTGACATCATGTAAATGCTCCTGGTTTTGGTTTGCATCATCACATTGCGTCTCATTTGCATTGCATTTCATTTCTTTTGCTAACATTTCAGGTGGTAAGTTGTTTGAGAAGTGAATTTGCCTTCACTTCTCACAATCTCTTTTCATCTCTTTCATACTTCCTTTGCTGCATTTTGTATGTGTATTAGATTGAGCTTTCTCATTCATGTTCATCTTACTTTCTTTCTTCAAGCAACTTGTCTTCTTAAGTGAAGCAAGTTGTTTTGTTTCTCTCTGCTCCTTCCTCCTTTCATCTGCTCCTCTCCTTGGTGGTTCTTTGAAGATCTTTCTCTCTTAAGCCTCATTAACCATAGGAATAACCAAGCATGATAACAATTAGGGTTTGATTAGTCCCCCATTAGGTTTTTACCTTTGAGTCTCCTTGAGTTTTCTCTTCTCATCTCATAATCAGGGACTAAACCCTAAAGGCTTTAAGGCTTTATGATTAAGCTTATGCCTGCATCCTTCTATTAGGATGGAGTGTATAACTTTAATCCTAAGTGTTAAACCCTTAATGTGTTTAAATCCTTTAATCAAATCACCTAATAATCACTAAGACATCAAGCTTGTAACTTGGGCCTTGCATTAGGGTTCTAATTCTTCCTTAATTGGTTAAGAAGGACTAACCCTAGTGTTAATGGACAAGTCTCTCTCAAGTTGTCTTACAAATCATAAAAATCATTTCTCCATTCTACCATTAACTAAAATCCACTTAATAAAGGTTTTGTTTTGTCATGAGGTTAATCCCCAATCATGGATTAAGTTGAGGAGTCTTCCTCAGCTTAAATGCTCTCATCTATTATCCTTCTATTAGGATGGTGTAATGAGTCCATTAAATCCCTGATTATGGCTTAATCTCATTACGCAACACTAATCAAAAACAACAAAAACAACTAAATAATCACAAGTAGGTTAATGATCTTAATCCTACATCAGGGTGATTAAGTGTGAGATGCTGACTTCACACTTAAGGTATTCTCATTACCCCTAATCAGAGGGAGGATGTGATGAGTTTACTAACCCATTGGTTTAGGCTTAAGCTCATTTTCTTATGACAAACTTTAAAAGCAATAAAAGACTGAAAACACAAAAACAAACAATAATCGTCTCCTCCGGGATTCTTTTCTCATATCATTCACTCATAAACGAGAACTTGCTTCTTCCGTCTAATGCAAGACAGTTTTCACCTGAGCCAGACAGGTCATACACTTGAGCATAGACAAGTAAGCAATTCACAAGTAAATTTATCTTTCGGTCTCTTTGGGTCGAACTACGGTGTTCTGACTTCCTCATTGCACGAGAGGATACGTAGGCATAACTTAACAGTTATCGAACAAAAGTCTCTGTATATTCCCCCTTTTTCCAGCTTCATTCTCTTAGCCTCATAATCCTGAGCATTTCATTCTTGTTCTTACACTGACACTTCACTTATGCACTTCACACTTCTTTTACACTGACACTTGCATTCTTTCCAGCTTTGATACACGGATTACACTGACACTACCCCTTTAAAGCACAAATCTTTTAAGCGTGGATCCCGTCGAGTACGACGGACAATCTGGGTGCTAATACCTTCCCAGGTTGTAACCAACCCCCTTTCTCAGTCTCTCTGGTTCGCGGTCGTCTTATCCATATCTTTTCCTAGGTCTATGCAGCATTACCTTTCCTTCGGGATAAAAATGCCTAGCTGGCGACTCTATTCATTTCCTTTCTCCTTTCGCGGACCGTTCGCGTCTGTACCCCTATTGACCTGTGTCATCAGGTGGGAGCGACAGCTTGGCGACTCTGCTGGGGACCCTTATACTGTAACCAGGGCTTCTGGTTCTTTTTGTGGGTTCCTCCTAGCGCTTGTTTGATTTGTGTTTAATGGGGGTGTTATGTGCTAATTGTGTTTGTATATTTGCTTTATTTACTGCTTTATGTACAGTTATTTTATTGCTTTCTTTACAGCTTTATATACATCATACTATCATACTGTTATCTGGCTGGATCTGGTTTATTGTCTTGATGGGTGGGGTTCATTAAGAGTTTAATGTCCTATACCTGGGACCTGAGTGACACCTAGGCCAGAGTGGTTCATGTTCTTTCCCATTCCATTTTGGTCTGGTGCGGGAATATGAAACACAGTTCAGATGTGGGTTTCTTCTTGAGAACTCTGTGCTACAGATTTCCTGTAGTGCTAGGGCTATCTGGGAAGCCTGCTAAGTCTGGATGACCTTTATTATGACCTTCAGAAGCTGAGGTGAATTAGAGGAGGATCTTTTATGGTTATTGTAAACAATGTACCTCCGGGTTAGAAGTGTTTACACTTCTCATAACTGATCCAAGTCTGAGGAGCCTTGTTTTAGAACACCACCTGTGAGGGGGTTGGGCTGTTTACAGGTTTGCAGGAACCCTTGGCCACATCATACCCTAGTTTTTGTTTTGATTAAGAATGCTTCACTTTGGACAGTTCTTGTGATTTAACCCTGGACATGTGACTCTTTATTTGAGTCCCCCACCTTGGTTACTGGATTTCTGAACCTCCATCTGTACTTCTTAAACATACATGGGCCTTTTATATCAAGACGGATAATCAGATCCAGCTTGATCACAAACCCTTGCATATCATTTGCATTCTCATCATTTGCATCATTTATCATTTGTTTATTTGTTTTTCAGGGTATCCATATCACATCTGGCTTGGTTTTGACCCCTTCATCTGCATAGACCTCTATTCATCAGCTATCTGCTTCAGCTATCTTCATCAGTTGCCTGCTTCAGCTACTTTTATCACCAACCTCAGCCTATCAGTGGGTCATCTCCAGTATCAGTCTTCATCATCAGCATCTGTTTTCAGCTCTTTATCAGCAGTCATGGCACCCAAGAAGAGCAACATTTCATACCATTTCTTTGAGCCTGTGCTGGCTGGCATCAGGCAAGTCCAGGCACTTATCACTCCAGACCACATCCCATTATTCAGAGAGCATTATGGAGGCATCCTTGATATGGTTATGGATCTGGATCCTTCTCAGAGGAGTTTGATCCACACTTGCCTACAGTTTTATGACCCTCCTTTGAGATGCTTCACCTTCCAGAACTTTCAGTTAGGACCTCTGCTGGAGGAGTTTTCCTCACTGATAGGAGTGCCTATTAGGGGTGGGATTCCCTTCAACCCAGAGATGACTTTTCCCAGCAATGGAGAAGTGGTAAAAGCACTGTATTTGGAGCCTATATTGATTGAGCAGAACATGACCACAAAGGCTGGAATCCCTGGTTTGCACTTAGACTTTCTGACTTCTCAGGCTATCCTGAAGGCCTCCTTGGGAGAATGGAAGGCAGTTTGTGCATTGTTAGCCCTCAGTATATATGGGGTTATACTTTTTGCAGATGATCCCAAGTTTATCAGCAAGAATGCCATTCATCTCTTCCTTTTGAGGAACCCAGTACCCGCATTGCTGGGGGATTTCTATTATTCTGTCCACCAAAGAAATGAGAAGCAGAGAGGGAAGCTAGTGAGATGCTGTGCTCCTCTATTTCACACCTGGCTGCTCAAACACTTACCCAGGACTGATGCCTTCCTGAATCCTCACCAACAGAAGAATTGGGCTAGGAAACTTATTGCTTTGACTTCAGATGACATCAAATGGTGCACACAGAGCACCAAAGGCAGGGACATAATCACTAGCTGTGGGCAGTACCCCAATGTACCTCTGGTAGGAGTGAAGGGTTGCATCAACTACAATCCTTTGCTGTTTAAGAGACAATTGGGCTATGCTTTGGTTCACCCTCCTAGAGTGCAAGACTTGGCTGAAACCCTGTATTGTGAGATAAAGCCTAATCTAGCTGTTGTCAGACAAGCATCCTGGGCTTGGGACAACATCCAGACCAAAGGGATGGCCATTCTTGGGAGATGCAATAATGTGGCTTCAGCTCAGTATTATGAATGGTCTCATGCTAGAGCTCAGATTTATGGGATGCCCTTCACCATTTAGGATGCACTTGGACCATCCACAGTACCACCTCCTGCCACTGTCAGCCTGGAAGAATTTGAGAAGTTGAAGGAAAGGAATGAGAATCTGTCTCAAGCTCTGAAAAAGACCCTCTGGGAGAGGAGTGATGGTCGTTTAGACATTGAGAGGTTGGAGAGGCTTAAAGTGGAGCATCTGGCCAAGATTGAGAAAGTAGAAGACTACATCAAGAAATCAAGAGCTGGAGAGAAAATATTGAAGAATGCCTGTAAAGAGGCCCAGTTTCAGAAGGCTAGGACTGATCTCTATCTAGAGGAAAGTCAAGCTAGGTGGGTCAGGATTACTGAAGCTCGCACTCAGGAAGATAAGAGAACTCAAGCCAAGATTGAGCAGTTGGAGGCCAATGAAAAGAAGCAACAGGAAGCTTTGCTGGCAGCCCAGAAGGAGATTTCAGAATTGAAGCTTAGGGCTGGTGTGAAGAGGTCAAAGGACCAAGACAGGCACAAGAAGTTGACCACTGCTATTGCCACCAGAAACCTTCTTATCAGGAACATCACAGAGCATCCGGCTGGTCCTGTAACTGAAGCACTTTTGAAGGAGGTCAAGGAGGATGAGTTTGGCTTAGATGTTTGACTACTTTGCTTGTTGTTATTTCCATTTGATGTACTTTTCTTTTATGTTGTATTTTGACCCCTCAGGGGCATATGTTGTAAAACAAACAAACTATGTATGGTTCACCATTTGTAATGTATTTGTTTATTTTGTTTCATTAAGTCTCTTTCTCTCAAGCAACATCAAAGTATATTCCTCGGGGTCTGGAAAGGTCAAAACCAAGAGCCAAGCCGGATACCTTGGAAAATAAATAAGCATACTGCATTGCATACTGACTGTTGTTTTTGTTTTGTAGGTTTTTGTTTTGTTTATTACTAACTCTGTTGTGGTTCAGGAATTATTGCTCGCCGCCGGGTGTTCCCTCTCAACCGTCCGCACCGGTATCTTACTCGCAACAATCTTCCTGGTATCCAAATGGATCAAGTACAACAAGATCTGACAGAGGTCAGAACTCAGATGGCTAATGAAAGGCTGGAAATGAGAAACCAAATGACCCAATTCAGGGAAGTAATGAATGGCTTGGCCCAAAGTCAAGAAAGGTTGAGGGCATTGATAGAAAGACAAACCCCGGAAGAACCCCCTCTGGGAACTGGAGGAACAAGTAACAACGAAAGGGGTCAGCCTCATGTTAATCCACCAGTATATGGGCCTCATCTACATCCGGAAGTCAACATCCCGGGTAATGTGCAAGGAAATACTACTGGAGGAAGGATCTTACAAGAAGACCCCCAAGAAGAGCAGTTTACTGTAATGGGAGTTGGGGATGAAGTTTATGATAGGAGGTTTGATGAAATAGCTGAGAAGTTGAGATCCCTGGAATCACAAAATTCCCTAGGTTTTGATGTCATGGATATGGGGTTAGTGGATGGGGTAAGAATTCCCCACAGGTTTAAACCCCCGTGCTTCGAGAAGTACAATGGAACTTCCTGTCCACGAACTCACTTACAGTCTTTTCTGGGAAGACTTAATGCGTACACCATGGATGAGAAACTGTGGATGTTTTACTTTGAAGACAGTCTGACTGGGACTTTAAGGGAGTGGTACTCTCACTTGACCAGAGCTACTATCAGGTGCTGGAAGGACCTAGCTGAAGCTTTCATCAGACAATACCAATACAATCTGGACATGGCTCCTAACAGAACCCTTCTGATGGGAATGTCTCAATCCTCCAGAGAAAGCTTCAGGGAATATGCCCAAAGGTGGAGACAGCTTGCTGCTGCTGTCCAACCACCCATGTCGGAAAGAGAAATGGCCGACATGTTTATGAACACTCTGCAAGGAACATATATTGATAGGCTAGCTGCCTTTTCTTCCACCAGCTTCGCTGACGTAGTCATAGCTGGAGAAAGAATTGAAAGCCTTCTGAAGATGGGTAAGATTTCTGATAATGGCGCAAGTTCGTCAAGCAATCCCAGGAAGCCTTTTGTGGGACCTAGAAGGACCAGTGAGGCAAATGCCATTCATGCCACCAGGGGCAGACCTCAGTATGTTCACAGATCAGTGGCAGCTGTCACTATTCCAGCTCCGATTCCTCAGCAACCAGCATATCAATAACCACAACAAACGCATTATCAGCAGCAAGTTCAGTATCTGCCACAGAGGACTTACAACAACAACAACAACAATCAACAACAAAGACCCTTTCAGCAAAGACCATCATAGGCAAATAGGGTGATTGACCCTATCCCTATGCCTTATGCTGCCTTATTGCCACAACTCCTGAAACTCAACTTGGTTGAATTAAGGACATTGGCACCACCAGATCCCTCTAATCTGCCAAGAAATTATGACATCAACGCCATATGTGCTTTCCACTCCAATGCACCTGGCCACAATACAGAGAAATGCAGGGCTTTACAAATGAAAGTAAAAGACTTGGTGGATTCTAAAGCCCTCAACTTTGCACCCCCACCAAATGTCAACAAGAATTCCATGCCCAATCATGGAGGGCCAAGAATTAATGCCATTGAGGAAGACAAGCCATCTTTCTTAATCACCAGTGTTGGACAGATTCAGACGCCTCTGGTCGAAATTAAAGCTCAGCTCCTAGAATGCCAGATGTTCCCCGGGTGTGAGCTCGGTTGTGGTTATTGTAACATTTCGGTCAACGGGTGTGATAATTTGAGAAGCGGCATAGATGATCTTATCAAAAGTGGAATCCTTCAAATCACAACAATGGCACCTACAAATCCAGCAATCCCTTTGGCAACAATTCCTGACTCCTCTACAACTGCAACAACAATCATTCCGACCAATTCATCAATATCATCAACAATGGCTTCATCTATCACTTCAACAAATCAGATGTCAACAACCATTTCTTCTACAACATCAGCATCCATTTATTCAGCAGAATCTTCTACAACACCAACAGAAATTAATGAAGATATCTCAGCAGTCACCATTTACTATGATCCGTCAAATGTTCCTCCAAACAACAAATTTCAAATAGTGGCACCTCCTGCCAGATCACCGGTCACCATTCACTATGATCCGCACACCATTTCAGTACCTTCCTCTGCAGCAGTCAGTCCAGTTACTATTACGGTACCTGGACCGGTTCCTTATGAAAGCAGTAATGCCATACCTTGGCATTATGGCTCTGATCTCTACTGCAACGAGGAGAAAATCACTTTGGATTCTTCAACCTCTTCTCCACAGATTGATAATGTTGGGGGAGGGGGAGGCTTCACCAGAAGTGGACGCCTTTTTGCCTCACAATTGCCAAGACCTAATGCTGAAGCAGAAGCTGCTGCCAAAGCAAAGGGGAAGAGTTTGGTACCTGAAGAACCAATCATCAAAGAAACTCAGAAGACATCTTTTGAGCAAGATGTAGACGAGTTTATGAGAATTATAAAGAGAAGTGATTACAAGGTGGTGGATCAGCTTCACCAAACTCCCTCAAAGATCTCCATATTATCCCTGTTGATGTGTTCTGAAGCTTACAGGAATGCATTACTGAAGTCCTGCACGCAGCATACATGCCAGCGGAGATTACCGTTAATCAGCAAGAAACTGTGGTGGCAAATGTCAATACCAGTCATGGACTGGGTTTTACCAATGCTGACTTAACAACAGAGGGACGTAACCACAACAAGGCTTTACACATCACTCTAGAATGCAAGGGTGCTGTTCTATCTCATGTACTGGTGGACACTGGGTCTTCACTCAATGTTCTACCAAAGAAGGCCTTAGTGAAGCTGGATTATGATGGCTTGGCACTGCGTCCAAGTAATTTAGTGGTGAGAGCATTTGATGGCTCTAAAAGATCAGTGCTAGGGGAGATTGATCTGCCTGTGATGATTGGCCCGCAGAATTTTAAAATTACCTTCTATGTGATGGACATTCAGCCGACCTACAGCTGTTTGTTGGGTAGACCCTGGATCCATGCCGCTGGCGCTGTTACGTCTACCCTTCACCAGAAGCTGAAATTCGAGTGGGAAGGCCAGATCATCACCATCTGTGGTGAGGAGGACATCTTTGTTAGCCATCTGGCTACGTACAAATACATTGAGATGGATGGAGAAATCCATGAAACCATGAGCCAGGGATTTGAGGCCCTGAACATTAACGAAGCATCTGCTGTACTAGGAACCTCCATGACGTCTTATCAGCAAGCCAGGAAGGTTGTTGAAGAGGGTGCTGCCCAAGGCTGGGGCAAGCTGCTGCCCGTGGAGTAGAAGGAGGACAGATTTGGGTTGGGTTACAAACCAACTCAACAAGATCAATCAGAGGCTGCCAAGAAGCCCAGTTTTGTCAGCGGGTGAATGCTCACCCCGGATGCAGTGAACAACTTGGAAGATGAGCGCAACCTGGAGAGCTGGATACGTCCAAGGATCCCGGGGAGCCGTATCTCAAACTGGTCTTCCCAGGAAATTATAAGGGTTACTCCTACAGAGTAATTATTATTTCCTGTATTTTTAGGCATGCATCAAGTCTTGCATCTTGCCCAAGATGTCAAGACTCATTTTGTAATCGGGTCATCTTGTAATTTTGTGCAAACAGATCAATCGATGTATATCAGACATCTTTTGCAAATGAGTCTTTTTCTTTTCCGCTCACTATTTTTCATTTTTATTTTTGTACAAAAATAAAATGGCAATGTTTTCCAAAATGATAACTTCATTTCACTTTTTCTAAACAAGATTAAAATCAATCACTAAAATGAACAATCTAAACCCTTGTAGAGAGTGCCTTTCAGACTGCACCGACAACAACACAACTATGGCTTCGTATGACTTTGACAACCCAATCAATCAAGCTGATGAAGGGGTTGAAGAAGATTATGAGCTTCCTGAAGAGCTAGCCAGGTTTGTAAGGCAAGAGGAGAAGGTTATCACTCCTCATCAGGAGGAGGTCGAAACAGTTAATCTTGGTACAGAAGAAGAAGTGAAAGAGGTTAAGATCGGGGCCAGCTTACAAGATTCAGTAAAAGAGCCACTGATTGATATGCTTCGGGAGTATGTGGACGTCTTTGCTTGGTCTTATCAGGATATGCCAGTGTTGGACACCGATATTGTCATGCACAAGTTACCTTTAAAAGAAGACTGCCCGCCGGTAAAACAGAAACTGCGTCGTACTCGCCCGGATATGGCAATGAAGATTAAAGAAGAGGTACAAAAGCAGTGGGACTCCGGGTTCCTTGCTGTGAATAGCTATCCGCCGTGGGTTGCTAATATTGTACCTGTGCCTAAGAAGGATGGCAAGGTGAGGATGTGTGTGGATTACCGGGATCTGAACAGAGCCAGTCCGAAGGATGATTTCCCTTTACCTCACATTGATGTATTGGTCGATAATACGGCTCAGTTCTCGGTATTCTCCTTCATGGATGGATTTTCAGGATACAATCAGATCAAGATGTCACCTGAAGACATGGAGAAGACAACTTTCATCACACCTTGGGGCACGTTCAATTATAAGGTGATGCCATTCGGACTGAAGAATGCTGGTGCAACTTATCAACGGGCTATGGTAACATTATTCCATGACATGATCCATAAAGAAATTGAATGTTATGTGGATGACATGATTGCCAAGTCCCTCACAGAAGAAGACCATCTGGTAAATCTGTTGAAGTTATTCAAGTGTCTGAGGAAATACCAGTTGAAGTTGAATCCCAACAAGTGTACATTCGGGGTGCGATCCGGTAAGCTGCTGGGATTTATTGTAAGTGAGAAAGGGATTGAAGTTGACCCTGATAAAGTTAAAGTCATTCAAGAAATGCCTGCACCGAAGACTGAGAAAGAAGTTCGGGGTTTCTTAGGTAGATTGAACTACATTTCACGGTTCATATCTCACCTTACAGCAACATGTGAGCCTTTGTTCAAGCTGTTAAGAAAAGAACAAACGGTCAGGTGGAATGAAGACTGCCAAAGGGCTTTTGACAAAATCAAGGGGTACTTGCAAGAGCCTCCAATCCTGATGCCTCCAGTTGAAGGAAGACCTCTGATAATGTACTTGACAGTATTAGAAGAGTCAATGGGGTGTGTGTTGGGCCAGCATGACGAGTCTGGTCGAAAAGAGTATGCAATATACTACCTAAGCAAAAAGTTTACCGACTGTGAACAACGTTATTCACTGCTCGAGAAAACTTGCTGTGCTTTAGCGTGGGCTGCTCGCCGACTAAGGCAGTATATGTTGACCCACACTATCTTGTTGATTTCTAAGATGGACCCAGTTAAGTACATTTTTGAGAAGTCAGCTCTTACTGGATGGGTTGCAAGATGGCAAATGATCCTCACAGAATACGACATTCAGTACACATCTCAAAAAGCCATCAAGGGCAATGTATTGTCTGATTATCTCGCTGAGCAACCTATTGATGATTACCAGCCTATGCGATTTGACTTCCCTGATGAAGACATCATGTTCATAAAAGCAAAAGATCATGAAGAGCCTGTTCACACTGAAGGGCCTGACCCAGAAGAAGAATGGACTATGATGTTTGATGGGGCTGTTAATATGAATGGTCGTGGTGTTGGTGCAGTACTCATTACACCTAAAGGAGTTCACATGCCTTTCTCGGCAAAGCTCACTTTCAACTGCACTAACAACGAAGCTGAATACGAAGCTTGTATCATGGGTCTTGAGGAAGCCATTGACCTCAGGATCAAGACTTTGACTGTATTCGGGGATTCAGCTCTGGTAATCAATCAAACCAACAGCAAATGGTACACCCACCAAGATCATCTGATACCTTACCGGGATTATACAAGAAGGTTATTGACTTTCTTCACAACAGTCAAGCTTGAGTATATCCCTCGAGATGAAAATCAGTTTGCAGATGCTCTGGATACCATTTCATCCATGATCAAAGTTCAAGTTGCCAACTTTGTACCTCGGATTTCAGTGTCCAGACTTGACAGACCTGCATATGTATTTACAGCAGATGTTGCCGAAGATGATAAGCCTTGGTTCCATGATATCAAATGCTTCTTGGAGGATCAAACATACCCACCTGGGGCATCTTCCAATGATAAGAAGACATTAAGAAGGCTAGCTGGTAGTTTCTTCCTGAATACTGACGGTTCCCTGTACAAGAGAAACTTTGATATGGTACTTCTCAGATGCGTTGATAGAACAGAAGCAGGCTTGTTGATGCACAAAGTGCACGAAGGATCCTTGGGTACCCATGCAGGAGGGAATGCCATGGCCAAGAAGTTGCTAAGATCAGGTTATTACTGGATCACAATGGACGCCGACTGTTGTGCTTATGCCAGAAAATGCCATAAGTGCCAGATCTATGCGGATAAGGTGCATGTGCCTCCAAATCCTCTGAATGTGATGTCTTCACCCTGGCCCTTCGCTATGTGGGGCATTGATATGATTGGCAAGATTGAACCGACTGCTTCAAATGGCCACAGATTCATCCTAGTTGCCATTGACTATTTCACCAAGTGGGTCGAAGCAGCTTCCTATGCAAACGCTACAAGGCAAGTGGTAGCCCGATTCCTGAAGAGAGATATCATCTGTCGATATGGAGTTCCCGAGAGAATCATTATTGATAATGGTTCCAATTTAAACAACAAAATGATGGCAGAACTGTGCCGGGACTTCAAGATCCAACACCACAATTCTTCTCCTTACAGGCCAAAGATGAATGGCGCTATTGAGGCAGCTAATAAGAATATCAAGAAGATTTTGCAGAAGATGGTAGTTACCTACAAAGACTGGCATGAAATGCTACCGTTTGCCTTGCATGGGTACCGTACGTCAATCAGAACATCCACCGGGGCAACACCGTATCAGCTTGGGTATGGTATGGAAGCGGTCCTACCTGTTGAAGTTGAATTACCCTCCCTGCGAGTACTAATGGATGTTAAGCTGAATGAAGCAGAATGGGTCTGGTCCCGGTACGAACAACTGAGTCTGATTAAAGAGAAGAGATTGGCTGCAATCTGTCATGGGCAGTTGTACCAGAAAAGAATGAAGAAAGCCTTCGATCAGAAAGTCAGGCTCCGAGAGTACCAAGTAGGAGATCTTGTGCTGAAAAGACTCCTCCCTCCCCATACAGACCACAGGGGCAAATGGACTCCGAACTATGAAGGACCATTCGTAGTAAAGAAAGTTTTCTCCGGTGGAGCACTCATCGGACAAAAATAAGGGAAAATAAACAAAAAAATGTACACCCGCTGAGTTGAAAAGCCACATCGGACAACTCAAGCAAAAATGGGTATCCCGGTGGATTGAAAACCTGAAAGGGCGATCCACGCAAAATAAGGGAATAAGCGAACAATTGCATTCTGAATTCGTCTGTATCACCTACAACTTGGTAAGCTTCAAAAGGATCAAGCTTCTTTCAGAATCAGCCTTCTGCAGAAAGCAAGATGAGAAGAGCGTCAAATGTCATACGAGTCATAGCAAAGGGAAGCTCCTTGAAGCCTCATCAACATTGCCAATACCTTTATTTCTCAATTTGTAACAATCTCCTTATTTTAGGGGATTTGTTTCTTTGACTGTATCTTTCCAATTCAGGGCACATGAATTAATAAAATCAGATTTTCAGTCATGTTTTGTTTCGTACATCTTATTTTCATTTGCAAGAATGTCCGATGTCTTTAAGATACTGATTACATGAATACAAATGTTTCTCTCCTAAAAATACGTGCTTGCAGGAAATATACTCACTCCCAGGAGTCCATAAACTCTTATGATGGAATCTGGTAAAGGATACCTCGGGATTACTTGTGCGTTTCTCTGATTTTTCAGGATTGCAGGTATTCAAAGCACAACATGGGGCATGAAAGCTTCGTCCCAGCAAGCTGGCAAACCATTATCTACTCAGTCTTAACAACTGAGGTGTTTTCTCCCCAGCTGAGTTACCAGTTGTTATTTCCTCCTCAGCCGAGTACAAAAGCCAGGGAACCGTCTCCCCACAGAGCTTCAGCCTCTATCCAGAGGAGAAACGCTTGGAGATCTCACAACAGGGTGAAGAAAGCTTCTACAAACCCCAGCTGGGTCCCTCATTACCAAAATAGGTCTATCAGTGACCTATATCCCCAAGCAGAGTCCCATATGTCAGATCTACCAATGATCTTATCCCCAGTTGGGATGTCCACTTCAAGCATATCAACCAGAGATCTTCATAACATTGGGATCCGAATCCTGGGTCGTTATCTTTGCATAATCATAGCATTCACATCATATTCTCCCCATAGAGCGTAGCATTCCGTCCAATACGGAGCATTACGGCAAAAATCAAACATATTGCATGATCATAAGCCATATTCTGAATCAAACACTTGTGAATACTGACAATCCATCAGAGATATACAGAGGAACTCCCCGGATTCCCCGGCAGAAAGCCAAGGCATTTGCCTTACACTCACGAATACAGATACACACTCCTTTTGGCACTCGTCCGTGTCATTATTCCCCAGTAAAGTCGCCCGAGCATTCTTTACAAACAAGCACTTATATATATATTACAGATACTTCCTGACACCCGTCCGTGTCATATCCCCAGTAGAAAGCCAAGGCATCCCCCTTTGCACTCACAGATACATATCCATACAAATTCCCTGACACCCGTCTGTGTCCCCATCCCCAGCACAGTTGCCCAAATACTTTGTAAATCATATACTTGTTTATAATATACTTTTTCTGACACTCGTCCATGTCACTCTCCCCATCAAGTCAAACACTCATCTGTACACCACTCATACTTATTACTCCTGTTTCACTCGTACAGATACTCGCCCGTATCTTTTACACACCACTTATACCCCCTCAGATTCGGCACTCGTCCATGTTCTTTGTTAACCAGTTGATACTCGTCCGTATCATCATCTCAGAACATGCGTCAAGCGTTTGTTTCTACCTGATACTCGTCCGTATCATAGTCTTAAGGATGCTCGTCCGCATCTTTAATCCATACACGTGTCAAACACTTACGTCTTCTTGAATTTAGACACTCGTCTGTGCCTACTATTCCCCAGAAGATTCCCCACAGAATCGATACTCGCCCATGTTCTTTGTTAACCAGATGGTACTCATCCGTATCATCATCTCTGAACATGTGTCAGCATTTGTTTCTACCTGATACTCGTCCGTATCGTCGTCCTAAGGATGCTCGTCCGCATCTTTAGTCTATACACAAGTGCCAAACACTCATTCTTCTCATTTCTTGGATGTAGACACTCATCCGTGCTTACTTTCCCAGCAAATCCCAGTGAATTATTTCTTTCCTATCTGACATTCGTCCTATGTCATGATACTTTCGGCAGCCGTACCCTGCTAGGTGATCGTCCTTCACCTTTGGATGATCGTCCCTCATCCTTTCCCCAACGGAGTCTCCATTATTGGAACCCTTTTCTATCCGGCATTCGTCCTATGTCGCAATATTTAGCAGCCGTCCCCTGCTAGGTGATCGTCCTTCACCTCCTGATGATCATCCTTCATCACTTTATCCGATGGTCGTCCCCATCGTCGATCTTGTTATCTGACATTCGTCCTATGTCATGATACCTTCAGAGCAGCCGTACCCTGCTAGGTGATCGTCCTTCACCTCTTGATGATCGTCCTTCACCTCTTGATGATCCTCCTTCATCATGCTCATCCGATGGCCGTCCCCATCGTCGACCTTTTTATCCGGCATTCGTCCTATGTCGTGATACTTTTGGCAACCGTACCTTGCCCGGTGATCGTCCTTCACCTTAGATGACCGTCCCTCATCTTATCCCCAACAGAACAGTCGTCCCCTGCTAGGTGACCATCCTTCACCTTTGATGATCGTACCTCATCATTTTATTTCATTTACCTCTAATCCCCAGAGAATCTTATAGCTTTACTTGATGGACGTCCCCATCATAATCTCTTATATCCCTAGCATGTCGGTCGTCCCCGTCATTTCACTTTCCCCAGCAGTCGTCCCCTGCTCGACGGTCGTCCTCCGTCGCCCGCACTTTATAATTATACTTTATTTTTCTTTTACAATCTATATCCCTTTTCTTCTTCATTCTGTGAGTGCAAATTTTGGACTGTCTTTGGTATTCAACCACAAGTTATCTTGTTTGCCTGATAAGCCGTCGCTTACATTCTACACAGCTAACTCATGCTTGAATAGGGGCAGCTGTAAACACCCCAAATTTGCCCTCACCCATTCACACCATGGCTTATGATCTTTCCATATGCATAAGTTCAATCATAGCATCTCATAATTGCATTTTTGATTCACTGCATTGCCTCTAAGTCATCTGCATCTAGGGTTTGTGATCTGAGGAATCCAAGGGCCTCTTGAGCCACTTCAATGGTCATCAATCACTTCAAAGGGGTCCATGTATGTTCAAGCATCATATTGTATCCTCACAAAGTCAAGAAAGTCAAAGAATCACAAGAACTGGGAATGGCATGGAAGCAGAGCCAGGTTTAACTGCACAGATGACCTAGAATTAGGGTTTTGGTTTCAAAGGCCATAACTCCAAAGTTTTTGGTCATTCTTGTTTCTATTGGTCTCTATATGGTATAGGGATCATGCATATCAATTTTCATGAAGAAATTCCATGGGGAAGGCATCTGATCAAGGGTTGACTTCTTGAGCAAGTCAGTGCAAAATCAGGGCATCTGAGGCCCCCAATGACCCAACCAAAGGGTGTTCTTCATCATTTTGATTATTTATGATCTTTATTTGATCATATAATATGTTTGAAGTTCACAAATTTGAATAATTTCAAGCCATTTGCAAAGTTGCCTTTTTGGGAAAATGACTTATAATGGAAACTTGCCATTTTGGGAAACTTTTTCAACCCTTTCTTTTTGATTCAAAAATGCTTCAAATGGGAAAACTTTGGTCATGAAAGTTGTAGAATGGATCATTCACTTTTCAAAAAGTACAAGAACTCATTCTAATTCATTTTGGATCAAAAGTTATGGCTTGTCAAATTTGGCCAAAATCTCATAATTTCAAGTTTTGTACCAAAGAGGCATTTTGCAAATTGATATGATCAAGCATTCTAAAGACTTCAAATGTGCACAAACTCTTCACAACATGCTCATGTGACTTCTAAAAATCAGAATTGGCCCAAGAATTATGCATTTTGATGCCTTGAACTTCATGAATTTCCAAAGGGGCCAAACTTTGGGAAAATTGCAAAACACTACATAAACTTCACTCAACTTGCTGGATTGTCTCAAAACCAATTCCATGGACATCCTTAATCTCAGCTGAGATAGGACAAGCCAATGAGCCAGCTACACCATTGCCCATACCTCAAGTACAACACTTTTGACTTTTTGGCAAAAACACTCATACCAATCACAACAGTCCACCACCCACTCTCTGCCCAATCCAGACCTTACAAACACACTCCAAGGGTTCATTTTCATTGGAGACACAAGCCTGAAACTCTCTCCAAGCCATAGTTCAAGAACTCACCCCTTATGCACTTTCCTTCGAATCTGATCACACAAGCATCAAACATCAAAACAAACTTCACCAAATCACTCACCATGATCCTCTAATCATTTCCCAACCATTGTTTTGGCCTGAAACCTCCCACATCAAAAATACGATTTCCACACTCCCTTGACCTGAGCTTCTGCCAACTCTCTCTGGAGGCCATATAAACTCCAACTAAGTGTCAAAAGCCTCAAAGGAGGATCATTGGAGCTTGTTTGAACCAAAGAAGCAGCCAGAAAGTCCCTGTTTCGAAAGCTCAAGCTCAGGTAGCCATGGCATTTATTTTTCCAGAACTTCCATTTTTAGTTTCTAAATGCTTCCTTATGCTTCACTGATTACCATGATGTGATTTGTTTTGAAAATGAGTGAAAAATGGCCATGTATGCTTGTTCTGAAACTTTGCCCGTGAAATGCTTTTTGGTTTGATTCTTGAGTTAGAGTGAAAATAAATGATTTTGATTGTTGGATTCTTGTTTAGAGTTGTCTAATGTTTGATTCTGGAGAGGTTAGTGGAGTTTTATGGCGTATTGAGAGAGATTGAGTGAGGAGCCTGCCAGAGAAGATGACCGGAACACTGTTCCGGTCATCTGAAAGTAATTAGGGTTTTGGATTAGGGCTTAATCATAATTAGGCAAGTTTGAATGTGAGTCGTCCATTAGCGCGCGCAGTCAATTCCCGCCCCCTGGAATTTGAATCCTGACCATCAGATTGGCTGACTTTCTCATTTTTTATTTAAATTCATTTTATTTTCATTTGTTTTATATTTAATTTGTACGAATTTTAAAAAAAAAAAATAGCTAAAATCATCTAAAAATTATGAAATTTTTTGTCAAAGGTTTCATGAATTTTCAGAACACAAAAATATTTTTATTTTTATTTTTTGCATTGAAAATTATTTTTAAATCATTTAAATGTTTATTTTTAATTAATTAATGAAAATTAATTAATTAAAAATACATTTAGGTATTTAAAAATCACAAAAAAATTCACATAGAATTTAAAAACATTTAGAAACATTTTCCAACTCTCAAACCAAATTTCTTTTTTGTTCTTGATGCCTTTTGATCATTTTCATTGGATTTAATTTCATTTCAAGGCAATATTTTATGTCAAACTTCAAAAATTCTTTTCTGCCTAACCATTGAGATTTGGATGGTGATTCTTTTTGCATTTCATCTTGTATAGCATGTAGTTTATAGGATAAAATTGGTTTGAATTGATCTTTCATTTTCAATTTGTTTTGCATTTTTCTTGACAAGGTACCGTAAAACCCTAGCAATCTTAGGAAATTCATAACTTTCACTAGATTAAGAGTTGGATCCCCTCCTTTGGGCAGTGAGTTCGTATAGGTTTAGGGTATCTTTGATCCTATTTTCAATTTTTATCTTGTCATTTGCTTCTGATTTTGAATTTTGCTTTGTGTGTTGATCATAAACCCTAATTTATGTCTTCCTTTGCATCCATCTTCCATTTGCTTGCATACCATGAATTGCCATGACATTTTGTGCATTAACATGATTCATAATACATCTTAGGATATATTAGAATCATGTTTGATCATTTCATCTTTCATTTGCCATGTTATATGTCCATTGCATTTCATAACTTTTCATGAGCATTCATGGTTCAAAACATGCTTCATTTGAATCCATTGCCTTGTATGATCACTCTCATGCCTTGCCTCATGTTTGTATCATATCTTAGCATCATTGACATCATGTAAATGCTCCTGGTTTTGGTTTGCATCATCACATTGCGTCTCATTTGCATTGCATTTCATTTCTTTTGCTAACATTTCAGGTGGTAAGTTGTTTGAGAAGTGAATTTGCCTTCACTTCTCACAATCTCTTTTCATCTCTTTCATACTTCCTTTGCTGCATTTTGTATGTGTATTAGATTGAGCTTGCTCATTCATGTTCATCTTACTTTCTTTCTTCAAGCAACTTGTCTTCTTAAGTGAAGCAAGTTGTTTTGTTTCTCTCTGCTCCTTCCTCCTTTCATCTGCTCCTCTCCTTGGTGGTTCTTTGAAGATCTTTCTCTCTTAAGCCTCATTAACCCTAGGAATAACCAAGTATGATAACAATTAGGGTTTGATTAGTCCCCCATTAGTTTTTTACCTTTGAGTTTCCTTGAGTCTTCTCTTCTCATCTCATAATCAGGGACTAAACCCTAAAGGCTTTAAGGCTTTGTGATTAAGCTTATGTATGCATCCTTCTATTTGGATGGAGTGTATAACTTTAATCCTAAGTGTTAAACCCTTAATGTGTTTAAATCCTTTAATAAATTCACCTAATAATCACTAAGACATCAAGCTTGTAACTTGGGCCTTGCATTAGGGTTCTAATTCTTCCTTAATTGGTTAAGAAGGACTAACCCTAGTGTTAATGGACAAGTCCCTCTCAAGTTGTCTTACAAATCATAAAAATCATTTCTCCATTCTACCATTAACTAAAATCCACTTAATAAAGGTTTTGTTTTGTCATGAGGTTAATCCCCAATCATGGATTAAGTTGAGGAGTCTTCCTCAGCTTAAATGCTCTCATCTATTATCCTTCTATTAGGATGGTGTAATGAGTCCATTAAATCCCTGATTATGGCTTAATCTCATTACTCAACACTAAACAAAAACAACAAAAACATCTAAATAATCACAAGTAGGTTAATGATCTTAATCCTACATCAGGGTGATTAATTGTGAGATGCTGACTTCACACTTAAGGTATTCTCATTACCCCTAATCAGAGGGAGGATGTGATGAGTTTACTAACCCATTGGTTTAGGCTTAAGCTCATTTTCTAATGACAAACTTTAAAAAGCAATAAAAGACTGAAAACACAAAAACAAACAATAATCGTCTCCTCTGGGATTCTTTTCTCATCTCATTCACTCATAAACGAGAACTTGCTTCTTCCGTCTAATGCAAGACAGTTTGCACCTGAGCCAGACAGGTCATACACTTGAGCATAGACAAGTAAGCAATTCACAAGTCAATTTATCTTTCGGTCTCTTTGGGTCGAACTACGGTGTTCTGACTTCCTCATTGCACGAGAGGATACGTAGGCATAACATAACAGTTATCGAACAAAAGTCTCTGTATATTCCCCCTTTTTCCAGCTTCATTCTCTTAGCCTCATAATCCTGAGCATTTCATTCTTGTTCTTACACTGACACTTCACTTATGCACTTCACACTTCTTTTACACTGACACTTGCATTCTTTCCAGCTTTGATACACGGATTACACTGACACTACCCCTTTAAAGCACAAATCTTTTAAGTGTGGATCCCGTCGAGTACGACAGACAATCTGGGTGCTAATACCTTCCCAGGTTGTAACCAACCCCCTTTCTCAGTCTCTCTGGTTTGCGGCCGTCTTATCCATATCTTTTCCTAGGTCTATGCAGCATTATCTTTCCTTCGGGATAAAAATGCCTAGCTGGCGACTCTATTCATTTCCTTTCTCCTTTCACCGACCGTTCGCGTCTGTACCCCTATTGACCTGTGTCATCAGGTGGGAGCGACACCTTAATGGGAACACCCCTCTCCAGTGATGACAGTGGCAGACCACATTTGTTGGCAAACCCACTCGCATCTGAGGGTCCATTGGGAACTCGCATAGGATGGCCTGGTTCTCTCATAGGAATTCAGTTAAAGTAAACTGTTCGTATGACGATAGTATTGTACCCTTCGGGATGAATGTACTATTGTTTCTCGATTCAGTGCTTGAAGCTGGAGACTTGTGAGGGATGCTTGTTTTTCCGGACTCAACTGAGGCCTCCCTGAGAAGTACATAATGCCAAACCAATTCCCTGATTTGGTCATGAGCCATTTCTCGGAAATGGTGAACGTATTATTGCTATTCGGATTTGAGAGTCTGTGATGTTGACCCGAGTAGCACACCCGTGAGATTGGGAGGGGTTTACAGGTTTACAGGAACCCTAAGACCTTCAGCATACCCGCTTTGCCATTGGTTCAGTTTTGTGATCTGGATTTCTGGTTCTAAGATATGGATCTCGGATTAGAGGGATTGTTATTGTGATATGTGGATATTGTGACCTTGCACCGACACTTGATTATATGATTGGCACATCACAGACACTTCATTGATCACATGCCTTGCCTTGCATAAGCATCATAGCATCATTAATCATTTGTGTTTCTTTTATTCTCAGGGTTTGCACTACTCCCAGTTCCTGGTCATATCCTTGCTTCCGAATGGAAGATATCAAAAAGAAGAACATTTTCTACAAATTTTTTGATACCAAGGTGGACTTGCTCAAGCAGATGGTGTCTCTCGTTACCCCAGGTTATTTGGGATTCTTCAAACAGCGATATGGTGATATTATGGACATGGTGTTCAATCTGGATAGTTCGCAAAGGAGTGCCATCCATACCTTGCTACAGTATTATGACCCTAGACTCCGATGTTTCACATTCCCCGATTTCCAGCTAGGTCCATTACTAGAAGAGTATGTTGAGATTTTGGGACTGCCTATCAAAGACCAGATTCCTTTCAATTCAGAAATGACGAGACCGACTCATGCTGACATCGCTAAAGCTCTTTATTTGATCCCATCAGAGGTATTTGCTAATCTGGTTGCCACCAAGGCAGGGGTACTTGGTTTTCCCTTAGATTTTCTGGTCAGAAGAGCTGAAGAATGTGTCGTGGAAAAGCAGTGGGATTCAGTTTGTGCCATCTTGGCATTATCTGTGTATGGGATAGTTTTGTTTGCTGACATGGAGAAGTTCATGGATATGAATGCCATTCATTTGTTCGTGATGAAGAATCCGGTGCCCACTCTCCTAGGTGACTTGTATTATTCAGTGTACTATAATAATGAGAAGAGACGAGGTGGCTTGGTTAGATGTTGTGCCCCGTTATTCTACACATGGTTCATGAGGCACATCCCTGTTACTGGAGTATTCACGGATCCCAAAGTAATCTGGTCGCAAAAACTAAGCACGTTGACCGCCAAAGACATTAGATGGTTCACCTTAAGGCTAAAAGGGAAAGAGGTCATCTCCAGCTGTGGAGGGTATCCTAATGTTCCCCTCCTAGGAGTAGATGGAGGCATTAATTACAACCCCATACTCTTGAGAATACAATTAGGATACACTTTGAAGAATGTTCCCAAATATTCAGAGTTGGATCATACTTTTTATTTCCCTATGAAAGACAATCTCCCATTGGTACGGGAAGCTGCAGGTGCTTGGAAATTGATTAATAGAAAGGGTATAGAACGCTTGGGCAGGAGTAATAACCAAATGTTTCCCAAATTTGAAGCATGGGTAAGAGAAAAAGCTCAAGTGACTCTAATCCCTTTCTCCGCACCGTTACCACCACCTACCACAGTTCCTTTAGAAGATTATCAGAAATTGGAGGCTTTGGTCAAGTAGCTTAGGTTTGAGAATCAAGAGGCTTACAATTCTTGTCAGAAATTGATGATTCAGAACCGTCAGTTAGAGGATAGAGCTATACAAGCTGAAGAAACAGTTCGTCTCAAGCAGAAGGACTTCGAGGAAAGGGAGCTACACTTCAGGAAGAGAGGATTGGATGAGATCCATAAGGCGAGTCAGCGTCGGAAGGATAAGAAGGAACTTAATGAGGCTAATGAAGCCGTCACACTTTAGCAAGAGAAGTGGAGTGATAATCAGAAGAATAAAAAGGAGGTAGAAGTTGAATTCAAGTTGAAGATCAAGAACCTCTAGGATGCTTTGGTTGAGCAAGAGAAGCTAGCTCGGAGAGCATAAGAGCAACAGAGAGAGTGTCTTCGTCTGATGACAAAGAGTCAACAAATAGCTGAAGAGGTCCAGAAAGAAGTTGAAGAGCTGAAGCTTCGTGCTGATGTGAAGAGGTCAAAGGCCGAGCCGAGTCCGAGCAAAGAGAATGAGATGACTTTCCTATAGAAGATTGAAGATTTGCATGCTTCCTTTGATATGAGGGACCTCCTCATCCAGAGACTCATCCAGAAGCCTGATCATCCGGATATCGTTCAGTTGTTCCAGAATGTCAAGCGTCTTAGCTGGAGGCTGCAAGACTTGGAGCTCCCTAAGATTTAGTTTCATGCTATTGTACTTGGATTACCCACAGGAATGTTGTGGGATTCCTTTTATTTGATGTACTTTGTTGTTCTTTTGATTGGCACCCTTCGGGGACTTTGTTGTTTCAAACTTCAGTTTATGTGATTGACTTGTTTTGAATCTCTTGTTCGTTATTTGTTGCACCGACATGGGGTAATGAGCACTAATTCTCCACGGCCATCATTATATTTGAATATCGCTTGGGTCTTCTTCCCAATTATTATTCTCTTAATGCTAGGACCGAAAACAGGGAAAGTCTTGGGAATAAAAGGAACACATTGCATTGCATATGCATCATTTGCATTTCTTCTTTGTTTTTGCAGGTTTTTCTACAGGATGCTTAATTTATCTGTGTTTCAAGCAAAGATTGCGAGAGCTGCCAAGACCCGGCATCTTCGACAAGATATCCCGCATCGCTACACAACTCGCAGCAATCAGAGGACAATCATGGACGCTATGCAAACGGAGCTTAATGAGTTTTGCACTAGAATGGGAGAGTTCATGGTCATGATGCAAGGGATGGCTCAGGGACAACAAGAGTTAAGGAATGCAATTCAAGGACTCAACCCTCCTCAGACTAATACTCATGTGACCACCCCTGACGGGCAAGGGGCTCCTCCCAACACCAGCAATGGCCCAGGTGGACCTCAGATTCCAGAACCAGGCACGACAACTTTCGTTCCAGTACAAGACAGTCAGGAGGATCAATTCCCTTATTTCAACAATGACATGGGGTTCGTTGGAGAAGGAAATCTTAATGATTTTTTTGTGCTTGCTGAGAAAGTCAAAGCCCTAGAGTGTAGATAACTAAGTAGATAACTGACAAGGAAAAAAAAATCGAGGACATAAATGATAAGAAAAAGAGATAACATAAATTTATCAAAAATAGCTATAACCAAAAGTCTTATGGCAGAACTAAAAATCAGTTACAACTAGAAAAAAACTCAAACTAACTCTTGATAACTGATACAACAGAAAGATAAAAGGGGATGAGAGTGCAGTAACAAAGAAAAGATTCAGAAACAAATTCTATAACAACTTTCTTCATGATCGGCATAATATATATATACATCTTCATCACTTCACCAATTTCTCCTCCGAACTCTTTTTTCACCATTAACTTTCAGCACTTTCTCTGCATCAATCACTGCTCTCAAAATTCATCTTCATCACCATCTTCAAATTCAGTTTCACCCAATCTTCATCAAGGCTGCAAATCTCAACAATTTTGCTTCACTCTCCAATTATCTTCCTCAAATCACCTTCTAAAGCCTGCAAAACCAAAAACCAGAACAGAGAGATTTATCAATAATTTATCACTGCAATTCAACAAGAATTCACACCAATCATCAATACCTTTATCAATTTCATCCCTAGCTTCACCAATCATCAATACCTTCATCAATCTCATCCCTAGCTTCACCAATCTTCAATATCTTCATAAATCATCGACCTCAAATCTACATAAATTTAGAATCGCAACATCATTGAACTGAATCAAGAATGCAAGATTTTGCAAGATTCAGAATAACAATCTCGGGCCTCACAAAAATCGAAAATATAGATTCAACAACATCAACAGCACCTGCATCAAGAAGCATCAACATAGTTAGAATGCATTACAACCATTTCAATTCACTCCCTGTAGCGAGTCAACAATAATGTTCGCACATCGAGTCGATAGCAAATACAGAAGTCGAAGTGAGTTCGAAGAACAACTCAAAACGAAGAAGAAAACCACAGAGTACATATCGTAATACAACGAATCTTGCAGCAACAACTTGGACTATAAGAAGAGGAGAAACGAGATTTCGTACCTTAAAACTAAGCTTGAAGATTATGCTTCAGTTCCCTCAAGTTTGCTGCTGATTTGTGAGTTGATTTGTATGGAGGAAACTCAAGGTTGTATCCATGCTGTCACAATGTTGGTGAGATTGCCGAAATCAGAGGAAGAGCCTTGGCGGTGCGAGTTGAATCGAGACTAAAACGAAGAAAGACAAATTGTTGAGATAAGCGGCGAACAAAGCTTAGGTGATAGAGATGTTGGCCAACAGAGAACTCGGACCATGAAGAGTGAAGAAAGTCACGTGTCTAATGAAGGAGAAGGAGGAAGATCATTGTGCGGCAGCCTTCCTCGATTGGAGAAGGAAGGAGGCACGACGGGAGGTTTCGTTGTTCTACACCAGCGGAGATTTCGTGAGAGAGGGAACTTAGGTGTTGTTGAAGCGAACAAGGAGGGAGTCGAAGGGAGTTGGTTGCGGTTGGTAAGATGTTCCGGTGGAGCTTTGATTCGAGGGTGGAGAGGAATGTACCGGCGGCGCATCTGAAATGAAGAAGAAGGATCCTTGTTCGTATTATTTATCTCATTAGCAATTAGGGTTTCATAACATGGGTTGGGATCAATTTTGTATGGTTCAGGAACTATCCATGTTGAGTTGGGCCAAGATCACCATGAAATTTCTTTCCACAACCCGGGTTTGATTATGCACACCCCCTCCTGTGATCCTGGGTTTGAAGAGATGGGCCTTGGGCCACATTTTATGTCCTGCACCATTATTTTCCTATTGCATCCCCTTTTCCTTATTTTTTTTGTTGTTGAAATTTTTGTTAATTGATTTTTATTGTAAAAATCATGATTAATATTTTTGTTAATAATTTTTTTGGATTAGAATATTAATCCATTTTCTTGAAAATTTTAATTAGAATTTTTGCACTAATTTTAATTATGGTTTAATGCTAATTTGAATTAAAGTGTTTATGAGTTTTTGTCGATCGATTTGAATCGATTTCGATTATGGCGAGGCATTACAAATGATTATGGAGGATAAGCATTTATTTTTATTATGGGGATTACAAGACCTTGCTTAAGGTTTTTTCAGATTTCTTTTGTGTGAAGGATCGGCGCTTCAACCAAGTAAGAAATCTCGACTTTAACGGCTTTTACGCATCATTCTAGTTGTATGCGGCTTAGGACCATATAGCTTAAGGTGCATATTGAGCCCTCCCACCTGAGGCACTGGATTTATTTGTGATTTTTGATGATATGTATCGATTTCGGAACATAGGGATTAGGTTACGAACCATTAGGATCGCTTCCTTTCACTTCCCCTCAAAATCCACTGTTTTGCCCGTTTCGTCGCAATTATTAAAATAAGTTTTAGGTGGGATAAAATTATGGAAAAATTCATGAGTGATCCTCATCCTCTTAATTAACTTTTCATATTTTTTGTTTCAAGATTTGGGTGGTTTTAATAATTAATTTGGATTTTAGATCACAAGCTGTCCCAAAAGGAATGATATTGAAATAAGGGACCGAAAACAATTTTTCCCCATAGGTGTGAGACCTATTTCTTGTGTGTGATTAATCACTGTAATTTGTGACATGTTGATGCTCCTTAGGCATTTTTTTTCATAATTTTAGATGCCCTTTTTGATCCACTTTGTGGAGGTGTTTCTCGGCGATCATGCCTTGCTATACCAATCGTTAAGTAATTGTTTTGGCACGTTGCTGCATAATTTTGTGGAATCCTTTTAGACCATGTAAGATAATGACTTCAAAATTCCAGGGATTTAATTTCATAATTTTTTTAAGCCTTTTTGCTATTTTCCCATGTCACCTTGATTATAGGTTGATTCATGTGTGTATTTGCTCCATAATCTAAATGATAGGAAGGCATTCATGCCATTTGATTGAGGAACTTTTTGGTAACTTTTAGGAGTTAATTATAGGTCACTTTTAGGTCCTTAATTCCAGTTATAGGCCACTTTTTGAACCATACTCATTTGATTTGTTTTTAGTGTTTCAAAGTGCATACTTATGTGAACTAACTTTAACCTAAACTAGTTTCTCTTCTCCTCTAAATAATAACATGAATTATGTGGAAATCATTAATGCATATTCATGAATTCTAATTACATCTCATACCTTGTATGCTACAGACCCATAATCATTTCATGCATATTCACATGCCGTTCTTCCTTAACTTTCATCATTTGTGATCTTATGCGATGTTTATTTCATTTCTTCTCATGTATTCTTCTCCTTGCTCTACATGACTAAGTCATTGCATCCATGATAGTATGATCATTAATATACATTTATAAGCATTCACTACTGACTTTGACACTCATTTCATGTATTAATTCATGCTTGTAAGCCATACACATTCATACTTCATCCATAAACCCTAACTTGCATTTAGGTGAACTTAGGTGAACTTTTTGTACATAGTTTGACATAGTTTGATCTTGTGAGGTATCCTAGCATACTTACGGACCTATAGCATGTAGCTACTGACTTTAGAAGTCATGTAACCTTTAGGTACCTTCACCTTTAGACTTAGGTCTTATTTTTAACCCTAGTTCCATTCTAGGACGTTTATGGTACTTAATCGCTTTTATGCTTTGATTTTACTTTCAATATGCATTGTCATGCTAACTTTTTGTTTTGTAGGGGGGAAGATTGAGGTAAGTCTTACTTCATTCCTATCTTTTATGAATTCTAAATGTGTTTTCCTTAGCACTTTGTACTTTGCTTGTATAGGTTTCCCCATTTTTTAGAACCAACTTAACTTCCTTAGGAAGTAAGTTGAGTTCTAGTTCTTTTCTTATTTTCCTTTTCTTCCTTAGGAATATAATACCTCACAAACCATTAGGATCCCCTTTGGTATATGATAAATAACTTAGGGTTGTGTCTTAGTCCCCTTAGTTTGTCCTTTTTTAACTTGAGTCATTCTTTCTCATCTCATAAAGAAAAACAATAAAACACTTAATAAAAACCGAACGTTCTTGTACGACACGAGACTTTGTTGCGGAGTGTTTATACGCGTCCTGTTTCGGGGTGAGGTATAAGTACTCACCGCGATGGATATGTCTTAGTATGATAATGTTCACAAACAAATTCAAAACCAATTCTCATAAAAGACAAAAACAAATACAATAAGCGACTATCCTGCGGGAACTTCTTTCCTCACCTCATGTTTGAATAGGGGCAGCTGTAAACACCCCAAATTTTCCCTCACTCATTTCACCATGGCTTGTGATTTCTTTTCATTTGCATAAGTTCAATCATATCATCTCATATTGCATTTTTGCTTCACTGCATTGGTTCTAAGTCATCTGCATCTAGGGTTTGTGATCTGAGCAATCCATGAGCTATCTGAGCCAATCCAAAGGTCATCAATCTTCTCAAGAGGGTCCATGTATGTTCAAGCATCATATTTTATCCTCCTAAGATCAAGAAAGTCAAAAATCACAAGAACTGAGGAAAGGCATGGAAGCAGAGCCCAGCTTAACTGCACAGATGACCTAAAATTAGGGTTTTGGTTTCAGAGGCCATAACTCTAAATTTTTTGGTCATTCTTGTTTCTATTGGTCTATATATGATATGAGGATCATGCATACCAATTTTCATGAAGAAATTCAATGGGGAAGGCATCTGATCAATAGATGACTTCTTGAGCAAGTTAGTGCAAAATCAGGGCATCTGAGGCCCCCAATCATCCAACCAAAGGGTATTCTCCATAATTTTGATTGTGTATGATCTTTATTTGATCTTAGAAGATGTTATAAGCTCACAAAATTGAAGAATTTCAAGCCATTTGCAAAGTTGCCATTTTGGGAAAGTGACTTGTAATGGAAATTTGCCATTTTGGGACAGTTTTTCAACCTTTTCTTTTTGATTCAAAAATGCTTCAAATGAGAAATCTTTGGTCATGAAAGTTGTAGATTGGATCCTCCCATTTTCAAAAAGTACAAGAACTTGATCTAATTCATTTTAGAACAAGAGTTATGGCCTTGCAAAGTTGGATAAAATCACTTAATTTTCACTTTTGTGCCAAAGAGGGATTTTTGCAAAACCTCATGCCAAGCTATTTTATGACTTCAAATGGACTTCTAAACATCATAACATCATAGTACAATGCCTAAAACTCAGAATTGCCCAAATAATTTCACATTTCCATGACTTGTACATGAAGAAATCAAGAAAGGGCCAAACTTTGCCAAAATTGCAAAACCTCCCACAACTTCCCACAAACTTGCTGATTTTCCTCAATCTCATTTCCATGGTCATCCTTGAATCAAGCTGCACCAGACATGCCCTTGTCCTTGGCCTGAAACAGCCCATACCTCAAAGGACATATAACCTTGACTTTTTGCAAAACAAGCCATACCAATCAGCATAGCCCACACCAACTCCACAGGCCTATCACATCTTGATACATGGATCAAACACAAGCCATTTGACATAAGAACACAGCCAGAATCATCCGCATCACCATAGTTCACAAAAAATCCCTCTTATGCATTTCCATTTGAAACTCTCAACAAAAACATCAAAGCCTAAAAATTCTTCCACCATTCATCTACAAATCCATCACTGATCACAAACCACCCTTTACTTTGCCCTAAAAGCCACCACACACCAAATACGATTGTTTCCCCTTTTGAACTGAGCTTCACTGAACTTCAAAGAAAGGACACAAACACTTCAGCAAAGCATCAAGGAAGCTCAAGGGAGGTTAGAGGAGGTTGTTTGCATCAAGCAGAAGGCCCAAGCAGTCCCATTAGCAAAGCTCCATCTCAAGTATCTTCTTGAAACTTTTTTCCAGAAATCCTTTCTTTAGTTACGAGATGGTACTGAATTCATATTCAATTCCAAACAGTCTAAAAATAACAGTACCGACTGTGCTATCAGTGTTAGGACTGACAGTGTATATCAAAGAAGTCAAAAACTCAATTGTCAGTTTCTCATAGGTAGGTTCCTGATTAATGAAAATATTGTGCAAGCCTAGAAATTCTAATAAATTAAAAACACTATGATAAATACCCAAAGAATTTCTCGACTTTGAAGCCTCTGAATAATTTTCCGTTGCCTATCGCCCGGTCTTCCATCACGAAGAAGAAATCCATTGAACTCCATTGTTGATAGCTCCTTAGGTAGTGAAAATGGTAGAAAAGTGGTTTATGAGGGGAATGATAAAGTTTTGATTTTTATGGTTTTTGGTGGATGAAAATGGAAATGGATGTTGGATATGTTTTATGGATGGAGGGTATTTTGGAAATGGGGGAGCTTTAATGGGGTTCAAGGAGGTTTTGGAAGGTTGCAAAAATGGGTTTTTGGAGAAGAAAGGGATGAAAATGGTGGAAATGGGGAATCAACCCCGTATTTGATGTGGGACGGTGTGGCGCCCGCCACAGGGCCTATGGCGCCCGCCATAAGGCCATTTCCTGGGCCTTGGGTTTTTTTAAATCCTCCTTTTGGGCCTTCCTTGCACCTTTGGTCTTCGGGGGGGTCTGAATAGCGTTTTCTTCTTCTTTTCAAGGCATGAGGCTTGCATTTTTTTTTGTGAAGACAAAAATGAAAATATTTTTGTCTTATATTTTTTTTCTTTGCACGACAAAAAAATAAAATAATTAAAAAATCAAAAAAGAAAAAGAAAAATCGACATTAGTGCATAATATGTATATATAAGATGAATTCAAAGTACAAGAAAATATAAAAGATGCAATAATATGAGATATGTCTGGAGATGCGAGAAATAAAATAAAGCGTATAAAAGGAAATTAAATACTAGGGTAGCGCTGTCAGTATAGAATGAGTCATGTGGTAGGCTTCTTTTCCTGGCTTGATCCACGAATCTCAGCTATCTCCCTCTGAAGCTCTTCAATCGCCTGATATAGAGCATCGGCCTCTGAGGCATGAGTGAGATTAGAAACCTGCATCTGTAACTCCAAGTCTGCCACTTCCTGCTTGAGCAGGGCATTCTCCTTACGGAGCTCATAAATCTGTGTTTGTAGGTCAGGTGGCTGCAGAGACATATTGTTAGACATAACAGTGATTCGGGGAGTAAGAGGTGTAGGAGTGTACTCAGCGGCGGGAGGCGATTTCGGCTCTTCGACAGTCTCTCCATAACCCTCTAGAGCATAACTCCAATTGGCAGGATCATGGACACTGGTCATCAGCGGATCTGGTAATGTAAAGTAGTGTATCGCTTCGCCGTCGATCAGTAATTTAAACATGTTGGGCTCAAAAGAAGCCCTCCTCATCAGTCCTCTATCAAGACAAAAATCAATATCCAGGGTGGTGTAGCAGCAGAAGGTCCTGAGGTGCAATAACTTGCGAGACAAACCCAATGCAGTAGCTATCTGTGTAACAATCTCACCGACATGTATGATGCCTACGGATGATCTGGCAACACTAGCAAGGCCCATCAACAGAAAGTTGCCACAAGCAACTGAGCGAGACTGAGTCGCACAAAATAGTAGGAAAATCTCCTCTTCACTTAGCAGGGTCTCTGTATCTGGCAAACCTAGGAAAGAATGTGCTAGAATCATCTGGAAGTACCTCAATGCAGGGTTGTGGATTACCTGAGAAAACTGGGTAGAAGGATCTTGGCTTCCTCCACCTGATATTTTAGACCAAAACTTTTCCACTTCTCTGCTCATAAAATACCCCATCGGTGTCTCTGGAATAGCATCAGGAGTAGTCTGGAAACCTAGTAAATCACCAACCTCTTTGTGAGAGAATGAGTAGTCAATCCCGAACAACCTGAAAACAGCGAGTCCATCGGGTCCAGCCCAAGGGTCATGATGAAACGAGCTGAGGAACTCAAGAGTCAAGTTCCTATAAGTGTTGTTCCTGTCGTCAAACTGGTCCCACTGGAGTTGATGGCATAAGAATCTGATGCTTGGCTCTATCCCCAAGGCATCCATGCAGTCATGGTCAGGGTACCTGGTAGGAGCCATAGGGCGTCTCATGTGGACATAGTAACGCTCTCTCTATGCGTCGTCTCTAAAGGCCACATGCATGTCATCAGGGTTCTGCATTCTGTACAAGGTTAGCAAACAAGTCCTGAAAGCACATAAAACATTCAATTGTCTGAGCTCTTCTAATTTGTGGATATCAAGGATACCTTTCTCACCAGCAGTCAAGTAATCCAAGTTCAAAGTTTTGATGGCCCAATAGGCCTTATGCTCCAACTCAAATGGTAAGTGACATGATTTTCCATAGACCAGTTGGTAAGGGGTTGTTCCTATAGGAGTTTTGAAAGCGGTTCTATAGGCCCATAATGCTTCTTGAAGTTTCTGTGACCAATCCTTTCTAGATATAGAGACAGTCTTCTCAAGGATTTGTTTGATCTCCCTATTAGATACTTCCACTTGTCCATTGGTATGTGGGTGGTATGGTGTTGCTACTCTATGCTTAACTCCATATTTGCTTAAAAGTTTATCAAGTATTCTCGATATGAAGTGTGATCCTCCATCACTTATGACTAAACGGGGTGTTCCAAACCTGGGAAATATATAATTTTTGAATAATTTGATGACTACTCTGGTGTCGTTTGTGGGTGCGGCGATAACTTCAATCCATTTAGACACGTAGTCAACGGCTACTAAGATGTACTGATTTCCAAAAGATGGTGGGAACGGTCCCATAAAGTCTATACCCCATACGTCGAAGAGTTCTACTTCTTGGATATTTCTTAACGGCATTTCATTACGTCTTGAAATATATCCTGTGCGTTGGCATCTATCACACTTGACAATGAAAGCATGGACATCACGCCACATAGTAGGCCAGAATAGGCCAGCTTGAAGAATCTTGGCGTAGGTCTTAGATGTGCTCGCATGTCCACCATAGGGTGCAGAGTGACAATGCTCAATTATATTATTTACCTCTTCTTCTGGAACACAACGGCGGAAAATGCCATCTTTACCTCTCTTGAAAAGAAACGGTTCGTCCCAATAGAAGTTTCTCACATCACTGTAGAACTTCTTCTTCCGGTGGTAGTTTAGATCAGGGGGTATGATGTCAGCGGCTAGATAATTAACAAAGTCTGCATACCAAGGTACATTGCTTATAGCTAAGGATTTATGAGAATGCTCATGAGGGTCTGGTTTATCATCTTCAATAGTTTCTAGTTGGGCTATCAGTCTATCATAGGCAAAATCGTCATTTATGGGTACTGAGTCAGGTTTCAGGTATTCTAGCCTAGATAGGTGATCAGCCACCACATTATCAGTGCCTTTCTTATCACGGATATCCAAATCAAACTCTTGTAATAATAGAATCCATCGAAGTAACCTAGGCTTGGCATCCTTTTTGCTTAGTAAGTAACGAATGGCAGCATGGTCGGTATAAACTATAATCTTGGCTCCTACTAGATAAGATCTAAATTTGTCAATTGCGAAAACTACAGCTAGGAGCTCCTTTTCGGTTGTTGCGTAGTTGAGCTGTGCAGCGTCTAGGGTTCTACTGGCATAATAAATTACATGTAACTTTTTGTCTTTTCTCTGACCTAGAACGGCTCCAACGACATAATCACTAGCGTCACACATTATCTCATACGGTTCTGACCAATCAGGGGGTTTCATTATAGGTGCTGAAATCAGTGCTTGCTTCAGAAGATTAAATGCTTCAGTACATTTTTCATCGAAGATGAATTCAGCATCTTTCATTAAAAGACCAGTTAAGATCTTTGTTATTTTGGAGAAATCCTTGATGAAACGTCGGTAAAATCCGGCATGTCCAAGAAAACCTCTTATCTCCCTGATAGTCTTTGGCGGTTTTAGATTCTCTATGACTTCTATTTTTGCTTTATCTACCTCTATACCTTTTTCGGAAACTATATGTCCTAAAACAATCCCTTCGGTGACCATGAAATGACATTTCTCCCAATTTAGCACAAGGTTTACCTCCACACATCTCTCTAGGATTTTCTCAAGGTTGATAAGACAATTTTTGAAATCTGATCCACAAACTGAGAAATCGTCCATAAATACTTCCATAATTCCATCTAAATAATCAGCAAAGATAGACATCATGCAGCGTTGGAAAGTGGCAGGAGCATTACAGAGTCCAAAAGGCATTCTTCTATAGGCAAAAGTTCCAACTGGGCATGTAAAGGTAGTTTTTTCTTGATCTTCGGGGTGAATAGGTATTTGGAAGAATCCTGAATATCCATCTAGGTAACAAAAGTAAGAGTGTCTGGCTAGGCGCTCCAACATTTGGTCTATGAATGGTAATGGGAAATGGTCCTTCCTAGTTGCTTTATTTAATTTTCTATAATCTATGCACATACGCCAACCTCCATCGGTTCTTTTTGCTACAGGTTCGCCCTTATCGTTTTGCACGACTGTGATGCCTCCCTTTTTAGGTACTACATGCACAGGAATCACCCATTTACTGTCCGAGATCTGATATATTATACCTGCCTCTAATAACTTAAGAACTTCAGTCTTAACTACAGTACTCAGTATAGGATTTATTCTTCGTTGGTGTTCTCTGGAAGGTTTTGAATCTTCAAGCAAAATCCGATGCATGCATACGGATGGGCTTATTCCTTTTAGATCAGAGATCTTATATCCTAAGGCTGAGGGGTACCTACGTAAAACTTCTAATAATTGATCGGTTTCTTCTTGTTTTAAGGTAGCACTGACTATAACTGGATGGTTCATATCTTCATCGAGAAATTCATATCTCAGGTTTTTAGGCAGTTCCTTAAGTTTTACGGTCGGTTTCATAGGGCAAGGCATAAGATCCGGGGTAAGAGATAAACATTAGTGAAGGTTATCATCAATGTAGGGTCTTTTATAATTGTCATCTTCCAAAATAAGGGTTGATGGCAATTTTATAGATTCAGTTTCTTCTTCTTGTTCTAATTCCCTAATGCATTCTTCGATGATATCTAAGGCATAACAAGCATCTCCTATCACAGGTGCCATAAGAAATTTTGACAGTATAAATTCTATCTTCTCGTCACCTACCTCAAAAGTTAGTTTTCCTTTTTTAACATCTATTACGGCTCTAGCAGTCGATAAGAATGGTCTACCTAGGAGGATTGGTATGTCGTCATCCTCTTTAATGTCCATGACAACAAAATCAGTAGGTATAAACAGCTGACCTATCCTAACAGGGACGTCTTCAAGTAAGCCTATAGGGTATTTAACGGATCTATCGGCTAATTGAAGTGACATCTTAGTAGGTTGTAATTGTCCTAAGTTTAATCTCTCACAAACTTCTAAAGGCATTAAGCTCACACTAGCTCCTAAGTCTAGAAGAGCTTTTTCGATGACATGATTCCCCAAAATACAAGGAATGGAAAAATTTCCGGGATCTTTATCTTTCTTTGCTAACCTATTTTCGGAAATAGAATTACATTCCACGGGTTTCAGATCTTCAAGTCTACGTTTATTCGTAAGTATGTCTTTGAGAAACTTAGCATAAGAAGGTATTTGGGTGATGGCTTCTGTAAAGGGGATTTCTACGTGAAGTTTTTCTATAACCTTAACGAATTTTTGATATTGATTATCTATTTGGGTTTTCTTTAATCTTTGAGGGTATGGTATAGGTGGTTTGTATGGCGGTGGTGGTACATAGGTTTTATTTTTAGGTTCTTCTCCTTTTTCTTGACTTTCCGGGGTTTCAGGCTCCTCTGGTTCCTTCTCCTCATTCCTCTTAGAAGTTTCGGGCTCACTCAATCTAGGGTTTAAAGGCTCCTTATAAGCGGTTCCACTTCGTAGAGTAATGGCATTTGCTTGCCCTTTCGGGTTTTGTTGAGGTTGTCCAGGGAACTGTCCTCCAGGTGTAGTCTGTGGGGCTTGGTTTAACGCTACCTGAGAGATCTGGGTTTCAAGCATCTTATTATGAGTAATGATTTGATCAACCTTGGTTCCTAACTTGGTAATCAGTTCGTTAACATGGACTTTTTGGTTCATGAACTCTTTGTTTTGTTGTGTTTGAGCAGTGATAAAATTTTTTACAACTTCATCAAAGCTCGGACTTGGTGGTACAGGTTGCATAGGTTGATTTGTTCTTGGGGCTTGGTAACCTTGTTGTCTCGGAGGTGCGGTATTTTGAATAGGGTTATTATTTTTGTAGGAGAAGTTTGGGTGATTCCTCCATCCAGGGTTATATGTGTTTGAAAATGGGTTCCCTTAGGTATAGTTCACTTGCTCAGTGTTGGTTTCATTCAACAGATTGCATTCGGCGGATTGGTGTCCTTGCGTTCCACATATCTCACAATTCGGCGAAACTGCGGCTACAGTATTCGGAGTTGTATACATATGTTCGACTTTAAGGGCCAACGCATCCATTTTAGCCTGCATCATGTCTATAGAGCTTAGCTCATGTATTCCTCCTTGGGCTTCCTTCTTTTCCACTGTCGCTCGTTCTACTCCCCATGATTGATGGTTTTGGGCCATATCCTTGATAAGGGCACTAGCTTCAGGGTAAGGTTTGTTCATCAGTGCGCCACCAGCGGCAGCGTCGATGGTCATCTTAGTGTTATAATGAAGTCCATTATAGAAGGTTTGGATGATTAGCCAATTCTCTAAGCCATGATGTGGGCATGCTCTTAATAGTTCTTTATATCTCTCTCAGGCTTCGAACAACGACTCTCCTTGGTGTTGGGTAAATCTAGTTATTAGGTTTCGAAGAAGAGCAGTCTTACTTGGGGGAAAATATCTAGCAAGGAAAACTTTTCTAAGGTCATCCCAAGTTGTTATTGAGTTGGGTGGAAGGGAATCTAACCATGATGGAGCTTTATCTCTGAGGGAAAAGGGAAATAATCTTAAGTGTATCGCCTCAGGAGAAGCTCCATTGGTTTTAAAGGTGTCTGCTAACTGAAGAAAGTTTTTTAAATGTTGGTTTGGGTTATCAGTAGCGAGACCTGCGAATTGTCTCTGTTGCACTAATTGCAGCAGGGATGGTTTAAGTTCAAAATTATTGGCTGGGATAGCGGGGTTTACTATACTGGAACTAGGTTCCTCGTTTGATGGTTGGGCGAAGTCCTTAAGAGGTCTTCGGTTTTGATCTTCGGCCATAGCTCTCCTATTCCTATGGAAAAACAAACGTGCATGAGCGTAACGTTCAGGTTCAGCTAGAGGGTCTACTAAACTTTCGGCACTGCGAGTCTTTCTCATTGACCGGTGGGTAACAACCTTAGTCTAAACGGTATAACTACAGGGTAATGAAATTTGACGATATTGGTCCCCGGCAACGGCGCCAAAAACTTGATGCGTGTTTTTCGCAAGTGTACGAATCACATCAGAGTAATATAAAAGATTGTCGAATCCACAGAGACCAAGTGTCAATCTATCATACCTGTTGTTATGGTGTGTATCTAAGGCAACTAAATTTAAGGGTTTTAAGAAGGGTGCAATGGTAAATAAAATTATAATTTTAAATAATAAATAAAAGACAGGCTCGAATGTAATTCACGTAATCAATGATAATCCAGTATTTGTTAATGGAACTACTTATGGGCAGTGTTTTCTCCTTTGAAAAGAACTAATTTAACAGGAACTGTCGCTTTCGCGTATTCAGAACCGAGTTGTACTCTCTAATCAACCCCTCCTATTGTCACGGATAAAAAGGTGCGTACTGCATTAGAGTAGTAAACCTATTTTTAAGAAATATAGTATCTTAACTAAGTTGAAAAGTATTTTAACCTGGATTTCTTAGTAAAAAGAGGTTCTTGTGAACCAGACTCTAAATCTCATAACGCGTCCGAAAATCGTTTTAAAATCTCTTTTTTTTTAATCTAAAAACTCCTAATGAACTAGACAAAGCGCTTTTGGCTGTTTTTGAAATAGTTAAGAACAATTAGATTGAATTGAAAGATAAAATAGCCCTTAAGTGTTTCCACGAACAGTTATACGGATTACTGGTTTAATTACGATCCTTACATTCTAACCTTTATGGAATTAGTTAGACATGATAAAGTAAAGATTCTTTTTATAAGTTTTCATAAAAGTAATTTAGTGCGAGTGCGGAAAGTAAATGAATTTAGTGCGAGTGCGAGAAATAAAGTAATTTAAAGCGAGTGCGGGAAAATAAAGTAATTTAGTGCAAGTGCGGGTAATAAACGAAAGTAAAGCGAGTGCGGGAAATAAACGAAATAAAGTGCGAGTGCGGATAATAAAGAAAGTAAAGCAGTGCGAGAAATAAATAAAAGTAAAGCAATGCGGAAAAGTAAAATACGAACTGGAATTAAAATGGCGGCAGGATTAACTTCCTCCAGAGTGCTCCAAAACTCGATCGCACAGACAGATTACAGACTCGATCACTCGATTGCAGAAACACCCCGATGTGGAATGGCAACTGCTTTGAAACTGATATATGCCTAGAGAAATCTAATTTTGGATGATTAAAAACGAAAAACTAAAGTCCTATTTATAGGAAAACTAAAATCATGAAAAGACTGGGATGCCCCTCCACTAAAAAGTGGAGGTTACTGAGTTTTGCCTTGTGGCGCCCGCCACAAGGTCATGGCGCTCGCCATGTTGCTGACAGGGGATGAGAGAGTGGGGATCGTGGGTCTTGGCAGTTGTGGAGTGGTCTTGAGACGTGGCCACGTCATGGCTAACCCCATGGCGCCCGCCACGGTGGGTGTCGTAAGTGCAAAACGCTGAATTTCTAGGTTTTCGTCCGTTTCCACTCATTTTTCGCTCCTTTTCTCGATTCAAGCCCAGATTACTATAAAAACCTGAAAACATAAGAAAACAAAGTAATAACATAACAAAACAACAATAAAAACTAAGAATGCATGCGAAATCGGAGTCAGAAATACGGTGAAATTTAGTGTGATCATGTACCTCCGGGTTAGAAGTGTTTACACTTCTCATAACTGATCCAAGTCTGAGGATCCTTGTTCTAGAACACTACCTGTGAGGGGGTTGGGACTATTTACAGGTTTGCAGGTACCCTTGGCCACATCATACCCTGTTTTTGTTTTGTTTAAGAGTACTCCACTTTGGACAGTTCTTGTGATTAACCCTGGACATGTGACTCTTTATTTGAGTCCCCCACCTTGGTTACTGGATTTCTAAACCTCCATCTGGACTCTTGAACATACATGGGCTTTATATCAAGACAGATAATCAGATCCGGCTTGATCACAAACCCTTGCATATCATTTGCACATATCATCATTGCATCATTTAACATTTGTTTATTTGTTTTTCAGGGTATCCACATTATATCTGGTTTGGCTTTGACCCCTTCCTCTGCATAGACCTCTGCTTCATCAGTTATCTGCTTCAGCTATCTTCATCATCACCAGCATCAGCCTGTTAGTGGCTCATTTCCAGCATCAGTCTGTGATCTTCCTCAACACTTATCTTCAGTTTATTCAGCAACATTCATGACTACTCCCAGGAAGAGCAACATATCCTACCATTTCTTTGAACCTGTGTTGACTGGTATTAGGCAACTCTAGTCACTTATCACACCTGACCACATCCCATTGTTTAGAGAGCATTATGGAGGTATCCTGGATATGGTTATGGACCTTGACCCTTCTCAGAGAAGCATGATCCACACCTGCTTGCAGTTTTATGACCCTCCTTTGAGATGCTTCACCTTTCCAGACTTTCAGCTAGGACCTCTGCTAGAAGAGTTTTCCTCATTGATTGGAGTACCTATCAGGGGTGGAATCCCTTTCAACCCTGAAATGCCAGCTCCCAGAAATGGAGAAGTAGCAAAAGCACTGTACATGGAGCCTGCCTTGATTGAGCAAAGTATGACAACAAAAGTTGGGATCCCTGGTTTGCACTTGGACTTCTTGATTTCTCAGGCCATCCTGAAGGCCTCATTGGGAGAATGGAGGGCATTCTGTGCACTGTTAGCCCTCAGCATATATAGGGCTATACTGTTTGCAGATGAACCCAAATTTGTCAGCAAGAATGCCATCCATCTTTTTCTCCTGAAGAACCCAGTACCTACACTGCTGGGAGACTTTTATTACTCCATTCATCAGAGGAATGAGAAACAAAGGGGGAAGTTGGTAAGATGTTGTGCTCCTTTGTTTTACACCTGGCTGCTCAGACATCTGCCTAAGTCAGATGCTTTCCTGAATCCGCACTAGCAGAAGAATTGGGCCAAGAGGTTCATTGCCTTGACTTCAGATGATATTAGATGGTGCACCCAGAGCACCAAAGGCAAGGACATTATCACTAGCTGTGGACAATACCCAAATGTGCCTCTGATAGGAGTGAAGGGTTGCATCAACTACAATCCTTTACTGTTTAAGAGACAATTGGGCTATGCTCTGGTTCACCCTCCCAAAGTGCAAGATTTAGCTGAGACCCTGTATTGTGAAGTAAAACCTAATTCAGCTGCTGTCAGACAAGCATCCTGGGCTTGGGACAACATCCAGACAAAAGGGATGGCCATTCTTGGAAGGTGTAATAATGTTGCCTCAGCTCAGTACTATGACTGGTCCCGTACTAGAACCCAGATTACTGGAATGCCTTTCACCTTTGAAGTCATACCTGGACCAACTACAGTACAACCTGCAGCAACTGTCAGCCTAGAAGAATTTGAGAAGCTAAAGGAAAGAAATGAGAACCTATCTCAAGCTTTAAAGAAGACTCTTTGGGAAAGGAATGATGGTCGTCTGGACATTGAGAGATTGGAAAAGCTCAGGGTGGAGCATCTTGCCAAAATTGAGAAGACAGAGGATTACATCAGGAAAGCAAGAGCTGGGGAACAAATATTGAAGAATGCCTGTAAAGAAGCTAAAATTCAGAAGGCTAAGACTGAGCTCTATCTGCAAGAGAGTCAGGCTAGGTGGGTCAGGATCACCGAAGCCCGCACACAAGAAGACCAAAAGACTCAAGCCAAGATGGAACAACTAGAGGCCAATGAGAAGAAGCAGCAGGAAGCTTTGTTGGCAGCCCAGAAGGAGATTTCAGAGTTGAAGCTCAGAGCAGGATTAAAAAGATCAAAGGACCAGAACAGGCACAAGAAGCTGACCACTGCCATTGCCACCAGGAACCTCCTCATTAGGACCATTACAGAGCACCCAGCTGGTCCAGTGACTGAGGCACTCCTGAAGGAGGTCAGAGAGGATGAGTTTGGACTGGATGTCTGATTCTTTGTTTATTGTTGTTTCCATTTGATGTACTTTTCCTTTTATTGTATTTTGACCCTCCATGGGCATGTGTTGTAAAACAAACTATGAATTGTTCACCATTTGTAATATATTTCAGTTTGTTTTCATTTGGGTTTTCTCTCAGCAACATCAAGCATCTTCCTCGAGGTCTGGAAAGGTCAAAACCAAGAACCAAACCGGATACCTTGGAAAACAAATAAGCATACTGCATTGCATGCTAACTTTTGTTTTGTTTTGTAGGAATTATTATTTTTGTTTCTAACTTTGTTGTGATCTCAGGAAACATTGCTCGTCGCCGAGTGTTCCCTATCAACCGCACGCACCGGTACCCGACTCGCAACAACCTTCCCGGTATTCAAATGGAACAAGTACAGCAGGATCTGACTGAGGTCAGAAATCAGATGGCTAATGAGAGAGTGGAGATGAGAAATCAGATGTCTCAATTCATGGTTGTAATGACTGGCTTGGCCCAGAGTCAATAAAGGTTAAAAGAGCTGGTGGAAAGACAAACTCCTGAGGAGCCTCACCTTGGAACAGGAGGAACTAGTAACAATGAACGGGGTCAGCCTCGTATTGATCCACCAGTATTTGGACCTCATCTGGATCCAGAAGCTAACATTCTGAGAAATGTGCAAGGTAATACTACTGGGGGGAGAATCTTGCAGGAGGATCCCCAAGAAGAGCAGTTTACTGTTATGGGAGCTGGGGATGAAGTATATGACAGGAGATTGGACGAAATTGCTGAGAAGTTGAGATCTTTGGAGTGTCAGAATTCTTTGGGCTTCGATGTGATGGATATGGGACTGGTGGATGGGGTGAGAATTCCCCAAAAATTTAAAGCCCCATGCTTTGAAAAGTACAATGGAACCTCCTGCCCACGAACTCACTTGCAATCTTTCCTGGGAAGACTTAAAGCTTATACTATGGATGAGAAGCTGTGGATGTTCTACTTTGAAGACAGTCTGACTGGGGCTTCGAGAGAATGGTATTCACATTTGTCTAGAGCCACCATAAGATGCTGGAAGGATTTGGCTGAGGCTTTCATCCGTCAATATCAATACAACCTGGATATGGCTCCCAACAGGACCCTTCTAATGGGAATGTCTCAGTCCTCTAGAGAAAGCTTAAGGGAATATGCCCAAAGGTGGAGACAGCTTGCTGCTGCTGTCCAACCACCCATGTCAGAAAGGGAAATGGCTGATATGTTCATGAACACATTGCAAGGGACATATATTGATAGACTGGCTGCCTTCTCTTCTACCAGTTTTGCTGATGTGGTCATAGCTGGTGAAAGAATTGAAAGTCTACTGAAGATGGGCAAGATTTCCGACAGTGGTGCAAGTTCATCCAGCAATCCCAGAAAGCCTTTTGTAGGACTCCGAAGAGCCGGTGAGACCAATTCCATTCATGCAAGCAGGGGCAGACCTCAGTATGTTCACCGGTCAGTAGCAGCTGTTACCATTCCAGCTCCGATTCCTCAACAATCAGCATATCCTCAACAACAACAACCACAATATCAACAACAAGTTCAGTATCCGCAATAGAGAACCTACAATAACAACAACAACAACCAACAACAGCGTCCTTTCCAGCAAAGACCATCACAGGCAAACAGGGTAATTGACCCAATCCCAATGCCGTATGCTGCACTCTTGCCACAACCCCTGAAGCTCAACCTGGTTGAGTTAAGGACATTGGCACCTCCAGATCCTCTTAATTTGCCAAAGAACTATGATGCAAATGTCAGGTGTGCATTCCACTCAAATGCACCGGGGCATAATACTGAAAAATGCAGGGCCTTACAGATGAAAGTCCAAGATCTGGTGGACTCAAAAGCTCTCAACTTTTCACCTCCTCCGAATGTCACAAGGAATCCAATGCCTAGTCACAACGGGCCTAGGATTAATGCTATTGAGGAAGGCAAACTATCCACCTTAATCACCAGTGTTGCACAAATTCGAACACCTTTGGTTGAAATCAAAGCCCAGCTTTTAGAATGCAAAGTGTTCCCTGGGTGTGAGCTCGGCTGTGGGTATTGCAATATTGCAGTCAATGGATGTGAAGGGCTGAGAAACGACATAGATGGTCTTATTAAGGATGGTATCCTTCAAATTACAACAACGACGCCTACAAATCCAACAATTCCTTCACCGGCAATAACAGATACTCCTACAACGTCAGCAACCATTGTTCCAACGAATTCTACTACAACTCCAACAACTGCTCAATCAATCACTTCAACGGATGCAAGTTCAGTCACCATTCCTGCTATAACTTCAACACCCATCCAGTCAATCGTGTCTTCTACAACATCAACAACAATTAATGAAAGCATCTCAACGGTTACCATATACTATGACCCTGCAAATGTTCCTGCCAACAACTCACAAAATGTTACTCCTGTCAGAGTACCAGTTACCATATACTATGATCCACACACCATTGTGGTCCCTTCTGCAGCTGCTATCAGTCCAGTCACTATCACAGTGCCTGGGCCAGTTCCTTACGAAAGCAATAATGCCATCCCTTGGCATTATGGCTCAGATCTGTACTGCGAGGGGCAGAAGATCACTTTAGAATCATCAACTTCTCCACCTCAGATTGACAATGTGGGGGGAGGCGGAGGCTTCACTAGGAGCGGACGTCTCTTTGCCTCGCAAACTCCAAGACCCATTGCCGGAGCGGAAGCTGCTGCTAAGGCAAAAGGGAAGAGCATGGTGCAAGAAGATCAAGTTGTCAAAGAAGCTTTGAAGACTCCTTTTGATCAAGAGGTTGATGAGTTCATGAGAATAATAAAGAAAAGTGATTACAAGGTGGTAGACCAGCTTCACCAAACACCTTCCAAAATCTCCATATTATCATTGCTAATGTGCTCCGAGGCTCATCGGAACGCACTATTAAAAGTCCTGCATGCAGCTTACGTGCCGGAGGAGATTACCGTCAATCAGTTAGAGGCTGTGGTTGGAAATGTCAACGCTAGTAATGGGCTAGGGTTTACCAACACTGATCTGACAACGGAAGGTCACAATCACAACAAGGCTTTGCACATTACCTTGGAGTGTAAGGGTGCAATTCTTTCTCACGTACTGGTGGACACAGGGTCATCCCTCAATGTCCTGCCCAAGAAAGCCCTTGTGAAGCTGGAATATGATGGATTGGCACTACGCCCAAGTAACTTGGTAGTGAGAGCCTTTGACGGTTCTAAAAGATCAGTTCTGGGAGAGATATAGTTGCCTATAATGATTGGCCCACAGGTTTTCAAAACGACCTTCTTTGTGATGGATATACAGCCTGCCTACAGCTGTCTATTGGGTAGACCATGGATACACGCCGCTGGCGCCATGACGTCAACCCTTCACCAGAAGTTAAAATTCGAGTGGGAGGGCCAAGTCATTACCATTTGTGGGGAGGAGGATATTTTTGTTAGCCAACTAGCTACTTTCAAATACATTGAGATGGATGGGGAGATCCATGAAACCATGAGCCAGGGTTTGAGGCCCTTAATATTAATGAAACATCTGTTGTGCTTGGGACCTCCATCACATCATATCAGCAAGCCCGAAAGGTTGTTGAGGAAGGTACTGCCCAAGGCTGGGGCAAGCTGCTGCCCGTGGAGAAGAAAGAAGACCGATTAGGGTTGGGTTACAGACCAACTCGACAAGATCAACCAGATGCTGCAAAGGAGCCCAAGTTTATTAGTGGGGGATTTCTCACCCCGGATGCTGTGAATAGCTTGGAAGATGAGTCAGAAGAGGAGCACAACCTGGAAAGCTGGATACGTCAAAGAATCCCGGGGAGCCATGTCTCAAACTGGTCTTCCCAGGAAATTATAAGAGTTACTCCTGCAGAGTAATTATTATTTCCTGTATTTTAAAGCATGCATCAAGTCCTGCATCTTGCCCAAGATGTCAGGACTCATTTTGTAATCGGGTCATCTTGTATTTTGTGCAAAGATCAAATAATGAATATCAGGACATCTTTTGCAAATGAGTCTTTTCTTTTCCGCTCACTGTTTTTCATCTTTCACTTTTTGTACAAAAATAAAGTGGTAATGCTTTTCAAAATAAATAACTTCATTTTCACCTTTTTTCTAAATAAGATAAAACTGATCACTAAAATAAACAAATCTAAACCCTTGCAGAAAGTACCCTCCAGACTGCACCGACAACAACACTGCTATGACTTCGTATGACTTTGACAATCCAATCAATCAAGCTGATGAAGGGGTTGAAGAAGATTATGAGCTACCTGAAGAGCTAGCTAGGTTGTTGAGACAAGAGGAGAAGGTTATCACTCCTCATCAGGAGGAGGTCGAAACGGTTAATCTTGGTACAGAAGAAAACTTGAAAGAAGTCAAGATCGGGGCCTGCCTGCAAGATTCAGTGAAAGAGCAACTGATTGACATGCTTCGGGAATATGTAGATGTTTTTGCTTGGTCTTATCAGGACATGCCAGGGTTGGACACCGACATTGTTATGCACAAGCTGCCGCTGAAAGAAGATTTCCCACCAGTAAAACAGAAGTTGCACCGTACTCTCCCAGATATGGCAATGAAGTTAAAAGAAGAAGTACAAAAACAGTGGGATGTCGGTTTCCTTGCTGTGACTAGCTATCCGCCGTGGGTTGCTAATATTGTACCTGTGCCTAAGAAAGATGGCAAAGTGAGGATGTGTGTGGATTACCGGGACCTGAATAGAGCAAGCCCGAAAGACGACTTCCCTTTACCTCACATTGATGTATTGGTCGACAATACGGCTCAGTTCTCGGTATTCTCCTTCATGGATGGATTTTCAGGATACAATCAGATCAAAATGTCGCCTGAAGACATGGAGAAGACAACTTTCATCACACCCTGGGGAACATTCTGTTATAAATTGATGCCATTCGGATTGAAGAATGCGGGTGCCACTTATCAACGGGCTATGGTAACATTATTCCATGACATGATCCACAAAGAAATTGAATGTTATGTGGATGACATGATTGCCAAGTCCCTCACAGAAGAAGACCACCTGGTAAATCTGTTGAAGTTATTCAAGCGTCTGAGGAAGTACCAGTTGAAGTTAAACCCCAACAAATGCACATTCGGGGTGCGATCCGGTAAGTTGCTGGGATTTATTGTAAGTGAGAAAGGGATTGAAGTTGACCCTGATAAAGTAAAACCCATTCAAGAAATGTCTGCGCCGAAGACTGAAAAAGAAGTTCGGGGGTTTCTAGGTAGATTGAACTACATTTCACGGTTCATATCTCACCTTACAGCAACCTGTGAGCCCTTGTTCAAGCTGTTAAGAAAAGAAAAAACGGTCAGGTGGAACGAAGACTGCCAGAGGGCTTTTGACAAAGTCAAGGAATATTTACAAGAGCCTCCAATCCTTATGCCTCCAGTTGAAGGAAGACCTTTAATCATGTACTTGACAGTATTAGAAGAGTCAATGAGGTGTGTGCTGGGCCAGCATGAGGAGTCTGGTCGAAAAGAGTATGCAATATACTACCTAAGCAAAAAGTTTACCGACTGTGAACAACGTTATTCACTGCTCGAGAAAACTTGTTGTGCTTTAGCGTGGGCTGCTCGCCGACTAAGGCAGTATATGTTGAACCACACCACTTTATTGATCTCCAAGATGGACCCAGTTAAGTACATTTTTGAGAAGCCAGCACTTACCGGACGGGTTGTAAGATGGCAAATGATCCTCACAGAGTATGATATTCAGTACACCTCTCAGAAGGCCATCAAAGGCAGTGTATTGTCTGATTACCTTGCTGAGCAACCCATTGATGATTACCAGCCTATGAGATTTGACTTCCCCGATGAAGACATCATGTTCATAAAAGCAAAAGATCATGAAGAGCCTATTCACACTGAAGGGCCTGACCCAGAAGAAGAATGGACTATGATGTTTGATGGGGCTGTTAATATGAATGGTCGTGGTTTTGGTGCAATACTCATTACACCTAAAGGAGTTCACATGCCTTTCTCGGAAAAACTCACCTTTAACTGCACTAACAACGAAGCTGAATACGAAGCTTGTATTATGGGTCTTGAGGAAGCCATTGACCTCAGGATCAAGACTTTGACTGTGTTTGGAGATTCAGCTCTGGTAATTAATCAAACCAACGGCAAATGGTACACCCACCAAGATCATCTGATACCTTATCGGGATTATACAAGGAGGTTATTGACTTTCTTCACAACAGTCAAGCTTGAGTATATCCCTCGAGATGAAAATCAGTTTGCAGATGCTTTGGCTACCATTTCATCCATGATCAAAGTTCAAGCTGCCAACTTTGTGCCGCGAATTTCAGTATCCAGACTTGACAGGCCAGCATATGTATTCTCAGCAGATGTTGTTAAAGATGATAAGCCTTGGTTTCACGACATTAAGTGCTTCTTGGAGGATCAAACCTACCCACCTGGGGCATCATCCAATGACAAGAAGACATTAAGGAGGCTAGCTGGAAGTTTCTTCCTGAATGCTGATGGTTCCCTTTATAAGAGAAACTTTGATATGGTACTTCTCAGATGTGTTGATAAGGCAGAAGCAGACTTGTTGATGCACGAGGTGCACGAAGGATCTTTTGGTACCCATGCTGGAGGGCATGCTATGGCTAAAAAGTTGCTAAGATCAGGCTATTACTGGATCACAATGGATGCAGACTGTTGTGTCTATGCCAGAAAATGCCATAAATGTCAGATTTATGCGGATAAAGTGCATGTGCCTCCCAATCCTTTGAATGTGATGTCTTCACCCTGGCCCTTTGCCATGTGGGGCATTGATATGATTGGCAAGATTGAACCGACTGCTTCAAATAGCCACCGATTCATCCTGGTAGCCATTGACTATTTTACCAAGTGGCTCGAGGCAGCTTCTTATGCAAATGTTACAAGACAAGTGGTAGCCAGATTCCTGAAGAGAGATATCATCTGTCGGTATGGAGTGCCCGAGCGAATCATTACTGATAATGGTTCCAACTTGAACAACAAAATGATGGCAGAACTGTGCCGGGACTTCAAGATCCAACACCACAATTCTTCTCCTTACAGGCCAAAGATGAATGACGCTATAGAGGCAGCTAACAAGAATATCAAGAAGATTGTACAAAAGATGGTGGTCACCTACAAAGACTGGCATGAAATGCTACCGTTTGCCTTGCATGGGTACCGAACATCAATCAGAACATCCACTGGGGCAACACCGTATCAGCTTGTGTATGGTATGGAGGCAGTCCTACCTGTTGAAGTTGAATTACCCTCCTTGCGGGTACTAATGGATGTCAAACTAAACGTAGCGGAATGGGTCCGATCCCGATACGAACAACTGAATCTGATTGAAGAGAAGATATTAGCTGCGATCTGCCATGGGCAGCTGTATCAGAAAAGAATGAAAACACTCCTCCCTCCTCATACAGACCACAGGGGCAAGTGGACTCCGAATTATGATGGTCCGTTCATAGTAAAGAAAGTTTTCTCTGGTGGAGCACTGATGCTCAGTACTATGGATGGTGAAGATTTCATGTCCCCTGTGAATTCAGATGCAGTTAAAAAATACTTCGCATAAAATGACCCGCTGGACATAAAAACAGAATGTAAGTCCAGGCAAAAATAGGGCATCCCGACGAGTCAAAAACAGAATAAAAGACTCGGGCAAAAATAAGGGAAAATAAACAAAAATGTACACCCGTTGAGTTGAAAAGCCACATTGGACAACTCAGGCAAAAAAGGGTATCCCGGTGGATTGAAAACCCGAAAGGGCGATCCACGCAAAATAAGGGAATAAGCGAACAACTGCATTCTGAATTCGTCTGTATCACTTACAACACGGAAAACTTCGAAAGTGTAAAGCTTCAGTCAGAATCAGCCTTCTTCTAAAAGCAGGATGAGAAGAACGTCAATGTCATACGAGTCATAGCAAAAGGGAAGCTCCTTGAAGCGTCATCAACATTGCCATCATCTTTTTGTTTCTCAATTTGTAACAATCTCCTCATTTCAGGGGATTCGTTTTTTTGACTGTGCTTGCCCATTCAGGGCATACGAATCAATAAAATCAGATTTTTAGTCACGTTTCGTCTCGTACCTTCTGTTTTCTTTTGCAAAAAAATGTCCGATATCCTTAATATAATGATTGCATAAATACAAATGCGTCTTTTCTAAATTACATGCTTACAGAAAATATATCACTCCCAGGAGTGTCTAAATTCCTGTGATGGAATCCAGTAAGGGATACCTCGGGATACTTGTACGTTCTTTGTCATAACAGGATTGCAGGTAGTCAAAGTGCAATATGGGGGCATGAAAGCTTCTCCCCAGCGAGCTACCAAATCACTATTTACTCAGCCCATCTCCCATCTAGCGCCAGAGATGCTTTCTCCCCAACTGAGCTGCCAAACTTCAATCATCTTCAGCAGAATCATAGAAATCTCTAGGAAGATCGTTCAATGATCATTCCTCGCCAGCCAAGTGTCAGGCAGGGAATCACCTCCCCGCAAAGTTTTAGCCCCTATTCAGAAGAACAATGTCCGAAGACCCCAGCTGGGTACCCCATCACCAAGATGGGTCCATCAGTGACCTATTTTCCCCAAGCAGAGTCATATATATCAGATCTACCAATGATCTCATCCCCAGCTGGGATATCCTTTCAAGCAGATCAGTCAGGGATCTTCACTGCAACGGGATTCGAATCCCGGATTGGTACCTTTGCATAAATATAGCATTCACATCATATTTTCCCCCAGAGCGTAGCATTCCGTCTGATGCGGAGCATTACGGCAAAAATCAAACATATTGCAATAATCATAAGCCATGTGTCAAACCAAACACCTGTATATACTGACATTCCATCAACAATATACAAAATACTCCCCAAAACTCCCCGGCAGAAAGCCAAAGCATCCTCTTTGTACTCACAAATACAGATACATGCCCCTTTTTGCACTCGTCCGTGTCATCATTCCCCAGCATAGTTGCCTAAACACTTTGTGAACCAAATACTTGTTTATAATACACTTCTTCCGACACCCGTCCGTGGCATGCTCTCCCCAGCAAGTTGAACACTCGTATGTGTCTCACCCATGATTACTTATTTCAGATACTCGTCCGTATCTTGTTTACACCACTTATCTTTCTCAAGATTCAACACTCGTCTGTGTTCTTTGTTAACCAGTTGATACTCGTCTGTATCATCATCTCTGAACATGTGTCAGCGTTTGTTTCTACCGATACTCGTCTGTATCAGAGTCTTAAGGATGCTCGTCCGCATCTTTAACCTACACACGGCGTCAAACACTTATACTCTTTCTTACATTTAGACACTCGTCTCTGTCTACCATTCCCCAAAAGAGTTCCCAGCAAATCCTGATAACGCAAATTTCTTTTCTATCTTACATTCGTCCTATGTCATGATATTTAGCAGCCGTACCCTGCTAGGTGATCGTCCTTCACCCTTCTGATGATCGTCCTTCATCATTGTATCCGATGGCCGTACCCATCGTTGATCCTGTTATCTGACATTCGTCCTATGTCATGATAGACCCCGAGAGCAGCCGTACCCTGCTAGGTGATCATCCTTCACCTCTAGACGATCGTCCTTCGTCATGCTTATCTGATGGCCGTCCCCATTATCGACCTTTTCTATCCGGCATTCGTCCTATGTCGAGGTACTTTCGACAGCCGTACCCTGCCAGGTGATCGTCCTTCACCTTGGATGATCGTCCCTCATCCTTATCCCCAACAAAGCAGCCGTCCCCTTCCAGGTGATCGTCCTTATCCTTTGATGACCGTTCCTCATCATTTTTTTCTTCAACACGGTGGTTGTCCCCATCATTTACCTTTAATCCCCAGAGAATTTTGTTACTTTACCTGATGGTCGTCCCCGTCATGATACCCTCGTTTCCCCAGCATGTCGGTCGTCCCCGTCATTGCTTTATCCCCAGCAGTCGCCCTCTGCCCGATGGTCGTCCTCCGTCGCCCGCACTTTATAATCATACTTTATTTTCTTTTACAATTTATATCCCTTTTCTTCTTCATTCAGTGAGTGCAAATTTTGGACTGTCTTTGGTATTCAACCACAAGTTATCTTGTTTGCCTGTTAAGCAGTTGCTTACATCCTGCACAACTACCTCATGTTTGAATAGGGGCAGCTGTAAACACCCCAAATTTGCCCTCACTCATTTCACCATGGCTTGTGATTTCTTTTCATTTGCATAAGTTCAATCATATAATCTCATATTGCATTTTTGCTTCACTGCATTGGTTCTAAGTCATCTGCATCTATGGTTTGTGATCTGAGCAATCCATGAGCTATCTGAGCCACTCCAAAGGTCATCAATCTTCTCAAGAGGGTCCATGTATTTTCAAGCATCATATTTTATCCTCCCAAGATCAAGAAAGTCAAAAATCACAAGAACTGAGGAAAGGCATGGAAGAAGAGCCCATCTTAACTGCACAGATGACCTAAAATTAGGGTTTTGGTTTCAGAGGCCATAACTCCAAATTTTTTTGTCATTCTTGTTTCTATTGGTCTCTATATGATATGAGGATCATGCATACCAATTTTCATGAAGAAATTCAATGGGGAAGGCATCTGATCAATATATGACTTCTTGAGCAAGTCAGTGCAAAATCAGGGCATCTGAGGCCCCCAATCATCCAACCAAAGGGTATTCTCCATCATTTTGATTGTGTATGATCTTTATTTGATCTTAGAAGATGTTAGAAGCTCACAAAATTGAAGAATTTCAAGCCATTTGCAAAGTTGCCATTTTGGGAAAGTGACTTGTAACGGAAATTTGCCATTTTGGGAAATTTTTTCAACCTTTTCTTTTTGATTCAAAAATGCTTCAAATGAGAAATCTTTGGTCACGAAAGTTGTAGATTGGATCCTCCCATTTTCAAAAAGTACAAGAACTTGATCTAATTCATTTTAGAACAAGAGTTATGGCCTTGCAAAGTTGGATAAAATCACTTAATTTTCACTTTTGTGCCAAAGAGGGATTTTTGCAAAACCTCATGCCAAGCTATTTTATGACTTCAAATGGACTTCTACACATCATAACATCATAGTACAATGCCTAAAACTCAGAATTGCCCAAAGAATTTCACATTTCCATGACTTGTACATGAAGAAATCAAGAAAGGGCCAAACTTTGCCAAAATTGCAAAACCTCCCACAACTTCCCACAAACTTGCTGATTTACCTCAATCTCATTTCCATGGTCATCCTTGAATCAAGCTGCACCAGACATGCCCTTGTCCTTGGCCTGAAACAGCCCATACCTCAAAGGAAACATAACCTTGACTTTTTGCAAAACAAGCCATACCAATCAGCATAGCCCACACCAACTCCACAGGCCTATCACATCTTGATACATGGACCAAACACAAGCCATTTGATATAAGAACACAACCAGAATCATCAGCATCACCATAGTTCACAAAAAATCCCTCTTATGCATTTCCATTCGAAACTCTCCACAAAAACATCAAAGCCTAAAAATTCTTCCACCATTCATCTACAAATCCATCAATGATCACAAACCACCCTTTACTTTGCCCTAAAAGCCACCACACACCAAATACGATTTTTTCCCCTTTTGAACTGAGCTTCACTGAACTTCAAAGAAAGGACACAAACACTTCAGCAAAGCATCAAGGAAGCTTAAGGGAGGTTAGAAGAGGTTGTTTGCATTAAGCAGAAGGCCCAAGCAGTCCCATTAGCAAAGCTCCATCTCAGGTATCTTCTTGAAACTTTTTTCCAGAAAATCCTTTCTTTAGTTACGAGATGGTAGAGTTTGTTTTCCTGATTACAATGAACCTTGAATGGTGAAAAATGGTTAAGTTTTGAGTGTGTATGCATGTTCTGAAATTTCGTTCAGTTTTAGGTTTTCGTTCGAATCTTGTTGTTGATGAAGAATAAATGAAATATGATGATGGATTCTTGTTCTATGGGGTTTGAGGATCATTTTTGGAGATTTGGGGGGTTTGATTTGGCCTAGGGAGTATTTTAGGAAAATCTCAGGGGAGAGGTGGCCGGAGAAGATGACCGGAGGTCATTTCCGGCCACCTGAGAGTAATTAATGTTTTAATCAGGTTTAGGGTTTAGTTTGAATTTAGAGCGTACGATTTTGTTTCCCGTGCGTGTCCAATGGCTCAGATCATCCCACTTAACCCTAATCCACTTAATTAACTTAATTAATTAGGGTTTAATTTTAAATCTGCCAGTTTGAACTTGGACCGTCCATTCACGCGCCAGTTAACTCCCGCATTTCAGCTTTGAATCCTGGCTCTTGGATCTGATTACTTCTCCTTTAATTCAATTTTCTTTTCATTTTTATTCATTTTTCTTGCCCATTTTATTTAAAATAGCAAAATGCATCCAAAAATTCTCATTTTTTGCATCATACCTTAAAATATTTTTCTCTTCCTGAAAATAATTTTTATTTTATTTTTTGCATAATTTTCGTATTTTAAAAAGATTTAAATGTTTATTTTAATTAGCTAATGAGAATTAATTAATTAAAATAGTATTTAGGTTTCTAAAAATCACCAAAAAAATCACATTGCATTTTTATACATTTAGAAACATTATCAAACTCTTCAAACAAATTTCTTTTTGGTTCTTGACCAATTTTGACATTTTTCCTTGGAATTAAAGTTCTTAAAAGGCAATATTTTTGTCCTAACTTAGGAAAATTCATTCTGCCTAACCATGAAGAGTTTGGTGTTGGTTCTTTTCGCATTGCATTCTTCATGACATTTAGTTTCTAGGGTAAAATTGGTTTGAATTTATCTTTCATTTTCAATTTATTGTGCATTTTTCCTTTTGAAGTACCTTAAAACCCTAGCTAACTTAGAAAAATCACAAGTCCTTTAGGGTTTAGCTTCTGACCTTCCCCTTTGGGTAGTAAACTTGTATGAGTTTAGGGTTCCTTTGATCCCATTTTCAATTTTTTATCATGTCATTTGCTTCTGATTTTGAATTTTGCTTTGTGTCTTATGCATAAACCCTAATTTTTGTTTTCATTTGCATTCATCTCTCATATGCTTGCATACATAAACTTGCCATGACATTTTGTGCATTCACATGACTTCTAAAACATCTTAGGACACATTAGAATCATGTTTTATCATTGTATCATTCATTTGCCATGTTATACTTCCATTGCATTTCATAGACTTTCATGAACTTTCATGGTTCAAAACATGCTTCATTTGCATCCTTATCCTTGTATGATTATCCACAACTCTTGATATGTGTTTGCTTTACCCCTTAGAATCATTAAAACCATGTTTATGCTTCTGAATTTGGTGTGCATCATTGCATTTCACCTCATTTTCATTTCATTTCATTTCTTGTTACTAACTTTTCAGGTGGTAAGTCATTGAGAAGTGAATTTGCCTTCACTTCTCATAATCTCTTCTCATCCCTCTTATGCATAATTTCTGCATTTTACTTGTGTATTATAGTGAGCTTGCTCATTCATGTCTCCTTCTCACTTTCTTTCTTCAAGCAACTTATCTTCTTAAGTGAAGTAAGTTGACTTGCTTCTTCTTCTTCTTCCTCCTTTCATCTGCTTCTTTCTTGGTGGCTTTCCTCTTGAAGATCTCTTGCAAGCTTTATAAACCCTAGGAATACCCAAGCATGATAACAATTAGGGTTTGATTAGTCCCCCCTTTTATTTTTACATTTGTGTCATCTTTGTGTCTTCTCTTCTCATCTCTTAATCAAGGACTAAACCTTAAAGGTTTTAAGGCTTTGTGATTAAGCTTATGCCTGCATCCTTCTATTAGGATGGAGTGTATAACTTTAATCCTAAGTGTTAAACCCTTAATGTTTTTAAACCCTTTTAATCAATTCATCAAAATAATCATTAAGACACCAAGCTTGTAACTTGGGCCTTGCATTAGGGTTCTAATTCTTCCTTAATTGGTCAAGAAGGACTAACCCTAGTGTTAATGGACAAGTCCCCCTCAAGTTGTCTTACAAACCATAAAATTCACTTCTTAATCTTACCATTAACTAAAATCCACTCTAATAAAGGCTTTGTTTTGTCATGAGGTTAATCCCTAATCATGGATTAAGTTGAGGAGCCTTCCTTAGCTTAAATGCTCTCATCTATCATCCTTCTATTAGGATGGTATAATGAGTCCATTAAATCCTTGATTATGGCTTTAACTCATTACTTAACACTAAACAAAAAACTCCAAAAACATCTAAATAAATGCAAATAGGTTAATGATCTTAATCCTACATCATGGTAATTAAGTGTGGGGTGTTTACCTCATACTTAAGGTATTCTCATTACCCCTAATCAGAGGGAGGATGTGATGAGCTTACTAACCCTTGGTTTAGGCTTAAGCTCATTTTCTTATGACAAACACAAAAATCAATAAAAGGTTGAAAACACAAAATCAAACAATAATCATCTCCTTCGGGATTCTTTTCTCATCTCATTCACTCACAAACGAGAACTTGCTTCTTCCGTCTAATGCAAGACAGTTTGCACCTGAGCCAGACATGTCTTACACTTGAGCATAGGCAAGCAAGCAGTTTACAAGTCAATTTATCTTTCAGTCTATTTGGGTCGAACTACGGTGTTCTGACTTCCTCATTGCACAAGAGGATACGTAGGCATAACTTAACAGTTATCGAACAAAAGTCTCTGTATATTCCTCATCCTCCCAGCATTATTCTTTAAGCCTCATAGTCTTGAGCTTCACATTCTTTCCTTACACTGACACTTCTTTATTTCACTTCACATTTCTTTTACACTGACACTTGCATTATTTTCCAGCTTTTGTACACAAAATAGCACTGACACTACCCCTTTAAACCACAAATCTTTCAAGCGTGGATCCCGTCGAGTACGGCAGACAATCTGGGTGCTAATACCTTCCCAGGTTGTAACCAACCCCCTTTCTCAGTTTCTTTGGTTCGCAACCGTCTTATCCATCTTTTCTAGGTCTATGCAGCATTACCTTTCCTTCGGGATAAAAATGCCTAGCTGGCGACTCTTCTCTTTTCAATTCACCCTTGTGTGTTCTCTCTTCTCGCCGACCGTTCGCGTCTGTACCCCTTCTGACCAGGTGTCATTTGGTGGGAGCGGCAATAGGCTAGAGTGGCTTCATATTCTTTCTCATTCCATTTCGGTCTGGTGCGGGAATATGAAACACGGTTCAGACATGGGTTTCTTCTTGAGAACTCTGTGCTACAGATTTCCTGTAGTACTAGGGCTATCTGGGAAGCCTGCTAAGTCTGGATGACCTTTTTATGACCTTCAGCATCTGAGGTGAATTAGAGGAGGATCTTTTATGGTTATTGTAAACACTGTACCTCCGGGTTAGAAGTGTTTACACTTCTCATAACTGATCCAAGTTTGAGGATCCTTGTTCTAGAACATTACATGTGAGGGGGTTAGGTTGTTTACAGGTTTGCAGGAACCCTTGGCCACATCATACCCTGTTACTAGTTTTGTTTTAAGAATGAATCACTTTGGACAGTTCTTGTGATTACCCTGGACTTGTGACTCTTTATTTGAGTCTCCCACCTGGTTACTGGATTTCTAAGCCTCCTCCGGACTTATGAACGTACATGGATCTTTACCAAGGCAGATAAACGAATCCAGAACTTGATATCAAACCCTTTGCATATCATTTGCATACATCATTTTTGCATCATTTAACATTTTCTTATTTGTTTTACAGGGTATCCATCATATTATCTTTGGTTTGGTTTTGACCCCTTCTGCTACTCAGACTGCTTCAGTTATCTTCTCCAGCATCCCTATCAGTTTTTCAGTGATTCTTCTTCAGCTGTATTCATCAGAGACCCATCTCCATCATCTCATTCAGTGATCTTCATCAGCAGTTTCTCTCAGCTTCTTCATCAGTATCCATGGACACTTCAAGAAAGAGCAACATCACTTACCACTTCTTTGAGCCCACCCTGACTGGCATCAGGCAGATCCAGTCCCTCATTACACCTGACCATATCCCACTATTCAGAGAACATTATGGAGGCATATTGGACATGGTCATGGACTTAGATGCATCTCAGAGGAGCATGATCCATACTTGCTTGCAGTTTTATGATCCTCCACTCATATGCTTCACATTCCCTGATTTCCAGTTGGGACCTTTCCTAGAAGAGTTTTCCTTGTTGTTAGGAGTTCCTATCAGGAGAGGGATTCCTTTCAAACCTGAGATGGTTGCTCCCAGAAATGAAGACATAGCCAGGGCATTGCATTTGGAGCCTGCCCTCATTGATCAGAACATGACAACCAAGGTTGGGGTTCCAGGCCTTCACCTAGACTTCTTGATCTCCCAGGCTACCCTGCATGCTGCTATAGGGGAAAGGAAGGCTGTCTGTGCACTTCTAGACCTCAGTATATATGGGGTTATTTTGTTTGCAGATGAGCCAAAGTTTGTGAGCAAGAATGCCATCCACCTGTTCTTACTGAGGAACCCAGTTCCTACATTGCTTGGAGACTTCTATTACTCAGTACACCAAAGGAATGAGAAGCAAAGAGGAAGACTGGCCAGATGTTGTGCTCCTCTCTGTTACTCCTGGCTGCTAAGACATTTGCCAAAGTCAGATACCTTTCTGAACCCTCATCAGCAGAAGAACTGGGCTAAGAGATTTATTGCCTTGACATCAGAAGACATTAGATGGTGCACTCAGAGCACCAAAGGCAAGGACATCATTACTAGCTGTGGGCAATATCCTAATGTACCTTTAATGGGAGTGAAAGATGCATCAACTACAACCCTTTACTCTTCAAGAGATAATTAGGGTATGCTCTGGTTCATCCTCCCAGAGGACAAGATTTGGCTGAGACTCTCTACTGTGAAATCCAACCTAACTCTGATGTTGTCAGACAAGCTGCCTGGGCTTGGAATAACATTCAGACCAAGGGAACAACCATCCTTGGCAAGTGCAACAACATTGCTTCAACACAATATTCTGATTGGTCCCGTACCAGAGCTCAGATCACCCGGATGCCATTCACTTTAGAAGATGTACCTGGACCTTCAACAGTACAACCTGCAGCTACTGTCAGTCTGGAAGAGTTTGAAAAGCTGAAGGAAAGGAATACTCAGCTATCTGAAGCCTTGAAGAAGACTCTTTGGGAGAGAAATGACAACCGTCTAGATAATGAGAGATTGGAAAGGCTCAGGATTGAGCACTTGACCAAGATAGAGAAGACGGATGACTACATCAGAAAGGCAAGGGCAGGGGAGTTAGTACTGAAGAATGCTTGCAAGGAAGCAAAGACTCAGAAGGCTAGGGCAGAGCATTACCTGGAGGAAAGCCAGGCTAGGTGGATCAGGATCACTGAAGCCCGTGCACAAGAAGACCAAAGGACTCAGGCCAAGATAGAGCAACTGGAGGCTAGTGAGAAGAAGCATCAGGAGGCTTTGTTGGCAGCTCAGAAAGAGATATCTGAATTGAAACTCCGGGCGGGGTTGAAAAGGTCAAAGGATCAGGATAAGCATAAGAAGTTGACCAATGCCATTGCTACCAGAAACCTCCTCATTAGGACTATCACAGAGCACCCAGTGGGTCCAGTGACTGAGGCCCTCCTGAAGGAAGTCAGAGAGGATGACTTTGGATTGGATGTCTAATCCTTTTGCTTGTACTTCTTTCTTTTGTTGTTGTATTTTGACCCACCTTAGGGATGTATTATAATCAAACTATGTATTTTTATCCTTTGTAATATATCAGTTTGGATTATTTATGGTGGGCTTTATCTATCAACATCATTAACATTTCCTCGAGGTCTGGAAAGGTCAAAACCAAAGAACCAAACCGGATACCCTTGGAAGACAAATAAACATATTGCATTGCATACTAACATTTTCTTTGTTTTGTAGGTTTTTGTTTATTGTTGTTTCTCACTTTGTTGTGGTTTCAGGAAACATTGCTCGCAGAAGAGTGTTCCCTGTCAAGAGAATACACCGATACCCGATGCAAAAAAACCTTCCGGGACTTCAGATGGATCAAGTTCAGCAAGACTTGAATGAAGTAAGGACCCAAATGGCTAATGAGAGGGTTGCGATGAGGAATCAGATGACCCAATTCATGACTGTAATGACTGGCTTAGCTCAGAGCCAGGAAAGACTAAGGGAGTTGGTTGAAAGGAAGACTCCTGAAGAACACCATCCAGGTACAGGAGGTACCAGTAACAATGATCACGTGCAACCTCACACTGATCCACCAGAGTTTGGGCCTCATCTAAACCCAAAAGTTAATGCCATAAGGAATACTCAGGGTAACACTGCTGGAGGTAGGATCTTGCAAGAGGATCCTCAAGAAGAGCAATTCACATTTGTTGGGGATGGAGATAAGGTTTACGACCGTAGGATAGATGAAATTGCAGAGAAGCTGAGGTCTCTTGAATCCCAGAATTCCCTAGGGTTTGATGTAATGGACATGGGACTGGTGGAAGGGGTGAGAATTCCTCAAAAGTTCAAACCCCCATGTTTTGAAAGGTATAATGGCACATCCTGCCCACGCACCCACCTTCAATCATTCTTGGGAAGGTTAAAAGCATACACCATGGATGAGAAGTTGTGTATGTTTTACTTCGAGGATAGTCTAACAGGGGCATCTCGAGAATGGTATTCCCATTTGACTAGAGCCACAGTGAGGAACTGGAAAGACTTGGCTAAAGCTTTTATCCGTCAATATCAATACAACTTGGACATGGCTCCAAACAGGACCCTCCTAATGGGGATGTCTCAATCTTCCCGTGAAAGCTTCAGGGAATATGCCCAAAGATGGAGGCAACTCGCTGCTGCAGTTCAACCACCCATGTCTGAGAGGGAGATGGCAGACATGTTCATGAATACTCTTCAAGGGACCTACATTGACAGATTGGCTGCATTTTCTTCTACCAGCTTTGTTGATGTGGTGATAGCCGGGGAAAGAATAGAGAGCCTATTAAAGATGGGAAAGATCTCCGATAACGGTGTCAGTTCAAGCAGTACAAGAAAACCATTTGCTGGGCCCCGTAGATCTGGTGAGACAAACTCTGTGCACATGGGAAGAGGGAGACCCCAATACTTGCCCAGAACAGTTGCTGCTGTTACTATCCCTGCTCCACCTCCTTAGTATACTCAACAACCACAACACTTTTTGCAACAACAACAATTTCCGCAACAAATATCATACAACAACAATGACGACAATCAACAACAACGCCCGTTTCAACAGCGGCCATCTCAGGTCAACCGAGTAATTGACCCCATTCCTATGTCGTATGCTACACTGCTGCCACAACTCCTAAAGCTCAACCTTGTTGGGTTAAGGACATTGGCTCCACCTGATCCTTAAAACCTTCCAAGAAACTATGATGCCAATGCTAGGTGTGCTTTTCATTCCAACGCACCTGGCCACTCTACGGAAAAATGCAGAGCCCTGCATATGAAGGTTCAGGATCTGGTAGATTCAAAAGCCCTGAACTTTGCACCTCCTCCAAATGTGATGAAAAATCATATGCCAAGCCACAGTGGGCCAAGGATTAATGCTGTAGAGGATGGCTCACCCGTGAGTTTAATATAAGACATTGCATGCATTCAAACACCCCTGGAAGAGGTTAAAGCCCAACTTTTAAAGTGCCAAGTGTTTCCAGGTTGTGAGGCCTGTTGCGAATCATGCAAACTTTCTGAGAATGGGTGTGCCATCTTGAGGAAAGGCATCAATGATTTGATTAAAGAAGGCATTTTGCAAATTACAACCACAGCTTCTACGACACCAACAACTCTTTTGTCAATAACAAGTGAATCTTCTACAAATGCAACAACCATCTTTCCAAGTGTTTCTTCTACAACTCCAACAACCATTGTTCCAACTGATTTAGCTACAACTTCAGCAATCATTTCGTCTGTCACTTCAACACACAACAATTCATTTGCACCGGTTACTACAACTTCAACAACCAACAATGATGTTTCCACTGTCACAATTTACTATGACCCGGCAACGGTCCCGAATTCCGGCAACTTTCAGCAAAATCAACAACAGTCTCGAGAAAGCTTCAATTCACCTTCACCTACATCCACCAGAGGTCCTGTTACAATTTTTTATGACCCACAGACTATTACAGTCCCAACAACTGCAGCAGTAAGCCCAGTCACTATCACGGTGCCCGGGCCGATCCCATATGACAAAGACAATTATATACCATGGCATTATGGTGCTTATCTATACTGCAACGGAGAGAAAGTCCTTCTTGATTCTCCAGTTCTCACTCCCCAAGTGGACAATGTTTGGGGAGGAGGAGGCTTCACCCGAAGCGGACGTCTCTTTGCATCACAATTCCCTAGAACCAACATTGAGGCAGAGGCTACTCCCAGAGCCAAGGGGAAGAGTGTGATACCAGAAGAATCTGCACCAAAGGAAACTCATTAATCATCCTTCGATCAAGATGTGGATGAGTTTATGAGAATTATTAAAAGAAGTGACTATAAAGTTGTGGACCAGCTCCACCAGACTCCTTCTAAGATCTCAGTCCTATCTCTGTTGTTGTGTTCCGAAGCCCATCGGGATGCACTACTCAAAGTTCTGCACGCTGCCTACGTGCTAGAAGAGATCACAGTAAATCAGCTGGAAACAATGGTGTCAAATGTCAACACCAGCCATGGGCTAGGGTTCACTAATGCTGATTTAACTACAGAAGGACGTCTCCACAACCAAGCCTTGCACATAACCTTCGAGTGCAAAGGAGCTGTCTTATCTCATGTGCTTGTAGACACTGGGTCCTCGCTCAATGTCCTACCCAAGAAAGCCCTTGTCAAGCTAGAGTATGATGGGATAGCTCTCCGGCCAAGTAACCTTGTGGTCAGGGCTTTTGACGGCTCCAAGAGATCTGTTCTAGGAGAGGTGGAGTTGCCAGTGATAATCGGTCCACAAGTCTTTAAGAACATTTTCTATGTGGAGTACCTGAGCGAATCATTACTGATAATTGTTCCAATTTGAACAACAAAATGATGGCAGAACTGTGTCGGGACTTCAAAATCCAACATCACAACTCTTCTCCTTACAGGCCAAAGATGAATGGCGCTGTTGAGGCAGCTAACAAAAACATCAAGATTGTGCAGAAGATGGTGGTCACTTATAAAGACTAGCATGAGATGCTACCATTTGCCTCGCATGGGTACCGAACCTCAATCAGAACGTCTACTGGGGAAATGCCTTATCATCTTGTGTATGGTATGGAGGCAGTCCTACCTGTTGAAGTTGAATTACCCTCCTTACGAGTACTGATGGATGTAAAGTTGAAAGAAGAAGAATGGGTCCGATCTCGGTACAATCAACTAAATCTGATCGAAGAAAAGAGATTAGTTGCGATCTGTCATGGGCAGCTATATCAGAAAAGAATGAAGAAAGCCTTCGATCAGAAAGTTTGGATTCGAGAATACCAAGTAGGAGATCTTGTGCTGAAAAGACTTCTTCCTCCTCATACAGACCACAGGGGCAAATGTACTCCGAATTACGACGGTCCTTTCATATTAAAGAAGGTTTTCTCTGGTGGAGCACTGATGCTCACTACTATGGATGGTGAAGATTTCTTGTCCCCTGTGAATTCAGATGCAGTTAAAAAATACTTCACATAAAAAGACCCGTTGGACATAAAAACAGAATGTAAGTCCAGGCAAAAATAGGGCATCCTGGCGAGTCAAAAACAAAATAAAAGACTCGGGCAAAAATAAGGGAAAATTGAAAAAAAATGTACACCCGCTGAGTTGAAAAGCCGCATTGGACAGCTCAGGCAAAAATGGGTATCTTGGTGGATTGAAAACCCGAAAGGGCGATCCACGCAAAATAAGGGAATAAGAGAAAAACTGCATTCTGAATTCGTCTGTATCATTTACAACATGACAAACTTCGAAAGGTCAAAGAATCGGTCAGAATCAACCTTCTTCATAAAGCAAGATAAGAAGAACGTCAAGGTCATATAGGTCATAGCGAAAGAAGCTCAATGGAGCGTCGTCAACATTGCCAGCACTTTTACTTTTTCAATTTGTAATAATCTCCTCATTCTAGGGGATCTGTTTCTTTGACTGTATTTGCCAATTCAGGGCGCCCAGATTAATAAAATCAGATTTTCAGTCACACCTCGTTTCGTACATTTTTGTTTCGTTTGCAAAATGTCCAATATCCATGATATAACACTTGCATAAAACAGATGTGCCTTTCTAATTAGATGCTTGCAGGAAATGTATTTACTCTCAGGAATATCTAACTCCCATGACGGAATCTGGTAAGGGATACCTCGGGATACTTGTGCGTTTCTTTGTCTTAACAGGATTGCAGGTATTCAAATATGCATCACGGGGCATGCCAAGCATCACTTCCCCAACATACCTCCTCCAAGCAGTATCTGAAATGCTTTTTCCCCAGCAGAGTTGTCAAAGCCTCCTCATCCCCAGCATAAGTCTATTCAACAGAAGCTTCCCCAGCCGGGATCCCCACAGAAATTTCTAGGAAGATCTTTCAGTGATCTTTCCTCTCCCAAACAGAGTGCCAGGTCTCCCAAAGACAAGAGAACCATATCCCCGCAGAGTTCCAGCCTCTCCTAAGAAGAGCAATGCCTGGGATTTTCACACAAAAAAGTGACGAAAGCTTCTTCATCCCCAGCTGGGATATCTCCTTACCTGATAGATTTATCAGTGATCTAGTCCCCCAAGAAGAACCATATGTTTTATCAGATCTACCAATGATCTCATCCCCAGCTAAGATATCCTTCGAGAAGATCAGCCAGAGATCTTCACAACAGCGGGATCCAAATCCCGGATCGGTTTCTTTTGCATAATCATAGCATTCACATCATTTTTCCCATAAAGCGTAGAATTCCGTCTAATACAGAGCATTACGGCAAAAATCAAACATTTGCATGATCACAAATCAGGTTCGAACCAGTTACCTGTAAATACCAACAGTACCTCATCAGCAATATACAGAATACATCCCTTGCACATAAAATCCAAAGCGTCCCCTTTGCACTCTCAAGCACAAATACATGTTCATATATACTATTTCGACACTCGTCCGTGTCATATCATTCCCCTGCAGATAAGCCACAACACCCTCTTTGCATTCCTGCATATATCCTCTTGGCACCCGTCCGTGTCACCACTCCCCAACACAGTTGCCGAAACGCTTGTTATAATACACTCTTGTTGACACCCGTCTGTGTCATCCTATCCCCCACAGGTCACCAAATTACCTTTCACACTTATAAGTTCATAACTCATACACTTACTCTTATGGCACTCGTCCGTGTCACCCTTCCCCAGCAAGTTGAACACTCGTCCGTGTCTTGCTCATACTTCACAATACTCATTCATACTTATACAGATACTCGTCCGTATCTTGTATATATTCATTCCCCCCACAGATTCAACACTCGTCCGTGTTCTTTGTTAACCAGTCGGTACCTGTCCGTACCATCATCTCTGAACGTGCGTCAGCGTTTGTTTCTACGGATACTTGTCCGTATCACGGTATTAAGGATGCTCGTCCGCATCTTTAATCTATACACAACGTCAAACATTTATACCTTTGCTTCTTAAGCGTAAGCACTCGTCCGTGTTTACCATTCCCCAGTAAAAGTAACTTTTCTTCTATCTAACATTTGTCCTATGTCATGATACTTTCGACAACCGTACCCTGCCAGGTGATCTTCCTTCACCTATGGATGACCGTCCCTCATCCTTTCCCCAGCGGAGTCTCCATAATTGGAACCCCTTTCTATCCGACATTCGTCCTATGTCGTGATATTTAGAAGCCGTCCCCTGCTAGGTGATCGTCCTTCACCTTTTTGATGACCGTCCTTCATCATTTTATTCGATGGTCGTCCCCATCGTAGATCTTGTTATTTGACATTCGTCCTATGTCGCGATAAACCCCGAGAGCATCCGTACCCTGTTAGGTGATCGTCATTCACCTCTTGATGATCTTCCTTCATCATGCTTATCCAATGGCCGTCCCCATCGTCGACCCTTCTCTATCCGACATTCGTCCTATGTCGTGATAAAGAGCAGCCGTCCCCTGCTAGGTGATCGTCCATCACCTTTGATGACCGTCCCTCATCATTATTTCATTTATTCTTTGAACCGATGGTCGTCCCCGTCGTTGTTTACTTTACTTTGCAAACCTTATGGCCGTCCCCATCATTGCCTTTACTTTAATCCCCAGAGAACCTTGTTACTTTATTTGATGGTCGTCCCCATTACGATCATTTTATTTCGCCAGCTTGTCGGCCGTCCTCGTCATTGCTTTATCCCCAGTGTAACACCCCAAAGTTTCCCTCTTCTTTTTTAGCATCATCATCATATCATAATCATCATAAGCATATCATATCTTTGGCATTTTTGCATGGAAAAGTAAAGCATAACATTCTCATGTTCAAGCATTAGGCATATGATCAATTGTTGGTGGATTTGAGGCATTGCAAGCTATAGCAAGAGGCACAGTGGACTTGTCCAAGTCCCATGAAGAGTCTACATGACATTCACAAGTCCAAGATCATTTACAAAAGCCCAGGAGGTTGAGAGATCATCAAGGAATCCAGGCTAGGGCAAGCTCCTACACAATGGTTCCCAAATTAGGGTTTCACTTTCAAGCAGGGATTCTTTGTGGCTTTGACTATTTCATGTAGGAAAAGTCTTTAATATGATAAGAGGACCCTAGGGATGAAATTTGGTGAGAAAATACCTTGTGGAAGTCAGTTATTTCATCAGTTGCTTGCAAAAGAAGAAATTGGTCAACTGTGCATTTTAGAAGTCAACAGTGAGAATTCAAAGGGTCCAACCCCATTTTTTAAGTCAAGGGATATCCTCAAGACCTTAGAAGAGGTTTGGCAAAGTCAAAGATCAAGAATCAAGTGGTTTTGAAGAAGTTTCCATTTTTGGCATATGGTTGGCTATGGAACTTTATATTTTTGGCAACTTTTGCCCTAATTTTCAAAGGCTTATTTCATGGTGAAAAAGATCTCAAATGAATTTCCAATAAACATGAAAGTTGTAGGGTAGGTTCTCCCATTTTCAGAAAGTACAAGTACATTTTCATAGCCCTCATGGATCAAGAGATATGGCTTTCGAAAGTTGCTTGTTTTTTTAGGGTTTACCTTAAATTTCAAATTTCCACCAAGTGCAAAAACTCACATAGCTTAATTCCAAGCTGACTTATGGAAAAAATAAGGTCACAACATCACAAGGCTTTGCATGAGACACATTTTCTCCAAAGAATCCACCAAATTCGTGCATGGGATGAGAGATATTCCATAAAGTGTATTTTTGCAAAATCACAAGCAAAGCATGTTGCATTCACATCCAAGGGTCAGGATTGATCCAAAGGCAATAAGGGGATGGATTGAAGTCAGAATGCACACATGAGGAAAGCATTGCACGCGTGTATGAAGTAATCAAACATTTCATGCATTTTTGCAAATTCACCTCAATCACACTTCTCATGCCACCTTTACTTCAGAAACCCTAATCAGGTGAAATGATCAATGCTATAAAGGCAAAGCATGCACTAAATTCGTGTAGGGAATCTCTCATTTCTCAGATTCAAATTCTCTGACTCTCTTGCATTTTCTTTCGAATTTCTCTCCTCAAGCTCTCACTTCACAATCTCTTCACATATTCTTCATCCTTGAGCTCTAAGGATCACATTACACTCACTCATTCAAGCTGAGAGTGAAGAATCATTGAGGTGCCATTCAAGAGCAAGAGCTTTCGGATTCCAAGATCCAGCTTCTCTCAAGCTCCATCTTGTATTTATTTTGCAAGAGGAGGTCAAAGTGCGTGGATCTGCAACTGTAGGAGCATTTTCTTGGAGTTTTAGAGGATCTTCAACTTCAGGTATGCTCTAAAATTCATGGATCTGGATTTGAAATTAAACGTATGCATTGTGTTGTGCTTGTTACGCTGATGATTCTGTGATGATTAGATTCGAAAATGCTTGAATATTGAGTTTGTTATGATGATCTGAAATTTGATGCTTAAAACTGTTTGTCTTTGATCTGATTTGATCTTTGATCTATTGTAATTTTTAATGTCATATTTGGATTCAGCTTGGTTTAATTATCTGATTTGGAGCTTGTGATGCATTTATGTGTATTTTTGTTCATGCTGTTGAATTTTCCGGTGACCAGAGCTAGGGCTCCGTCACTGGATTCTGGAATGGTGAGATGAGGAAGATGATGCGTGAGCCATTAGATTTTTGATCTGGACGGATGATAGTGTGACAACACATTAAATTGGAAGCCTCTCCCTCACATGATTTTATGTTTTAAAATTTCATCTGAATAATGCAGTTTGTTTCGCACACACCATAATTAATGTGCACACACACACTCTGGCCAATGAATGAGAAGACCTAGGGTTTTGTTTGACTGGATCTGGCACGTTGGTTGGATCTATTGGCTGTTGTTTTTTCCAAATTTAAGTGAATTTCCATATTATTATTGTGAGTATACGCAGGATCCACTGGGCCTAAGTGCTATTCACACCTCTCCTTTCTTTAAGCCCAACCAATTTGAACGGTGTTTCATTACTATATGCACCCCTGGCTTCATTCAATTCTTTTTTTATTTCATTTTGTTTTTAGTTTGATTTTTAATTATTAAAAATAGAAATAAGTTCATAAAAATTCCAAAAAAATTCATGTATGATATTATGAGTTTTCTTTAATTTTTGACATTTTTATTTTTCATTTATTTTCATTTTCCACGCTGGAATTAATTTTCTCTTTTATTAATTGATTTTATTTCACTTTTAAAGCATCCTGTCTTGTGCAATTTCTAACTTGACCATTAATTTGAATATTGAACTGATTCTTTTTGCTCTGGATTCACATTGAAATGTAGTTTGTTGGTGATATTTCCTATGAATTTTAGAAGTTTGCTTAATTAGTTTTGGTCTTTAACTTGTGCATGAAGTCTCCTAACCCTAATCCATGTTTAGACTCATATTTTATTTGCTTAGCCTGTGATTTTGATTCTTTCCTTTTGGCATGTTAATATTGTATGTTTGAGAAGTCTTTGTGCAAGTTTGTGGAATTTTTGGATGTATGTTTGATTTGATTTGAATTTTGTTCCTTGCTTGTCTTCTTTTGCATCCTTTTTGGTCATATGTTCAATCCTTAGGTTGGGAGGGCACTTGTGCCAACTTCCTTAGGTTGTTTAGAACCCTTTTAGGATGTGGATCCATCTCTGGTCTTGAGTTGATGTTTGCACTTTGAGAATTTATGTGGTTGTTTACTTTTGAAGTTCATTCACTTTTATACATGTTCACCTCACTTCTTATGCTTCTTTGCTTCTCATGATGTTAATGCTTGAGTTTGTATGCTTCTACTCTTCATCTCTTGTGTTTCATAGGCACATTCTTGACATGTTAGGGTTCTGGTCTTGAACTTTGTGGTGTTTGTTTGCTTAGTTTGCTTTGTGATGTCTCATGTCTGTCTTACTTTGTTATGATAATCCATAATACTTCATGTTGAATTGTATAGTCCCTTCCTTATTCTTGTTTTGTGTGTTTGCATTTGGCATTTGTAATTGATATTCCACTTTTGGTTGTGTTGTTTTGGTTTGATCTTATGCCCATTTTGTGTTGCATTTATTCTCATGATACTAACCATTGCATGGGCTTTGGTAAGTGAGAGGTGTGGATGTGATTCCCACATCTCCAATTCTTATCTCTTATCCTTTTATTCTCTTACTTGTGATTGTTGGGGCTTAGGCCTTTCCTTTCTTCTTCTTCCCTTATTCATTCTTCTCTTTCTCTTCTTATCTCTTCCTTCATTAGGATAGTAAGCCTCACTAACCTAGGGTTTCCTTTGCATGATAACATTAGGATTGGTTAGTCCCCCATTAGACTTTTTCCTTTAATATCCTTGGTTCTCTTCTCTTCTCATCTCAGAACAAAATCATAAAAGACACATAATAAGGATTGAAGTGATCTCCTGTGCAATAGCCTTATTCCATGAAACACTTGTAGTTTTCCCATCTTGGGATAGTACAAGCTTGTTCATCATGATGCACAAGTCTGATCAGGGTATCATCTTCATCAAGAAAATCATAAAAAAGACTTCTTCATTCAAAAATACAAAAACACTTAATAAATTCAATGAGTTAGTGAGCGTAGGCCCTAATCTTTGGAGTCAAGTTTTGGGGATCTTCTCCTTACTTGAGTGTGCTTGTTCTATTATTCCATCTTGGAATGTAGTGACAAGTACACATTCCATGGAAAAGATCTTGAGTTCACTTACTTGTGACACACTCATAAAAAGCTTCTAAAAAACACAAACAAACAATAAGCATCTTTCCTTCGGGAATTCTTTTCTCATCTCCTTCGCTCCGTCCACGAACTTGCTCCTACTTGTCATTTTGCAAGACGGTAACGCACTCGTCATCCGAGCCTGCAACACCTGAGCATTAACATATACAGTTCAAGCCTTAAGACACAAGCAATCTTTTCCACCCCTAGTTAGGGGAACCACAGCGTCTCTGATCCTCATTGTCCAGATGAGGTACGTAGGCAGCGGGGTAGGGCCCGTTCGAGCACAATCTTTATTTTCCCTACATTTTCCCTTCTCATCTCTTTTTTCAGTTCCCTTTTATTTTTTTTTCTTTTATCCAGTTCAGTTCATTTTCTTCGCAGCATCTTTCTTTCCTATACCCTTTGAAACAGTTTATTTGCAAGCGTGGATCCCGTCGGGTACGGCGAACGATCTGGGGTGCTAATACCTTCCCAGGTCGTAACCGACTCCCGAACCCAGTCTCTTTGGTTTGCAGGACCCGTGTCCTTCCTCTTCTTTCTCCTGGTTTGTGCAGCATTACCATTCTCGTTCCTTCGGGATACAAATGCCTGGCTGGCGACTCTACCTCTTTCCGCGCCACTTTCGCGTTTGTACCAGGATGGAAATCCGGGGAGCGACAGCTGGCGACTCTGCTGGGGATCGAACCCAGAATCTCTGGTTCCCTTGAGAGTCTCTCCTAGCACTTGCATGTTTCTATTTCGTTGGGTGTTGATTGTTTGCTGTTGTGTGTATATTTTACTGTTGTTTATTTACAGTTTTATTTACAGCTTTATTTACAGTTTTCAGTATTTATTTTCCTGCATCATATATATTTATATATATATATATATATAGATATATTGGACTGTCTGGACTGGATTTTCTGTTTGGTGGGACTTGGTGTCGCTCCCACCAAATGACACTTGGTCAGAAGGGGTACAGACGCAAACGCTCGGCGAAAGAGGAGAGAACACACATGGGTGAACTCAGAAAGACGAGAGTCGCCAGCTAGGCATTTTTATCCCGGAGGAAAGGTAATGCTGCATAAACCTAGAAAGATATGGATAAGATGGTTGCGAACCAGAGAGACTGAGAAAGGGGGTTGGTTACAACCTGGGAAGGTATTAGCACCCAGATTGTCCGTCGTAATCGACGGGATCCACGCTTAAAAGATTTGTATTTTAAAGGGGTAGTGTCAGTGTTATTTGTGTATCAAAGCTGGAAAGAATGCAAGTGTCAGTGTAAAAGAAATGTGAAGTGTATAAGGGAAGTGTCAGTGTAAGGGCAGGAGTGAAATGCTCAAGACTATGAGGCTTAAAGAATGAAGCTGGGAGGAGGGGGAATATACAGAGACTTTTGTTCGATAACTGTTAAGTTACGCCTACGTATCCTCTCGTGCAATGAGGAAGTCAGAACACCGTAGTTCGACCCAAAGAGACATGAATGATAAACTGACTGGTGAACTGCTTACTTGTCTATGCTCAAGTGTATGACCTGTCTGGCTCAGGTGCAAACTGTCTTGCATTAGACGGAAGAAGCGAGTTCTCGTTTATGAGTGAAAATGATGAGAAAAGAATCCCGGAGGAGACGATTATTGTTTGTTTTTGTGTTTTCAGTCTTTTATTGCTTTTTGAAGTTTGTCATAAGTTAATGAGCTTAAGCCTAAACCACTGGGTTAGTAAACTCATCACATCCTCCCTCTGATTAGGGGTAATGAGAATACCTTAAGTATAAAGTAAGCACCTCACACTTAATCACCATGATGTAGGATTAAGATCATTAACCTACTTGCATTTATTTAGATGTTTTTGGAGTTTTTGTTTAGTGTTAATTAATGAGTTTAAGCCATAATCAAGGATTTAATGGACTCATTACACCATCCTAATAGAAGGATAATAGATGAGAACATTTAATCTGAGAAAGACTCCTCAACTTAATCCATGATTAGGGATTAACCTCATGACAAAACAAAACCTTTATTAAGGGGATTTTAGTTAATGATAAGATTAAGAAATGGATTTTATGGTTTGTAAGACAACTTGAGGAGGACTTGTCCATTAACACTAGGGTTAGTCCTTCTTAACCAATTAAGGAGGAATTAGAACCCTAATGCAAGACCCAAGTTACAAACTTAATGTCTTGATGATTATTAAATGAATTGATTAAAGGATTTAAACACATTAAGGGTTTAACACTTAGGATTAAAGTTATACACTCCATCCTAATAGAAGGATGCAGGCATAAACTTAATCACAAAGCCTTAAAGCCTTTAGGGTTTAGTCCCTGATTATGAGAGGAGGAGAGAAGACTCAAAGATGACACAAAGGCAAAACTAAATCGGGGACTAATCAAGCCCTAATTGTTATCATACTTGGAGATCCTAGGGTTTGATGAGGCTTAAGAGAGAAAGATATTCAAAGAAGCCACCAAGAAAGAAACAGATGAAAGGAGCAAGAAGCAAAGAGAAGCAAAATAACTTGCTTCACTTAAGAAGACAAGTTGCTTGAAGAAAGAAGGTAAGATGAACATGAATGAGCAAGCTCAATCCAATACACAAGATGAAAAATGCAGTAAAGATGCAAGAGAGATAAGAAGAGATTGTGAGAAGTCAATGGATGCAAGCAAATGAAAGATGGATGCAAAGGAAAGCATAAATTAGGGTTACATACAACATGCAAAGCAAAAACTCAAAACCAGAAGCAAATGACATGACAAAAAATTGAAAATGCAATCAAATATACCCTAAACATATACAAGCTCACTGCCCAAAGGAGGGGATCCAACTCTTAACCTAGTGCAATTTATGAATTTCCTAAGATTACTAGGGTTTTGGGGTACCTCATCAAGAAAAATACCAAACAAATTGAAAATGCAAGATCAAATCAAACCAAATTTATCCTATAAACTACATGCCATGAAGAATGCAATGCAAGAAGGACCATCATCAAACTCTGAATGGTTAAGCAGAAAGGATTTTTCAAATATTGAACCAAAATATTGCCTTAAAATGAAATTAATTCCAATGAAAATGATCAAAAGGCATCAAGAACAAAAGAGAAATTTGGTTTGAGGGTTTGATAATGTTTCTAAATGTTTCTAAATGCAATGTGAATTTTTCAGTGATTTTTAAATACCTAAATGCATTTTTAATTAATTAATTTTAATTAACTAATTAAAAATAAACATTTAAATGATTTAAAAATAATATTTAATGCAAAAAATAAAAATAAAAATATTTTTGGGTTTTAAAAATTAATGAAATCTTTGACAAAAAATTTCATAATTTTTAAAGATGTTTTGCTATTTTAAATAATTTGTATAAATAAAATGAAAAGAAAATTAAATTAAAATGAAAATAATGAAAAGTATGCACATCCAGAGGCTGAGATTCAAACTGGGAGAAGGAGGGAAGACTGTGCGCGTCATCCAACGACTGTTATTCAAACTGACCAGATTAATTTAAAAACCTAATTAATTAAACTAATGACGTGGATTAGGGCTTAATGAAAGGATCCAGGCCATTCATATGCGCGGGAGTCAAAAAAAGTCCACAAGATCTAAGGCCCAAATTCAAACTAAACCCTAAACGCAATTAATGACTTAATGACATTCAGGTGGCCGGAAATGACCTCCGGTCATCTTCTCCGGCCACACCTCCCCTGAGAATTTCACAAATCACTCCCCAGGCCATTTCTGGAGCTCTAAAGCTCCAGATCACTTCCTCTCACCTCCCTAAACTCATCCCTGCCCTCATATGGAATTTATTTCTCACCATTAACAAGATTCAAAGCTATGAACAAAAATGGCAGAAATTTCAGACAAGCAATACACTCTCAATTCTTCATCATTTTCAAAAATAAAAAGTTCAATGAACTCAGGGAATCAAACTTAACCATTTAATAACTTAAAATAAAGCTTCCGGAAAAATGAATTTCAATGGCTACCTGAGTTGAAGCTTTCAATCCAGGAGCTTTTTGACCAGTTCCTTGCTTCCAATCACCTCTACTGACCTCCCTGAGAAGCTTGCAAGGCTTGGTTGGAATTTAGTTTGGCTGGTTTGTGAGATTGATGGAGTTCTGCTCAGAGAGGGAGGAAAATCGTATTTGAGTTTCAGGGGGTTTCAAGGCAAGGTGAAGGGTGGTTTATGCTCTATGGAGCTTTTCTGAATGAATGGTGAAGTTGGTTTTGAGGTTTGATGATTGTGTGATGAGATTCGAAGGAAAGTGCATAAGAGGGGAGTTTTGTGAACTATGGCTTATGAGAGAGATCAGGCTTGTGTGTGTTATGAAAATGAACCCTTGGAGTATGCTTGTAAGGTCTGGATTGGGCAGAGAGTGGGTGGTGGACTGTTGTGATTGGTATGGGTGTTTTTGCCAAAAAGTCAAAAGTGTTGTACTTGAGGTATGGGAAATGGTGTAGCTGGCTCATTGGCTTGTCCTGGTTCAACTGAGATTAAGGATGTCCACGGAATTGGTTTTGAAACAATTCAGCAAGTGGATCAAAGCTTATGTGATGTTTTGCAATTTTCCCAAAGTTTGGCCCCTTTGGAAATTCATGAAGTTCATGGCATCAAAATGCATAATTCTTGGGCCAATTCTGATTTTTAGAAGTCACATGAGCATGTTGTGAAGAGTTTGTGCACATTTGAAGTCTTTAGAATGCTTTATCATACCATTTTGCAAAATGCCTCTTTGGTGTAAAACATTAAATTATGTGATTTTTCCCAACTTTGACAAGCCATAACTTTTGATCCAAAATGAATTGGAATGAGTTCTTGTACTTTTTGAAAAGGGAATGATCCATTCTACAACTTTAATGACCAAAGTTTTCTCATTTGAAGCATTTTTGAATCAAAAAGAAAGGGTTGAAAAACTTTCCCAAAATGGCAAGTTTTCATTACAAGTGACTTTACCAAAAAGGCAACTTTGCAAATGGCTTGAAATTATTCAATTTTGTGAACTTACAACATCTTCTATGATCAAATAAAGATCATACACAATCAAAATGATGATGAACACCCTTTGGTTGGGTCATTGGGGGCCTCAGATGCCCTGATTTTGCACTGCCTTGCCCAAGAAGTCAACTCTTGATCAGATTCCTTCCCCATGGAATTTCTTCATGAAAATTGATATTCATGATCCCTATACCATATATAGACCAATAGAAACAAGAATGACCAAAAAATTTGGAGTTATGGCCTTTTAAACCAAAACCCTAATTCTAGGTCATCTGTGCAGTTAGACCTGGCTCTGCTTCCATGCCTTTCCCAGTTCTTGTGATTCTTTGATTTCCTTGACTTTTTGAGGAAAAAATATGATACTTGAAAATACATGGACCCCTTTGAAGTGATTAATGACCTTTGGAGTGGCTCAAATAGCTCAGGGATGGCTCAGATCACAAACCCTAAATGCAGATGACTTTCAACCAATGCAGTGAATCAAAAAATGTAATATGAGATGCTATGATTGAAATTATGTATATGAGAAGATCACAAGCCATGGTGTGAATGGGTGAGGGCAAATTTGGGGTGTTTACACTTGGGTGATACTGTTACCGTGAGATGAGCTCATTACAAAGGCTTGAGTGCACCTTAGGACTTAGAGTGGTTCCACTTTGGCCTCATGAGATCTTTGTAAACACCCCAAATTTGCCCTAACCCATTCACACCATGGCTTGTGATCATTTTCATAAGAATAAACTCAATCATACCATCTCATATCACATTTTTGATTCACTGCATTGGTTCAAAGTCATCTGCATCTAGGGTTTGTGATCTGAGCAATCCAAGAGCTTCTTGAGCCACTCCAAAGGTCATCAATCACTTCAAAGGGGTCCATGTGTGTTCAAGCATCATATTATATCCTCTCAAATTCAATAATGTCAAAGAATCACAAGAACTGAGAATGGTATGGAAGCAGAGCCAGGCTTGACTGCACAGATGACCTAAAATTAGGGTTTTGGTTTCAGAGGCCATAACTCCAAATTTTTTGGTCATTCTTGTTTCTATTGGTCTCTATATGGTATAGGGAGTATGCATATCAATTTTCATGAAGAAATTCCATGGGGAAGTCATCTGATCAAGAGTTGACTTTTCAAGCAAGTCAGTGCAAAATCAGGGCATCTGAGGCCCCCAATGACCCAACCAAAGGGTGTTCTTCATCATTTTGATTGAATATGATCTTTATTTGATCATAGAAGAAGTTGGAAGTTCACAAAATTGAAGAATTTCAAGTCTTTTGCAAAGTTGACTTTTTGGGAAAGTTTGACTTTTTATGAAATTGCCATTTTAGGCAACTTTTTCAACCTTTACTTTTTTATTCAAAAAAGTTTCAAATGGAAAAACTTTGGTCATGAAAGTTGTAGAATGGATCATTCCCTTTTCAAAAAGTACAAGAACATGATCTAATTCATTTTGGATCAAAAGTTATGGCTTGGCAAAGTTGGCAAAAATCACAAAATTTGAAGTTTTCCACCAAAGAGGCAAAGTTGCAAATTCACTTCTCAAGGCAAATTTAGTCATCAAATGGACTTCTAAACTTCACCACATGATCATACATGACCTAAAATCATAATTGGCCCAAGGGATTTCTCATTTTGTGCCTTGATTTTCAAATGTCCATAAGTCATTTTTCATAAAAGTACAAAGAGGGATTCTTGGCAAAATCATTCTCCCATGAATTGTGTGATCACTAGCTGGTTCTAGCACATTGCCATGACCAAATGAAGTATCATACACCAAAATTCAGCAAGGATTATCTCATGTACATAACCAAAAATCATGAAATAACACAAGTGGGCAAGTTGCAAAATCTCCCTCAATTCATGATCCAAATGCTGCAGACTTTCACAAGCAATCCAAGGGTCATCCTTGACTCAAGCTGAAGCAAGACAAGCCCTTAGACTGCTGCTGCCATAGCCCATGCTGCAAGTACAAATCAACTTGACTTTTTGGCCAAAACCCCCATACTCTTGGAACAGTGATCAGCCACCTCTACTGACCTGCTCCACAGGCTACTCACACATCATGGGAGTGTTATAGCAACTCATTGGCCATTGAAGCAAGACACAACACAGCCCTCACAAAAATCTGTCAAAAACTCCTCTTCTTCGAATCTCTCTCTACAGACATCAAACACTCATTTTCTCTTCACCAACAAATCATACACACTCAAGAGAACCAGAATCCACCATTGAAGCAGCTTGAAACCCTACAAATCCTGACTGTGAAACCTGCCATATCAGAACTCAAACTCTCAAATTAGCCACCCACAAAGGACTGTGAGCATTCCATTGGCTTCAGGGGGTTCAGAGGAGACATTCTGCATCAAAGAAAGGTCTGGAGAGCTCATATCCATAGCTCACCACTTCAGGTAGCTTCAAATCTCAAACTTTTCAGAGCTTGTATTTTATGTTACAAATAGAAAGTGCATGTCTTGCTGATCATGATGGTATCTTTAGAATCAAAAATAATGAAGAAATGAGTATTTGGTTGCTCTCTGAAATTTCACCCGTGAATCTTGTTGGCTTCGATTCCCTCTGTTCTTGGGTTTTAAATGTTGTTTGATGGGTGGTTTGAATGGGGTTTGGGTAGAGGATCATTTCCCTGCTTTCAATTTGGTGAATGGTGGCCTGTAGCATGTTTTAGGGTTTCAAACCCGCCGGAGAAGATGACCGGAGCTTCCCTCCGGTCATCTGAAAGTTGTTAAGCCCTAACCCTAATTAGCGTGCCAGATGCATTCGTGGCCGTTGGATATGGATTAGTTTAAGTTTTGGATGGTTCAGATTGAGTCATTAAACCCTAACCTTTTTTAATTAATTTAATAAATCATAATTAAATTAATTAAGCCAGAAATAATCCTGACCCTTGATTCACGCGCGCAGTCAAGCCCTTTCTCCCAGATTTGAATGTCAGCCTTTGGATTGGAATACTTTTCATTTTCTTTAATTTTAATTCATTTGTTTTATATTTCTTTTGTCCATTTATTTTAAAATAGCAAAAATTATTCAAAAATTCTGAAAATTTTTATATAAACTTTTATTAATTTTCAGAAACCAAAAACATTTTTATTTTTATTTTTTGCATTAAAAAATATTTTTAAATTATTTAAAAGTTTATTTTTAATTAATTAATGAGAATTAATTAATTAAAAATACTTTTAGGAATTTAAAAATCACCAAAAAATTCATGAAACCTTCATAATCATTTAGAAACATTGTCCAACCCTCAAACCAAATTTATTTTTTGATCTTGATGTCTTTTGAGAATTTTTCATGGAATTAAAATCATTTCAAGGCATTATTTTAATCCAAACTTCAAAAAATCATTTCTGCCTAACCATTGAGAGTTGGACTTTGATTCTTTTTGCATTGCATTTTGTTTAGCATGTAGTTTGTGAGATTAAATTGGCATGATTTGATCCTTCATTTTCAATTTGTTTTGGCATTTTTCTTGTTAAGGTACCCTAAAACCCTAGAAAACTTAGGAAATTCATAACTTACATTAGGTTAAGAGTTAGAACCCCTCCTTTGGGTAGTGAGTTTGTATAGGATTAGGGTTCCTTTGAGTGCATTTTCAATTTTTCATCTTGATGTTTGCTTCTGATTTTGGTTTTTGTTTGATGCATTGATCATAAACCCTAATTTGGGCTTCCTTTTGCATTCATCTTGTATTTGCATTCACACCATGACTTGCCATGACATTTTGTGCATCCATTTGATTCATTAGACATCTTAAGACATGTGAGAATCATGTTTGATCATTGCATCATTCATTTGCCATGTTGTATGTCATTTGCATTCCATAACTTTTCATGTATGTTCATGGTTCTAAGCATGTTTCTCTTGCATCCATATGTTTGTATGATCATCCCCATGCTTTGTTTCATGTTTGCATCATCTCATAGCATCATTATCATCTCATATATGCTTTTGATTTTGGTTTGCATCATGCCATTCCATCTCATTTTGCATTGCATTGCATCTTTCTCACTAACTTTTCAGGTGGTAAGCAACTTTGAGAAGTGAATTTGCCTTCACTTCTCACAATTTCCTTTCATATCTTTTATGCACCTTTGCTGCATTTTGTTATGTGTTTGAGTTTGAGCTTGCTCTTTCTTTCTCTTCTCACTTTCTTTCTTCAAATGACTTGTCTTCTTAAGTGAAGCAAGTTACTTTGCTTCTCTTTGCTCCTTTCATCTGCTTCCTGGTGGTTCCTCTGAAGATCTTTCTTGTAAACCTCACAAGCCTTAGGAACAACCAAGCATGGCAATGATTAGGGTTTTGATTAGTTCCCCCCATTTAGATTTTACCTTTGTGTCTCATTGAGTCTTCTCTTCTCATCTCATAATCAAGGACTAAACCCTAAAGGTTTTAAGGCTTTGTGATTAAGCTTATGCCTGCATCCTTCTGTTAGGATGGAGTGTATAACTTTAATCCTAAGTGTTAAACCCTTAATGTGTATAACTTCTTTAATCAATCCACTTAATAATCATCAAGACATCAAGCTTGTAACTTGGGCCTTGCATTAGGGTTCTAATTCTTCCTTAATTGGTTAAGAAGGACTAACCCTAGTGTTAATGGACAAGTCCCCCTCAAGCTGTCTTACAAATCATAAAACTCACTTCATCATCTTATCATTAACTAAAATCCACTTAACAAAGGCTTTGTTTTGTCATGAGTTTAATCCCTAATCATGGATTAAGTTGAGGAACTTTCCTCAGCTTAAACATTCTCATCTATTATCCTTCTATTAGGATGGTGTAATGAGTATATTTAATCCCTAATTATGGCTTAATCTCATTACTTAACACTAAACAAAAACAACAAAAACATCTAAATAATCATAAGTAGGTTAATGATCTTAATCCTACACCAAAGGTGATTAAGTGTGAGAAGCTGACTTCACACTTAAAGGTATTCTCATTATCCCTAATCAGAGGGAAGATGTGATGAGTTTACTAAATCCACTGGTTTAGGCTTAAGCTCATTAACTTATGACAAACCTTCAAAAGCAATAAAAGATTGAAAACACAAAAACAAACAATAATCGTCTCCTTCGGGATTCTTTTCTCATCTCATTCACTCATAAACGAGAACTCGCTTCTTCCGTCTAATGCAAGACAGTTAGCACCTGAGCCATACAGGTCATACACTTGAGCATAGATAAGCAAGCAGTTTACAAGTCAACTTATCTTTCAGTCTCTTTGGGTCGAACTACGGTGTTCTGACTTCCTCATTGCACGAGAGGATACGTAGGCATAACTTAACAGTTATCGAACAAAAGTCTCTGTGTATTCCCCCTCCTTCTAGCATCATTCTTTAAGCCTCATGATCTTGAGCATTTCACCCTTATTCTTACACTGACACTTCACTTGTACACTTCACACTTCTCTTACACTGACAACTGTACATCCTTTTCCAGCTCTTGTATACACAAATTGCACTGACACTACCCCTTTAAAACACAAATCTTTTAAGCGTGGATCCCGTCGAGTACGGCGGACAATCTGGGTGCTAATACCTTCCCAGGTTGTAACCAACCCCCTTTCTCAGTCTCTCTGGTTCGCAACCGTCTTATCTGTATCTTTCTAGGTCTATGCAGCATTGCCTTTCCTCCGGGATAAAAATGCCTAGCTGGAGACTCTTTCTTTTCTTGTGAGTTCACTCCTGTGTGTTCTCACATCCTCTTTTCGCCGACCATTCGCGTCTGTACCCCTCTTGGCCCCGTGTCATTCAGGTGGGAGCGACAGCTTGGCGACTCTGCTGGGGAACCTTATACTGCAACCAGGGCTTCTGGTTCTTTTTCTGGGTTCCTCCTAGCGCTTGTTTGATTTGTGTTTACTGGGGTGTTATGTGCTATTTGTGTTTGTATATTTGATTTATTTTTTTTGCTTTATGTACAATTGTTTATTTGCTTTCTTTATAGCTTTATATATACATCATACTGTCATACTGTGCTGGCTGGATCTGTTTTGTTGCTCTGGTGGGTGGCTGGATCTGTTTTGTTGTTCCCGGGACCTGAGTGACACCTAGGCTAGAGTGGTTCATGTTCTTTCCCATTCCATTTCGGTCTGGTGCGGGAATATGAAACACGGTTCAGATATGGGTTTCTTCTTGAGAACTCTGTGCTACAGATCTCCTGTAGTGCTAGGGCTATCTGGGAAGCCTGCTAAGTCTGGATGACCTTTACAATGACCTTCAGAAACTGAGGTGAATTAGAGGAGGATCTTTTATGGTTATTGTAAACACTGTACCTTCGGGTTAGAAGTGTTTACACTTCTCATAACTGATCCAAGTCTGAGGATCCTTGTTTTAGAACATCACCTATGAGGGGGTTGGGCTGTTTACAGGTTTGCAGGAACCTTTGGCCTCAGCATATCCTATTACTTTGTTTTGATTAAGAGTACTCCATGTTGGAACAATTCTTGTGATTTTAACCCGGGACATGTGACTCTTTATTTGAGTCCCCCACCTTGGTTAATGGACTTATGAACCTCCATCTGGATTTCTTGAACATACATGGACCTATATCAGAGCACTTGATCAGATCCAGCTCAGTCACAAACCCTTGCATATCATTTGCATACATCACCATTGCATCATTTTAACATTTGCTTATTTGTTTTTTAGGTTATCCATACTTTATTTTGGCTTGGTTTTGACCCTTTCATCAGCATAGACCTATCCTCATCAGTATCTACTTCAGCTATCAGCTACCTGCTTCAGTCACCTGCACCAGCCTGTCAGTGGCCCATTTTCAGTGTTATTCTCAGCATCTGTCTCAGCTCTTCTTCAGCAACATGGCACCCAAGAAGAGTAATATCTCCTACCATTTCTTTGAGCCTGAGTTGGCTAACATCAGGAAGATTCAGACCCTGATTACTCCAGACCATATACCACTATTCAGAGAACACTATGGAGGCATACTTGATGTGGTTATGGATTTGGACCCTTCACAGAGGAGCCTGATTCATACTTGCCTGCAGTTCTATGATCCCCCTATGAGGTGTTTCACTTTTCAGGATTTTCAGTTGGGACCTTTATTAGAGGAGTATTCATCATTGGTTGGTGTACCTATCAGGGGTGGAGTCCCCTTCAACCCTGAGATGGCTTTTCCCAGTAATGAAGAGATAGCAAAGGCATTACATCTGGAACCAGTTCTGATTGGGCAGAATATGACTACCAAGGCTGGAATCTCTGGTCTACACTTGGATTTCTTGACTTCTCAGGCCATCCTGAAGGCCTCTTTGGGGGAATGGAAGGCAGACTATGCATTATTGGCCCTTAGCATATATGGGGTCCTATTATTTGCAGATGAGCCTAAGTTTGTTAGCAAGAATGCAATCCATCTTTTTATCCTGAGGAACCCAGTGCCCACCTTACTGGGGGATTTCTACTACTCTGTCCACCAAAGGAATGAAAAGCAGAGAGGAAGATTGGTGAGGTGCTGTGCTCCCCTTTTCCATACCTGGTTGCTCAGGCACTTGCCCAAGACTGATGCATTTTTGAATCCTCATCAGCAGAGGAATTGGGCTAGAAGACTCACTGCTTTAACTTCAACTGATATCAGGTGGTGCACTAAAAGCACAAAAGGCAGGGACATCATTACTAGTTGTGGGCAGTTCCCCAATGTACCCCTGATAGGAGTAAAGGGTTGCATCAACTATAACCCTCTGCTATTCAAAAGACAACTGGGCTATGCATTGGTCCACACTCCTAAGGCACAAGACTTGGCTGAGACCCTTTACTGTGAGATTAAGCCTAATCTGGCTATTGTCAGGCAAGCATCCTGGGCTTGGGACAATGTCCAGACTAAAGGGGTAACCATTCTGGGAAGATGCAACAATGTGGCCTCAGCACAGTACTATGAGTGGTCTCATGCCAGGGCAAAAATTTCTGGAATGCCTTCCACCATTGAGGATGCACCGGGACCATCCACAGCACCACCTCCAGCCACTGTTAGCCTGGAGGAGTTTGAGAAATTGAAAGAGAGGAATGACAATTTGACTCAGGCTCTACAGAAGACTCTCTGGGAGAGAAGTGATGGTCGGCTGGACATTGAAAGGTTAGAAAAGCTAAAGGTGGAGCATCTAGCCAGGATTGAGAAGTCAGAAGACTACATCAAGAAGTCAAGGGCTGGAGAACAGATCTTGAAGAATGCCTGCAAGGAGGCTCAGTTCCAGAAGGCCAGGACTGATTTGTATCTGAAAGATAGTCAAGCTAGGTGGGTCAGGATCACCGAAGCTCGTACTCAGGAAGATAAAAGGACTCAGGATAAGATTGAGCAGTTGGAGGCTAGTGCAAAGGAGCAACAGGAAGCCCTGCTAGCAGCCCAGAGAGAGATCTCAGAATTGAAGATTAAAGCTGGTGTGAAGAGGTCAAAGGACCAGAGTCGACACGAGAAGCTAACTTCAGCTGTTGCTACCAGGAATCTCCTTATTAGGAACCTCACAGAGCGTCCAGCTGATCCTGTGACTGAAGCACTTCTAAAGGAAGTTCAGGAGGATGAGTTTGGTCTTGGTGTCTGACTTTTGCTTGTTGTTGCTTTCATTTCATTGTACTCTTCCTTTTTGTATTGTATTTTGACCCCTCAGAGGGCATGATTTGTAAGAAACAAACTATGTATCATTTACTTTTTGTAATATATGTATCAGTTTATTCGATCTAAGTTTCTTTCAAGCAACATCACAAGCGTCTCCCGCAAGGGTCTAGAAAGGTCAAAACCAAGTGCCAAGCCGGATACCTTGGAAACAAATAAGCATACTGCATTGCATGCTAACCTTTGTTTGTTTTGTAGGTTTGTTTTGTTTTTGTTACTAACTCTGTTGTGATCTCAGGAACTATTGCTCGACGTCGGGTATTCCCACTCAACCGTCCACACAGATATCCCACCCGCAACAACCTTCCGGCTATACAGATGGACCAGGTACAACAGGACCTTACAGAGGTCAGGAACCAAATGGCCAACGAGAGGTTGGAAATGAGGAATCAGATGACACAATTTATGGAGGTGATGAATGGATTGGCACAGAGCCAAGAGAGATTAAGAGCCTTGGTAGAGAGGCAGACTCAGGAAGACCCCCATCTAGGGACTGGTGGGACAAGCAACAATGAGAGGGTGCAGCCTCATATCAACCCACCTGTATTTGGACCCCACCTTCATCCAGAGATCAACATCTCTGCTAATGTACAAGGGAATGCTACTACAGGTAGAGTACTGCAAGAAGACCCCCAGGAAGATCAGTTCACAGTGATGGGAGCTGGGGATGAGGCCTATGACAGAAGGCTAGATGAAATTGCTGAAAAATTAAGGTCCTTAGAGTCTCAGAACTCTTTGGGTTTTGATGTAATGGATATGGGCTTAGTGGACGGGGTCAGGATTCCCCACAAATTTAAACCGCCGTGCTTTGAGAAGTACAACGGGACTTCCTGCCCACGGAACCACTTGCAATCCTTTCTGGGGAGGTTGAAGGCATACACCATGGATGAAAAGCTATGGATGTTTTATTTTGAGGATAGCTTAACGGGAGCTTCAAGGGAATGGTACTCTCATTTGACCAGAGCAACCGTCAGGTGTTGGAAGGACTTGGCGGAGGCCTTTATTAGACAATACCAGTACAACTTGGATATGGCTCCCAATAGGACCCTCCTGATGGGGATGTCACAATCATCCAGAGAGAGCTTCCGGGAGTACGCCCATAGATGGAGACAGCTTGCTGCTGCTGTCCAGCCACCCATGTCAGAGAGGGAGATGGCCGACATGTTTATGAACACCCTCCAAGGGACATACATTGATAGGCTAGCTGCCTTTTCTTCTACCAGCTTTGCAGATGTCGTTATAGCTGGAGAAAGAATTGAGAGCCTATTAAAGATGGGCAAAATTTCTGACAACGGTGCCAGCTCATCCAGCAACACAAGGAAGCCTTTTGTGGGCCCAAGAAGAAATGGTGAGACCAATGCTATCCATGCCAGCAGAGGCAGACCCCAATATGTTCATAGGTCTGTGGCAGCAGTCACCATTCCCGCTCCAATTCATCCACAACCAGCTTATCAACCACAGCAACAAAATTATCAGCAACAAACTCAGTATCCTCCTCAGAGAAACTACAACAACACCAACAACAACAATCAGCAAAGACCATTTCAACAGAGACCATCTCAGGCCAATAGGGTGATCGCTCCGATCCTTATGCCTTATGCCACATTATTGCCACAACTCCTAAAACTCAACCTGGTTGAGCTAAGGACATTGGCACCTCCAGATCCTGCCAGTCTACCCAGAAATTATGATGCCAGCGCCAGATGTGCTTTTCATTCGAATGCACCTGGCCATAGTACAGAGAAGTGCAGAGCTTTACACATGAAGGTACAGGACTTGCTAGATTCTAAGGCTCTAAACTTTGCACCACCACCAAATGTTAACAAGAACCCTATGCCAAACCATGGTGTCCCCAGAATCAATGCTATTGAAGAAGACAAGCCGTCTTACTTGATAACCAGTGTGGGTCAGATTCGGACACCCTTGGTAGAGATTAAAGCTCAACTCCTTGAATGTCAAATATTCCCGGGATGTGAGCTAGGGTGTGCTTATTGCAACATTTCAGTGAATGGATGTGATAACTTGAGAGATGGCATAGATGGTCTCATCCAGAGTGCCCTGCTTCAAATCACAACATCAATACCTACCAATCCAGCAATCTCCTTAACAACAGTTCCCGAGTCTTCTACAACTGCAACAACCATTGTTCCAAACAACTTTTCAGTTTCATCAACAAATGCTTAATCTGTTACTTCAACGGACCAAATATCAGAAAACATCCCTTCTACAACCTCAGCACCCCTTCATTCAGAACCTCCTACAACATCAACACCCATCCATTCAACAATGTCTCCTACAACATCAACAGCAAGCAATGAAAGTGTCTCGACAGTTACAATTTATTATGATCCTGCAAATGATTCTGCCTACAACTCACAAAATGCCATTCCTATCAGAGCACCAGTCACAATAAACTATGATCCACAGACTATCACGATCCTTCTGCAGCTGCAATCAGTCCAGTCACTGTCACAGTGCCTGGGCCAGTACCTTATGAAAGCAGTAATGCCATCCCTTGGCATTACGGCTCCGATCTATACTGCGAAGGAAAGAAAATCACTTTGGAATCATCAACTTCTTCACCATAAATAGACAATGTGGGAGGAGGCGGAGGCTTCACTCGAAGCGGACGTCTCTTTGCCCCGTAAATTCAAAGACCCACTGCTGAGGCAGAAGCTGCTGCCAAGGCAAAAGGGAAGAGCATGGTGAAAGAAGAGAAAATTGTCAAGGAGGCTTTGAAAACACCTTTTGATCAAGAAGTTGATGAATTCATGAGAATCATCAAGAAAAGTGATTACAAGATAGTAGACCAGCTTCACCAGACACCTTCTAAGATCTCCATTCTATCATTGTTAATGTGCTCCGAGGCTCATCGGAACACACTACTAAAAGTCTTGCACGCAACTTATGTGCCATAGGAGATTACCGTCAATCAGTTGGAAGATGTGGTTGGAAACATTAATGCTAGTAATGGACTAGGGTTCACCAACACTGATTTAACTACAGAAGGCCGCAATCATAACAAGGCTTTGCACATTACCATGGAGTGTAAGGGTGCAGTTCTTTCCCATGTGCTGGTAGACACAGGATCATCCCTCAATGTCTTACCTAAAAAAGCCCTTGTGAAGCTGGAGTATGAAGGATTGGCATTACGCCCCAGTAACCTGGTAGTGAGAGCCTTTGACGGTTCTAAGAGATCAGTTCTGGGGGAAATTGAGTTGCCTATAACGATTGGCCCACAAACTTTCAAAACGACCTTCTACGTGATGGACATTCAGCCTGCCTACAGTTGTTTGTTGGGTAGACCTTGGATTCATGCCGCTGGCGCAGTCACGTCTACCCTTCACCAGAAGTTAAAATTCGAGTGGGAGGGCCAAGTCGTTACTATTTGTGGAGAGGAAGATATTTTTGTTAGCCATCTGGCTACATACAAATACATTGAGATGGATGGGGAGATCCATGAAACGATGAGTCAAGGGTTTGAGGCCTTGAACATAAATGAAACATCTGCTGTACCTGGAACCTCAATGACATCTTATCAACAAGCCCGGAGGGTTGTTGAAGAAGGGACTGCCCAAGGCTGGGCCAAGTTGCTACCTGTAGAGAAGAAGGAGGATAGATTTGGGTGGGGTTACAAACCAACTCAACAAGATCAAGCAGAGGCTGCTAAGAAGCCCAACTTTGTTAGTGGGGGGATGCTCACCCCTGATGCTGTCAACAACTTGGAAGACGAGGATGAAAGCGACCGCAACCTGGAGAGTTGGATCCGTCCAAAGATCCCGGGGAGCAGTATCTCAAACTGGTCTTCCCAGGAAATTATAAGAGTTACTCCTGCAGAGTAATTATTATTTCCTGTATATTTTAAGCATGCATCAAGTCTTGCATCTTGCCCAAGATGACAAGACTCATTTTGTAATCGGGCCATCTGTAATTTTTGTGCAACAAGATTAATCAATGAAATATCAGACATCTTTTGCAAATGAGTCTCTTTTTCTTTTCCGCTCATTGTTTTTCCATTTTTCTTTTTGTACAAAAAAATAAATGGCAGTGTTTTCAAAATGTTAACTTTATTTCACTTTTCTAAACAAGATTAAAATCAATCACTAAAATGAACAAACTGAACCCTTGCAGAGAGTGCCTTCCAGACTGCACCGACAACAGCACGACTATGACTTCATATGACTTTGACAATCCAATCAATCAAGCTGATGAGGGGGTTGAAGAAGATTACGAGCTTCCTGAAGAGATAGCCAGATTGTTGAGACAAGAGGAGAAGGTTATCACTCCTCATCAGGAGGAGGTCGAAACAATTAATCTTGGTACAGATGAAGATGTGAAAGAAGTTAAAATCGGGGCCTGCTTACAAGACTCAGTGAAGAAACAACTGATTGACCTGCTTCAAGAGTATGTGGACATGTTTGCTTGGTCTTATCAAGATATGCCAGGGTTGGACACCGACATTGTTATGCACAAGCTGCCTTTGAAAGAAGATTGCCCGCCGGTTAAACAGAAACTGCGCCGTACTCGCCCAGACATGGCAATGAAAATCAAAGAAGAGGTACAAAAGCAGTGGGACGCCGGGTTCCTTGCTGTGACTAGCTATCCGCCGTGGGTTGCTAATATTGTACCTGTGCCTAAGAAAGACGGAAAAGTAAGAATGTGCGTTGACTACCGGGATCTGAACAGAGCCAGCCCGAAAGATGACTTCCCTTTACCTCACATCGATGTGTTGGTGGATAATACGGCTCAGTTCTCGGTATTCTCCTTCATGGATGGATTTTCAGGATACAATCAGATCAAGATGTCACCTGAAGACATGGAGAAGACAACCTTCATCACGCCCTGGGGCACGTTCTGTTACAAGGTGATGCCATTTGGACTGAAGAATGCTGGTGCAACATATCAACGGGCTATGGTGACATTATTCCACGATATGATCCATAAAGAAATCGAATGTTATGTGGATGACATGATTGCCAAGTCCCTCACTGAAGAAGACCACCTGGTAAATCTGCTGAAACTATTCAAGCGCCTGAGGAAGTACCAGCTAAAGTTAAACCCCAACAAATGCACGTTCGGGGTGCGATCTGGTAAGCTGCTGGGATTTATTGTGAGCGAGAAAGGGATTGAAGTTGACCCTGATAAAGTCAAAGCCATTCAAGAAATGCCTGCACCAAAGTCAGAAAAAGAAGTTCGAGGGTTCTTAGGTCGATTGAACTACATTTCACGGTTCATATCTCACCTTACAGCAACCTACGAACCCTTGTTCAAACTGCTAAGAAAAGAACAGACGGTCAGGTGGAACGAAGACTGCCAGAAGGCTTTTGACAAGATCAAGGAGTACTTACAAGAACCTCCAATCCTTATGCCTCCAGTTGAAGGAAGACCTCTAATCATGTACTTGACAGTATTAGAAGAGTCGATGGGGTGTGTGTTGGGCCAGCATGACGAGTCTGGTCGAAAAGAGTATGCAATATACTACCTAAGCAAAAAGTTTACCGACTGTGAACAACGTTATTCATTGCTCGAGAAAACTTGCTGTGCTTTAGCGTGGGCTGCTCGCCGACTGAGACAGTATATGTTGACCCACACTACTTTATTGATCTCCAAAATGGACCCAGTTAAGTACATATTCGAGAAGCCAGCGCTTACCGGACGGGTTGCAAGATGGCAAATGATCCTCACAGAATATGACATCCAATACACATCTCAGAAAGCCATCAAGGGCAGTGTATTGTCTGAATATCTTGCTGAGCAACCTATTAATGATTACCAGCCTATGAGATTTGACTTCCCAGATGAAGACATCATGTTCATAAAAACAAAAGATCATGAAGAGCCTATTCACACTGAAGGGCCTGACCCAGAGGAAGAATGGACTATGATGTTTGATGGGGCTGTTAATATGAATGGTCGTGGTGTTGGTGCTGTACTCATTACGCCTAAAGGGGTTCACATGCCTTTCTCGGCAAAACTCACGTTCAATTGCACTAACAACGAAGCTGAATACGAAGCTTGCATTATGGGTCTTGAGGAAGCCATTGACCTCAGGATCAAGACATTAACTGTGTTCGGAGATTCGGCTCTGGTAGTTAATCAGACCAACGGCAAATGGTACACACACCAGGATCATTTGATACCTTACAGGGATTATACAAGGAGGTTATTGACTTTCTTTACAACAGTCAAGCTTGAGTATATCCCTCGAGACGAGAATCAGTTTGCAGATGCTCTAGCTACCATTTCATCCATGATCAAAGTTCAAGCTGCCAACTTTGTACCTCAAATCTCAATATCCAGACTCGACAGACCGGCATACGTATTTGCAGCAGATGTTGTCAGAGATGATAAGCCTTGGTTCCATGACATTAAGTGCTTCTTGGAGGATCAAAGATACCCACCTGGGGCATCTTCCAATGATAAGAAGACTTTGAGAAGGCTTGCTGGAAGTTTCTTCTTGAATACTGATGGTTCCCTGTACAAGAGAAACTTTGATATGGTACTCCTCAGATGCGTTGATAGAACAGAAGCAGACTTGTTGATGCATGAAGTGCACGAAGGATCCTTTGGTACCCATGCTGGAGGACATGCGATGGCTAAGAAATTGCTAAGATCAGGTTATTATTGGATCACAATGGATGCCGACTGTTGTGCCTACGCCAGAAAATGCCATAAATGCCAGATTTATGCGGATAAGGTGCATGTGTCTCCCAATCCTTTGAATGTGATGTCTTCACCTTGGCCCTTTGCTATGTGGGGCATTGACATGATTGGCAAGATTGAACCGACTGCTTCGAATGGCCACAGATTCATCTTGGTTACCATTGACTATTTCACCAAGTGGGTTGAAGCAGCTTCCTATGGAAATGTCACAAGGCAAGTGGTAGCCCGATTCCTGAAGAGAGATATCATCTGTCGATATGGAGTTCCCGAGCGAATCATTACTGACAATGGTTCCAACCTAAACAACAAAATGATGGCAGAGCTATGCCGGGACTTTAAGATCCAACACCACAATTCTTCTCCTTACAGGCCAAAAATGAATGGCGCTGTTGAGGCAGCTAATAAGAACATCAAGAAGATTGTGCAGAAAATGGTAGTCACATACAAAGACTGGCATGAAATGCTACCGTTTGCCTTGCATGGGTACCGCACGTCAATTAGAACATCCACTGGGGCAACACCGTATCAGCTTGTGTATGGTATGGAGGCAGTCCTACCTGTTGAAGTTGAATTACCCTCTCTACGGGTACTAATGGATGTCAAGCTGAACGAAGCAGAGTGGGTCCGGTCCCGATACGAACAACTGAGTCTGATTGAAGAGAAAAGATTGGCTGGAATCTGTCATGGGCAGTTGTATCAGAAAAGAATGAAGAAAGCCTTTGATCAGAAAGTCAGGCACCGAGAGTACCAAGTGGGGGATCTTGTGCTGAAAAGAATCCTCCATCCGCATACAGACCACAGGGGCAAGTGGACCCCGAATTATGAAGGACCATTTGTAGTAGAGAAAGTTTTCTCAGGTGGAGCACTGATGCTCAACACTATGGATGGTGAAGACTTCCCGTCCCCTGTGAATTCAGATGCAGTTAAAAAATACTTCGCATAAAAATGACCCGCTGGACACCAAAACAGAATGTAAGTCCAGGCAAAAATAGGGCATCCCGGCGAGTCAAAAACAGAATAAAAGACTCGGGCAAAAGTAAGGGAAAATAAGCAAAAAAACGTACACCCGCTGAGTTGAAAAGCCGCATCGGACAACTCAGGCAAAAATGGGTATCCCGATGGATTGAAAACCCGAAAGGGCGATCCATGCAAAATAAGGGGATAATCGAACAACTGCATTCTGAATTTGTCTGTATCACCTACAACTTGGTAAGCTTCGAAAGGATCAAGCTTCTTTCAGAATCAGCCTTCTTCAGAAAGCAAGACGAGAAGAACGTCAAATGTCATACGAGTCATAGCAAAAGGGAAGCTTCTTGGAGCGTCGACAACATTGCCAGCCTTTTGTTTCTCATTTTGTAACAATCTCCTCATTTCAGGGGATTTGTTTCTTTGACTGTATCTCGCCAATTCAGGGCACATGAATTAATAAAATCAGATTTTCAGTCATGTTTCGTCTTGTACATTTTTATTTGCAAAAATGTCTGATGTCTTAAGAAAAACTGATTGCCTGAATACAAATGCTTATCTTCAAAAAAAAATAATAATAAAAGTCGCATGCTTGCAGGAAATATACTTACTCTCAGAAGTGTCTAAACTCCTATGACGGAATCCAGTAAAGGATACCTCGGGATTACTTGTGCGTTTCCCTACCTTTACAGGATTGCAGGTATCCAAAACGCAACTTGGGGCATGAAAGCTTCACCCCAGCAAGCTGACAAATCAACACTCAGTCTTAGCACCCAAAGTGTTTTCTCCCCAGCTGAGTTTCCACTTGCTATTTCTCCCCAGCTGAGGTGCCAACCATTCTTCCTCCTCAGCTAAGTACAAAAGTCAGGGAACTATCTCCCCACAGAGTTTCAGCCTCTATCCAGAAGAGCAACGCATGAAGGAATCACAACAGAGTAAAGAGAGCTTCAACAAACCCCAGCTGGGTCCCTCATTACTAAGATGGGTCTATCATTGACCCTTTTCCCCAAGCAGATGCATCTCATCAGATCTACCAGTGATCTCATCCCCAGCTGGGATGTCCACTTCAAGCAGATCAGCCAGAGATCTTCACGGCAATGGGATCCGAATCCCGGATTGGTGTCTTTGCATAATCATGGCATTCACATCATATTCACCCCACAAAGCGTAGCATTCCGTCTAATACGGAGCATTACGGCAAAAATCGAACACATTGCATAATCATAAGCCATGTTCTGAATCGAACACTGGTGAATAATGACGATCCATCCGCAATATATAGAAAACTCCCCAGATTCCCCAACAGAGAGCTAAAGATAAAACAGTTTCCTTGCATTCACAAACACCAGTATATACTCCCTGTGGCACTCGTCCGTGTCATATCCCCATCAGAAAGCCAAAGAATTCCCTTTGCACTCACAGATACAATTCCTTGACACTCGTCCGTGTCATCTTCCCCAGCACAGACATAAACACTTTGTATACCAGATATTTTGTTTATACTATACTCTCCTCCTTTTGACACTCGTCTGTGTCACCCTCACCAGCAGTTTGAACACTCATCTATACATCACTCATACTTACTACTCATGTTACCCATACTTATACAGATACTCGTCCGTATCTTGTATACACCATTTATATCCCCGCAGATTTGACACTCGTCCGTGTTCTTTGTTAACCAGTTGGTACTCGTCCGTACCATCATCTCAGAACATATGTCAAGTGTTTGTTTCTACTTGATACTCGTCCATATCATAGTCTTAAGGATGCTCGTCCGCATCTTTAATCAATACACTGTGTCAAACACTTTCGTCTTCTTGAATGTAGACACTCGTCTGTGTCTACTATTCCCCAGAAGAGTCCTTTCAGATTCAACGCTCGTCTGTGTTCTTTGTTAACCAGTTGATACTCATCCGTATCATCATCTCTGAACACGTGTCAGTTTTTGTTTCTACCTGATACTCGTCCGTATCATAGTCTTAAGGATGCTCGTCCGCATCATTAATCTATAAACAAACATATAAACACTTATACCTTTTGGATGTAAACACTCGTCCGTGTTTACTATTCCCCAGTAAATCGCCTGCAAAGCAAAATTTCTTTTTATCTGACATTCGTCCTGTGTCATGATAAACCCTGAGAGCAGCTGTACCCTGCTAGGTGGTCGTCCTCCACCTCTTGATGATCGTCCTTCATCATGCTCATCCGATGGCCGTCCCCATCGTTGATCTTCTATCCGACATTCGTCCTATGTCGTGATATTTAGCAGCCGTCCCCTGCTAGGTGGTCGTCCTCCACCTTTTGATGATCGTCCTTCATCATTTTATCCAATGGCCGTCCCCATTGTTGATTTTGGTTATCTGACATTCGTCCTATGTTATGACAAACCTTGAGAGCAGCCGTCCCCTGCTAGGTGGTCGTCCTCCACCTCTTGATGATCGTCCTTCATCATGCTCGTCTGATGGCCGTCCCCATCGTTGACCTTTTATCCGGCATTCGTCCTATGTCACGATACTTTCGGCAGCCGTACCCTGCCAGGTGATCGTCCTTCACCTTAGATGACCGTCCCTCATCTTATCCCCAACAGAGCAGCCGTCCCCTGCTAGGTGATCGTCCTTCACCTTTGATGACCGTACCTCATCATCTGTTTATTTAATTTATTCTTTAACCCGATGGCCGTCCCCGTCGTGGTCCCTTTTCCTTTTTCTGATGATCGTCCTTCATCAGTTTAGCCCGATGGCCGTCCCCATCGTTGGTTACATTACTTTATGAATCTTGATGGCCATCCCCGTCATTTTTCATTAATCCCCAGAGATCTCATTACTTTATGAACTTGATGGCCGTCCCCATCATAACCCCTTTTGTCCCCAGCATGTCGGCCGTCCCCGTCATTGCTTTATTTTCCGCACTTTTCCAGCATGTCGGCCGTCCCCGTCATTGCTCTTTACCCAGCAGTCGTCCTCTGCTCGACGGTCGTCCTCCATCGCCCACACATTACAATATACTTTATTTTCTTTTACAATCTATATCCCTTTTCTTCTTCATTCTGTGAGTGCAAATTTTGGACTGTCTTTGGTATTCAACCACAAGTTATCTTGTTGGCCTGTTAAGCCGTTGCTTACATCCTGCACAGCTAACTCATGTTTGAATAGGGGCAGCTGTAAACACCCCAAATTTGCCCTCACCCATTCACACCATGGCTTGTGATCATTTTCATAAGCATAAACTCAATCATACCATCTCATATCACATTTTTGATTCACTGCATTGGTTCAAAGTCATCTGCATCTAGGGTTTGTGATCTGAGCAATCCAAGAGCTTATTGAGCCACTCCAAAGGTCATCAATCACTTCAAAGGGGTCCATGTGTGTTCAAGCATCATATTATATCCTCTCAAAGTCAAGAATGTCAAAGAATCACAAGAACTGAGAATGGTATGGAAGCAGAGTCGGGCTTGACTGCACAGATGACCTAAAATTAGGGTTTTGGTTTCAGAGGCCATAACTCCAAATTTTTTGGTCATTCTTGTTTCTATTGGTCTCTATATGGTATAGGGAGTATGCATATCAATTTTCATGAAGAAATTCCATGGGGAAGTCATCTGATCAAGAGTTGACTTTTCAAGCAAGTCAGTGCAAAATCAGGGCATCTGAGGCCCCCAATGACCCAACCAAAGGGTGTTCTTCATCATTTTGATTGAATATGATCTTTATTTGATCATAGAAGAAGTTGGAAGTTCACAAAATTGAAGAATTTCAAGTCTTTTGCAAAGTTGACTTTTTGGGAAAGTTTGACTTTTTATGAAATTGCCATTTTAGGCAACTTTTTCAACCTTTACTTTTTGATTCAAAAAAGTTTCAAATGGAAAAACTTTGGTCATGAAAGTTGTAGAATGGATCATTCCCTTTTCAAAAAGTACAAGAACATGATCTAATTCATTTTGGATCAAAAGTTATGGCTTGGCAAAGTTGGCAAAAATCACAAAATTTGAAGTTTTCCACCAAAGAGGCAAAGTTGCAAATTCACTTCTCAAGGCAAATTTAGTCATCAAATGGACTTCTAAACTTCACCACATGATCATACATGACCTAAAATCATAATTGGCCCAAGGGATTTCTCATTTTGTGCCTTGATTTTCAAATGTCCATAAGTCATTTTTCATAAAAGTACAAAGAGGGATTCTTGGCAAAATCATTCTCCCATGAATTGTGTGATCACTAGCTGGTTCTAGCACATTTCCATGACCAAATGAAGTATCATACACCAAAATTCAGCAAGGATTATCTCATGTACATAACCAAAAATCATGAAATAACACAAGTGGGCAAGTTGCAAAATCTCCCTCAATTCATGATCCAAATGCTGCAGACTTTCATAAGCAATCCAAGGGTCATCCTTGACTCAAGCTAAAGCAAGACAAGCCCTTAGACTGCTGCTGCCATAGCCCATGTTGCAAGTACAAATCAACTTGACTTTTTGGCCAAAACCCCCATACTCTTGGAACAGTGATCAGCCACCTCTACTGACCTGCTCCACAGGCTACTCACACATCATGGGAGTGTTATAGCAACTCATTGGCCATTGAAGCAAGACACAACACAGCCCTCACAAAAATCTGTCAAAAACTCCTCTTCTTCGAATCTCTCTCTACAGCCATCAAACACTCATTTTCTCTTCACCAACAAATTATACACACTCAAGAGAACCAGAATCCACCATTGAAGCAGCTTGAAACCCTACAAATCCTGACTGTGAAACCTGCCATATCAAAACTCAAACTCTCAAATTAGCCACCCACAAAGGACTGTGAGCATTCCATTGGCTTCAGGGGTTTCAGAGGAGACATTCTGCATCAAAGAAAGGTCTGGAGAGCTCATATCCATAGCTCACCACTTCAGGTAGCTTCAAATCTCAATCTTTTTAGAGCTTGTATTTTATGTTACAAATAGAAAGTGCATGTCTTGCTGATCATGATGGTATCTTTAGAATAAAAAATAATGAAGAAATGAGTATTTGGTTGCTCTCTGAAATTTCACCCGTGAATCTTGTTGGCTTCGATTCCCTCTGTTCTTGGGTTTTAAATGTTGTTTGATGGGTGGTTTGAATGGGGTTTGGGTAGAGGATCATTTCTCTGCTTTCAATTTGGTGAATGGTGGCCTGTAGCATGTTTTAGGGTTTCAAACCCGCCGGAGAAGATGACCGGAGCTTCCCTCCGGTCACCTGAAAGTTGTTAAGCCCTAACCCTAATTAGCGTGCCAGATGCATTCGTGGCCGTTGGATATGGATTAGTTTAAGTTTTGGATGGTTCAGATTGAGTCATTAAACCCTAACCTGTTTTAATTAATTTAATAAATCATAATTAAATTAATTAAGCCAGAAATAATCCTGACCCTTGATTCACGCGCGCAGTCAAGCCCTTTCTCCCAGATTTGAATGTCAGCCTTTGGATTGGAATACTTTTCATTTTCTTTAATTTTAAATCATTTGTTTTATATTTCTTTTGTCCATTTATTTTAAAATAGCAAAAATTATTCAAAAATTCTGAAAATTTTTATATAAACTTTTATTAATTTTCAGAAACCAAAAACATTTTTATTTTTATTTTTTGCATTAAAAAATATTTTTAAATTATTTAAAAGTTTATTTTTAATTAATTAATGAGAATTAATTAATTAAAAATACTTTTAGGAATTTAAAAATCACCAAAAAATTCATGAAACCTTCATAATCATTTAGAAACATTGTCCAACCCTCAAACCAAATTTATTTTTTGATCTTGATGTCTTTTGAGAATTTTTCATGGAATTAAAATCATTTCAAGGAATTATTTTAATCCAAACTTCAAAAAATCATTTCTGCCTAACCATTGAGAGTTGGACTTTGATTCTTTTTGCATTGCATTTTGTTTAGCATGTAGTTTGTGAGATTAAATTGGCATGATTTGATCCTTCATTTTCAATTTGTTTTGGCATTTTTCTTGTTAAGGTACCCTAAAACCCTAGAAAACTTAGGAAATTCATAACTTACATTAGGTTAAGAGTTAGAACCCCTCCTTTGGGTAGTGAGTTTGTATAGGATTAGGGTTCCTTTGAGTGCATTTTCAATTTTTCATCTTGATGTTTGCTTCTGATTTTGGTTTTTGTTTGATGCATTGATCATAAACCCTAATTTGGGCTTCCTTTTGCATTCATCTTGTATTTGCATTCACACCATGACTTGCCATGACATTTTGTGCATCCATTTTATTCATTAGACATCTTAAGACATGTGAGAATCATGTTTGATCATTGCATCATTCATTTGCCATGTTGTATGTCATTTGCATTCCATAACTTTTCATGTATGTTCATGGTTCTAAGCATGTTTCTCTTGCATCCATATGTTTGTATGATCATCCCCATGCCTTGTTTCATGTTTGCATCATCTCATAGAATCATTATCATCTCATATATGCTTCTGATTTTGGTTTGCATCATGCCATTCCATCTCATTTTGCATTGCATTGCATCTTTCTCACTAACTTTTCAGGTGGTAAGCAACTTTGAGAAGTGAATTTGCCTTCACTTCTCACAATTTCCTTTCATCTCTTTTATGCACCTTTGCTGCATTTTGTTATGTGTTTGAGTTTGAGCTTGCTCTTTCTTTCTCTTCTCACTTTCTTTCTTCAAATGACTTGTCTTCTTAAGTGAAGCAAGTTACTTTGCTTCTCTTTGCTCCTTTCATCTGCTTCCTGGTGGTTCCTCTGAAGATCTTTCTTGTAAACCTCACAAGCCTTAGGAATAACCAAGCATGGCAATGATTAGGGTTTTGATTAGTTCCCCCCATTTAGATTTTACCTTTATGTCTCATTGAGTCTTCTCTTCTCATCTCATAATCAAGGACTAAACCCTAAAGGTTTTAAGGCTTTGTGATTAAGCGTATGCCTGCATCCTTCTGTTAGGATGGAGTGTATAACTTTAATCCTAAGTGTTAAACCCTTAATGTGTTTAACTTCTTTAATCAATCCACTTAATAATCATCAAGACATCAAGCTTGTAACTTGGGCCTTGCATTAGGGTTCTAATTCTTCCTTAATTGGTTAAGAAGGACTAACCCTAGTGTTAATGGACAAGTCCCCCTCAAGCTGTCTTACAAATCATAAAACTCACTTCATCATCTTATCATTAACTAAAATCCACTTAACAAAGGCTTTGTTTTGTCATGAGTTTAATCCCTAATCATGGATTAAGTTGAGGAACTTTCCTCAGCTTAAACATTCTCATCTATTATCCTTCTATTAGGATGGTGTAATGAGTATGTTTAATCCCTGATTATGGCTTAATCTCACTACTTAACACTAAACAAAAACAACAAAAACATCTAAATAATCATAAGTAGGTTAATGATCTTAATCCTACACCAAAGGTGATTAAGTGTGAGAAGCTGACTTCACACTTAAAGGTATTCTCATTATCCCTAATCAGAGGGAAGATGTGATGAGTTTACTAAATCCACTGGTTTAGGCTTAAGCTCATAAAATTATGACAAACCTTCAAAAGCAATAAAAGATTGAAAACACAAAAACAAACAATAATCGTCTCCTTCGGGATTCTTTTCTCATCTCATTCACTCATAAACGAGAACTCGCTTCTTCCGTCTAATGCAAGACAGTTAGCACCTGAGCCAGACAGGTCATACACTTGAGCATAGATAAGCAAGCAGTTCACAAGTCAACTTATCTTTCAGTCTCTTTGGGTCGAACTACGGTGTTCTGACTTCCTCATTGCACGAGAGGATACGTAGGCATAACTTAACAGTTATCGAACAAAAGTCTCTGTGTATTCTCCCTCCTTCTAGCATCATTCTTTAAGCCTCATGATCTTGAGCATTTCACCCTTATTCTTACACTGACACTTCACTTGTACACTTCACACTTCTCTTACACTGACACCTGTACATCCTTTTCTAGCTCTTGTATACACAAATTGCACTAACACTACCCCTTTAAAACACAAATCTTTTAAGCGTGGATCCCGTCGAGTACGGCAGACAATCTGTGTGCTAATACCTTCCCAGGTTGTAACTAACCCCCTTTCTCAGTCTCTCTGGTTCGCAACCGTCTTATCTGTATCTTTCTAGGTCTATGCAGCATTGCCTTTCCTCCGGGATAAAAATGCCTAGCTGGCGACTCTTTATTTTCTTGTGAGTTCACTCCTGTGTGTTCTCACATCCTCTTTTCGCCGACCATTCGCGTCTGTACCCCTCTTGGCCCCGTGTCATTCAGGTGGGAGAGACAATCTTGTCATGAGGGTAGTAGTGAGTTCCACGCCCAGATTTGCGACCGTCTTGGAAATGTCTTGATTTGGGGATCTTCCTCTTTCATTTCATAACCTTGATAGTTATCTGCAGCTGGGGACCGATCATTGAGAAACTTGTGGAAACATCCCTCTCTAGTGGTGACAGTGGCAGACCACATTGTGTGGCAAACCCATTCGCACCCGAGGGCCCACCTTGAACTCACATAGGATGACCTTGTTTTCCCGGACTCAGCTGAGGCCTCCCTGCGTAGTATATAATGCCAAACCGATTCCCTGATTTGGTCATGAGCCATTTCTCGGAAATGGTGAACGTATTATTGCTATTCGGCTTTGAGAGTCCGTGATGTTTGACCCGGAGCACACCAGTGAGATTGGGAGGGGTTTACAGGTTTGTAGGAACCCTTGACCTCTACATACCCTCATTATCAGTATGGTCTCAATTATGATTTGGTCCTCGTGGTTTTGGATTTCTTGATTTCTTAGTTCTGAGGATTTCTATCAGATGGTTATGGTTCAGAGACTTCTTAGTTTTCAATTATTTGAGGGTCCTAATATTCAGTATCCAGATGGTCCCAGATTGATCATATGCCTGCATTGCATTTGCATCACATCATACTTGCATTAACTATCTATGTTTCCATTTTTCAGGTTGTTGTTTACAGTGTAGCACCCAGTTCTGGTAATTGTAAGCTCTCTAGATGGTAGAAGTTAAGAAAATTACAAGAAAGAAGAATGTTCATTACACTTTTCTCCAACTAGAAATCAAGAGTGTTCAGAGATTAGCAGGGCTGATGAATGATCAAGTTTTAGGGAATTTCAGAAAGAGGTATGGTCGGATATTGAAGCACATGGATAAACCTACTACAGAATAGAAGGATAGCTTGCACACTTTGCTTCAGTTCTATGATCCCTTGTTGCGGTGTTTTGTATTTCCGGATTATATTTTGGCTCCTACCTTGGAGGAGATTTCCAGCATTTTGGGTGTTCCTGTCAAAGATACTTTGCCTTACTATGGGTCAGAGGTTGTTCTCAAGGAAGAAGATATAGCCAGAGTCTGTCGTATACCAGTTGCTAAGGTCAAGAAAGCTTTGAGGGACAGTGAGGGCAGAGGACTTCCTTGGGATGTGCTTATACCAGAGGCTGAAGAGTATGCCAAAGAGGGTAAGTGGGGAGATTTTGGTGCTATGGTGGCCTTGATGGTATATGGATCTAGTCTTTTCCCGGGAGAAAAGGAGTTTGTAAGCTTGGAGGTGATTTCCATTTTTGCTAAAGGTAATCCTGTACCAACCTTGTTGGGAGATTTTTATTACAATGTTCATTACCGGAATGAGAAAGGCAGAGGTGGACCAGTGGGTTGTTGTGCTTCATTATTTGCTGATTGGTTTGCTAGGCAATTGCCAAAGTCAGGCCCTTTCAAAGAGATGAGAGATGAATGGAGGTTGTCTAGGAGGCTAATGGGACTAACTTCTGAAGATATAGCTTGGGGTTATGATAGAGATTTGTTGGGAAAGGAGTTACTGGTTAGTTGTGGAAGATTTGCTAGTGTGCCTTTGCTAGGAAGAAAGGGTGTGATCAGTTACCATCCAACCTTAGCCAGGAAGCAATTTGGCTATCCTCTGAGAGATCCACCAAGTATGGAAGAGTTAGCTGGGTCTTTGTACTTTTCTGTGGAGGGAAACAAAGAGTTGGTCATACAAGCATCTCAGGCTTGGGCTCACCGGGTGAAAAAAGGAAAGAAGGATTTTGGAAGGGTAGATCCCAGGACATATCCTCCTTTTAGAACATGGTTGCAGAAGCGTGTAGAGGAAGTGCTCATGCCATTTTAAGTGGAAGCTCCATTATATTCCAAAGAGGTGCCATGTCAGAATACTGTCTCTCTTGAAGAATATAAGAAGTTGGAAGCTCAGTTGCATGAGGTCCGGGTAGAGAATGTTGAAATGATTAACTTGTACCACCTTGCTAATCGTGCTAGGAATGAAGCAGAAGAAAAGCTATAGAAGATGCAGGCCACTTTAGGAGTTAAGGAAAAAGAGTTTGCTGGAAGAGAAGCTCATTTTTAGAGATTGGGTCTAATGGAATCAAAAAGAGAAGCGGAGCGTAAGAAGACTTTGAAGACTCTTAAAGAAGCTCGCCAGTCCATTGTTGTGTTACAAGGCCAAAGGGAACAAGAGCAGAAGAAGTATAAAGAAAAGGAAGAGTTTTTTGAGGTACAGATGGCCTTCAAGAAAGAAGAAGTAGAACAAGTTCACAAAATACGAAGGGAAAAGACTCAACAGTTGGCACAGAGCTAGATGGCCTTGGAGGAGGCATTGAAAGAAATTGCAGAGCTTAAGCTGAGAGCAGGTGTGAAGAAGAACCGGACAGAGGTGATAGCTGCAGAAGAAGAACCTGAGTCTTTATTTTAGGATTTTAATTCACTGTTGTTCAGACTACCTACAGGCTTGTTGTAGGAGTCTTGCTTTATCTTTTTGTTCATGTATTGACTTGTAACCCTTTGGGGGAATTTGTTTATGCTCTAACTTCGGCCGCCAGTGGATTATCCATGTTATGCAATGTTAAATTCCAATTACCATTTCTGAGTATGCAAAGCTTGTTTGTTTGAGACTACTGAGATCTGAACACTCTTCAAAGGGAGAATTTGAAAATTAATGCTCAAAGGGCTATCTGGAGAAAATACCAGAACTGGGGCATATAAATGCCTAACCTTGGAAACATGAATAGTTACATTGCATGCATATAACGTGTTTGCTGTTTTGCAGGTAGTTCATCAGTTTTCTAACGTTTATGTCCTTTCAGGCACTATAGCTCCCAAGAAGGTTCGAGAACAGCCAACTGTACACAGATATCCCACAAGAGTAAACAGAGGAAGAGTGATGGATCAAATACAGGCAGATTTAGCTAATTTGAGAACAAGAATGGACAATTTCATGACCCTCATGGCTGGGATGGGTCAGACTCAGGAGCCCTTGCGCGAGATGGTGGAAAACAATCAGGCCAGGAACAATGGGACTGCTGATGGAGGTAATCGCAACGGGGTTGGCGCCCATCAAGTTGAAATCACTGTGGCACAACCATGGGTTACTATTATCAATGATGGACTGAACAACTTACAAATTGATGGTCAAGATGAACAGTTTACTTTGCTAGACGAGGCAGAAGGCCAAGGGGCTGAAATGAACAAAAAGTTTGAAGAGATGGCATAGCAGATCCGTGCCATTAAATCTCAGAGCTCCCTGGGGTTTGATATTACTGACTTGGGCTTGGTGCCAGGGGTTAGAATCCCCTACAAGTTCAAGGTTCCTACTTTCGATAAGTACAACGGCACGGCTTTCCCGAAGACTCACCTTTAGTCCTTTGTAGGAAGAATTGCTGCCCATACTGATGACGAGAAGTTATGGATGTATTACTTACAGGATAGCCTAGTGGGGGCTTCCTTGGAGTGGTATATGAAGCTAAGCAGGGTTAATATTCGGAGCTGAAAGGATTTAGCAGAGGCATTCGTGAAGCAATATCAGTATAATTTGGATATGGCTCCAAATCGTACTCAGCTGCAGAGCATGTCTCAAAATGCTAAAGAAGGGTTTAAGGAGTACGCTCAGAGGTGGCGTCAGCTTGCTGCTAGAGTACAACCCCCCTTGTTGGAAAATGAGATGGCTGATATGTTCATGGGAACACTACAGGGGGTGTTTATCGAGAGGTTGGCGTCTTGTTCATCTACAAAGTTCAATGATATAGTGATAGCAGGAGAGAGAGTCGAAACTCTTTTAAATATGGGGAAGATTCAGGACACCAGTGCTGGTAGCTCAAGCGGTGTAAGAAAAGCTTTTAATGGACCTCCGAGAAGAAGAGAGGGGGAAACCAATGTTGTGTACGGCCGAGGACGGGGTCGGGGAAACAGAAGATCCTATGAGCAAGTGGCAGCTGTCACTATTCCATCATGTCCTGTGCAACAGACTCAACCACAATAGCAACAACAACAACAGCCGTCACACAACAATTATCAACAAAGACCCTATCAACCGAGACAAGCTTGTCCGGCTAACAGGGTGCTTGAAGCCATTCCAATGACGTATACGAAACTGCTGCAGAGGTTGTTAGACTTGAACTTGGTACAATTGAGGACACTAGCACCACCTCCACCTAGAGAGCTTCTAGTGGGGTATGATGCTAACGCGAGGTGCGCGTTCCATTCAGGAGCACCCAGGAACTAAACTGAGAAGTGTAGGGCGCTACAACATAAAGTTCAAGATTTGATCGATTCAAAGGCGATTAACTTCGCACCACCACCTAATGTTACATCGAACCCTATTCCAAACCATGGAGGGGCGAGGATAAACGATGTGGACAGCGGTGAGAGGTTAAGCCTGATTCTGAACGTAGAAGAGGTGAAGACTCCATTGCTGGTGGTGAAAGACAGACTGTTGAAAGGACAAGTGTTTCCGGGGTGTGGTTATGATTGTGAAGGGTGTTTGAGTTCAGTCAATGGCTGTGAAGACTTGAAGGTTGGACTGCAATATCTGATTGAAGAGGGGTCGTTGCAGTTTGATAAGGTTGATGATAGAAGTGATTGTGTGTCTACCATAACAATTTACTTTGATCCAGCTGAAGTACCTGCCCGGAGGGAGCCAGTGACTATCTATGCTCCAGAGGTTAGTCCTATTACTATTACTGTTCCAGGGCCTATTCTTTATGCTGATGATAAAGCCATTCTATGGCATTATGGCTCAGATGTGTATGTGGAAGGTCAGAAGGTGGAGGGTAAGGCAGTAACAATTTACCCTACTGTGGTGAACGTCGGAGGAGTTTGTGGTTTTACAAGAAGCGGGCGCCTTTTTGCTCCCCAAGCTCTGAGAGGAGATCCCGAAGCTGAAGCTGTTGCCAAGGCTAAAGGAAAGCAAATAGCGACCGAGGAAGTAACAACTCCTGCTGTTGGACAAGGTACTTTTGAAAAAGAGGTTGAGGAGTTTATGAGGATAATAAAGAAGAGTGACTATAAAGTAGTTGAACAGTTGAATCAGACTCCGTCCAAAATATCAATCCTGTCCTTGTTGATGTGTTCTCAAGCTCATAGGGAATCTCTACTGAAAGTGTTGCAGATGGCGTATGTGCCACAGGAGATAACCATTAATCAGTTGGAGGCTGTAGTAGGCAGTGTAAATGCTAGCCATGGGTTGGGCTTCACGGATAGAGACCTTACTTCTAAAGGCCGCAATCACAACAAAGCCCTACACATCACCATGGAGTGTAAGGGTGTTTTCTTGTCACATGTCTTAGTTGATATCGGCTCTTCTCTCAATGTGCTCCCTAAGAAGGCCTTGATGAAGTTGAATGTTGATGGCATCGTTTTGCGACCCAGTGATTTAATCGTGAAATCCTTTGATGGGTCCCGGAGGTCTGTGTTCGGGGAGGTTGAGCTACCTATGAAGATAGGGTCTCAAGTGTTCAAGAGCACTTTCTATGTCATGGATATTCAACCTGCTTACAGTTGCTTGCTGGGACGTCCCTGGATCATGCTGCAGGCGCAGTGACATCCACGTTGCATCAGAAGCTGAAGTACATATTAGATGGCCAGATGATTATTGTGTGTGGAGAAGAAGATATCTTTGTGAGTCGTCTGTCAACTTTCAAATACGTGGAGATGGACGGAGAAATTCATGAAACGTTGTATCAGGCTTTTGAAGCAGTCAATGTCAGCATTTTGGCTCCAGCAGAGAGGAACAACAAGAAGGAAGGGACCTCCATCTACTCCTACAAACAAGCCAAAGAAGTGGTTCAATCTGGAAGTACCCAGGGTTGGGGTAAGTTGCTGGAATTAGAGAAGAAAGATGACAAGTTCGGTCTTGGTTACCAGCCTAGTGGGTCTAACTGGCCTCAAGGTGGTAAAACCATAACTTTCACGAGCGCCGGAATGCTCGATCACAACAATATATGTGCAACAAGTGAAGAAGGGGATAGTGACTGTGACTGGGATAGCTGGATTCACCCATGTGCACCTGGGGAGGAGCTTCGGAACTGGTCTGCCGAGGATTTTGTTCAAGTTACTTGGCAATCAAAGTAATTTACTTGTTTCCTTTTTATCATGCTGCATGTCAATCCTGCACTTTGCCCAAGGTGCACGGATCCATTTGTAGGGCCACCATGCTTTTAATGCATTTATATTTTTCTATGAAATAAAGGACATTTTTCAAGCAAATTGTGTTCTCTTTCTTTCGTTTTAAAATTTTTCACATATAATAAAATGGCAATGTTTTTCTTTTTCTTGTTGTTTGTGTGTTTGCGTCTCTTTTGAAAAGAACAGATTCTGAAATAAGCACATCATCTGTGCAGTGTTGATCATCCGGATTCTAGTGATAACGTTCCTGCTATGACCATGCATGACTTCGATAATCCTTTCTACCAAGCTGATGAAGGGGTTGAGGAAGACTGTGAACTCCCCGAAGAATTGGTCAGGTTGTTGAAACAAGAGGAAAGGGTCATTCAACCTCATCAGGAAGAAATAGAGATCATCAACATCGGGACAGAAGATGTAAAGAAAAAGATAAAGATTGGGGCCAGTCTGCAGGCCAAGGTAAAGAAGGAGTTGATTGGTATGCTACATGAATATGTGGATATCTTTGCCTGGTCGTATCAAGATATGCCAGAGCTAGATACTGACATTGTTGTACATAAGCTACCACTAAGGGAAGACTGTCCTCCGGTGAAACAAAAGCTGAGAAGAACTCGTCCTGATATCGCGATGAAGATCAAGGAGGAAGTTCAGAAGCAGTGGGATGCCAGATTCCTTGCCGTAACTAGTTACCCACCTTGGGTAGCTAACATTGTGCCTGTACCAAAGAAAGATGGCAAAGTTTGGATGTGCATTGATTATCGGGATCTAAACAGAGCAAGTCCAAAGGATGACTTTCCATTACCTCACATTGATGTGCTGGTAGATAACACCGCTCAATTCTCGGTATTTTCTTTCATGGATGGCTTCTCCGGGTATAATTAGATTAAGATGGCACTGGAAGACATGGAGAAAACAACGTTCATTACCCCGTGGGGTACATTCCGCTACAAGGTGATGCCTTTTGGGTTGAAGAATGTTGGGGCAACGTACCAGCGGGCTATGGTCACATTGTTCCATGACATGATACATAAGGAGATTGAATGCTATGTGGAAGACATGATTGCCAAGTCCCGAGACGATGAAGAGCATCTGGTCAATCTCAAAAAGCTGTTTGATAGATTGATAAAGTATAAGCTGAGGTTGAATCCAAATAAGTGCACTTTCGGAGTGCGTTCTGGAAAATTGCTGGGTTTTATTGTTAGCCAGAAAGGAATCGAGGTGGATCCTGCAAAAGTAAAAGCAATACAAGATATGCCTGCACCGAAAACGGAAAAAGAAGTGCGTGGGTTTTTAGGGAGATTGAACTACATTTCACAGTTTATATCTCATCTAACCGCCACGTGTGAGCCAATATTCAAATTGTTGAGAAAAGAGCAAACGGCCAGGTGGAATGAGGACTGTCAAAGAGCCTTTGAAAAGATAAAAGAATATTTGCAGACACCTCCGATTCTAATGCCTCCAGTTCCAGGAAGGCCACTTATCATGTACTTGACTGTGCTAGAAGGGTCAATGGGGTGTGTTCTAGGCCACATGACGAGTCTGGTCGAAAAGAGTATGCTATTTACTACCTTAGCAAAAAGTTTACCGACTGTGAATCTCGTTACTCACTGCTCGAGAAAACTTGTTGCACTTTGGTATGGGCTTCTCGCCGATTGAGACAGTATATGTTGACCCATACCACACTGCTAATATCAAAAATAGATCTTGTCAAGTATATTTTCGAGAAACCAGCATTAACCGGAAGGGTTGCAAGGTGGCAAATGATTTTAACAGAGTATGACATACAATATACTTCCCAGAAAGCCATCAAAGGAAGTGTATTGTCAGATTATCTTGCATAGCAACCTCTTGAAGACGACTATCAGCCAATGAAATTTGATTTCCTCGATGAGGAAATCATGTACCTCAAAGCAAAGGATTGCGAGGAACCACTTCCAGAGGAGGGGCCAGACCCTGAATCCAGATGGAAGTTGATGTTTAATGGGGCAGTCAATATCAACGGACGTGGAGTTGGTGTCGTACTTATCACTCCTGAAGGTGTTCACTTTCCCTTCGCTGCCAGAATTACTTTTGGCTGCACCAACAATGAAGCAGAATACGAGGCATGCATAATGGGAATAGAGGAGGCTATTAATCTTCGGATTAAGACCCTCGATATATTCGGAGATTCAACCCTCGTTATCAATCAGATTACCGGCAAGTGGTATACACATCAAGAACTCTTAGTTCCTTATAGGGATTATGCTAGAAGACTGTTGACGTTCTTCACAACAGTTAAGCTTCAGTATATACCACGAGATGAGAATCAATTTGCCGATGCATTGGCTACTCTTTCTTCGTCCATCAAAGTCTTGTGTTGGAACTATGTACCCAGGATTAACATTTCTAGGCTCGACGCACCAGCTTATGCTTTCTCTGTAGACGCAGTGTCTGATGAGAAACCTTGGTACTTTGATATCAACCTCTTCCTGGAAAAACAAAATACCCAGCTGGGGCATCATCCAACGACAAGAAGACCTTAAGACGACTTCCTGCTAGTTTCTTCTTAAATACATACGGGGTTTTGTATAAGAGGAACTTTGACATGGTCTTGCTCAGATGCGTGGATAGACACGAAGCAAGCCTGTTAATGTAAGAAGTTCACGAGGGATCTTTCGGTACTCATGCAGGAGGACATGCAATGGCTAAGAAGTTGTTGAGATCGGGGTACTATTGGATAACAATGGATGCAGACTGTTGTTCATACGCCCGTAAGTGCCACAAGTGCCAGATTTATGCAGACAAGGTGCATATTCCTCCCAGCCCGCTCAACGTCATGTCATCTCCTTGGCCCTTTTCTATGTGGGGCATTGATATGATCGGGAAAATAGAGCCTACTGCTTCAAATGGTCATCGTTTCATCTTGGTCGCGATTGATTATTTCACTAAGTGGGTTGAAGCAGCATCTTATACCAATGTCACTCGTCAAGTGGTAGCCAGGTTTTTGAAAAGAGACATTATTTGCAGATACGGAGTACCCGAGCGAATCATTATTGATAATGGTTCCAATTTGAACAACAAGATGATGGCAGAGTTGTGTCAGGACTTCCAGATTCAGCATCACAATTCTTCTCCTTACCGACCAAAGATGAATGGTGCGGTAGAGGCGGAAAATAAGAATATTAAGAAGATTGTGCAAAAGATGGTTGTCACTTACAAGGATTAGCATGAGATGTTACCATTTCCGTTGCATGGGTACCGAATGTCAGTCAGGACGTCAACTGGGACAACTCCTTTCTCATTGGTATATGGTATGGAGGCAGTCCTACCTGTCGAGGTAGAAATTCCTTCATTGCGTGTGATGATGGATGTGAAGCTTGATAAGGCTGAGTGGGTACGTGCTCGATACAATCAGTTGTGTCTAATTGAGGAAAAGAGATTAGCAGCTATCTGTCATTGTTATCTTTATCAGAGAAGAATGAAGTGAGTATCAACCAACGAGTACGTACTCGGGAGTATCAAGTAGGAGAGCTTGTGCTCAAGAGGATCGTTCCTCCAGGTTCAGATCACAGGGGCAAGTGGACCCCAAACTACGAAGGATCGTTCATAGTGAAGAAAGTTTTCTCAGGTGGAGCACTGATGCTCACCACTATGGATGGAGAAGATTTCCAATCCCTTGTTAACTCGGACGCAGTTAAAAAATACTTCGCATAAAAAGACCCGCTGGACACAAAAACAGAATTAAAGTCCAAGCAAGAAAAGGGAATCCCGGCGAGCTAAAAACAGAATAAAAAGCTCGGGAAAAAGTTAGGGAAAATAAATAAAAAATGTACACCCGCTGAGTTGAAAAGCCACATCGGACAGCTCAGGCAAAAAGGGGATCCCGGTGGATTGAAAACTCGAAAGGGCGATCCACGCAAAACAAGGGCATAAGCGAACAACGACGATCCGGGTAATCTGAACCAAGTCATTGTTTCATACAGCCTAACAATATTAGTAGGAAAGGAATCAGTCCTCCCATCTTTTCAGAAAGCAAAGGCAAGAATGGAAAGCCTTGAAGACATGCTGGTCATAGCAAGAAGGAAACTCATTGGGATGACGTGCCCATTGCCATTAGGATAGTTTATTTTCTCAATTTTATGGTAGCTACCTCTTTCCAGGTGGTTTCTTCCTGATGTAAAAGCTTTGCCTATTCAGAGGCCTTTCAATAAAAGAATATTCAGTCAAAAGCTGCGTTGTGGTTATTTTTGTTTGCAAAAATGTCCTGAATTTTTGGCAAGAAAATAACATTGCATTTGAAACATGGTGTTTGTTTTTAAAAAAAAAGAAAAATGACATTTCAGGGAAACATTTTAAACCCATCTTTGAGTGTCGGGTGACGATGGATGAACAGATCATACCGTGCAAGTCCCCGGGGCACATATGTGTTTTATGTTGTTGCAGGTTTTGCAGGAGGGTGTCATATCTCCCCAAACAGATTTTTCCCCAGCTGAGTCAAAGCAGGTGGAATCCCCAAGCAGATTATCTTTCCACAAGTGGAATATGCCCAGCAGGCAGTGGGAGGCCCATTCCCCACAGAGTTTATAACTGTCGGAACTCTTTTCCTGGCAAAGGTTATTTGACCAAGCATTTCCCCAGTCGTGTTGAAAGATCGTCATTCCTCGCAGAGTATCATGATTGGTATACAACCATCATTGAAATATCCCCATTTGGAATTAGGCATTGTCAAAGCCTCTTGATCTAGTTCTCTCCCACCGAGTTGTGATGTTTGTTGCCAATCAGGACTTTGTTTTTGCTCGTCAGCATTCCCCAACACTCTTCTGTGTTCACACTTTGTTATTGCTCGTTTGCTTTCCCCAGCAGTCGCCCATGGTTGGTGGATGTTGTTGCTCGTTTGCATTTCCCAGCACTCGTCTGTGTGTAACTTCCTTCTGATGCTCGATACTTGTCTGTGTTTGAACTTATGTAATGCTCGTATGAATTTTCCAGCACTCGTCTATGTTTGTTATCCGTTTGAAGCTCGTTTGCATTGTTTGGATACTCATCTGTATCATCCCTCACACGCGTCTGTGTTAGCCTATATCCAGATGTGCTGATTGGATAATCGCTCTGGTACTCGTCTGTATTGCTACTCCAAGTGCTCGTCTGTGTTGGATTTCTGGTATTCGTCTGTGCCAGTAGTTGATATTCGCCTGTATCATCGCCTAGAGCACTCTTTTGTGTTTCCCAGATCATCGTCTGATATTCGTTTGTATCATTGACTTATGGCACTCGTCTGTGTTTCTCTTGATGATCATCCAATATTCGTCTGTATTGAAGAGGTTTGAAGACCTGACGGTGGGATTAAATGTCAAAATGTTTACCGGTTCTGGCGTAACAGGTTATCCGAAGGAGGTTCATCTGTCTCAAGCACCACTCATCTACGCAAGATTTGTGAAGAGGGTCCGTCAAATCCTAATGTCGCACCTGGCGTAACATGTTTGCTTGAAGAAGGCTCGTCTGTCTTAGACCATATATCTACGGATAATATATGAAGAGGGTTTGTATATCCTGAATATACATGTCTATCCCACATATTTAAGTGCATCACTGGTCCTGGCGTAACAGGTTTATCCAAAGGAGGTCCGTCTGTCTCAGATTATATGTTGCTAAACGCATGAGGGCTCGTATGTCCAGCACTTGGCGTAACAGGTTTATTATTTGATGACCGTCCCTCATCATTATTTCATTTATTCTTTGAACCGATGGCCGTCCCAGTCGTTGTTTACTTTACTTTGCAAACTTGATGGCCGTCCCCATCATTTCCTTTACTTTAATCCCCAGAGAACATTGTTACTTTATTTGATGGCCATCCCCATCACGATCATTTTATTTCCCCAGCTTGTCGGCCGTCCCCGTCATTGCTTTATGAAGGTGCGTAAAACACAAGGAAGGGGGGGTGTTGGAATTGGGTTTTCTTAACAACTTAAAATTGACTTTAATGTCAAGTTGATTTATCCTGGTTCGTTTGAACTCAAACTACGTCCAGTCCACCCACGAAGGTGATTTTGCCTCTATCACTGAGGTCTTAATCCACTATTCAAAAATTGAATGCACACACTGACCTACAGTCAATGTCCTCTTGAGTCTTCTGACTGAAACTAGTCACTCAAGGGATTTTACTTAACTTTTACAATAATAAAAATAAAGTAACTATTTTGCTTCTAATAAAGCTATGATCACTAAGTGAATGTTACAAGAGTTTAGCACAAATGAATAAGTCTTTTTCTCGTGGAAGTTGTATCTCAAATCTTCAATTTGATTCCTTTATATAGTTGCTTGACTAATGTAGCCCTTGGAGACATCTTGAGCTAATTAGGATATTAGTTAATACCATAAACTCCTTCCATAACAAGAGATACTTGTCTTCATCATTAATTAATATATTCTTTAAGTAATGCCTTCATTATGAGGATCATCATCTTCTAGACGTAAATCAGAGATAATAAAGTCTTGATGCACAGCATTAAATCATGTCTTTAAATGATGGATTCTTCAATAAGTGTATCTTCTATATACGGCTCAATGTATCTTCTAATAATGCACGTCTTCTTTAAATAACTTCCTCTTCTACACATATAATAAAGAGAGTCATTAGAACTTCTATTCTTGCATAATAATATTTGTTATCATCAAAACTCTTAGAGGTTTAGAACCAAAATTGTTCTAACAATCTCCCCCTTTTTGATGATGACAAAACATTTATTTAGATTTTAAGAATATAGTTTAATAGGATTAGAAGAACTCCCTTTAATTAAATTAAATCAGATATTTCTATTAGAGGTTCCTTCAAAAAATTTATCCTTCAGAAGTTTCATTAGCCTTAGCTCCCCCTGAGTTGATTACTTGACCTGTTTCTATTTTAGAATCACAACTCAAACAATTTTATTAGAATATATATGTTAGGGAAAATCTTGATAACTGCTATAGATCAAGATCTTCTACGTTTCTCCCCCTTTTTGTCATAATCAAAAAGTAAAAATGCAGAAAAAATGCAAGAGTGAAGAAGCAAAATAAGTTTTCATTTAACAGAATCCAAGCCAACAAGAAAATAACCAGTAGAACTTAAACAGTTATGATAAACAGAAGATAAAACAGAAAATGATAAGCAGAAGATAAACAGAAAATTAGGGATGCATCTTAGTAACTAATGCTTCTAGAAGAGACTTGATTTCAGAGGAAGATTCAACTTGCTTTCCAATCATAGTCTTCAACTCAACATTGGTTTCATCTTGTTTATCCAGCCTTTGCTTAACCATCTCATTTTCCTTCTTCAATTCTTCTAAGTTCTTCGGAACAAGATTGGTTGGCAGAGGTTCTTCAGCTTCTGGAGCAGCTTGATTTTCAGAAAATTCTTCAGTTGCTGGTGGTTGAGCAGAATCAACATCCTGACCTTCATCTGAAGGAACCAAAACCATCTGAAGACCAGAGTTTGATTCCAGAGGTTCTGACTCTGTCCAGGGTTTGTTGTCCAGAAGAAATGGTTTATTCTTTTTAATGTTTGAAACAACTGCTTTGAGATACTCACAGAAGTTATGATGAGAAATGTCATAGCAGATGTCCTTTAGCTTTTTGGTTTCAAGATTGAACCATTTTATGAACGTGGCCCACAGAAAGTCAGAAGCTGCTGGATCAGGAAGCTCTGAGCAAGCAGCCTTCAGATCCTCTATCCTGAATTTCATTTTTGTTTCAAAAGCAATCAGCAGTGCAGAAATGTCTGTTTTCGTGGGTTTTGGTTTTGGTGCTGGTATGGCAGTTTTATTTGAGACAGAGGATAATTTATGGAGAGCTTCTATATTGATAGAAGTTCTAAGGGGATTTTCTGGTTCAGCGTCTTTTGGAGGTGTGTCAGGGATGGTGATGAATGTTGGTGAGTTAGGTGGGGTAGATTCATAGGAAGACAGGGAGCTTTCTATTATTGGTGAAAGATTAAAAACTAGGCCATCAGTATTTAGGGGTTGGAAAATGCTATGGAGGTTGTTTCAGAAGTTTGAGAAGATGGGATTTGATGGTATTTAGGGGGTTGGAAATCATCAATGTCAGAAAGAACATGTTGAAGGGCAGTGTGTGTTTCAGCGGATGGGGAACGGTCTATATTAGATAGAGGTGTTGTATCAATGGGGATGTCAAAGTCTGATAGGGTTTGTGGTTGATGGGGTTCATTTTCTGGTGGGTATAGTGAAAAGATAATATGGAGGAGACAACAGAAGTTGCAGGTGTGACAAAGGGAATAGGGTTAGAAGGTGGAATAAGTTCAGAAGATGGGGTTGGTTCAGAAGGAGTTGGGGCAGAAGGAATTTGATCAGAAGGTGTTGGGTCAGAGGGTGCTTCAGACATTTCTACTGTTACTACTTCTACTACAGAAATAAAATCAGAGGTAGAAGAAGAAGTGTTACCTGTTTTTCTGGTAGTTTTAGGAGCCTTCTAAGAAGTTCCTTCACCAGCTTTTCTTTTCTTACTCCTTGTTGATGCAACATCTGGAGTTTGTTGAGTAAGTTCTGTTGCTTTGAACATTGAATCCACACCATCTTGCTTGCAGGAATCCAAGTATCTGACCACAACCTCTGGAGGTGTGTCAGAAGAAAAGAGTGGGAAGTTCTGCAGAGGAATCTTCCTTGTGGTTATAACCTCTCTGGAGTAGAGGACAAGATCTTTCTTGATAGAAGTTATGAACTTCATCTTCTTCATATTCTTAGCATTTAGAGGCTTACCAACATCAGTTTCTAGAAGCTCTATCTGCTTAGCTTCAACTAGATAGTCCACCAATTTATTCTCATTGAGAATATTAGAGATTAAACGCCCTAGAGATATCCAATCCCTCTTGGTTTTCTCTCCTTCCCTTGTTTCCTTCACACTGTTTTTCAGATGATTAAATAAAGAGTGTGCAAGGTTAACCTTCTTCTGCTTAGCAATGAAGTACATCAAGAACTGCTGATCCATGTTGATATAATCAGGAGAGTTTGTTGCTTTCATGTGGCAGATGCTTCTAAGAATGATCTTGGCCCAAATTCTAAGATGAATCTTCAGATCCTTGATCTTGATAGAAGGTTGGCCATTGGTGAAGATTTATTTAACTATCAGTTTGGTATCTGACAGTTTGTCCATTTCACTACACTTGATCCCATTACCATCAGATTCAATGAGCCTAGTAATGTGATCTTAAGAGATTATGATTCTTTTCCCCAGCACATATGAAGTAACATGAGTGTTGGAAGCACTTGCGAACACCCAGAACTCCTTAACCAATTTAGGGAAAACTGGTCCCATGAGACGATCAAAATATTTCTCCCAACCTTGAGCTTCCACGGCGGGAAGTAGGTCAAAACCATTGTCTTTCAGGCTATCAAAATCCACAAATAGCTCACACAGAACTTCAAGTTTGTCAGTTGGAGTGAGAAGAGTATTCACAGGTTCAACAAAGAGCACATCTGTTAGGTCTTGTTGTTGTTGTGATGAGGAAGCCATTGTTACTAAGATGAGTTTTTGGGGTTGAGGGTTTTAAGAAAAAAATTCAGAGAAGACGAAAATATGAAAGTGAAAAATTTTGGAAGTAAATAGACAATGAAGGTAAAAGAGAAAAATGAAAGTAAAAAGGAGTTTATATAGAAAAAAAATTCATTGAATAATACGAGAAATTTGTGGGAAAAATTTAAATTAAAAACATAATGATGGAATGTAATTAATGCAGCAGACATAGGGGGAGGCGTAAAAGATCTTGGAACAGTTACCAAAAAGATATTTGCCTTTATGGTGTTAAGTCAGCCGTTTCAGTTTCCCAGAATTTTAACAGATGTCCTTCTGTAGAGGACACTTGTCCAATTGCATGTTCTGTCACTCTTCAGAATGTGGACACTTGTTCTGATTCTGATAGGATTCCTTAGAGCCTTGTTGACACGTGTTGATGTAAAGATCTGCATGTTATTCTCTTGAACAGAAGTTCTCAGAATTAACCAGTTAGAACATAATATCTTCTGAAAGAATAAAATAGAGGATTAAGTTCAGAACTTCTGAGAGTTAAAGACATATAATTAAAGCATTTTCATTCTGGACATAATTTCATGCTAAGGTTGGTTAGAATGAAATTAAATCTATCTTCAGGAAGGGGTTTTTGTAAAAATATAAGCCCATTGGTGATTTGTATCTATGAATTTTAACATTAAAATTCCTTTCTGAGTATAGTCCCTAATGAAATGATGTTTAACTTCTATGTGTTTAGCTCTAGAATGCAAAATTGGATTTTTAGAGAGACATATGGCATAAGTATTATCACAGAGGATGGGAATGTTACTCTCATAAATGTTGAAATCCTCAAGCTGATTTTTCATCCATAGCATCTGAGTACTGCATCCAGCTGCTGCAATGTAGTCAGCTTCTGCAGTTGATAATGCTATGGTTGACTGCCTTTTGCTAGACCAAGAAATTAGATTATCTCCCAGAAATTGACAACTTCCAGAAGTAATTTTTCTTTTTGTTCTTTCTCCATCAAAATCAGCATCACAGTATCCTACAAGTTTGTAATCTTTGGATCTTCTGTAGTATAAACCAAGATTAGTAGTACCTTTCAGATACCTAAAAATTCTCTTAACTGCTGTTAAGTGAGTTTCTCTAGGATCTGATTAGAATCTAGCACATAAATATACACTGTATAGAATATCTGGTCTAGAAGCAGTTAGATAGAGGAGAGAGCCAATCATACCTTTGTAGAGTTTCTGATCTACTTTCTTACTTACCTCTTCTTTCTCCAGAATACATGTAGGATGCATAGGAGTTTTAGAGATGATACTTTCTGATAAATCAAATTTCTTCAGAAGTTCTTTGACATATTTGCTTTGATGAATATATGTTCCTTCTGATGTTTGATTTATTTGGATTCCCAGAAAGAACTTTAATTCTCCCATCATGCTCATTTCAAATTCTGCCTGCATAGACTTAGCAAACTCCTTTCCCAAGGCACTTTTAGTAGAACCAAATATTATATCATCTACATAAATTTGGCATATCAGAATGTCATTTTTAATGTTTTTACTGAAGAGTGTTGTATCCACTTTCCCTCTGATGAAATTATTTTCCAGAAGAAAAAAGCTTAGTCTTTCATACCAAGCTCTGGGAGCTTGCTTCAGACCATATAAAGATTTTTTGAGTTTGAAAACATGTTCTGGAAATTTTGTATTTTCAAAACCAGGGGGTTGGTGTACATACACTTCTTCATCAATATAACAATTTAAAAATGCACTCTTGACATCCATTTGATATAGAATGATATCATGGTTTACAGCAAATGAAATTAGAAGTCTAATATATTCTAAACTGGCGACTGGGGCATAGGTTTCTGTGTAGTCAATTACTTCCTTTTGACTATAACCTTGTGCAACCAGTCTTGCTTTGTTTCTGACAACTTCTCCTTGCTCATTTAGCTTGTTTCTGAATACCCACTTGGTGCCAATGATGTTGAATCCTCTGGGCCTAGGAACTAGATCCCATACATCATTTCTGGTGAATTGATTAAGTTCATCTTGCATAGCCAGAATCCAATCATTTTCTGAGAGAGCTTCTTCTACAGAAGTTGGTCCAATCAGGGAGACTAGTCTCATTAGAGATTCTTCAGAGTTTCTGAATGATGATCTTGTTCTGATTGGTTCATCCTTCTTTCCCAAGATTTTATCTTCTGGATGATTCAGCTTGCTTCTGGATAGTTTCTTCTGAGTGGGTTCTTCAAAGTTTGTTGGAGTGATTGTCTTGTTTTGTTCTGTAGGTGATTGTTCTTCAGATGTTCTGTTTGTAGAGATTTCAACTTCTATATCTACAAGAGATTCATTCTGCTTTGGTTTTTCAGAACCAAGCTTATCATCAAATCTGACATAAATAGATTTTATGACTATACGTATTTCTGTGTTGTATACTCCATATCCCTTTGAACGTTCAGAGTATCCTAACATATAACACTTTTGTGCCTTAGAGTCAAATTTATTCAGAGGATCATTAGTATTCAGAATAAAACATTTGCACCCAAAAGGATGAAAATATGAAATGTTGGGCTTTCTGTTCTTCCCTAATTCATAAGGAGTCTTTTCAAGAATAGGTCTTATAGAGATTCTATTCTGAATATAGCATGTTGTATTTACTGCTTCTACCCAAAAATGTTTAGCCATGTTAGTCTCATTGATCATGGTTCTGGCCATCTCTTGTAATGTTCTATTCTTACGTTCTACAACCCCATTTTGTTGTGGAGTTCTAGGACAAGAAAAATCATGAGAGATGCCATTTTCATTGAAAAATGATTCTAATTTTTTGTTTTCAAATTCTCCACCATGATCACTTCTGACTTTAATAATTTTAAATTCTTTTTCATTTTGAACTTTTTTGCAGAAGTTAGAGAATACAACAATTGACTCATCCTTGTGTCTAAGGAACTTTACCCATGTCCATCTACTGAAGTCATCTACGATCACCAATCCATACTTCTTGCCACTGACTGAAGCAGTTTTCACTGGTCCAAACAAGTCAATGTGCAGAAGTTCTAGTGGTCTAGAGGAAGATACAACATTTTTAGCTTTAAAGGCAGGTTTTGAAAGTTTGCCTTTCTGACATGCTTCACACAGAGCTTCTGAGTTGAACTTCAAGTTTGGAAGTCCTCTGACCAGATTGAGTTTGTTAAGTTGAGATAATCTTCTCATATTAATATGTCCCAATCTTCTATGCCAGACCCATTGCTCAGTTTCCACAGACTTTAGACATTTTACATTATGATTATTTAATTCAGAAAGTTTTATTTTATATATGTTGTTCTTTCTCTTTCCACTGAAGAGGATTGTTCCATCTTTCTGACTAACAACTTTACAGAACTTTTGATTAAAGATTATGTCATAGCCATTATCACTTAATTGACTTATGGATAATAGATTATGCATTAATCCTTCTACCAATAGAACATTAGAGATAGAGGGAAGGTTTCCATTACCAATAGTTCCAGAGCCAATTATTTTTCCTTTTTGGTAGCCTCCAAAACCTACATGGCCTCCATCTTTTAATTCAAAACTTTGGAACATATGCTTTCTTCCCGTCATGTGTCGTGAGCATCCAGAGTCCAGGTACCATGATTGGTGTTTCAGTTTTGCTATTAAAGACATCTGCAACATACACAATTTTATCTTTGGGTACCCATATTTTTCAGGGTCCTTGTTTGTTAGTTTTCATAAACTTCTGATTTATTTTAGGTTTCAAATCAGAACTTGTGGAACAAGATGACTCACTAGTATATATTAAGTCATGGTTATGACCATAGGTAAAATGAGAACTTAGAGGAGTATTAGCTTTTATGACAATGTCATCAATCTTTTTAAACTTCAGAGTTTCTTTAGTTTTCACATAGCCTATGCCTCTTCTATCATTTCTGTTAACTCCATAGATCATAGATGCAATTTTGCTTCTATCTATGCTTTTAGCTAGAAATTTTTGAAAACCATAGTCATATTGTTTTATGATACTATCAGAATTGATTAGATCTTCTAATTCAGATTCCTTCTGAGCTTTAAGTTTTTCTAGAGAGTTTTTGCATTCAAAAATATTTTCTTTCAGCTCATAGTTTTATGTTTTTAGTTTTCTAACTTCTTCTAATTAAGATACCAGACTTTGTTTCATGTCTTTGTATTTGAATTGAAGCTTCTGATATTTTTCAAGAATTTCTGAGAGGCTAGCTTCTAATTGAGATCTAGAAATTTTAGAGAATACCTCTTCTGTATCTGAGTCTGATTCTGATTCTGATGAGTGATCATCTTCTGGTATTTTTTCCATTAGTGCAATGTTAGCATGTTCATCTTCTGAATCTGACTCTGCTTCAGATGATTCAGAATCATCCCATGTTGCCATGAGACTCTTTTTCTTTTCTCTGTTGAATTTGTTTCTAAGTTTCTCTTTCTGGAGTTTTGGACATTCATTCTTGTAGTGTCCCGGTTCTTTGCATTCATAGCACACAACTTCTTTGCTTCTGGGTTTCTTATGACCAGATGTTGCTTCAGAGTGATTGCTTGTTCTTCTAGTATTTATGAACTTCTTCTGACGATGATTCCAGAGTTGTTGGACTCTTCTGGATAGAAGAGATAATTCATCTTCTTCTGATGAGCATCCAAAACTTTCTTCTTCTTCTGCCTGTAAAGCTTTAGAAACAAATTTGTTAGATTTAAGAGCTACAGACTTACCTTTCTTCTGGGGTTCATCTTCTTCTAGTTCTATCTCATGACTTCTCAAGGAGCTGATCAGTTCTTCTAAAGATATTTCATTCATATTTTTTGATAGATTTAGAGCAGTGACCATGGGCCTCCAAGCCTTTGGCAAGCTTCTGATGATTTTCTTTACATGATCTGCTGTTGAGTAGCCTTTGTCCAGAACTTTCAGTCCAGCTACCAGAATTTGGAACCTTGAGAACATTTTATCAATTGTCTCATCTTCTTCCATTTTGAAAGCTTCATACTTCTGGATGAGGTCCAGAGCTTTAGTCTCCTTGACTTGAGTGTTGCCTTCATGTGTCATCCTTAGAGAATCAAACATGTGTTTAGCTGAGTCTCTGTTTGTGATTTTCTCATATTCTGTATATGAGATAGCACTTAGAAGTATGGTTCTAGCTTTGTGATGATTTCTGAATTCCTTCTTCTGTTGAGCTGTCATATTTTTTCTTTCAATCTTCTGACCATCTGCTGCAACAGGATGAGTGTATCCATCTGTCATCATGTCCCAAAGATCTCCATCCAGAGCTAGAAAGAAACTTTCCAGAACATCCTTCCAGTAGTCAAAGTTGTCACCATTGAACACTGGAGGTTTTGCGTTGATCTTGTCATTTTGGTAGTCATTGTTGTTATTGCCAGCGTCTGCCATGTGTTTTAACTTCTGGATCTTTTACTGACACGGTTAAGTGTATTTCTCAGAACCTAGCGCTCTGATGCCATTTGAAGGTGTGTAAAACACAAGGAAAGGGGGGGTTGGAATTGGGTTTTCTTAACAACTTAAAATTGACTTCAATGACAAGTTGATTTATCCTGGTTCGTTTGAACTCAAACTACGTCCAGTCCACCCGCCAAGGTGATTTTGCCTCTATCACTGAGGTCTTAATCCACTATTCAAAAATTGAATACACACACTGACCTACAGTCAATATCCTCTTGAGTCTTCTGACTGAAACTAGTCACTCAAGGGATTTTACTTAACTTTTACAATAATAAAAATAAAGTAACTATTTTGCTTCTAATAAAGCTATGATCACTGAGTGAATGTTACAAGAGTTTAGCACAAATGAATAAGTCTTTTTCTCGTGGAAGCTGTATCTCAAATCTTCAATTTGATTCCTTTATATAGTTGCTTGACTAATGTAGCCGTTGGAGACATCTTGAGCTAATTTAGGATATTAGTTAATACCATAAACTCCTTCCATAACAAGAGATACTTGTCTTCATCATTAATTAATATATTCTTTAAGTAATGCCTTCATTATGAGTATCATCATCTTCTAGACGTAAATCAGAGATAATAAAGTCTTGATGCGCATCATTAAATCATATCTTTAAATGATGGATTCTTCAATAAGTGTATCTTCTATATATGTCTCAATGTATCTTTGAATAATGCACGTCTTCTTTAAATAACTTCCTCTTCTACACATATAATAAAGAGAGTCATTAGAACTTCTATTCTTGCATAATAATATTTGTTATCATCAAAGCTCTTAGAGGTTTAGAACCAAAATTGTTCTAACACTTTATCCCCAGTGTAACACCCCAAATTTTCCCTCTTCTTTTTTAGCATCATCATCATATCATAATCATCATAAGCATATCATATCTTTGGCATTTTTGCATGGAAAAGTAAAGCATAACATTCTCATGTTCTAGCATTAGGCATATGATCAATTGTTGGTTGATTTGAGGCATTGCAAGCTATAGCAAGAGGCCCAGTGGACTTGTCCAAGTCCCATGAAGAGTCTACATGACATTCACAAGTCCAAGATCATTTACAAAAGCCCAGGAGGTTGAGAGATCATCAGGGAATCTAGGCTAGGGCAAGCTCCTACACAATGGTTCCCAAATTAGGGTTTCACTTTCAAGCAGGGATTCTTTGTGGCTTTGACTATTTCATGTGGGCAAAGTCTTTCATATGATAAGAGGACCCTAGGGATGAAATTTGGTGAGAAAATACCTTGTGGAAGTCAGTTATTTCATCAGTTGCTTGCAAAAGAAGAAATTGGTCAAATGTGCATTTTAGAAGTCAACAATGAGAATTCAAAGGGTCCAACCCCATTTTTTAAGTCAAGGGATATACTCAAGACCTTACAAGAGGTTTGGCAAAGTCAAAGATCAATAATCTAGGGGTTTTGGAGAAGTTTCCATTTTTGGCATATGGTTGGCTATGGCTTTCGAAAGTTTCTTGTTTTTTTAGGGTTTACCTTAAATTTCAAGTTTCCACCAAGTGCAAAAACTCACATAGCTTAATTCTAAGCTGACTTATGGACAAAATAAGGTCACAACATCACAAGGCTTTGCATGAGACACATTTTTCTCCAAAGAATCCACCAAATTCGTGCATGGGATGAGAGATATTCCATAAAGTGTATTTTTGAAAAATCACAAGCAAAGCATGTTGCATTCACATCCAAGGGTCAGGATTGATCCAAAGGCAATAAGGGGATGGATTGAAGTCAGAATGCACACATGAGGGAAGCATTTGCACGCGTGTATGAAGCAATCAGGCATTTCATGCATTTTTGCAAATTCACCTCAATCACACTTCTCATGCCACCTTTGCTTCAGAAACCCTAATCAAGTGAAAGGATCAATGGTATAAAGGCAAAGCATGCACTGAATTCGTGTAGGGACTCTCTCATTTCTCAGATTCAAATTCTCTTGCTCTCTTGCATTTTCTTTCGAATTTCTCTCCTCAAGCTCTCACTTCATAATCTCTTCACATATTCTTCATCCTTGAGCTCTAAGGATCACATTACACTCACTCATTCAAGTTGAGAGTGAAGAATCGTTGAGGTTCCATTGAAGAGAAAGAGCTTTCGGATTCCAAGATCCAATTTCTCTCAAGCTCCATCTTGCATTTATTTTGCAAGAAGAGGTCAAAGTGCGTGGATCTGCAGCTGTAGGAGCATTTTCTTGGAGTTTTAGAGGATCTTCAACTTCAGGTATGCTCTGAAATTCATGGATCTGGATTTGAAATTAAACGTATGCATTGTGTTGTGCTTGTTATGCTGATGATTCTGTGATGATTAGATTCGAAAATGCTTGAATATTGAGTTTGTTATGATGATCTGAAATTTGATGCTCAAAACTGTTTGTCTTTGATCTGATTTGATCTTTGATCTATTGTAATTTTTAATGTCATATTTGGATTCAGCTTGGTTTAATTATCAGATCTAGAGCTTGTGATGCATTTATGTGTATTTTTGTTCATGCTGTTGAATTTTCCGGTGACCGGAGCTAGGGCTCCGTCACCGGATTCTGGAATGGTGAGATGAGGAAGATGATGCGTGAGCCATTAGATTTTTGATCTGGACGGATGATAGTGTGACAACACATTAAATTGGAAGCCTCTCCCTCACGTGATTTTATGTTTTATAATTTCATCTGAATAATGCAGTTTTTTTTCGCACACACCATAATTAATGTGCACACACACTCTGGCCAATGAATGAGAAGACCTAGGGTTTTGTTTGACTGGATCTGGCACGTTGGTTGGATCTACTGGCTGTTTTTTTTTCCATATTTAAGTGAATTTCCATATTATTATTGTGAGTATACGCAGGATCCACTGGGCCTAAGTGCTATTCGCACCTCTCCTTTCTTTAAGCCCAACCAATTTGAACTGTGTTTCATTACTATATGCACCCCTGGCTTCATTCAATTCTTTTTTTATTTCATTTTGTTTTCAATTTGATTTTTAATTATTAAAAATAGAAATAAGTTCATAAAAATTCCAAAAAAATTCATGTATGATATTTTGAGTTTTCTTTAATTTTTGACATTTTTATTTTTCATTTATTTTCATTTTCCACGCTGGAATTAATTTTCTCTTTTATTAATTGCTTTTATTTCACTTTTAAAGCATGTTGTCTTGTGCAATTTCTAACTTGACCATTAATTTGAATTTTGAACTGATTCGTTTTGCTCTGGATTCACATTGAAATGTAGTTTGTTGGTGATTTTTCCTCTGATTTTTAGAAGTTTGCTTAATTAGTTTTGGTCTTTAACTTGTGCATGAAGTCTCCTAACCCTAATCCATGTTTAGACTCATATTTTATTTCTTAGCCTTTGATTTTGATTCTTTCCTTTTGGAATGTTAATATTGTATGTTTGAGAAGTCTTTGTGCAAGTTTGTGGAATTTTTGGATGTATGTTTGATTTGATTTGAATTTTGTTCCTTGCTTGTCTTCTTTTGCATCCTTTTTGGTCATATGTTCAATCCTTAGGCTGGGAGGGCAGTTGTGCCAACTTCCTTAGGTTTCTTAGAACCCTTTTAGGATGTGGATCCATCTCTGGTCTTGAGTTGATGTTTGCACTTTGAGAATTTTTGTGGTTGTTTACTTTTGAAGTTCATTCACTTTTATACATGTTCACCTCACTTCTTATGCTTCTTTGCTTCTCATGATGTTAATGCTTGAGTTTGTATGCCTCTACTCTTCATCTCTTGTGTTTCATAGGCACATTCTTGACATGTTAGGGTTCTGGTCTTGAACTTTGTGGTGTTTGTTTGCTTAGTTTGCTTTGTGATGTCTCATGTCTGTCTTACTTTGTCATGATAATCCATAATGCTTCATGTTGAATTGTATAGTTCCTTCCTCATTCTTGTGTTGTGTGTTTGCATTTGGCATTTGTAATTGAGATTCCACTTCTGGTTGTGTTGTTTTGGTTTGATCTTATGCCCATTTTGTGTTGCATTTATTCTCATGATACTAACCATTGCAGGGGCTTTGGTAAGTGAGAGGTGTGAATGTGATTCCCACATCTCCAATTCTTATCTCTTCTCATTTTATTCTCTTACTTGTGATTGTTGGGGCTTAGGCCTTTCCTTTCTTCTTCTTCCCTTCTTCATTCTTCTCTTTCTCTTCTTATCTTTTCCTTCATTAGGATAGTAAGCCTCACTAACCTAGGGTTTCCTTTGCATGATAACATTAGGATTGGTTAGTCCCCCATTAGAATTTTACCATTAAGATCTTTGGTTCTCTTCTCTTCTCATCTTAGAACAAAATCATAAAAGACACATAATAAGGATTGAAGTGATCTTCTGTGCAATAGCCTTATTCCATGAAACACTTGTAGTTTTCCCATCTTGGGATAGTACAAGCTTGTTCATCATGATGCACAAGTCTGATCAGGGTATCATCTTCATCAAGAAAATCATAAAAAAGACTTCTTCATTCAAAAATACAAAAACACTTAATAAATTCAATGAGTTAGTGAGCTTAGGCCCTAATCTTTGGAGTCAAGTTTTGGGGATCTTCACCTTACTTGAGTGTGCTTGTTCTATTATTCCATCTTGGAATGTAGTGACAAGTACACATTCCATGGAAAATATCTTGAGTTCACTTCCTTGTGACACACTCATAAAAAGCTTCTAAAAAACACAAACAAACAATAAGCGTCTTTCCTTCGGGAATTCTTTTCTCATCTCCTTCGCTCCGTCCGCGAACTTGCTCCTACTTGTCATTTTGCAAGACGGTAACGCACTCGTCATCCGAGCCTGCAACACCTGAGCATTAACATGTGCAGTTCAAGTCTTAAGACACAAGCAATCTTTTCCACCCCTAGTTAGGGGAACCACGGCGTCTCTGATCCTCATTGTCCAGATGAGGTACGTAGGCAGCGGGGTAGGGCCCGTTCGAGCACAATCTTTATTTTCCCTACATTTTTCCTTCTCATCTCTTTTTTCAGTTCCCTTTTATTTTCTTTTATCCAGTTCAGTTCATTTTCTTCGCAACAGCTTTATTTCCTATACCCTTTGAAACAGTTTCTTTGCAAGCGTGGATCCCGTCGGGTACGGCGGACGATCTGGGGTGCTAATACCTTCCCAGGTCGTAACCGACTCCCGAACCGAGTCTCTTTGGTTCGCAGGACCCGTGTCCTTCCTCTTCTTTCTCCTGGTTTGTGCAGCATTACCATTCTCGTTCCTTCGGGATAAAAATGCCTGGCTGGCGACACTACCTCTTTCCGCGCCACTTTCGCGTTTGTACCAGGATGGAAATCCAGGGAGTGACACCCAACAGTCGTCCTCTGCTCGATGGTCGTCCTCCATCGCCCGCACTTTACTTTTGCTATACTATCTCTTACAATTTATATCCCTTTTCTTCTTCTCCCCAGTGAATGCAAATTTCGGACTGTCTTTGGTATTCAACCACAAGTTATCTTGTTTGTCTGTTAAGCCAGGCGCTTACATCCGGCACAGCTAACTCATGCTTGAATAGGGGCAGCTGTAAACACCCCAAATTTTCCCTCACTAAGTTCACATTATGGCTTGTGATCTTTCATTTTTGTATTAGTTTAAGCATATCACATCATATTGCATTTTGTTTCACTGCATTAGTTCAAGTTCATCTGCATCTAGGGTTTGTGATCTGAGCAATCCAAGGATCCATCTGAGCCACTCCAAAGGCTTCTAATCATTCCAAGAGGGTCCATGTATGTTCTATCATCATATTATATCCCTCAAAGATCAAGGTAGTCAAGAAATCACAAGAACTGGCAAAGCATGGAAGCAGAGCTAGGGTTTCACTACACAGATGACCTGAAATTAGGGGTTTGGTTTCAGAGGCTATAACTCCAAATTTTTTGGTCATTCTTGTTTCTAATGGTCTCAATAGGTTATAAGGACCATGTGTACCAAGTTTGATGAAGGAATTCATTGTGGAAGTCATCTGTTCACTGGGTAACTTCTTGAGCAAGTCAGAGCAAAATCAGGGCATCTGAGGGCCCCAACAATGGAACCAAAGTGGATTTTTCATCAAATTGAAGTAATATGATCTTTATTTGATCATTTAAGGGCTTGGAAGTTCACAAAATTGAAGATAATTGAGCTAAACCAAAAGTTGCCAAAAATGGAAATGACTTGTAATGGAAACTTTCCATTTTGGGAAAGTTTTTCAACATCCTCTTTCTCAACCAAAAATGCTTCAAATGAAAAATTGTTGGTCATGAAAGTTGTAGATTGGATCATTCCATTTCCAAAAATTACAAGAACAAGTTCTAATTCATTATAGAACTCATGTTATGATCTTTCAAAGTTGGCAATAATCCTATAATTTTCAAGAATACACCAAAGAGGGGTTTTGCAAAACCACTTGCCAAGCCATTTTGTGACCTCTAATACACTTCTATGCATCATACAAACATAGTACATTGCCTAAAAATCAGAATTGCCCAAAGAACCATCTCATTTCATGCCTTGCACATCAAGAAATTCAAAAGGGACCAAAACTCTTCAAATTTGCAAAAGGGCACAAAACCTCTCATAAACTAGTTGAATCACCATAAAACCAATTCCATGACTCTCCTTGATCTTTGCTAAGCCAGGACAAGCCAAAATCCAGCGAAAACATGAGACCATACCTCAAGTACAAGTTATGTTGACATTTTGGCAACTATCCCATACCAATCACCACAGTCCACAACAACTCTTCTGACCTATCAAGCATTGTTATGTGGACAAAATGCAGCTCATAACACACAACACACAAGCCTAACACTTCAGAATCACTAAGTTCCCAAAAATCACCCCAAGAGAAAAAGCTTTCGAAACTCACAGCACACACCCTCAAACTTTAAACTCTTTTCATCAATCAACTCAGCTTCATCAAAGGATCATTTCCCACCCTTCATTGCAGCCTAAACACACCCAAAATCAAAACATGATTCTGGTGCAGCAAGAGTGCAAGCTCTCAAACCAGCCATTACAAACTTCTTCCAAGCATCAAAGCTTCATCAGGAGGTCAAGAGGAGTGGGTTTGCACAAGAGAGGATGTCCAAAAGCTCCAAACTGAGGAAGCTCAAGCTCAGGTAACTCCAAGAACTTTTTTTCCAGAACCTTCGTTTTAAGTTCTTAATTGATTATATGTGCTCTCAAGATGATCATGATTTCTTTACTTTTGAAAATGATTGAGAAACAAGAATGTATGAAGCTTCTGAAATTTCTGTTTGATTTTCTATTTTGCTTCGAATCTTGATGTTCATGTGAAATAAATGAAATTTGTTGGTTGATTCTTGTTTAGAATGAGGTGAGGATAATTTATGGAGAGTTTGGTGAGTTTATTTTACGTTTTGAGTGAGATAGCAAGAATGAGTGGCTGGAGAAGATGACCGGAGCTAGTTCTGGTCACCTGAGAGTGATTAGAACCCTAATTAGGGTTTAGTCACCAGGTTTAAATGTCAGCCATAGGATCCAGTTTCGCACACGTGTATACGGTCCAGATCATTTCACTTAAGATTAATTATTAATTAATTAGGTTAATTATATAATTAAATCATATTCAATCCTGTCCACCCATCTGCGCGCGCAGTCAGCCCAGATTCAAACCTGGTCCATTGGATCAGTTGACCAACCTTTATTTCATTTTATTCCTTTTATTTTGCATATTTAATTTAAAATACTTAGAAAATTCCAAAAATATTTTTCTTCTGCATTTTGATTTCAAATATTTTTCTTCACCCAAAAACATTTTTATTTTTATTTTTTGCATTAAAAAACCATTTTAAAAATATTTAAATGTTTATTTTAATTAATTAATGGAAATTAATTAATTAAAATATCATTTAGGTTTCTAAAAATTCCAAAACAATTCACATTACATCTTAGGACATTTAGAAGCATTGTCAAATCATTCATACAAATTTCATTTTGGTTTTGATCCAACTTTTACATTTTTCTTGAATTTAGGGTTCATTAAAATCCCTTTTTTGAACCCTAACTTCAAGAATTCTTTTCTGCCTAACCATGAAGGGTTTGACATTGGTTCTTTTTGCATTGATCTTCATATAACATGTAGTATCTAGCATATTTTTGTAACAAGTGTATCTTGCATTTTCCATTTGATTTTCATTTTTCCTCTTAAGGTACCTTAAAACCCTAGAAAACTTAGAAAAATCACAACTTTCTTTAGGTTAAGAGTTAGGCCTCCTCCTTTGGGGTGTGATATCATATGGGATTAGGGTTCCTTTGAGTTCATTTGCAATTTTTTATCTTATGTTTTGCTCCTGTCTTTGACTTTTGCATCTCATGTTGCCTTAAAACCCTAATTTCTCATGTTCATTTGCATACATCTTGCATATGCATTCATACATGAACTTGCCATGACATTTCTTGCATTCCTATGACATCTAAGACATCTTAGGATATATTAGAATCATGCTTGATCATTTCTTCATTCATTTTCCATGGTGTGCATTCATTTCATTCCATGAACTTTCAAACTTCAAAGCATGCATCCTTTGCATCCCATCTCTTGTATGAACATTCATAACACTTGACATGCTTTTGCATCATCTCACAGTATCATTTGCATCATGTATATGCTTCTGGTTTTTGTTTCACCTTTGCATACATTTCATTTTCATGTCATTTCTTTCCTTAATGCTAACATTTTCAGGTGGTAAGTAATTTGAGAAGTGAATTTGCCTTCACTTCTCACTTCTCTTCTCATTCTTCTTATGTATCATTGCTGCATTTTTCTTTGCTTTGGAGTGAGCTTGCTCATACATGTTCATCATTCACTTTCTTTCTCCAAGTTACTTATCTTCTTCAGTGAAGTAAGTAACTTATTTCTTCTGCTTCTCCTTCTTTCATCTGTTTCTTCCATTGGTGGCTTCTCTGAAGATCTCTTGCAAGCCTCGCAAACCATAAGAACATCCAAGCATGACAATAATTAGGGTTTTGGTTAGTCCCCCTTTAGTTTTTACCTTTGTGTCTCTCTTCTCATCTCATAATCAGAGACTAAACCTTTAAGGTTTTAAGACTTTGTGATTAGGGTTATGCCTGCATCCTTCTCTTAGGATGGAGTGTATAACTTTAATCCTAAGTGTTAAACCCTTAATTTTTTTAAACCTCTTAATCAATCCATCTTAATCATCACTAAGACAATAGCTTGTAACTTGGGCCTTGCATTAGGGTTATAATTCTTCCTTTATTGGTTAAGATCGACTAACCCTAGTGTTAATGAACAAGTCCCCCTCAAGTTGTCTTACAAACCATAAAATCCACTTCTTAATCTCACCCTTAATTAAAATCCACTTTAATAAAGGCTTGTTTTGTCATGAGGTTAATCCCTAATCATGGATTAAGCTGAGGTATCTTCCTCAGCTTAAGTGTGCTCATCTATTATCCTTCTATTAAGATGGTGTAATGGGTTCATTAATCCTTGATTATGGCTTAAACTCATTACTTAACACTAAACAAAAACTCAAAAACATCTAAATAATAACAAGTAGGATAATGGTCTTAATCCCGCATCATGGTAATTAAGTTTGAGGTGCTTACCTCATACTTAAGGTATTCTCATTATCCCTAATCAAAGGGAGGATATGATGAGTTTACTAACCCTTGGTTTAGGCTTAGGCTCATTAACTTATGACAAACACTAAAAAGCAATAAAAGATTGAAAACACAAAAAACAAACAATAATCGTCTCCTCCGGGATTCTTTTCTCACCTCATTCACTCACAAACAAGAACCTGCTTCTTCCGTCTAATGCAAGACAGTTAGCACTCGAGCTAGACGAGTCATACACTTGAGCAAAGACAAGTAAGCAGTTCACAAGTCAATTTATCTTTCAGTCTCTTTGAGTCGAACTACGGTGTACTGACTTCCTCATTGCACGAGAGGATACGTAGGCATAACTTAACTGTTATCGAACAAAAGTCTCTGTGTCTTCCCCCTCTTCCGTCATTCTTTTAAGCCTCAGTCCTGAGCATTTCACTTCCCTTTTTGCACTGACACTTGTACATTCTTTTCCAGCCTTTGCACACAGATAACACAGACACTACCCCTTTAAACACAAATCTTTCAAGCGTGGATCCCGTCGAGTACGATAGACAATCTGGGTGCTAATACCTTCCCAGGTTGTAACCAACCCCCTTTCTAAGTTTCTCTGGTTCGCAACTGTCTTATCCATATCTTTCTAGGTTTATGCAGCACTACCTTTCCTTCGGGATAAAAATGCCTAGTCGGCGACTCTTTTCAGTTCTTTTCATTTTCTCATCTCGCCGACCGTTCGTGTCTGTACCTGTTGCACCCCAAAATTTGCCCTCACCAAGACAAGACATTGTGTACTAAGGTATCCCTAGAGGTTCACAAGGTTCATAAGGTTCACAAGATTCACAAGTTATCTCAAGAGGTTCACAAGGTTCACAATTAGTCAGAAAGTTTGACAATTCCCTCAAACAATGCATCCTCCTAAGCAATGCATCATAAACTAGGGTTTTGACTTTCATCAGGCTAAATGGACTTCCAAGGCTTCAAGGGAGCTTCATAGCATCCTACATCTGTTCAAGAATCCCCATGTCAAGTTTCAAGGCTTTCCCAAAAGATTTGCTCAGTTAGATGATCAGATAGGCTAAAATCAGTCAAAGCAGTTAAAAAGTCAAACTGAGGTCAACTGTGGTCAAACCAAAGTCAAACTTCATGATTTTTTGCCAACATCAATTATATGAAGTAAAATTCATCATTTTATCAAGGGTTGATCATGATTCATCAAGGAGATTTCAGATCATCAAGAATCAGGAGTTTCTAAATTACGGTTTTCATAGGAAAAGTCAACTGAATTTTGACCAGCCATAACTTTCACATGCTTCATCAAAAATTTCCATCCAAAGCTCATTTTGAAGGAAATTGAATTCTCTACAACTTTGTGTCTCACAAGCCAAGCCCAAAAATGCTTCATTTGGAAGGTATAAGCTAAGACATTATAGGTCATTTCAAAAGTCAACAAAAAGTCAACAACTTCCAAAGAGCATAACTTGAGAATGGTAAAAGATATGGACATGAGACCAAAGAGGTTGGTTAGAGGACTCTTTAAGCTTTCCAAAATGTCCAAGAACACTTTCATAGCATTAAAATTGAGGGATTTGTGGCCTTGCAAAGTTGGGAAATTTTTGAGAGGTTTATGAAGCAAATGGGACCTTAGAACCAAATTTCTCCAAATGGGCTTGCATTTTTATGACCCAAACACTTCCATGACATCATGCACGAATTAAAAATTATTTATTTAAATTTTTATTCATTTTATTTTATTTATTATGATTTGTTACATTAAAAATCATTTTAAATCAAAATAAAATATAAAAGTGTGAATATTTGGTGAGATTTTTGTTCTAGAAAGTCTTAATGGTCATTTAGAAGTGATTGAAATTATAAAAAATCAGATCATTCAAAAATAACAAGGATATATCAAAAAAAATTCAATATTTGAAAGTGAATCTTTTTCAATCGCTATTGATCCAAAAGTCCAAAGGATGGACTGTTTTTTTAACCTAATTTTGTTATATGATATATAGACAACCTAAAGCAAGCACAAGACACGAATTGGGCAGCCACAAGCATCACATTCAAACTTCAAAAATTCAAGCAAAAACATACATTCGGTTTTTGATTTGCAGGCCATTCCAAAGAGTTTTGAAGGTTGCAATGTGTTCCTTGATGATCACTAAATCTAATTGAACAATTTACAACATTCAAATCATGCCATATAGCTTGAACCGAATCCATATTGCTCTTATTCTTATTTTTTTCGATTATGATTATTTATGCAATTATAACGAATTCTAATCACATATTTGTGTTAATGATGATGTTTAGATGGTTTCTGGGCAAAGAGATTGGAGAATGAGGACCTAAACCGTAAATCGCCTTTGTTAGGGTTCTTGAACCAAAATTAGGGTTCTTCGATTTAGACCATATAAATTAATTTTAAAGCCATAAATGAATTGTATGAGGTTTGGGGATCACAACCATGTGTTCAATTTGATGAATCGTTACATGTTGATGATGGTATGAGATTGGCAAGTTTCATATGTAGGAAAATTCGCAGGAAGACTCGTATATAAATTCGCAGGTAAAGTTGCAAGTCTGGAGGAAGAAGATGAACCTGGCGCGAAAATTAATTTTGAAAATTGAGTTTATTTTATTATGTTGTGTTTCTGTTATATTATCACAAACGTTGTTTGGGTCAGTTGGTGAGGAGACGCAGGTATGATAAAACAATGATGTTGTGGATATTTATCACCAGCGTGCGCTGGCCCTGTTGGTTTTGTGTTGTGTGTTTGAGGTAAGAGGACCTGGGTTCAAATCCCAGGTCCTTACTTTTTGGCCATTATTCTTGTTTTTCTTATTTTTAATATATTTTCTTAATTAATTCTATTTAGTTTATTTTAGTACATATAAATTATAAAAACTAATTTTTAAATGACATTATACTATTTTCTTTATATTATTAAAAAATTTATAATTTATTTTCTTAAATGTAAAATTGTTTTTTTATTTATTTTTTTATATTTATATTATTATTATGTATATATGTTTGTAAATAAATTAAATAATTAGATTTACATTAATTTAATTAACCCTAATATTTTTAACCCTGATTTTTCTTAAATAAAATACAAAACCCTAATTTTTTTATTTACCCTAATTTTTATTAACTTTAACATTTAATTTAATTAATTTTGTTCTAATGTATAATTAAATAATTAATCATGTTTTGTAAATAATTATTATTTTGTTTATTATTATTATAATTATTTTATTTTCTCTAAATATTTATTTAACTTAAAAAATTATATTTTCTTGAACTTCTATTTCCTTTATATTTTTACTAACCCCTTTTCTTATTATTATTATTATTATTGTTAACCATTTAAATTATTGTTTATTCATTATATTTATTATTAATTATTTCTATTATTATGTAATTGCGAAAGCCATGTAATAGTCGTAGGTTTATTCTTGTTTCTATTTTATGTTTATAAATATTTTTATTGCCATGGTTAGTAACTATACGGTGTGAACAACTATGTGTAATTAAAATAACTTAGAATAACTAATTTAAACAAGATAAATACATGAATACAAACATTCACACACGTAAGTCGATCTTTGATCGCCATCTCACACTTTCTAGGGTTACTCCTCATGTTGCCTAATTCTAAGGTCAAGTAAGGTGTCTTAAGCAAAGTCCCTTCATACAATATCATCAAGTCCCTTTAAGTTTATAAGATCAAGTCCCTTCGAAGTTGCCTACGATAAATGATCTTGTCCCTTCGAATAAAAGATGATAAGACCCTACGAATTGCTAAAGACACCTTATAGTTGCCTATATTCAGATGTCCCTATACATGTCCCTTATCACATCCAAGGTAATGACTACCTATTCCTTAATAATAGGGATAATCTTACCATTGAAAGAACATATAAGAACAGTAAAGACTTAGCATAGGGTAGGTTCCTCTTAAGTACTTGCTCACTTTTCTTCAAAATACTTCATTACACTTCACATTTCAAACAAATTTTCAAAACAGAGTCTTTATATACATCCATACGAGGATCATTATAAAGTGAGCTAAGTAACTAAGAGCCCATGGATAACCATGGATATAAAGGGTGCTAACACCTTCCCTTTATATAACCTACCCCCTGAACTCAAAATCTTTTTAAGTTCTTTCCTGTTCTTTTATGTCCTTTACTTTTGGATAAAATAAAAGTCGGTGGCGACTCTTGCTATCCGCAACATTTATAGAAAAGTCAGTTCTCCCACCGTGTTACAGTACCCTATCTAACCCGGGTGTCTTTTAGTGGGAGCGACAACTAGGAGCACCCTTAGGGACTAGGATTGACCTCTCCTTGTTTTGAACCCTTGATCCAACGTCAAGTGGTTTCACCTTATGCGCACATCTGCATTTTCCTTTGAGTTTAGCTTCGTTTACTATGAGTACCCTTAGGGACTAGGAATCAAACTAATTATTTCTTAAACCTTTGGTCCAACGCCAAATGGAACACATGCATTCTTGATCCAGATATCAAGACCAACCCCAAATTTTGTAAGGTGATTGCTTCATGCATCACAATCAATCTTACCCTATTTTCACACGCAATTTCAATCCTCGATCCAACAACAAGTAGTTTTCAAACACTATTTCATCAAAGTTGAAAAATAGGAGTGTGGAATCTTCGATGCTTCTTCTCAATTGTTTGGGTGCGAGATATCTTTCTCATGTGTGAACAATTGACACCTCTAAATCAAACCTAGATCCAACATCGAGTATTTTTCAAACGTTATTTCATAAAAGGTGAGGAAGAATGGTGTTGAATCTTTGATGTGTTTCCTCAATTACTTGGGTGCGGGATATCTTTCTCGTGTGTGAACAATTGACACCTCAAAAATGAATAAACCAATCAATCATAGTTCCATGAACTACGATGCTCTGAATTTCCCATTGCACGAGGGAAATGTAGGCACAAGGATCTCAATCCTTGGCAAGCATCCTAGGAATTAAACCACCAATTTCCCCTTAGCAATTAACTTTAAATTAGAACCTTTCGCAATCAAATTTTCTTTATTACTCGAAGAAGAAAAATATCATTAATTAAAATTCAATCACAAATCAAACTAAGAGATTCTCGTTGAGTACAACGGACATGAAGGGCTATGAATATCTTCCCCTTGCGTAATCGACTTTTGAACCTTGAATTTGGTTGCGACAACCACTTTCTCTTTTCGAAGGTTTTCTCGATATTTTCCTTTTCCTTATTGGAATAAATTATGTTCGGTGGCGACTCTGTTCGAACGTAAGAAAAGCTTTTTCTGCGGTATTTTATCGTGAGGTCGTATTCCTTAGTTTTCGAGGTGCGACAGGTTGCAATAGTCAACCGTGGTGAAACATTTTGCACCAAATATTATATATCATGGTATGTCTGAGAATCGTATTCATGACCTTTATATTGTTAGAACAATTTTGATTATAATCCTCTATAGTTTTGATGATAACAATACCCTTCTAAAAGAATAGAAGTTCTAATGTGCATTGCAAACTAACTTATAATTGATGTGCATTGTAGAAGTTCTTAAACGGAAGTTCTAAAGAGGAAAGCATTTTGCAATAGAAGCAGTCTTGCGTTTTTTCATAGAAGATATAAGAGAATCTATCATTAAAGACATCATTAAAGTTGTGTACTCAATTTATGATACTCTGATTGTTGCTTAGAAAATTCTGATTCTCTCACTAAAGATTATTTAAAGAAAATCAGTATGAAGGTTGGGAACAAGAATCGCCTATTTTGGAAGGATTTTATGGAAATAAATATTATCCAAATCAAGCTCCAGATATTCCCAACGACTAGATTATTCAAGCAACTATATAAAGGAATCTAGTTGAAGATTTGAAGCTTTGGTTCTCACGTTATATCATCACACGCTCATACTGCTCTCAAATATTTTGTAACTAATCACCTAGTGATTATAACTTATTAGAAGCATTCATAGTTACATTGTAAATCTTTGTAAAAGATATGTTTATATTCCTTGAGGGACTAGTTTAAGTCAGTAGACTCAAGAAGACATTGACAGTAGGTCATTATGTGTATTCAAATTTGAATAGTGGATTAAGACCTCACTGATAGAGGCAAAATCACCTTGGCGGGTGGACTGGATGTAGTTTGAGTTCAAACGAACCAGGATAAATCAAAGTGTTTTTTAAAGTCATTTTTATTTGTTGAAAACCCAATTCCAACCCCTCTTCCTTATATTTTACGCTCCTTCAATTGGCATCAGAGCTCTAGGTTCTGAGATACACACTTAACCATGTCAGTAAAAGATCCAGAAGTTAAAACACAATTGCAGATGTAGGTAACAACAACAATGACTACCAAAATGACAAGATCAACGAAAAACCTCCAGTGTTCAATGGTGACAACTTTGATTACTAGAAGGATGTTCTGGAAAGTTTCTTTCTGGCTCTGGATGGAGATCTATGGTATATGGTGACAGATGGATACACTCATACTGTTGGAGCAGAAGGTCAGAAGATTGAAAGAAAGAATATGGCAACTCAACAAAAGAAGGAATTCATAAACCATCACAAGGCCAGAACCATACTTCTGAGTGTTATTTCCTATACAAAATATGAGAAGTTCAGAAATAGAGAATCAACCAAACACATGTTTGACTCTCTGAGGATGACACATGAAGGCAACACTCAAGTCAAGGAGACAAAAGCTCTGGCTCTCATCCAGAAGTATGAAGCATTCAAGATGGATGAAGATGAAACAATTGAGAAGATGTTCTCAAGGTTTCAAATTCTGGTTGCTGGACTGAAAGTTCTGGACAAAGGCTACTCAACAGCAGATCATGTGCAGAAGATTATCAGAAGCTTGCCAAAGGCTTGGAGACCCATGGTCACTGCTTTGAAACTATCAAAAAATCTAAATGAAATATCTCTAGAAGAACTGATCAGCTCTTTGAGAAGTCATGAGATAGAACTAGAAGAAAATGAACCCCAAAAGAAAAGTAAGTTTGTTGCTCTTAAATCTAACAAATCTGATTTTAAAGCTTTGCAGGCAGAAGAAGAAGAAATCTTTGGAGGCTCATCAGAAGAAGATAAACTATCTCTTTTATCCAGAAGAGTTCAACAACTATGGAAGCATTGTCAGAAGAAGTTCAGAAATCCTAGAAGATCAAGCAATCACTCTGAAGGATCCTTTGGTCACAGGAAATCTAGAAGCAAAGAAGTAGTATGGTACGAATGCAAAGAACCTTGACATTACAAGAGTGACTGACCTAAACTCTAGAAAGAGAAACCCAAAAAGAAATTCAACAGAGAAAAGAAAAAGAGTCTCATGGTAACATGGGATGATTCAGAATCATCTGAAGCTGATCCAGACTTAGAAGATGAACATGCAAACATTGTATTAATGGCAAAAATACCAGAAGATGTTCAAGCATCCGAATCAAAGTCAGATTCTGACACAGAAGAGGTATTCTCTAAATTTTCTAGATCTCAATTAGAAGATAGCCTCTCAGAAATTCTTGAAAAATATCAGAAGCTTCAATTCAAATACAAAGACATGAAACAAAGTCTAGTATCTGAATTGGAAGAAGTTAGAAAACTTAAGTCAGAAAACTCTGAGCTAAAAGAAAATATTTTTGAATGTAAAAATTCTTTTGAAAAACTTAAAGCTCAGAAGGAATCTGAATCAGAAGTTATACTTAGTTCTAATAGTATCATAAAGCAATATGATTACAGTTTTCAAAAATTTCTATCTAAAAACATAGACAGAAGAAAAATTGCCTCTATGATCTATGGAGTTAGCAGAAATGGTAGAAGAGGTATAGGCTACATGAAAACTAAAGGAGAGGAAACTCTAAAATTTAAAAAGGTTGATGACATGGTCATAAAAGTTAATACTCCTTTAAGTTCTCATTTTACCTATGGTCATAATCATGATTTAAAATATACTAGTGAGTCATCTTGTTCTACAAGTTCTGTTACGAAACTTAAGATCAATTAGAAGTATGTAAAAACTAACAAACAAGGACCCAAAAAGATATGGGTACCCAAAGATAAAATTGTGTATGTTGCAGATGTCTTTAACAGCCAAACTGAAACACCAATCTTGGTACCTAGACTCTGGATGCTCACGACACATGACGGGAAGAAAGCATATGTTCCAAAGTCTTGAGCTGAAAGATGGAGGCTATGTAGGTTTTGGAGGCAATCAAAAAGGAAAGATTATTGGCTCTGGAACTATTGGTAATGGCACCCTTCCCTCTATCTCTAATGTTCTTCTAGTGGAAGGATTAATGCATAATATATTATCCATAAGTCAATTAATTGATAATGGTTATGACATAATCTTCAATCAAAAGTTCTGTAAAGCTGTTAGTCAGAAAGTTGGAACAATCCTTTTTAGTGGAAAGAGAAAGAACAACATATATAAAATAAAACTCTCTGAACTTAAAAGTCAGAATGTTAAATGTCTAATGTCTGTGGAAACTTGGAAATGGGTCTGGCACAAAATATTGGGACATGTTAATATGAGAAGATTGTCTCAAATTAACAAACTCAATCTGGTCAGAGGACTTCCAAATTTGAAGTTCAACTCATAAGCTCTGTGTGAAGCTTGTCAGAAAGGCAAATTTTCAAAACCTGCTTTTAAATCTAAAAATGTTGTATCTTCCTCTAGACCATTAGAACTTCTGCACATTGACTTGTTTGGACCAGTGAAAACTGCTTCAGTCAGTGGCAAGAAGTATGGATTAGTGATCGTAGATGACTATAGCAAATGGACATGGGTAAAGTTCCTTAGACACAAGGATGAGTCAATTGTTGTATTTTCTAACTTCTGCAAACAAGTTCAAAATGAAAAAGAGTTTAGAATTATTAAAGTCAGAAGTGATCATGGTGGGGAATTTGAAAACAAAAAATTGGAATCATTTTTTAATGAAAATGGCATCTCTCACAATTTTTCTTGTCCTAGAACTCCACAACAAAATGGGGTTGTAGAATGTAAGAACATAACATTGGAAGAGATGGCCAGAACCATGATCAATGAGACTAACATGGCTAAACATTTTTGGGCAGAAGCAGTAAATACAACATGCTGCATTCAGAATAGAATCTCTATAAGACCTATTCCGGAGAAGACTCCTTATGAATTGTGGAAGAACAGAAAGCCCAACATTTCATATTTGCATCCTTTTGGATGTACTTGTTTTATTCTGAATACTAATGATCCTATGAATAAGTTTGATTCTAAGGCACAAAAGTATTATATGTTAGGATACTCTGAACGTTCAAAAGGAAACAGAGTATACAATACAAAAACACGAATTTTGATAGAATTTATCTATGTCAGTTTTGATGATAAGTTTGGTTCTGAAAAACCAAAGCAGAATGAAACTCTTGCAAATATAGAAGTTGAAATCACTAAATACAGAACATCTGAAGATCAATCATCTACAGAACAAGACAAGACAACCACTCCAACATGTTCTGAAAAACCCACTCAAAAGAAACAATCCAGAAGCACATTGAATCATCTAGAAGATAAGATCTTGGGAAAGAAGGATGATCCAATCAGAACAAGGTCATCATTCAGAAATTTTGAAGAATTTCTAATGGGACTAGTCTCTCTGATTGAACCAACTTCTGTAGAAGAAGCACTCTCAGAAAATGATTGGATACTTGCAATGCAAGATGAACTCAATCAATTCACCAGAAATGACGTGTGGGACTTAGTGCCTAGACCTAGAGGATTCAACATCATTGGCACCAAGTGGGTATCATAAACAAACTAAATGAACAAGGAAAAGTTGTCAGAAACAAGGCACGTCTGGTTGCACAAGGTTATAGTCAACAAGAAGGAATAGACTATACAGAAACCTATGCACCAGTCGCCAGGTTAGAATCAATTAGACTATTAATTTAATTTGCTATTAATCATTATATCATTCTCTATCAAATGGATGTCAAGAGTGCATTTTTAAATGGTTATATTGATGAAGAAGTGTATGTGCACCGAACCCTTGGTTTTGAAAATACAAAATTTCCAGAACATGTGTTTAAACTTAAAAAATCTTTATATGGTCTGAAACAAGCTCCCAGAGCTTGGTATGAAAGACTAAGTAATTTTCTTCTGGAAAAAATTTCATCAGAGGGAAAGCAGATACAACTCTCTTCAGAAAAAACATTAAAAATGATATTTTGATATGCCAAATCTATATAGATGATATTATATTTGGTTCTACTAAAAGTGATTTGGGAAAGGAATTTGCTGAGTCTATGCAGGAAGAATCTGAGATGAGCATGATGGGAGAATTAAAGTTCTTTCTGGGAATCCAAATCAATCAAACATTAGAAGGAACATATATACATCAAAGTAAATATGTCAAAGAACTTCTGAAGAAATTTGACCTATCAGAAAGTAAGATCTCTAAGACTCCTATGCATCCCACGTGTATTCTGGAGAAGGAAGAAGTAACTAAGAAAGTAGATCATAAGATCTACAGAGGTATGATTGGCTCTCTCCTCTATCTAACTGCATCTAGACCAGATATTATATACAGTGTATGTTTATGTGCCAGATTCCAATCAGACCCTAGAGAAACTCACTTAACAGCAGTTAAGAGAATCTTTAGATATCTGAAAGTTACTACTAATCTTAGTTTATGCTACAGAAGATCTAAAGATTACAAGCTTGTAGGATACTGTGATGCTGATTTTGCTAGAGACAGAACAGAAAGAAAAAGTACTTCTGGAAGTTGTCAATTTCTGGGAGACAATTTAATTTCTTGGTCTAGCAAAAGGCAGTCTACCATAGCATTATCAACTGTAGAAGCTGAATACATTGCAGCAGCTGCATGCAGTACTCAGATGCTCTGGATGAAAAATCAACTTGAGGACTTCAATATTTATGAGAGTAACATTCACATCCTCTGTGATAATACTTCTTCTATTTTTCTTTCTAAAAATCCAATTTTACACTCTAGAGCTAAACACATAGAAGTTAAATATCACTTCATTAGGGACTATACTCATAAGGGGATCTTATTTTTAAAATTCATAGATACAAATCACCAATGGGCTGATATTTTTACCAAACCCCTTTTTCGCTCCCACAAAAAGACACAAGGTCAGATAATGTACAGACGCGAACGGTCGGCGAAAGAAGAAGATGAAAATGAAGTGAATAGAGTCGCACCCTAGGCATTTTTATCCCGAAGGAAAGGTAATGCTGCATAAACCTAAGAAAAGATATGGATAAGACGGTTGCGAACCAGAGAAACTGAGAAAGGGGGTTGGTTACAACCTGGGAAGGTATTAGCACCCAGATTGTCCGTCGTACTCGACGAGATCCATGCTTAAAAGATTGTGTTTAAAGGGGTAGTGTCTGTGCTATCTGTGTGCAAAAGCTGGAAATGAAATATACCAGTGTCAGTGCAAAAAGGTGAAGTGAGGTGCTCAGGAATGAGGCTTAAAAGATAATGCTGGAAGAGGGGGGAAGACTCAGAGACTTTTATTTGATAACAGTTAAGTTATGCCTACGTATCCTCTCGTGCAATGAGGAAGTCAGAACACCGTAGTTCAACTCAAAGAGATTGAAAGATAAATTTGACTGATGAACTGCTTGCTTGTCTATGCTTAAGTGTATGACTCGTCTGGCCCGAGTGCTAACTTTCTTGCGTTAGACGGAAGAAGCAAGTTCTCGTTTGTGAGTGAAGGTGATGAGAAAATAATCCCGAAGGAGACGATTATTGTTTGTTTTTGTGTTTTCAATCTTTTATGGCCTTTTTGTGTTTGTCATAAGTTAATGAGCTTAAGCCTAAACCAAGGGTTAGTAAACTCATCATATCCTCCCCTTGATTAGGGATAATGAGAATACCTTAAGTACGAGATAAACACCTCAAACTTAATTACCATGATGTAGGATTAAGATCATTAACCTACTTGTGATTATTTAGATGTTTTTTGAGTTTTTGTTTAATGTTATGTAATGAGTTTAAGCCATAATCAAGGATTAGTGAACCCATTACACCATCCTAATAGAAGGATAATAGATGAGCACACTTAAGCTGAGGAAGATACCTCAATTTAATCCATGATTAGGGATTAACCTCATGACAAAACAAGCCTTTATTAAAGTGGATTTTAATTAAGGGTAAGATTAAGAAATGAATTTTATGGTTTGTAAAACAACTTGAGGAGGACTTGTCCATTAACACTAGGGTTAGTCCTTCTTAAGAAATAAAGGAAGAATTAGAACCCTAATGCAAGGCCCATGTTACAAGCTATTGTCTTAGTGATTGTTAAGATGGATTGATTAAGAGGTTTAAACAAATTAAGGGTTTAACACTTAGGATTAAATTTATACATTCCATCCTAAGAGAAGGATGCATACATAACCCTAATCACAAAGTCTTAAAACCTTAAAGGTTTAGTCTCTAATTATGAGATGAGAAGAGAGACACAAAGAAGACACAAAGGTAAAATCTAAAGGGGGACTAATCAAAACCCTAATTATTATCATGCTTGGAAGTTCCTATGGTTTTTAAAGCTTGCAAGAGATCTTCAGAGAAGCCACCAATGGAAGAAGTAGATGAAAGGTGGAGAAGCAGAAGAAACAAGTTACTTACTTCACTGAAGAAGATAAGTGACTTGGAGAAAGAAAGTGAATGATGAACATGAATGAGCAAGCTCACTCTAAATCAAAGAAAAATGCAGCAATGATGCATAAGAAGAATGAGAAGAGAAATGAGAAGTGAAGGCAAATTCACTTCTCAAATTACTTACCACCTGAAAATGTTAGCATTAAGAAATGAAATGAAAAATGAAACATATGCAAAAGTAAAAACCAAAACCAGAAGCATATTCAAGATGCAAATGATTTTATGAGATGATGCAAATACATGTCAAGTGTTATGAATGTTCATACAAGAGATGGAATGCAAAGAATGCATGCTTTGAAGTTTGAAAGCACATGAAAGTTCATGGAATGAAATGAATGCACATCATGGAAAATGGATGAATAAAATATCAAGCATGGTTCTAATGTGTCATATGATGTCTTAGATGTTATGTGAATGCAAGAAATTTCATGGCAAGTTCATGTATGGAAGCATATGCAAGATGAATGCAAATGAACATGAGAAATTAGGGTTTTAAAGCAACATGAGATGCAAAAGTCAAAAACAGAATCAAATCATAAGATAAAAAATTGAAAATGAACTCAAAGGAACCCTAACCCCATATGATATCACACCCCAAAGGAGAAGTTCTAACTCTTAACCTAAAGAAAGTTGTGAATTTTCTAAGTTTGCTAGGGTTTTAAGGTACCTTAAGAGGTAAAATGCAAATAAAATGGAAAATTCAAGATATATTTGTGAAAAAAATATGCTAGATACTACATGTAATATGAAGATCAATGCAAAAAGAACCAATGTCAAACCCTTCATGGTTAGGCAGAAAAGAATTCTTGAAGTTAGGGTTCAAAAAAGGGATTTTTATGAACCCTAAATTCAAGAAAAATGTCAAAGTTGAATCAAAACCAAAAAGAAATTTGTATGAATGGTTTGAAAATGTTTCTAAATGTCCTAAGATGCAATGTGAATTTTCTTGGAATTTTTAGAAACATAAATGATATTTTAATTAATTAATTTCCATTAATTAATTAAAATAAACATTTAAATATTTTTAAAATGATTTTTTAATGCAAAAAATAAAAAAAAAATATTTTTGGGTGAAGAAAAATATTTGAATTAAAAGTCTAGAAGGAAAATATTTTTGGAAATTTTTAAGTATTTTAAATAAATTATACAAAACAAATGATAAAATATGAAATCAAAATCAAAATAAATGAAAGTATGCTGATCCAATGGACTGGATTCAAACTAGGAAGATTTTGGTTGACCAGCGCGCAAATGAGTGGCTGAGATTCACTCTAAGTTAATTTTATTTAATTAATTCTAATTAACTAATTAAATGAGAATTAGGGTTTTAATGACCAATCTGGACCTTCCATGCACGCGCCAAACAAAGATCCAATGGTTGATATTCAAACTAACCCTAAACCCTAATTAACCTCTTAATGACTCTCAGGTGGCCGGAGAAGACCTCCGGTCATCTTCTTCGGCCAGCTCTTCACCCTAACTTCCACCGTAGGCCACCCCATAACTCTCTAGAATCACAAAACTAACAACCCTAAACACGAATCCAGCAACAAAATCCATTTATTTCACATGAACATCAAGATTTGAAGCAAAACGGAAAATCACACAGTAATTTCAGAAGCTTCATACATGCTTGTTTCTTGTAAACACCCCAAATTTTCCCTCACCTGTTCACGCCATGGCTTGTGATCCTTTCATATGCATAAGTTCAATCATAGCATCTCATACTGCATTTTTGCTTCACTGCATTGCTTCAAAGTCATCTGCATCTAGGGTTTGTGATCTGAGCAATCCAAGAGCCACTTGAACCATTCGAAAGGTCTTCAATCATTTCAAAGGGGTCCATGTGTGTTCAAGTATCATATTACATCCTTTCAAAGTCAAGAAAGTCAAAGAATCACAAGAACTGAGAAAGGCATGGAAGCAGAGCCAGGCTTGACTGCACAGATGACCTAGAATTAGGGTTTTGGTTTCAGAGTCCATAACCCCAAATTTTTTGGTCATTCTTGTTTCTATTGGTCTCTATATGTCATAGGGATCATGAATATCAATTTTCATGAAGAAATTCCATGGGGAAGGCATCTGATCAAAAGTTGACTTCTTGAGCAAGTCAGTGTAAAATCAGGGCATCTGAGGCCCCCAATGACCCAACCAAAGGGTGTTCCTCATCATTTTGAATGTGTATGATCTTTATTTGATCATAGAAGATGTTAGAAGTTCACAAAATTGAAGAATTTCAAGCCATTTGCAAAGTTGCCATTTTGGGAAAATGACTTGTAATGGAAACTTGCCATTTTGGGAAAGTTTTTCAACCTCCTCAAATTGATTCAAAAGTGCCTCAAATGAGAAATCTTTGGTCATGAAAGTGGTAGAATGGATCATTCCCTTTTCAAAAAGTACAAGAACTTGTCCTAATTCATTTTGGATCAAAAATTATGGCTTGTCAAAGTTGGGAAAAATCACATAATTTCAAGTTTTGTACCAAAGAGGCATTTTGCAAAATGGTATGATCAAGAATTCTAAAGACTTCAAATCTGCACAAACTCTTCACAACATCTCATGTGACTTCTAAAAATCAGAATTGGCCCAAGAATTATGCATTTTGGTGCCTTGAACTTCATAAATTTCCAAAAGGGCCAAAGTTGGACAAAGTTGCAAAACATCTCACAAACCCTAATCCACTTGCTGCATTGCCTCTAATCCATTTCCATGGTTCTCCCTGATTCAAGCTGCAGCCAGGCCATGCTTTGTACCTTCACTGCCATAGCCCATACCTCTCTTACACCTAGACTTGACTTTTTTCAAAAACCCCCATACCAATCCCACAGTGCCACACCAACTATTCTGACCTATCAAGACTTTACAAACACACTTCAAGCAAGCCATTTCATAAGATCTTGGAGCCTGAACACACACACAAGTCAGCATACACAAAAATCCCTCCTTTTGCATTTTCTATCGAATCTCTCAACCCAGCAACTCAAGCTTGAAAATTCTTCCATCATTCATCTTAGAATTCATCACTGATCACAAACCACCCCTTACTTTGCCTTGAAAGCCATCATACACCAAATACGATTTTTCCCCTCTCTGAACAGAACTCCATCAAACTCACAAATCAGCCACTCTCCAATCCAACAAAACCTCAAAGCATCTTCAGGAGGTCCATTGGGGGAGCTTTGAAGCAAGGAGGCAGGCTGAAAGCTCCAAACTGAAAGCTTCACTTCAGGTAGCTTTGAAAATTATTTTTTCCAGAAGCCTTGTTTTAAGTTACTAAAATGATCTACATGCTCCCCTGATTGCTTTTCACTTTGTATTTTTGAAAATGATTGATTATTGAGCATGTACTGCATCTCTGAAAGTTTGGTCATTTTTATGTTTTTGATTCGAATCTTGGTTTTGAGTAAAAAGAAATGGATTTTGAGGGTAGATTCATGTTTAGGGAGGTTGACAGGTTTGATATGGAGCTTTATAGCTTTTAAAATGACCAGGAGAGTGAGTTTGAGATTTCTCAGGGAGGGTGTCACCGGAGAAGACGACCGGAGCTCTTCTCCGGTGACCTGAAAGTGATTAAATGCTAATTAGGGTTAGGGCACCAGGTTTGAATGTAGGCCATTGGATGATGTTTCCCGCGCGCGTTTGGAAGGCTGAGATTATGTCATTAGTTATTAATTAGGATTAATTTAATTAATTAATCTGGATTTAGGGAGTTTGAACCTGGGCCGTCCAGATGCGCGCCCAGTCAAACGTTCCAAGCCCAGAATGAATCCTGGCCCTTCCCTCTGTATACTTCCATTTATTTTTATTTTTATTTCATTTGATTTGATTTATCTTTTACATTTTATTAAAAATAGCTAAAATAATTTAAAAATTATGAAATTATTTGTCAAAGATTTCATTAATTTTTAAAACCCAAAAATATTTTTATTTTTATTTTTTGCACTGAAAATTATTTTTAAATCATTTAAATGATTATTTTTAATTAGTTAATGAAAATTAATTAATTAAAAATACATTTAGGTATTTAAAAATCACAAAAAAAATTCACATTGCATTTAGAAACATTTAGAAACATTGTCCAACTCTCAAACCAAATTTATTTTTGTTCTTGATGCCTTTTGATCATTTTCATTGGAATTAATTTCATTTTAAGGCAATATTTTGGTTCAATCTTTAAAAATTTCATTCTGCCTAACCATTGAGATTTGGATGATTATTCTTCTTGCTTTGCACTCTTCATAGCATGTAGTTCATAGGATAAATTTGGTTTGATTTGATCTTGCATTTTCAATTTGTTTGGTATTTTTCTTGATGAGGTACCCCAAAACCCTAGCAATCTTAGGAAATTCATAACATTCACTTGGATAAGAATTGGATCCTCTCCTTTGGGTAGTGAGCTTGTATAGGTTTAGGGTATCTTTGATTGAATTTTCAAATTTTTATCATGTCATTTGCTTCTGGTTTTGGATTTTTGCTTTGCATGATGCATGTAACCTTAATTTGTGCCTTCCCTTGCATCCATCTTCCATTTGCTTGCATACCATGACTTGCCATGACATTTTGTGCATCCACATGATTCATAATACATCTTAGGATATATTAGAACCATGATTGATCATTGCATCATTCCTTTTCCATGTCATATGTCCATTGCATCTCATAACTTTTCATGTACATTCATGGCTCAAAGCATGCTTCATCTGCATCCATTGCCTTGTATGATCATTCTCATGTGTTGCCTCATGTTTGTATCATATCTTAGCATCATTAACATCATGTAAATGCTTATGACTTTGGTTTGCATCATGCCATTCCATCTCATTTACATTGCATTTCATTTCTTTTGCTAACTTTTCAGGTGGTAAGTTGTTTTGAGAAGTGAATTTGCCTTCACTTCTCACAATCTCTTCTCATCTCTCTTGCATCTTTGCTGCATTTTGTATTTGTATTAGAGTGAGCTTGCTCATTCATGTTCATCCTACTTTCTTTCTCCAAGCAACTTGACTTCTTAAGTGAAGCAAGTTGTTTTGCTTCTCTTTGCTTCTTGCTCCTTTCATCTGCTTCCTTCCTGGTGGTTTCTCTGAAGATCTTCTTGCAAACCTCATAAACCCTAGGATCTCCAAGCATGATAACAATTAGGGTTTGATTAGTCTCCCATTTAGTTTTACCTTTGTGTCATCTTTGATTCTTCTCTTCTCATCTCTTAATCAAGGACTAAACCCTTAAGGTTTTAAGACTTTGTGATTAGGGTTATGCCTGTATCCTTCTATTAGGATGGAGTGTATAACTTTAATCCTAAGTGTTAAACCCTTAATGTGTTTAAATCCTTTAATCAATCCACTTTAATAATCACTAAGAGATCAAGCTTGTAACTTGGGCCTTGCATTAGGGTTCTAATTCTTCCTTAACTGGTTAAGAAGGCCTAACCCTAGTGTTAATGGACAAGTCCCCCTCAAGTTGTCTTACAAACCATAAAATCCATTTCTTAACCTTACCATTAACTAAAATCCATTTAATAAAGGTCTTGTTTTGTCATGAGTTTAATCCCTAATCATGGACTAAGTTGAGGAGCCTTCCTCATCTTAAATGTTCTCATCTATTATCCTTCTATTAGGATGGTGTAATGGGTCCATTAAATCTTTGATTATGGCTTAAACTCCTTACTTGACACTAAAAAAAAACAACAAAAACATCTAAATAATAACAAGTAGGTTAATGATCTTAATCCTACACCATGGTGATTAAGTGTAAGGTGCTTACTTCATACTTAAGGTATTCTGATTACCCCTAATCAGAGGGAGGATGTGATGAGTTTACTAACCCTTGGTTTAGGCTTAAGCTCACTAACTTATGACAAACTTTCAAAAGCAATAAAAGACTGAAAACACAAAAACAAACAATAATCGTCTCCTTCGGGATTCTTTTCTCATCACATTCACTCATAAACGAGAACTTGCTTCTTCCGTCTAATGCAAGACAGTTTGCACCTGAGCCAGACAGGTCATAAACTTGAGCATAGACAAGTAAGCAGTTCACAAGTCAATTTATCTTTCAGTCTCTTTGGGTCGAACTACGGTGTTCTGACTTCCTCATTGCACGAGAGGATACGTAGGCATAACTTAACAGTTATCGAACAAAAGTCCCCGTATATTCCCCCTCTTCCAGCTTTATTCTTTAAGCCTCAAGGTCTTGAGCATTCCATTCTTGTTCTTACACTGACACTTCCCTTATTTCACTTCACATCTCTTTTACACTGACACTTGCATTCTTTCCGGCTTTGATACACAAATTGCACTGACACTACCCCTTTAAACACAAATCTTTCAAGCGTGGATCCCGTCGAGTACGACAGACAATCTGGGTGCTAATACCTTCCCAGGTTGTAACCAACCTCCTTTTTCAGTCTCTCTGGTTCGCGACCGTCTTATCCATATCTCTTTCCTAGGTCTATGTAGCATTACCTTTCCTTTGGGATAAAAATGCCTAGTTGGCGACTCTATTCATTCTTTTCTCTTTCGCCGACCGTTCGCGTCTGTACCCCTCTTGGCCCCATGTCATCAGGTGGGAGCGACAGCTTGGCGACTCTGCTGGGGACCATTATACTGTAACCAGGGCTTCTGGTTCTTTTTGTGGGTTCCTCCTAGCGCTTGTTTGATTTGTGTTTACTGGGGTGTTATGTGCTAATTGTGTTTATATATTTGCTTTATTTACTGCTTTATGTACAGCTTTATTTATTGCTTTCTTTATAGTTTTTCATATTTCATACTGTCATTATCATTGTTGGATCTGTTTCTTCTGTCTTGGTGGGTGGGGTTCTACTGAGAGTTTAAGGTCCTATACCTGGGACCTGAGTGACACCTAGGCTAGAGTGGTTCATGTTCTTTCCCATTCCATTTCGGTCTGGTGCGGGAATATGAAACACGGTTCAGATGTGGGTTTCTTCTTGAGAACTCTGTGCTACAGATTTCCTGTAGTGCTAGGGCTATCTGGGAAGCCTGCTAAGTCTGGATGACCTTTATTTATGACCTTCAGAAACTGAGGTGAATTAGAGGAGGATCTTTTATGGTTATGTAAACACTGTGCCTCCGGGTTAGAAGTGTTTACACTTCTCATAAATGATCCAAGTTTGAGGATCTTTGTTTTAGAACACCACCTGTGAGGGGGTTGGGCTGTTTACAGGTTTGCAGGTACCCTTGGCCACATCATACCCTGATACTTGTTTTGATTAAGAGTACCTCACTTTGGACAGTTCTTGTGATTTAACCCTGGACATGCGACTCTTTATTTGAGTCCCCCACCTTGGTTACGGGATTTCTGAACCTCCATCTGGACTTCTTGAACATACATGGACTTATATCAAGACAATTAATCAGATCCAGCTTGATCACAAACCCTTGCATATCATTTGCATACTCATCATTTGCATCATTTTAACATTTGTTTATTTGTTTTTCAGGGTATCCACATTACATCTGGCTTGGTTTTGACCCCTTCATCTGCTTAGACCTCTATTTCATCAGTTATCTACTTCAGCTATCTTCACCAGTTGTTTGCTTCAGTTACCTCCAGCACCAGCCTATCTGTGGCCCATCTCCAGTACCAGTTTTGATCTTCATCAGCACTTGTCTTCAGTTCTTCATCAGCAGTCATGGCACCCAGGAAGAGCAACATTTCATACCATTTCTTTGAGCCTGTGCTGACTGGCATCAGGCAGGTCCAGGAACTTATCACTCTAGACCATATCCCATTATTCAGAGAGCATTATCGAGGCATCCTTGATATGGTCATGGACCTAGACCCTTCCCAGAGGAGCATGATTCACACCTGCCTACAGTTTTATGACCCTCCCTTGAGATGTTTCACATTTTCAGACTTTCAGCTAGGACCTTTGTTAGAGGAGTTTTCATCATTAATTGGAGTACCTGTCAGGGGTGGAGTCCCCTTCAACCCAGTGATGAATTTTCCCAGCAATGGAGAAGTGGCAAAGGCACTGTACCTAGAGCCTATATTGATTGAGCAGAACATGACCACAAAGGCTGGGATCCCTGGTTTGCACTTAGACTTTTTGACTTCTCAGGCCATCCTGAAGGCCTCCTTGGGAGAATGGAGGGCAGTTTGTGCATTGTTAGCCCTCAATATATATGGGGTTATACTATTTGTAGATGAGCCCAAGTTTATCAGCAAGAATGCCATTCATCTTTTCCTTCTGAGGAACCCAGTACCCACCTTGCTGGGAGATTTCTATTATTCCATTCATCAGAGGAATGAGAAGCAAAGAGGAAACTTGGTGAGATGCTGTGCTCCTCTATTTCACACCTGGCTGCTCAAACACTTACCCAGGACTAATGCCTTCCTGAATCCTCACCAGCAGAAGAATTGGGCTAAGAGACTTATTGCTCTGACTTCAGATGACATCAGATGGTGACCCCAATGTACCTCTGATAGGAGTGAAGGGTTGCATCAACTACAATCCTTTGCTGTTTAAGAGACAATTGGGCTATGCTTTGGTCCATCCTCCTAGAGTGCAAGATTTAGATGAAACCCTGTATTGTGAGATAAAGCCTACTCTAGTTGTTGTCAGACAAGCATCCTGGGCTTGGGACAACATCCAGACCAAAGGGATGGCCATTCTTGGGAGGTGCAATAATGTTGCTTCAGCTCAGTACTGTGAGTGGTCTCATGCTAGAGCTCAGATTTCTGGGATGCCTTTCACCATTGAGGATATACCTGGACCATCCACAACACAGCCAGCAGCCACTGTTAGCCTGGAAGAATTTGAGAAGCTGAAGGAAAGGAATGAGAATCTGTCTCAAGCTCTGAAGAAGACCCTCTAGGAGAGGAGTAATAGTCGTCTGGACATTGAAAGGTTGGAGAAGCTTAAAGTGGAGCATCTAGTCAAGATTGAGAAAGCAGAGGACTACATCAAGAAATCAAAAGCTGGGGAGCAAATATTGAAGAATGCCTGTAAAGAGGCCCAGTTCTAGAAAGCTAGGACTGATCTCTATCTACAAGAAAGTAAAGCTAGGTGGGTCAGTGTAAGCACCCCAAATTTGCCCTCACACATTCACACCATGGCTTGTAATCTCCTCATATGCATAATCTCAATCATAGCATCTCATATCACATTTTGATTCATTTCATTGGTTCAAAGTCATCTGCACCTAGGGTTTGTGATCTGAGCAATCCAAGAGCTTCCTGAGCCACTCCAAAGGTCATCAATCACTTCAAAGGGGTCCATGTGTGTTCAAGCATTATATTATATCCTCTCAAAGTCAAGAATATCAAAGAATCACAAGACCTGAGAATGGCATGGAAGCAGAGCCAGGTTTAACTGCACAGATGACCTAAAATTATGGTTTTGGTTTCAAAGGCCATAACTCCAAATTTTTTGGTCATTCTTGTTTCTATTGGTCTCTATATGGTATAGGGAGTATGCATATCAATTTTCATGAAGAAATTCCATGGGGAAGTCATCTGATCAAGAGTTGACTTTTCAAGCAAGTCAGTGCAAAATCAGGGCATCTGGGGCCCTCAATGACCCAACCAAAGGGTGTTCTTCATCATTTTGATTGTATATGATCTTTATTTGATCATGGAAGATGTTAGAAGTTCAGAAAATTGAAGAATTTCAAGTCTTTTGCAAAGTTGACTTTTTGTGAAAGTTTGACTTTTAATGAAATTGTTATTTTAGGCAACTTTTTCAACCTTTACTTTTTGATTCAAAAAAGCTTCAAATGAAAAAACTTTGGTCATGAAAGTTGTAGAATAGATCATTCCCTTTTCTAAAAGTACAAGAACATGACCTAATTCATTTATGATCAAAAGTTATGGCTTGTCAAAGTTGGCAAAAATCACAAAATTTCAAGGTTTCCACCAAAGAGGCAAAGTTGCAAATTCACTTCTCAAGGCAAATTTAGTCATCAAATGCATTTCAAAACTTCACGACATGATCATACAAGACCTAAAAATCAGAATGGGCCAAGGGATCATTCATTTTGTGGCCTATGGATCACGATTTTTTTCATAAGAATCAAAAGCAAGGCAAGTTGCAAAACTCATCATAAGGCACAACCCACTTGCTTGCTAGCCTGCTGAACCACCCTAGGCATCTCCCCACATCATGCTGCGCAGGACACACCCTTTGTCCTTGGCTAGAAAGTAGCCCATACTTCTCTTACACAACTTTGACATTTTGGCAACTTGAGCCATACCAATCAATAAAGCACACATCACATCCTCTGACCAATCCCAATTGTTTATACAAGCAAAAAGCAAGCCAAAGCAACTACAACACAAGCCTGAAACCATCCATAGCTCAGCATTCTCATTTTCACCTCATCTTGCAAGAGCATTCGAAACTGCTTGCACAAGCCACAAACATACAAACAAACTTCACCAATCAACTCAATACACCTTCCTGGTCACAAAGCACCCTTCACCATAGCCTAAAACTCAGAGAATCAGAAACATGATCACCACCTGCCATTGAACAGAACTCAAGCAAACTCTCAAACCAGCCATTGCAAACTTCAAACAAACCTTGCAAGCTTCTTAGGAGGATCAGTGGAGTAGATTTGAGCCAAAGAAACAGCTTGTAAGCTCTGGAATCGAAAGCTCCATCTCAGGTATCATCCAAGAAATTTTTTCCAGAACTTGTGTTTTGAGTTACAAACTGATTCTATGTGATGTGCTGATCATTTTAAGCTTTGAATCATTGAAAATGGTTGCGTGTGTAGGATGTATTTGATCTCTGAAATTTTTGTGTTGTTTTCCGTTTTGATTCGTTTCTCATGATTCAGTGGAAATGAATGGATTTTGGGGTGGGGTTTAGGTTTAGTGATGATTAATGTTTGATTCTGGAGAGTTTGGCATGATTTCATGGCATATTGAGAGAGATTTAAAGTTGAGATGGCCGGAGAAGACGACCGGAACAGTGTTCCGGTCGCCTGAGAGTGATTAGGGCAGGATTAGGGCTTAATCATTTAATTAGCGAATTTGAATTCCAGCCCATGGATGTGGCGCCAAGTCAAACGCGCGCGCTGCCAGTTCAAACCTAGGCCCTTGGATCTGATTACCACCCATTTAATCCATTTTATTTTTCATTTTATTTCATTTAATTTGTCCATTTAATTAAAAATAGCAAAACAATTTTAAAAATTCTGAAATTTTTTGTACAAACTTTTATTAATTTTCAGAAACCAAAAACAATTTTATTTTTATTTTTTGCATTAAAAAATATTTTTAAATTATTTAAAAGTTTATTTTTAATTAATTAATGAGAATTAATTAATTAAAAATACTTTTAGGAATTTAAAAATCACCAAAAAATTCATGAAACCTTCATAATCATTTAGAAACATTGTCCAACCCTCAAACCAAATTTATTTTTTGATCTTGATGTCTTTTGAGAATTTTTCATGGAACTAAAATCATTTCAAGGCATTATTTTGATCCAAACTTCAAAAAATCATTTCTGCCTAACCATTGAAAGTTGGACTTTGATTCTTTTTGCATTGCATTTTGTTTAGCATGTAGTTTGTGAGATTAAATTGGCATGATTTGATCTTTCATTTTCAATTTGTTTGGCATTTTTCTTATTAAGGTACCCTAAAACCCTAGGTAACTTAAGAAATTCATAACCCTAGTTAGGTTAAGAGTTGGAACCTCTCCCTTGGGCAGTGAGTTAGTATAGGTTTAGGGTTACTTTGAATGCATTTTCAATTTTTTATCTTGATGTTTGCTTCTGATTTTGGTTTTTTGTTTGATGCATTGATCATAAACCCTAATTTGGGTCTCCTTATGCATCCATCTTGCATTTGCTTGCATACCATGACTTGCCATTGCATTTTATGCATCCATTTGATTCATTGGACATCTTAAGACATGTTAAAAGCATGTTTGATCATTGCATCATGTATTTGCCATGTTGTATGTCATTTGCATCTCATAACTGTTTATGTGTGTTCATGGTTCTAAACTTGCTCCATTTGCATCCATTGGTTCATATGATCATCCTCATGCCTTGATTCATGTTTGCACCATATCATAGCATCATCATCATCTCATATATTCTTCTGTTTTGGTTTGCATCATGTCATTGCATCCCATTTGCATTGCATTGCATTTCTTTCACTAACTTTTCAGGTGGTAAGTTACTTTGAGAAGTGAATTTGCCTTCACTTCTCACAATTTCTTTTCATCTCTCTTATGCATCATTGCTGCATTTTACTTTGTGTTTGAGATTGAGCTTGCTCATTCTTCTTCTTCTTACTTTCTTTCTTCAAGTGACTTGTCTTCTTAAAGGAAGCAAGTTACTTTGCTTCTCTCTGCTCCTTTCATCTGCTTCCTGGTGGATCCTTTGAGGATTTCTCTTGTCAAACCTCACAAACCTTAGGAACAACTAAGCATGACAATGATTAGGGTTTTTGATTAGTCCCCCACTTAGTTTTACCTTTTGTGTCTCTTTTGAGTCTTCTCTTCTCATATCATAATCAGGGACTAAACCCTAAAGGCTTTAAGGCTTTGTGATTAAGCTTATGCCTGCATCCTTCTATTAGGATGGAGTGTATAACTTTAATCCTAAGTGTTAAACCCTTAATGTGTTTAACTCCTTTAATCAATTCACTTAATAATCATCAAGACATCAAGCTTGTAACTTGGGCCTTGCATTAGGGTTCTAATTCTTCCTTAATTGGTTAAGAAGGACTAACCCTAGTGTTAATGGACAAGTCCCCCTCAAGTTGTCTTACAAACCCTAAAAATCACTTCATCATCTTATCATTATCTAAAATCCACCTAACAAAGGCTTTGTTTTGTCATGAGTTTAATCCCTAATCATAGATTAAGTTGAGGGGCTTTCCTCAGCTTAAACATTCTCATCTATTATCCTTCTATTAGGATGGTGTAATGAGTCTGTTTAATCCCTGATTATGGCTTAATCTCATTACTTAACACTAAACAAAAACACCAAAAACATCTAAATAATCACAAGTAGGTTAATGATCTTAATCCTACATCAAAGGTGATTAAGTGTGAGAAGCTGACTTCACACTTAAGGTACTCTCATTACCCCTAATCAGAGGGAAGATGTGATGAGTTTACTAAATCCATTGGTTTAGGCTTAAGCTCATTAACTTATGACAAACTTCAAAAAGCAATAAAATACTGAAAACACAAAAACAAACAATAATCGTCTCCTTCGGGATTCTTTTCTCATCACCTTCACTCATAGACGAGAACTTGCTTCTTCCGTCTAATGCAAGGCAGTTTGCACCTGAGCCAGACAGGTCATACACTTGAGCATAGACAAGTAAGCAGTTCACAAGTCAATTCATCTTTCAGTCTCTTTGGGTCGAACTACGGTGTTCTGACTTCCTCATTGCACGAGAGGATACGTAGGCATAACTTAACAGTTATCGAACAAAAGTCTCTGTATATTCCCTCTCCTTCTAGCCTTATTCTTTAGCCTCATTATCATGAGCATTTCATCTTTGTTCTTACACTGACACTTCACTTATACACTTCACTTCTCTTACACTGACACCTGTACATTTTTTTCCAGCTCTTTTATACACAAATTGCACTGACACTACCCCTTTAAACACAAATCTTTTAAGCGTGGATCCCGTCGAGTACGGCGGACAATCTGGGTGCTAATACCTTCCCAGGTTGTAACCAACCCCCTTTCTCAGTCTCTCTGGTTCGCAACCGTCTTATCCATATCTTTCTAGGTCTATGCAGCATTGCCTTTCCTCCGGGATAAAAATGCCTAGCTGGCGACTCTTTTTCATTCCCTGTGAGTTCACTCCTGTGTGTACTCACACCCTCCTTTCGCCGACCGTTCGCGTCTGTACCTCATTTGAGCCCAGTCTCATCTTTTGGGAGCGACAGCTTGGCGACTCTGCTGGGGAACCTTATACTGTAACCAGGGCTTCTGGTTCTGTTTGTGGGTTCCTCCTAGCGCTTGATTGATTTGTGTTTACTGGGGTGTTATGTGCTATTTGTGCTTGTATTTGTATTTATTTTTGCTTTATGTACAATTGTTTTACTGCTTTTTTTACAGCTTTACATATATCATACTGTCATACTGTGCTGGCTGGATTTGTTTTGTTGCTTTGGTGGGTGGGTGTTCTATTGAGAGTTGAGGTCCTATACCTGGGACCTGAGTGACACCTAGGCTATAGTGGTTCATATTCTTTCCCATTCCATTTCGGTCTGGTGCGGGAATATGAAACACGGTTCAGATATGGGTTTCTTCTTGAGAACTCTGTGCTGCAGATTTCCTGTAGTGCTAGGGCTATATGGGAAGCCTGCTAAGTCTGGACGACCTTTGTTATTGACCTTCAGAAACTGAGGTGAATTAGAGGAGGATCTTTTATGGTTATTGTAAACACTGTACCTCCGGGTTGGAAGTGTTTACACTTCTCATAACTGATCCAAGTCTGAGGATCCTTGTTTTAGAACACCACCTGTGAGGGGGTTGGGTTGTTTACAGGTTTGCAGGTACCCTTGACCTCAGCATACCCTGTTATTTTGTATTGATTAAGAGTACTCCATTTTGGAACAGTTCTTGTGATTTTAACCCTGGACCTGTGGCTCTTTATTTGAGTCCCCCACCTTGGTTACTGGACTTATGAACCTCCATCTGGATTTCTTGAACATACATGGACCTATATCAGAGCACTTGATCAGATCCAGCTCAGTCACAAACCCTTGCATATCATTTGCATACATCACCATTGCATCATTTTAACATTTGCTTATTTGTTTTTCAGGGTATCCACACTTTATTTTGGATTAGTTTTGACCCCTTCATCAGCATAGACCTATCCTCATCAGTATCTACTTCAGCTATCAGCTACCTGCTTCAGTCACCTGCACCAGCCTGTCAGTGTCCCATTTTCAATGTTATTCTCAGCATCTGTCTCAGCTCTTCTTCATAACATGGCACCCAAGAAGAGCAATATCTCCTACCATTTCTTTTAGCCTGAGCTAGCTGACATCAGGAAGATCCAGACCTTGATTACTCCAGACCATATATCACTATTCAGAGAACATTATGGAAGCATACTCGATGTGGTTATGGATTTGGACCCTTCACAGAGGAGCCTTATTCATACTTGCCTGCAGTTCTATGATCCCCCTCTGAGGTGTTTCACTTTTCAGGATTTTCAGTTGGGACCTTTATTAGAAGAGTACTCATCATTGGTTGGTGTACCTATCAGGGGTGGAGTCCCCTTCAACCCTGAGATGGATTTTCCAAGTAATGAAGAAGTGGCAAAGGCATTGTATCTGGAACCTTGCCTGATTGGACAAAACCTGACTACCAAGGCTGGAATCTCTGGCCTACATTTGGATTTCTTGACTTCTCAGGCCATCCTGAAGGCCTCCTTGGGAGAGTGGAAGGCAGTCTGTGCTTTATTGGCCCTTAGCATATATGGGGTCATATTATTTGCAGATGAGCCTAAGTTTGTTAGCAAAAATGCAATTCACCTTTTCATTCTGAGGAACCCAATACCCACCTTACTAGGAGATTTCTACTACTCTGTTCACCAAAGGAATGAAAAGCAAAGAGGAAGATTGGTGAGGTGCTGTGCTCCCCTGTTCCATACCTGGCTGCTCAAGCACTTGCCCAAGACTGATGCATTCTTGAATCCTCACCAACCAAAGAATTGGGCTAGAAGACTCATTGCTTTGACCTCAGCGGACATCAGGTGGTGCACTCAAAGCACCAAGGGCAGGGACATCATTACTAGTTGTGGGCAGTTCCCCAATGTACCCCTGATAGGAGTAAAGGGTTGCATCAACTATAACCCTCTGCTATTCAAAAGACAACTGGGCTATGCATTGGTCCACACTCCTAAGGCACAAGATTTGGCTGAGACCCTTTATTGTGAGATTAAGCCTAATCTGGCCATTGTCAGGAAAGCATCCTGGGCTTGGGACAATGTTCAGACCAAAGGGATAACCATTCTAGGGAGATGCAACAATGTGGCTTCAGCTCAGTACTATGAGTGGTCTCATGCCAGGGCACAAATTTTTGGGATGCCCTTTACCATTGAAGACACCCCTGGGCCATCCACAGCACCACCTCCTGCCACTGTGAGCCTAGAAGAGTTTGAGAAACTGAAAGAAAGGAATGAGAATCTGACTCAAGCTCTACAGAAGACCCTCTGGGAGAGGAGTGATGGTCGTCTGGACATCGAAAGGTTAGAAAAGCTAAAGGTGGAGCATCTAGCCAGGATTGAGAAGTCAGAAGACTACATCAAGAATTCAAGGGCTGGAGAGCAGATCTTGAAGAATGCCTGCAAGGAGGCTCAGTTCCAAAAGGCCAGGACTGATTTGTATCTGAAAGAGAGTCAAGCTAGGTGGGTCAGGATCACCGAAGCTCGTACTCAGGAAGATAAAAGGACTCAGGACAAGATTGAGCAGTTGGAGGCTATTTCAAAGGAGCAACAGGAAGCCTTGCTAGCAGCCCAGAGAGAGATCTCATAGTTGAAGATTAGAGCTGGTGTGAAGAGGTCAAAGGACCAAAGTCAACACAAGAAGCTAACTGCAGCTGTTGCTACCAGGAATCTCCTTATCAGGAACCTCACAAAGCGTCCAGCTGATCCTGTGACTTAGGAACTTCTAAAGGAAGTTCAGGAGGATGAGTTTGGTCTTGGTGTCTGACTTTTGTTTGTTGTTGCTTTCATTTTCATTGTACTTTTCCTTTTTGTGTTGTATTTTGACCCCTCAGAGGGCATGTATTGTAAGAAAACAAACTATGTATCATTTACTTTTTGTAATATATGTGTTGGTTTGTTTTATCTGGGTTCTTCAAGCAACATCAAAAGCATCTTCCTCAGGGGTCTGGAAAGGTCAAAACCAAGTGCCAAGCCGGATACCTTGGAAACAAATAAGCATAACTGCATTGCATACTAACATTTTACCTTGTTTTGTAGGTTTTGTTTGTTTTTGTTACTAACTCTGTTGTGGTTCAGGAACTATTGCTCGACGTCGGGTATTCCCACTCAACCGTCCACACAGATATCCCACCCGCAACAACCTTCCGGGTATACAGATGGACCAGGTACAACAGGATCTTACAGAGGTTAGGAACCAAATGGCCAACGAGAGGTTGGAAATGAGGAATCAGATGACACAATTTATGGAGGTGATGAATGGATTGGCACAGAGCCAAGAGAGATTAAGAGCCTTGGTAGAGAGGCAGACTCAGGAAGACCCCCATCTAGGGACTGGTGGGACAAGCAACAATGAGAGGGTGCAGCCTCACATCAACCCACCTGTATTTGGACCCCACCTTCATCCAGAGATCAACATCCCTGCTAATGTACAAGGGAATGCTACTACAGGTAGGGTACTGCAAGAAGACCCCCAGGAGGATCAGTTCACAGTGATGGGAGCTGGGGATGAGGCCTATGACAGAAGGTTGGATGAAATTGCTGAAAAATTAAGATCCTTGGAGTCTCAAAACTCCTTGGGTTTTGATGTTATGGACATGGGCTTAGTAGACGGGGTCAGGATTCCCCACAAATTTAAACCACCGTGCTTTGAGAAGTACAACGGGACTTCCTGCCCACGGACCCACTTGCAATCCTTTCTGGGGAGGTTGAAGGCATACACCATGGATGAAAAGCTATGGGTGTTTTATTTTGAGGATAGCTTAACAGGAGCTTCAAGGGAATGGTACTCTCATTTGACCAGAGAAACCATCAGATGTTGGAAGGACTTGGCTGAGGCCTTCATTAGACAATACCAGTATAACTTGGATATGGCTCCCAACAGGACCCTCCTGATGGGAATGTCATAGTCATCCAGGGAAAGCTTCCGGGAGTATGCCCAGAGGTGGAGACAGCTAGCTGCTGCTGTCCAGCCACCCATGTCAGAAAGGGAGATGGCTGATATGTTTATGAACACCCTCCAAGGGACATACATTGATAGGCTAGCTGCCTTTTCTTCTACCAGCTTTGCAGATGTCGTTATAGCTGGAGAAAGAATTGAGAGCCTATTAAAGATGGGCAAAATTTCTGACAATGGTGCCAGCTCATCCAGCAACACAAGGAAGCGTTTTGTGGGCCCAAGAAGAACTGGTGAGACCAATGCTATCCATGCCAGCAGAGGCAGACCCCAATATGTACATAGGTCTGTGGCAGCAGTCACCATTCCCGCTCCAATTCATCTACAACCAGATTATCAACCACAGCAGCAAAATTATCAGCAACAAACTCAGTATCCTCCTAAGAGAAACTACAACAACACCAATAACAACAATCAGCAAAGACCATTTCAACAGAGACCGTCTCAGGCCAATAGGGTGATCGATCTGATCCCTATGCCTTATGCTACATTATTGCCACAACTCCTAAAACTCAACCTGGTTGAGCTAAGGACATTGGCACCTACAGATCCTGCCAGTCTACCCAGAAATTATGACGCCAGCGCCAGATGTGCTTTTCATTCGAATGCACCTGGAATAGTACAGAGAAGTGCAGAGCTTTGCACATGAAGGTACAGGACTTGGTAGATTCTAAGGCTCTAAACTTTGCACCACCACCAAATGTTAACAAGAACCCTATGCCAAACCATGGTGGCCCCAGAATCAATGCTATTGAAGAAGACAAGCCGTCTTACTTGATAACCAGTGTGGGTCAGATTCGGACACCCTTGGTAGAGATTAAAGCTCAACTCCTTGAATGTCAAATATTCCCGGGATGTGAGCTAGGGTGTGCTTATTGCAACATTTCAGTGAATGGTTGTGATAACTTGAGAGATGGCATAGATGGTCTCATCCAGAGTGGCCTGCTTCAAATCACAATATCAATACCTACCAATCCAGCAATCTCCTTAACAACAGTTCCCGAGTCTTCTACAACTGCAACAACCATTGTTCCAAACAACTTTTCAGTTTCATCAACAAATGCTTCATCTGTTACTTCAACGGACCAAATATCAGCAAACATCCCTTCTACAACTTCAGCACCCCTTCATTCAGAATCTCCTACAACAGCAACACCCATCCATTCAACAGTGTCTCCTACAACATCAGCAGCAAACAATGAAAGTGTCTCAACGGTTACAATTTATTATGATCCTGCAAATGATTCTGCCTACAACTCACAAAGCGCCACTCCTATCAAAGCACCAGTCACAATATACTATGATCCACAGACTATCACGGTCCCTTCTGCAGCTGCTATCAGTCCAGTCACTATCACAGTGCCTGGGCCAGTACCTTATGAAAGCAGTAATGCCATCCCTTGGCATTACGGCTCTGATCTATACTGCGAAGGACAGAAAATCACTCTCGAATCATCAACTTCTTCACCACAAATAGACAATGTGGGAGGAGGCGGAGGCTTCACTCGAAGCGGACGTCTCTTTGCCCCACAAATTCAAAGACCCACATCTGAGGCAGAAGCTGCTGCCAAGGCAAAAGGGAAGAGCATGGTGCAAGAAGAGCAAGTTGTTAAAGAGGCTTTGAAAACACCTTTTGATCAAGAAGTTGATGAATTCATGAGAATCATCAAGAAAAGTGATTACAAGATAGTGGACCAGCTTCACCAGACGCCTTCTAAGATCTCCATTTTATCATCGGAACGCACTACTAAAAGTCTTGCACGCAGCTTATGTGCCAGAGGAGATTACCGTCAATCAGTTGGAAGCTGTGGTTGGAAACGTTAATGCTAGTAATGGACTATGGTTCACCAACACTGATTTGACTACGGAAGGCCGCAATCACAACAAGGCTTTGCACATTACCATGGAATGTAAGGGTGCAGTTCTTTCCCATGTACTGGTAGACACAGGGTCATCCCTCAATGTCTTACCTAAAAAAGCCCTTGTGAAGCTGGAGTATGAAGGATTGGCATTACGTCCCAGCAACCTGGTAGTGAGAGCCTTTGACGGTTCTAAGAGATCAGTTCTGGGAGAAATTGAGTTGCCTATAACGATTGGCCCACAAACTTTCAAAACGACCTTCTACGTGATGGACATTCAGCCGGCCTACAGTTGTTTGTTGGGTAGACCATGGATTCATGCCGCTGGCGCAGTTACGTCTACCCTTCACCAGAAGTTAAAATTCTAGTGGGAGGGCCAAGTCGTTACTATTTGTGGAGAGGAAGATATTTTTGTTAGCCATCAGGCTACATACAAATATATTGAGATGGATGGGGAGATCCACGAAACAATGAGTCAAGGGTTCGAGGCCTTAAACATAAATGAAACATCTGCTGTACCTGGAACCTCAATGACATCTTATCAACAAGCCCGGAAGGTTGTTGAAGAAGGGACTGCCCAAGGCTGGGGCAAGTTGCCGCCTGTAGAGAAGAAGGAGGATAGATTTGGGTTGGGTTACAAACCAACTCAAAAAGATCAAGCAGAGGCTGCTAAGAAGCCCAACTTTGTTAGTAGGGGGATGCTCACCCCTGATGCTGTCAACAATTTGGAAGACGAGGATGAAAGCAACCGCAACCTGGAGAGTTGGATACGTCCAAAGGTCCCGGGGAGCAGTATCTCAAACTGGTCTTCCCAGGAAATTATAAGAGTTACTCCTGCAGAGTAATTATTATTTCCTGTATATTTTAAGCATGTATCAAGTCTTGCATCTTGCCCAAGATGGCAAGACTCATTTTGTAATCGGGCCATTTGTAATTTTTGTGCAACAAGATTAATCAATGAAGTATCAGACATCTTTTGCAAATGAGTCTCTTTTTCTTTTCCGCTCACTGTTTTTTCCATTTTTCTTTTTGTACAAAAAAATAAATGGCAGTGTTTTCAAAATGTTAACTTTATTTCACTTTTCTAAACAAGATTAAAATCAATCACTAAAATGAACAAACTGAACCCTTGCAGAGAGTGCCTTCCAGATTGCGCCGACAACAGCACGGCTATGACTTCGTATGACTTTGACAATCCAATAAATCAAGCTGATGAAGGGGTTGAAGAAGAGTATGAGCTTCCTGAAGAGCTAGCCAGGTTGTTGAGACAAGAGGAAAGGGTTATCACTCCTCATCAGGAGGAGGTAGAGACGATCAATCTTGGTACAGATGAAGATGTGAAAGAAGTTAAAATCGGGGCCTGCCTACAAGACTTAGTGAAGAGACAACTGGTTGACCTGCTTCAAGAGAATGTGGACGTGTTTGCTTGGTCTTATCAAGATATGTCAGGGTTGGATACCGACATTGTTATGCACAAGCTGCCTTTAAGAGAAGAATGCCCACCGGTTAAACAGAAACTGCGCCGTACTCGCCCAGACATGGCAATGGAAATCAAAGAGGAGGTACAAAAGCAATGGGACGCCGGGTTCCTTGCTGTAACTAGCTATCCACCGTGGGTTGCTAATATTGTGCCTATGCCTAAGAAAGACGGCAAAGTAAGGATGTGTGTTGACTACCGGGATCTGAACATAGCCAGCCCGAAAGATGATTTCCCATTACCTCACATCGATGTATTGGTGGATAACACGGCCCAGTTCTCGGTATTCTCCTTCATGGAAGGTTTTTCAGGATACAATCAGATCAAAATGTCACCTGAAGACATGGAGAAGACAACTTTCATCACACCCTGGGGCACGTTCTGTTACAAGGTAATGCCATTCGGACTGAAGAATGCTGGTGCAACATATCAACGGGCTATGGTGACATTATTCCACGATATGATACATAAAGAAATCGAATGTTATGTGGATGATATGATTGCCAAGTCCCTCACTGAAGAAGACCACCTGGTAAATCTTCTAAAGCTATTCAAGCGTCTGAGGAGGTACCAACTAAAGTTAAACCCCAACAAATGCACGTTCGGGGTGCGATCTAGTAACCTGCTGGGATTTATTGTGAGCGAGAAAGGGATTGAAGTTGACCCTGATAAAGTCAAAGCCATTCAAGAAATGCCTGCACCAAAGTCAGAAAAAGAAGTTCGAGGGTTCTTAGGTCGATTGAACTACATTTCACGGTTCATATCTCACCTTACGGCAACCTGTGAGCCCTTGTTCAAATTGCTAAGAAAAGAACAGACGGTCAGGTGGAACGAAGACTGCCAGAAGGCTTTTGACAAGATCAAGGAATACTTACAAGAGCCTCCAATCCTTATGCCTCCAGTTGAAGGAAGACCTCTAATCATGTATTTGACAGTTTTAGAAGAGTCAATGGGGTGTGTGTTGGGCCAGCATGACGAGTCTGGTCGAAAAGAGTATGCAATATACTACCTAAGCAAAATGTTTACCGACTGTGAACAACGTTATTCACTGCTCGAGAAAACTTGTTGTGCTTTAGCGTGGGCTGCTCGCCGACTGAGACAGTATATGTTGACCCACACTACCTTGTTGATCTCAAAGATGGACCCAGTCATGTACATATTTGAGAAGCCAGCTCTTACCGGACGGGTTGCAAGATGGCAAATGATCCTCACGGAATATGACATCCAATACACATCTCAGAAAGCCATCAAGGGCAGTGTATTGTCTGAATATCTTGCTGAGCAACCCATTGATGATTACCAGCCTATGAGATTTGACTTCCCTGATGAAGACATCATGTTCATAAAAGAAAAAGATCGTGAAGAGCCTATTCACACTGAAGGGCCTGACCCGGAAGAAGAATGGACTATGATGTTTGATGGGGCTGTTAATATGAATGGTCGTGGTGTTGGTGCAGTACTCATTACACCTAAAGGAGTTCACATGCCTTTCTCGGAAAAACTCACCTTTAACTGCACTAACAACGAAGCTGAATACGAAGCTTGCATTATGGGTCTTGAGGAAGCCATTGACCTCAGGATCAAGACATTGACTGTATTCGGAGATTCAGCTCTGGTAGTTAATCAGACCAACGGCAAATGGTACACACACCAGGATCATCTGATACCTTACAGGGATTATACAAGGAGGTTATTGACTTTCTTTACAACAGTCAAGCTCGAGTATATCCCTCGAGACGAGAATCAGTTTGCAGATGCCCTGGCTACCATTTCATCCATGATCAAAGTTCAGGCTGCCAACGTTGTACCTCAAATTTCAGTGTCCAGACTTGACAGACCAGCATATGTGTTCGTAGCAGATGTTGTCAAAGATGTTAAGCCTTGGTTCCATGACGTTAAGTGCTTCTTGGATGATCAAACATACCCACCTGGGGCATCTTCCAATGATAAGAAGACTTTAAGAAGGCTTGCTGGTAGTTTCTTCCTGAACACTGATGGTTCCTTATACAAGAGAAACTTTGATATGGTACTCCTCAGATGCGTTGACAAGACAGAAGCAGATTTGTTAATGCATGAAGGGCACGAAGGATCCTTTGATACCCATGCGGGAGGGCATGCCATGGCTAAAAAGTTGCTAAGATCAGGTTATTATTGGATCACAATGGATGCCGACTGTTGTGCATACGCCAGAAAATGCCATAAATGCCAGATTTATGTGGATAAGGTGCATGTACCTCCCAATCCTTTGAATGTGATGTCTTCACCCTGGCCCTTTGCTATGTGGGGCATCGACATGATTGGCAAGATTGAACCGACTGCTTCAAACGGCCACAGATTCATCCTGGTTGCTATTGACTATTTTACCAAGTGGGTTGAAGCAGCTTCCTATGCAAATGTTACAAGGCAAGTGGTAGCCCGATTTCTGAAGAGAGACATCATCTGTCGGTACGGAGTTCCCGAGCGGATCATTACTGATAATGGTTCAAACTTGAACAACAAAATGATGGCGGTACTATGTCGGGACTTCAAGATCCAACACCACAATTCTTCTCCTTACAGGCCAAAGATGAATGGCGCTGTCGAGGCAGCTAATAAGAATATCAAGAAGATTGTACAGAAGATGGTGGTCACCTACAAAGACTGGCATGAAATGCTACCATTTGCCTTGCATGGGTACCGCACGTCAATCAGAACATCCACTGGGGCAACACCGTATCAACTTGTGTATGGTATGGAAGCAGTCCTACCTGTTGAAGTTGAATTACCCTCCCTACGGGTACTGATGGATGTTAAGCTGAACGAAGCAGAATGGGTCCGGTCCCGATACGAACAACTGAGTCTGATTGAAGAAAAGAGATTGGCTGCAATCTGTCATGGGCAGTTGTATCAGAAAAGAATGAAGAAAGTCTTCGATCAGAAAGTCAGGCACCGAGAGTACCAAGTAGGAGATCTTGTGCTGAAAAGAATCCTCCCTCCTCATACAGACCACAGGGGCAAGTGGACCCCGAACTATGAAGGACCATTCGTAGTAAAGAAAGTTTTCTCTGGTGGAGCACTGATGCTCAGTACTATGGATGGTGAAGACTTCCCGTCCCCTGTGAATTTAGATGCAGTTAAAAAATACTTCGCATAAAATGACCCGCTGGACACAAAAACAGAATGTAAGTCCAGGCAAAAATAGGGCATCCCGGCGAGTCAAAAACAGAATAAGAGACTCGGGCAAAAATAAGGGAAAATAAACAAAAAAATGTACACCCGCTTAGTTGAAAAGCCACATTGGACAACTCAGGCAAAAATGGGTATCCCGATGGATTGAAAACCCGAAAGGGCGATCCATGCAAAATAAGGGGATAAGCGAACAACTGCATTCTGAATTTGTCTGTATCACCTACAACTTGGTAAGCTTTGAAAGGATCAAGCTTCTTTCAGAATCAGCCTTCTTCAGAAAGCAAGACGAGAAGAACGTCAAATGTCATACGAGTCATAACAAAAGGGAAGCTTCTTGGAGCGTCGACAACATTGCCAGCCTTTTATTTCTCATTTTGTAACAATCTCCTCATTTCAGGGGATTTGTTTCTTTGACTGTATCTTGCCAATTCAGGGCCCATGAATTAATAAAATCAGATTTTCAGTCATGTTTCGTCTTGCACATTTTTATTTGCAAAAATGTCTGATGTCTTAAGAAAAACTGATTGCCTGAATATAGATGCTTATCTTCAAAAATATATAATAATAATAAAAGTCACATGCTTGCAGGAAATATACTTACTCTCAGAAGTGTCTGAACTCTTATGACGGAATCCAGTACAGGATACCTCGGGATTACTTGTGCGTTTCCCTATCTTTGCAGGATTGCAGGTATCCAAAACGCAACTTTGGGCATGAAAGCTTCACCCCAGCAAGCTGACAAATCAACACTCAATCTTAGCACCCAAAGTGTTTTCTCCCCAGCTGAGGTGCCAACCATTCTTCTTCCTCAGCTAAGTACAAAAGTCAGGGAACCATCTCCCCACAAAGCTCCCGCCTCTATCCAGAAGAGCAGCGCATGAAGGGATCACAACAGAGTGAAGAAAGCTTCTACAAACCCCAGCTGGGTCCCTCATTACCGAGATAGGTCTATCATTGACCCATTTCCCCAAGCAGATACATCTCATCAGATCTACCAATGATCTCATCCCCATCTGGGATGTCCATTTCAAACCAGATTGGCCGGAGATCTTCATGGCAACGGGATCCGAATCCCTGATGGTTGTCTTTGCATAATCATAGCATTCACATCATATTCACCCCACAAGGCGTAGCATTCCGTCTAATACGGAGCATTACGGCAAAAATCCAACATATTGCATAATCATAAGCCATGTTCTGAATTAAACATTTGTGAATATTGACAATCCTTCAACAATGTACAGAATACCCCCCAGATTCCCCAGCAAACACAGTTGCCTTACATACACAAACATCAGCACATACTCCTTATGGCACCCGTCCGTGTCATATCCCCAGCAGAAAGCCAAAGACATCCCCTTTGCACTCTCAGATACTTATATATACAATTCCTTGACATCCTTCCGTGTCACTTTCCCCAGCACAGTAACATAAGCATATTTTTTATATCAGATATTTGTTCATACTATACTTTTCTCCTTTCGACGCTCGTCCGTGTCACTCTCCCCAATAGTTAAATGCTCAACTATACACCACTCATACTTATACAGATACTCGTCCGTATACACCACTTATATCCCCGCAGATTCAACACTAGTCCATGTTCTTTGTTAACCAATTGGTACTCGTCCGTACCATCATCTCAGAACATGTGTCAAGCGTTTTTTTCTACTTGATACTCGTCTGTATCATAGTCTTAAGGATGCTCGTCCGCGTCTTTAATCCATACACTGTGTCAAACCTTCTTGTCTTCTTGAATATAGATACTCGCTTGTGTCTACTATCCCCAGAAGGGTCCCTTCAGATTCAACGCTCGTCCGTGTTCTCTGTTAACCAGTTGATACTCGTCTGTATCACCATCTCTGAACACATGTCAGTTTTTTTTTGTTTCTACCCGATACTCGTCCGTATCGTAGTCTTAAGGATGCTCGTCCGCATCCTTAATCTATACACAAACATCTAAGCACTTATACCTTTTACTTCTTGGATGTAAACACTCGTCCGTGTTTACTATTCCCCAGTAGATCGCCTGCAAAGCAAAATTTCTTTTTTATCTGACATTTGTCCTGTGTCATGATAAACCCTGAGAGCAGCCGTCCCCTGCTAGGTGGTCGTCCTCCACCTCTTGATGATCGTCCTTCATCATGCTCATCCGATGGCCGTCCCCATCGTTGATCTTCTATCCAACATTTGTCCTATGTCGTGATATTTAGCAGCCGTCCCCTGCTAGGTGGTCGTCCTCCACCTTTTGATGATCGTCCTTCATCATTTTATCCAATGGTCGTCCCCATTGTTGACTTTGGTTATCTGACATTCGTCCTATGTCATAATAAACCCTGAGAGCAGCCGTCCCTTGCTAGGTGGTCGTCCTCCACCTTTTGATGATCGTCCTTCATCATTTTATCCAATGGTCGTCCCCATTGTTGACTTTGGTTATCTGACATTCGTCCTATGTCATGATAAACCTTGAGAGCAGCCGTCCCCTGCTAGGTGGTCGTCCTCCACCTCTTGATGATCGTCCTTCATCATGCTCATCCGATGGCCGTCCCCATCGTTGACCTTTTATCCGGCATTCTTCCTATGTCGCGATATTTTCGGCAGCCGTACCCTTCCAGGTGTTCGTCCTTCACCTTAGATGACCGTCCCTCATCTTATCCCCAACAGAGCAGCCGTCCCCTGCTAGGTGATCGTCCTTCACCTTTGATGACCGTACCTCATCATCTTTTTATTTCATTTATTCTTTAACCCGATGGCCGTCCCCGTCGTGGTCCCTTTCCTTTTTCCTAATGATCGTCCTTCATCAATTTAGCCCGATGGCCGTCCCCATCATTGATTACCTTACTTTATGAACTTGATGGCCGTCCCCGTCATTTTTCATTAATCCCCATAGAATCTTAGCTTTACTTGGTGGCCGTCCCCATCATAACCCCTTTTATCCCAGCATGTCGGCCGTCCCCGTCATTGCTTTATTTCCCGCATTTTTTTCCAGCGTGTCGGCCGTCCCCGTCATTGCTCTTTCCCCAGCAGTCGTCCTCTGCTCGACGGTCGTCCTCCGTCGCCCACACTTTACAATATACTTTATTTTCTTTTACAATCTATATCCCTTTTCTTCTTCATTCTGTGAGTGCAAATTTCGGACTGTCTTTGGTATTCAACCACAAGTTATCTTGTTTGCCTGTTAAGCCATTGCTTACATCCTGCACAGCTAACTCATGTTTGAATAGGGGCAGCTGTAAACACCCCAAATTTGCCCTCACACATTCACACCATGGCTTGTAATCTCCTCATATGCATAATCTCAATCATAGCATCTCATATCACATTTTGATTCATTTCATTGGTTCAAAGTCATTTGCACCTAGGGTTTGTGATCTGAGCAATCCAAGAGCTTCCTGAGCCACTCCAAAGGTCATCAATCACTTCAAAGGGGTCCATGTGTGTTCAAGCATTATATTATATCCTCTCAAAGTCAATAATATCAAAGTATCACAAGAACTGAGAATGGCATGGAAGCAGAGCCAGGTTTAACTGCACAGATGACCTAAAATTAGGGTTTTGGTTTCAAAGGCCATAACTCCAAATTTTTTGGTCATTCTTGTTTCTATTGGTCTCTATATGGTATAGGGAGTATGCATATCAATTTTCATGAAGAAACTCCATGGGGAAGTCATCTGATCAAGAGTTGACTTTTCAAGCAAGTCAGTGCAAAATCAGGGCATCTGGGGCCCTCAATGACCCAACCAAAGGGTGTTCTTCATCATTTTGATTGTATATGATCTTTATTTGATCATGGAAGATGTTAGAAGTTCACAAAATTGAAGAATTTCAAGTCTTTTGCAAAGTTGACTTTTTGGGAAAGTTTGACTTTTAATGAAATTGTCATTTTAGGCAACTTTTTCAACCTTTACTTTTTGATTCAAAAAAGCTTCAATTGAAAAAACTTTGGTCATGAAAGTTGTAGAATAGATCATTCCCTTTTCAAAAAGTACAAGAACATGACCTAATTCATTTTGGATCAAAAGTTATGGCTTGTCAAAGTTGGCAAAAATCACAAAATTTCAAGGTTTCCTCCAAAGAGGCAAAGTTGCAAATTCACTTCTCAAGGCAAATTTAGTCATCAAATGCATTTAAAAACTTCACAACATGATCATACAAGACCTAAAAATCAGAATGGGCCAAGGGATCATTCATTTTGTGGCCTATGGATCAAGATTTTTTTCATAAGAATCAAAAGCAAGGCAAGTTGCAAAACTCATCATAAGGCACAACCCACTTGCTTGCTAGCCTGCTGAACCACCCTAGGCATCTCCCCACATCATGCTGCGCAGGACACACCCTTTGTCCTTGGCTAGAAAGTAGCCCATACTTCTCTTACACAACTTTGACATTTTGGCAACTTGAGCCATACCAATCAATAAAGCACACATCACATCCTCTGACCAATCCCAATTGTTTATACAAGCAAAAAGCAAGCCAAAGCAACTACAACACAAGCCTGAAACCATCCATAGCTCAGCATTCTCATTTTCACCTCATCTTGCAAGAGCATTCGAAACTGCTTGCACAAGCCACAAACATACAAACAAACTTCACCAATCAACTCAATACACCCTCCTGGTCACAAAGCACCCTTCACCATAGCCTAAAACTCAGAGAATCAGAAACACGATCACCACCTGCCATTGAACAGAACTCAAGCAAACTCTCAAACCAGCCATTGCAAACTTCAAACAAACCTTGCAAGCTTCTTAGGAGGATCAGTGGAGTAGATTTGAGCCAAAGAAACAGCCTGTAAGCTCTGGAATCGAAAGCTCCATCTCAGGTATCATCCAAGAACTTTTTTCCAGAACTTGTGTTTTGAGTTACAAACTGATTCTATGTGATGTGCTGATCATTTTAAGCTTTGAATCATTGAAAATGGTTGCGTGTGTAGGATGTATTTGATCTTTGAAATTTTTGTGTTGTTTTCCGTTTTGATTCGTTTCTCATGATTCAGTGGAAATGAATGGATTTTGGGGTGGGGTTTAGGTTTAGTGATGATTAATGTTTGACTCTAGAGAGTTTGGCATGATTTCATGGCATATTGAGAGAGATTGAAAGTTGAGATGGCCGGAGAAGACGACCGGAACAGTGTTCCGGTCGCCTGAGAGTGATTAGGGCAGGATTAGGGCTTAATCATTTAATTAGCGAATTTGAATTCCAGCCCTTGGATGTGGCGCCAAGTCAAACGCGCGCGCTGCCAGTTCAAACCTAGGCCCTTGGATCTGATTACCACCCATTTAATCCATTTTATTTTTCATTTTATTTCATTTAATTTGTCCATTTAATTAAAAATAGCAAAACAATTTTAAAAATTCTGAAATTTTTTGTACAAACTTTTATTAATTTTCAGAAACCAAAAACAATTTTATTTTTATTTTTTGCATTAAAAAATATTTTTAAATTATTTAAAAGTTTATTTTTAATTAATTAATGAGAATTAATTAATTAAAAATACTTTTAGGAATTTAAAAATCACCAAAAAATTCATGAAACCTTCATAATCATTTAGAAACATTGTCCAACCCTCAAACCAAATTTATTTTTTGATCTTGATGTCTTTTGAGAATTTTTCATGGAATTAAAATCATTTCAAGGCATTATTTTGATCCAAACTTCAAAAAATCATTTCTGCCTAACCATTGAAAGTTGGACTTTGATTCTTTTTGCATTGCATTTTGTTTAGCATGTAGTTTGTGAGATTAAATTGGCATGATTTGATCTTTCATTTTCAATTTGTTTGGCATTTTTCTTGTTAAGGTACCCTAAAACCCTAGGTAACTTAAGAAATTCATAACCCTAGTTAGGTTAAGAGTTGGAACCTCTCCTTTGGGAAGTGAGTTAGTATAGGTTTAGGGTTACTTTGAATGCATTTTCAATTTTTTATCTTGATGTTTGCTTCTGATTTTGGTTTTTTGTTTGATGCATTGATCATAAACCCTAATTTGGGTCTCCTTATGCATCCATCTTGCATTTGCTTGCATACCATGACTTGCCATTGCATTTTATGCATCCATTTGATTCATTGGACATCTTAAGACATGTTAAAAGCATGTTTGATCATTTCATCATGTATTTGCCATGTTGTATGTCATTTGCATCTCATAACTGTTTATGTGTGTTCATGGTTCTAAACTTGCTCCATTTGCATCCATTGGTTCATATGATCATCCTCATGCCTTGATTCATGTTTGCACCATATCATAGAATCATCATCATCTCATATATGCTTCTGGTTTTGGTTTGCATCATGTCATTGCATCCCATTTGCATTGCATTGCATTTCTTTCACTAACTTTTCAGGTGGTAAGTTACTTTGAGAAGTGAATTGGCCTTCACTTCTCACAATTTCTTTTCATCTCTCTTATGCATCATTGCTGCATTTTACTTTGTGTTTGAGATTGAGCTTGCTCATTCTTCTTCTTCTTACTTTCTTTCTTCAAGTGACTTGTCTTCTTAAAGGAAGCAAGTTACTTTGCTTCTCTCTGCTCCTTTCATCTGCTTCCTGGTGGATCCTTTGAGGATTTCTCTTGTCAAACCTCACAAACCTTAGGAACAACTAAGCATGACAATGATTAGGGTTTTTGATTAGTCCCCCACTTAGTTTTACCTTTTGTGTCTCTTTTGAGTCTTCTCTTCTCATCTCATAATTAGGGACTAAACCCTAAAGGCTTTAAGGCTTTGTGATTAAGCTTATGCCTGCATCCTTCTATTAGGATGGAGTGTATAACTTTAATCCTAAGTGTTAAACCCTTAATGTGTTTAACTCCTTTAATCAATTCACTTAATAATCATCAAGACATCAAGATTGTAACTTGGGCCTTGCATTAGGGTTCTAATTCTTCCTTAATTGGTTAAGAAGGACTAACCCTAGTGTTAATGGACAAGTCCCCCTCAAGTTGTCTTACAAACCCTAAAAATCACTTCATCATCTTATCATTATCTAAAATCCACCTAACAAAGGCTTTGTTTTGTCATGAGTTTAATCCCTAATCAGGGATTAAGTTGAGGGGATTTCCTCAGCTTAAACATTCTCATCTATTATCCTTCTATTAGGATGGTGTAATGAGTCTGTTTAATCCCTGATTATGGCTTAATCTCATTACTTAACACTAAACAAAAACACCAAAAACATCTAAATAATCACAAGTAGGTTAATGATCTTAATCCTACATCAAAGGTGATTAAGTGTGAGAAGCTGACTTCACACTTAAGGTACTCTCATTACCCCTAATCAGAGGGAAGATGTGATGAGTTTACTAAATCCATTGGTTTAGGCTTAAGCTCATTAACTTATGACAAACTTCAAAAAGCAATAAAAGACTGAAAACACAAAAACAAACAATAATCGTCTCCTTCGGGATTCTTTTCTCATCACATTCACTCATAGATGAGAACTTGCTTCTTCCGTCTAATGCAAGACAGTTTGCACCTGAGCCAGATAGGTCATACACTTGAGCATAGACAAGTAAGCAGTTCACAAGTCAATTCATCTTTCAGTCTCTTTGGGTCGAACTACGGTGTTCTGACTTCCTCATTGCACGAGAGGATACGTAGGCATAACTTAACAGTTATCGAACAAAAGTCTCTGTATATTCCCTCTCCTTATAGCCTTATTCTTTAGCCTCATTATCATGAGCATCTCATCTTTGTTCTTACACTGACACTTCACTTATACACTTCACTTCTCTTACACTGACACCTGTACATTTTTTTCCAGCTCTTTTACACACAAATTGCACTGACACTACCCCTTTAAACACAAATCTTTTAAGCGTGGATCCCGTCGAGTACGGCGGACAATCTGGGTGCTAATACCTTCCCAGGTTGTAACCAACCCCCTTTCTCAGTCTCTTTGGTTCGCAACCGTCTTATCCATATCTTTCTAGGTCTATGCAGCATTGCCTTTCCTCCGGGATAAAAATGCCTAGCTGGCGACTCTTTTTCATTCCCTGCGAGTTCACTCCTGTGTGTACTCACACCCTCCTTTCGCCGACCGTTCGTGTCTGTACCTCATTTGAGCCCAGTCTCATCTTTTGGGAGCGACAGCTTAGCGACTCTGAAGCTCGTACTCAAGAAGTTCAGAAAACTCAGGCCAGGATTGAGCAGTTGAAGGCCAATGAAAAGAAACAACAGGAAGCTTTGCTGGCAGCCCAGAAGGAGATTTCAGAGTTAAAGCTTAGGGCTGGATTGAAGAGGTCAAAGGACCAAGATAGGCACAAGAGGCTGACCACTGCTATTGCCACTAGAAATCTCCTCATCAGGAACATCACTGAGCATCCGGCTGGTCCTGTAACTGAAGCACTTTTGAAGGAGGTTAAGGAGGATGAGTTTGGATTAGGTGTTTGACTACTTTGCTTGTTGTTATTTCCATTTGATGTATTTTTCTTTTATGATGTATTTTGACCCTTCAGGGACATATGTTGTAATAAACAGACTATGTATGATCCACCATTTGTAATGTATTTGTTAGTTTGTTTCAATGAGTTTCTTTTGTCAAGCAACAAAGCATCTTCCTCGGGGTCTGGAAAGGTCAAAACCAAGAGCCAAGCCGGATACCTTGGAAAGAAAATAAGCATACTGCATTGCATGCTAACTTTTGTTTTGTTTTGTAGGTTTTGTCTTTATTTGTTTCTAACTCTGTTGTGGTTCAGGAATTATTGCTCGCCGTCGGGTGTTCCCTCTCAACCGTCCGCACCAGTATCCTACTCGCAACAATCTTCCTGGTATCTAAATGGATCAAGTACAGCAAGATCTGATAGAGGTCAGAACTCAGATGGCCAACGAAAGAGTGGAGATGAGGAACCAAATGGCCCAATTCATGACTGTAATGACTAACTTGGCTCAAAGTCAAGAGAGGTTAAGGGCATTGGTAGAAAGACAAAACCCCGAGGAACCTCATCCTAGGATTGGAGGGACCAGCAACAATGAGGGAGGTCAACCTCATGTCAACCCACCAATATTTGGACCTCATCTAGATCCAGAGGCCAACATCCCAAGGAATGTACAGGGCAACACGACTGCAGGCAGGACCTTGCAAGAAGATCCTCAAGAGGAGCAGTTTACTGTAATGGGAGCTGGGGATGAAGTTTATGATAGAAGGTTTGATGAAATTGCTGAGAAGTTGAGATCTCTGGAATCTCAAAATTCCTTAGGCTTCGATGTAAGGGATATGGGGTTATTGGATGGGGTAAGGATTCCCCACAAGTTTAAACCCCCGTGCTTCGAGAAATACAATGGAACCTCCTGTCCACGAACTCACTTACAGTCCTTTCTGGGGAGACTTAAGGCATACACAATGGATGAAAAACTATGGATGTTTTACTTTGAAGATAGTTTGACTGGGGCTTCAAGAGAGTGGTACTCACACTTGACCAGAGCTACTATCAGATGCTGGAAGGACCTAGCTGAAGCCTTCATCAGACAGTACCAATACAATCTGGACATGGCTCCTAACAGAACCCTCTTGATGGGAATGCCTCAATCCTCCAGGGAAAGCTTCAGGGAGTATGCCCAAAGGTGGAGACAGCTTGCTGCTGCTGTCCAGCCACCCATGTCGGAAAGAGAAATGGCCGACATGTTCATGAATACTCTGCAAGGAACATATATTGATAGGCTAGCTGCCTTTTCTTCCACCAGTTTCGCTGACGTTGTCATAGCTGGGGAAAGAATTGAAAGCCTTTTGAAGATGGGTAAGATTTCTTATAATGGTGCAAGTTCGTCCAGTAATCCCAGGAAGCCTTTTGTGGGACCTAGAAGAACCAGTGAGATAAATGCCATTCATGCCACCAGGGGCAGACCTCAGTATTTCCATAGATCAGTAGCAGCTGTCACTATTCCAGCTCCGATTCCTCAGCAACCAGCATATCAACCACAACAACAACCACATTATCAACAACAAGTTCAGTATCCGCCACAGAGAGCCTACAACAACAACAACAATCAACAACAAAGACCTTTTCAGCAAAGACCGTCACAGGCAAATAGGGTGATTGACCATATCCCTATGCCTTATGCTGCCTTATTGCCACAACTCCTGAAACTCAACTTGGTTGAATTAAGGACATTGGCACCACCATATCCCTCCAACCTTCCAAGAAATTATGATGCCAACGCCAGGTGTGCTTTCCACTCCAATGCACCTGGCCACAATACTGAGAAATGCAGGGCTTTAGAAATGAAAGTACAAGATCTGGTGGATTCCAAAGCCCTCAACTTTGCACCTCCTCCAAGTGTCACCAAGAATCACATGCCCAATCATGGAGGGCCAAGAATTAATGCCATTGAGGAAGATAAGCCATCTTTCTTGATAACATGTGTTGGACAGATTCGGACACCTCTGGTCGAAATTAAAGCTCAGCTTCTAGAGTACCAGATGTTCCCCGGGTGTGAGCTCGGTTGTGGGTATTGCAACATTTCAGTCAATGGGTGTGATAATTTAAGAAGCGGCATAGATGGTCTTATCAAAAGTGGTACACTTCAGATCACAACAACGGCGCCTACAAATCCAGCAATTCCTTTGACAACAATTCCTAAGTCTCCTACAACAACAGCAACAATCATTCCGACCGATTCATCAATATCATCAACAATGGATCCACCCATCACTTCAACAAATCAAATGTCAACAACCCTTTCTTCTACAACATCAGCATCCATTTATTCGGCAGAATCTTCTACAACGCCAGCAAAAATAAATGAAGATATCTCAGCAGTCACCATCTACTATGATCCGTCAAATATTCCTCCAAACAACAACTTTCAACAACAAACAATGGCATCTCCTGCCAGGTCACCAGTCACCATTTACTACAATCCGCACACCATTTCAATACCCTCCTCTGCAGCAGTCAGTCCAGTTACCATTACGGTGCCTGGACCAGTTCCATATGAAAGCAGCAATGCCATACCTTGGCATTATGGCTCTGACCTCTACTGCAACGGGGAGAAAATCACTTTGGATTCTTCAAACTCTTCTCCACAAATTGATAATGTTGGGAGAGGCGGAGGCTTCACCAGAAGCGGACGCCTTTTTGCCTCGCAAGTGCAAAGACCTAATGCCGAAGCAGAAGCTGCTGCCAAAGCAAAGGGAAAGAGTGTGGTATTTGAAGAGCCGACTGTCAAAGAAACTCAGAAGACATCTTTTGAACAAGATGTAGACGAGTTTATGAGAATCATAAAGAGAAGTGATTACAAGGTGGTGGATCAGCTTCACCAAACTCCCTCAAAGATCTCCATATTATCCCTGTTGATGTGTTCTGAAGCTCACAGGAATGCATTATTGAAAGTCCTACACGCAACATACGTGCTAGAGGAGATCACTGTTAATCAGCTAGAAACTGTGGTAGCAAATGTCAATACCAGTCATGGACTAGGTTTTACCAATGCTGACTTAACAACTGAGGGACGTAACCACAACAAAGCTTTACACATCACTCTGGAATGCAAGGGTGCTGTTCTATCTCATGTGCTGGTGGACACTGGGTCGTCGCTCAATGTTCTACAAAAGAAGCCCTTAGTGAAGCTGGAGTATGATGGCTTAGCATTGCGTCCGAGTAATCTGGTGGTGAGAGCATTTGATGGCTCTAAAAGATCAGTGCTGGGGGAGATTGATCTGCCTGTGATAATTGGCCCGCAGACCTTCAAAATTACCTTCTATGTGATGGACATTCAGCCGGCCTACAGCTGTTTGTTGGGTAGACCCTGGATCCATGCCGCTGGCGCTGTTACGTCTACCCTTCACCAGAAGCTGAAATTCGAGTGGGAGGGCCAGATCATCACCATTTGTGGGGAAGAAGACATCTTTGTTAGCCATCTGGCTACGTACAAGTACATAGAGATGGATGGAGAAATCCATGAAACTATGAGCCAGGGATTTGAGGCCCTGAACATTAATGAGGCATTTGCTGTACTGGGAACCTCCATGATGTCTTATCAGCAAGCCAGGAAGGTTGTTGAAGAGGGTACTGCCCAAGGCTGGGGCAAGTTGTTGCCCGTGGAAAAGAAGGAGGACAGATTTGGGTTGGGTTACAAACCATCTCAACAAGATCAATCAGAGGCTGCTAAGAAGCCCAATTTTGTCAGCGGGGGGATGCTCACCCCGGATGCAGTGAACAACTTGGAAGATGAGTCGGAAGATAAGCGCAACCTGGAGAGCTGGATACGTCTAAGGACCCCAGGAAGCCGTATCTCAAACTGGTCTTCCCAGGAAATTATAAGGGTTACTCCTGCAGAGTAATTATTATTTCTTGTATATTTTAAGCATGCATCAAGTCTTGCATCTTGCCCAAGATGTCAAGACTCATTTTGTAATCGGGCCATCTTGTAATTTTGTGCAAACAGATCAATCAATGAATATCGGGCATCTTTTGCAAATGAGTCTTTTTTCTTTTCCGCTCACTATTTTCCATTTTTCTTTTTGTACAAAAATTAAATTGCAATGTTTTCCAAAATGATAACTTCATTTCACTTTTTCTAAACAAGATTAAAATCGATCACTAAAATGAATAATCTAAACCCTTGCAGAGAATGCCTTTCAGACTGCACCGACAACAACACAGCTATGGCTTCGTATGACTTTGACAATCCAATCAATCAAGTCAATGAAGGGGTTGAAGAAGATTATGAGCTACCTGAAGAGCTAGCCAGGTTGTTAAGGCTAGAGGAGAAGGTAATCACTCCTCATTAGGAGGAGGTTGAGACGGTTAATCTTGGTACGGAAGAAGGTGTGAAAGAGGTTAAGATCGGAGCTTGCTTACAAGATTCAGTAAAGGAACAGTTGATTGATATGCTTCGAGAATATGTGGATGTCTTTTCTTGGTCTTATCAGGATATGTCAGGGTTGGACACCGATATTGTCATGCACAAGCTGCCTTTAAAAGAAGATTGCCCACCGGTAAAGCAGAAACTGCGTCGTACTCGCCCAGATATGGAAATGAAGATAAAAGAGGAGGTACAAAAGCAGTGGGACGCCGGTTTTCTTGCTGTGACTAGCTATCCGCCGTGGGTTGCTAATATTGTACCAGTGCCTAAGAAAGACGGAAAGGTGAGAATGTGTGTGGATTACCGAGATCTGAACAGAGCCAGCCCAAAAGATGACTTCACTTTACCTCACATTGATGTATTGGTTGATAATACGGCTCAGTTCTCGGTGTTCTCCTTCATGGATGGATTTTTAGGATACAATCAGATCAAGATGTCACCTGAAGACATGGAGAAGACCACTTTCATCACACCCTGGGGCACATTCTGTTATAAGGTGATGCCATTCGGACTGAAGAATGCTGGTGCTACCTATCAACGGGCTATGGTAACATTATTCCATGACATAATCCATAAAGAAATTGAATGTTATGTGGATGACATGATTGCCAAGTCCCTCACTGAAGAAGACCATCTGGTAAATCTGTTGAAGCTATTCAAGCGTCTGAGGAAATACCAGCTGAAGTTAAATCCCAACAAATGCACATTCGGGGTACGATCCGGTAAGCTGCTGGGATTTATTGTAAGTGAGAAAGGGATTGAAGTTGACCCTGATAAAGTCAAAGCCATTCAAGAGATGCCTGCACCGAAGACTGAAAAAGAAGTTCGGGGGTTTCTAGGTAGATTGAACTACATTTCACGGTTCATATCTCACCTTACAACAACCTGTGAACCTTTATTCAAGTTGTTAAGAAAATAACAAACAGTCAGGTGGAATGAAGACTGCCAAAAGGCTTTTGACAAAATCAAGGAATACTTACAAGAGCCTCCGATCCTTATGCCTCCAGTTGAAGGAAGACCTCTAATTATGTACTTAACAGTATTAGAAGAGTCAATGGGGTGTGTGTTGGGCCAGCATGACGAGTCTGGTCGAAATGAGTATGCAATATACTACCTAAGCAAAAAGTTTACCGACTGTGAACAACGTTATTCACTGCTCGAGAAAACTTGTTGTGCTTTAGCGTGGGCTGCTCGCCGACTGAGACAGTATATGTTGACTCACACTACTTTATTGATCTCAAAGATGGATCCAGTTAAGTACATATTTGAGAAGCCAGCACTTACCGGACGGGTTGCAAGATGGCAAATGATCCACACAGAAAACGACATTCAGTACACATCTCAAAAAGCCATCAAGGGCAGTGTATTGTCTGATTATCTCGCTGAGCAACCCATTGATGATTACCAGCCTATGAGATTTGACTTCCCTGATGAAGACATCATGTTCATAAAAGCAAAAGATCATGAAGAGCCTGTTCACACTGAAGGGCCTGACCCGGAAGAATAATGGACTATGACGTTTGATGGGGCTGTTAATATGAATGGTCGCGGTGTTGGTGCAGTACTCATCACACCTAAAGGAGTTCACCTGCCTTTCTCGGCAAAACTCACTTTTAACTGCACTAACAACGAAGCTGAATACAAAGCTTGTATTATGGGTCTCGAGGAAGCCATTGACCTCAGGATCAAGACTTTGACTGTGTTCGGAGATTCATCTTTGGTAATCAATCAAACCAACGGCAAATGGTACACCCACCAAGATCATCTGATACCTTATCGGGATTATACAAGAAGGTTATTGACTTTCTTCACAACAGTCAAGCTCGAGTATATCCCTCGAGATGAAAATCAATTCGCAGATGCTCTGGCTACCATTTTATCCATGATCAAAGTTCAAGCTGCCAACTTTGTGCCTCGGATTTCAGTATCCAGACTTGATAGACCAGCATACGTGTTCTCAGCAGATGTTGTTAAAGATGATAAGCCTTGGTTCCATGACATTAAATGCTTCTTGGAGGATCAAACATACCCACCTGGGGCATCATCCAATGACAAGAAGACATTAAGAAGGCTAGCTGGTAGTTTCTTCTTGAATACTGACGGTTCCCTGTACAAGAGAAACTTTGATATGGTACTTCTCAGATGCGTTGATAGGACTGAAGCAGACTTGTTAATGCACGAAGTGCACGAAGGATCCTTTGGTACCCATGCAGTAGGGCATGCCATGGCCAAGAAGTTGCTAAGATCAGGATATTACTGGATCACAATGGATGCAGACTATTGTGCCTATGCTAGAAAATGCCATAAATGCCAGATTTATGCGGATAAAGTGCATGTACCTCCCAATCCCCTGAATGTGATGTCTTCACCCTGGCCCTTTGCCATGTGGGGCATTGATATGATTGGCAAGATTGAACCGACTACTTCAAACGGCCACAGGTTCATCCTGGTTGCTATTGACTATTTTACCAAGTGGGTTGAAGCAGCTTCCTATGCAAATGTTACAAGGCAAGTGGTAGCCCGATTTCTAAAAAAGGATATCATCTGTCGGTATGGAGTGCCCGAGCGAATCATTACTGATAATGGTTCCAACTTGAATAACAAAATGATGGCAGAACTGTGTCGGGACTTCAAGATCCAACACCACAATTCTTCTCCTTACAGGCCAAAGATGAATGGCGTTGTCGAGGCAGCTAATAAGAATATCAAGAAAATTGTGCAGAAAATGGTAGTTGCCTACAAAGACTGGCATGAAATGCTACCATTCGCCTTGCATGGGTACCGAACGTCAATCAGAACATCCACTGGGGCAACACCGTATCAACTATTTTATGGTACGGAGGCAGTCCTACCTGTTGAAGTTGAATTACCCTCCCTGCGGGTACTGATGGATGTTAAGCTGAACGAAGCATAATGGGTCCGATCCCGATACGAGCAACTGAATTTGATTGAAGAAAAAAGGTTAGCTGCAATTTGTCATGGGCAGCTGTATCAGAAGAGAATGAAGAAAGCCTTCGATCAGAAAGTCAGGCTTTGAGAATACCAAGTAGGAGATCTTGTGCTGAAAAGACTACTTCCTCCTCATACAGACCACAGGGGCAAGTGGACTCTGAATTATGAAGGACCCGAAAGGGCGATCCACGCAAAAATAAGGGAATAAGTGAACAATTGCATTCTGAATTCATCTGTATCACCTACAACCTGACAAGTTCCGAAAGGTTTGAGCGTCGGTCAGAATCAACCTTCTTCAGAAAGCAAGGCGAGAAGAATGTCAAATGTCTTACGAGTCATAGCCAGAGGGAAGCTCCTCGAAGCGTCATCAACATTGCCAATATCTTTTGTTTCTCAATTTGTAACAATCTCCTCATTTCAGGGGATTTGTTTCTTTGACTGTATCTTGCCAATTCAGGGCACACGAATTAATAAAACCAGATTTTCAGTCATACATTGTCTCGTACTCTTTCGTTCGCAAAATGTCCGATGTCATTATTTTGATCGCATAAATACAGATGCGTCTTTCTTAAACTACATGCTTGCAGGAAATATGTTTACTCTCGGGAGTGTCTAAACTCCTATGATGGAATCCAGTAAAGGATACCTCGGGATACTTGTGTGTTTCTCTGTCTTTTCAGGATTGCAGGTATTCAAAGCGCAACATGGGGCATGGAAGCTTCTCCCCAGTAGGCTGCCAAATCATTGTCTCCTCCGCACACTTTCCAAACAGAACCAGAGATGCCATCTCCCCTTCAGAGTTGCCAGGCATCACTTCTTCAACATTTCCTTCAAAGGGCAGCACCAGAAAGTACTCATATCCCCAGTTGAGTTGTCAGGTATCATCCTCAGCAGGATCCCCACAAAATCTCTAAGAAGATATTTTTAGTGATTCTTCTTCTTCCCCAGCTAAAAGCTAGACAGAGAATTACTCCCCACAGAGTCTCAACCTCTATCTAGCAAAGCAATACCTGAAAGATCTCACAATAGAGTGACAAAAGCTTCTACAAACCCCAGCTGGGTCCCTCATTACCAGGATAGGTCTATCAATGACCTACTTCCCCAAACAGAGTCATATATGTCAGAGCTATCAATGACCTTATCCTCAGCTGGGATATCCTTCAAGTAGATCAGCCAGAGATCTCCACAACAACGGGATCCGAATCCCGGATTGGTATCTTTGCATAATCATAGCATTCGCATCATATTTTCCCCACAGAGCGTAGCATTCCGTCTACTACGGAGCATTACGGCAAAAATCAAACATATTGCATAATCATAAGCCATGATCTGAATCAAACACTTGTAAATACTGACAATCCATCAACGATATACAGAAGAATCCCCAGATTCCCTGGCAGAGAGCCAAGGCACTCTCCCTAAAGATACAGATACTCCCTGACACACGTCCGTGTCATATCCCCAGTAGAAAGCCAAAGCACCCCCTTTGCACTCACAAGATACTAATATACAACTTCCTTGGTACACATACACTTGTTTATATTACACTTTTCTCTTTTTTGACACTCGTCCGTGTCACTCTCCCCAGCAAGTCAAACACTCGTTTATACACCACTCGTACTTGTTACTTCTGTTTTACTCATACAGATACTCGTCCGTATCTTGTATACACCACTCATATCCCCTCAGATTCGACACTCGTCCGTGTTCTTTGTTAACCAGTTGGTACTCGTCCGTATCATCATCCCTGAACATGCGTCAGCGTTTGTTTCTACTGATATTCGTCCGTATCATGGTCTTAAGGAGGCTCGTTCGCATATTTAATCCATACACAATGTCAGATACTTTTGCTTCTTTTTGGAGTTTAGACACTCGTCTGTGTCTATTATTCCCCAGAAGAGTCCCCGCAAAATCAATACTCGTCCGTGTTCTTTGTTAACTAGTTGATACTCGTCCGTATCATCATCTCCGAACATATGTCAGCATTTGTTCTACCTGATACTCGTCTGTATCATAGTCTTAAGGATGCTCGTCCGCATCTTTAATCTATACAGAGCACCCAAACACTTATCCCTCTCATTTCTTGGATATAGACACTCGTCCGTGTTAATTTTCCCAGCAAAGTCCCCAACAAAACTTGTTAACTATTTCCTTTCTATCTGACATTCGTCCTATGTCATGATACCTCTTCGGCAGCCGTCCCCTGCCATGTGATCGTCCTTCACCTTTTTGATGATCGTCCTTCATCACCCCAGTGGAGTCTCTATTCATTAGAACCCCTTTCTATCCGACATTCGTCCTATGTCATGATATTTTTAGCGGCCGTCCCCTGCTAGGTGATCGTCCTTCACCTCTTGATGATCGTCCTTCATCATGCTTATCCGATGGCAGTCCCCATCGTCGCCCTTTTCATCCGACATTCGTCCTATGTCGTGATACTTTTCGGCAACCGTACCTTTCCAGGTGAGCGTCCTTCACCTTAGATGACCGTCCCTCATCTTATCCCCAACAGAGCAGCCGTCCCCTTCTAGGTTATCGTCCTTCACCTTTGATGACCGTACCTCATCATTTATGCTTTGAGCTTGATGGTCGTCCCCATCATTTACCTATAATCCCCATAGAGTCTTATAGCATTGCTTGATGGTCTTCCCCATCATGATTTCCTGCATCACCAGCTTGTCGGTCGTTCTCGTCATTGCTTTATTTCCCGGATCTTCCCCAGCATGTCGGCCGTCCCCGCCATTGCTTTATCCCCAGCAGTCGTCCTCTGCTCGGCGATCGTCCTCCGTCGCCCGCACTTTATAAACATTCTTTATTTTCTTTTACAATCTATATCCCTTTTCTTCTTCATTATGTGAGTGCAAATTTTGGATTGTCTTTGGTATTCAACCACAAGTTATCTTGTTTGCCTGATAAGCCGTTGCTTACATCCTACACAGCTAACTCATGTTTGAATAGGGGAAGCTGTAAACACCCCAAATTTGCCCTCACCCGTTCACACCATGGCTTGTGATCATTTCATATGCATAAGTTCAATCATAGCATCTCATACTGCATTTTTGCTTCACTGCATTGCTTCAAAGTCATCTGCATCTAGGGTTTGTGATCTGAGCAATCCATGAGCCACTTGAACCATTCCAAAGGACTTTAATCATTTCAAAGGGGTCCATGTGTGTTCAAGTATCATATTACATCCTTTCAAAGTCAAGAAAGTCAAAGAATCACAAGAACTGAGAAAGGCATGGAAGCAGAGCCAGGCTTGACTGCACAGATGACCTAGAATTAGGGTTTTGGTTTCAGAGGCCATAACTCCAAATTTTTCGGTCATTCTTGTTTCTATTGGTCTCTATATGTCATAGGGATCATGCATATCAATTTTCATGAAGAATTCCATGGGTAAGGCATCTGATCAAAAGTTGACTTCTTGAGCAAGTCAGTGTAAAATCAGGGCATCCGAGGCCCCCAATGACCCAACCAAAGGGTGTTCCTCATCATTTTGAATGTGTATGATCTTTATTTGATCATAGAAGATGTTAGAAGTTCACAAAATTGAAGAATTTCAAGCCATTTGCAAAGTTGCCATTTTGGGAAAATGACTTGTAATGGAAACTTGCCATTTTGGGAAAGTTTTTCAACCTCCTCAAATTGATTCAAAAGTGCCTCAAATGAGAAAACTTTGGTCATGAAAGTGGTAGAATGGATCATTCCCTTTTCAAAAAGTACAAGAACTTGTCCTAATTCATTTTGGATCAAAAGTTATGGCTTGTCAAAGTTGGGAAAAATCACATAATTTCAAGTTTTGTACCAAAGAGGCATTTTGCAAAATGGTATGATCAAGCATTCTAAAGACTTAAAATGTGCACAAACTCTTCACAACATGCTCATGTGACTTCTAAAAATCAGAATTGGCCCAAGAATTATGCATTTTGGTTCCTTGAACTTCATAAATTTCCAAAAGGGCCAAAGTTGGACAAAGTTGCAAAACATCTCACAAACCCTAATCCACTTGCTGCATTGCCTCTAATCCATTTCCATGGTTCTCCCTGATTCAAGCTGCAGCCAAGCCATGCTTTGTACCTTCACTGCCATAGCCCATACCTCTTTTACACCTAGACTTGACTTTTTGCAAAAACCCCCATACCAATCCCACAGTGCCACACCAACTATTTTGACCAATCAAGACTTTACAAACACACTTCAAGCAAGCAATTTCATAAGATCTTGGAGCCTGAACACACACACAAGTTAGCATACATAAAAATCCCTCCTTTTGCATTTTCTTATCGAATCTCTCAACCCAGCAACTCAAGCTTGAAAATTCTTCCATCATTCATCTTAGAATGCATCACTGATCACAAACCACCCCTTACTTTGCCTTGAAAGCCATCATACACCAAATACGATTTTTCCCCTCTCTGAACAGAACTCCATCAAACTCACAAATTAGCCACTCTCTAATCCAACAAAACCTCAAAGCATCTTCAGGAGGTCCATTGGGGGAGCGTTGAAGAAAGGAGGCAGGCTGAAAGCTCCAAACTGAAAGCTTCACTTCAGGTAGCTTCAAAAATTATTTTTTCCAGAAGCCTTGTTTTAAGTTACTAAAATGATCTACATGCTCCCCTGATTGCTTTGCACTTTGTATTTTTGAAAATGATTGATTATTGAGCATGTACTGCATCTCTGAAAGTTTGGTCATTTTTATGTTTTTGATTCGAATCTTGGTTTTGAGTAAAAAGAAATGGATTTTGAGGGTAGATTCATGTTTAGGGAGGTTGAGAGGTTTGATCTGGAGCTTTACAGCTTTTAAAATGACCAGGAGTGTGAGTTTGAGATTTCTCAGGGAGGGTGTCACCGGAGAAGACGACCGGAGCTCTTCTCCGGTGACCTAAAAGTGATTAAATGCTAATTAGGGTTAGGGCACCAGGTTTGAATGTAGGCCATTGGATGATGTTTCCCGCGCGCGTTTGGAAGGCTGAGATTATGTCATTAGTTATTAATTAGGATTAATTTAATTAATTAATCTGGATTTAGGGAGTTTGAACCAGGGCCGTCCAGATGCGCGCCCAGTCAAACGTTCCAAGCCCAGAATGAATCATGGCCCTTCCCTCTGCATACTTCCATTTATTTTAATTTTTATTTCATTTAATTTGATTTATCTTTTACATTTTATTAAAAATAGCTAAAATAATTTAAAAATTATGAAATTCTTTGTCAAAGATTTCATTAATTTTTAAAACCCAAAAATATTTTTATTTATATTTTTTGCACTGAGAATTATTTTTAAATCATTTAAATGATTATTTTTAATTAGTTAATGAAAATTAATTAATTAAAAATACATTTAGGTATTTAAAAATCACAAAAAAAAATTCACATTGCATTTAGAAACATTTAGAAACATTGTCCAACTCTCAAACCAAATTTCTTTTTGATCTTGATGCCTTTTGATCATTTTCATTGGAATTAATTTCATTTTAAGGCAATATTTTGGTTCAATCTTTAAAAATTTCATTCTGCCTAACCATTGAGAGTTGGATGATGATTCTTCTTGCATTGCACTCTTCATAGCATGTAGTTCATAGGATAAATTTGGTTTGATTTGATCTTGCATTTTCAATTTGTTTGGTATTTTTCTTGATGAGGTACCCCAAAACCCTAGCAATCTTAGGAAATTCATAACTTTCACTTGGATAAGAATTGGATCCTCTCCTTTGGGTAGCAAGCTTGTATAGGTTTAGGGTATCTTTGATTGCATTTTCAAATTTTTATCATGTCATTTGCTTCTGGTTTTGGATTTTTGCTTTGCATGATGCATGTAACCCTAATTTGTGCCTTCCCTTGCATCCATCTTCCATTTGCTTGCATACCATGACTTTCCATGACATTTTGTGCATCCACATGATTCATAATACATCTTAGGATATATTAGAACCATGATTGATCATTTCATCATTCCTTTGCCATGTCATATGTCCATTGCATCTCATAACTTTTCCTGTACATTCATGGCTCAAAGCATGCTTCATTTGCATCCATTGCCTTGTATGATCATTCTCATGTCTTGCCTCATGTTTGTATCATCTCTTAGCATCATTAACATCATGTAAATGCTTCTTACTTTGGTTTGCATCATGCCATTCCATCTCATTTACATTGCATTTCATTTCTTTTGCTAACTTTTCAGGTGGTAAGTTGTTTTGAGAAGTGAATTTGCCTTCACTTCTCACAATCTCTTCTCATCTCTCTTGCATCTTTGCTGCATTTTGTATTTGTATTAGAGTGAGCTTGCTCATTCATGTTCATCCTACTTTCTTTCTCCAAGCAACTTTACTTCTTAAGTGACGCAAGTTGTTTTGCTTCTCTTTGCTTCTTGCTCCTTTCATCTGCTTCCTTCCTGGTGGTTTCTCTGAAGATCTTCTTGCAAACCTCATAAACCCTAGGATCTCCAAGCATGATAACAATTAGGGTTTGATTAGTCTCCCATTTATTTTTACCTTTGTGTCATCTTTGAGTCTTCTCTTCTCATCTCTTAATCAAGGACTAAACCCTTAAGGTTTTAAGACTTTGTGATTAGGGTTATGCCTGTATCCTTCTATTAGGATGGAGTGTATAAATTTAATCCTAAGTGTTAAACCCTTAATGTGTTTAAATCCTTTAATCAATCCACTTTAATAATCACTAAGACATCAAGCTTGTAACTTGGGCCTTGCATTAGGGTTCTAATTCTTCCTTAACTGGTTAAGAAGGCCTAACCCTAGTGTTAATGGACAAGTCCCCCTCAAGTTGTCTTACAAACCATAAAATCCATTTCTTAACCTTACCATTAACTAAAATCCATTTAATAAAGGTCTTGTTTTGTCATGAGTTTAATCCCTAATCATGGACTAAGTTGAGGAGCCTTCCTCAGCTTAAATGTTCTCATCTATTATCCTTCTATTAGGATGGTGTAATGGGTCCATTAAATCTTTTATTATGGCTTAAACTCATTACTTGACACTAAAAAACAACAACAAAAACATCTAAATAATAACAAGTAGGTTAATGATCTTAATCCTACACCATGGTGATTAAGTGTGAGGTGCTTACTTCATACTTAAGGTATTCTCATTACCCCTAATTAGAGGGAGGATGTGATGAGTTTACTAACCCTTGGTTTAGGCTTAAGCTCACTAACTTATGACAAACTTTCAAAAGCAATAAAAGACTGAAAACACAAAAACAAACAATAATCGTCTCCTTCGGGATTCTTTTCTCATCACATTCACTCATAAACGAGAACTTGCTTCTTCCGTCTAATGCAAGACAGTTTGCACCTGAGCCAGACAGGTCATACACTTGAGCATAGACAAGTAAGCAGTTCACAAGTCAATTTATCTTTCAGTCTCTTTGGGTCGAACTACGGTATTCTGACTTCCTCATTGCACGAGAGGATACGTAGGCATAACTTAACAGTTATCGAACAAAAGTCCCCGTATATTCCCCATCTTCCAGCTTTATTCTTTAAGCCTCAAGGTCTTGAGCATTCCATTCTTGTTCTTACACTGACACTTCCCTTATTTCACTTCACATCTCTTTTACACTGACACTTGCATTCTTTCCAGCTTTGATACACAAATTGCACTGACACTACCCCTTTAAACACAAATCTTTCAAGCGTGGATCCCGTCGAGTACGGCGGACAATCTGGGTGCTAATAACTTCTCAGGTTGTAACCAACCCCCTTTCTCAGTCTCTCTGGTTCGCGACCGTCTTATCCATATCTCTTTCCTAGGTCTATGCAGCATTACCTTTCCTTTGGGATAAAAATGCCTAGCTGGCGACTCTATTCATTCTTTTCTCTTTTGCCGACCGTTCGCGTCTGTACCCCTCTTGGCCCCGTGTCATCAGGTGGGAGCGACATTTCTCACTCATTTTCAAAACAAAATAGATCATGATGATCAACAAAGCATACAGAACATTTCTATAACAAGAAATTACATTTCTGGAAAATTTGTTCTTGAGGATACCTGAAGTGAAGCTTTCTCAATCTGAGCTATCTGGCCTCCTCTTTGGTTCAAAACGACTCCAATGATCCTCCTGGTGATGCTTTGATGCTTGGAGGAAGTTTATAATGGCTGGTTTGGATGGTTGTTCTTCAACTGGCCAGAAATCGTGTTTCCGTTTTGGGGGGGTTTTGGTTGCAATGAAGGGTGGGAAATGATCCTCTTGTGTTGCTGAGTTGATTCATGAAAAAATTTTGGAGTTTGAGTGTGTGAGCAGAGTGTTTCGAAAGCTTTTTCTTTTGGGGTGATTTTTGAGAGCTTGATGATTCTGAGCATTCAGGCTGGCTTGTGTTGTGTTATGGCTTGCATTTGATCCATATAACAATGTTTGATAGTTCAGAAGAGGTGTTGTGGACTGTGGTGATTGGTATGGGCAAGTTGCCAAAATGTCAACATGACTTGTACTTGAGGTATGGGCTGGTATTGCAGTTGGCTTTTGGCTTGTCCTGGCTCTGCAAAGATCAAGGAGAGCCATGGAATTGGTTTTGTGGTGATTCAGCAAGTGGAAGCAAGGTTGTGTATCATTTTGCAATTTTTATGAAGTTTGGCCCCTTTGTGATTTCTTCATGTGCAAGGCATAGAATGATATGATTCTTGGGCCAATTCTGAATTTTTAGGCAATGCACTATGTTGGTATGATACATAGAAGTGTATTAAAGGTCACAAAATGGCTTGGTTTGTGAATTTGGAAAAAATCCTCTTTGGCATGAAAGTGAAAATTATGTGATTTTTGCCAACTTTGCCAAGCCATAACTTGAGTTCCATAATGAATTAGAACTTGTTCTTGTACTTTCTCGTCCATGGTATAAGCCTTGAGTCTCCCTAAGAAGGATTGCAGATGGGTACGCGGGCAGGAGGTACCATTATATTTTTCAAAGCATGGGGGTTTGAATTTGTGGGGAATCCTCACCCCATCTACCAGCCCCATATCCATTACGTCAAAGCCTAAAGAATTCTGGGATTCCAAAGACCTCAGTTTTTCAGCAATCTCATCCAGCCTTCTGTCATACACCTCATCCCCAACCCCAATAACTGTGAACTGCTCTTCCTGAGGATCTTCTTGCAAAATCCTGCCTCCAGCAGTGTTTCCTTGAGCATTTCTTAGGACATTAGTATCTGGGTTCAAATGGGGCCCAAACTCTGGTGGGTCGATGCAAGGCTGCCCGCGTTCATTATTGTTGGTTCCTCCTATTCCAAGGTGGGGCTCTTCAGGTGTCTGCCTTTCCACCAGCTCTCTCAGCCTTTCCTGGCTCTGTGTTAAGCCAGTCATCACAGCCATAAACTGGGACATTTGGTTTCTCATTTCAACCGTTTCGTTTGCCATTTGATTTCTTACTTCATTCATGTCCTGTTGTACCTGATCCATTTGAATTCCTGGAAGGTTGTTTCGCGTTGGGTACCAGTGCGTTCGGTTGACAGGGAACACTCTGCGACGAGCAATGTTTCCTGAAATCACAACAAAGTGAGAAACAAAATAACAAACAAAAACCTACAAAACAAAGAAAATGTTAGTATGCAATGCAATATGCTTATTTGTCTTCCAAGGTATCCGGTTTGGTTCTTGGTTTTGACCTTTCCAGACTTCGAGGAGATGCTTGATGATGTTGAGAGAAAGCCCATCAAAATAAAACAAACTGATATATTACCAATGATGAAAATACATAGTCTGTTTACAATACATGCCCATGGTGGGTCAAAAAGACAACAACCAAAAGAAAAAAAGTACATCAAAAGAAAAGAAATACAAGCAAAAGGAATCAGTCATCCAATCCAAATTCATCTTCCCTGACTTCCTTCAGGAGGGCCTCCGTCACTGGACCAGCTGGGCGCTCTGTAATAGTCCTAATAAGGAGGTTCCTGGTAGCAATGGCATTGGTCAGCTTCTTATTCCTGTCCTGATCCTTTGATCTCTTTAACCCCGTCCGGAGTTTCAATTCTGATATCTCCTTCTGAGTTGCCAACAAAGCTTTCTGCTGCTTCTTCTCATTAGCCTCTAGCTGATCAATCTTGGCCTGAGTCCTCTGGTCTTCTTGTGCACGGGCTTCGGTGATCCTGATCCACCTAGCTTGGCTTTCCTCCAGGTAATGCTCAGCCCTAGCTTTGTGAATCTTGGCCTCCTTACAGGCATTCTTCAAAACCAACTCTCCTGCTCTTGTTTTCCTTATGTAGTCATTTGTCCTTTCAATCTTGGTCAGATGCTCAGTCTTGAGTCTTTCCAATCTCTCAATGTCCAGACGACTTTCATTTCTCTCCCAGAGAGTCTTCTTCAGGGCTTCAGACAGCTGATTATTCCTCTCTTTCAGCTTTTCAAATCCCTCCAGGCTAACAGTTGCTGCAGGCGGTACTGTAAACACCCCAAATTTTCCCTCACCCATTCACACCATGGCTTGTGATACCCTCATATACATAATTTCAATCATAGCATCCCATATTGCATATTTGCTTCACTGCATTGTTTCAAAGTCATCTGCATCTAGGGTTTGTGATCTGAGCAATCCAGGAGCCACTTGAGCCACTCCAAAGGTCATCAATCACTTCAAAGGGGTCCATGTATGTTCAAGCATCATATTATATCCCCTCAAGTCAAGAATGGCAAAGAATCACAAGGACTGAGAAAGGCATGGAAGCAGAGCCAGGTTTGACTGCACAGATGACCTAGAATTAGGGTTTTGGTTTCAAAGGCCATAACTCCAAATTTTTTGGTCATTCTTGTTTCTATTGGTCTCTATATGTTACAAGGATCATGCATATCAATTTTCATGAAGAAATTCAATGGGGAAGGCATCTGATCAAGAGTTGACTTTTTGAGCAAGTCAGTGCAAAATCAGGGCATCTGAGGCCCCCAATGACCCAACCAAAGGGTGTTCTTCATCATTTTGATCATGTATGATCTTTATTTGATCATAGAGGATGTTATAAGTTCACAAAATTGAAGAATTTCAATCCATTTGCAAAGTTGACTTTTTGGGAAATGACTTGTATTGGAAACTTGCCATTTTGGGAAACTTTTTCAACCCTTGCTTTTTGATTCAAAAATGCTTCAAATGGGAAAACTTTGGTCATGAAAGTTGTAGAATGGATCATTCCCTTTTCAAAAAGTACAAGAACTTGTTCTAATTCATTTTGGATCAAAAGTTATGGCTTGTCAAAGTTGGCTAAAATCACATAATTTGAAGTTTTCCACCAAAGAGGCATTTTGCAAAATGGTATGATCAAGTGTTCAAAAGGCTTCAAATGTGTACAAACTCTTCACAACATGATCACATGACCTCTAAAGATCAGAATTGGCCCAAGAATATTGCATTTTGATGCCTTGAATCTCATGAATTTCCAAAGGGGGGCCAAACTTTGTGAAAATTGCAAAACATCTCATAAGTCTTGATCCACTTGCTGATTTATCTCATAAACAATTCCATGGTTCTCCCTATACTCAGCTGAGCCTAGACAAGCCAAAAAGCAAGTTGTACCATTGCCCATACCTCAAGTACAAGTCAAGTTGACATTTTGGCAACTTGCCCATACCAATCAACATAGGCCAGCACCCACTCCCTGACCTATCACACTCCTTTATGTGGATCATTTGCAAGCAAAAGCATAAGACACACAAGCCTAAAAGCTCCAAGAACACATCATTCTCATTCTTCACCTCATATGCAAAACCATTCGAAACTCATCACAGAAGCTTCAAACACACAAACAAACTTCACCATTGATCTCAACATGACTCACTGATCACAAACCAACCATTGAAACAGCCTGAAAGTCACTGAAATCAAAACACGATCATCACCCCTCACTGAACAGAACTTATGCAATCTCCCAAATCAGCCATCAACAAAAGCTTTGAAGCATTCCATTGAGCTCAGGGGGACCAGAGGAGTCAGTTTGCATAAGAAAAAGGCTCAGAAAGCTCCAGTTCGAAGAACTTCAGTTCAGGTATCCATCAAGAACAAATTTTCCAGAACTTCATTTACTTGTTATAAATTGATTCTACATGTTATCCTGATCATCATGATGTGTTTAAAAATGAAAATGGTGGAGTATTGAGTATGTATGAGTTGTCTGAAACTTTCTGCCCTAAATTTGTTTTGCTTCGATTTGCATGATTAATGAATGAAAAATGATTTTTGTTTGGGGGTTTTGATTCAGTGATGAGTGGGGTTTGATTCTGTGCAGAGAGATTTCATTTTTATGGAGTTTTAAGAGAGTTAGGTCAGAGGTCTCGCCGGAGAAGACGACCGGAAGTCTTCTCCGGCCACCTGAAGTCAATTAGGGTTAATCAGTGTCATTAATGTGAGTTTGAATGTGGAGCGTTGGATGGCTTGACCAGGGTTGACCCGCGCGTATTTGAATGGACAGGATGCATCTTTAGAAACCCTAATCCTCATTAACTTAATTTAATTCAGTTTAATTAATTTAAAATAGAAATTAGCTGAATTTGAATTGTGGCCATTAGATGTGGCGCGTAGTCAAGCTAGAATTCCTCAGGTTCAATCCAGACCTTTAGATGCGCATACTTTCATTTTATTCATTTTTATTTTCATTTGTTTTGCATTTATTTTCTTCATTTAATTTAAAATAGTAAAAAATGTTTAAAAATTCTGAAAATTTTTATCAAACCTTTTATTAATTTTCAGGACACAAAAATATTTTTATTTTTATTTTTTGCATCAAAAATTATTTTTAAATCATTTAAAAGTTTATTTTAAATTAATTAATGGAAATTAATTAATTAAAAATACTTTTAGGTATTTAAAAATCCCAAAAAAATTCAGAAAACATTTAAAAACATTTAGAAACATTGTCCAACTCTCAAACCAAATTTATTTTTTATTCTTGATGCCTTTGGATCATTTTCAATAGAATTAATTTCATTTTGAGGCAATATTTTGTGTCAAACTTCAAAAATTCATTTCTGCCTAACCATTGAGAGTTGGACAATGATTCTTCTTGCATTGCATCTTGTATAGCATGTAGTTTGTAGGATTAAATTGGCAGGAATTGATCTTGCATTTCCTATTTGTTTGGCATTTTTCTTGACAAGGTACCTTAAAACCCTAGCAATCTTAGGAAATTCATAACCCTCATTAGGTTAAGAGTTAGAACCCCTCCTTTGGGCAGTGAGTTTGTGTAGGTTTAGGGTTCCTTTGATTGCATTTTCAATTTTTTATCATGATGTTTGCTTCTGGTTTTGGATTTTGCTTTGTGTGTTGATCATAAACCCTAATTTATGCCTTCCTTTGCATCCATCTTCCATTTGTTTGCATACCATGACTTGCCATGACATTTTGTGATTCCATTTGATTCAGATGACATCTTAAGACATATTAGAATCATGTTTTATCATTGCATCTCACATTTGCCATGTTGTATGTCATTTGCATTCCATAACTTTTCATGTATGTTCATGGTTCTAAGCATGCTTCTCTTGCATCCATATGTTTGTATGATCATCCTCATGTCTTGCCTCATGTTTGCATCATCTCTTAGCATCATTAACATCATACTCATGCTTCTGGTTTTGATTTGCATCATCACATTTCATCTCATTTGTATTGTATTTCATTTCTTTACTAACTTTTCAGGTGGTAAGTTGTTTGAGAAGTGAATTTGCCTTCACTTCTCACATTCTCTTTTCATCTCTTTCAAAATTCATTTGCTGCATTTTGTATGTGTTTGGATTGAGCTTGATCATTCTTACTCATCTCACCTTCTTTCTTCAAGCAACTTGTCTTCTTAAGTGAAGCAAGTTGTTTTGCTTCCCTTTGCTCCTTTCATCTGCTTCCCTCCTTGGTGGTTCTTTGAAGATCTTTCTCTTAAACCTCACAGACCCTAGGAATGACCAAGCATGATAACAATTAGGGTTTTGATTAGTCCCCCACTTAGCTTTTACCTTTGTGTCTCTTTGAGTCTTCTCTTCTCATCTCATAATCAGGGACTAAACCCTAAAGGCTTTAAGGCTTTGTGATTAAGCTTATGCCTGCATCCTTCTATTAGGATGGAGTGTAAAACTTTAATCCTAAGTGTTAAACCCTTAATGTGTTTAAATCCTTTAATCAATTCACTTAATAACCATCAAGATATCAAGCTTGTAACTTGGGCCTTGCATTAGGGTTTTAATTCTTCCTTAATTGGTTAAGAAGGACTAACCCTAGTGTTAATGGACAAGTCCCCCTCAAGTTGTCTTACAAATCATAAAAAATCACTTCTTCATCATATCATTAACTAAAATCCACTTTAATAAAGGCTTTGTTTTGTCATGAGGTTAATCCTTAATCATGGATTAAGTTGAGGAGCTTTCCTCAGCTTAAACATTCTCATATATTATCCTTCTATTTGGATGGTGTAATGAGTCTGTTTAATCCCTGATTATGGCTTAATCTCATTACTCAACACTAAACAAAAAACAACAAAAACATCTAAGTAATCACAAGTAGGTTAATGATCCTAATCCTACACCTTGGTGATTAAGTGTGAGATGCTGACTTCACACTTAAGGTATCCTCATTACCCCTAATCAGAGGGAAGATGTGACGAGTTTACTAACCCATTGGTTTAGGCTTAAGCTCATTAACTTATGACAAACTTTCAAAAGCAATAAAAGACTGAAAACATCAAAAAACAAACAATAATCGTCTCCTCCGGGATTCTTTTCTCACCTCATTCACTCACAAACGAGAACTTGCTTCTTCCGTCTAATGCAAGACAGTTAGCACCTGAGCCAGACAGGTCATACACTTGAGCATAGACAAGCAAGCAGTTCACAAGTCAATTTACCTTTCAGTCTCTTTGGGTCGAACTACGGTGTTCTGACTTCCTCATTGCACGAGAGGATACGTAGGCATAACTTAACAGTTATCGAACAAAAGTCTCTGTATTCCCCCCTTCCAGCTTCATTCTTTTAAGCCTCATAGTCTTGAGCATTTCATATTTGTTCTTACACTGACACTTCTTTTATACACTTCCCTCTTCTTTTACACTGACACTTGTACTCTCTTCCAGCTTTGATACACAAATTTCACTGACACTACCCCTTTTGAGCACAAATCTTTTAAGCGTGGATCCCGTCGAGTACGACGGACAATCTGGGTGCTAATACCTTCCCAGGTTGTAACCAACCCCATTTCTCAGTCTCTCTGGTTCGCAATCGTCTTATCCATATCTTTCTAGGTCTATGCAGCATTACCTTTCCTCTGGGATAAAAATGCCTAGCTGGCGACTCTTGTCTTTCTGAGTTCACCCCTGTGTGTTCTCATTCCTCTTTCGCCGACCGTTCGCGTCTGTACCCCTCTTGGCCCTGTGTCATTTCGGTCGGAGCGATAGCTTGGCGACTCTACTGGGGACCCTTATACTGTAACCAGGGCTTCTGGTTCTTTTTGTGGGTTCCTCCTAGCGCTTGTTTGATTTGTGTTTACTGGGGTGTTATGTGCTAATTGTGTTTATATAGTTGCTTTATTTATTGCTTTATGTACAGTTATTTATTGCTTTCTTTACAGCTTTATATATCATACTGTCATACTGTCATCTGGCTGGATCTGGTTTTTGTTTTGGTGGGTGGGGTTCTACTGAGAGTTTGAGGTCCTATACCTGGGACCTGAGTGACACCTAGGCTAGAGTGGTTCATGTTCTTTCCCATTCCATTTCGGTCTGGTGCGGGAATATGAAACACGGTTCAGATGTGGGTTTCTTCTTGAGAACTCTGTGCTACAGATTTCCTGTAGTGCTAGGGCTATCTGGGAAGCCTGCTAAGTCTGGATGACCTTTATTATTGACCTTCAGAAACTGAGGTGAATTAGAGGAGGATATTTTATGGTTATTGTAAACACTGTACCTCCGGGTTAGAAGTGTTTACACTTATCATAACTGATCCAAGTCTGAGGATCCTTGTTTTAGAACTTTACCTGTGAGGGGGTTGGGCTGTTTACAGGTTTGCAGGTACCATTGGCCACATCATACCCTGATACTTGTTTTGTTTAAGAGTACTTCATTTTGGACAGTTCTTGTGATTTAACCCTGGACATGTGACTCTTTATTTGAGTCCCCCACCTTGGTTACTGGACTTCCGAAGCTCCATCTGGACTTCTTAAACATATATGGTCCTTTTATATCAAGGAAGATAATCAGATCCAGCTTGATCACAAACCCTTACATATCATTTGCATACATTATCATTTTATCAGTTAACATTTGCTTATTTGTTTTTCAGGGTATCCACATTTCATTTGGCTTGGTTTTGACCCCTTTATCTACATAGACCCCTGTTCATCAGCTATCTTCATCGGTGGTTTGCTTCAGTACCTCCATCATCATCCTCAGCCTATCAGTGGCTCATCACTAGTATCATTCTTCATCATCAGCATCTGTTTTCAGCTCTTCATCAGCAGTCATGGCACCCAAGAAGAGCAACATTTCATACCATTTCTTTGAGCCTGTGCTGGCTGGCATCAGGCAAGTCCAGACACTTATCACTCCAGACCATATCCCTTTATTCAGAGAGCATTATAGAGGCATCCTTGATATGGTTATGGACTTAGACCCTTCTCAGAGGAGCTTGATCCACACTTGCCTACAGTTCTATGATCCTCCTTTGAGATGCTTCACTTTCCAGAATTTTCAGTTGGGACCCCTGTTGGAGGAGTTTTCATCACTGATTGGAGTACCTGTCGGGGGTGGTATCCCCTTCAACCCAGAGATGGCTTCTCCCAGCAATGAAGAAGTGGCAAAAGCATTGTATTTGGAACCTATTTTGATTGAGCAGAACATGACAACAAAGGCGGGAATTCCTGGCCTACACTTGGACTTCTTGACTTCTCAGGCCATCCTGAAGGCCTCCTTGGGAGAATGGAAGGCAGTTTGTGCTTTGTTAGCCCTCAGTATATATGGGGTCATACTTTTTGCAGATGAGCCTAAGTTTATCAGCAAGAATGCCATTCATCTGTTCCTTCTGAGGAACCCAGTAACCACATTGCTGGGAGATTTCTATTATTCTGTTCATCAGAGGAATGAGAAGCAGAGAGGGAGATTGGTGAGATGCTGTGCTCCTCTATTTCATACCTGGCTGCTCAAACACTTGCCCAAGACTGATGCTTTCCTGAATCCTCACCAACAGAAGAATTGGGCTAGAAGACTCATATCTTTGACTGCAGATGACATCAGATGGTGCACCCAGAGCACCAAAGGGAGGGACATAATTACTAGTTGTAGGCAGTTCCCCAATGTACCTCTGGTAGGAGTGAAGGGTTGTATCAATTACAATCCTTTGCTGTTCAAGAGACAGTTAGGCTATGCTTTGGTTCACCCTCTTAGAGTACAAGACTTGGCTGAAACCTTGTACTGTGAGATAAAACCTAATCTAGCTATTGTCAGACAGGCATCCTGGGCTTGGGACAACATCCAGACCAAGGGGATGGCCATTCTTGGGAGATGCAACAATGTGGCTTCAGCTCAGTATTATGAATGGTCCCATGCTAGGGCTCAAATTTCTGGGATGCCCTTCACCATTGAGGATGCACCTGGACTATCCACAGCACCACCTCCAGCCACTGTCAGCCTGGAAGAATTTGAGAAGCTGAAGGAGAGGAATGAGAATCTGTCTCAAGCTCTGCAGAAGACCCTCTGGGAGAGGAGTGATGGTCGTCTAGACATTGAGAGGTTAGAAAAGCTTAAGGTGGAGCATCTAGCCAGGATTGAGAAATCAGAGGACTACATTAAGAAATCAAGAGCTGGCGAGCAAATTTTAAAGAATGCCTATAAAGAGGCCCAGTTTCAGAAGGCTAGGACTGATCTTTATCTGAAAGAAAGTCAAGCTAGGTGGGTCAGGATCACTGAAGCTCGCACCCAAGAAGATAAGAGAACTCAAGACAGAATTGAGCAGTTGGAGGCAAATGAAAAGAAGCAACAGGAGGCTCTCCTAGCAGCCCAGAAGGAAATCTCAGAATTGAAGCTTAGGGCTGGTGTAAAGAGGTCAAAGGACCAGGACAGGCACAAGAAGCTGACCACTGCTATTACCACCAGAAACCTTCTCATCAGAAGCATCACAGAGCATCCAGCTGATCCTGTATCTGAAGCACTTCTGAAAGAGGTTAAGGAGGATGAGTTTGGCTTAGATGTTTGATCACTTTACTTATTGCTATTTCCATTTGATGTACTTTTCTTTTTATTGTATTTTGACCCTTCAGGGGCACGTGTTGTAAAAGCAGACTATGTATTATTCACCCTTTGTAATATATTTGTTAGTTTGTTTCACTGAGTTCTCTTTCTCTCAAGCAACATCAAAGCATCTTCCTTAGGGTCTGGAAAGGTCAAAACCAAGTGCCAAGCCGGATACCTTGGAAACAGATAAGCATACTGCATTACATGCTAACCTTTGTTTTGTTTTGTAGGTTTTGTTTTGATTGTTACTAACTCTGTTGTCAGTTCAGGAATTATTGTTCGTTGTCGGGTGTTCCCTCTCAACCGTCCACACAGATATCCTACTCGCAACAATCTTCCTGGTATCCAGATGGACCAAGTACAGCAAGATCTGACAGAGGTCAGAACCCAGATGGCTAACGAAAGGCTGGAGATGAGAAACCAAATGACCCAGTTCATGGAAGTAATGAATGGCTTGGCTCAAAGCCAAGAAAGATTGAGGGCATTGGTAGAGAGACAAACTCCAGAGGAACCTCCCCTGGGAACTGGAGGGACAAGTAACAATGAAAGGGTTCAGCCTCATGTTAACCCACCAGTATACGGGCCTCATCTGCATCCGGAAGTCAACATCCCGGGTATTGTGCAAGGAAATACAACGGGAGGAAGAGTCTTACAAGAAGACCCCCAAGAAGAGCAGTTTACTGTGATGGGAGCTGGGGATGAAGCCTATGATAAGAGGCTTGATGAAATTGCTGAGAAGTTGAGATCTTTGGAGTCTCAAAATTCCCTGGGCTTTGATGTCATGAATATGGGGTTAGTGGATGGGGTAAGAATCCCTCACAAGTTTAAACCCCCGTGTTTCGAGAAGTACAATGGAACTTCCTGTCCACGAACCCACCTGCAGTATTTTCTGGGAAGACTTAAGGCATACACCATGGATAAAAAACTGTGGATGTTTTACTTTGAAGACAGTTTGACTGGGGCTTCAAGGGAGTGGTACTCTCACTTGACCAGAGCTACTATCAGGTGTTGGAAGGATCTAGCTGAGGCCTTCATCAGACAATACCAATACAATCTGGACATGGCTCCTAACAGGACTCTATTGATGGGAATGTCTCAATCATCCAGAGAAAGCTTCAGGGAATATGCCCAGAGGTGGAGACAGCTTGCTGCTGCTGTCCAGCCACCCATGTCGGAAAGAGAAATGGCCGACATGTTCATGAACACGCTGCAAGGAACATATATTGATAGGCTAGCTGCCTTTTCTTCCACCAGCTTCGCTGACGTAGTCATAGATGGAGAAAGAATTGAAAGCCTTCTGAAGATGGGTAAGATTACTGATAATGGTGCAAGTTTGTCGAGTAATCCTAGGAAGCCTTTTGTGGGACCTAGAAGAACCGGTGAGACTAATGCTATTCATGCCAACAGGGGCAGACCTCAGTATGTTCATAGGTCAGTGGCAGCTGTCACAATTCCAGCTCCAATTCCTCAAAAACCAGCATATCAACCACAACAACCACCACATTATCAGCAACAAGTTCAGTATCCGCCACAAAGAAATTACAACAACAACAACAACAACAGCAATCAACAACAAAGACCCTTCCAACAAAGACCATCACAGGCAAATAGGGTGATTTACCCTATCCATATGCCTTATGCCGCTTTATTGCCACAACTCCTGAAGCTCAACTTGGTTGAGTTAAGGACATTGGCACCTCCAGATCCTGCCAGTCTTCCAAGAAATTATGATGTCAACGCCAGGTGTGCTTTTCATTCTAATGCACCAGGCCACAGTACTGAGAAATGCAGGGCTTTACAAATGAAGGTACAGGATTTGGTGGATTCTAAAGCTCTAAACTTTGCACCCCCGCCAAATGTCAGCAAGAATCCCATGCCCAATCATGGAGGACCAAGAATTAATGCCATTGAGGAAAATAAGCCATCTTTCTTAATCACCGGTGTTGGGCAGATTCGGACACCTCTGGTAGAAATTAAAGCTCAGCTCCTAGAATGTCAGATGTTCCCCGGGTGTGAGCTCGGCTGTGGTTATTGCAACATTTCGGTCAATGGGTGTGATAATTTGAGAAGCGACATAGATGGTCTTATCAAAAGTGGTATACTTCAGATCACAACATCAGTTCCTACAAATCCAGTAATCCCTTTGGCAATAATTCCTGACTCTTCTACAAATGCAACAACAATCATTCCGAACAATTCATCAATATCATCAACCATGACTGCATCCATCACTTCAGCAAACCAGATGTCAACAACCATTTCTTCTACAACATCAGCACCCCTTTATTCAGAATCTTCTACAACGCCAACAGACATCTCAGCAGTCACTATTTATTATAATCCAGCATATGTTCCTCCAAATAACAACTTTCAACAACAAACAGTGGCATCTCCTGCCAGGTCACCAGTCACCATCTACTACGATCCGCACACCATTTCAGCACCCTCCTCTCTAGCAGTCGGTCCAGTTACCATCACGGTGCCTGGACCCGTCCCATATGAAAGCAGTAATGCCATCCCTTGGCATTATGGCTCTGACCTTTACTGCAACGGGGAGAAAATCACTTTGGACTCTTCAACTTCTTCTCCATAAATTGATAATGTTGGGGGAGGCGGAGGCTTCACTCGAAGCGGACGCCTTTTTGCCTCACAATTACAAAGACCTAATGCTGAAGCAGAAGCTGCTACCAAAGCAAAAGGAAAGAGTGTGGTGGTTGAAGAGCCAGCTATCAAAGAAACTCAGAAGACGTCTTTTAAACAGGATGTAGACGAGTTTATGAGAATTATAAAAAGAAGTGATTACAAGGTGGTGGATCAGCTTCACCAAACTCCCTCAAAGATCTCCATATTATCCCTGTTGATGTGTTCTGAAGCTCACCGGAATGCATTATTAAAAGTCCTGCACGTAGCATACGTGCCAGAGGAGATCACAGTTAATCAGCTAGAAACCGTGGTAGCAAATGTCAACACCAGCCATGGATTGGGTTTCACCAATGCTGATCTGACAACTGAGGGACGTAACCACAACAAGGCTTTACACATCACTCTAGAATGCAAGGGTGCTGTTCTATCACATGTACTGGTAGACACTGGGTCTTCACTCAATGTTTTACCAAAGAAAGCCTTGGTGAAGCTGGAGTACGATGGCTTGGCATTGCGTCCAAGTAATTTGGTGGTGTGAGCATTTGATGGCTCTAAAAGATCAGTACTAGGAGAGATTGATCTGCCTGTGATGATTGGCCCGCAGACCTTTAAAATTACCTTCTATGTGATGGACATTCAGCCGGCCTACAGCTGTTTGTTGGGTAGACCTTGGATCCATGCCGCTGGCGCAGTTACGTCTACCCTTCACCAGAAGCTGAAATTCGAGTGGGAAGGCCAGATTATCACTATCTGTGGTTAAGAAGATATCTTTGTTAGCCATCTGGCTACGTACAAATACATTGAGATGGATGGAGAAATCCATGAAACAATGAGCCAGGGATTTGAGGCCCTGAACATTAATGAAGCATCTGCTGTACTAGGAACCTCCATAACATCTTATCAGCAAGCCAGGAAGGTTGTTGAAGAGGGGACTGCCCAAGGCTGGGGCAAGCTGCTGCCCGTGGAGAAGAAGGAGGACAGATTTGGGTTGGGTTACAAACTAACTCAACGAGATCAATCAGAGGCTTCCAAGAAGCCCAATTTTGTCAGCGGGGGGATGCTCACCCCAGATGCAGTGAACAACTTGGAAGATGAGTCGGAAGATGAGCGCAACCTGGAGAACTGGATACGTCCAAGGACCCCGGGGAGCCATATCTCAAACTGGTCTTCCCAGGAAATTATAAGGGTTACTCCTGCAGAGTAATTATTATTTCTTGTATATTTTAAGCATGCATCAATTCTTGCATCTTGCCCAAGATGTCAAGACTCATTTTGTAATCGGGCCATCTTGTAATTTTGTGCAAACAGATCAATCAATGAATATCGGACATCTTTTGCAAATGAGTCTTTTTCTTTTCCGCTCACTGTTTTTCATTTTTTCTTTTTGTACAAAAATAAAATGGCAATGTTTTCCAAAATGATAACTTATTTTCACATTTTCTAAACAAAGATTAAAATTGATCACTAAAATGAACAATCTAAACCCTTACAGAGAGTGCCTTTCAGACTGCACCGACAACAGCACAGCTATGGCTTCGTATGACTTTGACAATCCAATCAATCAAGCTGATGAAGGGGTTGAAGAAGATTATGAGCTTCCTAAAGAGCTAGCCAGGTTGTTAAGGCAAGAGGAGAAGGTTATCACTCCTCATCAGGAGGAGATCGAAACGATTAATCTTGGTATGGATGAAGATGCGAAAGAGGTTAAGATCGGGGCCTGTTTACAAGACTCAGTGAAAGAACAACTGATTGAGATGCTTCGGGAGTATGTGGATGTGTTTTCTTGGTCTTACCAAGATATGCCAGGGTTGGATACCGATATTGTCTTACCAAGATATGCCAGGGTTGGTCTTACCAAGCTGCCTTTAAAAGAAGACTGCCCACCAGTCAAACAGAAACTACGCCGTACTCGCCCAGACATGGCAATGAAGATCAAGGAAGAGGTACAAAAGCAGTGGGACGCCGGGTTCCTTGCTGTGACTAGTTATCCTCCGTGGGTTGCTAATATTGTACCTGTGCCTATGAAAGACGAGGATGTGTGTGGATTACCGGGATCTGAACAGAGCCAGCCCGAAGGATGATTTCCCTTTACCTCACATTGATGTATTGGTTGATAATACGGCTCAGTTCTCGGTGTTCTCCTTCATGGATGGATTTTCAGTATACAATCAGATCAAGATGTCACCTGAAGACATGGAGAAGACAACTTTCATCACACCCTGGGGCACATTCTGTTATAAGGTGATGCCATTCGGACTGAAGAATGCTGGTGCAACCTATCAACGGGCTATGGTAACACTATTCCACGATATGATCCATAAAGAAATCGAATGTTATGTGGATGACATGATTGCCAAGTCCCTCACTGAAGAAGACCACCTGGTAAATCTGTTGAAGTTATTCAAGCGTCTGAGGAAGTACCAACTGAAGTTAAATCCCAACAAATTCACATTCGGGGTACGATCCGGTAAGCTGCTGGGATTTATTGTAAGTGAGAAAGGGATTGAAGTGGACCCTGATAAAGTCAAAGCCATTCAAGAGATGCCTGCACCGAAGACTGAAAAAGAAGTTCGGGGGTTTCTAGGTAGATTGAACTACATTTCACGGTTCATATCTCACCTTACAACAACCTGTGAACCCTTATTCAAGCTGTTAAGAAAAGAACAAACAGTCAGGTGGAATGAAGACTGCCAAAAGGCTTTTGACAAAATCAAGGAATACTTACAAGAGCCTCCGATCCTTATGCCTCCAGTCGAAGGAAGACCTCTAATTATGTACTTGACAGTATTAGAAGAGTCAATGGGGTGTGTGTTGGGTCAGCATGACGAGTCTGGTCGAAATGAGTATGCAATTTACTACCTAAGCAAAAAGTTTACCGACTGTGAACAACGTTATTCACTGCTCGAGAAAACTTGCTGTGCTTTAGCGTGGGCTGCTCGCCGACTGAGACAGTATATGTTGACCCACACTACTTTATTGATCTCCAAGATGGACCCAGTTAAGTACATTTTTGAGAAGCCAACACTTACCGGACGGGTTGCAAGATGGCAAATGATCCTCACAGAATATGACATCCAATACACATCTCAGAAAGCCATCAAGGGCAGTGTATTGTCTGAGTATCTCGCTGAGCAACCCATTGATGATTACCAGCCTATGAGATTTGACTTCCCTGATGAAGACATCATTTTCATAAAAGCAAAAGATCATGAAGAGCCTGTTCACACTGAAGGGCCTGACCCAGAAGAAGAATGGACTATGATGTTTGACGGGGCTGTTAATATGAATGGTCGTGGTGTTGGTGCAGTACTCATTACACCTAAAGGAGTTCACATGCCTTTCTCGGCAAAGCTCACCTTTAACTGCACTAACAACGAAGCTGAATACGAAGCTTGTATTATGGGTCTTGAGGAATCCATTGACCTCAGGATCAAGACTTTGACTGTGTTCGGAGATTCAGCTTTGGTAATCAATCAAACCAACGGCAAATGGTACACACACCAGGATCATCTGATACCTTACAGGGATTATACAAGGAGGTTATTGACTTTCTTTACAACGGTCAAGCTTGAGTATATCCCTCGGGACGAGAATCAGTTTGCAGATGCTCTTGACACCATTTCATCCATGATCAAAGTTCAAGCTGCCAACTTTGTGCCTCGGATTTCAGTGTCCAGACTCGACAGACCAGCATATGTATTCTCAGCAGATGTTGTTAAGGATGATAAGCCTTGGTTCCACGACATTAAGTGCTTCTTGGAGGATTAAACATACCCACCTGGGGCATATTACAATGATAAGAAGACATTAAGAAGGCTATCTGGTAGTTTCTTCCTGAATACTGATGGCTCCCTGTACAAGAGAAACTTTGATATGGTACTTCTCAGGTGCGTTGATAGAACAGAAGCAGACTTGTTGATGCACGAAGTGCACGAAGGATCCTTTGGTACCCAGGTAGGAGGGAATGCCATGGCTAAAAAGTTTCTAAGATCAGGATATTACTGGATCACAATGGACGCCGACTGTTGTGCCTATGCCAAAAAATGCCAAATTTTTGTGGATAAAGTGCATGTGCTTCCCAATCCTTTGAATGTGATGTCTTCACCCTGGCCCTTTGCCATGTGGGGCATTGACATGATTGGCAAGATTGAACCGACTGCTTCGAATGGCCACAAATTCATCCTGGTTGCCATTGACTATTTCACCAAGTGGGTTGAAGCGGCTTCATTGGAAAATGTCACAAGGCAAGTGGTAACCCGATTTCTGAAGAGAGATATCATCTGTCGGTATGGAGTTCCCGAGCGAATCATTACTGATAATGGTTCCAACTTGAACAACAAAATGATGGCAGAACTGTGTCGGGACTTCAAGATCCAACACCACAATTCTTCTCCTTACAGGCCAAAGATGAATGGCGCTGTAGAGGCAGCTAACAAGAATATCAAGAAGATTGTACAGAAGATGGTGGTCACCTACAAAGACTGGCACGAAATGCTACCATTTGCTTTGCATAGGTACCGTACGTCAATCAGGACATCCACTGGGCCAACACCGTATCAACTTATTTATGGTATGAAGGCAGTCCTGCCTGTTGAAGTTGAACTACCCTCCTTGCGGGTAATAATGGATGTTAAGCTGAACGAAGCAGAGTGGGTCTGGTCCCGATACAAACAACTGAGTCTGATTGAAGAGAAGAGATTGGCTGCAATCTGTCATGGGCAGCTGCATCAGAAAAGAATGAAGAAAGCCTTCGATCAGAAAGTCAAGCTCCGAGAGTACCAAGTAGGAGATCTTGTGCTGAAAAGACTCCACCCTCCTCATACAGACCACAGGGGCAAGTGGACTCCGAACTATGAAGGGCCATTCGTAGTAAAGAAAGTTTTCTATGGTGGAGCACTCATGCTCAGCACTATGGATGGTGAAGACTTCCCGTCCCCTGTGAATTTTAGATGCAGTTAAAAAATACTTCGCATAAAAATGACCCGCTGGACATGAAAAAAGAATGTAAGTCCAGGCAAAAATAGGGCATCCCGGCGAGTCAAAAACAGAATAAAAGACTCGGGAAAAACTAAGGGAAAATATACAAAAAAAATGTACACCCGCTGAGTTGAAAAGCCGCATTGGACAACTCAGGCAAAAATGGGTATCCCGATGGATCGAAAACCCGAAAAGGCGATCCATGCAAAAATAAGGGAATAAGCGAACAACTGCATTCTGAATTCGTCTATATCACCTACAACTCGGTAAACCTCGAAAGGATCAAGCTTCTGTCAGAATCAGCCTTCTTCAGAAAGCAAGACGAGAAGAACGTCAAAAGTCATACGAGTCATAACAAAGGGAAGCTCCTCGAAGCGTCGTCAACATTGCCAATATCTTTTATTTCTCCATTTGTAACAATCTCCTCATTTTAGGGCATTTGTTTCTTTGACTGTATCTTGCCGATTCAGGGCACATGAACTAATAAAATCAGATTTTTCAGTCATGTTTCGTCTCGTACACTTTATTTTCATTTGCAAAATGTCTGATGTCCTTAAAGATACTGATTGCATAAATGCAGATGCTTTTCTTCTAAAAAAAAATAATAATAAATACGTGCTTGCAGGAAATATATTTACTCCCGGGAGTGTCTGAACTCCTATGACGGAATCTGGTAAGGGATACCTCGGGGTTACTTGTGCGTTTCTCTGACTTTTCAGGATTGCAGGCATTCGAAGCACAACATGGGGCATGAAAGCTTCATCCCAGCAAGTTGGCAGATCATTTTCTACTCAGTCCTAACACCGGAGGTGCTTTCTCCCCTGCTGAGTTGCCATTCATTATTCCTCCCCAGCCGAGTACAAAAACCGGGAACCATCTCCCCACAGAGTTTCAAGCCTCTATCCAGAAGTGCAACGCGCGAAGAACTCACAACAGAGTGAAGAAAGCTTCTACAAAACCCGGCTGGGTCCCTCATTACCAAAGATAGGTCTATCAATGACCTATATCACCAAGCAGAGTCCCATATGCCAGATCTACCAATGATCTCATCCCCAGCTGGGATGTTCACTTCAAGCAGATCAACCGGAGATCTTCGCAACAACGGGATCCTAATCCCGAATCGGTGTTTTTGCATAATCATGGCATTAAGCATCATATTTTCCCATAGAGCATAGCATTCCGTCTAATATGGAGCATTACGGCAAAAAAAATCAAACATATTGCATAATCACAAGTCAGGTTCGAACCAGTCACCTGCGAGTCCCTAGTACCTCATCAACAATGCACCCAGTACATCCCTCTTCTTTTAAAAAAAAAAAAAAAAAAACGGGGCGGGGGAGAGAGAGAGTATGAAACCCCAACCACATTTTTCATTCTTTCTTTCTTTCGTTTTCACCTCTCATTCACATTGTTAGGAAAAGCCATATCCTTCGCTTTCCCACATATCTCTATCTCCAATGGCTTCCTTAGTTTCTTCAGGTTTAAATGCAGAAGCTCCCGAATTTCGCCCAAGCAACCAAGTGCAAAAACTTCACCCTTCATACCTCACTTTCGCTCCTCTTAGACATCAGCCTTCTTACCCTTTCCTCTATTACTACTACCCCACTGCAACAAAACATCATTTTCATTCATCGACATACTTTTCCTTTTGCATTCACCCAAAACCCACCACCGCAACCCCCTTTTTTCCTCCATCTAGCGGTGTGAAAAAAAGAAATAGCTGTGGAGGCGGCATCTACAGAGGGAAATAGTGACGGAGATATGAAAGGTCGTCGTTCTCATGGATTGAGAATCCCAAGGCTTGTGTGGAGGAAGAAAGCAGTAGATGTTGCTCAAAAAGAACATGTTACTATTCATGAACAACTACACTCTAGGGTTTCCACCGACCGGAAAAATAAAGGAAGTAGTTTTACTGTGGTTCCCATTCGTCCTGATGGAGATGAAACAACTGTTATGATTAAAAACATTCCTAGCAAATACAATCGAGATATGATAGTGAAGTACTTGGAGAACTATTGCATGGTTGAAAATGCAAAAGATCGAGAAAATGGAGTAGAGAACACTTTCTCCTTTGATCTTGTCTATTTACCGATAGATTTCCGAACTGGGCTGAACAAAGGATATGCCTTTGAAAATTTCATCAAGGCTAGGGCAGCTTGCCTAGAATGACATCATTGCTGCAGAAAATCTGAAGCCAGTCAGTCTTTTGTTTCAGCAGGCAATTCTGATTCGCCTTCTAAGAGGTTTTTGCTGCTGAAAAGGCCACGAAGGATTTAGGATACTATCTTGTTGTGGCAACACTGGATAAAATAAAAGAGGAGATTTTATTCGGGTCATATTTCGCACTCTGATATGTAGTTATGTTTTCGCATAGCCAAACACTAGTATTGGGTATCATGATGAATGCAGACATTTTGTTACAGAATCCCATGCACGTTCCATTGCGCCCCGAAAATGCACCAAAAGATTTCCGCCCGAATCATTATCAGTAACAGATACTTCTTGACACCCGTCCGTGTCATGCCCCCAGCAAAAAGCCAAAGCGTCCTCTTTGCACTCACAGATACATACATACACAATTCCTTGACACCGTCCGTGTCACCTTCCCCAGCATAGTCAGCCGAACACTTTGTATATCAGATACTTGTTTATACTATACTTTTATCCTTTTGACACTCGTCCGTGTCATTCTCTCCAGCAAGTTAAACACTCATCCGTACACCACTCATGCTTATTACTCATGTTTCACTCATACAGATACTCGTTCGTATTTTGTATACACCCCTTATACATCCTCAGATCCAACACTCGTCCGTGTTTTTTGTTAACCAGTTGATACTCGTCCGTATCATCATCTCTGAACATGTGTCAGGCGTTTGTTTCTACTTATACTCATCCGTATCATAGTCTTAAGGATGCTCGTCCGCATCTTTACACAGTACCCAAACACTTATACCTTTCCTTCCTTGGATGTAGACACTCGTCTGTGTTTACTTTTCCCCAGCGAAGTCCCCAGCAAAACTTGTTAAATTACTTCCCTTCTATCCGGCATTCGTCCTATGTCGCGATATTTTCGGCAGCCGTACCCTGCCAGGTGATCGTCCTTCACCTTTGGATGACCGTCCCTCATCCTTTCCCCAGCGGAGTCTTTATTCATTAGAACCCCTTTTCTATCCGACATTCGTCCAATGTCGTGATATTGAGAGCAGTCGTCCCCTGCTAGGTGATCGTCCTTCACCTCTTGATGATCGCCCTTCATCATGCTCGTCCGACCTTTTATCCGACATTCGTCCTATGTCGTGATTTTTAGCAGCCGTACCCTGCTAGGTGATCGTCCTTCACCTTTTGATGATCGTCCTTCATCATTTTATCCGATGGCCGTCCCCATCGTTGATCTTGTTATCTGACATTTGTCCTATGTCATGATAAACCTTGAGAGCAGCCGTCCCCTGCTAGGTGATCGTCCTTCACCTCTTGATGATCGTCCTTCATCATGCTCATCCGATGGCCGTCCCCATCGTTGACCTTTTATCCGGCATTCGTCCTATGTCGCGATATTTTCGGCAGCCGTACCCTACCAGGTGATCGTCCTTCACCTTAGATGACTGTCCTTCATCTTATCCCCAACAGAGCAGCCGTCCCCTGCTAGGTGATCGTCCTTCACCTTTGATGACCGTCCCTCATCATTTATTTCATTTATTCTTTAACTCGACGGCCGTCCCCGTCGTGGTCCCTTTTCCTTTTCCTGGTGATCGTCCTTCATCAGTTTAGCCCGATGGTCGTCCCCATCGTTGTTTACATTACTTTATGAACTTGATGGCCATCCCCATCATTTTTACTAATCCCCAGAGAATCTTATAGCTTTACATGATGGCCGTCCCTATCATAATCTCTCATATCCCCAGCATGTCGGCCGTCCCCGTCATTACTTCGATCCCCAGCAGTCGTCCTCTGCTCGACGGTTGTCCTCCGTCGCCCACACTTTATAATATACTTTATTTTACTTTTACAATCTATATCCCTTTTCTTCTTCATTCTGTGAGTGCAAACTTTGCCAAGCCATAACTTGAGTTCCATAATGAATTAGAACTTGTTCTTGTACTTTCTCGTCCATGGTATAAGCCTTGAGTCTCCCTAAGAAGGATTGCAGATGGGTACGCGGGCAGGAGGTACCATTATATTTTTCAAAGCATGGGGGTTTTAATTTGTGGGGAATCCTCACCCCATCTACCAGCCCCATATCCATTACGTCAAAGCCTAAAGAATTCTGGGATTCCAAAGACCTCAGTTTTTCAGCAATCTCATCCAGCCTTCTGTCATACACCTCATCCCCAACCCCAATAACTGTGAACTGCTCTTCCTGAGGATCTTCTTGCAAAATCCTGCCTCCAGCAGTGTTTCCTTGAGCATTTCTTAGGGCATTAGTACCTGGGTTCAAATGGGGCCCAAACTCTGGTGGGTCGATGCGAGGCTGCCCGCGTTCATTATTGCTGGTTCCTCCTATTCCAAGGTGAGGCTCTTCAGGTGTCTGCCTTTCCACCAGCTCTCTCAGCATTTCCTGGCTCTGTGTTAAGCCAGTTATCACAGCCATAAACTGGGACATTTGGTTTCTCATTTTAACCGTTTCGTTTGCCATTTGATTTCTTACTTCATTCAGGTCCTGTTGTACCTGATCCATTTGAATTCCTGGAAGGTTGTTTCGCGTTGGGTACCAGTGCGTTCGGTTGACAGGGAACACTCTGCGACGAGCAATGTTTCCTGAAACCACAACAAAGTGAGAAACAAAATAACAAACAAAAACCTACAAAACAAAGAAAATGTTAGTATGCAATGCAATATGCTTATTTGTCTTCCAAGGTATCCGGTTTGGTTCTTGGTTTTGACCTTTCCAGACTTCGAGGAGATGCTTGATGATGTTGAGAGAAAGCCCATCAAAATAAAACAAACTGATATATTACCAATGATGAAAATACATAGTCTGTTTACAATACATGCCCATGGTGGGTCAAAAAGACAACAACCAAAAGAAAAAAAGTACATCAAAAGAAAAGAAATACAAGCAAAAGGAATCAGTCATCCAATCCAAATTCATCTTCCCTGACTTCCTTCAGGAGGGCCTCCGTCACTGGACCAGCTGGGCGCCCTGTAATAGTCCTAATAAGGAGGTTCCTGGTAGCAATGGCATTGGTCAGCTTCTTATGCCTGTCCTGATCCTTTGATCTCTTTAACCCCGTCCAGAGTTTCAATTCTGATATCTCCTTCTGAGTTGCCAACAAAGCTTTCTGTTGCTTCTTCTCATTAGCCTCTAGCTGATCAATCTTGGCCTGAGTCCTCTGGTCTTCTTGTGCACGGGCTTCGGTGATCCTGATCCACCTAGCTTGGCTTTCCTCCAGGTAATGCTCAGCCCTAGCTTTGTGAATCTTGGCCTCCTTACAGGCATTCTTCAAAACCAACTCTCCTGCTCTTCCTTTCCTTATGTAATCATTTGTCCTTTCAATCTTGGTCAGATGCTCAGTCTTGAGTCTTTCCAATCTCTCAATGTCCAGACGACTTTCATTTCTCTCCCAGAGAGTCTTCTTCAGGGCTTCAGACAGCTGATTATTCCTCTCTTTCAGCTTTTCAAATTCCTCCAGGCTAACAGTTGCTGCAGGCGGTACTGTAAACACCCCAAATTTGCCCTCACCCATTCACACCATGGCTTGTGATACCCTCATATACATAATTTCAATCATAGCATCCCATATTGCATATTTGCTTCACTGCATTGTTTCAAAGTCATCTGCATCTAGGGTTTGTGATCTGAGCAATCCAGGAGCCACTTGAGCCACTCCAAAGGTCATCAATCACTTCAAAGGGGTCCATGTATGTTCAAGCATCATATTATATCCCCTCAAAGTCAAGAATGGCAAAGAATCAAAAGGACTGAGAAAGGCATGGAAGCAGAGCCAGGTTTGACGGCACAGATGACCTAGAATTAGGGTTTTGGTTTCAAAGGCCATAACTCCAAATTTTTTGGTCATTCTTGTTTCTATTGGTCTCTATATGTTACAATGATCATGCATATCAATTTTCATGAAGAAATTCAATGGGGAAGGCATCTGATCAAGAGTTGACTTTTTGAGCAAGTCAGTGCAAAATCAGGGCATCTGAGGCCCCCAATGACCCAACCAAAGGGTGTTCTTCATCATTTTGATCATGTATGATCTTTATTTGATCATAGAAGATGTTAGAAGTTCACAAAATTGAAGAATTTCAATCCATTTGCAAAGTTGACTTTTTGGGAAATGACTTGTATTGGAAACTTGCCATTTTGGGAAACTTTTTCAACCCTTGCTTTTTGATTCAAAAATGCTTCAAATGGGAAAACTTTGGTCATGAAAGTTGTAGAATGGATCATTCCCTTTTCAAAAAGTACAAGAACTTGTTCTAATTCATTTTGGATCAAAAGTTATGGCTTGTCAAAGTTGGCTAAAATCACATAATTTGAAGTTTTCCACCAAAGAGGCATTTTGCAAAATGGTATGATCAAGTGTTCAAAAGGCTTCAAATGTGTACAAACTCTTCACAACATGATCACATGACCTCTAAAGATCAGAATTGGCCCAAGAATATTGCATTTTGATGCCTTGAATCTCATGAATTTCCAAAGGGGGGCCAAACTTTGTGAAAATTGCAAAACATCTCATAACTCTTGATCCACTTGCTGATTTATCTCATAAACAATTCCATGGTTCTCCCTATACTCAGCTGAGCCAAGACAAGCCAAAAAGCAAGTTGTACCATTGCCCATACCTCAAGTACAAGTCAAGTTGACATTTTGGCAACTTGCCCATACCAATCAACATAGGCCAACACCCACTCCCTGAACTATCACACTCCTTTATGTGGATCATTTGCAAGCAAAAGCATAAGACACACAAGCCTAAAAGCTCCAAGAACACAACATTCTCATTCTTCACCTCATATGCAAAACCATTCGAAACTCATCACAGAAGCTTCAAACACACAAACAAACTTCACCATTGATCTCAACATGACTCACTGATCACAAACCAACCATTGAAACAGCCTGAAAGTCACTGAAATCAAAACACGATCATCACCCCTCACTGAACAGAAATTCTGCAATCTCCCAAATCAGCCATCAACAAAAGCTTTGAAGCATTCCATTGAGCTCAGGGGGACCAGAGGAGTCAGTTTGCATAAGAAAAAGGCTCAGAAAGCTCCAGTTCGAAGAACTTCAGTTCAGGTATCCATCAAGAACAAATTTTCCAGAACTTCATTTACTTGTTATAAATTGATTCTACATGTTATCCTGATCATCATGATGTGTTTAAAAATGAAAATGGTGGAGTATTGAGTATGTATGAGTTGTCTGAAACTTTCTGCCCTAAATTTGTTTTGCTTCGATTTGCATGATTAATGAATGAAAAATGATTTTTGTTTGGGGGTTTTGATTCAGTGATGAGTGGGGTTTGATTATGTGCAGAGAGATTTCATTTTTATGGAGTTTTAAGAGAGTTAGGTCAGAGGTCTCGCCGGAGAAGACGACCGGAAGTCTTCTCCGGCCACCTGAAGTCAATTAGGGTTAATCAGTGTCATTAATGTGAGTTTGAATGTGGAGCGTTGGATGGCTTGACCAGGGTTGACCCGCGCGTATTTGAATGGACAGGATGCATCTTTAGAAACCCTAATCCTCATTAACTTAATTTAATTCAGTTTAATTAATTTAAAATAGAAATTAGCTGAATTTGAATTGTGGCCATTAGATGTGGCGCGTAGTCAAGCTAGAATTCCTCAGGTTCAATCCAGACCTTTAGATGCGCATACTTTCATTTTATTCATTTTTATTTTCATTTGTTTTGCATTTATTTTCTTCATTTAATTTAAAATAGTAAAAAATGTTTAAAAATTCTGAAAATTTTTATCAAACCTTTTATTAATTTTCAGGACACAAAAATATTTTTATTTTTATTTTTTGCATCAAAAATTATTTTTAAATCATTTAAAAGTTTATTTTAAATTAATTAATGGAAATTAATTAATTAAAAATACTTTTAGGTATTTAAAAATCCCAAAAAAATTCAGAAAACATTTAAAAACATTTAGAAACATTGTCCAACTCTCAAACCAAATTTATTTTTTGTTCTTGATGCCTTTGGATCATTTTCAATAGAATTAATTTCATTTTGAGGCAATATTTTGTGTCACACTTCAAAAATTCATTTCTGCCTAACCATTGAGAGTTGGACAATGATTCTTCTTGCATTGGATCTTGTATAGCATGTAGTTTGTAGGATTAAATTGGCAGGAATTGATCTTGCATTTCCTATTTGTTTGGCATTTTTCTTGACAAGGTACCTTAAAACCCTAGCAATCTTAGGAAATTCATAACCCTCATTAGGTTAAGAGTTAGAACCCCTCCTTTGGGCAGTGAGTTTGTGTAGGTTTAGGGTTCCTTTGATTGCATTTTCAATTTTTTATCATGATGTTTGCTTCTGGTTTTGGATTTTGCTTTGTGTGTTGATCATAAACCCTAATTTATGCCTTCCTTTGCATCCATCTTCCATTTGTTTGCATACCATGACTTGCCATGACATTTTGTGATTCCATTTGATTCAGATGACATCTTAAGACATATTAGAATCATGTTTTATCATTGCATCTCACATTTGCCATGTTGTATGTCATTTGCATTCCATAACTTTTCATGTATGTTCATGGTTCTAAGCATGCTTCTCTTGCATCCATATGTTTGTATGATCATCCTCATGTCTTGCCTCATGTTTGCATCATCTCTTAGCATCATTAACATCATACTCATGCTTCTGGTTTTGATTTGCATCATCACATTTCATCTCATTTGTATTGTATTTCATTTCTTTACTAACTTTTCAGGTGGTAAGTTGTTTGAGAAGTGAATTTGCCTTCACTTCTCACATTCTCTTTTCATCTCTTTCATAATTCATTTGCTGCATTTTGTATGTGTTTGGATTGAGCTTGATCATTCTTACTCATCTCACCTTCTTTCTTCAAGCAACTTGTCTTCTTAAGTGAAGCAAGTTGTTTTTCTTCCCTTTGCTCCTTTCATCTGCTTCCCTCCTTGGTGGTTCTTTGAAGATCTTTCTCTTAAACCTCACAGACTCTAGGAATGACCAAGCATGATAACAATTAGGGTTTTGATTAGTCCCCCACTTAGCTTTTACCTTTGTGTCTCTTTGAGTCTTCTCTTCTCATCTCATAATCAGGGACTAAACCCTAAAGGCTTTAAGGCTTTGTGATTAAGCTTATGCCTGCATCCTTCTATTAGGATGGAGTGTATAACTTTAATCCTAAGTGTTAAACCCTTAATGTGTTTAAATCCTTTAATCAATTCACTTAATAACCATCAAGATATCAAGCTTATAACTTGGGCCTTGCATTAGGGTTCTAATTCTTCCTTAATTGGTTAAGAAGGACTAACCCTAGTGTTAATGGACAAGTCCCCCTCAAGTTGTCTTACAAATCATAAAAAATCACTTCTTCAACATATCATTAACTAAAATCCACTTTAATAAAGGCTTTGTTTTGTCATGAGGTTAATCCCTAATCATGGATTAAGTTGAGGAGCTTTCCTCAGCTTAAACATTCTCATCTATTATCCTTCTATTAGGATGGTGTAATGAGTCTGTTTAATCCCTGATTATGGCTTAATCTCATTACTCAACACTAAAAAAAAAACAACAAAAACATCTAAGTAATCACAAGTAGGTTAATGACCCTAATCCTACACCTTGGTGATTAAGTGTGAGATGCTGACTTCACACTTAAGGTATCCTCATTACCCCTAATCAGAGGGAAGATGTGATGAGTTTACTAACCCATTGGTTTAGGCTTAAGCTCATTAACTTATGACAAACTTTCAAAAGCAATAAAAGACTGAAAACATCAAAAACAAACAATAATCGTCTCCTCCGAGATTATTTTCTCACCTCATTCACTCACAAACGAGAACTTGCGTCTTCCGTCTAATGCAAGACAGTTAGCACCTGAGCCAGACAGGTCATACACTTGAGCATCGACAAGCAAGCAGTTCACAAGTCAATTTACCTTTCAGTCTCTTTGGGTCGAACTACGGTGTTCTGACTTCCTCATTGCACGAGAGGATACGTAGGCATAACTTAACAGTTATCGAACAAATGTCTCTGTATTCCCCCCTTCCAGCTTCATTCTTTTAAGCCTCATAGTCTTGAGCATTTCATCTTTGTTCTTACACTGACACTTCTTTTATACACTTCCCTCTTCTTTTACACTGACACTTGTACTCTCTTCCAGCTTTGATACACAAATTGCACTGACACTACCCCTTTTGAGCACAAATCTTTTAAGCGTGGATCCCGTCGAGTACGACGGACAATCTGGGTGCTAATACCTTCCCAGGTTGTAACCAACCCCCTTTCTCAGTCTCTCTGGTTCGCAACCGTCTTATCCATATCTTTCTAGGTCTATGAAGCATTACCTTTCCTCTGGGATAAAAATGCCTAGCTGGCGACTCTTGTCTTTCTGAGTTCACCCCTGTGTGTTCTCATTCCTCTTTCGCCAACCATTCGCGTCTGTACCCCTCTTGGCCCTGTGTCATTTCGGTGGGAGCGACAGGTACTATAGAAGGTCCGGGTGTGTCTTCCAAGGTGAAAGGCATCTTGGTGATCTGAGCTCTAGTACGGGACCAGTCAAAGTACTGGGCTGAAGAAATATTGTTGCACCTTCCAAGGATAGCTGTCCCTTTGGTCTGAAAGTTTTCCCAAGCCCAGGCAGCTTGTCTGACAACAGCTGAGTTAGGTTGAACTTCACAGTATAGGGTTTCAGCTAAATCCTGTCCTCTGGGAGGATGAACCAAGGCATATCCCAATTGTCTCTTAAACAGTAGAGGGTTGTAGTTGATGAAACCTTTTACTCCTATTAGAGGCACATTAGGGTATTTCCCACAGCTGGTAATAATATCCTTGCCTTTGGTGCTTTGAGTGCACCATCTGATATCATCTGATGTTAAGGCAATGAATCTCTTGGCCCAATTCTTCTACTGATGGGGGTTCAAGAAGTCATATGATTTGGGCAAGTGTCTGAGTAGCCAAGAGTAGAACAAAGGAGCACAGCATTTGACTAACTTCCCCCTTTGCTTTTCATTTCTTTGATGGATGGAGTAGTAGAAGTCTCCCAGCAATGTAGGCACTGGGTTCCTCAATAGGAATAAGTGGATGGCATTCTTATTCAAAAATTTGGGCTCATCTGCAAACAAAATAACCCCATATATACTGAGGGCTAACAGTGCACAGACAACCTTCCATTCTCCCACTGCAGCCTTCAGGGTGGCCTGAGAAATCAAGAAGTCCAGATGTAAGCCAGGAATCCCAGATTTTGTTGTCATGTTTTGCTCAATGAGGGCAGGCTCCAAATGCAATGACCTTGATATCTCTTCACTTCTGGTAGAAATCATCTCTGGATTGAAGAGATCCCTCTTCTGATAGGCACTCTAATCAACAAGGAGAACTCTTCCAACAGAGGCCCCATCTGGAAATCTGGAAAAGTGAAGCATCTGAGTGGAGGGTCATAAAACTGCAAGCATGTGTGAATCATGCTTCTCTGAGAAGAATCAATATCCATGACCATGTCTAAGATACCCCCATAGTGCTCTCTAAACAGTGGGATGTGGTTAGGTGTGATAAGTGACTGGACCTGTCTGATACCAGTCAATATGGGCTCAAAAAAGTGATAAGATATGTTGCTTTTCCTTGGAATATCCATGAGTACTGATGAAGAAGATGAGGTCAAATGTTGATGAAGATCACAGACAGAAAAGCTGGAGATAAGTCTCTGGCAGACTGATGCAGGTGCTGAAGGAGATAGATGAAGAAAATGCTGAAGAAGATAACTGAAGCAAAGTTCTAAGCAATAGAAGGGGTCAAAACCAAACCAAATATAATGAGGTGGATACCCTGAAAAACAAATAAACAAATGTTAAATGATGTAATGATGATATATGCAAATGATATGCAAGGGTTTGTGATCAAGAGCTGGATCTGATTATCTGTCTTGGTATAAAGTCCATGTATGTTTAAAGGTCCGGATGGAGGCTCAGAAATCCAGTAACCAGGGTGGGGGACTCAAATAAAGAGTCACAAGTCTGGGGTAATCACAAGAACTGTCCAAAGTGAAGTATTCTTAAACAATACAGTAATAGGGTATGATGTGGCCAAGGGTTCCTGCAAACCTGTAAACAACCCAACCCCCTCACGTGTAATGTTCTAGAACAAGAATCCTCAGACTTGGATCCATTATGAGAAGTGTAAACACTTCTAACCCGGGGGTACAGTGTTTACAATAACCATAAAAGATCCTCCTCTAATTCTTCCCAGATTCTGAAGGTCAAAAATAAAGGTCATTCAGACTTAGCAGACTTCCCAGATAGCCCTAGCACTACAGGAAATCTGTAGCACAGAGTTCTCAAGAAGAAACCCACATCTGAACCGTGTTTCATATTCCCGCACCAGACCGAAATGGAATGGGAAAGAACATGAACCACTCTAGCCTAGGTGTCACTCAGGTCCCAGGTATAGGACCTTAATCACTCAGTGAAACCCCACCCACCAAAACAGAAGCCAGATCCAGCAATGATAATGACAGTATGATGTATAAAAAACTGTAAAGAAAGCAGTAAATAAAATTGTACATAAGGCAATAAATAAAGCAAATAAACAAGCACAATTAGCACATAACACCCCCGTAAACACAAATCAAACAAGCGCTAGGAGGAACCCACAAAAAGAACCAGAAGCCCTGGTTGCAGTATAAGTTTCCCCAGCAGAGTCGCCAAGCTGTCGCTCCCACCAAATGACACATGGCCAGATAGGGTACAGACGCGAACGGTCGGCGAAAGGAGGAAAATGAAGATGAACTGAAAAGAGTCTCCAGCTAGGCTTTTTTATCCCGAAGGAAAGGTGATGCTGCATAAACCTAGAAAGATATGGATAAGACGGTCGCGAACCAGAGAAACTGAGAAAAGGGGTTGGTTACAACCTGGGAAGGTATTAGCACCCAGATTGTCCTTCGTACTCGACGGGATCCACGCTTGAAATTTTGAGCTTAAAGGGGTAGTGTTAGTGCTATTCTGTGTGCAAAATCTGGAAAAGAATACAAGTGTCAGTGCAAAAGAAGTGTGAAGTGAATTGCTCAGGAATGAGGCTTAAAGAATAATGTTGGAAGAGGGGGAATATACAGAGACTTTTGTTCGATAACAGTTAAGTTATGCCTACGTATCCTCTCGTGCAATGAGGAAGTCAGAACACCGTAGTTCGACTCAAAGAGACTGAAAGAAAAATTGACTGGTGAACTGCTTACTTGTCTATGCTCAAGTGTATGACCTGTCTGGCTCAGCTGCTAACTGTCTTGCATTAGACGGAAGAAACAAGTTCCCGTTTGTGAATGAATGAGGTGAGAAAAGAATCCCGGAGGAGACAATTATTGTTTGTTTTTGTGTTTTCAATCTTTTATTGCTTTTTTTTGTTTGTCATAAGTTAATGAGCTTAAGCCTAAACCAAGGGTTAGTAAACTCACCACATCCTCCCTCTGATTAGGGGTAATGAGAATACCTTAAGTATGAAGTAAGCACCTCACACTTAATCACCATGATGTAAGATTAAGATCATTAACCTACTTGCATTTATTTAGATGTTTTTGGTATTTTTGTTTAGTGTTAAGTAATGAGTTTAAGCCCTAATCAAGGATTTAATGGACCCATTACACCATCCTAATAGAAGGATAATAGATGAGAGCATTTAAGCTGAGGAAGATACCTCAACTTAATCCATGATTAGGGATTAACCTCATGACAAAACAAAGCCTTTATTAGAGTGGATTTTAGTTAATGGTGAGATTAAGAAGTGGATTTTATGGTTTGTAAGACAACTTGAGGGGGACTTATCCATTAACACTAGGGTTAGTCCTTCTTAACCAATTAAGGAAGAATTAGAACCCTAATGCAAGGCCCAAGTTACAAGCTTGATGTCTTAGTGATTATTAAGGTGGATTGATTAAGATATTTAAACACATCAAGGGTTTAACACTTAAGATTAAAGTTATACATTCCATCCTAAGAGAAAGATGCAGGCATAACCTTAATCACAATGCCTTAAAACCTTGAAGGTTTAGTCTCTGATTATGAGATGAGAAAAGAGACACAAAAGATGACACAAAGGTAAAACTAATGGGGGACTAATCAAACCCTAATTGTTATCATGCTTGGGTGTTCCTAGGGTTTATGAGGCTTGCAAGAGATTTTCAAGAAGAGTCACCAAGGAAGAAACAGATGAAAGGAGGAGAAGTAGAAGAAACAAGCTAACTTACTTCATTTAAGAAGATAAGTTGCTTGAAGAAAGAAAGTGAAGGAGTAACATGAATGAGCAAGCTCACTCTAAGACAAATACAAAATGCAGCAATGAATGCATAAGAGAGATGAAAAGAGATTGTGAGAAGTGAAGGCAAATTCACTTCTCAAAGTACTTACCACCTGAAAAGTTAGCATAAAGAAAATAAAATGAAATAAAAATGAAATGTATGCAAGGATGCAAACCAGAACCAGAAGCATGTTCATGATGCAAATTATGCTAAGAGATGATGCAAATGTATGTCCGGAGTTGTGAATGATCATACAAGTGATGAGAATGCAAATGAAGCATGGAAGAAGCATGAAAGTTCATGAATGCTCATGGAATGTAATGAATGCATAACATGGCAAATGGATGAGGAAATGATCAAGTATGAGTCTAATGTGTCCTATGATGTCTTATATGTCATGTGAATGTATAAAATGTCATGGCAAGTTCATGAATGCAAGCATATGCAAGATGTATGCAAAAGAAGATGAGAAATTAGGGTTTTCATGCAACATGAGATGAAAAACTCAAAAATAGAAGCAAATGACAAGATAAAAAATTGAAAATGCAATCAAGAGAATCCTAACCCCATATGATTTCATACCCCAAAGGAGAAGACCTAACTCTTAACCCTAAGGAAGTTATGAATTTTCTAGGTTATCTAGGGTTTTAAGGTACCTAAAGGGAAAAAATGCAAATCAATTCAAAAAGGCAGAAGAAATTTGTAACAAAATTATGAACCCTAAATTCAAGAAAATTGTCAAAAATGGTTCAAAACCAAAAAGAAATTTGTGTGGATGGTATGACAATGTCTCTAAATGTTTAAAGGTGCAATATGATTTTTTTGGGATTTTTTAGAAACCTAAATGATATTTTAATTAATTAATTTCATTAATTAATTAAAATAAACATTTAAATGTTTAAAAAATAAATTTTTAATGTGAAAAATAAAAATAAAAATATTTTTGGGTTAAGAAAATTATTTTAAATCAAAATGCAGAATAAAAATATTTTTGGAAAGTTTTAGCTATTTTTAATAAATGGAACAAAATAAATAAGAAAAATATGAATTAAATCTAAATTAAATAAAAGTAAGTTGAATCAAGGTCTTGGATTGAAACTGGGATTTCTAGGGTTGACATGGCGCGCAATCTGATGGTCCACATTCAAATCCTCTTAAACCTAATTAATTAAATATTTAAACCATAATTAAAGTTAATGAAATGATCTCAGGCGTCCATCACATGCGGGAAAGAGAAATCCAAGGGTCCACGTTTAAACACTGCCCTAACCCTAATTATCTCATTAATCACTTTCAGGTCACCGGAGAAGAGCTCCGGTCGTCTTCTCCGGTGACACCCTCACCTGAAAAACCCTAACTTCTTCCCTAGGTACTTTCTGGAGCTCTAAAGCTCCAGATTAACTCTCCTCACTCTCCTAAGCTCAAATCTACCCTTAAATCACATTTATTCTCATTCAAACTCAAGACTCGAAAGGAAGAACAAAAATGGCAGAAATTTCAGACAATCAATACAAGCTCGTTTCTACACCATTTTCAAAATTTCAAAGTTCAGTGTGATCAGTGGAGCATGCTTTATCATATTGTAACATAAAAAGAGAGTTCTGGAAAAATAAATTCCAATGGCTACCTGAGATGAAGCTTTTCATCCTTGAGCTTTCTAGCCACTTCCTTGGTGCAAAAAGACTCCCTTGAACCTCCTAAGGCAGTTGCAATGCTTGGAAAGCTTTGTGGATGGCTGGTTTGAATGGTAGCAATCCAACTGGTCAGAAATCGTATTTTTTATATGGTGTGTTTTTGGCTGTTTCAATGGTTGGTTTGTGATCAGTAAGTGATTTAGAGATGAATGGTGGAATTAGTTTGAAGATTGAGTGATTGAGCTATGAGTTTCAAAGGAAAATGCAAGAGGGAGAGTTTTTGGCAATGCTAAGTTCTTGGAGAGTTAGGCTTGTGTGTCTTATGAAAAATGACCCTTGAGGCATGCTTGTAGTGTTCTGGTTGGGCAGATAGTGGGTGTGGACTGTTGTGATTGGTATGGGTGAATTTGCATAAAGTCAACATTTCTTGTACTTGAGGTATGGGCAAGAATGCAGCTGGCCTTTGGGCATGTCCATGCGCAGCTGACTTCATGGATGTCCATAAATTCAATCTTGAGGCAATTCAGCATGTGGGAATAAAGTCATGGGGTGTTTTGCAATTATGTGAAGTTTTGGCCCCTTTGAGAAATCTTGATGTTCAAGGCATATAATCTTGCAATTCCTTGGGCAATTCTGATCTAGATGCAATGCACTATGATGTTATGATGTATTTAAGTGTATTTGAAGTCACAAAGAGCCTTGGAAAGTGGTTTTGCAAAGAATCCCTTTTGGTGCATTCTTGAAATTTATGGGATTTTAGCCAACTTTGACAAGTCATATCTTGAGTTCCAAAATGAATTAGATCTTGTTCTTGTAATTTTTGAAAAGGTAATGATCCAATCTATAACTTTCATGACCAACAATTTTTCATTTGAAGCACTTTTGGTTGAGAAAGAGGAGGTTGAAAAACATTCCCAAAATGGAAAGTTTACATTACAAGTCATTTCCATTTTTGGCAACTTTTGGTTTAGCTCACTTTTCTTCAATTTTGTGAACTTCCAAGCACTTCAATGATCAAATAAAGGTCATATGACTTCATTTTGATGAAAAATCCACTTTGGTTCCATGGATGTGGGCCTCAGATCCCCTGATTTTGCTTTGACTTGCTCAAGAAGTTACCCAGTGAACAAATGACTTCCCCAAAGAATTTCTTCATCAAACTTGGTACACATGATCCTTATAGCATATTGAGGAGATTAGAAACAAGAATGACAAAAAAATTTGGAGTTATGGCCTCTGAAACCAAAACCCTAATTTCAAGTCATCTGTGTAGTGAAACCCTAGCTCAACTTCCATGCTTTCCCAGTTCTTGTGATTCTTTGACTTCCTTGATCTTTGAGGGATATAATATGATGATTGAACACACATGGACCCTCTTGAGATGATTGAAGACTTTTGGAGTGGCTCAGATGAATCTTGGATAGCTCAAGTCACAAACACTAGATGCAGATGAACTTGAACTAATGCAGTGAAGCAAAAATGCAATATGATATGATATGATCAAACTAATGCAAATATGAAAGATCACAAGCCATTGAGTGAACTTAGTGAGGGAAAATTTGGGGTGTTTACAATCCTCGACCCCTATTTCATGGCCACATACGATCCCTATTTCATGATCGCACCAACATTACAACAACGACATACCCCACATTGATATGTTATACAACTATGCAACCTGTCACTTAACACCGATAACATAAACAATAACCACAACTTCAACCCTATACAACAACATCATTAACGACATACAACAACATCATTACCATGCATTTGCATCATCAACAACATACCACATTAATAACATGTATCAATAACATACAACATCAACGATATCATGCATTAGCATTATCAAAAACGTACCACATTAATAACATGTATCAATAACATACATCAACACCGACCAACCACTACATCATACTACCACGAATACAACAACAATGTTCAAAAAAATTAACAACTTACATCTATGCCCCACAATTATCACGACATATAACTACAAGGGAAACAACAACTCAAAACAACATCATATAACTTCTATCAGCATCTACGTCATGTATCGTTAATGACAACAACATACAGCAATAACAAATACTAACATCACCTACGACATGCATCTTCAAATATACCACATATAGTAACCACAAATCCTATCACCACCTACAACATGCATCTTCAACTATACAACATACAGCAATAACTCATGACATATAAACAATACCAATTCCATGCATACATCAACATTTATATTAACATTTATCAACACCAAGTCATGCACTGACAACGATAATAACTACAATATATAACAACAACAACAACCTTCATTTACGTCATACATATTTAGCATACTACGACATAGGTCGACATGAGCATCATCTCTTTCATAAACGCCAACTAATCATCAAAACAATCATGTTATATCATTTGTACATCAACAACCAAATCGACTACAAAAATCGGCACAATAGGTCTTACGAATCATTATAAATCACAAAAAAAGACACCGGACACAGCTTACCATATCTTGTGACACGGCCCGTGTCAAGGACACACGCCACCACCCTTCACAACTCATCAAAACACAAGACACAGTGGTCTGACACGGCCGCCCGTGTCCTGTGACACGGCCCGTGTCAGGCTTTCTGTAGCCCAAAACTTCACTTTTCTACACACAGGGGGCTGACACGGGCGCCCGTGTCCTGTGACACTGCCCGTGTCAGGAATTCTGCACTCCAAATATTTGTTTTCTCCATTGTTTTCCTGCTGCGATTCAAACCCCAAAAACCCCAATTTCTCAAGTTTTCATGTACGAAAATGCCTCACATAAACCACCAATTAAACATATATCAACAAGTACCAACCCACTTCATTCTATTTCATAAATTCATAACTTCCCAACTCAAGTTATATCATCAAACACCTCAATTTACTCAAAATACACAACCTAATATATTCATAATCCAACATTACTTTTATCATCATCTATTTCATATAATTAGTATACATCAACATTGAATTATCAACTAATCAAATCAATTCACGTTCAAACACCAAAACCCCAAACCCTCTAATCAATAACACAACCTAATTCATATTATAGAACCCTTAAGAGACGGAAGAATCCCACCCTTATCTTAGTTTTGATGAGCAATCTCTTCTTCTCCGCGGATTCTCCTCAAGCCTTTCACGTTCTCCTTTCTTCTTCTCTTTTCACGATCGGCGTATCGCTTCCCAAAACACATTTCCCTTTTCTCTTTTTCCTTATTCCAACATAACCACTTAGACCCAATCTATAAACTTCCACCTTTACCATTACTAATTTCACCAAATGGCCACCTTATCCTTTACCTCTTATTATTCCAATTATATTATAATTCCTCAAATAATTATTCCATCTAATATAATTCTCATAATAAAATATAATATGGAATAATAATTATTTCTTCCCCCACATAAAATACCACCAATCCAAATTAAATGATTAATTAAAATTTGGGGCGTTACAACTCTCCCCCACTTAGAACATTTTCGTCCTCGAAAATTCACCAAACGCAAATACTGATGATACACTCTCACAACCACTAGTCAACCACCACTTCCTGGAAAACGATACCACTTATCCACGACAATCACAACAAGGCACATTTCTCATGCAGTGCACTTTACAACCAACTCACGACATAAATTAGTCAAACTACGAACACACTAGTTCACTCTTAAACCGGGCATAACACAATAGTTACCATCATCTTCAGTAACATCCCTCTAATTCCCCATTATAGGAATTAGCTACACACACATGAACCATCATCATAGGCAACAGGAAACAACAAAGATAAGGACACCACAATCCAGAACACAATACTACCACAACTAAACCACTAGTTCGATGATCCCACAGCTTCGAGACATCTACTCTACAATTTCTCAGTTGAACACGCAGCCAATACAACCATCCATTTAGAAGTACAAGATTAGAGATTAAACCTTTTGCTATCTCAATTCCATCTTATAACATCCAAATATCTCATCATCCTCATCAATGCTATCGTCAACATTCAAATTCCTACAAGTCATACCAATCAGAACAAACTATGCTACCTCGCGCTTCTGCTGCGCACTCTGATACATGCAATTAACAAATACAACAAGTTCATGTCTAACTTTAACTCTTTCTAACCCTCACCACAATTATGATAATTCACTTAGCATACCTCAATATCCGAATGTAAGTCTCCTTGACTGCTAACCCAATTCCAACTCTTTAGCTGTCAATATAAACATAGGAAAATTTATCGACTCCCCACCTCAAACATTCCAATCATCTTAGTCGTCTCATCCTCCATATTTCCAATCAAATCGGAACCGTATGTTCATGTGATTACCAACCACTTCAATCTTCAATCCTAACAACAATACTATCGGATATTCACACAATTATACTCTCATCCAGTTTCAATCCATGGGTAAGATAGTCACTTCCATAATTCCCTTATCATCGTATAATACCAACTATAACTTTACAATCAAGTACTAGTAAACTATTAACTTATCACATCATTATCCAACACTCCATCCATCGCTTGTCAAAATCAACCAAATCATACTATAACCGTAACTAATTCTTACTCCGGCTCCCCAACACTCTACCTCAAAATAACCCTTCTCAACGAACAACTTATCTTTCACAAATTAACCGAACCACAAAATACGAACTTAGAAAACTTTTTATAACCTTCAATAACAACCAACTAAGTCCAAATACATTCTAATCTCTTATAACCTACTTGTTTCCATCATTGTAGCTCCATATCTATTTCAGACAGACTCATACCCATACATTCCTCTGAACAACACAATTAAACACATCCACGTTTGTCCATAAAAATTTCATCCTTGATAGCTTAATATACAACTATATCTTTTCCAATTCTTATATTTAAATTCCATCATTCTACAAATCCTTTTTCTACATTCATCATAAATCATGACATCTTCCAAAATTCACCATCTTGAAATTATCCCAGTACATATGGAAGGTACAACTCATACTCCATATTCACCTTAATACATACTGGTCACCACTATCTTCTACACAACATCAGTGATCATTTCATAGTCTCACACTACTTCTACTCACTCGTTGGATCGTCCTTCTAATGTTTCAAATTCCATAATAACCAGATCCTTAACTCATAAACATCCAGGGAGATAAATATTGCACTCTTACTACTTTACTTTTGCCTTATAAATCCAACACGTACCACAATACTTATATTTCTCTCCTTTCATCCCATAAAAATTCACGACAATTAGCTTTTAACCAATCCCGTATCACATACACCACACTACTAAGGCAACGACTCAACTTCACTACATTGTGAAGACACGCGGTTATAATTAATTCCCGACAAAATTTATACCTTCGTACTTCCGAAGGCCCATCCTCCTCGGATCATACCATGCCAAACATAACTTAATATTACATCCAAATTTTCCATTTCACAACTCTCAACGAAGTAATTTCATCTAGCATGAACCATCAACACCTGGTCCGAATTACCACATTCTCGTTATACTATTCTTACAAAGTCTTAACTAACTCCAGATTTTGTATACACGATAATCGAATCACAACAACAATGATGTTGCGGGTGAATCTCAGATCATTCACAATCCTTTATCAACGAGTCCCTTAACTATTCCTCTTAGTACCAGGGTCGGCCAAGAAATAACTCCACCTTTCCTTAAAACCACATATCTAATATATTCTTCAAAACACGATAAAAATTCGTACTCTATGGATGGTCCATCATTGTGACCTTACTTCCGATCAATACCATCAATACGACCAAACCAGACATCAGAGTCCTCTTTCGAAAGTTCCTCTACATACTCAATCGATACACGTTCAACTTTTCACAATCGTCGATCTCAAATTCACTTCCTACTCGTTGAGGAGTAACCATTTATAATATCTATTCAACATACTAAATCCTCCCATCCATCTCTTTTATGGATGCCGGAATCCACATCTATTCTCTTAAACCACTGTTAACTTTGGTTTAACTCCAAATAGTCTACTAAACATACTATCCCAGCTAAACAATATGTCTTTTGCATCCAACACGATTCCGTCTACTATTAACAAGGGATTGAGGGTGATCAATTCCTCAATTTACCAATAAGTAGCCGACAATCATGATGGTCATAAACCATATCTCCCAACTCTAATAGCGTTCCTTTCATCTTGTGAACTAAGTTGCTTCACGAGCGAATCCTTAGTTAACGCCGACCTTAGCAACCTTTGCCACCGCGCAATTCCAACACACCACCAGCCAACTCTCAGGAGAAGCAATAACTTCTCCCCCACTTATATTCAACAAACACCTGCAAACAAACGACTAGCAAACAAGCAAGTACCGATAGTGTTCTACACACATATCACATACTCCGGGACAAACGACACGCGATAACCTAGCCGGACGGACCGACCTGCTCTGATACCAATTGTAACACCCACTTCCCATTTATAATAAAATAACTATTTATTTAAAATAAAATCAAAGTTTTTATTAAAAGTGGAATGCTACATCTCAACAAAAATCAGTTTAAAATAATTCTTTACTGAAACAACGGAAAATGACATTTTATTTCATCATACGGCAACTGCCAAATATAATATAATCACCAATCCTCATATTATAATTTGCCACATAATTTTGATACGTAACTAATAACAATAATAAATGAACATCAACAATCCCCTAATCCCGTGTTACGTATCAGAGCGACTCCTAGGACTCGACCAAGCGACTTGTACTCCGAGCTTACTCAAGTACCTGAATCATCTGTACTTCCGAAAAAACACAGTTGCAACCACACGCAACAAAGGGGTGAGATACTATCATCATCAAAAGGGAAAAATAATAAGATTAAGCAAGTATCATTAACTAGATCATCACCTCCAAACAACAACAACTACACAACCACATCATATATATATATAACAACATTATATACATCATCAACATCATATACCACAACAACAACAATTATTATGAAATGAGACTCTACTTGACTCTATACATGCAGTACCGATTCCAATCTATATTTCAAGATCCAGTTCCCGTCGGAACTCTCGACCCCTCTTTCATGGTCCAATGTGACCCCTATTTCGTGATCACATCCTCGACCCCTATTTCATGGCCACGTACGATCCCTATTTCATGATCGCACCAACATTACAACAACGACATACCCCACCTTGATATGTTATACAACTATGCAACATGTCACTCAACACCGATGACATAAACAATAACAACAACTTCAACCCCACACAACAACATCATTAACGACATACAACAACATCATTACCATGCATTGGCATCATCAACAACATACCACATTAATAACATGTATCAACAACATACAACATCAACGATATCATGCATTAGCATTATCAACAATGTACCACATTAATAACATGTATCAATAACATACATCAACACCGACCAACCACTACATCATACTACCATGAATACAACAACAACGTTCAACTACATAAACAACTTACATTTATGCCCCACAATTATCACGACATATAACTACAAGGGAAACAACAACTCAAAACAACATCATATAACTTCTATCAGCATCTACGTCATGTATCGTTAATTACAACAACATACATCAATAACAAATACTAACATCACCTACGACATGCATCTTCAACTATACCACATATAGCAACCACAAATCCTATCACCACCTACAACATGCATCTTCAACTATACAACATATAGCAACAACTCATGACACATAAACAATACCAATTCCATGCATACATCAACATGTATATTAAAATTTATCAACACCAAGTCATGCACTGACAACGATAATAACTACAATATATAACAACAGCAACCTTCGTTTACGTCATACATATTTAGCTTACTATGACATAGGTCGACATGAGCATCATCTCTTTCATAAACGTCAACTAATCATCAAAACAACCATGTTATATCATCTGTACATCAACAACTAAATCGACTACAAAAATTAGCACAATAGGTCTTACGAATCATTATAAATCACAAAAAAAGACACCGGACACGGCTTACCGTGTCCTGTGACACGGCCCGTGTCAGGGACACATGCCACCACCCTTCACAACTCAGCAAAACACAAGACACAGTGGTCTGACACGGCCGCCCGTGTCCTGTGACACGGCCCGTGTCAGGCTTACTGTAGCCCAAAACTTCACTTTTCTACACACAAGGGGCTGACACAGGCGCCCGTGTCCTGTGACACTGCCCGTGTCAGGAATTCTGCACTCCAAATATTTGTTTTCTCCATTGTTTTCCTGCTGCGATTCAAACCCCAAAAACCCCAATTTCTCAAGTTTTCATGTACGAAAATGCCTCACATAAACCACCAATTAAACATATATCAACAAGTACCAACCCACTTCATTCTATTTCATAAATTCATAACTTCCCAACTCAAGTTATATCATCAAACACCTCAATTTACTCAAAATACACAACCTAATATATTCATAATCCAACATTACTTTTATCATCATCTATTTCATATAATTAGTATACATCAACATTGAATTATCAACTAATCAACTCAATTCAGGTTCAAACACCAAAACCCCAAACCCTCTAATCAATAACACAACCTAATTCATATTATAGAACCCTTAAGAGACGGAAGAATCTCACCCTTATCTTAGTTTTGATGAGCAATCTCTTCTTCTCCACGGATTCTCCTCAAGCCTTTCACTTTCTCCTTTCTTCTTCTCTTTTCACGATCGGTGTATCGCTTCCCAAAACACATTTCAATTTTCTCTTTTTCCTAATTCCAACATAACCCCTTAGACCCAATCTATAAACTTCCACCTTTACCCTTACTAATTTCACCAAATGGCCACCTTACACTTTACCTCTTATTATTCCAATTATATTATTATTCCTCAAATAATTATTCCATCTAATATAATTCTCATAATAAAATATAATATGGAATAATAATTCTTTCTTCCCCCACATAAAATACCACCAATCCAAATTAAATGATTAATTAAAATTTGGGGCGTTACAACTCTCCCCCACTTAGAACATTTTCGTCCTCGAAAATTCACCAAACGCAAATACTGATGATACACTCTCACAACCACTAGTCAACCACCACTTCCTGGAAAACGATACCACTTATCCACGATAATCACAACAAGGCACATTTCTCATGCAGTGCACTTTACAACCAACTCACGACATAAATTAGTCAAACTACGAACACACTAGTTCACTCTTAAACCGGGCATAACACAATAGTTACCATCATCTTCAGTAACATCCCTCTAATTCCCCATCGTAGGAATTAGCTACACACACATGAACCATCATCATAGGCAACAGGCAACAACAAAGATAAGGACACCACAATCCAGAACACAATACTACCACAACTAAACCACTAGTTCGATGATCCCACAGCTTCGAGACATCTAGTCTACAATTTCTCAATTGAACACGCAACCAATACAACCATCCATTTAGAAGTACAAGATTAGAGATTAAACCTTTTTCTATCTCAATTCCATCTTATAACATCCAAATATCTCATCATCCTCGTCAATGCTATCGTCAACATTCAAATTCCTACAAGTCATACCAATCAGAACAAACTATGCTACCTCGCGCTTCTGCTGCGCACTCTGATACATGCAATTAACAAATACAACAAGTTCATGTATAACTTTAACTCTTTCTAACCCTCACCACAATTATGATAATTCACTTAGCATACCTCAATAACCGAATGTAAGTCTCCTTGACTGCTAACCCAATTCCAACTCATTAGCTGTCAATATAAACATAGGAAAATTTATCGACTCCCCACCTCAAACATTCCAATCATCTTAGTCGTTTCATCCTCCATATTTCCAATCAAATCGGAACCGTATGTTCATGTGATTACCAACCACTTCAATCTTCAATCCTAACAATACTATCGGATATTCACACAATTATACTCTCATCCAGTTTCAATCCATGGGTAAGATAGTCACTTCCATAATTCCCTTATCATCGTATAATACCAACTATAACTTTACAATCAAGTACTAGTAAACTACTTATCACATCATTATCCAACACTCCATCCATCGCTTGTCAAAATCAACCAAATCATACTATAACCGTAACTAATTCTTACTCCGGCTCCCCAACACTCTACCTCAAAATAACCCTTCTCAACGAACAACTTATCATTCACAAGTTAACTGAACCACAAAATACAAACTTAGAAAACTTTTTATAACCTTGAATAACAACCAACTAAGTCCAAATACATTCTAATCTCTTATAACCTACTTGTTTCCATCATTGTAGCTCCATATCTATTTCAGACAGACTCATACCCATACATTCCTCTGAACAACACAATTAAACACATCCACGTCTGTCCATAAAAATTTCATCCTTGATAGCTTAATATACAACTATATCTTTTCCAATTCTTATATTTAAATTCCATCATTCTACAAATCCTTTTTCTACATTCATCATAAATCATGACATCTTCCAAAATTCACCATCTTGAAATTATCCCAGTACATATGGAAGGTACAACTCATACTCCATATTCACCTTAATACATACCGGTCACCACTATCTTCTACTCAACATCAGTGATCATTTCATAGTCTCACACTACTTCTACTCACTCGTTGGATCGTCCTTCTAATGTTTCAAATTCCATAATAACCAGATCCTTAACTCATAAACATCCAGGGAGATAAATATTGCACTCTTACTACTTTACTTTTGCCTTATAAATCCAACACGTACCACAATACTTATATTTCTCTCCTTTCATCCCATAAAAATTCACGACAATTAGCTTTTAACCAATCCCGTATCACATACACCACACTACTAAGGCAACGACTCAACTTCACTACATTGTGAAGACACGCGGTTATAATTAATTCCCGACAAAATTTATACCTTCGTACTTCCGAAGGCCCATCCTCCTCGGATCATACCATGCCAAACATAACTTAATATTACATCCAAATTTTCCATTTCACAACTCTCAACGAAGTAATTTCATCTAGCATGAACCGTCAACACCTGGTCCGAATTACCACATTCTCGTTATACTATTCTTACAAAGTCTTAACTAACTCCAGATTTTGTATACACGATAATCGAATCACAACAACAATGATGTTGCGGGTGAATCTCAGATCATTCACGATCCTTTATCAACGAGTCCCTTAACTATTCCTCTTAGTACCAGGGCCGGCCAAGAAATAACTCCACCTTTCCTTAAAACCACATATCTAATATATTCTTCAAAACACGATAAAAATTCGTACTCTATGGATGGTCCATCGTTGTGACCTTACTTCCGATCAATACCATCAATACGACCAAACCAGACATCAGAGTCCTCTCTCGAAAGTTCCTCTACATACTCAATCGATACACGTTCAACTTTTCACAATCGTCGATCTCAAATTCACTTCCTACTCGCTGAGGAGTAACCATTTATAATATCTAGTCAACATACTAAATCCTCCCATCCATCTCTTTTATGGATGCCGGAATCCACATCTATTCTCTTAAACCACTGTTAACTTTGGTTTAACTCCAAACAGTCTACTAAACATACTATCCCAGCTGAACAATATGTCTTTTGCATCCAACACGATTCCATCTACTATTAACAAGGGATTGAGGGTGATCAGTTCCTCAATTTACCAATAAGTAGCCGACAATCATGATGGTCATAAACCATATCTCCCAACTCTAATAGCGTTCCTTTCATCTTGTGAACTAAGTTGCTTCACGAGCGAATCCTTAGTTAATGCCGACCTTAGCAACCTTTGCCACCGCGCAATTCCAACACACCACCAGCCAACTCTCAGGAGAAGCAATAACTTCTCCCCCACTTATATTCAACAAACACCTGCAAACAAACGACTAGCAAACAAGCAAGTACCGATAGTTTTCTACACACATATCACATACTCCGGGACAAACGACACGTGATAACCTAGCCGGACGGACCGACCTGCTCTGATACCAATTGTAACACCCATTTCCCATTTATAATAAAATAACTATTTATTTAAAATAAAATCAGAGTTTTTATTAAAAGTGGAATGCTACATCTCAACAAAAATCAGTTTAAAATAATTCTTTACTGAAACAACGGAAAATGACATTTTATTTCATCATACGACAACTGCCAAATATAATATAATCACCAATCCTCATATTATAATTTGCCACATAATTTTGATACGTAACTAATAACAATAATAAATGAACATCAACAATCCCCTAATCCCGTGTTACGTATCAGAGCGACTCCTAGGACTCGACCAAGCGACTTGTACTCCGAGCTTACTCAAGTACCTGAATCATCTGTACTTCCGAAGAAGCACAGTTGCAACCACACGCAACAAAGGGGTGAGATACTATCATCATCAAAAGGGAGAAATAATAAGAATAAGCAAGTAGCATTAACTAGATCATCACCTCCAAACAACAACAACTACACAACCACATCATATATATATAACAACATTATATACATCATCAACATCATATACCACAACAACAACAATTATTATGCAATGAGACTCTACTTGACTCTATACATGCAGTACCGATTCCAATCTTTATTTCAAGATCCAGTTCCCGTCAGAACACTCGACCCCTCTTTCATGGTCCAATGTGACCCCTATTTCGTGATCACATCCTCGACCCCTATTTCATGGCCACGTACGATCCCTATTTCATGATCGCACCAACATTACAACAACGACATACCCCACCTTGATATGTTATACAACTATGCAACATGTCACTCAACACCGATGACATAAACAATAACAACAACTTCAACCCCACACAACAACATCATTAACGACATACAACAACATCATTACCATGCATTGGCATCATCAACAACATACCACATTAATAACATGTATCAACAACATACAACATCAACGATATCATGCATTAGCATTATCAACAATGTACCACATTAATAACATGTATCAATAACATACATCAACACCGACCAACCACTACATCATAGTACCACGAATAAAACAACAACGTTCAACAACATAAACAACTTAAATTTATGCCCCACAATTATCACGACATATAACTACAAGGGAAACAACAACTCAAAACAACATCATATAACTTCTATCAGCATCTACGTCATGTATCGTTAATTACAACAACATACATCAATAACAAATACTAACATCACCTACGACATGCATCTTCAACTATACCACATATAGCAACCACAAATCCTATCACCACCTACAACATGCATCTTCAACTATACAACATATAGCAACAACTCATGACACATAAACAATACCAATTCCATGCATACATCAACATGTATATTAAAATTTATCAACACCAAGTCATGCACTGACAACGATAATAACTACAATATATAACAACAGCAACCTTCGTTTACGTCATACATATTTAGCATACTACGACATAGGTCGACATGAGCATCATCTCTTTCATAAACGTCAACTAATTATCAAAACAACCATGTTATATCATCTGTACATCAACAACCAAATCGACTACAAAAATCGGCACAATAGGTCTTACGAATCATCATAAATCACAAAAAAAGACACCGGACACGGCTTACCGTGTCATGTGACACGGCCTGTGTCAGGGACACATGCCACCACCCTTCATAACTCAGCAAAACACAAGACACAGTGGTCTGACACGGTCGCCCGTGTCCTGTGACACGGCCTGTGTCAGGCTTACTGTAGCCCAAAACTTCACTTTTGTACACACAAGGGGCTGACACGGGCGCCCGTGTCCTGTGTCACTGCCTGTGTCAGGAGCTCTGCACTCCAAATATTTGTTTTCTCCATTGTTTTCCTGCTGCGATTCAAACCCCAAAAACCCCAATTTCTCAAGTTTTCATGTGCGAAAATGCATCACATAAACCACCAATTAAACATATATCAACAAGTACCAACCCACTTCATTCTATTTCATAAATTCATACCTTCCCAACTCAAGTTATATCATCAACCACCTCTATTTACTCAAAATACACAACCTAATATATTCATAATCCAACATTACTTTTATCATCATCTATTTCATATAATTAGTATACATCAACATTGAATTATCAACTAATCAACTCAATTCACGTTCAAACACCAAAACCCCAAACCCTCTAATCAATAACACAACCTAATTCATATTATAGAACCCTTAAGAGACGGAAGAATCCCACCCTTATCTTAGTTTTGATGAGCAATCTCTTCTTCTCCGCGGATTCTCCTCAAGCCTTTCACTTTCTCCTTTCTTCTTCTCTTTTCACGATCGGTGTATCGCTTCCCAAAACACATTTCCCTTTTCTCTTTTTCCTTATTCCAACATAACCCCTTAGACCCAATCTATAAACTTCCACCTTTACCCTTACTAATTTCACCAAATGGCCACCTTACCCTTTACCTCTTATTATTCCAATTATATTATTATTCCTCAAATAATTATTCCATCTAATATAATTCTCATAATAAAATATAATATGGAATAATAATTCTTTCTTCCCCCACATTAAATACCACCAATCCAAATTAAATGATTAATTAAAATTTGGGGCGTTACATGAAGCCTCTGCCTCCCCCCACATTATCCACTTGGGGAGTGAGAACTGGAGAATCAAGAAGGACTTTCTCTCCGTTGCAGTATAGATCAGCACCATAATGCCATGGTACAACACTGTCTTTATCATATGGGATTGGTCCGGGCACCGTGATAGTGACTGGGCTCACTGCAGCAGATGTTGGGATTGTAATAGTATGTGGGTCATAGAAAATAGTAACAGGACCTCTGGTGGATGTTGGTGGAGGTGAATTGAAGTTTTGTTGAGACTGTTGTTGATGTTGTTGAAAGTTGTTGGAATTTGGGACCGTTGTCGAGTCATAATAAATTGTGAGCGTGGAAACATCATTATTGGTTGTTGAAGTTGTAGTAGCCGGTGAAAATGAATTATTGTGTGTTGAAGTGACAGGTGGAATGATTGCTGAAGTTGTAGCTGAATCAGTTGGAACAATGGTTGTTGCAGTTGTAGAAGAAACACTTGGAAAGATGGTTGTTGCATTTGTAGAAGATTCACTTATTGTTGACAAAAGAGTTGTTTGTGTTGTAGAAGCGGTGGTTGTAATTTGCAGAATGCCTTCTTTGATCAAGTCATTGATGCCTTTCCTCAAGCTAGCACACCCATTCTCGGAAAGTTTGCATAATTCAAAACAGGCCTCACAACCTGGAAACACTTGGCATTTTAAAAGATGGGCTTTAACCTCTACCAGAGGTGTCTGAATACATGCAACGTCTTTTATTAAACTCATGGGAGAACCATCCTCTACAACATTAATCATTGGCCCACTGTGGCTTGGCATGGATTATTCATCACATTTGGAGGAGGTGCAAAGTTTAGGGCTTTTGAATCTACCAGATCCTGAACCTTCATATGCAGGGCTATGCATTTTTCCGTAGAATGACCAGGTGCGTTAGAGTGAAAATCACACCTAGCATTGACATCATAGTTTCTAGGAAGGTTTTGAGGATCAGATGGAGCCAATTTCCTCAACTCAACAAGATTGAGCTTTAGGAGTTGTGGCAGTAGTGTAGCATATGGCATAGGAATGGGGTCAATCACCCATTTGACCTGAGATGGTCGTTGTTGAAACGGGCGTTGTTGTTGGTTGTTGTTGTTATTGTTGTATGATCTCTGTTGCGGAAACTATTGTTGTTGCGGAAATTGTTGTGGTTGTTGAGTATACTGAGGAGGTGGAGCAAGGATAGTAACAGCAACAACTGTTCTGGGCAAGTATTGGAGTCTCCCTCTTCCCATTTGCACAGAGTTTGTCTCACCAGATCTACGGGGCCCAGCAAATGGTTTTCTTGTACTGCTTGAATTGGCACCGTTATCAGAGATCTTTCCCATATTCGATAGGCTCTCTATTCTTTCTCCAGCTATCACCACATCAGCAAAACTGGTGGAAGAGAATGCAGCCAGTCTGTCAATATATGTTCCTTTAAGGGTATTCATGAACATGTCTTCCATTTCCCTTTCAGACATAGGGGGTTGAACTGCAGCAGCAAGTTGCCTCCACCTTTGGGCATATTCCCTGAATCTTTCACGGGAGGATTGAGACATTCCCATTAGGAGGGTCCTGTTTGGGGCCATGTCCAAGTTATACTGATACTGTCAGATGAAAGATTCAGCCGAGTCCTTCCAGTTTCATATTGTGGCTCTAGTCAAATGGGAATACCATTCTCGAGATGCCCCTGTTAAACTATCCTCAAAGTAAAACATCTATAGCTTTTCGTCCATGGTGTATGCTTTTAACCTTCCCAAGAATGACTGAAGGTGGGTGCGTGGGCAGGATGTGCCATTATACCTTTCAAAACATGGGGGTTTGAATTTGTGAGGAATTCTCACCCCTTCCACCAGTCCCATGTCCATTACATCAAACCCTAGGGAATTCTGGGATTCAAGAGACCTCAGCTTCTCTGCAATTTCATCCAGCCTACGGTAGAAACTTCGTCCCCAGCTCCAACAACTGTAAACTGCTCCTCTTGAGGATCCTCTTGGAAGACCCTTCCTCCAGCAGTGTTACCCTGAGTATTCCTTATGGAATTGATTTATGGGTTTAGATGAGGCCCAAACTCGGGTGGATCAGTGCGAGGTTGCACGTGATCGTTGTTACTGGTACCTCCCGTACCTGGATGGTGTTCTTAAGGGTTTGCCTTTCAACCAAATCCCTTAGTCTTTCCTGGCTCTGAGCTAAACCAGTCATTACGGTCATGAATTGGGTCATCTGATTCCTAATCTCAACCCTTTCATTAGCCATTTGGGTCCTCACTTCATTCAAGTCTTGCTGAACTTGATCCATCTGAATTCCCGGAAGGTTGTTTCTCGTCGGGTACCGGTGTATTCTGTTGACAGGGAACACTCTTCTGCAAGCAATGTTTCCTGAAACCACAACAAAGTGAGAAACAGCAATAAAACAAAAACCTACAAAACAAAGAAAAAAGTTAGTATGCAATGCAATATGCTTATTTTTCTTCCAAGGGTATCCAGTTTGGTTTTTTGGTTTTGACCTTTCCAGACCTCGAGGAAATGCTGATGATGTTGATAGATACAGCCCACCATAAATAATACAAACTGATATATTACAAAGGATGAAAATACATAGTTTGATTACAATACATGCCCATGGTGGGTCAAAATACAATAAAAGAAAAGTACAACAAAAGAAAAAGTACAAGCAAAAGAATCAGACATCTAATCCAAAGTCATCCTCCCTGACTTCCTTCAGGAGGGCCTCAGTCACTGGACCCACTGGATGCTCTGTGATAGTCCTGATGAGGAGGTTCCTTGTAGCAATGGAACTGGTTAACTTCTTATGCTTATCCTTATCCTTTGACCTCTTCAACCCCGCCCGGAGTTTCAATTCAGATATCTCTTTTTGAGCTGCCAATAAAGCCTCCTGATGCTTCTTCTCACTAGCCTCCAGTTGCTCTATCTTAGCCTGAGTCCTTTGATCTTCTTGTACACGGGCTTCAGTGATCCTGATCCACCTAGCCTGGCTTTCCTCCAGATAATACTCTGCCCTAGCCTTCTGAGTCTTTGCTTCCTTGCAAGCATTCTTCAGTACTAACTCCCCTGCCCTTTCCTTCCTGATGTAGTCATTTGTCTTCTCTATCTTGATCAAGTGCTCAATCCTGAGCCTTTCCAATCTCTCATTGTCCAGACGGCTGTCATTTCTCTCCCAGAGAGTCTTTTTTAAGGCTTCAGCTAGCTGAGTGTTCCTCTCTTTCAGCTTTTCAAACTATTCCAGGTTGACAGTAGCTGCAGGTTGTACTGTAGAAGGTCCAGGTACATCTTCTAAAGTGAATGGCATCTGGGTGATCTGAGCTCTGGTACGAGACCAAACAGAATATTGTGCTGAAGCAATGTTGTTGCACTTGCCAAGGATGGCTGTCCCTTTAGTCTGGATGTTGTCCCAAGCCCAGGAAGCTTGCCTGACAACAGCAGAGTTGGGTTGGATTTCACAGTAGAGGGTGTCAGTCAAGTCTTACCCTTTGGGAGGATGAACCAAAGCATACCCTAATTGTCTTTTAAACATTAGGATATTGCCCACAGCTAGTAATGATGTCCTTGCCTTTGGTGTTCTGAGTGCACCATCTAATGTCATCTGATGTCAAGGCAATGAACCTCTTAGCCCAGTTCTTCTGCTGATGGGGGTTCAAAAAGGCATCTGATTTTGGCAAGTGTCTTAGCAGCCAAGAGTAATAAAGAGGAGCACAACATCTGACCAGCCTTCCTCTTTGCTTTTCATTCCTCTGGTGTACTGAGTAGTAGAAGTCTCCTAGCAATGTAGGAACTGGGTTCCTCAATAAGAACAGGTGAATGGCATTCTTGCTCACAAACTTTGGCTCATCTGCAAACAAAATAACCCCATATATGGTGAGGGCTAGAAGTGCACAGACAGCCTTCCATTCTCCTATTGCAGCATGCAGAGTAGCCTGGGAGATCAAGAACTCTAGGTGAAGGCCTGGAACCCCAGCTTTGGTTGTCATGTTCTGGTCAATGAGGGCAGGCTCCAAATGCAATGCCCTGGCTATGTCTTCATTTATGGAATCCACCATCTCAGGGTTGAAAGGAATCCCTCTACTGATAGGAACCCCTAACAACAAGGAAAACTCTTCTAGCAAAGGTCCCAACTGGAAATCAGGGAATGTGAAACATCTGAGTGGAGGATCATAGAACTGCAAGCAAGTATGGATCATACTCCTCTGAGATGCATCTAAATCCATGACCATGTCCAACATGCCTCCATAATGCTCTCTGAATAGTGGGACATGATCAGGTGTAATGAGGGACTGGATCTGCCTGATGCCAATCAGGGTAGGCTCAAAGAAGTGGTAAGTGATGTTGCTCTTTCTTGAAGTGTCCATGGGTGCTGGATGAGAACAATTGCTGATGAAGGCCACTAAAGGAGATGTTGGAGGTAAGTCTCTGATGAAGATAGCTGGAGGAGAATCACTGAAAACCTGATGAAGGTGATGGAGAAGATAACTGAAGTAGTCTGAGCAACAGAAGGGATCAAAACCAAACCAAAGAATAAAGATGGATACCCTGTGTAACAAATAAGCAAATGTTAAATGATGCAAAAATGATGTATGCAAATGATATGCAAAGGGTTTGTGATCAAGTGATGGATCTGTTTATCTGCCTTGGTAAAAGTCCATGTATGTTCATAAGTCCGGATGGAGGCTTAGAAATCCAATAACCAGGTGGGGGACTCAAATAAAGAGTCACAAGTCCAGGGTAATCACAAGAACTGTCCAAAGTGATGCATTCTTAAAACACAACTAGTAACAGGGTATGATGTGGCCAAGGGTTCCTGCAAACCTGTAAATAACCCAGCCCCCTCACATGTAATGTTCTAGAACAAGGATCCTCAAACTTGGATCAGTTATGAGAAGTGTAAACACTTCTAACCCGGAGGTACAGTGTTTACAATAACCATAAAAGATCCTCCTTTAATTCACCTCAGATGCTGAAAGTCATAAAAAGGTCATCCAGACTTAGCAGGCTTCCCAGATAGCCCTAGTACCACAGGAGATATGTAGCACATAGTTCTCAAGAAAAAACCCATGTCTGAACTGTGTTTCATATTCCCGCACCAGACCGAAATGGAATGGGAAAGAATATGAAGCCACTCTAGCCTATGTGTCACTCAGGTCCCCGGTATAGGACCTTAATCACTCAATGATCCCCACCCACCAAAACAGACAAGAGATCCAGCACATGATAATGACAGTATGAAATGCATAAAACTGTAAAAGAAAGCAATAAATAAAGTTGTACATAAAGCAATAAATAAAACAAATAAATAAGAAGAAGTAGCACATAACACCCCTGTAAACACAAATCAAACAAGCGCTAGGAGGAGCCCACCAAAAGAACCAGAAGCCATGGTTGCAATATAAGTTTCCCCAGCAGAGTCACCAAGCTGTCGCTCCCACGAAAAGACACAAGGTCAGATAGGGTACAGACGCGAACGGTCGGTGAAAGAAGAAGATGAAAATGAAGTGAATAGAGTCGCCAGCTAGGCATTTTTATCCCGAAGGAAAGGTAATGCTACATAAACCTAAGAAAAGATATGGATAAGACGGTCGCGAACCAGAGAAACTGAGAAAGGGGGTTAGTTACAACCTGGGAAGGTATTAGCACCCAGATTATCCGTCGTACTCGAAGGGATCCACGCTTAAAAGATTGTGTTTAAAGGGGTAGTGTCTATGCTATCTGTGTGCAAAAGATGGGAAAGAAATATACCAGTGTCAGTGCAAAAAGGTGAAGTGAGGTACTCAGGAATGAGGCTTAAAAGATAATGCTGGAAGAGGGGGGAAGACAGAGACTTTTGTTCGATAACAGTTAAGTTATGCCTACGTATCCTCTCGTGCAATGAGGAAGTCAGAACATCATAGTTCGACTCAAAGAGATTGAAAGATAAATTTGACTGATGAACTGCTTGCTTGTCTATGCTTAAGTGTATGACTCGTCTGGCTCGAGTGCTAACTGTCTTGCATTAGATGGAAGAAGCAAGCTCTCGTTTGTGAGTGAAGGTGATGAGAAAAGAATCCCCAAGGAGACGATTATTGTTTGTTTTTGTGTTTTCAATCTTTTATGGCCTTTTTGTGTTTGTCATAAGTTAATGAGCTTAAGCCTAAACCAAGGGTTAGTAAACTCATCATATCCTCCCCTTGATTAGGGATAATGAGAATACCTTAAGTATGAGATAAACACCTCAAACTTAATTACCATGATGTAGGATTAAGATCATTAACCTACTTGTGATTATTTAGATGTTTTTTGAGCTTTTGTTTAGTGTTATGTAATGAGTTTAAGCCATAATCAAGGATTAGTGAACCCATTACACCATCCTAATAGAAGGATAATAGATGAGCACACTTAAGCTGAGGAAGATACCTCAATTTAATCCATGATTAGGGATTAACCTCATGACAAAACAAGCCTTTATTAAAGTGGATTTTAATTAAGGGTAAGATTAAGAAGTGAATTTTATGATTTGTAAGACAACTTGAGGAGTACTTGTCCATTAACACTAGGGTTAGTCCTTCTTAACCAATAAAGGAAGAATTAGAACTCTAATGCAAGGCCCAAGTTATAATTTATTGTCTTAGTGATTATTAAGATAGATTGATTAAGAGGTTTAAACAAATTAAGGTTTTAACACTTAGGATTAAAGTTATACACTCCATCCTAAGAGAAGGATGCAGGCATAACCCTAATCACAAAGTCTTAAAACCTTAACGGTTTAGTCTCTAATTATGAGATGAGAAGAGAGACACAAAGAAGACACAAAGGTAAAAGCTAAAGGGGGACTAATCAAAACCCTAATTATTATCATGCTTGGATGTTCCTATGGTTTGTAAGGCTTGCAAGAGATCTTCAGAGAAGCCACCAATGGAAGAAGCAGATGAAAGGAGGAGAAGCAGAAGAAACAAGTTACTTACTTCACTGAAGAAGATAAGTGACTTGGAGAAAGAAAGTGAATGATGAACATGAATGAGCAAGCTCACTCTAAAGCTAAGAAAAATTCAGCAATGATGCATAAGAAGAATGAGAAGAGAAATGAGAAGTGAAGGCAAAGTCACTTCTCAAATTACTTACCACCTGAAAATGTTAGCATTAAAAAATGAAATGAAAAATTAAACATATTGATCACACTAAATTTCACCGTATTTCTGACTCCGATTTCGCATGCATTCTTAGCTTTTATTGTTATTTTGTTATGTTATTACTTTGTTTTCCTTTGTTTTCAGGTTTTTTATGTAATCGGGGCTTGAATCGAGAAAAGGAGCGAAAAAGGAGTGGAAACGGACGAAAACCTAGAAATTCAGCGTTTTACACTTACGGCACCCACCGTGGCGGGCGCCATGGGGTTAGCCATGACGTGGCCACATCTCAAGACCACTCCACAACTTCCAAGACCCACGATCCCCACTCTTCCATTCCCTATGAGTCTCATGGCGGGCGCCACAAGGCAAAAGCAGTTCCCTCCACTTTTTAGTGGAGGGGGCATCCTGGTCTTTTCCCGCATTTAGTTTTCCTATAAATAGGACTTTAGTTTTTCGTTTTTCTTCATCCAAACATAGATTTCTCTAGGCATATATCAGTTTTAAAGCAGTTACCATTCCACATCGGGGTGTTTCTGCAATCGAGTGATCGAGTCTGTAATATGTCTGTGTGATCGAGTTTTGGAGCACTCTGGAGGAAGTTAATCCTGCCGCCATTTTAATTCTAGTTCGTATTTTACTTTTCTGCATTGCTTTACTTTTATTTATTTCTCGCACTGCTTTACTTTCTTTATTATCCGCACTCGCACTTTATTTTATTTATTTCCCGCACTCGCTTTACTTTCATTTACTTTCCGCACTCGCACTAAATTCATTTACTTTCCGCACTCGCACTAAATTCATTTACTTTCCGCACTCGCACTAAATTCCTTTATTTTCCGCACTTGCACTAAATTCATTTACTTTCCGCACTCGCACTAAATTACTTTTATGAAAAATTATAAAAAGAACGTTTACTTCACCATGTCTAACTAATTCTATAAAGGTTAGAATGTAAGGATCGTAATTAAACCAGTAATCCGTATAATTGTTCGTGGAAACACTTAAGGGCTATTTTATCTTTCAATTCAAGTAATTGTTTTTAACTATTTCAAAAACAACCAAAAGCACTTTGTCTAGTTCATTAGGAGTTTTTAGATTAAAAAGAAAAGAGATTTTAAAACGATTTTCGGACGCGTTATGAAGTTTAGAGTCTGGTTCATAAGAACCTCTTTTTGCTAAGAAGTCCAGGTTAAAATACTTTTCAACTTAGTCAAGATACTACATTTCTTAAAAATAGGTTTACTACTCTAACGCAGTACGCACCTTTTTATCCGTGACAATAGGAGGGGTTGATTAGAGAGTACAACTCGGTTCTGAATACGCGAAAGCGACAGTTCCTGTTAAATTAGTTCTTTTCAAAGGAGAAAACATTGCCCATAAGTAGTTCCATTAACAAGTACTGGATTATCCATTGATTACGTGAATTACATTCGAGCCTGTCTTTTATTTATTATTTAAAATTATCATTTTATTTACCATTGCACCCTTCTTAAAACCCCTATATTTAGTTGCCTTAGATACACACCATAACAACAGGTACGATAGATTGACACTTGGTCTCTGTGGATTCGACAATCTTTTATATTACTCTGACGTGTTCGTACACTTGCGAAAAACACGCATCAAGTTTTTGGCGCCGTTGCCGGGGACGAATTTCGTCAAATTTTATTACCCTGTAGTTATACCGTTTAGACTAAGGTTGTTACCCACCGGTCAATGCGAAAGACTCGCAGTGCCAGAAGTTTAGTAGACCCTCTAGCTGAACCTGAACGTTACGCTCACGCATGTTTGTTTTTCATAGGAATAGGAAAGTTATGGCCGAAGATCAAAACCGAATACCTCTTAAGGACTTCGCCCAACCATCAAACGAGGAACCTAGTTCTAGTATAGTAAACCCCACTATCCCAGCCAATACTTTTGAACTTAAACCATCCCTGCTGCAATTAGTGCAACAGAGACAATTTGCAGGTCTCACTACTGATAACCCGAACCAACATTTAAAAAACTTTCTTCAGTTAGCAGACACCTTTAAAACCAATAGAGCTTCTCCTGAGGCGATACGCTTAAGATTATTTCCCTTTTCCCTCAGAGATAAAGCTCTATCATGGTTAGATTCCCTTCCACCCAATTCAATAACAACTTGGGATGAAAGATCACAAACCATGGTGTGAAATTAGTGAGGGAAAATTTGGGGTGTTTACAGCTGCCCCTATTCAAACATGAGTTAGCTGTGCAGGGTGTAAGCGACAGGCTTAACAGACAAACAAGATAACATGTGGTTGAATACCAAAGACAGTCCAAAATTTGCACTCACTGGGGAGAAGAAGAAAAGGGATATAAATTGTAAAAGAAAGTAAAGTATAATTATAAAATGTGGGCGATGGAGGACGACCATCGAGCAGGGGACGACTGCTGGGGATAAAGCAATGACGGGGACGGCCGACATGCTTGGGAAATAAAGAGGTTATGATGGGGACGGCCATCGGGTAAATAAATAAGATTCTCTGGGGATTAAAGATAAAGTCAATGATGGGGACGGCCACCAAGCTCATAAAGTAATGTAAACAACGACGGGGACGACCATCGGTTTAAAGAATAAATGATATAATGATGAGGGACGGTCATCAAAGGTGAATGAGGATCACCTAGCAGGGGACGACTGCTCTTTATCACGACATAGGACGAATCTCGGATATAAAAGGTCGACGATGGGGACGGCCATCGGATAAGCATGATGAAGGACGATCATCAGGAGGTGAAGGATGATCACCTAGCAGGGTACGGCTGCTCTCGGGGTTTATCACGACATAAGACGAATGTCAGATAACAAGGTCAACGATGGGGACGGCCATCGGATAAAAGTGATGAAGAGCGATCATCAGGAGGTGAAGGACGATCACCTAGCAGGGTACGGCTGCTAAATATCACGACATAGGACGAATTCTGGATAGAAAAGTCCCTAGATGCAGATGAACTTGAACTAATGCAGTGAAACAAAATGCAATATAATGCGATATGCTTAAACTCATACAAAAATGAAAGATCACAAGCCATGGTGTGAACTTAGTGAGGGCAAATTTGGGGTGTTTACACCCTTGCTGAAGATAGATTTAATTTCATTCTAACCAATCTTAGCATGGAATTATGTCCAGAATGAAAATGTTTAATTATATGTTTTTAACTCTCAGAAGTTTTGAATTACTTATTTTATTCATTCAGAAGTTATCTTAATGATCTGACTGCTTATCTCTGAGAACTTATGTTCCAAAAGAATAACATGCAGATCTTGACATCAACACGTGTCAATCAACCTCTGAGGATACCTAGAAGAATCAGAATACATGTTCAAACTCTGAAGCAGGACAAAACATGCAATCAGACAACTATCCTCTATAGAAGGACATGCGTTCAAGTTCTGGGAAACTGAAAGGGATGAATAGACACAATTGAGGCGCAAATCTCTTTGGTAACTGTTCCAAGATCTTTACGCCTTCCCCTTTGTCAGATCTCATTTATTACTTTCTAATCATGATGTTTTGAGCTTTTATTAATTCCACTAATCATGATTTTTATTAAATGCATTCTTTTCTATTTAAACTCACTTTCACTCTCACTTTTCACTTTTAATTTTCACCCTCACGTTTTTCACTCCAAATTTTTATCTCTTTTCACTTTCACTTTCATTCTGGTTCTCTGCAAAAAAAATTTAAAAACCCTAAACCCTTCTTCTTAGTGTCGCTCCCTGGATTTCCATCCTGGTACAAACGCGAAAGTGGCGCAGAAAAAGGTTAGAGTCTCCAGCCAGGCATTTTTATCCCGAAGGAACGGGAATGGTAATGCTGCACAAACCAGAAGAAAAGAAGAGGAAGGACACAGGTCCTGCGAACCAAAGAGACTGAGTTCGGGAGTCGGTTACGACCTGGGAAGGTATTAGCACCCCAGATCGTCCGCCGTACCCAACGGGATCCACGCTTGCAAAGAAACTGTTTCAAAGGGTGAAGAAATGAAAGCTGCTGCAAAGAAAATGAACTGAAAAAGAAAACAAAGAGAAAAAATGTAGGGAAAATAAAAGATTGTGCTCGAACGAGCCCTACCCCGCTGCCTACGTACCTCATCTGGACAATGAGGATTAGAGTCTCCGTAGTTCCCCAAACTAGGGGTGGAAAAGATTGCTTGTGTCTTAAGGCTTAAACTGCATATGTCAATGCTCGGGTGTTGAAGGCTCGGACGACGAGTGCGTTACCGTCTTGCAAAATGACAAGTAGGAGCAAGTTCGTACGATGAGAGTGAAGCTGATGAGAAAAGAAGTCCCGAAGGAGAGACGCTTATTGTTTGTTTGAGTTTTTTATGAGCTTTTATTGGCGTGACACAAGGAAGTGAACTCAAGCTCTTTTTCATGGAATGTGTACTTGCTACTACATTCCAAGATGGAATAATAGAACAAGCACACACAAGTAAGGAGAAGATCCCCAAAACTTGGTTCCAGAGATTAGGGCCTAAGCTCACTAACTCATTGAATTTATTAAGTGTTTTTGTAATTAAAATGAAGAAGTATATTTTATGATTTTCTTGATGAAGATGGTCTCATGATCAGACTTGTGCATCATGATGAGCAAGCTTGTACTATCCCAAGATGGGAAAACTACAAGTGTTTCATGGAATAAGGCTATTGCACATGAGACCCCTTCAATCCTTATTAAATGCTTTTTATGGTTTTTGTTTTGAGATGAGAAGAGAAGAGAACCAAAGATCTTAAAGGTAAAAGAACTAAAGGGGGACTAACCAATCCTAATGTTAGCATGCAAGGGATTCCTAAGGTTAGTGTGGCTTACTATCCTAAAGAAGGAAGAGATAAGAAGAGAAAGAGGAGAATGAAAAAGAGAAAAAATAGAAAGGATGGCCCAAGCACATCAAACACAAATAAGAAAATATCATGAAAAGAGAAGAGATAAGAATTGGAGATGTGGGAATCACATCCACACCTATCACTTACCAGAGCCCCTGAAATAGTTAATAGCATAAGCAAGCATCATGACAAAAGCAAATAAGACCAAATGAAACACAAAATTGGCATAATATCAAACCAAAACATCATAACCAGAAATGGAATCTCAATTACAAGTGTCAAGATCAAACATACAACACAACAATGAGAAATGGATTAAACAGTTCAACATAAAGCATTACCGATTATCATGATAAAACAAACAATTATGAGATAACACAAAGCATACAAAGCAAACAAACATCACACACTTCAAGACCAGAACCCTAACATGTCAAGAATGTGCCTAAGCACCACAAGAGATTAAGAATAGAAGCATACAAGCTTAAACATTATCAACATGAGAAGCAAATAAACATAAGAAGTGAGGTGAACATGTACATAAGTGAATGAACTTCAAATGCAAGCAACCACAAAATTTATCAAAGTACAAACATCAATCAAAGACCAGAAGGGTATCCTTATCCTAAAAGGGCTCTAAACAACCTAAAGGAGTTGGCACAAGTGCCCTCCCAACCTAAGGACTAAACATATGACCAAAAGGATGCAAAAGAAGATAAGCAAAGAATAAAATTCAAATCAAATCAAGCATTCATCCAAAAATTCCACAAATTTGCACAAAGACTCTTTAAACATATAATATTAGCATGCCAAAAGAATAGGATCAAAACCAGAAGCTAAGTAGGTCAAATATGTGTCTAAACATGGATTAGGGTTATGAAACTTCATGCACAAGTTAAAGACCAAAAATAGTCAAGCAAATTTCTAAAAATCAGAAGAAAAATCACCAACAAACTACACTTCAATGTGAATCCAGAGCAAAAAGAATCAATTCAAAATTCAAATTAATGATCAAGATATAAATTCCACAAGACAACATGTGTTTAAAATGAAATAAAAACAATTAATAAAGGCAACAATTAATTACAGCATGGAAAATGAAAATAATTGGAAAATAAAAATATCAAAAATTAAAGAAAACTAAAAATATCATTTATGAATTTTTTGTGGAATTTTTAATAACTTCTAACTATTTTAATTAATTGAAAAGCAAACTGAAATAAAATAAAATAATAAAAAGAAAAGAAAAGGGCCAGGGGTGAGAATAGCAAGGAAATCAGTTCAAAATCAATGGGCTGAGAGAGGGGGGTGTGCGAATAGCAAACAAAGCCCAATGGATTCTCAGTCAAACAAAAATTGGAAAGTACGCAAATCTAAGGGTTGTGGGCAAAAGTAATTAGATCCAAGGGTTTGTGTGTGAAGTCAGTGAGACCTGGAGGTAATCAAATCCAACGCACCATATTTAAATTCACTAATTAAATGAAATCTGATGGCTACGTTTTAAAGTTATTAAAAACCTGATTAATTAAATTAATAAAACATAATTAAATTAATTAATCACGATCCAATGGCCAGGATCAAATCTGGAAACGCATAAACCCTAATTAACCCTAAGATAAACCCTACCGGCCGGAGAAGCGCCGATCATCTTCTCCGGCCAACCAAAAGTTGCAGAAACGCATCTCTCAACCAAATCACACAATCCATGCATCAAAACAAACCTTACATCATGTACATCACGAATATGGCAACAAAAATCATTTATCTAACACACACAAACCAAATCGAAGAAGATACGTTTGGATCTAAAACTTTCAGATCCTCAGTTTGACCTCATTTCAACATCATTTCAAAAACAAAACACATCATCAGACTCAGGGAAACACGTAAATCACAATGCACACAAGAGAATTCAAATCCAAGATGATGAATTTTGGAGCATACTTGAGTTTGTAGATCTTCAAATTTCACCAAGAAAACCAATCTCCAGCTCTAGATGAACTTCTTATGACCTCTATTCACAAAATAAATGAGAAGAAAACCTTAGAACAGCTTGAATCTTGCTCTTCAAATGAAACTGAGCTGAGATTAGACTGATGCAAAAACTCTTCTATAGCTCAAAGTAAGGATTGATCTATGATTTGTGAAGCTCCAGGAAGAAGAATATGAAGTTTGTTTGGTGAATGAGGGTATGGATGAGGAGATTCGAAAGAAAATGCAGTGAGAGCAAGAACTTGAGAATGAGTAAATGGTGTGGATCTGAGGTGAAATGAAACCCTAGCAATCTTATATAGGGTGCATGCTTTCAGTGTTTTGAATTGTGAGGAGAATGCACGTGAGAATAGTGAGGGAGGAGTGATTTTGCAAAATTGCAAAAGTTGTGTGATGGGGTGATTTGCTCGTGCTATCCCTCCACTCTTTGCACATGCTGATCCATTTTGATTACTCATTCACTCATGATTTAATCCTGGCCCTTGGATGTTTGGTTCATGCTTTCCTTGTGATCATGCATTTTTGCAATTTGTGAACTATCTCACATTCCATGCACGATTTCTTTGATTTCTCTTGAGCCAAATGTGTTTCATTCCAAGCCTTATGATATTATGGTCTCACTTTTCCCATTGATCAGCTTAGAAATGACTTGCAATGCTTTTTGCAACTTGGTGTAAAATGATAATTCATGTAAAACCCTAAAAATGGCCAAACTTCCCTAGCTCATAACTTTTCAACCATAAATGCTATGGACAAGTTCTTGTACTTTTTGAATTGGGACAGCATACCCTACAACTTTCATGTTTGTTGGAAATTCATTTGAGATCATTTTCACCATGAAAGAGGGCTTTGAAAATTAGGGCAAAAGTTGCCAAAAATGGAAAGTTCTAAAACAAACCATATGCCAAAAATGGAAAGTTCTTCAAAACCCCTTGATTCTTGATCTTTGACTTTGCCAAACCTCTTCTAAGGTCTTAAGGACATCCCTTGGCTTGCAAAATGGAGTTGGACCCCTTGAATTCTCACAGTTGACTTTTGAACTGCACAGTTGACCAATTTCTTCTTGTGCAAGCAACTGATGAAATATCTGCCTCCCACAAGGAATTTTCTCACCAAATTTTATCCATAGGCACCTCTTATCATATGAAGGACTTTGCCCAGATGAAATGGCCAAAGTCACAAAGAATTCCTGCTTGAAAGTGAAACCCTAATTTGGGAACCATTGTATAGGAGCTTGCCCTAGCCTGGATTCTCTGATGATCTCCCAACCTCCTGGGCTCTTGTAAAGGATCTTAAACTTGTAAGTGTCATGTAGACTCTTCATGGGACTTGGACAAGTCCACTTGGCCTCTTGCTATAGCTTGTGATGCCTCAAATCCACCAATAGTTGATCATATGCCTAATGCTAAAACATGAGAATGTTATGCTTCATTTTTCTATGCAAAGATGCCAAGGATATGACATGCTTATGATGATCATGATATTATGATGCTTAAAAAGAAGAGGGCATATTTGGGTGTTACAGCTGCCCCTATTCAAGCAACTGTTGATCTGAAAAGGACGGTAGCACGGGCTATCGACCGTTCAAGATGAACTGTGGTTGAATACCAAGAAAAACCTGAAATTTGCACTCTGCTGGAGAATGCAAGCAATGGGAAATAAACCCAACCAAATGACGTTTTGGTGACTGAAGTAGGCAGAAAGCAAAAGAGCTCCTTCCAAGTTGAACTGTTACGCCAGATAAGGAAAACTTAGACAGACGAGTCTTCTTCGAACAAACCTGTTACGCCAGGTGCTGGACATACGAGCCCTCATCAAGCAAACCTGTTACGCCAGGAACTAGACATACGAGCCCTCTTCATACACTTTACACAAATGTATGACTTGATACAGACGAATCACCTTCGGATAAACCAGTTACGCCAGGACCGGTGATGCACTTAAGTCTGTGGGATAGACATGCATAATCAGGATACCCGAACCCTATTTATATATCCTTCGTAGATATATGGTCTAAGACAAACGAGCCTTCTTCAGATAACATGTTATTCCAGGTGCGACATTAGGATTGGACGAACCCTCTTCATAAATCTTGCGTAGATAAGTGGTGTCTGAGACAGACGAACCTCCTTCGAATAACCTGTTACGCCAGGACCGGTAACTATTTTGACGTTTAATCCCACCGTCAGGACTTCAAACCTCTTCAACACAGACGAGTATTGGATGATCATCAAGAGAACACAGACGAGTGCCATAAGTCAATGATACAAACGAATATCAGACGATGATCTAAGAAACACAGACGAGCGCTTCAGGTGATGATACAGACGAATATCAGCCACTGGTACAAACGAATACCAGAAACCCAACACAGATAAGCATATGGAGTAGCAATACAGACGAGTACCAGAAATCCAACACAGACGAGCATTTAGAGTAGCAATACAGATAAGTACCAGAAATCCAACACAAACAAGCATTTGGAGTAGCAATACAGACAAGTACCAGAAATCCAACACAGACGAGCAATTGGAGTAGCAATACAAACGAGTACAAGAGTGATTATCAAATCAACACATATGGATATAAGCTAACACAAACGAGTGTGAGGGATGATACAGATGAGTATCCAAACAATTCACACGAGCTTCAAACGGATAACAAACACAGACGAGGGTTGGGGAATGCAGACGAGCAACAAGCAAATATCAAACACAAATGAGTGATGGGGAGTGCATACGAGCAAAATCAACTATCAAACACCGACGAGTGCTGGGGAGTGCATATGAGCAAAAATAACTGTCAAACACCGACGAGTGCTAGGGAGTGCATACGAGCAAAAGCAACTATCAACCACAGACGAGTGTTGAGGGTGCATACGAGCATCAAACAAATGCCTGATTGGCAACAAGAATCACAACTCTGTAGGGGAGAACCAGGTCAAGAGGCTTTGAAACTTAACTCTGGTTAGGGGGATGAATAAATGTTTGTATCATCACATTGTTCAAAATAAATTGGCGACTTCTCTAGGGAATATTTCACTGATGGGAGTGAAACCCAAACACGAACTCTATGGGGAAGTCGGGCATTCAGCTGCCTGCTGGGCACTTCACTTGTGGAAAGATAATCTGCTTGGGGAAAACCAGCTCTTCACATAATCTTAAAAATCTGTTGGGAATCAATCTCATTTCATTTGATCAGCCTCAGCTGGGGAAAATTCTGCTTGGGAAAGTGTGATATCATCCTGCAAAACCTGCAATAACAGAATACACATATGTGCCCCGGGGACTTGCATGGTATGATCTGTTCATCCATCGTCACCCGACACTCAAAGATGGTTCTAAATGTTTCCGTGCAATGTCATTTTTTAGAGAAAACACCATGTTTCAAATGCAATCTTCTTTTTGCCAAAAACTTAGGACATTTTTGCAAACAAAATAGACACAACATAACTTTTTGACGGAATGCTCATTTATTGAGAGGCCTCTGAATAGGCAAAGTTTTTACATCACAAAGCAACCACCTGGAAAGAGGTCGCTGCCATAAAATTGAGAAAATAATCTATCCTAATGGTAATGTGTACGGAATTCCAATGAGTTTCCCTCTTGCTATGACCAGCATATCTTCAAAACTTTCCATTCTTGCCTTTGCTTTATGAAAAAGATGAGGGGACTGATTCCTATCCTTCTGATATTGTCAGGCTGTATGAAACAGTGATTTGGTTCAGATTACCTGGATCGCAGTTGTTCGCTTATTCCCTTGTTTTGCGTGGATCGCCCTTTCGGGCTTTCAATCCACCGGGATACCCTTTTTTGCCTGAGCTGTCCGATGTGGCTTTTCAACTCAGCGGGTGTACACTTTTTTTTATTTGTTTTCCCTAACTTTTGCCCGAGCTTTTTATTCTGTTTCTAGCTCGTCGGGATGCCCTTTTCATGCCTGAAATTTAATTCTATTTTTTGTGTCCAGCGGGTCTTTCTATGCGAAGTATTTTTTTAACTGCGTCCGAGTTAACAGGGGATTGAAAATCTTCTCCATCCATAGTGGTGAGCATTAGTGCCCCACCCGAGAAACCTTTCTTCACTATGAATGGGCCTTCGTAGTTTGGGGTCTACTTGCCCCTGTGATCGGAACCTGGAGGAACGATCCTCTTGAGCACAAGCTCGCCTACTTGATACTCTCGAGTACGTACTTGTTGGTTGAATGCTCGCTTCATTCTCCTCTGATAAAGCTAACCATGATAGATAGTCGCTAATCTCTTTTCCTCAATTAGACATAACTAATTTTATCGAGCACGTTGTAACACCCTTCTACCCCAAAAATTAATATTTAAAATAATATCAGAGTGATCATCAAAAAGGGTATTACATGTCATCAAAATCAACACAATCAGTGTCCTGTCCCGTAACACGGGTTAATCAACATCAAAATATCATAAACATTTCACAGCGGAATTTAACTTCAAAATTCAAAACTTCATAAATATAATTTTCACCATCCTGAATTTAACATCATGTAAATAGGAAAACATTTATCCAATGATAACATAACTGAAACAGTTAACAGAATAAAACCCATCCCAGTGTTACATGACACAGAGCAGGACACATAAGCCATAACCACTTCTAAGGAACACTAAAGCACGCTCCGGGACTCATGAATTACTCCTATTGCACTGCAGGACTAATCTTCGACATCTGCAAGTTACCCACGAAGGAGGCAACATTTCCAAGCAGGCAGGGTGAGTAATCATAATATATCATAAACGTACAAGAATACAGAATCATAAATAAATTAGAACACATATCATGACATCGTCAACTACAAAATTCAGTAACAACCACGACACTGTCATGAAATCAATCAACATCAACACAATCATGAAATTCATCCAAAATATGCAATTCTAACATCCTGATATGCAATATGCATGTGGTACCAATTTCATCATGAGATGGATACATGACCATCAACCCTCCACAAGGGAGCACACCATAATCATCGAGACACTTCAATCCACACAATGGGATTGAAGCAAGTAAATAGGCCGAAGCCCCATCGTGAATGTTATGAAATGCAATGATGCGCTACATCGAAAAATTCACCAAAATAATTCGCATCATTCATTTCAATCAGCAAAACAACCATCAAATATTCATATATATCATCATGACATTACACCCTGAACACTGGTTTTCTAACCACTCTGACATATCAAGAATTAACCCGTACCCGGTCATTTATAAGGTAATTATAAGGTTATTTCACAAATTCATTTATCAAAAACTGTTGCATTTTTCTCGTTTCTATTCATCAAAATAAAGTTCAGTTTGTACTCGTTCTGACGCTTCAAACGGAATGCGAATCGGACTTACGGTTTAAAAAATATGAATTTTTAAAGAAATAAAATTTGTTGTCCCAACAGTGTTAACCGGTTAACCCATAGCGTTAACCGGTTAACGCTGACGAATTTCCAGAATTTCCCAAAAATTACAATGGTTAACTGGTTAACCCATAGCGTTAACCGGTTAACGCAAGTTTTCCAGCAGTTCTCTGCTATACAATTGCAGACTGTTCCAATTCCAAAAACTCTCAAACCCCATTACGGATTTCACATCATAACACCCAGAAACCATTCAAAAACATCAATTAAACCTCAACAACATCCAAACAACAATTATACAAACAAATATACGATTATAACTCATTCTAACCACTCTAATTCATCAAGATTTCTCATAAAAACTCAACCTAACTCAAAACCCCAAAAACCCCTAAAACTCATACCATTCTAATCCATTCATATTCCAATTCCTATACATTTATCATAGATTATGAAAACTCCCCATACCTTAGAGAATTTCGACGCTTTACACTCTTCTCTGGGGTTCTCCACAGCCTCCTGATTCTGAGCTTCTCCTTTCTTCAGAGCACTTCCCAAACACGATAGAAAACAAAATATGAGAAACTGATCGTATTCTCTTCTCTGGATATATTATCCCAGTTTAGCCTTTTCCCATCTTACCCTCATAATTTCACAAAAAGACAACCTTACCCTTTTCTTTAATATTTTTAATAATAATAATAAAATAGCATAATAAAACACTATTTATCCTTATTATATAAAAATACTCATTTTCTCCAAAATTCTCAAAATGATCCAAACTCTCCAATTTTTCTAAATTAATTAAATAAATGATTAAATAATTAAATTTAGATTTTCGGGGCGTTACAACTCTCCCCTACTTAAAGATTTCTCGTCCTCGAAAATTACCTGAAGTAAGTAGAGTCGGATACGACTCCCTCATCTGATCTTCCCGCTCCCAAGTCCAACTTTCTCCAGCTGGTCCTCCCCACAATACTTTCACTAAAGCAATTTCCTTACCTCGAAGTCGCTTCAATTCTCTACCATCAATCCTCACTTGTAAAGCTTCAACCGTCAGATTATCTCTCACCTGAACATCATCTATCTGAATTACATGCGACGGGTCTGGAATGTACTTCCTCAACTGTGATACATGGAATACATCATGTAAATTCGCAAGAGAGGGAGGTACTTCCTCTGCATAATCTGATACGGACCGACGAAACGTGGAGTGAGCTTTCTAGACTTCAAAGCTCTTCCCACACCAGTCATAGGAGTAACTCTTAAGAACACGTGATCTCCCTCTTGGAACTTAAGTGCTTTCCTTCTCTTATCGTGATAACTCTTTTGACGACTCTGCGATGTTTTCATCCTTTCCTGAATCATTTTTATCTTTTCAGTTGTTTCTTGGACAATCTCTGGCCCAAGCACCAAACTCTCTCCTGACTCATACCAACATAATGGAGTACGACAACGTCTACCATACAACGCCTCATACGGAGCCATCCTGATACTAGCATGAAAATTGTTATTGTACGTAAACTCGACCAACGGCAAATGGCTATCCCAAGATCCTCCTTGATCTAATACATAAGCTCTCAGTAAATCTTCTAAAGATTGAATTGTTCTTTCCGTCTGACCATCCGTTTGCGGGTGATAAGCAGAACTCATCCTCAACTTAGTACCCAAAGCATCCTGCAAACTCTTCCAAAACCTCGATGTAAACCGCGGATCTCTATCTGATACAATACTTGAAGGTACACCATGCAACTTCGCAATTTCCTCAATATAAATCTCAGCTAACCTTTGCATGGAATGGTTAATCCTCATCGGCAAGAAATGTGCCGACTTAGTTAACCGATCAACAATTACCCAAATCGAATCATTACCTCTAGCAGTCTTAGGTAACCCAGTCACGAAATCCATGGAAATACTATCCCATTTCCACTCAGGAACATACAATGGTTGCATCATACCTGAAGGTCTCTGATGTTCTATCTTTGACTTCTGACATGTCAAACAAGCATATACAAATTCAGCAATGTCTCTTTTCATACCCGGCCACCAAAACAACCTGCACAAATCGTGATACATCTTCGTAGCACCAGGATGAATACTCAGTCGACTCTTGTGCCCCCTCTTCTAGAATACTCTTTTTAATTCCTATAATATCCGGAACACATATTCTATCTCGGAATCTTAAAACTCCATCTTCATCAACTCGAAAGTCACCTGCATTACCTTGATCAACCAACATCAATTGGTCAACTAATTTCGAATCAGATTTCTGACCTTTACAAATCTCTTCCAAAATCTCACTGGTCAGCTTTAACATTCCCAATTTCACACTATCAGCAGTAGTTTCACACAACAAGCTCATATCTCTGAATTGCTCGATCATTTCTAATTCTTTCACCATAAGCATTGAAATATCTAACGACTTCCTACTCAAAGCATCAGCCACAACATTTGCCTTACCCGGATGGTAATTCAAATCAAAATCAAAATCTTTCAATAATTCAAGCCACCGTCTCTGTCTCATATTTAACTCTTTCTGATTAAACAAGTATCTTAAACTTTTGTGATCACTGAATACTTCAAATTTCGAACCAAACAAGTAGTGCCTCCAAATCTTAAGCACAAACACCACAACTGCTAACTCTAAGTCGTGAGTAGGATAGTTCCTCTCATGAACTCTTAACTGTCTTGAAGCATAAGCAACCACCTTATTATCCTGCATCAAAACTCCACCAAGACCCATCTTGGAAGCATCACAATAAACTACAAAGGACTCATCTGGATTTGGTAAGACCAACACTGGCGCGGTCGTTAATCTTTTCTTCATTTCTATGAAACTCTCTTCACAAGCAACATCCCACACATACACTTGACCCTTCCTAGTCAATTGCGTCAACGGTAAAGCTATCTTAGAAAAACCTTCAATGAACTTACGATAGTAACCAGCCAACCCAAGAAAACTACGAATTTCTGTAGCTGACTTCGGAGTCTCCCAATGCAATACCGCATCAATCTTTGAAGGATCCACCGAAATTCCACCACTTGAAATTACATGGCCGAGGAAACTCACTTCCCTTAGCCAAAATTCACACTTAGATAATTTAGAAAACAATTTCTTTTCTCTCAACACTTGCAACACAACTCTCAAATGCTCGGCATGTTCCTCTTCTGATTTAGAATATACCAAGATGTCATCTATGAAAACCACCACAAAGTTATCCAGATACTCATGAAAGATTCTATTCATATATTCCATAAACACACCAGGCGCATTAGAAACCCCAAACGGCATCACCGTATACTCATAATGCCCATATCTCGTCCTAAAAGCTGTCTTCGGAATATCCTCAGCTTTAACTCGAATCTGATGATAACCAGACCTCAGATCAATTTTACTAAAGACACAAGCACCTACTAGCTGATCCATCAAATCATCGATCCTCGGAAGTGGATACTTATTCTTGATAGTCACTTTATTCAACTGTCGGTAATCGACACACAATCTCATACTACCATCCTTCTTCTTAACAAGTAACACCGGAGCACCCCAAGGAGAAACACTGGGTCTAATGAACCTCTTCTCTAACAATTCTTCTAATTGTTTCTTCAACTCATTCAACTCTGAAGCCGACATTCTATAAGGAGCCATCGAGACAGGACTCGTACCCGGTACTAAGTCCACAGAAAAATCAATCTCACATTCCGGTGGTAAATCACTTATATCACTAGGAAACACATCTTGAAATTCACAAACCACAGGCAACTCTGCACTGACAGTATTATCATCAACTTGCAATGAGGTAGACACTGCAAACATCAAAGCTTCATCTAAAACAAGTGCGTCCACTTGTTTAGCAGATAAAAACATCAACTCACCATTCCCGTTCAAATCAGGGAACTGCGCCGTCTTACTATAACAATTAATATGAACATAATTGAATTCCAACCAGTTCATACCAAGGATAACATCGATTTGGTGTAATGGTAGGCACACCAAATCCATCACAAAATCCTTCTCGAAAATTGTTAAAGGACCTTTCAAACAGACAAGCATGGTAGTCACAGAACCATTAGCAGGAGTCTCTATTATCATATTACCATTCATATTAGACAACTTTAAACCCAATCTATTAGCACACTCAAGAGAAATAAATTAATGTGTAGCTCCAGTGTCAATAATAGCAATCAACTCAATATTATTAATAAAACAGGTACCTCTGATCAAGTTGTCCTTCTTTGGAGCTTCTGAACCAGCTAATGCAAAAACTCTTCCAGCATTCTGAGCAGTAGCAGCATTCTTCTTTGCTTTCTGGCATTGGGTGCTGATATGCCCCTGTTCACCATAATTGTAACAGGTTAGGCCTTCATTAGGATAATCACTCACCTTATGCCCAAGCTTGCCACAACGGTAACATTTCATAACTCTGGTGGTACACACATCGGCCTTATGACCTGCCTCTCCACACTTGTAACACTTAACAGGTACATTAGCAGCTCCCCTACTTTGCTTCTTCTCATCATATGCCTTCTGCTTCCCCTTATCACCAGTAGTCACATAAGTTTTTCCTCTATACTGACTCTTGCCTTTCTTCTCACTCAGTTGTTTATAGTGAGCTGACCGAGCTCGGCTATCCTCATCATAAATACGGCTCTTATCAACCAACTCTGCATACTTGCGAATTTGTTGGCATCCAATTCCCTGCTTAATTTCAGGTCTCACACCATTCTCAAACTTAAGACACTTGGAAAGTTCAGCATCTGCCCTGTTGTAGTGAGGACAAAACTTCACCAGCCTCTCAAATTTGGCAGCATACTCTACCACAGTCAAGTTTCCTTGCTTCAGCTCAAGGAATTCTATCTCCAACTTACCACGAGCATCTTCCGAAAAATACTTCTTAAGGAACTCTGCCTTAAATACAGTCCAAGTCACCACAACAGCCTCATCCTCGAGACGCTGACGAGTATTATCCCACCAGTCTTCAGCTTCCTCAGACAACATATGAGTTCCGAATTGAACCTTCTGCGCATCAGCACACGCCATCACTCTGAAAATCTTCTCAATTGCCTTGAGCCACTTCTATGCGCTCGCCGGGTCATAAGTTCCTTCAAACACAGGTGGATTATTCCTCTGGAATTTCTCCAATGCACGAAACTCATCATGCGCATTGTTTCGAGCAGCAGTCTAAGCAAGAGTTGCAATAGCATCAGCGAGAGCACGCGAGTTGTTTCCAGCCATTCTGCACAACACTTACCACATCAGAAGAAAATAATCGTTAAATAAATAACGACTTGACAACTGACTGACAACAACAAGACTTGGCCGGACAGACCGACCTGCTCTGATACCACTAATGTAACACCCTTCTACCCCAAAAATTAATATTTAAAATAATATCAGAGTGATCATCAAAAAGGGTATTACATGTCATCAAAATCAACACAATCAGTGTCCTGTCCCGTAACACGGGTTAATCAACATCAAAATATCATAAACATTTCACAGCGGAATTTAACTTCAAAATTCAAAACTTCATAAATATAATTTTCACCATCCTGAATTTAACATCATGTAAATAGGAAAACATTTATCCAATGGTAACATAACTGAAACAGTTAACAGAATAAAACCCATCCCAGTGTTACATGACACAGAGCAAGACACATAAGCCATAACCACTTCTAAGGAACACTAAAGCACGCTCCGGGACTCATGAATTACTCCTATTGCACTGCAGGACTAATCTTCGACATCTGCAAGTTACCCACGAAGGAGGCAACATTTCCAAGCAGGCAGGGTGAGTAATCATAATATATCATAAACGTACAAGAATACAGAATCATAAATAAATTAGAACACATATCATGACATCGTCAACTACAAAATTCAGTAACAACCACAACACTATCATGAAATCAATCAACATCAACACAATCATGAAATTCATCCAAAATATGCAATTATAACATCCTGATATGCAATATGCATGTGGTACCAATTTCATCATGAGATGGATACATGACCATCAACCCTCCACAAGGGAGCACACCATAATCATCGAGACACTTCAATCCACACAATGGGATTGAAGCAAGTAAATAGGCCGAAGCCCCATCGTGAATGTTATGAAATGCAATGCTGCGCTACATCGAAAAATTCACCAAAATAATTCGCATCATTCATTTCAATCAGCAAAACAACCATCAAATATTCATATATATCATCATGACATTACACCCTGAACACTGGTTTTCTAACCACTCTGACATATCAAGAATTAACCCGTACCCGGTAATTTATAAGGTAATTATAAGGTTATTTCACAAATTCATTTATCAAAAACTGTTTCATTTTTCTCGTTTCTATTCATCAAAATAAAGTTCAGTTTGTACTCGTTCCGACGCTTCAAACGGAATGCGAATCGGACTTACGGTTTAAAAAATATGAATTTTTAATGAAATAAAATTTGTTGTCCCAACAGTGTTAACCGGTTAACCCATAGCGTTAACCGGTTAACGCCGACGAATTTCCAGAATTTCCCAAAAATTAAAATGGTTAACCGGTTAACCCATAGCGTTAACCGGTTAACGCACGTTTTCCAGCAGTTCTCTACTATACAATTGCAGACTGTTCCAATTCCAAAAACTCCCAAACCCCATTACGGATTTCACATCATAACACCCAGAAACCATTCAAAAACATCAATTAAACCTCAACAACATCCAAACAACAATTATACAAACAAATATACGATTATAACTCATTCTAACCACTCTAATTCATCAAGATTTCTCATAAAAACTCAACCTAACTCAAAACCCCCAAAACCCCTAAAACTCATACCATTCTAATCCATTCATATTCCAATTCCTATACATTTATCATAGATTATGAAAACTCCCCATACCTTAGAGAATTTTGACGCTTTACACTCTTCTCTGGGGTTCTCCACAACCTCCTGACTCTGAGCTTCTCCTTTCTTCAGAGCACTTCCCAAACACGATAGAAAACAAAATATGAGAAACTGATCGTATTCTCTTCTCTGGATATATTATCCCAGTTTAGCCTTTTCCCATCTTACCCTCATAATTTCACAAAAAGACCACCTTACCCTTTTCTTTAATATATTTTTAATAATAATAATAAAATTGCATAATAAAACACTATTTATCCTTATTATATAAAAATACTCATTTTCTCCAAAATTCTCAAAATGATCCAAACTCTCCAATTTTTCTAAATTAATTAAATAAATGATTAAATAATTAAATTTAGATTTTCGGGGCGTTACACACGTACCCACTCAACCTCATCAAGCTTCACATCCATCATCACACGCAATGAAGGAATTTCTACCTCAACAGGCAAGACTGCCTCCATGCCATATACCAATGAGAAAGGAGTTGCCCCGGTTGACGTCCTGACTGACGTTCGGTACCCACGCAACGCAAATGGTAACATCTCATGCCAATCTTTGTAAGTGACAACCATTTTCTGCACAATCTTCTTAATATTCTTATTAGCTGCTTCTACCGCACCATTCATCTTTGGTCAGTAAGGAGAAGAATTGTGATGTTGAATCTTGAAGTGCCGGCACAGCTCTGCCATCATCTTGTTATTCAAATTGGAACTATTTACGGTAATGATTCGCTTGGGCACTCTGTATCTGCAAATAATGTCTCTCTTCAAAAATCTGGCTACCACTTGACGAGTGACATTGGCATAGGACGCTGCTTTAACCCACTTAGTGAAGTAATCGATCGCAACCAAAATGAAACGATTACCATTTGAAGTAGTAGGCTCTATTTTCCCGATCATGTCAATGCCCCACAAAGAAAAGGGCCAAGGAGATGACATGACGTTGAGCGGGCTGGGAGGAATATGCACCCTGTCTGCATAAATTTGGCATTTGTGGCACTTACGGGCGTACGAACAATAGTCTGCATCCATTGTTATCCAATAGTACCCCGATCTTAACAACTTCTTAGCCATAGCATGTCCTCCTGCATGAGTACCGAAAGATCCCTCATGGACTTCTTGCATTAACAGGCTTGCTTCGTGTCTATCCATGCATCTGAGCAAGACCATGTCAAAGTTCCTCTTATACAAAACCCCATCTGTATTCAAGAAGAAACTAGCAGCAAGTCGTCTTAAGGTTTTCTTGTCGTTGGGTGATGCCCCAGTTGGGTATTCTTGTCTTTCCAGGAAGAGCTTAATATCAAAGTACAAAGGTTTCTCATCAGACACTGCATCTACAGAGAAAGCATAAGCTGGTGCGTCAAGCCGGGAAATGTCAATCCTGGGCACATAATTCCAACACAAGACTTTGATGGATGAGGAAAGAGTAGCCAATGCATCGGCAAATTGATTCTCATCTCGTGGTATATACTGAAGCTTAACCGTTGTAATGAATGTCAACAGTCTTCTGGCATAATCCCTATAAGGAACTAAGTGTTCTTGATGCGTATACCACTTGCCGGTAATCTGATTAATAACGAGGGCTGAATCTCCGAATATATCGAGGGTCTTAATCCGAAGATTAATAGCCTCCTCTATTCCCATTATGCACGCCTCGTATTCCGCTTCATTGTTGGTGCAACCAAAAGTAATTATGGCAGTGAAGGGAAAGTGAACACCTTCAGGAGTGATAAGAACAGCACCAACTCCACGTCCATTGATATTGACTACCCCATCAAACATCAACTTCCATTTGGATTCAGGGTCTGGCCCCTCCTCCGGAAGTGGTTCCTCGCAATCTTTTGCTTTGAGGTACATGATGTCCTCATCAGGGAAATCAAATTTCATCGGCTGATAATCGTCTTCAAGAGGTTGTTGTGCAAGATAATCTGACAATACACTTCCTTTGATGGCTTTCTGGGAAGTATATTGTATATCATACTCTGTTAAGATCATTTTCCACCTTGCAACCCTTCCGGTTAACGCTGGTTTCTCGAAAATATACTTGACAGGGTCCATTCTTGAGATTAGCAGTGTGGTATGGGTCAACATATACTGTCTTAATCGGCGAGCAGCCCATACCAAAGCACAACAAGTTTTCTCGAGCAGTGAGTAACGAGATTCACAGTCGGTAAACTTTTTGCTAAGGTAGTAAATAGCATACTCTTTTCGACCAGACTCGTCATGTTGGCCTAGAACACACCCTATCGACCCCTCTAGCACAGTCAAGTACATGATAAGTGGCCGTCCTGGAACTGGAGGCATTAGAATCGGAGGTGTCTGCAAATATTCTTTTATCTTTTCAAAGGCTCTTTGACAGTCTTCATTCCACCTGACCATTTGTTCTTTTCTCAACAATTTGAATATTGCCTCACACGTGGCAGTTAGATGAGATATGAACCGTGAAATGTAGTTCAATCTCCCTAAAAACCCGTGCACTTCTTTTTCTGTTTTTGGTGCAGGCATGTCTTGTATTGCTTTTACTTTTGCAGGATCCACCTCGATTCCTTTCTGGCTAACAATGAAACCCAACAATTTTCCGGACCGCACTCCGAAAGTGCACTTGTTTGGATTCAACCTCAGTTTGTACTTTATCAATCTATCAAACGGCTTTTTGAGATTGACCAGATGCTCTTCTTCATCCCGGGACTTGGCAATCATGTCGTCCACATAACATTCAATTTCCTTATGTATCATGTCGTGGAACAATGTAACCATAGCCCGCTGATACGTTGCCCCGGCGTTCTTCAACCCAAAGGGCATAACCTTGTAACAGAATGTACCCCACGGGATAATGAACGTTGTTTTCTCCATGTCTTCTGATGCCATTTTGATCTGATTATACCCGGAGAAGCCATCCATGAAGGAAAATACCGATAACTGAGCGGTGTTATCTACCAGCACATCAATGTGTGGTAACGGAAAGTCATCCTTTAGACTTGCTCTATTTAGATCCCGATAATCAACGCACATCCTAACTTTGTCGTCTTTCTTTAGTACAGGCACAACATTAACCACCCAAGGTGGGTAACTAGTTACGGCAAGGAATTCGGCATCCCATTTCTTTTGGACTTCCTCCTTGATATTCATCGCCATATCAGGACGATTTCTTCTCAGCTTTTGTTTCACTGGAGGACAGTCTTCTCTTAGTGGCAGCTTGTGTACAATGATGTCAGTATCTAGTCCTGGCATATCCTGATACGACCAGGCAAAGATATCCACATATTCATGTAGCATACCAATCAACTCCTTCTTTACCTCGGTCTGCAGACTGGCCCCAATCTTTATCTCTCTCCTTACATCTTCAGTCCCAATGTTGATGATCTCTAATTCTTCCTGATGAGGCTGAATGACCCTTTCCTCTTATTTCAACAACCTGACCAATTCTTCGGGGAGTTCACAGTCTTCCTCAACCCCTTCATCAACTTGATAGATAGGATTGTCGAAGTCATGCGTGGTCATAGCAGGAATGTTATCACTAGAATCCGGATGATCAACACTGCACATATAATGTGCTTATTTCAAAATCTGTTCTTTTTCAAAAGAGACGCAAACACACAAACACAAGAAAAGGAAAAACATTGCCATTTTATTTTTTTGTGAAAAATTTTAAAACGAAAGAAAGAGAACAAAATTCGCTTGAAAATGTCCTTTATTTCATGGAAAAAGTAAATGCATTAAAAGCATGGTGGCCCTACAAATGGATCTGTGCACCTTGGGTAGAGTGCAGGATTGACATGTAGCATGATAAAAAAGAAACAAGTAAATTACTTTGATTGCCAGGTAACTTGAACGAACTCCTCGGCAGACCAGTTCCGGAGCTCCTCCCCAGGTGCACATGGGTGAATCCAGCTATCCCAGTCGCAGTCATTATCTCCCTCTTCCCTTGTTACATAGATGTTGTTGCGATCGAGCATTCTGGCACTTGTGAAAGTTATGGCCTTATTACTTTGAGGCCAGTTGGACCCACCAGGATGGTAACCAAGACCGAACTTGTCATCCTTTTTTTCCAACTCTAGAAACCTGCCCCAGCCCTGGGCGCTTCCAGATTGGGCCACTTCTTTGGCTTGCTTGTAGGAGTAGATAGAAGTCCCTTCTTTCTTGTTGTTCCGATCTACTGGATCCAAAGTACTAACATTGACTGCTTCAAAGGCTTGACATAACGTTTCATGAATTTCCCCGTCCATTTCCACGTACTTGAAAGTTGACAGATGACTCACAAAAATGTCCTCTTCTCCACATACAGTGATCACCTTGCCATCTACCACATACTTCAGCTTCTGATGCAACGTGGATGTCACTGCGCCTGCAGCATGGATCCAGGGACGTCCTAGCAAGCAACTGTAAGCGGGTTGAATATCCATAACGTAGAATGTGCTTTTGAACACTTGGGACCCAATCTTCACAGGTAGCTCAACCTCCCCAAACACAGACCTCCGGGACCCATCAAAGGCTTTTACAATTAAATCACTGGGTCGTAAAACAATGCCATCAATATTCAACTTCATTAAGGCCTTCTTAGGGAGCACATTGAGAGAAGAGCATGTATCAACCAGGACATGTGACAGGACATCACCCTTACACTCCATGGTGATGTGCAGGGACTTGTTGTGATTGCGGCCTTCAGAAGTAAGATCTCTATCCGTGAAACCCAACCCATGACTGGCGTTTACGCTGCCTACCACAACATCCAACTGATTAACCGTTATCTCCTGTGGTACATATGCCATCTGTAAGACTTTCAATAAAGCTTCCCTATGAGTTGGACAACACATCAACAAGGACAGAATAGATATTTTGGACGGAGTTTGATTCAGCTGTTCAACTACTTTATAGTCACTCTTCTTTATTATCCTCATAAACTCCTCAACTTCTTTTTCAAAAGTGCCCTGTCCGACAGCAGGAGTTGTCACTTCTTCAGTTGCTATCTGCTTACCCTTAGCCTTTGCAGTAGCTTCAGCTTCAGGATCCCCTCTAAGAACTTGAGGAGCAAAAAGACGTCCGCTTCTTGTAAACCCACCGACTCCTCCGACATTCACCACAGTCGGGTCAATGGTCACTGCTTTACTTTCCACCTTCTGACCTTCTACATATACATCTGAGCCGTAGTGCCATGGGATGGCCTTGTCTTCAACATAGGGAACTGGTCTTGGAACAGTAATGGTAACAGGACTTACCTCTGGAACATAGATAGTCACAGGCTCTCTCCGGACAGGAACTTCAACAGGATCAAAGTAAATTGTTATGGTAGACACACAATTGCTTTTATCATCAACCCTATCAAACTGGAACGACCCCTCGTCAATCAAATATTGTATCCCAACCTTCAAATTTCCATAACCATTAACTGAATTCAAACACCCCTTACAGTCATAACCACACCCTGGGAATACTTGTCCTTTCAACAGTCTATCTTTCACTACCAGCAATGAAGTCTCCACTTCTTCCACATTCAAAATCAAGCTTAACCTCTCACCACCGTCAACAACATTTATCCTTGCCCCTCCGCGGTTTGGAATGGGGTTTGATGTAACATTAGGAGACGGTGCAAAGTTAATCGCCTTTGAGTCAATCAAGTCTTGGACTTTATGCTATAGTGCCATGCACTTCTCTGTTGAGTGCCCGGGAGCTCCTGAGTGAAATGCGCATCTTACGTTAGCATCATACCCCACTGGAAGCTCGCCAGGTGGAGGTGGTGCTAATGTCCTCAATTGAACCAAGTTCAAATCTAACAACCTCTGAAGTAGTGTCGTGTATGTCATTGGGATAGCTTCAAGAACCCTGTTAGCTGGACGAGCTTGTCTTTGTTGATAGGGTCTTTGCTGATAATTATTGCATTGTGGTTGTTGTTGTTGTTGTTGTTGTTGTTGTTGTTGTGGTTGAGTTTGTTGCACAGGACTTGAGGGAATAGTAACAGCTGCAACTTGCTCATAGGATCCTATGTATCCCTGTTCCCGACCTCGGCCGTACACAACATTAGTTTCTCCCTCCCTTCTTCTTGGAGGTACATTAAAAGCTTTTCTCACACCGCTCGAGCTACCTGCACCGGTGTCTTGAATTTTCCCCATCTTCAAAAGAGTTTCAACTCTCTCTCCTGCTATCATAATGTTATTTAACTTTGTTGCTGAACAAGATGCCAGCTTCTCAATAAACACCCCTTGTAGTGTTCCCATGAACATGTCTGCCATTTCATTTTCCAACAAGGGAGGTTGTACTCTAGCATCAAGCTGACGCCACCTCTGAGCGTACTCCTTGAACCCTTCTTTAGCATTCTGAGACATAGTCTGCAACTGGGTACGATTTGGAGCCATATCCAAATTGTACTGATATTGTTTCACAAATGCCTCAGCTAAATCCTTCCAGCTTTGAATATTAACCCTTCTCAGCTTCATGTACCACTCCAAGGAGGCCCCCACAAGGCTATCCTGGAAGTAATACATCCACAGCTTCTCGTCATCTGTATGTGCAGCAATTCTTCCGACAAAAGACAAGAGGTGAGTTTTTGGGCACGCCGTGCCGTTGTACTTGTCAAAAGTAGGAACCTTGAACTTGTAGGGAATTCTAACCCCTAGAACCAAGCCTAAGTCAGTGATATCAAACCCCAGTGAACTCTGAGATTGAATGGCACGAATTTGGTCAGCCATCTCTTCAAACTTTCTATTCATGTCAATTCCCTGGCCTTCTGCCTCATCCAGCAAAGTGAATTGTTCATCCTGCCCATCCATCTGCACATTATTCACTCCATCATTGACAATAGTAACCCCTGGTTGCACCACAGGGATCTCTACGTGACGGGCGCCAGCCCCATTGCGATTACCTCCATCTGCGGTCCCATTGTTCCTGTACTGATTGTTTTCAACCATCTCGCGCAGACGCTCTTGAGTTTGACCCATCCCAGCCATGAGGGTCATGAAGTTGTCCATCCTTGTCCTTAAGTCAGCCAGATCTACTTGCATATGATCCATTACTCTCTCTCTGTTTACTCTTGTAAGATATCTGTGCACCGTTGGCTGTTCACGAACCTTCCTGGGAGCTATAATTCCTGAAATGACATAAACGTTAGAAAACTAATGAACTACCTGCAAAACAGTAAACCCATTATATGCATGCAATGTAACTATTCATGTTTCCAGGTTCAGGCATTTATATGCCCCAGTTCTGGTATTTGCTCCAGATAGCCCCTTTGAGCATTATTTTTCAAACTCTCCCTTTGAAGAGTGTTCAGATCTCAGCAGCCTCAAACAAACAAGCTTTGCGTACTCATAAATGGTAACTATAATTTAACATTGCATAACATGGATAACCCACTGGCAGCCAAAAGTTAGAGCACAAACAAATTCCCCAGAGGGTTACAAGTCAATACATGAACAAAAAGATAAAGCAAGACTCCTACAACAAGCCTGTAAGTAGCCTGGGCACAATAAAATAAAATCCTAGACTAAAGGAAAGACCCGGGTTCTTCTTCTGTAGCCATCACTTCTGTCCGGTTCTTCTTCACGCCTGCTCTCAACTTAAGCTCTGCAATCTCTTTCAATGCCTCCTCCAAGGCCATCTGGCTCTGTACCAATTGTTGAGTCTTCTCTCTTCGTATTTTGTGAACTTGTTCTACTTCTTCTTTCTTGAAGGCCATCTGTACCTCGAAAAACTCTTCCTTTTCTTTGTACTTCTTCTGCTCCTGTTCCCTTTGGCCCTGTACCCAAACAATGGACTGGCGAGCTTCTTTAAGAGTCTTCAAAGTCTTCTTACGCTCCGCTTCTCTTTTTGATTCCATTAGACCCAATCTCTAAAAATGAGCTTATCTTCCAGCAAACTCCTTTTCTTTAGCTTCTAAGGAGGCCTGCATCTTCTGTAGCTTTTCCTCTACTTCATTCTTAGCACGATTGGCAAGGTGGTACAAGTTAACCATTTCAGCATTCTCTATCCGGACCTCGTGCAACTGAGCTTCCAACTTCTTATACTCTTCAAGAGAGACAGTATTCTGACATGGTGTAAACACCCCAAATTTGCCCTCACCCATTCACACCATGGCTTGTGATCATTTCATATGCATAAACACAATCATATCACCTCATATTACATTTTTGGTTCACTGCATAGTTTCTAAGTCATCTGCACGTAGGGTTTGTGATCTGAGCAATCCAAGAGCCTCCTGAGCCACTCCAAAGGCCATCAATCACTTCAAAGGGGTCCATGTGTGTTCTTATATCATATTACATCCTCTCAAAGTCAAAAATGCAAAAGGATCACAAGAACTGGGATTGGTGTAGATGCAGAACCAAGTTTGACTGCACAGTTGACCTAAAATTAGGGTTTTGGTTTCAGAGGCCATAACTCCAAATTTTTTGGTCATTCTTGTTTCCATTGGTCTCTATATGGTATAGGGAGTATGCATATCAATTTTCATGAAGAAATTCCATGGGGAAGTCATCTGATCAAGGGTTGACTTTCTGGACAAGTCAGTGCAAAATCAGGGCATCTGAGGCCCCCAATGACCCAACCAAGGGGTGATCTTCATCATTTTGAGTGTATGTGACCTTTATTTGATCATATAAGAAATTGGAAGTTCACAAAATTCAAGAATCTCAAGTTTTGGCAAAGTTGACTTTTTAGGGCATGGTTGACTTTTCAAGAATATGTCATTTTAGGTCACTTTTCAAACCTTACTTTTTGATCCAAAAATGCTTCAAATGGAAAAACTTTGGTCATGAAAGTTGTAGATTACATTTTTCCCTTTTCAAAAAGTACAAGAACATGACCTAATTCATCTTGGATCAAAAGTTATGGTGTGACAAAGTTGGCAAAAATCACTAAAATTCAAGATGTGCACCAAATGAGAAACTTGCAAAAACTTTGTACCAAGGCATTTGTGACTTCTAATTCATGTCTAACCATCACACAAACATCACATGTGACCTAAAAATCAGATTTGAACTAAGATTTCTCATGTTTCATGGTTTGTATAACAAGAAAGTTTCATGTGAACCAAAAGAGGATCAACTTGTAAAACTCATGATCACACTTCACCAACTAGTTGCCTTGGCTGCTGAACCTTCCTAGCATCACTCATACACCATGCTGCGCCAGCCCACACTCTTGTACCAAGCTAGAACTTAGCCCATGCCTCTCTTACCAAAAGGTTGACAATTTGCAAAAGAGGACTTACCTATCACAGCAGGCCAGGTCACATCATCTGACCAATGGGATTATTTTATACTAGCCATTTGCTAGCCATTTGACATAAGGAGCAAGGCTGAAACACACAAGATCAACACATTCACAAAATCACCCCCTCAAGCAAAAGCCTTCGAATCTCTCTGCACAGTTCACAAACATTCAAACCAATTCCACACATCAACTCACCTTGCTTCATTGAGCCAAAACCAACGAGATTTGGGCCTGAATCAAGCAAGAACACCATTCCTCCATTTTCACTCTCAGAAGCAAAACCATTCGAATCTTTCTCCACAAGTCACAAACACATAAGTAAACTTCATAAACCTTTTCAACATCCCTTCCTGATCAAAAAGCACCCTTCAAAGCAACCCAAAACTCAAAGAATCAGAAACACGATTCTTACACCATCCTGAACAGAACTTGCTCCAACCTTCAAACCAGCCACCACAAACCCTTTCCAAGCATTGAAAGCTTCTCAGGAGGTCAAGAGGAGTTGATTGCAAGCAAGGAACTAGCCAGAAAGTGCCAGGAGTCAAAGCTTCGATTCAGGTAGCCTTGGAATTTCATTTTTCCAGAACTCTCTCTTCTTGTTTCTAAAATGATCCTTATGTTCCCCTGAGTGCATTGAACCTTTTACTTTTGAAAATGATTGAGTTTTGAGGTTGTATGCTTGATCTGAAAGTTTGCCCGAAAATTTGTTCTTGCTTGTTTCTCTTGATTCAGTGGAAATAAATGGGGTTTAAGTTAGGGTTTGGGTTTAATGATGTTCAGGGATGAAATCTGGAGAGTTTGGTGATGATTTGATGCGTATTCAGTGAGATAGTGGTTTTGACTTGCCGGAGAAGACGACCGGAACAGTGTTCCGGTCGCCTGAAAGTCATTAGGGTTTGTTTAATTAGGGTTAAGTGTAATTAAGCCAGTTTGAATGTAGGCCGTCCAGATGCGCGCCTAGTCAACTCCCGCGCGTGTAACTTTGAATTCAGGCCCTTGGATCAGCTGACTTCTCCCTTAATTCATTTATTTTCATTTTATTTTCATATTTTTCTCATTTGTTTTACATAATTTGTTAAAAATAGCAAAATTGTTTTAAAAATTATGAAACTTTTTCTCAAGAGTTTCACTAATTTTTAAAACACAAAAATATTTTTGTTTCATTTTTAGCATTTAAAAAGTATTTTTAAATATTTAAAAGTTTATTTTTAATTGATTAATGGAAATTAATTTATTAAAAATACTTTTAGGTATTTAAAAATCACCCAAAAATTCATGAAATGTTCTAAGACATTTAGAAACATTGTCCAACCTTCAAACCAAATTTATTTTTTGATCTTGATGCATTTTGAGAATTTTTCATTGATTTAAAATCATTTTTATGCATTAATTTGATCCAAAGTTCAAAAAATCATTTCTGCCTATCCATGAAGAGTTGGACATTGATTCTTTTTGCATTGCATTGTATTTGGCATGTAGTTTGTGAGATTAAATGGCCATGATTTGATCTTTCATTTTCAATTTGTTTGACATTTCTTTTGTTTGGAAACCCTAAAACCCTAAAAAACTTGTGAAATCATAACTTGAAAGTGGTTAGGAGTTGAGACCTCTCCTTTGGGCATTGCTTTAGTATAGGATTAGGGGTCCTTTGAGTGGCATTTTCAATTTTTTATCTTATGTTTTGCTTCTGATTTTGATTTTTGTTTGATGTATGGTTCATAAACCCTAATTTGGGCTTCCATATGCATCCATCTTGCATCCTCTTGCATAACATGACTTGCCATGACATTTCAAGCACCCATTTGATTCAATTGACATCATAAGACATATTGAAAGCATGTTTGATCATTGCATCATGTATTTGCCATGTTGTATGTCATGTGCACTTCATAACTTTTCATGTATGTTCATGATTCCTAACTTGCTTCATTTGCATTCATGAACTTGTATGATCATTCCCATGTGCTGCCTCATGTTTGTAGCATCTCATAACATCATTAGCATCACATATGTGCTTCTGGTTTTGTTTCTCATCATGTCATCTCATCCCATTTTGGCATTGCATTGCATTTCCTTTCTAACCTTTCAGGTGGTAAGTGGCTTTGAGAAGTGAATTTGCCTTCACTTCTCATAACTTTTCTTTTCATCTCTCTTGCATACATGCTGCATTTTATCTTGTGTTTGAGATTGAGCTTGCTCATTCTTCTTCTTCCCACTTTCTTTCTTCAAGTGACTTGACTTCTTGAATGAAGCAAGTTGCTTTGCTTCTCTTGATCCTTTCATCTGCTTCCTGGTGGTTCCATTGAAGGCTTATCTTGTAAAACCTCACAAACCTTAGGAACAACTAAGCATGACAATGATTAGGGTTTTGATTAGTCTCCCCTCTTAGTTTCACCTTTGTGTCTCCTTTGAGTCTTCTTTTCTCATCTCATAATCAAGGACTAAACCCTAAAGGCTTTAAGGCTTTGTGATTAAGCTTATGCCTGCATCCTTCTCTTAGGATGGGGTGTATAACTTTAATCCTAAGTGTTGAACCCTTAATGTGTTTAAATCCTCTAATTAATTCACATAATAATCATCAAGACTTCACACTTGTAACTTGGGCCTTGCATTAGGGTTCTAATTCTTCCTTAATTGGTTAAGAAGGACTAACCCTAGTGTTAATGGACAAGTCCCCCTCAAGTTGTCTTACAAATCATAAAAATCACTTCATCATCATACCATTAAATAAAATTCACTTAATCAAAGGCTTGTTTTATCAGGAGTTTAATCCCTAATCATGGATTAAGTTGAGGAGCTTTCCTCAGCTTAAACATTCTCATCTATTATCCTTCTCTTAGGATGGTGTAATGAGTCTGTTTAATCCCTGATTATGGCTTAACCTCATTACTCAACACTAAACAAAAACACCAAAAACATCTAAATAATCACAAGTAGGTTAATGATCTTAATCCTACACCAAAGGTGATTAAGTGTGAGAATCTGACTTCACACTTAAGGCATTCTCATTACCCCTAATCAGATGGAAGATGTGATGAGTTTACTAACCCATTGGTTTAGGCTTAAGCTCATTAACTTATGACAAACTTCAAAAAGCAATAAAAGACTGAAAACACAAAAACAAACAATAATCGTCTCCTTCGGGATTCTTTTCTCATCACCTTCATTCACAAACGAGAACTTGCTTCTTCCGTCTAATGCAAGACAGTTTGCATCTGTGCCAGACAGATCATACACTTGAGCATAGGCAAGTAAGCAGTTCACAAGTCAATTCATCTTTCAGTCTCTTTGGGTCGAACTACGGTGTTCTGACTTCCTCATTGCACGAGAGGATACGTAGGCATAACTTAACAGTTATCGAACAAAAAGTCTCTGTATATTCCCCCTCTTTCTAGCCTCATTCTTTTAGCCTCATGATCTAGAGCATTTCACTCCTGTTCTTACACTGACACTTCACTTATATACTTCACTTTTCTCTTACACTGACACCTGTACATTTTCCAGCTCTTTTACACACAAATTGCACTGACACTACCCCTTTAAAACACGAATCTTTTAAGCGTGGATTCCGTCGAGTACGACGGACAATCTGGGTGCTAATACCTTCCCAGGTTGTAACCAACCCCCTTTCTCAGTCTCTCTGGTTCGCGACCGTCTTATCCATCTCTTTCTAGGCCTATGCAGCATTGCCTTTCCTCCGGGATAAAAATGCCTAGCTGGCGACTCTATTCAGCTCCAGTGAGTTCACGGCTGTGTGTTCTCATTGTCCCTCTCGCCGACCGTTCGCGTCTGTACCTTTATTTGGTCCAGTCCCATCTATCGGGAGCGACACATGGCACCTCTTTGGGATACAATGGAGCTTCCACTGAAAATGGCATGAGCAAATCCTCTACACGCTTCTGCAACCATGTAGCAAAAGGAGGATATGTCTTGGGATCTACCCTTCCAAAATCCTTCTATCCTTTCTTCACCCTATGAGCCCAAGCCTGAGATGCTTGTATGACTAACTATTTGTTTCCCTCCATAGAAAAGTACAAAGCTTCATCAAATTCTTCCATACTTGGTGGATCCCTCAGAGGATAGCCAAATTGTTTCCTGGCTAAGACTGAATGGTAACTGATCACACCCTTTCTCCCTAGCAAAGGCACATTAGCAAAACTCCCACAACTAACCAGTAACTCCTTTCCCAACAAATCTCTGTTATAACCCCAAGCTATATCCTCAGAAGTTAGTCCCATTAGCCTCCTGGACCACCTTCATTCATCTCTCATCTCTTTGAAAGGGCCTGACTTTGGTAATTGCTTAGCAAACCAATCAGCAAATAATGGAGCACAACAACCCACTGGTCCACCTCTGCCTTTCTCATTCCGGTAATGAACATTGTAGTAGAAATCTCCCAACAAGGTTGGTACAAGATTACCTTTAGCAAAAATGGAGATCACCTCCAAACTCACAAAATCCTTCTCTCCCGGGAAAAGACTAGATCCATATACCATCAAGGCCACCACAGCACCAAAATCTCCCCAATTACTCTCTTTGGCATACTCTTCAGCTTCTGGTATAAGTACATCCCAAGGAAGTCCTCTGCCCTCACTATCCTTCAAAGCTTTCTTGACCTTAGCAACTAGTATACAACAGACTATGGATATGTCTTCTTCCTTGAGAACTATCTCTGATCCATAGTAAGGCAAAGTATCTCTGACAGGAATACCCAAAATACCAGAAATCTCCTCCAAGGTAGGAGCCAAGATATAATCTGGAAATACAAAACACCGCAACAAGGGATCATAGAACTGAAGCAAAGTGTGCAAGCTATCCTTCTGGTCTGCAGTAGGTTTATCCATGTACTTCAAAATCTGACCATACCTCTTTCTGAAGTTTCCTAAGACCTGATCATTCATCAGCCCTGCTAGTCTCTGAACACTCTTGATTTCTGGTTGGAGAAAAGTGTAATGGACATTTTTCTTTCTTGTAATTTTCTTAACTTCATCCATCTGGAAAGCTTACAATTACCAGAACTGGGTGCTAAACTGTAAACAAAACCTGAAAATGGAAACACAAATAGTTAATGCGAGTATGATGTGATGCAAATGCAATGCAAGCATATGAGCAATCTGGGACCATCTGGATATTGGATATTAGGACCCCCAAATAACTGAAAACCAAGATTCTCTAAGCCATAACCATCTTATAGAAACCCTCAGAACCAAAAGATCAAGAAATCCAGAACCATAAGGACCAAATCATAATAGAGACCATACTGATAATGAGGGTATGTAAAGGTCGAGGGTTCCTGCAAACCTGTAAACCCCTCCCAATCTCACAGGTGTGCTCCGGGTCAAACATCACGGACTCTCAAAGCCAAATAGCAATAATACGTTCACCATTTCCGAGAAATGGCTCATGACCAAATCAGGGAATCATTTTGGCATTATGTACTACTCAGGGAGGCCTCAATTGAGTCTAGGAAAACAAGGTCATCCTATGTGAGTTCCAGGTGGGTCCTCGGATGCGAATGGGTTTGCCACACAATGTGGTCTACCACTGTCACCACTAAAGAGGGATGTTTCCACAAGGTTCTCAATGATCGGTCCCCAGCTGCACATAACTACCAAGGTTATGAAACAAGAGAGGAAGATCCCCAAATCAAGACATTTCCAAGACGGTCGCAAATATGGGCGTGGAACTCACTACTACCCCCATGACAAGATCTCATGAGGCCAAAGTGGAACCACTCTAAGTCCTAAGGTGCACTCGAGCCTTAGTAATGAGGTCATCTCACAGTAACGGTATCACCCAAGTCCCACCAAACAGAAAATCCAGTCCAGACAGTCCAGTAATAATATATGATGCAGGAAAATAAATACTAAAACCTGTAAATAAAGCTGTAAATAAACTGTAAATAAACAACAGTAACTTAAACACCCAATGACAAACAAACAACACACAAAGAAACAGAAACATGAAAGCGCTAGGAGAAACTCTCAAGGGAACCAGAGATTCTGGGTTCGATCCCCTGCAGAGTCGCCAGTTGTCGCTCCCTGGATTTCCATCCTGGTACAAACGCGAAAGTGGCGCGGAAAGAGGTTAGAGTCGCCAGCCAGGCATTTTTATCTCGAAGGAACGAGAATGGTAATGCTGCACAAACCAGAAGAAAAGAAGAGGAAGGACACGGGTCCTACAAACCAAAGAGACTGAGTTCGGGAGTCGGTTACGACCTAGGAAGGTATTAGCACCCCAGATCGTCCGCCATACCCGACGGGATCCACGCTTGCAAAGAAACTGTTTCAAAGGGTGAAGAAATGAAAGCTGCTGCAAAGAAAATGAACAGAACTGGATAAAAGAAACGAAAAGGGAACTGAAAAAGAAAACAAAGCGAAAAAATGTAGGGAAAATAAAAGATTGTGCTCGAATGGGCCCTACCCCGCTGCCTACGTACCTCATCTGGACAATGAGGATCAGAGTCGCCGTAGTTCCCCTAACTAGGGGTGGAAAAGATTGCTTGTGTCTTAAGGCTTAACTGCCTATGTCAATGCTCAGGTGTTGCAGGCTCGGACGACGAGTGCGTTACCATCTTGCAAAATGACAAGTAGGAGCAAGTTCGTACGATGAGAGTGAAGGTGATGAGAAAAGAAGTCCCGAAGGAGAGACGCTTATTGTTTGTTTGAGTTTTTTATGAGCTTTTATTGGCGTGACACAAGGAAGTGAACTCAAGCTCTTTTTCATGGAATGTGTACTTGCTACTACATTCCAAGATGGAATAATAGAACAAGCACACACAAGTAAGGAGAAGATCCCCAAAACTTGGTTCCAGAGATTAGGGCCTAAGCTCACTAACTCATTGAATTTATTAAGTGTTTTTCTAATTAAAATGAAGAAGTATTTTTTATGATTTTCTTGATGAAGATGGTCTCGTGATCAGACTTGTGCATCATTATGAACAAGCTTGAACTATCCCAAGATGGGAAAACTACAAGTGTTTCATGGAATAAGGCTATTGCACAGGAGACCCCTTCAATCCTTATTAAATGCTTTTTATGGTTTTTGTTTTGAGATGAGAAGAGAAGAGAACCAAAGATCTTAAAGGTAAAAGAACTAAAGGGGGACTAACCAATCCTAATGTTAGTATGCAAGGGATTCCTAAGGTTAGTGTGGCTTACTATCCTAAAGAAGGAAGAGATAAGAAGAGAAAGAGGAGAATGAAGAAGAGAAAAAAATAGAAAGGATGGCCCAAGCACATCAAACATAAATAATAAAATATCATGAAAAGAGAAGAGATAAGAATTGGAGATGTGGGAATCACATCCACACCTCTCACTTACCAGAGCCCCTGAAATAGTTAATAGCATAAGCAAGCATCATGACAAAAGAAAATAAGACCAAATGAAACAAAAAATTGGCATAAGATCAAACCAAAACATCACAACCAGAAATGGAATCTCAATTACAAGTGTCAAGATCAAACATACAACACAACAATGAGAAATGGATTAAACAGTTCAACATAAAGCATTACAGATTATCATGATAAAACAAACAATTATGAGATAACTCAAAGCATACAAAGCAAACAAACATCACACACTTCAAAACTAGAACCCTAACATGTCAATAATGTGCCTAAGCACCACAAGAGATTAAGAATAGAAGCATACAAGCTTAAACATTATTAACATGAGAAACAAATAAACATAAGAAGTGAGATGAACATGTACATAAGTGAATGAACTTCAAAGGCAAGCAACTACAAAATTTCTCAAAGTACAAACATCAATCAAAGACCAGAAGGGTATCCTTATCCTAAAAGGGCTCTAAAAAACCTAAAGGAGTTGGCACAAGTGCCCTCCCAACCTAAGGACTAAACATATGACCAAAAGGATGCAAAAGAAGATAAGCAAAGAATAAAATTCAAATCAAATCAAGCATTCATCCAAAAATTCCACAAATTTGCACAAAGACTCTTTAAACATCTAATATTAGCATGCCAAAAGAATAGGATCAAAACCAGAAGCTAAGTAGGTCAAATATGTGTCTAAACATGGATTAGGGTTATGAAACTTCATGTACAAGTTAAAGACCAAAAATAGTCAAGAAAATTTCTTTAAAACAGAAGAAAAATCACCAACAAACTACACTTCAATGTGAATCCAGAGCAAAAATAATCAATTCAAAATTCAAATTAATGATCAAGATATAAATTACACAAGACAACATGTGTTTAAAATGAAATGAAAACAATTAATAAAGGCAACAATTAATTCCAACGTGGAAAATAAAAATATCAAAAATTAAAGAAAACTCAAAATATAATTTATGATTTTTTTATGGAATTTTTAATAAATTCTAACTATTTTAATTAATTGAAAAGCAAACTGAAATAAAATAAAATAATAAAAAGAAAAGAAAAGGGCCAGGGGTGAGAATAGCAAGGAAATCAGTTCAAAATCAATGGGCTGAGAGAGGGAGGGTGTGCGAATAGCAAACAAAGCCCAATGGATTCTCAGTCAAACAAAAATTGGAAAGTACGCAAATCTAAGGGTTGTGGGCAAAAGTAATCAGATCCAAGGGTTTGTGTGTGAAGTCAGTGAGACCTGGTGGTAATCAAATCCAACACACCATATTTAAATTCACTAATTAAATGAAATCTGATGGCTACGTTTTAAAGTTATTAAAAACCTGATTAATTAAATTAATAAAACATAATTAAATTAATTAATCACGATCCAATGGCCAGGATCAAATCTGGAAACGCATAAACCCTAATTAACCCTAAGATAAACCCTACCGGCCGGAGAAGTGCCGGTCATCTTCTTCGGCCAACCAAAAGTTGCAGAAACGCATCTTTCAACCAAATCACACAATCTGTGCATCAAAACAAACCTTACATCATGTACATCACGAATATGGCAACAAAAATCATTTATCTAACACACACAAATCAAATCGAAGAAGATAAGTTTGGATCTAAAACTTTCAGATCCTCAGTTTAACCTCATTTCAACATTATTTCAAAAACAAAACACATCATCAGACTCAGGGAAACACGCAGATCACAATGCACACAAGAGAATTCAAATCTAGGATGATGAATTTTGGAGCACACCTGAGTTTGCAGATCTTCAAATTTAACCAAGAAAACCAATCTCCAGCTCTAGATGAACTTCTTATGACCTCTATTCACAAAATAAATGTGAAGGAAACCTTAGAACAACTTGAATCTTTCTCTTCGAATGAAACTGAGCTGAGATTAGACTGATGCAAAAACTCTTCTATAGCTCAAAGTAAGGATTGATCTATGATCTGTGAAGCTCCAGGAAGAAGAATATGAAGTTTGTTTGGTGAATGAGGGTATGGATGAGGAGATTTGAAAGAAAATGCAGTGAGAGCAAGAACTTGAGAATGAGTAAATGGTGTGGATCTGAGGTGAAATAAAACCCTAGCAATCTTATATAGGGTGCATGCTTTCAGTGTTTTGAATTGTGAGGAGAATGCACGTGAGAATAGTGAGGGAGGAGTGATTTTGCAAAATTGCAAAAGATGTGTGATGGGGTGATTTGCTCGTGCTATCCCTCCACTCTTTGCACATGCTGATCCATTTTGATTTACTCATTCACTCATTATTTAATCCTGGCCCTTGGATGTTTGGTTCATGCTTTCCTTGTGATCATGCATTTTTGCAATTTTGGAAATATCTCACATTCCATGCACGATTTCTTTGATTTCTCTTGAGCAAAATGTGTTTCATTCCAAGCCTTATGATATTATGGTCTCACTTTTCCCATTGATCATCTTAGAAATGACTTGCAATGCTTTTTGCAACTTGGTGTAAAATGATAATTCATGTAAAAACCTAAAATCGCCAAACTTCCCTAGCTCATAACTTTTCAACCATAAATGCTATGGACAAGTTCTTGTACTTTTTGAAAACGGGAGAGCATACCCTACAACTTTCATGCTTGTTGAAAATTCATTTGAGATCATTTTCACCATGAAAGAGGGCTTTGAAAATTAGGGCAAAAGTTGCCAAAAATGGAAAGTTCTAAAACAAACCATATGCCAAAAATGGAAAGTTCTTCAAAACCCCTTGATTCTTGATCTTTGACTTTGCCAAACCTCTTCTAAGGTCTTAAGGACATACCTTGGCTTGCAAAATGGAGTTGGGCCCCTTGAATTCTCACAGTTGACTTTTGAACTGCACAATTGACCAATTTCTTCTTGTGCAAGCAACTGATGAAATATCTGCCTTCCACAAGGAATTTTCTCACCAAATTTTATCCATAGGAACCTCTTATCATATGAAGGACTTTGCCCAGATGAAATGGCCAAATTCACAAATAATTCCTTCTTGAAAGTGAAACCCTAATTTGGGAACCATTGTATAGGAGCTTGCCCTAGCCTGGATTCTCTGATGATCTCCCAACCTCCTGGGCTCTTGTAAAGGATATTAAACTTGTGAGTGTCATGTAGACTCTTCATGGGACTTAGACAAGTCCACTTGGCCTTTTGCTATAGTTTGTGATGCCTCAAATCCACCAATAGTTGATCATATGCCTAATGCTAAAACATGAGAATGTTATGCTTCATTTTTCTATGCAAAGATGCCAAGGATATGACATGCTTATGATGATCATGATATGATGATGCTTAAAAAGAAGAGGGAAAATTTGGGGTGTTACACTTGGTAACTATGGCTTCATCTTCTCAACCACCAAAGGATCCTTCTTCAGAAGTGCTACACATATCTCCAGTCAGAACTCTTCTCACCCCTGTAGATAAGCTAGAAGTGTTGTGTGAACTGTTCGTAGATTTTGATAGTTTAAGAGAAAATGGGTTTGATCTTCTTCCTACTTTTCAAGCTCAAGGTTGGGAGAAGTATTTTGATCGCCTAATGGGACCAAGTTTCCCCAAACTTGTTAGGGAATTCTGGTTATTTGCTAGTGCATCAAACTCACATGTAACCTCTTACGTTCTGGGGAAAAGGATCATCATCTCATAAGATCACATTGCTAAGCTGATTCAATCTGATGGCAATGGGATTAAGTGCAGTGAAATGGACAAGCTCTCAAACACAAAATTAGTGGCTAGAGAAATCTTCACTCATGGAAAACCCTCCAACAAGATCAAATATCTGAAAGATCGTCTAAGGATCTAGGCTAAGATCATCCCCTGAAGCGTATGCCATAGAAAAGTAACAAACTCTTCTGATTACATCAACATGGATCAGTAGTTCCTTCTGTATTTCATCTCTAAGAACAAGAAAGTTAACCTAGCACATTCTTTGTTCAATCATCTGAAAAATAGCATCAAGGAAACTAGAGAAGGATAAAAGACAAAGAGGGACTGGATACCTCTAGGAAGATTAATTTCTGACATCCTCACTGAAAAAAAGTTGGTAGATCATCTGATTGAGGCATAGCAGATTAATATGCTGGAAAAAAATGTTAGAAAGCCTCTAAATGCTAAGATCCTTAAGAAGATGAGGTTCATTGATTCAATCAAAAAGGACCCAATTCTTCATTCCAGAGAAGTCATCACAACAAGGAAAATGCCTCTACAGGACTTTCCTCTGTTTCCTTCTGACACACCTCCAGAGGTTATAGTCAGATATTTGGAGTCATGCAAGCTGGATGGTGTGGACCCTATGTTCAACCCTGAAGAACTCAGAAGACCAGCACCAAAATTTGTCCTGAAGAAGAACAAGAAGAAAAAAGCTGGTGAAAGAACTTCTCAGAAGGCTGCTAAAACAATAAAAAAGAAAGGTAATTCTTCATCCTCTCAATCTGATTTTGTTTCTGTAGTAGAAGCAGTAAAAGTGGTCACGTCTGAAATCCCACTTGAAACCACTCCCTCTGAACCCATTCCTTCTTCTGAACCAACTCCTTCTGTCATACCCACAACTTCTGATATACCTTTTGTCATACCCCCACTCACTGAACCAGAAAATGCAGCCACTCAACCACAAACTCTAGATGACTTTGACATCCCCATAGATCCAACACCTCTTTCTAATTTGAACACACCCAACTTTGTTGAAACCCACTCAGAACTTCAACACGTTCTATCAGACATTGATGCTTTTCAGCCTTTTGAATCCCAACAAAATAATCTTGTTCAAACATCTGAAGTACAACAACCCAGCGCATTCCATCGTCTGAACATTGACTTCCATACACTTGTTTTTGACTTATCCCCCATTAGAGAAAATTCTTTATCCTCTTATGAATCCACTCCACCAAACACCCCCACATATATAACAATACCAGACACTCCTCCTGCAAACTCTGAATCAGAAGACCCACTGAGAACATATATAGACATATATGCTCTAAACAAACTCTCTTCTATCACAAACAAAATAGCCATTTCAGTACCGAAACCAAAACCAACAAAATCAGACATTGACTCACTGCTGCTAGCTTTTGAAGCAGAAATGAAAATCAGGTTAGAGAATCTGAAGGTTGCTTGATCAGAGCTTCCTGATCCTGCAGCTTTTGAATTCCTCAGGGCCTCATTCAGAAAATGGTTTAACATTGAGACCAAAAAGCTTAATGATATCTGTTATGATATCGCTCATCGGAACTTCTGCGAGAATGTCAAAGAAGTGGTCTCATGCATTGAAAAGAAGAAGACTCCACTTCTTGATGATAAGCCCTGGACTGAACCAGAACATAAGGAATCATACTCTGATCTTCAGATGGTTTTAGTTACTTCTGAGGAAGTTAAGGAAAATGATACTGTTCAATTACCTTCTGCTGAGGGAACCTCTAAAGAACAAGTTGCTGCAACTGTTGAAGACTCTCTACCAACTTCTCTTGTGCTGAAGACCCTAGAAGAACTTAAGAAAGAAAATGAAATGGTCAAGCAGAGGTTGGATAAACATGATGAAACTAATGTTGAATTGAAGACTATTATTGGAAAACAAGTGGAATCATCTTCTCATATCAATTCTCTCTTAGAAGCATTAGTTACTAAGATGAATCCCCAACCCTCATTTTTTTCTATGTTTCTTAGTTTCTTTGTTTGTTTGTTTCTTTGTTTCATGTTTGTTTTGGCTCTGCCTCTGATTAACGAAATATTTCGGTTTTGCCTCTTTTAATACATGTTTTACTTCTGCATTCTTTTTACTTTTTGAGTAATGACAAAAGGGGGAGAAACGTAGAAGATTTAGATCTATAACAGTTTATCAGATTAGTCTCTAACATATTAATATTCTGATTAAACTTCTTAAGTTGTGATTTTTAAAAGAAACATGTTAAGTAATCAACTCAGGGGGAGCTAAGGCAAAGAACTTCTCATGGAAGAATTAAAATGCTAAAAGAACTTCTAATGGAAAACTCTGAAAGAATAATTCTCATTATTTAAAGGGAGTCTTTCTAACTCTTAAGTTCTATTCTTAAATCAAAATAAATGTTTTGTGATCATCAAAAAGGGGGAGATTATTAGAACAATTTGTATTCTAATCCTCTATAGTTTTGATGATAACAATACCCTTTGAAAAGAATAGAAGTTCTAATGTTCATTGCAAACTAACTTATAATTAATGTGCATTGTAGAAGTTCTTAAACGGAAGTTCTAAAGAGGAAAGCATTTTGCAATAGAAGTCGTCTTGCATTTTTGCATAGAAGATATAAGAGAATATATCATTAAAGACATCATTAAAGCTACGTACTCAATTTATGATACTCTGATTGTTGCTTAGAAGATTCTGATTCTCTCATTAAAGATTATTTAAAGAAAATCAGTATAAAGGCTGGGAACAAAAATCTCCTATTTTGGAAGGATTTTATGGAAATAAATATTATCCAAATCAAGCTCTAGATGTTCCCAACGACTAGATTATTCAAGCAACTATATAAAGGAATCTAGCTGGAGATTTGAAGCTCTGGTTCTCACGTTATATCATTACACGCTCATACTGCTCTCAAATATTTTGTAACTAATCACCTAGTGATTATAGCTTATTAAAAGCATTCATAGTTACATTGTTAATCTTTGTAACAGATACGTTTATATTCCTTGAGTGACTAGTTTAAGTCAGTAGACTCAAGAAGACATTGACAATAGATCATTGTGTGTATTCAAATTTGAATAATGGATTAAGACCTCACTGATAGAGGCAAAATCACCTTGGCGGTGGACTGGATGTAGTTTGAGTTCAAACGAACCAGGATAAATCAAAGTGTTTTTTAAAGTCATTTTTATTTGTTGAAAACCCAATTCCAACCCTCATTCCTTGTGTTTTACGCCCCTTCATATATATGTACCATGGTTGATTAATATGACTGGTAATATGTGGCACACTACTTAGTTTTTCACCACGATCACACTTCATTGGTGGAAAGTAGTATTTTTATTACCATATTGTTGCTCCCCGGATTTTCATCCCAGTGCAAACGCGAACCGTTGGTGATGTTGGAGGTTGAGGTTGAATAGAGTCGCCAGCTAGGCATTTTTATCCCGAAGGAAAGGTAATGCTGCATAAACCTAGAAAGACAAGGATAAGACGGTTGCGAACCAAAGAAACTGAGAAAGGGGGTTGGTTACGACCTGGGAAGGTATTAGCACCAAGATCGTCCGTCGTACTCGACGGGATCCACGCTTACTTGATTGTGTTTAAAAGGGGATGGTGTATGTGCTAAACTGTGTATGAAAAGATAGGGAGAAAAGGATGTACAAACTGTCAGTGCAAAAAGGAAGTGAGTGCTCAAAACTGAGGCTAAGAAAAGAAAGCTAGAAAGAGGAGAGGGAGAAGGCAAAGAGACTTTTGTTCGATAACCGTTAAGTTATGCCTACGTATCCTCTCATGCAATAAGGAAGTCAGAACACCGTAGTTCGACTCAAAGAGACTGGGTGATTTTGGTGTGAACTGCTTGCTTGTCTATGCTCAAGTGTATGGCTCGTCTGGCTCGAGTGCTAACTGTCTTGCATTAGACGGAAGAAGCGAGTTCTCGTTTTCATAGTGAGTGTGATGAGAAAAGAATCTCGGAGGAGACGTTTATTATTTGTTTTTTTGTGTTTTCAGTTTTTTATTGTTTTTGGTGTTTTGCATAGGATAATGAGTTTAAGCCTCCATTAAGGGTTTGTAAAATCATTATATCACCCCCGATTAGGGATAATGAGTCTACTTATGTATGAGATGAAAATCTCAACTCAATTACCCTAATGATTCAGGATTAAGATCATTAACCTACTTGTGATTATTAAGTGTCTTTGGATTTTTGTTTTGTGTTAAGTAATGAGTCTAATCTCTAATCAGGGATTAATGAACTCATTACACCATCCAAAGAGAAGGATAATAGATGAGAACACATAAGATTAGGAAGACTCCTCAACTTAATCCATGGTTAGGGATTAAAATAATTATATAAAAAGCCTTTATTAAAGTTGATTTTAATTAAAGGTGGGATTAAGAAATGGATTTTATGTTTGTAAGACTAAACCTGAGGGGGACTTGTCCATTGAACACTAGTGTTAGCCCCTCTGAACCAACAGGCAGAGAAGTAACCCTAATATAAGGCCCAAGTTACAAGCTTAAGTCTTAATGATTATTAGGTGTCTTTGATTAAGAGGTGAAAACATCTTAAAGGTTTAACACTAAGTATTAAAGTTATACAATCCATCCTAAGATAAGGATACAGGCATAACCCTAATACAAAGCCCAAAAACTTTAACTGTTTAGTCTTTGCTATTGAGATGAGAAGCAGAGACTCCATGAGACTCAAAAGGTAAAAACTAAGGGAGACTATTCACAACCCTAAAGTTATCATGCTTGGATGTTCCTATGGTTTATGAGGCTTAAAGATAAGTCTTCAGATGGCCACTAAGGAAGAAGAAGCAGATGAAAAGAGAAGAGGAAGGAGAATAGGTTACTTACTTCCTGAAGAAGTTAAGTAACCTAAGAGAAAGAAAAGGAGCAAGACAGAGCATAAGTGAATCAAACTCACTTCAAAGACAAATAAAAATGCAAGTTAAGAGATAAGAAGAGGTTAGATATGGAGGAAAATCCACATCCTGTTCAACTTAACATAAGCCCCTGCAATGGTTAGTATGAACACATAAGGTGAAACAAGATGCAATGATGCAAAGATGAAGATGCAATTATGCCAATTAGAAGTGAATACATGTTGTAAATGTATCAAAGAGAGATGCAAAGTCATATACAATGCATATGTATGATCATACAAGTGATGGATGCAAAAACAAGCATATTAGAAGCTTAAGAACACATGAACATACATAAGATGTAATGGATGCAAAACATACCAAAGGGATGCAATAATGATGAATCAATATTCACACATATCCTAAGGTATCTAAGATGTCATACAAATGCATGAGATGTCATGACAAGTTCATATGATGAAGGTATGCAAGGATGAATGCAAATGAACATGGCATATTAGGATTTTAAGAAAGTATGAGATGCATATGATCAAAACAGAAGCATAACAAATGATAAAAATTTGAAATTGCAACCGAGTGAACCCTAAACCCACATAAGATCACACACCAAAGATGGAAGTCAGAAGCTAAACCAAAGTCAAGTTATGGTTTTTCTAAGTTAGGCTAGGGTTTTGGGTACTTCTTCATGAAAAATGCCAAACAAATGGAAAATTCAATGCAAATATATGAGATAAATACCCTAGATACTAGATGCAACATGTAAAAGAATGCAAAAGGAACCAAGTACAAACTCATTTTGGTTAGGAAGAAGTGAATTTTTGAAGTTAGGGTTAGAAAATGGGAAATTTAGAAACCCTAATTCATGGTTAATTGTCAAAACATGATCAAACCCTAAAAGAAATTTGTAAAATGAGTTTGTAAATTGTTCTAAATATGTAAGAATGCTTCTTGATTTTTTTTGGTGATTTTTAAATACCTAAAGGTATTTTTAATTAATTAAAATGAATTAATTAATTAAACAATACAATTAAATGATTTAAAAATATTTTTTATGCAAAAATTAAAAATAAAAATGTTTTTGGGTTCTGAAAATTATTTAAAGTTAGGATGCAAAAAATTAGAATTTTATAAAATGAAATTCTATTTTAAATAAATAAAGAAAATAAAATGAAATAAAAATGAATTAAAATGCAAAGTAATTAAAAGGAGTGGTTCAGATTGCGTGAGAGAGAGATCAGTGGCCAGGATTGGAAGTCTGCTTGACCAAGAGTATGAAGATCCTAAGGCCTAAATTCAAAATGGACTTACGCGCGTGATCCAAGGGTCCAGGCTTTTTCTGAGTTTTTTTTATTTGTTTTAATTAATTAAATATGATTAGGGTTTAATGATCTAATCTAAGCCGTCCACGCAATTAATCTAATCAAGATCTGAAGGCTAGCATTCAAACTGGGTAATTAATTATGATTAACCCTAATTATGATTCTCCGGCAAGCCCCTCACCCTAACTTCTTCCCAGCTCACTAAAACCCACAAGACCTGCCCAAAAATGATCCCCAAACATCATACAACCAAAATCAATCCTCAAACAAAATTTATAACACGCATACATGATGAATCGAAGCAAAAACATTTTTACGGGCAAACTTTCAGAGATATAATACATGCTCATTTCTACACCATTTTCAATTCTAAACACATCAGCATGATCAACAGAGCAAATAGAATCATTTTATAACAAGAAATCAAGGTTCTGGAAAAATTGTTCTTGAAGGTTACCTGAACTGGAGCTTTTCAAATCTAAGCTTTCAAAACCTTTCCTTGGTGCAAACTAACTCCACTGGTCCTCCTTGTGCTAATGAGATGCTTGGATGAAGCTTATAGCAGCTAGTTTGAGAGTTCCAGTTCTGATATGGCAGAAAATGAGGTTTTGATATGTTGTGTTTCAGGCCATGGTCATGGGTGGGAAATGATCCTTGTGTTATGTGTGATTGAATGGTAAAAGAATTTTGGATGTTTGATGGCTGAGTAGTGAGAATCGAAGAGGGGAAGTTTTTGACAATATTTGTGCAATCTGAGTATCCGCTTGTTTCAAGGGCTGAAGTGTTGTTATATCTCTCCCATAAAGTGTGAATAGATCATGGAGTAGGTTTGTAGAGGCTGCTGATCATTATTCCAAGTGTATGGGGGAAATTGCAAAAAGTCAAGGTTTAGTGTACTTGAGGTATGGCATGGTGCAGAGATGGTTTGAGAGCTTGTACTGCATCAGCTGAGTTCAAGGAGCACCATTGGATCAATTTTCATGAGCTGTGCAGCTTGGATCATGAGTTTGAATGGTTTTTGCAATTTCACAACTTTGTGATTTCTTGAGAAGCAAGGCATGAAAACCCTAGGTTCTTGGCCCAATTCTGATCTTTAGAAGTTGTTTGATCATGGCATCATGTATTTGAGTGGATTAGAGGTCACATAAAGCCCTGAAATACCATTTTGCAAATTCCCCTCTTTGGCATGAACTTGAAAATTACAAGAAATTTCCCAACTTTGAGTTGCCATATCTTGAGTTCTAGGATGAACCAAGAGGAGATCTTGTACTTTTTGAAAATGGGAAGATCCAATCTACAACTTTCATGTTTGAAGAAAATCCATTTGAAGCCTTTTTGATCAAGAAAGAGGAGGTTGAAGATCTTTCCCAAAATGGAAAGTTTTCATTACAAGTCATGCCCAAAAATAGAAAATTTTGCAATGGTTCATAATTCTTCAATTTTGTGAACTTCCAAGCATTCCTAAGATCAAATAAAGATCATAGGACCTCAAATTGATGAATATGACCCCTTGGTAACCTTGATGGAGGCCTTAGATGCCCTAATTCTGACTTTTCTTGCACAACAAGTTACCACTTGATCAGATGACTTCCACAGTGAATTTTTACTTCAAATTTGATACACATGCTCCTTATAAAATATATAGACCAATAGAATCAAGAATGGACAAAAATTTTGAGTGTAAGGGCCTCAAACCCAAAACCCTAATTTCTGGTCATCTGTGCAGGAAACCCTAAGCCTGCCTGGGTGGCTCTGCAATCGCTTGTGATCTTTTGACTTTCAAGAACCCTTGGAGGCATAATATAATCATAGAACACTCATGGACCCTCTTGGCATGCTTCATGGCCTCTGAGATAGCTCAAACCACTTCTAAGATTCTCATGATCACAAACCCTAGCTATGCAACTATGCAATGAGATAACTATGCAGTGTGAGATGGTATGCTTATGCAAATGAAAAATGAAGGACCATAAGCCAAGGTGTGAGAAAAAGGAGAGGGAAAATTTGGGGTGTTTACAGCTGCCCCTATTTAAGCATGAGTTAGCTGTGTAGGATGTAAGCGCCTGGCTTAACAGACAAACAAGATAACTTGTGGTTGAATACCAAGACAGTCCAAAATTTGCACTCTTTATTTATAAGAAGAAAAGGGATATAAATTGTGATAGATAGTATAGACTGAATATCAAATGATAGCGAAGGAGGACGACCATCGAGCAGAGGACGACTGTTGGGGATAAAAACGGTGAGAAACGCACTGACGGGGACGACCATCATGCTGGGGAATAAAGAATCTGTGACGGGGACGGTCATCGGGTAAAGAAAGAAGACTTTACTGGGGATTTACAAGCACTAACGAGGACGACAGTTAGGCTAAAGAAAAGAGAAACTGCGACGGGGACGGCCATCAAAAGGTGAAGGACGATCACCTAGCAAGGGACGGCTGCTAAAAGATATCACGACATAGGACGAATGTCAGATAGAATATCAACGAGGGGGACGGCCATCGGTCAACATGATGAGAGACGGTCATCAAATTAAATGATGAGGGACGGTCATCAAGAGGTGAAGGACGATCACCTAGCAGGGGACGGCTGCTGAGAATTATTGCGACATAGGACGAATGCCGGATAAGAAGATCAACGATGGGGACGGCCATCGGATGAATGATGAGGTACGGTCATCAAAAGGTGAAGGACGATCACCTAGCAGGGGACGACTGCTGAAAGATATCACGACATAGGACGAATGTCGGATAGAAAGATCCACGATAGGGACGGCCATCAGATGAATGATGAGGGACGGTCATCAAAAGGTGAAGGATGATCACCTAGTAGGGGACGACTACTGAAAGATATCACGACATAGGACGAATGTCGGATAGAAAGATCCACGATGGGGACGGCCATCGGATGAATGATGAGGGACAGTCATCAAAATAAATGATGAGGGACGGTCATCAAGAGGTGAAGGATGATCACCTAGCAGGGTACGGCTGCTCTGTTGGGGATTATCTGGGGATAGATAAACACGGACGAGTGCTTAAGCCCTAAATACAATGGTATAAGTGTTTCGATAGTGTGTATAGACTAAAGATACGAACGAGTATCTTTAGGACCCCGATACGGACGAGTATCAATAGGAACAAACAATGACGCGTGTTTAAGGAGTGATGATACGGACGAGCATCGACTGTTTTGAACAAGGAACACGGACGAGTGTTGATCTGTCAGGGAGATGTGTATGATACGGACGAGTATCAAAGAATTATGTATAAGTGGGATGCGGACGAGTATCAGAAGGATTGTGTGTAAGTATATATAGGTATTCGTATTGAGAGTCCTAAAGGATATTTTGGCCTTTTATCTGCAGGGGATAAGTTTTCGCGCATTGCTGGAAGAGTGATTGTGGTATTTGCAGGTGACTGGCTCGAACCCGGCTTATGATCATGCAAATGTTTGATTTTTGCCGTAATGCTCCGTATTAGACGGAATGCTACACTTTGTTTGGGGAGGAATGATGTGAATGCTATGATTATGCAAATGAGAGAAACGAGATCCGAGATCTGAAATTTGTTGGGAGAACGGATCACCGGGCGATCTGTGGGGGAGAAAGGATCACTGTACAATCTTTCTAGAGAACTCCGGGGGAAGGTCTCTGTGGGGATCCAATGTTGCGGATGAGAAAATCTGGCAACTTGCTAGGGAATAGTGATTTAAGCATTTCTTTGGAGATCTTGCTTGGGGAGGAGAGAACTTCAGGGAAGTAATCTGACGGAGGATCAGCTTTGTGGGGGATACTCTGAGGGGATAAAAAATTTTGTGGGGGGATACTTTCGTCAAGTAGTCCTTCTGATGATGTGACTGTCGGCTTGGCTGGGGATATAGTGCCTGATATTCCCCATGCTGTGAAAGGTTGTTCTCCTTGAGTACCTGCAACCTGTCAAACAAAGGAAACACACAAGTGCCCTGAGGTATCCTCAACCAGATTTTGTCATAGGAGTTAGGTTCGCTTAAAAGCATGTATTTCCTGCAAGCATTTATTGAAAATGGCTTATATGCTTTCATGCAAATGTCATATTACGAACTTTGGACATTTTGCAAACAAAACAAAAAGGTACAAAACAAAGTGTGAATGAATATTTGACTTTATTGATTTGTGTGCCCTGAATAGTCGAGTACAGTGAGGAAGCTAATCCCTGAAACGAGGAGGTTGCTGCAAAATTGAGAAAATAAAAGTCCTATTCTACTTGGCAATGTTTGAAGTTGACGCTCCGATGAGCTTCCTTTGCTATGACCCGTATGACCTGAACGCTCTTCTTATCTTGCTTTCTAAAGAAAGTTGACTATGACCAACGCTTTGTCCTTTCGAAGCTTGCCAAGTTATGTGAGTGATACAGACGAATTCAGAATGCAGTTGTTTGCTTATTCCCTGATTTTGCGTGGATCGCCCTTTCGGGTTTTCAATCCACCGGGATACTCCTTTTTTGCCTGAGTTGTCCGATGTGACTTTTCAACTCAGCAGGTGTACATTTTTTTCAATTTTTCCCTTATTTTTTCCTGAGTCTTTTATTCTGTTTTTGACTCGCCGGGATGCCCTATTTTTTCCTGAACTTACATTCTGTTTTTATGTCCAGCGAGTCATTTATGCGAAGTATTTTTTAACTGCATCTGAATTCACAGGAGATGGGAAATTTTCGCCATCCATGGTTGCGAGCATCAGTGCTCCACCTAAGAAGACTTTAGTTATCACGTAGGGACCTTCATAGTTTGGCATCCACTTTCCCCTGTGGTATGTATGAGGAGGAAGGATTCTTTTCAGTACAAGCTCTCCCACTTGATATTCCCGAGGTTTAACTTTTTGATTGAAGGCTTTTTTCATCCGTTTCTGATATAACTGACCATGACAGATGGCTGCTAATCTCTTTTCTTCAATCAGGCTCAGTTGGTTATAACGAGATCGGACCCATTCTATTTCGTCCAGTCTTACATCCATCATTACCCGCAAGGAGGGTAATTCAACTTCAACAGGTAAGATTGTTTCCATACCGTACACAAGTTGATAAGGCGTTGCCCCGGTAGATATTTTGATGGATGTTTGGTACCCATGAAAAGAGAACGGTAACATTTCATGCCAGCCTTTGTATGTGACTACCATCTTTTGCACAATCTTCTTAATGTTCTTGTTAGCCGCCTCAACAACGCCATACATCTTTGGCATGTAAGGAGAAGAGTTGTGATGTTGAATTTTGAAGTCTCGGCGCAATTCTACCATCATCTTGTTGTTAAGGTTTGAACCATTATCAGTAATGATTCGCTCGAGAACTCCATATCGACAAATGATATCCCTTTTCAGAAATCGGGCTACCACTTGTCTGGTGACATTTGCATATGAAGCTGCTTCAACCCATTTGGTGAAGTAATCAATGGCTACCAGGATGGATCTGTGCCCATTTGAAGCAGTTGGCTCGATCTTTCCGATCATATCAATGCCCCACATGGCGAAGGGCCAGGGTGAAGACATTATATTCAAAGGATTGGGAGGAACATGCACTTTGTCTGCGTAGATCTGGCATTTATGGCACCTTCTGGTATAGGCACAACAGTCTGCATCCATTGTGATCCAATAGTAACCTGATCTTAACAATTTATTTGCCATTGCATGTCCTCCGGCATGGGTACTGAAAGAACCTTCATGTACTTCGTACATCAGCAAGTCTTCTTCCTTCTTGTCAACACATCTGAGCAAGACCATGTCGAAGTTTCGCTTGTATAAGGAGCCATCAGTATTGAGGAAGAAACTGTCAGCTAGCCTTCTCAATGTCTTCTTATCATTAGACGATGCCCCAGGTGGGTATGTCTGAGTCTCCAAGAAGCATTTGATGTCATGGAACCAAGGTTTGTTGTCAGTAACAATGTCTACAGATAAGACATATGTCGGTCGGTCCAGTCTGGATACTAAAATCCGAGGTACATAGTTAGCAGTCTGTACTTTGTTCATAGATGAAATGGTGGCCAAGGTGTCTACAAACTGATTCTCATCTCGAGGGATGTAACCCAGAAGAGTCCTTTCAGATGCAACACTCGTCCGTGTTCTTTGTTAACCAGTTGATACTCGTCCGTATCATCATCTCTGAACATGTGTCAGTTTGTTTCTACATGATACTCGTCCGTATCATAGTCTTAAGGATGCTCGTCCGCATCTTTAATCTATACACAATACCAAACACTTATACCTTTTGTTTCTTGGGTGTAAACGCTCGTCCGTGTTTACATTATCTCCAGTAGATCACCAACAAATTTTCTTTTTATCTAACACTCGTCCTGTGTTATGATACCTTGAGAGCAGCCGTACCCTGCTGAGTGGTCGTCCTCCACTTCTTGATGGTCGTCCTCCATCATGCTCATCCGATGGCCGTCCCCATCGTTGATTTTTTAGCAGCCGTCCCCTTCTAGGTGGTCGTCCTCCACCTCTTGATGATCGTTCTTCATCAACTTTATCCAATGGCCGTCCCCATTGTTGACTTTGGTTATCTGACATTCGTCCTATGTCATGACAAACCTCGAGAGCAGCCGTCCCCTGCTGGGTGGTCGTCCTCCACTTCTTGATGGTCGTCCTCCATCATGCTCGTCCGATGGCCGTCCCCATCGTTGACCTTTTCTATCCGATGGCCGTCCCCGTCGTTGATATTTTCGGCAGCCGTACCCTGCCAGGTGGTCGTCCTCCACCTTTGATGGCCGTCCCCATCATATTTCTTTTATCCCCAACGGAGCAGCCGTCCCCTGCTAGGTGATCGTCCTTCACCTTTGATGGCCGTACCCCATCATCAGTTTATTTCATTTATTCTTTAACCCGATGGCCGTCCCCGTCGTGGTCCCTTTTCCTTTTTAGCCCGATGGTCGTCCCCATCGTTGGTTACCTTTATGAACTTGATGGCCGTCCCCGTCATGTTTCATTCGATCCCCAGAAAATTTTACAGCTTTATCTTGATGGCCGTCCCCATCATGATATCTTATTTTCCCAGCTAGTCGGCCGTCCCCGTCTTAGCTCTACCTTTTATCCCCAGCATGTCGGCCGTCCCCGTCATCGCTTTACTTCACATTTACCCCAGCATGTCGGCCGTCCCCGTGACACTCTCCCCAGCAGTCGTCCTCTGCTCGACGGTCGTCCTCCGTCACCCACTTTACAATATACTTTATTTCCCTTTTATAATCTATATCCCTTTTCTTCTTCATTCTGTGAGTGCAAATTTTGGACTGTCTTTGGTATTCAACCACAAGTTATCTTGTTTGCCTGTTAAGCCGTTGCTTACAACCTGCACAGCTAACTCATGTTTGAATAGGGGCAGCTGTAAACACCCCAAATTTGCCCTCACCCATTCACACCATGGCTTGTGATCATTTCATATACATAAACACAATCATATCATCTCATATCCCATTTTTGATTCACTGCATAGACTCTAACTCATCTACACCTAGGGTTTGTGATCTGAGCAATCCCAAAGCTTCTTGGGCCACTCCAAAGGTCACCAATCAACTCAGAGGGGTCCATGTGTGTTCTTATATCATACTTCATCCCCTCAAAGTCAAAATTGCAGAGGAATCACAAGAACTAGGGTTTGAGTGGATGCAGGGCTAGTTTGAACTGCACAGTTGACTGAAAATTAGGGTTTTGGTTTCAGAGGCCATAACTCCAAATTTTTTGGTCATTCTTGTTTCCATTGATCTCTATATGGTATAGGGAGTATGCATATCAATTTTCATGAAGAAATTCCATGGGGAAGTCATCTGATCAAGGGTTGACTTTTCAGACAAGTCAGTGTAAAATCAGGGCATCTGAGGCCCCCAATGACCCAACCAATGGGTGATCTCCATCATTTTGAGTGTATATGATCTTTATTTGATCATGGAAGAAGGATGAAGTTCATAGAAATCAAGAATTTAGGGTTTTTGCAAATGTTGACTTTTTGGGCATAGTTGACTTTTCAAGAATGCATCATTTTAGGTCATTTTTCAAGCCATGATTTTGGATCCAAAAATGCTTCAAATGGAAAAACTTTGGTCATGAAAGTTGTAGATCTCATCTTTCCCTTTTCAAAAAGTACAAGAACATGATCTAATTCATCTTGGATCAAAAGTTATGGTTTGTTAAAGTTGGCAAAAATCACTAATTTTCAAGTTATGCACTAAAAGGAAAACTTGCAATTTCATGTATCAAGCATTCTAGTGACTTCAAAGTGACTTCAAAACTTCATCACATGATCACATATGCCCTAAAAAATAGAATTGGCCCAAGGGATTCTTCATTGTTTGCCTTGATTTTCAAGAAATCCATAAGACATTTGCCATTACAAGTGCAAAGTTGGATTTTTGGCATAGTCATTTTCCAAGGAATTATGTGGTCTCTAGCTGACTTTTAAACATTGCCATGACTAAAAGAAGTGTTATGCTACAAAATTCAGCAAGAAGAATCACATGTGCATAAGCAAAAATCATGAGAAAACACAAGTGGACAACTTGCAAAATCACTCTCAACTCATGATCCACATGTTGCAGTCATTCATAAGCAATCCAATGGTCATCCTTGACTCAAGCTGAAGCAAGACATGCCCTAACATAGCTGCTGCCATGGCCCATGCTGCAAGTACCAATCACATTGACTTTTTGGCAAAAACTCCCATACTCTTGGCACAGTGAACAGCCACCCCTACTGACCTGCCCTCAGCCTATTCACACATTGTTGGAGTGTTATAGCATGGCATTGGGCATTGAAGCAAGCAGAAAACACAGCATACCACAAAAACCTGCCAAGACTTTCCTCTCTTCGAATCTCCCTCTCCAGCCATCAAACATCCATTTTCTTTTTACCATTGCATCACACACACCCAAAGGAACCAGAATCAGCCATTAACAGAGCTTGAAACCACTCACACACAAACTCCATTTTCTGATACACCAGAACTGGACCTCTCAAAATAGCTTGCTTAAGCTCATTCCAAGCCTACCATTAGCATCAGGAGAACCATTGGAGTGAGTCTGCATCAAGGAGAAGCCCAGAAAGCACAGAAACAGGATCTTCCATCTCAGGTATGGCCATGAACTTTTTCTCTCAAAGCTTGCATTTTAAGTTATAAATTGATTGTGTGTGTCTTGCTGATCATGGGGATGGGCTTAGAATTAAAAATGAGTGAGAAATGAGGATTTACCAGGGCTCTGAAATTTTGCCCGTGAAACTTCATGGCTTCGATTCCCTTAGTTTAAGCATGAGAAATTCATTTTGAGAGTTGATTTGAGTGAGGTTTGAGTAGAGGAGTGTTTCCCTGGCTTTAATTTGGAGAATGGTGGCCTGAATCGTTTTTTAGGGTTTTTGGTTGCCGGAGAAGATGACCGGAGCTTCCCTCCGGTCACCTGAAAATGCTTAGCCCTAATCTCAGGTCATTAAGGAGATTTGAATTTGGAGCGTAGGATCAGTTGACCCCTTTGACCTCCCGCGCATGTGAATGGCTCAGATCTGATCATTATGCCCTAATTCATTTTATTAGTTTAATTAATTCATAATTAAGTTAATTAATCTGAACCAACCATGGCCCTTGGATCTGCGCGCCAGTCAACGTATTCAAACTCAGAAGCCATCCCAGCCATCCACTCAGTTGACTTCATTTTAATTTCATTTATTTTCATTTCTTTTTCATTTATTTTGTATAATTTATTAAAAATAGTAAAAATTGTCTAAAAATTATGAAATTTTTTATCCTGAATTTCATTAATTTTTATGACACGAAAATATTTTTATTTTCATTTTTAGCATTAAAAAAGTATTTTAAAATATTTAAAAGTTTATTTTTAATTGATTAATGAAAATTAATTTATTAAAAATACTTTTAGGTATTTAAAAATCACCAAAAAATTCATGAAATGTTCTAGGACATTTAGAAACATTGTCCAACCTTCAAACCAAATTTATTTTTTGATCTTGATGCATTTTAAGAATTTTCCATTGAATTAAATCATTTTTTATGCATTAATTTGATCCTAAGTTCAAAAAATCATTTCTGCCTATTGGAGAAGGTTGAGACATTGATTCTTCTTGCATTGTGTTATGTTTAGCATGTATTTTCAAAGATAAAATGGCCATGATTTGTTTCCTCATTTTCTAATTGTTTGGCATTTCTTTTGTTAAGAACCCTAAAAAACCCTAACAACTTAGAAAATTCATAACTTGAGTTTGGTTAAGAGTTGGAACCTCCCCTTTGAACCTTGGTTTAGCATAGGATTAGGGTTTCTTTGAGTGCCATTTTCCATTTTTATCTTAGGGTTTTGTTTCTGTTTTGGGTTCTTGTTGGATGTTTGTTCCATAAACCCTAATTTGGGCTTCCATTTGCATCCTTCTTGCATTTCCTTGCATAACATGACTTGTCTTTGCATTTTGTGCATTCTTGTGATTCATTTGACATCTTAAGACATATAGAAAGCATCTTTGATCATTGCATCTCATGTTTGCCATGTCATTTGTCTTGTATGCTTCATAACTTTTCATGCTTGTTCATGCTCCTTAACTTGCATCATCTGCATCCATGATCTTGTATGAACATCTCCATGCCTTGTCTCATGTTTGCAACACCTCATAACATCATTAACATCATGTGCATGCTTCTGGTTTTGCTTTGCACCATATCATTTCATCTCATCTTGCATTGCATTGCATTTCTTTCTAACATTTCAGGTGGTAAGTAAACTTGAGAAGTGGATTTGCCTTCACTTCTCATACCTTTTCTTTTCATCTCTCTTGCATCCATTGCTGCATTTTATATGTGTTTGAGATTGAGCTTGCTCATTCTTGTTCTTCCCACTTTCTTGCTTCAAGTGACTTGACTTCTTGAATGAAGCAAGTTGCTTTGCTTCTCTTGATCTTGTTCATCTGCTTCCTGGTGACTCCTTTGAAGATTGTTCTTGCAAACCTCACAAACCTTAGGATCAACCAAGCATGACAATGAATTAGGGTTTTGATTAGTCTCCCCTCATAGTTTTACCTTTGTGTCTCTCTTTGAGTCTTCTCTTCTCACCTCATAATCAGGGACTAAACCCTAAAGGCTTTAAGACTTTGTGATTAGGGTTATGCCTGCATCCTTCTCTTAGGATGGAGTGTATAACTTTAATCCTAAGTATTAAACCCTTAATGTGTTTAAATCTCTTAATCAATGCACCTAATAACCATCAAGACATTACACTTGTAACTTGGGCCTTGCATTAGGGTGCTAATTCTTCCTTAAGTGGTTAAGAAGGACTAACCCTAGTGTTAATGGACAAGTCCCCCTCAAGTTGTCTTACAAACCATAAAATTCACTTCATCATCATATCATTAAATAAAATCCACTTAATAAAGGCTTTGTTTTGTCATGAGTTTAATCCCTAATCATGGATTAAGTTGAGGAGTTTTCCTCAGCTTAAACATTCTCATCTATTATCCTTCTTTTAGGATGGTGTAATGGGTCTATTTAATCCATGATTATGGCTTAACCTCATTACTCAACACTAAACAAAAACTCCAAAAAACATCTAAATAATCACAAGTAGGTTTATGATCTTAATCCTACATCAAAGGTGATTAAGTGTGAGAATCTGACTTCACACTTAAGGTATTCTCATTACCCCTAATCAGAGGGAAGATGTGATGAGTTTATTAACCCATTGGTTTAGGCTTAAGCTCATTAACTTATGACAAATTCTCAAAAGCAATAAAAGACTGAAAATTCAACAACAAACAATAATCGTCTCCTTCGGGATTCTTTTCTCATCACCTTCACTCATGAACGAGAACTTGCTTCTTCCGTCTAATGCAAGACAGTAAGCACCTGAGCCAGACAGGCCATACACTTGAGCATTGACAAGCAAGCAGTTCACCAGTCAATTCATTTTTCAGTCTCTTTGGGTCGAACTACGGTGTTCTGACTTCCTCATTGCACGAGAGGATACGTAGGCATAACTTAACAGTTATCGAACAAAAGTCTCTGTTCATTCCCCCTCTTTCAGCTTCATTCTTTGGCCTCATGATCTTGAGCATTTCACTCTTATCCTTACACTGACACTGTACACATCACATTTCTTTACACTGACACCTGTACATTCTTTTCTAGCTATTTTATACACAGATTGCACTGACACTACCCCTTTAAAACACAAATCTTTCAAGCGTGGATCCCGTCGAGTACGGCGGACAATCTGGGTGCTAATACCTTCCCAGGTTGTAACCAACCCCCTTTCTCAGTCTCTCTGGTTCGCAAACCGTCTTATCCATCTTTTTCTAGGTCTATGCAGCATTGCCTTTCCTCCGGGATAAAAATGCCTAGCTGGCGACTCTATTCATCTCCAGTGAGTTCACGGCTGTGTGTTCTCACTGTTCCCTTCGCCGTCCGTTCGCGTCTGTACCTTCATATGATCCAATTTTCATTTGTCGGGAGCGACAGCTTGGCGACTCTGCTGGGGAAGTGTCATTGCAACCAGGGCTTCTGGTTCTTTTTGTGGGTTCCTCCTAGCGCTTGTTTGATTTGTGTTTACTGGGGTGTTATGTGCTTGTTTGTGCTGGTATTTATTTTTGTTTATTGCTTTATGTACAGTTTGCTTTACTGCTTTCTTTATTGCATATATATCATACTGTCATTGTTGCTGGCTGGATCTGGTTTTTTCTTTGGTGGGTGGGTGTTTCATTGAGAGTTAAGGTCCTATACCTGGGACCTGAGTGACACCTAGGCTAGAGTGAATCATATTCTTTCCCATTCCATTTCGGTCTGGTGCGGGAATATGAAACACGGTTCAGATATGGGTTTCTTCTTGAGAACTCTGTGTTGCAGATTTCCTGCAATGCTAGGGCTATCTGGGAAGCCTGCTAAGTCTGGATGACCTTTTAGTATTGACCTTCAGAAACTGAGGTGAATTAGAGGAGGAACTTTTATGGTTATTGTAAACACTGTACCTCCGGGTTAGAAGTGTTTACACTTCTCATAACTGATCCAAGTCTGAGGATCCTTGTTCTAGATCATCACCTGTGAGGGGGTTGGGCTGTTTACAGGTTTGCAGGTACCTTGACCTCAGAATACCCTGTTACTTTGACTTTGTTAAGAATGCTCCATGTTGGATAGTTCTTGTGATTCTAAACCCTGGACTTGTGGCTCTTTATTTGAGTCCCCCACCTTGGTTACCGGATTTATAGACCTCCATCTGGAATTCTTGAACACACATGGATCTACACCAAGGCAGTTAATCAGATCCAGCTCAGTCACAAACCCTTGCATTTCATTTGCATACATACTCATTGCATCATATTAACATTTGCTTATTTGTGTTTCAGGGTATCCACCTTCATCCCTGGTTTAGGTTTTGACCCCATCTGCAGTTTTGACCTGTCTCCACCAGCACTTGCATCAGTTTGTCAGCCATATACTTCAGTTACTAGCACTAGCCAGCCAGTGGCCCACTCCTCAGCATCTTCATCAGCACTCATCCTACTCAGTCTCAACATCATGGCTCCAAAGAAAAGCAACATCACTTATCATTTCTTCCAACCAGACTTATCAGACATCAGGAGGATCCAAACCCTGATCACTCCAGATCACATACCCTTGTTCAGGGAGAGTTATGGAGATATACTGGACATGGTTATGGATCTGGACCCATCTCAGAGGAGCCTCATCCACACCTGCATTCAGTTCTATGACCCCCCATTGAGATGTTTCACCTTTCAAGACTTTCAGTTGGGGCCCCTATTAGAAGAATACTCATCATTGATTGGTCTGCCTATCAAAAGAGAAATCCCTTTCAACCCTGAAATGGTCTTTCCCAGCAATGGAGAGGTAGCAAGAGCTTTGCATCTAGAGCCTGTTTTGGTTGAGCAACACATGACCTCTAAAGCTGGGATCCCTGGATTTCATCTGGACTTCCTGATTTCTCAAGCTAGTCTGAAGGCCTCTTTGGGGGAATGGAAAGTTGTTTGTGCTCTGTTGGCCTTAAGTGTATATGGAATTGTGTTATTTGCAGATGAGCCTCGATTCATTAGCAAGAATGCAATCCATTTGTTCATCCTGAAGAACCCAGTGCCAACTTTACTGGGTGATCTCTATTACTCAGTACATCAGAGAAATGAGAAGCAGAGGGGAAGATTAGTGAGGATTTGTGCTCCATTATTCCATGCTTGGCTTCTCAGGCATCTACCCAGGACAGATGCATTTCTAAATCCTCATCAGCAAAGCAACTGGGCTAAGAGGCTCACTACTCTCACTTCAGCAGACATCAGATGGTGTACTCAAAGCACCAAGGGCAGAGATATAATCACCAGCTGTGGGCACTTTCCCAATGTGCCCTTAATAGGAGTTAAGGGAAGTATCAATTACAACCCTCTGCTGTTCAAGAGGCAATTAGGCTATGCACTGGTTCATACTCCTAGGGAACAAGACTTGGTTGAGACCCTCTACTGTGAGAACAAGATTAGTTTGGCTGTTGTTAGGCAGGCTGCCTGGGCCTGGGATCATGTTCAAACCAAGGGGATCACCATTCTGGGGAAGTGCAATAATGTGGCATCAGTCCAATATTATGAGTGGTCCCATGCCAGGGCCCAATTCTCTGGAATGCCCTTTACCATAGAAGACATGCCTGAGTCACCTTCAGCACCACCCCCTGCCACTATCAGTTTGGAGGAGTTTGAGAGCTTGAAGGAAAGAAATGAGAAGTTAACCCAGGCTTTGCAGAAGACCCTCCGGGAGAGGAGTGAAGGTGTGAGGGAGATTGAGAGATTGGAGAAGTTGAGAGTGGAACACTTGACTAAAATTGAGAAGTCTGGAGATTATATCAACAAATCCAAAGCTGGTGAACAGATTCTGAAGAATGCTTGTAAAGAAGCCCAGTTCCAAAGAGCAAGAACAGACTTGTATTTGAAGGAAAGTCAGGCCAGGTGGGTCCGGATCACTGAGGCCCGTACTCTAGAAGACAAGAGAGTTCAGGACAAAATGGAACAGATGGAAAAAGCCCTGGCAGCAGCCCAGAAGGAAATATCAGAGCTAGAAATCAGAGCTGGAGTGAAGAGGTCTAAGGACCAAAGTCAGAATAAGAAGTTGACTGCAGCTATTGCAACAAGAAACCTTCTCATCAGAGGTCTTACGGAGCATCCGGCTGATCCTGTGACCGAAGCACTTCTCAAGGAAGTTCGTGAGGATGAGTTTGGCCTTGGAGTTTGATCATTTGCTTGTTGTTGTTCCTTTTCCATGTACTTTTGCTTTTTTTGTGATGTATTTTGACCCCTTTGAGGGCTTGTGTTGTAAAAATGAACAAGTTGTATTTATTTCACCCTTTGTAATATATTTGTGTTGGTTTCTATCTGGGTTCACTTCTAAAGCACCTTCAACAGCATCATCTTCAGGGGTCTGGAAGGGTCAAAACTGAAAGCCAAACCGGATACCTTGATAGCAAATAAGCATAATTGCATTGCATGCTAACCCTTTTGTTTGTTTTGTAGGTTTTTGTTTTGTTGTTGCTAACCTCTGTTGTGATATTCAGGAATTATTGCTCGCCGCCGGGTATTTCCTCTCAACAGGCCTCACAGGTATCCAACTAGAAACAACCTTCCGAGAATTCAGATGGATCAGATGCAGCAAGACCTTACAGAGGTCAGAAACCAGATGGCAAATGAAAGATTGGAGATGAGAACCCAGATAACACAGTTCATGGAAGTGATGAACAACTTAGCTCAAAGCCAGGAGAGGCTCAGAACTTTGGTAGAAGGGAGGAATCAAGAGGACCCCCATGTGGGGACTGCTGGCACAAGTAACAATGAAAGGGTGCAACCACATGTTAACCCCCCTGTGTTTGGCCCACATCTCCATCCTGAGGTTAATATTCCTGCAAACATTCAAGGGACAGCCACTGCAGCCAGAGTACTTCAAGAAGATCCTCAGGAGGACCAATTTACAGTAATGGGTGCCGGAGAGGAAACGTATGATAGACGATTGGAAGAAATAGCTGAGAAGTTGAGGTCCTTAGAATCTCAAAATTTTTTGGGTTTCGACGTCATGGACATGGGTTTGGTAGAAGGGGTCAGGATCCCCCACAAGTTCAAGCCTCCATGCTTTGAAAAGTATAATGGGACTTCATGCCCCCGGACTCATTTGCAATCATTTCTGGGAAGGCTGAAGGCCTATACAATGGATGAGAAACTTTGGATGTTCTACTTCGAAGATAGCTTGACTGGAGCATCAAGGGAATGGTATTCCCATTTGACAAGGGCAACTGTGAGATGCTGGAAGGACCTGGCAGAAGCCTTCATCCGACGGTATCAATACAATTTAGACATGGCACCCAACAGGACTCTCCTAATGGGAATGTCACAGTCTTCGAGGGAGAGTTTCCGAGAGTATGCCCAAAGGTGGAGGCAACTGGCTGCTGCTGTTCAACCACCAATGTCTGAGAGAGAAATGGCAGACATGTTTATGAACACTCTTCAGGGAACATATATTGACAGGTTGGCTGCTTTCTCTTCCACCAGCTTCGCAGATGTTGTCATAGCTGGGGAAAGAATTGAAAGCCTGTTAAAAATGGGAAAGATCTCAGACAACGGTGCAAGCTCGTCCAGTAGTACAAGAAAGCCTTTTGCAGGCCCGAGAAGAACTGGCGAGACTAATGCCATTCACACCAACAGGGGTAGGCCCCAATATGTTCAAAGGACAATAGCAGCAGTCACTATCCCTGCTCCAGCACATCCTCAGCCAGTCTATCAACCTCCTCAACAAAACTTCCAACAACAACCTCAGTATCATCAGAATCAGTATCCTCCAAGGAACTACAACAACAGCAACTCCAACAACAACAATCAACAGAGGCCATTCCAACAAAGGCCATCCCAAGCTAACAGAGTGATCGATCTGATCCCAATGCCGTATGCTGCCTTGCTGCCACAACTTCTGAAACTCAACCTAGTTGAGCTAAGAACGTTGGCACCTCCGGATCCCAACAGTCTACCAAGAAACTATGACTCCAATGCTAGGTGTGCTTTTCATTCCAACGCACCTGGTCACAGTACAGAAAAATGCAGGGCTCTGCATATGAAGGTACAAGACTTGGTAGACTCCAAGGCTCTGAATTTTGCACCTCCGCCCAATGTCAATAAAAACCCTATGCCAAATCATGGTGGTCCCCGAATTAACGCTATTGAAGAAGACCAATCGTCTTATTTAATAACCAGTGTGGATCAGATCAGGACACCATTGGTGGAAATCAAAGCTCAACTCCGTGAAAACCAAATATTTCCGGGGTGTGAACTAGGATGCCCCTATTGCAATATTTCATGGAATGGGTGTGAGGACCTGAGGAATGGCATTGACAGCCTTATTCAGAGTGGCCTGCTACAGATCACTACGTCATTCCCGACAAATCCGGCAACTTCATCAACAACGGTTTCAGACCCTCCTACCACTGCAGCAACTATTGTTCCCGACAATTCACCGGCAACATCAACAAGTACTTCGTCTGTCCTCCCAAATGATCAATTCTCAACAGTTTCTCCTGCTACAACTTCAGCTTCATTCCATTTCGAATCTCCGTCAACAACAACAACAATTCTTTCAACAGAACCTCCTACAACACCAGCAATCAATCATGAAGATGTCTCCACTGTTACCATATTCTACGATCCTGAAAATAATTCAGCCTACCATTCAGAAGGTGCTGCTCCCGCCAGAGCACCAGTTACAATCTTTTATGATCCACAAACAATAACAGTCCCTTCAGCAGCAGCAATCAGTCCAGTCACTGTCACGGTGCCTGGACCAGTACCATATGAAAGCAATAGGGCCATCCCTTAGCACTATGGCTCTGACGTGTACTGTGAAGGGAAAAGAATCACTCTTGAAACATCAGCACCTGCACCACAAGTAGATAATGTGGGGGGAGGCGGAGGCTTCACTCGAAGCGGACGTCTCTTTGCTTCACAAGTTCAAAGACCTACTGCCGAAGCAGAGGCTGCTGCCAAGGCAAAGGGAAAAGGCCCGGTGCAGGAAGATCCAGCTGCCAAAGAAGCCCTGAAAACTCCATTCGATCAGGAAGTTGATGAGTTTATGCGAATCATCAAAAAGAGTGACTACAAAATTGTGGATCAACTTCACCAGACGCCATCCAAAATCTCCATCCTCTCACTGCTTATGTGCTCCGAAGCCCATCGGAATGCACTACTTAAAGTCTTGCACGCAGCTTACGTGCCTGAGGAGATTACCGTCAACCAATTGGAAACCGTGGTTGGAAATGTTACTGCTAGCAATGGGCTAGGGTTTACCAATTCTGACTTGACAGCGGATGGCCGCAATCACAACAAAGCCTTGCACATAACCATGGAATGCAAAGGAGCTGTCCTTTCTCATGTGCTGGTGGACACAGGTTCTTCCCTGAATGTCTTACCAAAGAAGGCTCTGGTGAAGCTTGAATATGATGGATTGGCATTGAGACCCAGCAACCTGGTAGTAAGAGCCTTTGATGGTTCTAAGAGATCGGTTCTGGGAGAGATTGAGCTGCCTGTGACAATTGGCCCACAGACCTTTAAAACTATCTTTTATGTGATGGACATTCAGCCCGCCTACAGCTGTTTGTTGGGTAGACCCTGGATTCACGCCGCCGGCGCAATAACGTCTACCCTTCACCAAAAGTTAAAATTTGAGTGGGAAGGTCAAGTTGTCACAATCTGTGGGGAAGAGGATATATTTGTTAGCCATCTGGCTACTTACAAATACATTGAGATGGATGGGGAGATCCATGAAACAATGAGCCAAGGTTTTGAGGCCTTGAATGTCAATGAAGCATCTGCTGTGTCGGGGATCTCCATGTCATCTTACCAACAAGCCCGGAAGGTTGTTGAAGAAGGAACTGCCCTAGGTTGGGGCAAGGTCTTAGCTGTGGAGGAGAAGAAGGACAAATTTGGGTTGGGTTACAGACCAACTCAACATCAAGCGAAGGCTGCTGCAGAGCCAGGTTTTGTCAGTGGGGGGATGCTCACCCCCGATGCTATCAACTGTCTGGAAGACGAGCTGGAAGAGGAGCGCAATCTGGAGAATTGGATTCGTCCAAAGATCCCGGGGAGCAGTGTCTCGAACTGGTCTTCCCAGGAAATTATAAGAGTTACTCGATCAGAGTAATTATTATTTCCTGTATTTTTTATAGCATGCATCAAAGTCTTGCATCTTGCCCAAGATGACAAGACTCATTTTGTAATCAGGGCCATCTGTACTTTTGTGCAAACAAGATTAAATTAATGAAATATCAGACATCTTTTTGCAAACGAGTCTTTTTCTTTTCTGCTCACTGTTTTTCCATTTTTCTTTTTGTACAAAAAAATAAATGGCGGTGTTTTCAAAATGATAACTTCATTTCACTTTTTCTAAAGCAAGATTAAAATCAATCACTAAAATGAACAAACTTAACCCTTGCAGAGAGTGCCCTCCAGACAGCACCGACAACAGCACGGCTATGACATCGTATGACGTTGACAATCCAATCAATCAAGCTGATGAAGGGGTTGATGAAGAATATGAGCTTCCTGAAGAGCTAGCTAGGTTGTTGAGACAAGAGGAAAAGGTTATTACTCCTCACCAGGAGGAGATTGAAGTGATTAATCTTGGTACCGACGAAGATGTGAAAGAAGTCAAAATCGGGGCCTGTCTGCAAGACTCAGTGAAGAGGCAGCTGATAGATCTGCTTCAAGAGTATGTTGATGTGTTTGCTTGGTCGTATCAAGATATGCCAGGGTTGGATACCGACATTGTTGTGCACAAGCTGCCTCTGAGGGAAGAATGCCCGCCAGTTAAACAGAAGTTGCGCCGAACTCGCCCAGACATGGCTATGAAGATCAAGGAAGAGGTACAAAAGCAATGGGACGCCGGGTTCCTTGCTGTAACTAGCTATCCGCCGTGGGTTGCTAACATAGTACCTGTGCCTAAGAAAGACGGCAAAGTAAGAATGTGTGTTGATTACCGGGATCTGAACAGAGCCAGCCCGAAAGATGATTTCCCATTACCTCACATTGATGTATTGGTGGATAACACGGCTCAGTTCTCGGTATTCTCCTTCATGGATGGATTTTCGGGATATAATCAGATCAAGATGTCACCTGAAGACATGGAGAAGACGACATTCATCACACCTTGGGGCACGTTCTGTTACAAAGTGATGCCATTCGGACTGAAGAATGCTGGTGCCACATATCAACGGGCTATGGTGACATTATTCCACGATATGATCCATAAAGAAATCGAGTGTTATGTGGATGACATGATTGCCAAGTCCCTTACAGAGGAAGATCACCTGGTGAATCTGCTGAAATTGTTCAAGCGTCTGAGGAAGTACCAACTAAAGTTGAACCCCAACAAATGCACATTCGGGGTGCGATCCGGTAAATTGCTAGGCTTTATTGTAAGCGAGAAAGGGATTGAGGTTGATCCTGATAAAGTCAAGGCTATACAAGAGATGCCTTCACCTAAAACAGAGAAAGAAGTTCGAGGGTTCTTAGGTCGACTGAACTACATTTCACGGTTCATATCTCACCTTACAGCAACCTGTGAACCCTTGTTCAAGCTGCTAAGAAAGGAACAAACGGTCAGGTGGAACGAAGATTGCCAGAAGGCTTTTGACAAGATCAAGGAGTATCTACAAGAACCTCCAATCCTCATGCCGCCAGTTGAAGGAAGACCTCTGATTATGTACTTGACAGTGCTAGAAGAGTCAATGGGGTGTGTGCTGGGCCAGCATGACGAGTCTGGTCGAAAAGAGTATGCAATATACTACCTAAGCAAAAAGTTTACCGACTGTGAACAACGTTATTCACTGCTCGAGAAAACTTGCTGTGCTTTAGCGTGGGCTGCTCGCCGACTAAGACAGTATATGCTGACCCACACTACCTTATTAATCTCAAAAATGGATCCAGTTAAGTACATTTTCGAGAAGCCAGCTCTTACCGGACGGGTTGCAAGATGGCAGATGATTCTCACAGAATACGACATACAGTACACATCTCAGAAAGCCATCAAGGGCAGTGTACTATCTGAATATCTTGCTGAGCAACCCATTGATGATTACCAGCCAATGAGGTTTGACTTCCCTGATGAAGACATCATGTTCATTAAAGCAAAAGATCACGAGGAGCCTATTCACACCGAAGGTCCTGACCCGGAGGAAGAATGGACTATGATGTTTGATGGGGCTGTTAACATGAATGGCCGTGGTGTTGGTGCAGTACTCATTACACCTAAAGGAGTTCACATGCCTTTCTCGGCAAAACTCACTTTCAACTGCACTAACAACGAAGCTGAATACGAAGCTTGCATTATGGGTCTTGAGGAGGCCATTGACCTCAGGATCAAGACATTGACCGTATTCGGAGATTCAGCTTTGGTAGTCAATCAAACCAACGGAAAATGGTACACCCACCAAGATCATCTGATACCTTACAGGGATTATACAAGAAGGTTATTGACTTTCTTCACAACAGTCAAGCTTGAGTACATCCCTCGGGACGAGAATCAGTTTGCAGATGCTCTTGCTACCATTTCATCCATGATCAAAGTTCAAACGGCTAATTTTGTACCCCAGATTTCAGTGTCTAGACTTGATAGACCAGCATATGTATTCGCAGCAGATGTTGTCAAGGATGATAGGCCTTGGTTTCATGACATTAAGTGCTTCTTGGAGGACCAAACATACCCACCTGGGGCATCTTCCAATGATAAGAAGACTTTAAGAAGGCTGGCGGGTAGTTTCTTTCTGAACACTGATGGGTCTTTATACAAGAGGAACTTTGACACGGTACTACTCAGATGTGTTGACAAGACGGAAGCAGGTTTGTTGATGCATGAAGTGCACGAAGGATCCTTTGGTACCCACGCAGGAGGGCATGCCATGGCTAAGAAGTTGTTAAGATCAGGCTATTACTGGATCACAATGGATGCAGACTGTTGTGCTTACGCCAGAAAATGTCACAAATGCCAGATCTACGCAGATAAGGTGCATGTGCCTCCCAATCCTTTGAACATCATGTCTTCACCTTGGCCCTTTGCTATGTGGGGCATTGATATGATTGGCAAGATTGAGCCAACTGCTTCAAATGGCCACAGATTCATCTTGGTTGCCATTGATTATTTCACCAAGTGGGTTGAGGCAGCCTCATATGCAAATGTCACAAGACAAGTGGTAGCCCGATTTCTGAAGAGAGACATCATCTGTCGATATGGAGTTCCCGAGCGAATCATTACTGATAATGGTTCCAACTTAAACAACAAAATGATGGCAGAGCTGTGCCGGGACTTCAAGATCCAACATCACAATTCTTCTCCCTACAGGCCAAAGATGAATGGCGCTGTTGAGGCAGCCAATAAGAATATCAAGAAGATTGTGCAGAAGATGGTAATCACCTACAAAGACTGGCATGAAATGCTACCGTTTGCCTTGCATGGGTACCGCACGTCAATCAGAACGTCCACTAGGGCAACACCTTATCAGCTTGTATATGGAATGGAAGCAGTCCTACCTGTTGAAGTTGAACTACCCTCTCTGCGGGTATTAATGGATGTTAAACTAAGTGAAGCAGAGTGGGTACGGTCCCGATTCGAGCAGCTGAGTCTGATCGAAGAGAAAAGATTGGCTGCAATCTGTCATGGGCAGTTATATCAGAAGAGAATGAAGAGAGCCTTCGATCAGAAGGTTAGGCACCGAGAGTACCAAGTGGGAAATCTTGTGCTGAAAAGAATCCTCCCCCCTCATACAGACCACAGGGGCAAATGGACTCCAAATTATGAAGGACCATTCGTTGTAAAGAAAGTTTTCTCTGGTGGAGCACTGATGCTCAGCACCATGGATGGTGAAGATTTCCCATCCCCTGTGAATTCAGATGCAGTTAAAAAATACTTCGCATAAAGTGACCCGCTGGACATAAAAACAGAATGTAAGTCCAGGCAAAAATAGGGCATCCCGGCGAGTCAAAAACAGAATAAAAGACTCGGGCAAAAGTAAGGGAAATGAATAAAAAATGTACACCCGCTGAGTTGAAAAGCCGCATTGGACAGCTCAGGCAAAAATGGGCATCCCGATGGATTGAAAACCCGAAAGGGCGATCCATGCAAAATAAGGGAATAAGCGAACAACTGCATTCTGAATTCGTCGGTATTATATACAACTTGGTAAGCTTCAAAGGATCAAGCTTCAATCAGAATCAACTCTCTCCAGAAAGCAAGACGAGAAGAACGTCATTGTCATACGAGTCATAGCAGAAGAGGAAGCTCCTTGAAAGCCTCGTCAACATCGTCAGCATTTTGCTTCTCAATTTGTAACAGTCTCTTCATTTCAGGAGATATGTTTCTTTGACTGTATCTTGCCAATTCAGGGCACATGAATTAATAAAATCAGATTTTCAGTCATGTTTCGTTTTTACATTTATGTTTTGCAAAGGGTTGTCTGATATCTCTAAAAATACAATTGCATAAGTACAGATGTTTTAAGAACACATGCTTAACAGGGAATGTGATTATTCTCGAAAGTACTTAACTCCTATGATGGAATCCAGTAAGGGATACCTCGGGACCTTTTGTACGTTTCCTTACCGTTGCAGGATTGCAGGTATCCAGAACGCCACCTGGGGCAAGCAGGTTACGTCTCAGCAAGTTGGCGAATCACTATCAACTCGGTCTATCTTCCACGTGGCACTGGAGAGTGCCCACTTCCCCAGCAAAGTTGCCAAATCAACAAACAGGCTCAACACTCAGGATGTTTTCTCCCCAGCCGAGTTGCCTCTCATTACTCTCCCCAGCTTAGTTGCCAACAGCATTCCCCAGTTGAAGCACCAACCTCTATTCCTCAGCAAGATACAAGAATCAGGGAATCATCTCCCCACAGAGCTTCAAGCCTCTATTCAGAAGAGCAACGCACAGAGAAGTCACAACGGAGTACAGAAGCTTCTACAAACCCCAGCTGGGTCCCGTATTATAAGGATATGTCAATCAGTGACTTATATCCCCAAACAGATACATTATTAGATATACCAATGATCTCCTCCCCAGCTGGGATGTTCACTTCAAGCAGATCAACCAGAGATCCTCGCAGCAGCAGGATCCGAATTCCGGATCGGTGCCTCTTTGCATAATCATAACATTCGCATCATTTTATACCCTCAGAGCGTAGCATTCCGTCTAATACGGAGCATTACGGCAAAAAATCAAATGCATAGCATAATCATAAGTCATGTTGTGAATTGAACGCTTGTGAATAATAACCGTTCATCATCATTATACAGAAAAATCCCACCAGGGTCCCAGCAAAAGCAGTTGCCTCTCAAATCACAAGCACCAGTATATACACCTTTTGGCACCCGTCCATGCCATCTCTCCCCAGTAAAGTCGCCTGAACACTCTTTACAAACAAGATCACCCGTGTTACGGATACTTCATGACACCCATCCGTGTCATATCACCAGCAGAAAGCCGAAGACGTCCTCTTTGCACCCACATATACTTATATACACCTTCTTGGCACCCGTCCGTGTCATATCCCCAGCGCAGTCGCCTAGATTTGGCATATCAGATACTTGTTCATATTATACTTTTCTCTCTTGACACCCGTCCGTGTCACTCTCCCCGACAGTTAACACTCATCTATACAATACAATGCTCATTACTCATGGTACACTTATACAGATACCCGTCCGTATCTTGTATACATCATCACTCCTATCCCCACAGATTCAACAGTAGTCCTTGTTCTTTGTTAACCAGTTGGTACTCGTCCGTACCATCATCTCAGAACATTGCGTCTAGTGTTTGTTTCTACATGATACTCGTCCGTATCATAGTCTTAAGGATGCTCGTCCGCATCTTTAATCCGTACACCGTGTCAAACACTTATTTCTTCTTGGATATAAATACTCGTCCGTGTCTACTATTCCCCAGAAGAGTCCTTTCAGATGCAACACTCGTCCGTGTTCTTTGTTAACCAGTTGATACTCGTCCGTATCATCATCTCTGAACATGTGTCAGTTTGTTTCTACATGATACTCGTCCGTATCATAGTCTTAAGGATGCTCGTCCGCATCTTTAATCTATACACAATACCAAACACTTATACCTTTTGTTTCTTGGGTGTAAACGCTCGTCCGTGTTTACATTATCTCCAGTAGATCACCAACAAATTTTCTTTTTATCTAACACTCGTCCTGTGTTATGATACCTTGAGAGCAGCCGTACCCTGCTGAGTGGTCGTCCTCCACTTCTTGATGGTCGTCCTCCATCATGCTCATCCGATGGCCGTCCCCATCGTTGATTTTTTAGCAGCCTTCCCCTGCTAGGTGGTCGTCCTCCACCTCTTGATGATCGTTCTTCATCAACTTTATCCAATGGCCGTCCCCATTGTTGACTTTGGTTATCTGACATTCGTCCTATGTCATGACAAACCTCGAGAGCAGCCGTCCCCTGCTGGGTGGTCGTCCTCCACTTCTTGATGGTCGTCCTCCATCATGCTCGTCCGATGGCCGTCCCCATCGTTGACCTTTTCTATCCGATGGCCGTCCCCGTCGTTGATATTTTCGGCAGCCGTACCCTGCCAGGTGGTCGTCCTCCACCTTTGATGGCCGTCCCCATCATATTTCTTTTATCCCCAACGGAGCAGCCGTCCCCTGCTAGGTGATCGTCCTTCACCTTTGATGGTCGTACCCCATCATCAGTTTATTTCATTTATTCTTTAACCCGATGGCCGTCCCCGTCGTGGTCCCTTTTCCTTTTTAGCCCGATGGTCGTCCCCATCGTTGGTTACCTTTATGAACTTGATGGCCGTCCCCGTCATGTTTCATTCGATCCCCAGAAAATTTTACAGCTTTATCTTGATGGCCGTCCCCATCATGATATCTTATTTTCCCAGCTAGTCGGCCGTCCCCGTCTTAGCTCTACCTTTTATCCCCAGCATGTCGGCCGTCCCCATCATCGCTTTACTTCACATTTACCCCAGCATGTCGGCCGTCCCCGTGACACTCTCCCCAGCAGTCGTCCTCTGCTCGACGGTCGTCCTCCGTCACCCACTTTACAATATACTTTATTTCCCTTTTATAATCTATATCCCTTTTCTTCTTCATTCTGTGAGTGCAAATTTTGGACTGTCTTTGGTATTCAACCACAAGTTATCTTGTTTGCCTGTTAAGCCGTTGCTTACAACCTGCACAGCTAACTCATGTTTGAATAGGGGAAGCTGTAAACACCCCAAATTTGCCCTCACCCATTCACACCATGGCTTGTGATCATTTCATATACATAAACACAATCATATCATCTCATATCCCATTTTTGATTCACTGCATAGACTCTAACTCATCTACACCTAGGGTTTGTGATCTGAGCAATCCCAAAGCTTCTTGGGCCACTCCAAAGGTCACCAATCAACTCAGAGGGGTCCATGTGTGTTCTTATATCATACTTCATCCCCTCAAAGTCAAAATTGCAGAGGAATCACAAGAACTAGGGTTTGAGTGGATGCAGGGCTAGTTTGAACTGCACAGTTGACTGAAAATTAGGGTTTTGGTTTCAGAGGCCATAACTCCAAATTTTTTGGTCATTCTTGTTTCCATTGATCTCTATATGGTATAGGGAGTATGCATATCAATTTTCATGAAGAAATTCCATGGGGAAGTCATCTGATCAAGGGTTGACTTTTCAGACAAGTCAGTGTAAAATCAGGGCATCTGAGGCCCCCAATGACCCAACCAATGGGTGATCTCCATCATTTTGAGTGTATATGATCTTTATTTGATCATGGAAGAAGGATGAAGTTCATAGAAATCAAGAATTTAGGGTTTTTGCAAATGTTGACTTTTTGGGCATAGTTGACTTTTCAAGAATGCATCATTTTAGGTCATTTTTCAAGCCATGATTTTGGATCCAAAAATGCTTCAAATGGAAAAACTTTGGTCATGAAAGTTGTAGATCTCATCTTTCCCTTTTCAAAAAGTACAAGAACATGATCTAATTCATCTTGGATCAAAAGTTATGGTTTGTTAAAGTTGGCAAAAATCACTAATTTTCAAGTTATGCACTAAAAGGAAAACTTGCAATTTCATGTATCAAGCATTCTAGTGACTTCAAAGTGACTTCAAAACTTCATCACATGATCACATATGCCCTAAAAAATAGAATTGGCCCAAGGGATTCTTCATTGTTTGCCTTGATTTTCAAGAAATCCATAAGACATTTGCCATTACAAGTGCAAAGTTGGATTTTTGGCATAGTCATTTTCCAAGGAATTATGTGGTCTCTAGCTGACTTTTAAACATTGCCATGACTAAAAGAAGTGTTATGCTACAAAATTCAGCAAGAAGAATCACATGTGCATAAGCAAAAATCATGAGAAAACACAAGTGGACAACTTGCAAAATCACTCTCAACTCATGATCCACATGTTGCAGTCATTCATAAGCAATCCAATGGTCATCCTTGACTCAAGCTGAAGCAAGACATGCCCTAACATAGCTGCTGCCATGGCCCATGCTGCAAGTACCAATCACATTGACTTTTTGGCAAAAACTCCCATACTCTTGGCACAGTGAACAGCCACCCCTACTGACCTGCCCTCAGCCTATTCACACATTGTTGGAGTGTTATAGCATGGCATTGGGCATTGAAGCAAGCAGAAAACACAGCATACCACAAAAACCTGCCAAGACTTTCCTCTCTTCGAATCTCCCTCTCCAGCCATCAAACATCCATTTTCTTTTTACCATTGCATCACACACACCCAAAGGAACCAGAATCAGCCATTAACAGAGCTTGAAACCACTCACACACAAACTCCATTTTCTGATACACCAGAACTGGACCTCTCAAAATAGCTTGCTTAAGCTCATTCCAAGCCTACCATTAGCATCAGGAGAACCATTGGAGTGAGTCTGCATCAAGGAGAAGCCCAGAAAGCCCAGAAACAGGATCTTCCATCTCAGGTATGGCCATGAACTTTTTCTCTCAAAGCTTGCATTTTAAGTTATAAATTGATTGTGTGTGTCTTGCTGATCATGGGGATGGGCTTAGAATTAAAAATGAGTGAGAAATGAGGATTTACCAGGGCTCTGAAATTTTGCCCGTGAAACTTCATGGCTTCGATTCCCTTAGTTTAAGCATGAGAAATTCATTTTGAGAGTTGATTTGAGTGAGGTTTGAGTAGAGGAGTGTTTCCCTGGCTTTAATTTGGAGAATGGTGGCCTGAATCGTTTTTTAGGGTTTTTGGTTGCCGGAGAAGATGACCGGAGCTTCCCTCCGGTCACCTGAAAATGCTTAGCCCTAATCTCAGGTCATTAAGGAGATTTGAATTTGGAGCGTAGGATCAGTTGACCCCTTTGACCTCCCGCGCATGTGAATGGCTCAGATCTGATCATTATGCCCTAATTCATTTTATTAGTTTAATTAATTCATAATTAAGTTAATTAATCTGAACCAACCATGGCCCTTGGATCTGCGCGCCAGTCAACGTATTCAAACTCAGAAGCCATCCCAGCCATCCACTCAGTTGACTTCATTTTAATTTCATTTATTTTCATTTCTTTTTCATTTATTTTGTATAATTTATTAAAAATAGTAAAAATTGTCTAAAAATTATGAAATTTTTTATCCTGAATTTCATTAATTTTTATGACACGAAAATATTTTTATTTTCATTTTTAGCATTAAAAAAGTATTTTAAAATATTTAAAAGTTTATTTTTAATTGATTAATGAAAATTAATTTATTAAAAATACTTTTAGGTATTTAAAAATCACCAAAAAATTCATGAAATGTTCTAGGACATTTAGAAACATTGTCCAACCTTCAAACCAAATTTATTTTTTGATCTTGATGCATTTTAAGAATTTTCCATTGAATTAAATCATTTTTTATGCATTAATTTGATCCTAAGTTCAAAAAATCATTTCTGCCTATTGGAGAAGGTTGAGACATTGATTCTTCTTGCATTGTGTTATGTTTAGCATGTATTTTCAAAGATAAAATGGCCATGATTTGTTTCCTCATTTTCTAATTGTTTGGCATTTCTTTTGTTAAGAACCCTAAAAAACCCTAACAACTTAGAAAATTCATAACTTGAGTTTGGTTAAGAGTTGGAACCTCCCCTTTGAACCTTGGTTTAGCATAGGATTAGGGTTTCTTTGAGTGCCATTTTCCATTTTTATCTTAGGGTTTTGTTTCTGTTTTGGGTTCTTGTTGGATGTTTGTTCCATAAACCCTAATTTGGGCTTCCATTTGCATCCTTCTTGCATTTCCTTGCATAACATGACTTGTCTTTGCATTTTGTGCATTCTTGTGATTCATTTGACATCTTAAGACATATAGAAAGCATCTTTGATCATTGCATCTCATGTTTGCCATGTCATTTGTCTTGTATGCTTCATAACTTTTCATGCTTGTTCATGCTCCTTAACTTGCATCATCTGCATCCATGATCTTGTATGAACATCTCCATGCATTGTCTCATGTTTGCAGCACCTCATAACATCATTAACATCATGTGCATGCTTCTGGTTTTGCTTTGCACCATATCATTTCATCTCATCTTGCATTGCATTGCATTTCTTTCTAACATTTCAGGTGGTAAGTAAACTTGAGAAGTGGATTTGCCTTCACTTCTCATACCTTTTCTTTTCATCTCTCTTGCATCCATTGCTGCATTTTATATGTGTTTGAGATTGAGCTTGCTCATTCTTGTTCTTCCCACTTTCTTGCTTCAAGTGACTTGACTTCTTGAATGAAGCAAGTTGCTTTGCTTCTCTTGATCTTGTTCATCTGCTTCCTGGTGACTCCTTTGAAGATTGTTCTTGCAAACCTCACAAACCTTAGGATCAACCAAGCATGACAATGAATTAGGGTTTTTATTAGTCTCCCCTCATAGTTTTACCTTTGTGTCTCTCTTTGAGTCTTCTCTTCTCACCTCATAATCAGGGACTAAACCCTAAAGGCTTTAAGACTTTGTGATTAGGGTTATGCCTGCATCCTTCTCTTAGGATGGAGTGTATAACTTTAATCCTAAGTATTAAACCCTTAATGTGTTTAAATCTCTTAATCAATGCACCTAATAACCATCAAGACATTACACTTGTAACTTGGGCCTTGCATTAGGGTGCTAATTCTTCCTTAAGTGGTTAAGAAGGACTAACCCTAGTGTTAATGGACAAGTCCCCCTCAAGTTGTCTTACAAACCATAAAATTCACTTCATCATCATATCATTAAATAAAATCCACTTAATAAAGGCTTTGTTTTGTCATGAGTTTAATCCCTAATCATGGATTAAGTTGAGGAGTTTTCCTCAGCTTAAACATTCTCATCTATTATCCTTCTTTTAGGATGGTGTAATGGGTCTATTTAATCCATGATTATGGCTTAACCTCATTACTCAACACTAAACAAAAACTCCAAAAAACATCTAAATAATCACAAGTAGGTTTATGATCTTAATCCTACATCAAAGGTGATTAAGTGTGAGAATCTGACTTCACACTTAAGGTATTCTCATTACCCCTAATCAGAGGGAAGATGTGATGAGTTTATTAACCCATTGGTTTAGGCTTAAGCTCATTAACTTATGACAAATTCTCAAAAGCAATAAAAGACTGAAAATTCAACAACAAACAATAATCGTCTCCTCCGGGATTCTTTTCTCATCACCTTCACTCATGAACGAGAACTTGCTTCTTCCGTCTAATGCAAGACAGTAAGCACCTGAGCCAGACAGGCCATACACTTGAGCATTGACAAGCAAGCAGTTCACCAGTCAATTCATTTTTCAGTCTCTTTGGGTCGAACTACGGTGTTCTGACTTCCTCATTGCACGAGAGGATACGTAGGCATAACTTAACAGTTATCGAACAAAAGTCTCTGTTCATTCCCCCTCTTTCAGCTTCATTCTTTGGCCTCATGATCTTGAGCATTTCACTCTTATCCTTACACTGACACTGTACACATCACATTTCTTTACACTGACACCTGTACATTCTTTTCTAGCTATTTTATACACAGATTGCACTGACACTACCCCTTTAAAACACAAATCTTTCAAGCGTGGATCCCGTCGAGTACGGCGGACAATCTGGGTGCTAATACCTTCCCAGGTTGTAACCAACCCCCTTTCTCAGTCTCTCTGGTTCGCAAACCGTCTTATCCATCTTTTTCTAGGTCTATGCAGCATTGCCTTTCCTCCGGGATAAAAATGCCTAGCTGGCGACTCTATTCATCTCCAGTGAGTTCACGGCTGTGTGTTCTCACTGTTCCCTTCGCCGTCCGTTCGCGTCTGTACCTTCATATGATCCAATTTTCATTTGTCGGGAGCGACAAGTATACCACTTGCCATTAGTTTGGTTGATTACCAAAGCCGAATCTCCGAATACATTCAAGGTTTTAATCCTGAGGTCAATGGCTTCTTCAAGACCCATGATGCAAGCTTCGTACTCTGCTTCATTGTTAGTGCAGACAAAGGTGAGCTTTACTGAGAAAGGAAGATGGACTCCTTCGGGTGTAATAAACACTGCACCAACTCCACGACCATTACAATTAACTGCCCCATCAAACATCATCTTCCATGCTTCTTCTGGATCAGGCCCTTCAGTGTGAATAGGCTCTTCACAATCTTTTGACTTTAAGAACATGATGTCTTCATCAGGGAAATCAAATCTCATTGGCTGGTAGTCATCAATGGGTTTCTCAGCTAGATAGTCAGACAATACACTGCCCTTAATGGCCTTCTGAGAGGTGTACTGAATGTCATACTCTGTTAGAATCATTTTCCATCTTGCAGCCATTCCGGTAAGTGCTGGTTTCTCAAATATGTACTTGAATGTGTCCATCTTTGAGATCAACAAGGTAGTATGAGTCAACATATATTGTCTAAGTCGGCAAGCAGCCCACGCTAAAGCACAACAAGTTTTCTCGAGCAGTGAATAACGTTGTTCACAGTCGGTAAACATTTTGCTTAGGTAGTATATTGCATACTCTTTTCGACCAGACTCATCATGCTGGCCCAACACACACCCCATCGATTCATCTAATATGTCCAGGTACATTATTAGAGGTCTTCCTTCAACTGGAGGCATGAGAATTGGAGGCTCTTGCAGATACTCCTTGATCTTGTCAAAAGCTTTCTAACAATCATTGTTCCACCTGACTATTTGTTCCTTTCTTAGCAGTTTGAACAAAGGCTCGCAGGTTGCAGTGAGATGAGATATAAACCTTGAAATGTAGTTCAATCTGCCTAAGAACCCTCAAACTTCTTTCTCAGTCTTAGGTGCAGGAATTTCTTGAATTGCTTTGACTTTGTTGGGATCAACCTCAATTCCTTTTCCGCTTACAATAAAACCTAGTAACTTACCAGAACGTATCCCAAATGTGCATTTTTTGGGATTCAACCTTAACTGATACTTCCTCAGACGCTCGAACAGCTTCAACGAATTTACCAAATGCTCTTCCTCTGTTTGGGACTTGGCAATCATGTCATCCACGTAGCACTCGATTTCTTTATGGATCATGTCATGGAATAATGTTACCATAGCCCGTTGATATGTTGCACCGGTATTCTTCAGACCAAACGGCATTACTTTGTAGCAGAACATGCCCCATGGTGTGATGAAAGTTGTCTTTTCCATGTCTTCAGGTGACATCTTGATCTGATTGTATCCAGAAAATCTGTCCATGGAGGAAAATACCGAGACCTGAGTTTTGTTGTCTACCAATACATCAATGTGAGGTAATGGGAAGTTATCTTTCGGGCTTGCTCTGTTCAGATCCCGGTAGTCGACGCACATCTGCACCTTGCCATCCTTCTTAGGTACGGTACAATGTTAGCAACCCATGGCGGGTAACTAGTTACAGCAAGAAAATCGGTGTCCCACTGCTTTTGTACTTCCTCTTTAATTTTCATGGCCATGTCTCAGCAAGTACGGCACAACTTCTGTTTAACTGGCGGACAATCATCTTTCAATGGTAGCTTGTGCATGACAATATCTGTATCCAAACCCAGCATATCTTGATAGGACCAAGCGAACACATCGACATATTCTTGCAGCATGCTGATAAGTTGCTCCTTTACCGGAGCTTGCAGACTGGCCCTAATCTTTACTTCCTTCACATCTTCCTCAGTACCAAGATTGATAGTCTCAACTTCCTCCTGATAAGGAGCAATCACTTTTTCCTCTTGTCTCAATAACCTGGCTAGCTCCTCAGGTAAATCATAGTCTTCTTCAACCCCTTCACCTGCTTGATTAATCGGATTATCGAAGTTACACAAGGTCATAGCAGTGTCATTGTCGGTGCGATCTGGAGGGTTATCTCTGTAAGGGTTGAGATTTGGTTCATTTTAGTGATTGATTTTATATCTTTTTTTTATAGAAAAAGTGAATGAAGTTATTATTGAGAAAGACATTGCCATTTATTTTTTTGTGCGAAAATAACAAAAATGAAAAAGACAGGGAGCGAAAAAAGATCGTTTACAAAAAGATGTCCATTGTTCATTAATGGGCAAGATGCAGGACTTTGATGCATGCTTAAAACAGGAAATAATAATTACTCTACAGCAGTAACCCTTATAATTTCCTGGGAAGTCCAGTTGAGGACTTGTTGGCCCGGGACTCTTGGACGGATCCAGCTTTCCAGGTTGTAGTCGCTCTCAGCCTCATCTTCCAAAGTGTTGATAGCATTCGGGGTCAGTATTCCCCCACTTATGAACTTGGGAGCTTCAGCAGCCTCCTCTGGAACTTGTCGGGATGGTCTGTAACCCAAACTGAATTTGTCTTCTTTCATCTGAACCTTCAACAATTTGCCTTAGCCTTGGGCATTTCCTTCTTCCACAACTTTCTGAGCCTGTTTGTAGGAAGCAATTGAGGTGCATATCCTCTCCTCTTGGGATGCAGCAAACACCTCAGTTGTAGCTTCGTTGATATTCAAAGCTTTGAAACCCTGACTCATGGTTTCATGGATCTCTCCATCCATCTCTATGTACTTGTATGTAGCCAGGTGACTGACAAAGATGTCTTCTTCTCCACAGATGGTGATAATTTGGCCTTTCCACTCATATTTTAACTTCTGGTGAAGGTTCGATGTTACTGCACCAGCGACATGAATCCAGGGTCGACCCAACAAACAAGTGTAGGCAGGCTGTATGTCCATAACGTAGAAGGTAGTTTTGAAAACTTGCGGGCCAATTACCACAGGCAGCTTAATTTCTCCGAGAACCGATCTCTTAGAACCATCAAAAGCTCTGACAACTAGGTTGCTCAGATGAAGTGCAAGACCATCATACTCCAGCTTGACTAAAGCCTTCTTTGGTAGCACATTGAGTGATGATCTGGTATCAACAAGGACATGAACCAACACAGCACCTTTACATTCCAGAGTGATATGCAAATCTTTGTTGGGATTACGCCCCTCCATAGGCAAGTCAGCATCGGTGAAACCTAGTCCATGACTAGTATTGACATTTGTGACCACTGTTTCTAACTGATTGACCGTGATCTCTTCAAGCACATAAGTTGCGTGCAAGACTTTGAGTAGTGCATTCCAGTGAGCCTCGGAACACATGAGCAGGAATAGTATGGAGATCTTGGAGGGTGTTTAGTGGAGTTGATCCACAACTTTGTAATCACTTCTTTTGATGATCCTCATAAACTCGTCTACATCCTGATCGAGAGGTGTCTTCTGAGTTTCTTTTCAGCAGGTTCTTCTGGCACCATATTTTTGCCTTTTGCTTTAGCAGCAGCTTCTGCTTCAGCATTAACTCTGGGAAACTGTGAAGCGAAGAGACGTCTGCTTCGAGTGAAGCCTCCGCCTCCCCCAACATTGTCAATTTGTGGTGCAAGTATTGAGGAGTCAAGGGTGATCTTCTTTCCATGACAGTAAAGATCTGAACCATAATGCCAAGGCACAATACTGTTGTTATCATAAGGAACTGGTCCAGGCACCGTGATGGTCACTGGACTAATCACAGTAGAAGAAGGAGTTGTGATAGTCTGCGAATCATAGTAGATGGTGACAGGAGGTCTGATTGAAGATGGTGCGGGTGCAGGAAGTTGTTGATGTGAGTGTTGCTGAAAGTTATTGTTGAGAGATTCCGGAACATAAATGGTTACTGGATCATAGTAAATGGTAACCGTTGAGATGTCATCATAGGTGTTCGTTTTTGTTATAGTCGTTTCCGTTGAAATTACTTTTGCTGGTGTTGTAGACGATTCTGTTGGGTTAATATTTGCTAGAGTTGTAGAAGAGATTTTTGTTGCAGTTGTAGAAGATGGAACTGTTGATGTGATTTGCAGGATGCCTTCTCTGATAAGACTGCTGATACCATTCTTCAGATTTGCACATCCATTGGCAGAAACTTTGCAGGCTCCAGAATGGGCCTCACAACCCGGAAACACTTGGAACTTCAATAATCGAGCTTTTACTTCGGCCAGTGGTGTTTGAATACTTGCAATGTCCTCAATTTGAATTGTTGGTTGGTCCTCCTCAATAGCATTAATACTCGGCCCACCATGATTCGGTATTGGATTCTTTGTGACATTTGGTGGAGGTGCAAAATTCAAAGCTTTGGAGTCAATCAGATCTTGGACTTTCATGTGTAGGGCCCTGCACTTCTCTGTTGAATGACCAGGTGCATTGGAGTGAAAAGCACACCTGGCATTGACATCATAGTTCCTTGGAAGATTCAAAGGATTTGGTGGAGCCAAAGTTCTTAGTTCAGTCAGGTTAAGTTTCAATAGCTGTGGGAGTAAGGTTGTATAGGGTATGGGGATGGGATCGATCACCCTGTTAATTTGAGAAGGCCTTTGTTGGAAAGGATGTTGTTGTTGGTTATTGTTGTTGTAAGGTCTTTGTTGCTGTGGAGGATACTATTGTTGTTGAGGATATTGTTGTTGCTGAGGTGCTGGATTAGGAACGGCGACTGCGGCCACTGATCTTTGAAAGTACTAGGGTCTTCCTCTATTAACATGTACTGCATTGGTCTCCCCTGTCCTTCGAGGTCCCGAGAAAGGTTTCTTCACATTGTTGGAGCTAGCACCATTGTCGGAAATCTTACCCATCTTCAATAGGCTTTCAATTCTATCGCCTGCTATGACCGCATCAGCAAAGCTAGTGGAAGAGAAAGCAGCAAGTCTATCAATGTAGGTCCCTTGCAAGGTATTCATGAACATATCGGCCATCTCCCTTTCAGACATAGGTGGCTGGACAGCGGCAGCAAGTTGTCTCCACCTTTGAGCGTACTCACGGAAACTTTCCCTTGAAGATTGAGACATACCCATCAAGAGGGTCTTATTAGGTGCCATATCCAGGTTGTACTGATATTGGCGTATAAAGGCCTCAGCTAGACCTTTCCAGTTCCTGACGGTAGCCCTTGACAAGTGTGAATACCATTCTCTGGATGCCCCGGTTAAACTGTCTTCAAAGTAAAACATCCACAGTTTCTCGTCCATGGTGTATGCTTTCAATCTTCCCAAAAAAGATTGCAAATGGGTGTAACACCCCAAAATTTGCCCTCTTATTTATCATTAACCTCGAGCGATTCACGCTTCATTCTTGCATCATTCCGCATATCATCGCATCGCATTTGAAAAAATAAATAAGTCATTCATCGTCCTTTGCATGAGGTGTGTGGTCGATCGAGGCTTGGCAAACATTGGAGTTCGAGAGAAAATGATGTACCAAAAATAATCCACACCACTTTCAAGCTAACCCATTAAAAAGGAAGAATTCACCACTTTCCTCCCCTTTTCTTTCCGCCTTTCCTTCCACTTTCTTTCCACACTTCCTTTCATTCTTTCCATCTCATTTTTCCACTTCAATTCCACTCCATTTCCCTTGGAAACTTCCACCACCTTCCACCATCTTCTAGAGTGTTCCAAGGAATATTCCAAGGAATATTCCAAGGAATATTCCCTTTTCCAACCCTAACCCTAACTAACTTCCAAACCTAATTTTGGATCCCAAACCTAATTTTTGGGCCCCAAACCCAAACCTAGCTCCTAGCCTAATCTCTATATAACCATTAATCACTTCCTTGAGAGAGGTTCCCACAATTCCAAATTTTTCACTTTTTTCATAATCACTTTTTTCTCTCTCACTTTTCCTCCATTTTCCCTCCTTTCACCAAAGCTTCTTTGAATAAGCTCTTCAAGTTTCACATTGAAGCTTGAAGATCTTGAAGCTTAAGCCTCCAACCTCCATTAATTGTGGATCGTAGAAGAAGAAGCTAGTGATTTTGTTGAAGATTTCGGCTTATCGGAAGTGTGCAAAGGTTCAAGCATCAAGAACGCATTTATTTTGCGGTTTCTCGGTTTTCACGGTTTTCTCTTCGATCAAGCTCCGATTTTTGCAACAATTACCGAAGCACTCCTCCGCTTCGTAGGTTGGTGATCTTAATCACTTCTTCTTTAAGTTATTCTCTTCATCTCGCCGTTTCGGCATTCTTTAAGTGTTTTTCGCTTTGCTTGAATTAATTCCGTTCGATTATGTGTTGTTTGCATTTTTGTGATTTTTGTTGATTTAAAAGTTTAAGGTGTTAATAGATGTAGGTGCTAGCATGTGTAAATAAGCTCCAATTGAGTAGAAATTTGTGTTAGCATGATTAAGTGGGGGTTAGGATTGTTTAGAAGGAAGATTGTGGCCAAAAGCACTTTTTTCAAAAGCATTTTTCACTTTTTGTTCAGTGTTAACCGGTTAACGCATATGGTTAACCGGTTAACGCATGCGTTTTTGGCCAGAATGCTGTATTTTTAGGCCCGTTAACGGGTTAACCTATATGGTTAACCGGTTAACGCTGTTCATTTTTGGATTTTTAGCCTATTTTCTTGCTCAATATTGCTTCCTAGTGCCTCTAATGTTCATGTATGTTTAGGTAGTGATTTTAGGGAATTTTTGGGTCCATTTCCAGTAGCCAATTTATTTTTTTTCGAGTCGTTTCGACATGATTCCATTTACTTTTCTATGTTTTGTGTTAAAGGTGCAAATGTGATATAAGTGATTCTTGATGTTGTTTGCTACACTTTAATCATTTGTTTCACATGTTAATTGCTTGCTTAAATCCAACATATGCTTCATGATTATTGTCATTGCTTGCTTGATTGATAAAGTGATTAAATACCATGTTGATTTTTTGCCAAAAGTGATTAAATACCATGTTGATTTTTTTGCCAAAAAGTGATTAAATGCTTCACATGTTCATGCAAGTTTCTTGTGCTTAATTGACCATATCTTAACATGAGTTCAATTCTGATTTTATGCCATGCATGTGTAACAATTGATGCTTGTAGTGATACTTGTTCAATCTCATGATAAAATGCTCATGTGTGCAAAATGAAAAAAGTATGTTTGTTCTTGATTGATCATTGTCATTTTTAATCAAATAGATGATGTAAATAAATTCACATGTTTGAGTTCATTTTGTGATGCATGTAGATTCATGTCAAGTGACATTAATGTGTTGTTTATCATTCACTTTGTGCACATAAATAAAAATAATCAAATTTGGATTTGGCATTTCATAACTGTTTTTGTATATAGCTGCTGTAAAATACTTGTTTGTTATATTAGTATGATGTGTGTGACTTTCTACACCTACTTTTTCATGTTGCATGCTGGCTGTAAAAAGCTGGTGGGTGTTAGGCTTAGTTTCATAGCTATTTGTGTATTAGGGGCTGTAATAGGTGCTGTATTTTTGTCCTAGCTTTTTCTAGTTCCTTTAGGATTAAAATAGAGTCTAGTTTAGGTCTAAGGTGCCTTAGGATTTAATTAGGATTTAATTAATGTGTGTTTACCTTATTCTTTTTAATAAAAATGTGCATTAACACTTGTTTTGTAGTGGGGAAGATTGAGGTAAGTTTACTCCACTTTATCCTTTATTTTTTATGCATTTCTTTTAGGCTTTTTAATTCATTTTTCCTTCCATGTTTGTGATTGGTAGGATTCCCCATTGTTAGGACCAACTTATCTTCCTTAGGAAGTAAGTTGCATCCTTTTTCCTTTGTTTCTTTTCCTTTTTCCATTAGGAATAGAAAACCTCACTAACCACTAGGATCACTTTGTAAATACATAATATATTAGGATTGAGTCTTAGTCCCTTAGATTTTTCCTTTTATCAACTTGAGTCATTCTCTTTCTCATCTCAAAAGAAAAGCAATAAAACACTTAATAAAAACCGAACAATCTTGTACGACACGAGACTTTGTTGCGGAGTGTTTATACGCGTCCTGTTTCGGGGCGAGGTGTAAATACTTCCCACGATGGATAGGTCTTAGTACAAGACCGTTCACAAACAAATTCAAAACATTTCTTCTAAAAAACAACAAACCAAGAAGTCACGTCTTCTTTCTCATCTCATACTCTTCATGACTCGTCTCGACAGTTCAATCAGCGATACGGTAAACACCCTCGTGTCAGAGCCGGTAACACCTGAGCTAGAGCTATGGCAACGTCATCCTAAAAACCACAAACGAATGTAAGCCTAGGTTAGGCGAACTACGTCGACTCTGATCCTCATTATCCCGATGAGGTACGTAGGCAGCGGGGTAGGGCCCGTTCGAGCACATTCTTTATTTTCCCTACATTTCCCCCTTTCTTTTCATTCTCATTTCAGTTCATTTCTCATTTTCCATTCCCTTTATTCCAGTAGCGGTTTTATTCAGCAGTTATTTTTCTCACCCATTGAAACAAGCAAGCAAGCGTGGATCCCGTCGGGTACGACGGACGATCTGGGGTGCTAATACCTTCCCAGGTCGTAACCGACTCCCGAACCCCGATCTTTGGTTCGCAAGGCCTCGTCCTTTTCCTTCTTCCTCAGGTTTGTGCAACATTACCTTTCCCATTCATTCGGGATAAAAATGTCTGGCTGGCGACTCTACCTTTCCGCGCCACTTTCGCGTTTGTACTAGGATGAAAATCCCGGGAGCGACAGCTGGCGACTCTGCTGGGGATCGAACCCAGAATCTCTGGTTTCCCTTGTAGAGTCAATCCTAGCGCCTGTTTGGTTTTGTTTCTTTGGGTGTTTATCTGTTTGATGCTGAGTGCTTTAGTTTAGCTTTACTGTTTTTATTTACAGTTTTATTTACAGCTTTACTTTATCGCATTTATTTACCGCTTCCAGTATTTTATTTTCCATGCATCATATTATACTGGACTGTCTGGCTGTGCTGGTTTTCATTTTTTCTGTGGGTGGGAGTTACTGTGAGATAAGCCAAATACCCGGCTTGAGTGCACCATAGGATTAGCGTGGACAGACATTGTACTCTTATGGTATCTCACCATGATGGGTGGCGATGTGTTCCACACCCAGATTGCGACCGTCTTGGAACTATTCTGTGTGGGGATTACCTCACTTCAGGGTACGACCTTGATAGTTATGTGCATCTGGTGACCGATCATTGAGAACCTTAATGGAAACACCCCTCTCCAGTGATGACAGTGGCAGACCACATTTGTTGGCAAACCCACTCGCATCCGAGGGTCCATTGGGAACTCGCATAGGATGGCCTGGTTCTCTCATAGGAATTCAGTTAAAGCAAACTGTTCGTATGACGATAGTATTGTACCCTTCGGGATGAATGTACTATTGTTTCTCGATTCAGTGCTTGAAGCTGGAGACTTATGAGGGATGCTTGTTTTTCCGGACTCAACTGAGACCTCCCTGAGTAGTACATAATGCCAAACCGATTCCCTGATCTGGTCATGAGCCATTTCTCGGAGATGGTGAACGTATTATTGCTATTCGGCTTTGAGAGTCCGTGATGTTGACCCGAGTAGCAATACCCGTGAGATTGGGAGGGGTTTACAGGTTTGCAGGAACCCTGGTACCTTCAGCATACCCACTTTGCCTTTGATTCAGTTTTGTGATCTGGATTTCTGTTCTTAAGTTATGGACCCCGGATCAGAGGGATGATTATTGTGATATCTGGATTTTGAGACCATGCACCGACACCAACATCAGATCATTGATCACATACCAGTGCATTGCATCACATCATCCGCATACTTGCATTCCTAACGCATGTTTATTCATTTACAGGGCTGCATATTACATCCGTGATTCCGGTTGTGGGTATTGATCTATGAGCATGGAACCCAAGAAGTGTTATTTACAACAAAAGAGCTCCTGTCTTCATCAAACTCACAAAACTGGAATCAGGGGATGGGATGCCCTAAAAATGAATCAACATGCCATAGCATTCATTTCCTGCATACCATATTCTTGTATTTTTGCAGGTTACCCAGGGTTTCTAACTTATTTGATCGTAGGCAATATAGCTGGTCAACGCATTCACCGATATCCGACCAAAAGAAACCGAGTAAGGATGGCTGATCGAGTGCAGACCGACCTCAATGAGTTCCGACAGAGGATGGATCAGTTCATGGAAATGATGACTGGCATGGCCCAGAACCAGGAGCGTCTCCGGTTGATGGTTGAGCAACCTCATGGGAATGTTAATACGGGAACACCAGCTGAGAACGTGGATGCTAACGCTGCCCGTAACGGAGAGCCTCATCCAAATAGGACCGCAACACGTAATGCAGGTTTAGAAGACAATCAAGAGGACCAGTTCACTCTACTGGATGCTGATATGGGTAACATGAATGAGATCAACAATCGCAGGTATGAAGAGCTGTCAGAGAAGATCAAGGCCATGGAATGTCAGAATTCCTTGGGTATCGATGTAACCAGTCTCGGGTTAGTGCCAGGAGTCAGAATCCCTCCAAAGTTCAAGGCACCATCGTTTGACAAGTACAACGGCAGCATGTGTCCTAGGACTCACATTCATGCGTACTTCGGAAAAATCTCGGCTCATACTGATGACGAGAAACTTTGGATGCATTTCTTCCAAGACAGTTTATCTGGAGCTTCGTTGAGCTGGTACATGAAGCTGAGTCGGGTCTCTATTCGAAGTTGGAAAGATTTAGCAGAGGCATTCCTCAAGCAGTATCAATACAATATTGATATGGCTCCGAATCGCACTCAGTTGCAGAACTTGTCTCAAGGACCTAAAGAGAGTTTTAAGCAGTATGCCCAGAGGTGGCGTGAGCTGGCCGCACAGGTTCAACCTCCCTTGCTGGATCGGGAGATGGCAGACATGTTTATGGGCACCTTGCAAGGTGTTTACTTGGATCGTCTGGCCGCCTGCCCGTCCATTGGTTTTTCTGATATCGTCATTGCTGGAGAAAGGATAGAGAATTTTCTGAAAATGGGAAAGATCCAGGATGCAAGCAGTGCTAGTTCTTCTGGTGTGAGAAAACCTTTTGGCAATGGCCAAAGAAGAAGAGAAGGCGAGACGAATGCTGTGTATAGGGGCCGAGACAGAAATTATTCTCAAGGTTACTACCAAACGGCTGCAGTGACTATTACTCCACAGGTTCAACAACCACGACCACAGGGTCAGCAACAACAGGTACTGAGACCGTTTCAAGAAAGAGCAAGAGCGAGAAATCGCAGACTCGACCCCGTCCCATGCCCGTATGCTGTATTGCTCCCAGAGCTGCTGAAGTTGAACCTGGTCGAGCTTCGTACCATGAGACCTCCCGCTCCTGACAATCTACCTCCGAATTTTGATGCTAACGCCAGGTGCGAATTCCATTCAGGTGCCCAGGGGCACAGTATTGAGAAATGTTGGGCCTTTCAGAACAAGGTACAGGACCTAGTTGACTCCAAGGCGATCAATTTCGCTCCTCTCCCCAATGTACTTCATAATCCGATGCCTAGTCATAATGGAACTGGTGTCACGGTCGTTCTACCAGATGGTTCACGTTAAGCTGAAGTCTTCAAGCTGACCACCCAGGACACCAGGGTATTCATGAAGCAAATAAAGCCAGCAGTATTCAAATACTCTCAGTGATGGCATTTATGTGATTGCCTTTCTTCATTGTTCGTTTTTCATCCCTATTGAGGGGAACTACGTCGCTCTGATTCTTCATTGGTCATCAGTCAATGGAGATACGTAGGCAGAAGATCGTCAGGTCTTTCCGAGCAAACTTTTGGGGCAACTTTACTCCCCAGCTTCACTCTTTCCTCCAGATGTCTCGCGTCAAAGTCAGTATAGCTAGAAGAGGAAGTGTTACTGCCATGGTTGAGCATGCAACTGCAAATTGAAGATCACAAGTCTGTGAAAAGAGCTATTGATCGTCGAAAGTATCCAAGACTGACAGGTCCAGACGGAGCCAAGCCTCCTCAACTATGGCAATATTCAGTTTCTGTACTACATTTCCATTTGTAGTTTCTTTTATGTGTTAAACATTTGTCAATGTATGAAATTTGTTTGCTTTTGAATGTTAGAAATAATAAAACTCACATGTTTTTCTTGAAGTAAATTCATTTGCATTCCCTTATAATTTTGCATATGTATATCGCAATACCAATTGTCGTGCTTAAATTCTATGAGGGAGGATGACGAAACAAAAATGCAATATCTCTGAATTGTGTGCTCTCAAGTAAGACCCTGTTGACGATGTACAGGCATTGTTTCAAATCCTAGACATTGGAGATATAAGGGAGATAGACCCTCGCTAACCCCTTGAGCCTTGAAGTAGGAGTTTCTTTTCACACAAAAAAAAAAAAAAGAACCCTCACATGTAACCCAGGGGCAGGGTAGACGTCAGCTAGTCAGACCAAGCATTCAGACTTTCCTAAAGAAGTGTATTTGAAGATCCGTTGCATCCTAATATGCTAATCAAGAGGTCCAAAGACCCGAAACCACAATGGTTATCCAAGTCAAAAGGTCCAAAGATTGACAACCACAATGGTTATCCTTCGCCGACCCCAAAATGAGGCAGTCACAACCCTCGTGAAGCAATCAAGACAAGCAATGTCACGCGACTTGTTCACAATGCAAAAAAAAAAAAAGAAAAAAAAGAGAAGGAAAAAAGGCCCGCTAAGTCGAAACTTGAAAACAAGCGACTTAGGAAAAAGTTAGGGCATCCCGCTGGACTTCACAATCGAAGATTTACCAGAATCAGTCCAGACAAAAGTTAGGGATAAGCAAAATAACGCAAAAACGAAAGACCGAAAGGATCACCAAGAAAGATCCTCAAATAAGAACAAAGTCGTGTGGCATAAACACAAAAGATAGAGGAGTGACTGACTCTCAATAATAACCTGATTGGTGCTTGAACGGATAGCAGCAATGGTTCCTCAATCAACACGAAACCCTTATGAAAGGTGAATGCTTGTGAAAACTAGCTGAACATAGGAATGGAGAACATCACGAAGAGCGGGTGGGCACAAATAAACTTTGAGCCTATATCCTTTGTTTCTACAACCATGAACCAGGCCACGATACAACCCTTAAAAGTCCTAACTGAAACAGGGTTAAATTGAGAGCGTACTAACAAGAGACCGCGTTCCTGACTCCTATGAGTTGTGCTAAAAGACGTTTGTTGGTATTGCATGTACATACTTTCATTCAAATAAAGGTCGTATTTTAACCAGTGATTTGCTCACAAAGGTTAACGATCCGTTTTCAAAATTTCAAGATTAACATGTTTGTTGAATTAGGATTTTCATTCTAAGAATAAACATTTTCTCACTTGCATACATTTGTTGAGCATCATAAATGGTTCACATACGGAAATTCAATCCAGAAGCTCAAGCTTGCCAGGTTGAGGAGTCTAAAACTTCTGAAAGACTGTCACGTCAAGGTGCACTTATCCGAATAAAGCTTCATTGAGTAGAGATTTCCCCAGTTAGTCATGGTAAAAGCCAGCTAATCTGGGGCAGTTATGTTGAGCAATCCCTTCAAATTTCAGCTAATCTGGGGCAAGCACCTCGAGATTCAAATCTCTCCAAGAGCGAAGATTAGTCAGTCACGAGCAAAACTATTCAAGTACTCATCCTGGGGCAGGCCACCCCAATAGTACGAGAATTCATTCTTTCCCGAAGACAGACGATCAGAAGCATTTACCCGGAGTCTAGAATACCGTGGTTACTTGTCAAGTCAACTATCTCGTTCAACACTTCTGACAGATACAAACTCATCTGCATTGACAATGGTTACTTCCTCAGCAAGGTTGTTACACTGAATCATGTAGTCGTTATGATACCTAAGAGTTTAAAGACGCCAAGTCTTTTGTAAAATCCTCTTAAAGGTAAAATCCATACAGAAGCAACTGATCCCCAGCACGAGACAATTTGAAATCTTTCCTCCTCAGCAGGACGTGTCTCGGTGTTGTCATCACCAACAGGTCTAAGGCAATTCCTATTCCCCTAGAAGATTTCAGATAAATCATTCTCCTCCCCAGCAGATCCATAAGAGTGGATATTCCTCAATAGTCCGAGTATCCCCGGGCACGGCCCTCAAATCTAAAAGTCCAATTTATTTTTGGCAAAGGTGATAATTCGGGACAGATGAATTATTCACGCTCCTCTCCAACAGAGATGTCATCCCCACAGGGCTACTTGATATTGAATTCGCGATCATTGTGGTTCCCCACAGAGTCAACAGAGACTTATCACTTCCGCGTCAGGAATTTCTTTTACAGTCACCAGTTCATCAACAATACTCAAGACATAATATCCCCAGTGTCATGAGGCAATATACCATGCAATTCCATATGCAAAGTCCAGCCGCAGACTGGCCAAAGTCCATCTTCGGGTGGTAAATTTCAAAGTCCAGCCGCAGACTGGCCAAAGTCCATCTTCGGGTGGCAAGCTTCAAAGTCCAGCCGTAGACTGGCCAAAGTCCATCTTCGGGTGGCAAATTTCAAAAGTCTCCCGTAGTGAGAAAAAGTCTCCCGTAGTGAGCAAAAGTCTCCCGTAGTGAGCAAAAGTCTCCCGTAGTGAGCAAAAGTCTCCCGTAGTGAGCAAAAGTCCAGCCGTAGACTGGCCAAAGTCCATCTTCGGGTGGCAAATTTCAAAAGTCTCCCGTAGTGAGAAAAAGTCTCCCGTAGTGAGCAAAAGTCTCCCGTAGTGAGCAAAAGTCTCCCGTAGTGAGCAAAAGTCTCCCGTAGTGAGCAAAAGTCTCCCGTAGTGAGCAAAAGTCCAGCCGTAGACTGGCCAAAGTCCATCTTCGGGTGGCAAATTTCAAAAGTCTCCCGTAATGAGCAAAAGTCCATCCTCAGGGTGGCATCATTTCCAAAGTCCACCCGCAGCGTGGCAGGTTTCAGAAGTCCACCCGCAGTGTGGCAAACCTTCAAAGTCCACCCGCAGTGTGGCAAGTTATTCAGCAATCCACCCGCAGTGTGGTAAAGTATCTGAAGTCCAACCGCAGATTGGCAAAAGTCCATCCGCAGCGTGGCAATCTCAAAAGTCCACCCGCAGAGTGGCAATGTATTTTGAAGTCCACCCACAGTGTGGTAAGCCAGTAGCCTTCTGGCATCACTCAAAAGGCATCCCCCGTTCATGATTCTCACCATTATAATTATATCCAAGCGGAGTTTGTTTGGTTGAGCTTATTTCTCTGTTCTTCCAGTGCGAGTGCAAATTTTCGGGTTGTTTTAGTATTCAATCCCTGCATACTTCGAACGTCTGAAAGCAGCTGCTGTCATCCATTCAAGTCTACAGTGATTGAATAGGGGCAGCTGTAACACCCCAAAATTTGCCCTCTTATTTATCATTAACCTCGAGCGATTCACGCTTCATTCTTGCATCATTCCGCATATCATCGCATCGCATTTGAAAAAATAAATAAGTCATTCATCGTCCTTTGCATGAGGTGTGTGGTCGATCGAGGCTTGGCAAACATTGGAGTTCGAGAGAAAATGATGTACCAAAAATAATCCACACCACTTTCAAGCTAACCCATTAAAAAGGAAGAATTCGCCACTTTCCTCCCCTTTTCTTTCCGCCTTTCCTTCCACTTTCTTTCCACACTTCCTTTCATTCTTTCCATCTCATTTTTCCACTTCAATTCCACTCCATTTCCCTTGGAAACTTCCACCACCTTCCACCATCTTCTAGAGTGTTCCAAGGAATATTCCAAGGAATATTCCAAGGAATATTCCCTTTTCCAACCCTAACCCTAACTAACTTCCAAACCTAATTTTGGATCCCAAACCTAATTTTTGGGCCCCAAACCCAAACCTAGCTCCTAGCCTAATCTCTATATAACCATTAATCACTTCCTTGAGAGAGGTTCCCACAATTCCAAATTTTTCACTTTTTTCATAATCACTTTTTTCTCTCTCACTTTTCCTCCATTTTCCCTCCTTTCACCAAAGCTTCTTTGAATAAGCTCTTCAAGTTTCACATTGAAGCTTGAAGATCTTGAAGCTTAAGCCTCCAACCTCCATTAATTGTGGATCGTAGAAGAAGAAGCTAGTGATTTTGTTGAAGATTTCGGCTTATCGGAAGTGTGCAAAGGTTCAAGCATCAAGAACGCATTTATTTTGCGGTTTCTCGGTTTTCACGGTTTTCTCTTCGATCAAGCTCCGATTTTTGCAACAATTACCGAAGCACTCCTCCGCTTCGTAGGTTGGTGATCTTAATCACTTCTTCTTTAAGTTATTCTCTTCATCTCGCCGTTTCGGCATTCTTTAAGTGTTTTTCGCTTTGCTTGAATTAATTCCGTTCGATTATGTGTTGTTTGCATTTTTGTGATTTTTGTTGATTTAAAAGTTTAAGGTGTTAATAGATGTAGGTGCTAGCATGTGTAAATAAGCTCCAATTGAGTAGAAATTTGTGTTAGCATGATTAAGTGGGGGTTAGGATTGTTTAGAAGGAAGATTGTGGCCAAAAGCACTTTTTTCAAAAGCATTTTTCACTTTTTGTTCAGTGTTAACCGGTTAACGCATATGGTTAACCGGTTAACGCATGCGTTTTTGGCCAGAATGCTGTATTTTTAGGCCCGTTAACGGGTTAACCTATATGGTTAACCGGTTAACGCTGTTCATTTTTGGATTTTTAGCCTATTTTCTTGCTCAATATTGCTTCCTAGTGCCTCTAATGTTCATGTATGTTTAGGTAGTGATTTTAGGGAATTTTTGGGTCCATTTCCAGTAGCCAATTTATTTTTTTTCGAGTCGTTTCGACATGATTCCATTTACTTTTCTATGTTTTGTGTTAAAGGTGCAAATGTGATATAAGTGATTCTTGATGTTGTTTGCTACACTTTAATCATTTGTTTCACATGTTAATTGCTTGCTTAAATCCAACATATGCTTCATGATTATTGTCATTGCTTGCTTGATTGATAAAGTGATTAAATACCATGTTGATTTTTTGCCAAAAGTGATTAAATACCATGTTGATTTTTTTGCCAAAAAGTGATTAAATGCTTCACATGTTCATGCAAGTTTCTTGTGCTTAATTGACCATATCTTAACATGAGTTCAATTCTGATTTTATGCCATGCATGTGTAACAATTGATGCTTGTAGTGATACTTGTTCAATCTCATGATAAAATGCTCATGTGTGCAAAATGAAAAAAGTATGTTTGTTCTTGATTGATCATTGTCATTTTTAATCAAATAGATGATGTAAATAAATTCACATGTTTGAGTTCATTTTGTGATGCATGTAGATTCATGTCAAGTGACATTAATGTGTTGTTTATCATTCACTTTGTGCACATAAATAAAAATAATCAAATTTGGATTTGGCATTTCATAACTGTTTTTGTATATAGCTGCTGTAAAATACTTGTTTGTTATATTAGTATGATGTGTGTGACTTTCTACACCTACTTTTTCATGTTGCATGCTGGCTGTAAAAAGCTGGTGGGTGTTAGGCTTAGTTTCATAGCTATTTGTGTATTAGGGGCTGTAATAGGTGCTGTATTTTTGTCCTAGCTTTTTCTAGTTCCTTTAGGATTAAAATAGAGTCTAGTTTAGGTCTAAGGTGCCTTAGGATTTAATTAGGATTTAATTAATGTGTGTTTGCCTTATTCTTTTTAATAAAAATGTGCATTAACACTTGTTTTGTAGTGGGGAAGATTGAGGTAAGTTTACTCCACTTTATCCTTTATTTTTTATGCATTTCTTTTAGGCTTTTTAATTCATTTTTCCTTCCATGTTTGTGATTGGTAGGATTCCCCATTGTTAGGACCAACTTATCTTCCTTAGGAAGTAAGTTGCATCCTTTTTCCTTTGTTTCTTTTCCTTTTTCCATTAGGAATAGAAAACCTCACTAACCACTAGGATCACTTTGTAAATACATAATATATTAGGATTGAGTCTTAGTCCCTTAGATTTTTCCTTTTATCAACTTGAGTCATTCTCTTTCTCATCTCAAAAGAAAAGCAATAAAACACTTAATAAAAACCGAACAATCTTGTACGACACGAGACTTTGTTGCGGAGTGTTTATACGCGTCCTGTTTCGGGGCGAGGTGTAAATACTTCCCACGATGGATAGGTCTTAGTACAAGACCGTTCACAAACAAATTCAAAACATTTCTTCTAAAAAACAACAAACCAAGAAGTCACGTCTTCTTTCTCATCTCATACTCTTCATGACTCGTCTCGACAGTTCAATCAGCGATACGGTAAACACCCTCGTGTCAGAGCCGGTAACACCTGAGCTAGAGCTATGGCAACGTCATCCTAAAAACCACAAACGAATGTAAGCCTAGGTTAGGCGAACTACGTCGACTCTGATCCTCATTATCCCGATGAGGTACGTAGGCAGCGGGGTAGGGCCCGTTCGAGCACATTCTTTATTTTCCCTACATTTCCCCCTTTCTTTTCATTCTCATTTCAGTTCATTTCTCATTTTCCATTCCCTTTATTCCAGTAGCGGTTTTATTCAGCAGTTATTTTTCTCACCCATTGAAACAAGCAAGCAAGCGTGGATCCCGTCGGGTACGACGGACGATCTGGGGTGCTAATACCTTCCCAGGTCGTAACCGACTCCCGAACCCCGATCTTTGGTTCGCAAGGCCTCGTCCTTTTCCTTCTTCCTCAGGTTTGTGCAACATTACCTTTCCCATTCATTCGGGATAAAAATGTCTGGCTGGCGACTCTACCTTTCCGCGCCACTTTCGCGTTTGTACTAGGATGAAAATCCCGGGAGCGACAATGGGTACGAGGATAGGAGGTACCGTTATACTTTTCAAAGCATGGAGGTTTGAACTTGTGGGGAATCCCTACCCCTTCTACAAAGCCCATATCCATCACATTAAATCCCAAAGAGTTCTGGGATTCCAGGGATCTCAGCTTCTCATATATCTCGTCAGAAAGACGGTCATAAGCTTCATCTGCCCCAGCCCCTAACACTGTAAACTGCTCATCCTGAGGGTCTTCTTGCAGAATACGATCTCCAGTGTTCCTTTGGACATTCCCAAGGATATTAACTTCAAGATTGTTGTGAGGTCAAAACACCGCCGGAGTCGTTTGCGGCTGATCGCGTTTATTTTTACTTGTACCCCCAGTGCCTGCATGGTTATCTTCTGGAGTTTGTCGCTCGACTAACTCCCTCAATCTTTCTTGGGTCTGTGCCAACCCAGTCATCACAACCATGAATTGATTCATCTGAGTCCTCACTTCTATCCTTACATCAGTCATCTGAGTCCTCACATATGTCCTTACTTCAGTCATCTGAGTCGTCACATCTGTCAGTTCCTGCTGTTGCTGATCCATTTGTAGACTTGGAAGGTTGTGTCGAGTTGGATATTTATGGACTCGGTTGACAGAAAAGACCCTTCTGCGAGCAATATTTCCTGAAACAATCAACAAAGTGAGAAAACAACAACAAAACACCTGCAAAACAAAGGATATGAGATTAGCATGCAATGCAATATGTCTATTTGTCTTTAGAGGGTATCCGGTTTGGTTCTTGGTTTTGACCTTCCAGACCTCTCTTGAGAAGATGAAGATGTTTGAAGCAAATGAAGTCCATAAGAAATTCTAATTCATAACCATAAAAATACAAGTGGCAAAGCCAAAATACAAATAGTTCATGAATACAAAGCAAACAAATTCCCATGGTGAATCAAAATACAATCAATTTCAAGAATAAAAAAAACAAAATCACCATGCTGAGCTAAAGTACAACCAAATAGATACAAGTAAAGAAAATCAGACATCCAGTCCAAAAGCATCCTCCCTGACTTCCTTCAGGAGAGCATCAGTTACTGGTCCAACTGGGTGCTCTGTAATGGTCCTGATGAGAAGGTTTCTGGTTGCAATGGCATTTGTCATCTTCTGATACTTATCTTGTTCTTTGGATCTCTTTAACCTCGCCCGGAGTTTCAACTCTGAGATCTCCTTCTGAGCTGCTAGCAGTGCCTCTTGGCTTCTTTTCCCACTGGCTTCTAACTGCTCAATCTTGGCTTGCATATTCTGATCTTCCAACAAACGAGCTTCAGTTATCCTGACCCATCTATCCTAACTCTCTTCCAGATAATGCTCAGCTCTTGCCCTTTGAATCTATGCTTCTTTACATGCATTCTTCAACACAAGTTCCCCTGCTCGGGCTTTCCTGATGAAGTCTTCAGTCTTCTCAATTTTGGTTACATGCTCGATGCGTAGCTTCTCTAACCTCCCAATGTCTAGACGACCATCATTCCTTTCCTAAAGGGTCTTCTTCAAAGCTTCAGCTAGCTGGGTGTTTCTTTCCTTTAGTTTTTCAAACTCTTCCAGGTTTACTATAGTTGTGGGCTTCACTACTGATGGCCCTGGTACATCTTCCAGGGTGAATGGCATACGAGTAATCTGTCCTCTGATGAGTGACCATTCAGTGTACTGAGCAGAAGCTATGTTATTGCATTTCCCCAAAATAGCAATCCCTTTAGTCTGTGTGTTGTCCCAAGCCCAGGCTGCTTGTCGGACAATGGCATGATTGTTCTGAAAAGCACAATAAAGAGACTCTAATAAGTCTTGCTCTCTAGGTGGATGTATCAAGGCATACACCAACTGTCTCTTGAAAAGTAAAGGATTGTAATTGATGCAACCTTTTACTCCAATAAGTGGCACATTTGGGTATTGCCCACAGCTTGTTATTATGTCTCGGCCCTTGGTGTTCTGAGTACACCATCTGATATCTTCTGAAGTAAGGGAAATCATCCTCTTAGTCCAATTCCTTGACTGATGTGGATTTAGGAAAGCTTCCGTCTTCAGCATGTGCTTCATCAGCCAACTGTAGAAAAGAGGTGCACAACATCTTACCAGTCTTCCTCTCTATTTCTCATTCCTCTGATGAACTGAGTAGTAAAAGTCTCCCAATAAGGTAGGAAATGGGTTCTTTAGCATGAAGATGTGGATGGCATTCCTTTTTACAAACTTAGGCTCGTCTGCAAACAAGATGATACCGTAAATGCTGAGGGCTAGGAGATCACACACAGTTTCCCAATTCCATACTGCAGCTTTCTTTGTAGCTTGAGTAACCAAGAAATCCAAATGGAGGCCTGGGATTCCAGATTTGGAAGTCATGTGCTCATCAATGATAGTTGCTTCCAGATGTAATGATTTGGCTATGTCTTCATTATTTGGAGGAGTCATTTCAAGATTGAAAGGAATCCCTCTTATGATAGGGACACCCAATAGCATGGAGTATTCTTCCAGCAAAGGACCGATCTAAAAATATGGGAAAGTGAAGCAACGGAGAGGAGGGTCATAAAATTGAAGACAGGTATGAATCATGCTCCTCTGCAATGTGTCCAAATCCATGATCATGTCCTGGATCCCACCATAATGCTCTCTGAATAAGGGAACATGATCAGGGGTGATAAGAACTTGTATCTGTCTGATGCCTGCTAGAGGATACTCAAAGAAATGGTAGGTGATGTTGTTTTTCCTAGTTGAATCCATGTTGAATGTGTGCTGAAGGAGATAACTGAAGAAGATAACTGAAGGAGTGGTGAAGAAGATAGCTGAGCAGAAGAACGGCCAAAACCAAACCAAAGGAAGATGGATACCCTGTAAAACAAATAGACAAATGTTAAATGATGCGATATGATGTATGCTTATGATATGCAAGGGTTTGTGATCAAGTGCTGGATTATCAGTTGCCTTTGGTAGGATCCATGAGTGTTTAGAGTTTCGGATGGAAGTCTGAGAACCAGTAACCAGGTGGGGGACTCAAATAAAGAGTCAATAATCCAGGGTTTCAAAGAACTAGTATTGTTCTAGAACAAGGATCCTCAGGTTCGAATCTATTATGAGAAGTGTAAACACTTCTAACCCGGAGGTATAGTGTTTACCTTAATCATAAAGGATCCTCCTCTAATTCACCTCAGACGCTGATGGTCATCTAAAAAGGTCATCCAGACTTAGCAGGCTTCCCAGATAGCCCTAGCACTACAGAAAATTCGTAGCACAGAGTTCTCAAAAGGAAACCCATGTCTGAACCGTGTTTTCATATTCCCACACCAGACCAAAATGGAATGGGAAAGAATACAAAACCACTCTAATCCTATGTGTCACTCAGGCCTTTGCGTTGGACCTTTCTCACTGGAATACCCATCCCACCAAAGCAAACCAGAAATCCAGCACAAGATATGATAATAATAAATGAAATGCAGAAAGCAATAAATGAAAGTGATAAAGTAAATGCAATAAATAAAGTTGTACAGGAAGCAATAAATAAAGAAAAAACATCAACACAAATAACACATAACACCCCCAATAAACACAAACAAACAAGTGCTAGGAGAAACCCACAAGAGAACCAGAAGCCCTGGTTGCAAAGTCCCCAGGAGAGTCGCCAAGCTGTCGCTCCCCGGATTTTCATCCCGGTGCAAACGCGAACCGTCGGTGATGTTGGAGGTTGAGGTTGAATAGAGTCGCCAGCTAGGAATTTTTATCCCAAAGGAAAGGTAATGCTGCATAAACCTAGAAAGACAAGGATAAGACGGTTGCGAACCAAAGAAACTGAGAAAGGAGGTTGGTTACGACCTGGGAAGGTATTAGCACCCAGATCGTCCGTCGTAATCGACGGGATCCACGCTTACTTGATTGTGTTTAAAAGGGGATGATGTATGTGATAAACTGTGTATGAAAAGATAGGGAGAAAAGGATGTACAAACTTTCAGTGCAAAAAGGAAGTGAGTGCTCAAAACTGAGGCTAAGAAAAGAAAGCTAGAAAGAGGAGAGGGAGAAGGCAAAGAGACTTTTGTTCGATAACCGTTAAGTTATGCCTATGTATCCTCTCGTGCAATGAGGAAGTCAGAACATTGTAGTTCGACTCAAAGAGACTGGGTGATTTTGGTGTGAACTGCTTGCTTGTCTATGCTCAAGTGTATGACTCGTCTGGCTCGAGTGCTAACTGTCTTGCATTAGACGGAAGAAGCGAGTTCTCGTTTTAAGAGTGAATGTGATGAGAAAAGAATCCCGGAGGAGACGTTTATTGTTTGTTTTTTTGTGTTTTCAGTTTTTTATTGTTTTTGGTGTTTTGCATAGGATAATGAGCTTAAGCCTCCATTAAGGGTTTGTAAACTCATTATATCACCACTGATTAGGGATAATGAGTCTACTTAAGTATGAGATGAAAATCTCAACTCAATTACCTTAATGATGCAGGATTAAGATCATTAACCTACTTGTGATTATTAAGTGTCTTTGGATTTTTGTTTTGTGTTAATTAATGAGTCTAATCTCTAATCAGGGATTAATGAACTCATTACACCATCCTAAGAGAAGGATAATAGATGAGAACACTTAAGATGAGGAAGACTCCTCAACTTAATCCATGGTTAGGGATTAAAATCATTATATAACAAGCCTTTATTAAAGTGGATTTTAATTAAAGGTGGGATTAAGAAATGGATTTTATGTTTGTAAGACTAAACCTGAGGGGGGCTTGTCCATTGAACACTATGGCTAGTCCCTTTGAACCAACAGGCAGAGATGTAACCCTAATATAAGGCCCAAGTTACAAGCTTAAGTCTTAATGATTATTAGGTGTCTTTGATTAAGAGGTGAAAACATCTTAAACGTTTAACACTAAGTATTAAAGTTATACATTTCATCCTAAGATATGGATACAGGCATAACCCTAATACAAAACCCCAAAACTTTAACTGTTTAGCCTTTGCTATTGAGATGAGAAGCAGAGACTCCAAGAGACTCAAAAGGTAAAAACTAAGGGATACTATTCACAACCCTAAAATTATCATGCTTGGATGTTCCTATGCTTTATGAGGCTTAAAGAGAAGTCTTCAGATGGCCACCAAGGAAGAAGAAGCAGATGAAAAGAGAAGAGGAAGGAGAATAGGTTACTTACTTCTGAAGAAGTTATGTAACCTAAGAGAAAGAAAAGGAGCAAGAGAGAGCATAAGTGAGTCAAACTCACTTCAAAGACAAATAAAAATGCAAGTGAAGAGATAAGAAGAGGTTGGTTGTGGAGGCAAATCCACATCATGTTCAACTAACCATAAGCCCCTGCAATGGTTAGTATGAACACATAAGGTGAAACAAGATGCAATGATTCCAACCAGAAGTGAATACATGATGCAAATGTGTCATGGAGAGATGCAAAGTCATATACAATGCATATGTATGATCATACAAGTGATGGATGCATAAACAAGCATATTAGAAGCTTAAGAATACATGCACATACATAAGATGTAATGGACGCAAAACATACCAAAGGGATGCAATAATGATCAACCAATGTTCACACATGTACTAAGGTATCTAAGATGTCATACAAATGCATGAGATGTCATGACAAGTTCATGTGATGAGGGTATGCAAGGATGAATGCAAATGAACATTGCATATTAGGGTTTTAAGAAAGTATGAGATGCATATGATCAAAACAGAAGCATAACACATGATAAAAATTTGAAATTGCAACCAAGTGAACCCTAAACCCACATAATATCACACCCCAAAGATGGAGGTAAGAAGCTAAACCAAAGTCAAGTTATGGTTTTTCTAAGTTAGGTTAGGGTTTTGGGTACTTCTTCATGAAAAATGCCAAACAAATGGAAAATACAATGCAAAAATATGAGATAAATACCCTAGATACTAGATGCAACGTGTAAAAGAATGCAAAAGGGTCCAGGCTTACCCTAAATACCCTAGATACTAAATTCAAATTGGGCTTACGTGCTTGATCCAAGGGTCCAGGCTTTTTCTGAGTTTTTTTTAATGTTTTAATTAATTAAATAGGATTAGGGTTTAATGATCTGATCTAAGTCGTCCACGCAATTAATCTAATCAAGATCTGAAGGCTAGCATTCAAACTGGGCAATTAATTATGATTAACCCAAATTAAACTCAGGCTAATTAATTATGATTAACCCAAATTAATTATGATAAGCTCCGGTCGTCTTCTGTGGCAAGCCCCTCACCCTAACTTCTTCCCCAACTCACTAAAACCCACAAGACCTTCCCAGAAATGATCCCCAAACATCATACAACCAAAATCAATCCTCAAACAAGATTTATAACACGCATACATGATGAATCGAAGCAAAAACATTTTTACGGGCAAACTTTCAGAGATATAATACATGCTCATTTTTACACCATTTTCAATTCTAAACACATCAGCATGATCAGCAGAGTATATAGAATCATTCTATAACAAGAAATCAAGGTTCTGGAAAAATTGTTATTGAAGGTTACCTGAACTGGAGCTTTTTAAATCTGAGCTTTCAAACCTTTCCTTGGTGCAAACCAACTCCACTGGTCCTCCTTGTGCTAATGAGATGCTTGGATGAAGCTTATAGCGGCTAGTTTGAGAGTTCCAGTTCTGATATGGCAGAAAATGAAGTTTTGATATGTTGTGTTTCAGGCCATGGTGATGGGTGGGAAATGATCCTTGTGTTATGTGTGATTGAATGGTGAAAGCATTTTGGATGTTTGATGGCTGAGTAGTGAGAATCGAAGAGGGGAAGTTTTTGACAATTTTTGTGCAATCTGAGTATCTTCTTGTTTCAAGGGCTGAAGTGTTGCTATATCTCTCCCATAAAGTGTGAATAGATCATGGAGTAGGTTTGTAGAGGCTGTTTATCACTATTCAAAGAGTATGGGGGAAATTGCAAAAAGTCAAGGTTTGGTGTACTTGAGGTATGGCATGGTGCAGAGATGGTTTGAGAGCTTGTACTGCATCATCTGAGTTCAAGGAGCACCATTGGATCAATTTTCATGAGTTGTGCAGCTTGGATCATGAGTTTGAATGGTTTTTGCAATTTCACAACTTTGTGATTTCTTGAGAAGCAAGGCATGAAAACCCTAGGTTCTTGGCCCAATTCTGATCTTTAGAAGTTTTTTTATCATGGCATCATGTATTTGAATGGATTAAAGGTCACATAAAGGCCTGAAATACCATTTTGCAAATTTCCCTCGTTGGCATGAACTTTAAAATTACAAGAAATTTCCCAACTTTGACTTGCCATATCTTGAGTTCTAGGATGAACCATGAGGAGTTCTCGTACTTTTTGAAAATGGGAAGATACAATCTACAACTTTCATGTTTGAATAAAATCCATTTGAAGCCTTTTTTATCAAGAAAGAGTAGGTTGAAGATCTTTCTCAAAATGGAAAGTTTTCATTACAAGTCATGCACAAAAATAGAAACTTTTGCAATGACTCATAATTATTCAATTTTGTGAACTTCTAAGCATTCCTAAGATCAAATAAAGATCATAGGACCTCAAATTGATGAAGATGACCCCTTGGTACCCTTGATGGAGGCCTCAGATGCCCTAATTCTGACTTTTCTTGCACAACAAGTTACCACTTGATCAGATGACTTCCACAGTGAATTTTTGCTTCAAATTTGATACACATGCTCCTTATAACATATATAGACCAATAGAATCAAGAATGGCAAAAAAATTGAGTGTAAAGGCCTCAAACCCAAAACCCTAATTTCTCGTCATCTGTGCAGGAAACCCTAAGCCTGCCTGGGTGGCTCTGCAATCTCTTGTGATATTTTGACTTTCAAGAACCCTTGGAGAAATAATATGATCATAGAACACTCATGGACCCTCTTGGCATGCTTCATGGCCTCTGAGATAGCTCAAACCACTTCTAAGATTCTCCTGATCACAAACCCTAGCTATGCAACTATGCAATGAGATAACTATGCAGTGTGAGATGGTATGCTTATGCAAATGCAAAATGAAGGACCATAAGCCAAGGTGTTAGAAAAAGGAGAGGGCAAATTTGGGGTGTTTACACATACCTTACATTACCATAATTTACCAATCGTCATGGTATTTCTTTTTCAACCGTAGTAAAAGACCATTGTATTATCGTAACAAAATATGGAATAAAGTTGCTATCAACAATGAGAAGAGAGAAGAAGGATTAGATTATAAACAAAAAGAAATAAGGGTTAGATGTGAATAACTTAAAAAACTACAATATTTTTAGTCATCGCAAAGAAATAAGAGTTACTTGCGACTAACTTAAAAAACTACAATATTTTAAGTCATCACAAAGTTCATGTTAGTGTAAAATGGACAAACTACATTCTCATTAGAGGGATGACATTATATAAGTCTAAAATCATTATAATGGAGTCCAACTCCTAAAAAGAAACAAACAAACAGTCCTCAATACAATCAGAATGAGAAAAACTAGAATAAATTTGATTAAATATTTTTTAATTGAACAATAGCATTTATATAATTTCAGCCAACAAATTCCAATACAAATAATACTAATTTCTATCCAATTTGGTTACAAAGAGACAAATCCTTCATAGAAGTAAAGAAAAAGTACATTTTTCAACTTCTTTTAAATATCTTAAACAAAACAAACACTACTTTACTTGTTGTTTTTATATGTCGACCATGATAGGATGCTAATGCTAGAACCCTAATAAAACATGAAGAAGAAAATTCTAAATCTAATAAGACAAAAAACTATTTGAGAAAATAAAAATAAAATATAATAAAAGATAACATTTGATTTCATTGATTGATTTCCAAAATAACACAATACACTCAACATATAGAACTCTAAATAGATCATAGTCATCCATATGGCATAATGCTAAAGACTTAAAAAAAACTTCAAGAATATAATAGAATCAATAGAGTAAAATTACAAATTAAAATATCTAACCAATTAAATATAATCACTCTCTATCAGACCACTTTGAAACATGCAATTTTGCTTTCTCCGCCTGTAATTTTAAACAAAATAAAATTAGATTATCCAAATTCAAAATGACAAAAACAAAAACAAATAAAAAGACATTGGAGAGTTACCTCTTTCTCCCAATCACACCTAAGTGTAATCAAACACAATATAAATGTCTGAGTTGCTGTTCCTCCAAAAATCATCCCAGCCCAAATTCCCTAATTATTCAATTTCACAACCATTAGTTTGCATTTTAGTAAAATACTAAATTCAATATCTAATAAACAATATTAAAAATAATAGAAAATTAAACATACCATAACTCCATATTTAAAGTACCAACCCATTAAAATTCCAAGAGGAACTCCAATAATATAATAGCAACCCAGATTTATGTATGCAACATATGATTGCCATCCTGATCCGACGGCCACTCCTAATTTAACATTATCGTAAAATTATAATCTTCGAATTATTATAAACACTATATTTAATTTTAATGTCATAAATATAATTGATTGTAATTTGTTGAATGTAATACCTGATAGAACTGGCTGAATGCTGTTGAGAAGAATAGTGAAAGCTAATAGAAGAGAAAGCTTGCTTACTTCATCAAGAACAAGTTTACTAGTAGTAAATATGTAACCAAATTTATTGTGCAATGCCAAAATCAATATCCAGAAGAAAATTCCTATCGTTAATGATGTTAACACAGATACAATAGTAGCAAACTTTGCTCCTTTTCCATTTCCAGCTCCAAGCTCGTTTGAAACTCTCACTCTGCATAAACATAACATTTTATTGTAACTCACATTATTATTATTATTATTATTATTATATATTTTTTAGAAATCCACCACACCTATGGATGATTTCTATCAATCTTGATGAACAAGATTATTATCGATACACAATAAAAATGAAAAGAAAGAAAAATTATAGAAGAAAGATAATTAGGATTTGACAAAATATAAAAGAATATGGTCATTTATGCAGAGTAACTCTCTGCCCACAAACTGTGGAAATCTTATTTATTTTGCAACTGCAAAATTCTGTGAATTCAAGTTGTTATAATAATAATGGTTACTCCCTCTATTTGTAGTTTTAGGTTGGCATGTTCCCTAAGCCAAAGCCCAAAACTTAAAAGCGCAAAAGCCTAAAATATTTATTTTAGCTAACACTACAAATACAAGCCTGAGTCGAAATCCTATTGATAAACCTGCTTTGACATTTCGATACTTTTTGGCCCATCCTTGTTTCTGTCGATCTATACCTGTTTCGACACAAGGAATTTTATTCTCAACATACCATATAATCCATTGTGTTTAAGCTATCTATATTCACCATAACTCTTAGTCTTCTGAACACTTCAACTTGCACTCCCTTCGTCAAGATATCTACAATCTTGAAAGCACCTAAGGTTTGACAAAATTTTGGCTAAACATAAGAAGAATGAAGATAAAGAATTTGTGCAGAATAAATATGTCAAAGAAGATGTCTTAACAGCAAGATACGACATCCTGGACTGTATTACAGGATTTAAGTCAATAACAGATTTGTCCAAGATTTGTTGACGAATTAAGTACTGGATCAAGACAAAGATAGAAAGTCCAAAATAGAAGACTATATATATGAAGACTTAGAGCTAGGGTTTATGATTCCTTATGTAACAATTATAACCAAGTTCTCTTTTGTAAAAATAAGAGTTTAGGTTTTGAGAGTCGTTGGCTCTTAGGGTTGTAGTTCCCTCTATAGTATGGGATGCAGAGAGGACGACATTAGTGCATGTACACTACCATAAGCCTTTAGGTCATGGTTGTTGTATTATTCTTGGACAAAACATTTAAGAATGTCCAAGATAACTTCTTAATCAAGAAAATCGTGACAAGTTCTGTGATGGTAGAAGATAGATGCAACGCGGCTTGTGAAGGATGTGAGTAGGTTGTCTTATCAGAGTTATAAACAATGGAGTTTAACTTTGGTAAATATGTTCAATATGGTAGTGATTAAGAGACAAAGTTGTAAATAGGAGAGTTTAGATTTGTGATAATACTACGATTTAATGGAGTCTTCATCCTGGATTGATATCCCCCAGATGTAGGTTGGTTAACACCGAACTGGGTCATCATAATTTGCGTTCTTGTTATTCTGCAATTTACAATTTTTCTGTATTGTGTTCTTGACTGAGATGTCCCAACATGATGTCTCAACATATGTTGGTGATTGTGTTGCATCACTTTAAAACAGTAGTTATGTATTTCTCTTGTTTCCTAAAATGTAGTAATCATTGTCTTAACATTGGGATGGGACATTTGAGTATATGCATAACCAGAATTTCAATTGGTATCAGAGTAGTAATCCTGGTCTATTTTCTAGATGAGATCTCTGGAGTACTTTCTAGTGATTAAATAGGAGGAGTTGTTGTCTAAAGGGTTCTGCAACAACAAACAGGAGGAGTGGTAGTTCTCTTGGATGGTGTCCTGAAAGATGTCTTGTCATATTGTCTAGGGAAAGTTGAAGTTGTTCTTTAGTGATTTTGTTGCATACATTCTGATTGAAGGATCCCAATAGTATGAGATACTGGATTATTGATTTAATAAAGCTTGTAGTTGTTCTTACTTGGTTTTGTTCTTGTAGATGTTAGCCGATTTGAAGACACATAAAATTCCAAAGTCGGGAGCAGAGGGATGTTATTGTGATGGTTGAGTCTTATGTGACTTGGTACGTGATTTAGCGGTGTCATCATGTATGTTGAAGTCATACTGAATAGAAGGAGTAAGATGAATTATCAAACTCATGCTCTAAAGGTTTGACGATTTCTTGTTGGCTAATTTGTTGAAGACACTTGATATGATGATCAAGTCCAATCAAGGAAATACAACCATATTCTGGAGTCTACTAGTTATTCTTCAGACTAGGAGGTGCTTTCTTGGAAGCATGGAAGTCAATAAAATGGAGGTGATTTATTTTCACCATCCACAAATAGCGTGCAAGGAAGAACTCATACTTCTTAACCCTAAGAATGAGTTCACACAATTAAGGTAGTTAGGATTCGTTTAGAGACAATATTAAGAGCTTGAGTCAAGGGGCAACCTTGATATCTTAACAACTTGCACAATAATAGAAGAAGACAACATTAAGAGGAATATCTATGTGATATTTAGAATATGTTGGAATCAGACAAGGGTTATAACTACAAGGATTAAAAATCAATTTATTTTTGCAGATTCAATTATCCTTGTGATTCAAGATTGAGGATGTTGTATCAGATGTTCTAACATCTTTTCATCAGTGGTTTGAAGAATCATGGGAGGGGTTCTACATTCACTCAGAAGTCTCTTAGGCTTTTAACCTAGGAGTATTGTCTTCGCATCTTTTCCTGGAAAGTATTGAGACTTATCCAGATGGTAATGCATTTTTGAAGATAGAGATGGAAGACTATGAAGACATCATAATATTGATGACTACTTGGATTGGTTTATTTACGATCCAGGTACTTTAGGGAATTCCAGAATGCTCATCATGGAGTTCAGATAGGTGGAAATATCAGCAACTTCTTGAAGATGACTTTACTCAAGGAAAGGTGGCATCCTTGGTACATCTATGTGGGTTAGTTTCTAACTAATCCTTCTGAAGATTCAAACAGTGGCAAGTTTTAAGTCTTTGGAGAAGCACTGGAAGGTATTCATCTATGTGTGATATTGTTTGGAATAACTGCAAAATCAACATAATGGAGGTTATCAACTCAAACTTGGTTGGTGAATTAAGTCTATGAGAGCATGGGACTCTTATTCTGTAAAGGGAGGAAGTTCTTTCAAGTGTCAAAAGAAGGAGATAATTTCAATATCTAGATGTTTAATCATAATGTTCTGACATTTAGTTCAACATCGGAATCTTAGTTGGTGGAGTGGCACATCAACTCAAGATAGGGTGATCTACAGGAATGAACAGTGATGCTTCAAAAATACCATTCTCATGGTAGTTTTCGGGAGCTATAAGAAGGATAATATGTTACATTATCAATGGCTTAGGGAGTCTAAGTGTGTATTGCTATTGAGAAAGTGGATACATGTAACTTGAAGATAAAGTTTCACTTTGTTGATCAGGATATCTTTGTGAGAGTTATGAAAAATGTGAAGAAGACAATATGTGGAAATTGGATTTTTCATATGAGGATTCATGAAGGAGTTGACCAAACTGTGGTAATTGGTTGATCTCAGAAGTGGATTCAAAGAATGAAGATAATCAGTAAGTGGCAGCTGGTTAGTCTTGAGGATTGTCTTGGAATAAGTTAATCTTGGGTAGAAGGGTGATGAGTTGAAGACTCAAGGAGATTAATTTCTTCTTGAAGGTGGATGAGAGTTTATTTCTCACTTTCTGGAGTTCTTATTCAAGCTGATGGTGCAGTGTTAATTTCTTCCTAAAACCATATTTCTTCTCTTCATATCTCTGATATCTTTGAAATTGAGATGGCCAAGTCTGTAGTGTCATATCCATTCATCGCTACTGGTTGCACTTTCAAGGCACTTATGCTCCATCACATTAAGTTCAATTTGAAGGTTCTATTATGAGACATTGGTACCTTCAATATTAACCTACCACTTGAATCTAGAACTCTCATCATATTGTCTTCGAACAACACCTTATAGATCTTTTCGACCAACTTCCATATATTGAGCAAATTGCTCTTAATGACTGATATGTATAACACATTGGAAATTACTGACCTTTTGACATCTTTCCTCGTAATTAGAACATCTCCAATATCTTCAGCTACTAGAGTATTTTTCATTTACAAATTTCACCATGTTTTTCACTGAGGGCTTTATGTTGACAAACCAATCTTTAATACCAATCATGTGTGATGAGAATCCTGAGTCCAAGTACCATTGGTCCTGGAATATTTCTTCATCTCTTGTAGTACGTGACCATCAGCAACACCTTTGATTCTTCATGTTTCTCCAGCTTTGGATCAATTTCTTAATTCTTCTGCTTTTCAGGACAATCACTAGAATAGTGACCATACTTCTGCAATTGTAACACTGAATGTGACTTTTGTCAAGTTTTTTACCACCACCTCTTCCTCTACCAGCTACACCACCTCTTTGGTTGCTTTGGTATGAGGACTTTCTATGATTCGGCCTGCCTCCTTCTTGCTAATTTCGACCAGTTGAATTGTTATAGCCTTATATGCCTTTGTTGTAATTCCAACTTCTTTACCTTTCTTTTCTTTTGATGATTGCGCCTGCAAAGTCATATCACTCTTTGACTTACCTACAAATCTTTCAGCCATTCTTAGTTCATGATATTCAAGCATCCCTTGAAACTCTTCCATTGTCAATATTGACAATTATTTGCAACAACTGATCTTAATGTCAACGTTTCTCCACATAGTTTGATTTGATTCACCAGTTTTGTAAACCTAGTGAAGAAATCTGTTATGCTTTCATTGTCTTCCATTTTAAGAAATTTGTAGGTTCTTTTCTGAGTTTGTAATCTCACATCTTTCACTTTTTTTTGCGCCACCAAACAATTTCTCCATAATTTCCCAGGCTTCATTCGTTGATTCTACATCACTAGCATTTTCAGAATTATTTGGATCAATGTATTAATGAATTATAAAGAGAGCTTTATCATCTTTCTTCTTCAATTCTTTGTACGCATCCTTTTCTTGATCCGTCGTGTTTTCTGCATGTTGTATTACTCTTTCCTTTACAAGATCCCAAAGATATTAATAACAAAACATAACCTTCGTCTACTTGCACCAATTCTCATAATTATGGATCTTGAGAATCAGAAGGCTCGTCGAAAAATGTCTGGTTGGATGATTCATTGCCATCGTGATTTTCTTCCACATATCGCTCAGTCAATGCTCTAGATATCAGATGTTGGAAATCCACCACGGCCTATGAAGAATTTATATCAATTTTGATGAACAAGATTATTATCGATACACAAAAACAATGGAAAAAAAAGAATTTTTAGAAGAAAGTAAATTACGGTTTGAAAAAGTATATAAGAAGATGGTGATTTATATAGAGTAATTCTCTGCCCACAAACTGTGGAAATCTTATTCACTTTGCAACTACAATATTTTGTGAATTCAAGTTGTTATAATAACAGAGGTTACTCCCTCTATTTATAGTTTTAGGTTAGCTTGCTCCCTATGTCAAAACCCAAAATATCTATTTTAGCTAACACTACTAAAACGGGCCTAAGTTGAAATCTTATCGAGCAACTTACTTCGACATTTCGACACACACACACTAAGATAATTTCGACACATCCTTGTTTATGTCGAGCTGCACTTGTTTCGACACAAGAAATTATATTTTAAACACACACACACACACTTATATACCACTGGGTGTTTGTTGAATGAAAAAAAGATAAAAGATACATGAAAACCAACCTTTCCACTTGAAAGATGGAGAATTCTAAATCTTGATTTGGGTGTTTGTTGAGTTAAATAACTATACACCATTGTTATGAGGTTTAGTCACTTGCATCAAACATACATATATATATATATATATATATATATATATATATATATATATATATATATATATATATATATATATATATATATATATATATATATATATATATATATATATATATATATATATATATATAAAAGATCAACATACTCCAAATCATAACCTTTGAATTGAATCTAATCTAATGGTTAATTAAATTAAATTTTAATTTAATCATTAGATTAAATTCAATTCAAAGGCTATGATTTAAAGTTAAAAAAACTTAATTTTGAATTAAGTTGATCCTCACTTTTATATATATATATATATATATATATATATATATATATATATATATATATATATATATATATATATATATATATATATATATATATATATATATATATATATATATATATATATATATATATATTAAACAAGTTATTTATATTTATGAATCAATAATTTTACAAAATATCAAATGATGAAAAATAAATTTATTTTATTTCTTAATTTTATATTTTATCTAGTGTAAAATTTTAAAGTTCTATGTTAATTAAAAAAAATACAATTATATGTTAGGCTAAATTATAGTTTTTTTCCTCCTACTTTACCTAACTCACAAAATCAATCCCCTTATTTATTTTTTAAACAATTTTGACCCATGCCCATTTTTCATCCCAAAAAGGTTGATATGTCAATTTTTTTTAATATGTGGCATTAATATGATGATGTGACACTAAATAAAATGATACTTTATTTATTAATCTAATTTTATTAGATAAATAAAATTAAAAATATAAAATATAACAATTGTAAGGAATATTAAAATTGTATTTAAAATAACATGTTATTAATACACCATAAATTATAAAATATTAAATATAAGAAAACAAATATATAACATAAAATAAAAAATAAAAAATAAAAAATTCAATTCATCTTTTACACATGCTTATCTTCTCCGGTCTCTTTCATTATTATTCTTTCTTTCTTCTTCAATATACTTATTGTGGAATATTGGAACAAACCCTAGTACGAATAGCATGTCGTCGAAGTCTGCTCACATGTTATTGTTTAATTGGGTCTTGTGTTAGGGACTCAACTGTTTAAATTAGTTTGTACCCTAAGTTAGCTTGTAATAGGTAATTGTTAAAAAGCTCATTAGTTTAGTATGTTAGTTTTATTATAAATAGCATACTAGTCTCTCATATTTTGCATAAGGGAAAGTATGAAGATAAAACCCTAATTCAAAAGTGAGAGAGGTTATTTTTTTTATTCTTGTATACTTGTAATCTTGTTTGAAGAGAAAGGAAAGAATAGCAGTTTATAACCAATCTTTGTTGTCTTTCTTTGGTAACCCTAAACCCTAACCCTTGTAGGTTTCTTGAGAAACCTATTATACTTTGTTTTCTAAGGTATCCTATTCATAAAAAATTGGTACGGTGAGCGTGGAGAAGATGCCTTCAACAAAATATGAGATTGAAAAGTTCACTGGAGTGAACGATTTCGGTCTATGGCGCTTGAAGATGAAAGCCCTACTTGTTCAGTATGGTTATTTGAAAGTGTTGAATGGATAGACGGCCATGAATACTGCGTTGACGGCAGCTGAAAAGACGGCCATGATTGAGAAAGAACACAACGCAATATTGTTGAGCCTTGGTGATAAGGTTCTTCGACAGGTATCAAAGGAGGCGACGACGTCAGGGTTATGGTTGAAACTTGAATGTTTATACATGACCAAACCATTGGTGAATCGACTTTACCTGAAGCAAGCCTTATACTCATTCAAGATGAGTGAAGACAAAGTGTTGGTTGAGCAATTGGATATGTTCAACAAGTTGATTCTTGATCTTGAAAATATTGATGTGAAGATCGTTGACAAAGATCAAGCGTTGTTGATGTTATGCGCTTTGCCCATAACACATGCTCACTTCAAAGAAACCCTCTTGTATGGAAGAGAGTCCCTGAACTTTGAAGATGTTCAATCTGTCTTGTACTCTAAGGACTTAAATGAACGAAATGAGCATAAACATTCGACGATTAGTGAAGGTTTGGCTGTTAAGGCGAAATTCTTGCGAAAGGATGATAAGTTCGACAAGAATAAAGGAAAAAGTCAGCATAAGTCTTATAGTGGTGAATCATCTAGTGTTCGATGCTATCATTGTAAGAAGGAGGGTCACATTCGAAAGATGTGCCCTGAACGCCTGAAAGATCATGGAGGTAAGGATAATGGCAATGCGGCCATTGTTCTAGATGATTTTGAATCATCTGATATTCTTGTGGTTTCAAGCGGCGAGTCAAGAAAAGAGTGGATTATGGATTCAGGTTGTACTTGGCACATGACTCTAAACAAAGATTTGTTCGAGGAATTATGTGATCAAGATGGTGGATCAGTGTTGCTGGGAAACAACAAAGCTTGCAAAATTGCAGGTATTGGATCTGTGAGATTCAAGCTCTATGATGAGTCAATAAGGTTATTGACTGAAGTTAGGTACGTACCTGACTTGAAGAGAAATTTGATTTCTCTTGGTAAATTCGACAAGAAGGGATATATTTTTCAAGGAGAGAAAAGTATTCTAAGAGTCATGAAGGGGGTCGAAGGAAGTCTTAAGAGGCGTGAAGAAACAAGGCTTGTATACCCTTGAGGCTGAAGTTGAAAGTGGTTCAACAAATGTTGCATCCACAAAACTATTGTCGAAGACAAAATTATGGAACATGAGATTGGGCCATGTTAGTGACAGAGGCCTGGTCAAACTCGGGAAACAGAACCTGCTAGGTGGTGACAAAGTCTAGAAGTTGGAGTTTTGTGAACCTTGTGTATTTGGTAAATCCTATAGGGTGAAGTTTAACAAAGGTAAACAAAGAACACATGGATCCTTGATTACATCCATGTTGATATTTGGGGGCCTGCAAGGAATCCTTCACATTTAGGTGTAAGATATTTTTTATCCATAGTTGATGACTATTCCAGAAAGTTATGGGTATTCATTCAGAAGACGGAGGATGAAACTTTTGATAATTTCAAGAGTTGTAAGGTTCTGGTTGAAACTCAAACTGGCAGAAAGGTCAAGAGATTGGGAACTGATAATGGCCTTGAATTCTGCAATGAAGCTTTCGACAATTATTATGTCGAGTCTAGGATTGCAAGGCATAAGATTGTAGCAGGTACTCCTCAGCAAAATGGTCTAGCTAAGAGATTCAATCGAACAATCCTCGAAAGGATTAGATGCATATTGGTTAGTGCTGGATTGAAGAACCTGCTTTGGGCTGAGGTTGTTTCGACAACAACATATTTGATAAACAGATGTCCTTCGACTACGTTAGATATGAAGACACCTGAAGAAGTTTGGTCGGGACATCCACTAGATCTCGACAAACTAAGATTATTTGGTTGTGTAGCCTATGCTCACATTAGGCAAGACAAGGTCGAACCTAGAGCTCTGAAACACATGTTCATGGGATATCCTGAAGGAGTCAAATCTTATAGGTTATGGTGCCTAGAGCCACGTCATTGGAGGTGTATCACCAATCGAGATGTAGTTTTCAATTAAGCTGAGATGGCTAAAAAGAAAACTGACGATGTTGTCGAAGAGATGGAACAAGGAGAAATTATTGTTGAGGTGGAGCATAGTGATGCTGAATTGCATGACCCAGATGAAGTCGAAGAAGAAGCAGAAGTTGTTGTCGAAGATGAGGAGACTGATAATAACTACCTGCTGGCAAGAGACAGGTCGAGAAGAGTCATCAAGCCACCTCAAAGACTTGGGTATGCATATCTTATAGCTTATTCATTAATCTCTGCAAGTGAGGTTCTGGACGAAAAACCTAGAGACTATAAGGAAGTTATGAGGAGTTGAAATAAGACTGAATGGCTGAAGGCCATGGAAGGAGAGATGAAGTCTCTTCATGATAACAATACATGGGAACTGAATGAGAAACCTACTGGATCCAAGTTAGTCAGCTGTAAATGGATTTTCAAAGTTAAGGAAGGAATCGAAGGAGTGACGTCAAAGAGATACAAGGCAAGGTTGGTTGCAAGTGGGTTCACTTAGAAAGAAGGTGTTGACTTCAATGATGTGTTCTCTCCTGTTGTGAAGAACAAGTCCATTTTAATGTTGCTTGCCATGGTGGCACAGTTCGACCTTGAACTGGAACAGATGGATGTGAAGACTGTGTTCTTGTATGTTGATCTTGATGATACAATCCTTATGAGGCAACCTGAAGGGTATGTCGAAGAGGGGAAAAAAGAGTATGTATGAAAGCTGAAGAGATATTTATATGGGCTGAAACAATCTCCTCGATAGTGGAATAGGGGATTCGATAAGTTCATGGCTCACATAAGTTTCATCAAAAGTCAGTTCGACCACTGTGTTTAATTCAGATTTCGACCTAGTAATTCATTTGTTATTTTGTTGCTTTATGTGGATGATATTATAATAGCAAGCAACAATGTTGAAGATGTAATGAGGGTGAAGGATGAACTTAATAAGGAGTTCGATATGAAGGATCTGGGAGCTGCGTCCAGGATTCTTGGGATTGACATTTGGAGAGATAGAAAGCAATCGAGATTATGCTTATCTCAAGAGGCATACTTGAAGAAGATTATTGATAAGTTTGGTATGTCGAATTTAAAGCCTATTGTGACTCCAACAAATCCTCAATTCAAGTTGAGTATAGATCAGTGTCCCAGTACTGATGTTGAAAGAGCTTATGTGAATAACATTCCATACGTTAATATAGTAGGTTCTTTGATGTATGTTATGGTCTCTACTAGACCCGACATAGCATATGCAGTAAGTCTTGTAAGCAGGTACATGTCAAATCCGGGAAAGCTCACTGGCAAGCATTGAAGTGGATTTTAAGGTACATAAATGGGTCTCTGAATAGAGTCCTAATTTATGGTGGAGCCTTGGGTGAAGATAGTAAAGCAGCAATCGAAGGATATGTCGACTCTGATTATGCAGGTTGTATGTATTCTAGAAAATCTATTTCTGGATATGTTTTCACTATGTTTGGCACAACAATTAGTTGGAAAGCAACTCTTTATAAGGGTGTTGCCTTATTAACCATTGAAGCGGAATATATCGCTCTAACTGAAGCTGTAAAGGAAGCATTGTGGCTTGAAGGGTTTGCAAAGGAGTTGAAACTTCAAGGTCGAAGTATCACTGTTAAATGTGATAGTCAAAGTGCAATACACATGTCGAAGAACTCAACCTATCATGAGCGAACCAAACACATTGATGTGAGGCTGCACTTCGTCAAAGGGGTAATCGAGCGTGGAGAAGTCCAAGTGCTGAAGGTTTCGACAGATCATAATGGAAAGAGTTCTTCAATTATTTGCAGATCTAGAAAAAAAATTATTGTCAACATTCTTTGAAGAAGACAAAGGTTCCCAGATCTAGAAAAAAAACCTTTATTTCATCATTCTTTTAATGTTGTTATTTTGGCAATCATGTAGGGATTTTGTGAGTATGAGGACAAAAACTGTTTAAAATAAATAAATAAAATGATTGATTTTGTGAGTTGGGTAAAGTAGGGATACAAAAACTATAATTTAGTTTATAATTAATAAAAAATAAATATAATTACAATTATTTTAATTTTTAATCAATCTTACTTTTTTTATGTTGAATCTTTCTTATAATGTGAAATTTTTTCGCGCATTTAATAAAATAAACACTCAGTTACATATTTACTAAGGATAGCTTGATTTTATCTGTTAATAGAATTAAATATATATATATATATATATATATATATATATATATATATATATATATATATATATATATATATATATATATATATATATATATATATATATATATATAAGGTTCAATTTTATGAGTAAAAGAAAGGGTTCGATTTTAAATTGTAGCATTTATTTATAGGAATTAATTATTATGTATTATCAGTGTAAATTTTTTTACACCATCAATTAATTCATGATTATTATTTTAAATATAATTAAAAAGTCAAATATATTTTTGGATCTGACGGTTACCATTCACTGACAGTGTAAAACTGCTTTACACTGTCAGTGCATTCCAATTATATTCTTATTTATATTTATGTATAAATATTAAGAAGATGTTAATACTCCCTTCATTCCTATTTATAAACAAATTTTAATTTATTTATAAGCAAATTTTAACTTTTAAAGTTTATTGAATAATTGGTGTATTTAACCTATATGTAGTCCAAATATATCATTTATTCAATGAAATTAAAAAGTCAAAATTTTCTTATAAATAAGAATTGAGGGAGTATTTACTAATAATTTTTATTTAAAAATATATTAATAATTAATTTATAAAATAAAAATTCTCTTTTAGAATAAACTAAATAATTTGTTACTCTCTTTGTCATATGTACGTACTAAAAAAATTGTAATTCTTGTCCCATTTGCTAATTAAAAAGGTATGATCCTTATGAAGTTGAATTTTTTTTTTTAAATAACCTAATTTTATAAAAATATTTCCAAAATAACATATGTTTCAAAAAAAATACCAAAATGACTTAGTTTGCCAACATATTCGCCAAACCAATGGGCGAACATGCATAAAGCATAAAGCAATTCGCCAAATGAAACGGCGAATGTATGTTGAGTGCAAGTGAATTCGCCAAACCGATTGGCGAATTGGTTCAAAATTTCTACATGTTCGCCAAACCGATTGGCGAATTGGTTCAAAATTTCTACATGTTCGCCAAACCAAGTGGCGAATTGTCTCAAGATTTTTACATGTTCGCCAATCAGTGTGGCGACCATGTGTAGAAACTAAGTCATTTTGATATTTTTTTTGAAACATATATTATTTTGGAAATATTTTTATAAAACTAGGTTATTTTAAAAAAATATTCTATGCAATTAGTCGTCTTTATTCTAGTTCCATTTTATGGAAATCAAAAATTTAATGTCATGTTTCGGTGGACAAGGAATCGAATCTTGGAATATGTAGATCATGTCTGGTTAGATAATATGGTGAATAAGAAATCAAATCTTATTCAATGATGTTATTATGAATGTCAGCAAAAAATTTCATAGGATCATTCATACTTCTACATGATGGTTAGATTTATGTTCATATATATATATATATATATATATATATATATATATATATATATATATATATATATATATATATATATATATATATATATATATATATATATATATATATATATATATATATATATATATATATATATATATATATATATATATATAAAGGATACTATGGATACCCTCAACCCGATACAATCTGCATAATTACAAGAGAAAGACTAAATCAAACTAAAAGAAAATTCCAAGGTTGTTAACACCAATCATAGTAGGAACAATAACTGTGTAAATTCTTTGCCTTGAAAAGCCACCACCAAGAATTAATCATTCATTACGATAGTAATTCGGTATCTCCAATCTCGTCGTTGAAGATGATTTGATTTCTCGAGTACCAAATGTTCCAAGCTACTATACACCACATTCCTTCCGCGTTTGGTAACGAGATTTTTGACCGCGCCTTATGAATCCAATCTCGCATATGATCACAAATAGACGAATCACCAATGTCACTAACATCAAACCATTAGAATGAGAAATTCCATTGTAACTTTGGTTTGGAACACTCAAGAAAAGTATGAATGTTGTCCTCATCAACTTGAAAACATAATACACATACCCGGTCATGATTATTAAGCGTAATATCGCGTCTCAGAAGATTGGTTCGAGTCAGAATTTTGTCTAAAATGAGCCTCCACATGAAAACCTTGATTTTTGGCGGTGAATTACAATTCCAAATCAGCTTTAGGGCAGCAAGTCTCTCCATATTTTTCCAATATTTTTTCTTGTGCCAACACTATCCTTAATAAAAAGATTTCACAGTAAAAGCTTTGGTGGGAGAGAACGGCCAGACCAAGGCGTCGGAGCGAGGCAGCTGCGATTTTGAATCTCGCAACAACAACTTTAACTCCCGGACGCGTTCCTGCAGAAAAATATCATGACCAACATCTACGGTTTCAAGATTCCAAAACCACACATAATCAATCCAACCTCCCATTTGGCACACAAATCCCGTTTTCAGAGTTGATATGTCGTACAGATCCAGGAATACCACTTGCAACAGATCGGCACTGCACCACATGGATTTCCAAAAAAGAGAATTGCATCCATCACCAATTTTATGAGAAATATTATCCACTAAATTAATCGCTTCATCATCGTCATTAAGAGACATAATGTCCTTCCACCACAGCGAAACTCGCTTACCTATACCAAATAATTCTTTTTCCAATATTGTTTTCGAGACATCATTGTATCTAGCCGCTATCAAATTTGTCCATAAAGCTTTATTTCTCAATAAGAAGTCTCCATAACCACTTTGCAAACAAATACTTGTTAAACAAATCGATGTCTTTTATGCCTATGCCCCCATCCAATTTAGTCCTACAAAAAAATGCCAACTGACCCAGGAAATACTTCTAGATACTTTTGAACCGCCCCACAAAAATCTACGTTGGATAGACACCATGGATGATAAGACTTTCCTAGGAATCTTATAGAAAGCAAGGTAATGTACCAGAATGTTAGTGAGAACAGAATTAATAAGTGTGATCCTACCACCCATGGATAAAAGATTGTGTTTCCACAAAGCCAACCTTCTTTTGAAACACTCAAGAACCGAATTCCAAAAAGATATCCTATAATGATTACCTCCAACAAAAATTCCCAAGAATTTAAACGACATAAATCCAATCTTACAGCCCAGGAATTGATGAGCCGTTGGCAAAAACGATTCTTCCACCCCTAAACCAAACAAACAACTCTTTCCGATATTGATTTTCAGACCTGAGATCAATTCGTAACCTTTCAATATAGACTTGAGAGCCCACAAGTTGGATCGAGAACCATCGTAAATAATTACCGTGTCGTCTGCGTATTGTAGCATGTTATATGACACATCAAAGGAAACCTTGATCTCTTGCACCAGACCAGTAGAGACATCCCTATCCACCAAGACTTTCAAAGCTTCACCAACAATAGAAAAGAGGAAGGGAGAAAGGGGGATCTCCTTGTTGAAGACCCCTAGAAACTTTGAAGTCTTATGTAGGGCTTCCGTTAATAAGAACCAATAAAAAACTGTTCATAACGGTACCTTTCATCCATTTCATCCATTTCTCCCTAAATCCCATAGCCACCATAATCTTCCTCAAAAACTTCCAATCGACGCAATCATAAGCCTTCTCGAAGTCTACCTTCAACAAGACACGTTCCTTTTTGCTCTTTCTCAAAAAATCAATAATCTTATTCAACATTAAGACACCGTCTAGCAGCTGTCTCCCCTCAATGAAAGCATTTTGCGTTGGAGATATATGCTTGCCTAAGATATGCTTCAATCTTGTAGCCAACAACTTACTAATCATCTTATAAACATAACCAATTAGAGAGATGGGTCGGTAATCGTCAAAACCTTGCAGATTATCTATATTGGGAATAAGCGCCAAAAAAGAAGAAGAGAATGCCTTAGGGAGTGAAGTTGATGGATGGAATTGATGAATATAGTTTGTGACCTTTGTGCCAAAAAACTCCCAGCATCTCTTAAAGAATTCTTTGTTGAAGTCGTCAGGTCTGGGGCTTTTGTTCCCCCCGTCCGCAAAAACAGCATCTCTAATTTCATCATTGCAGAACTCCTCTTCCAACATAACCACATCTTCCAGAGTTATACGATTCAAACCCGCGAAAATGAAATATGGCCTAGCAGCAGATGTGGCCCTGAATCTGTCACCAAAAAATCTTTGGCTGCCAATTTTATCTGCTGCACATCAATCACGGGTTGACCATCAAGACAAATAGAAGGAATATTGTTCACACAAGATTTATGCTTGATTTGAGTATGGAAAATTTTTGTGTTCAAGTCTCCTTCCGAAATCCATTTAAGTTGCGACTTCTGCCTCAAAAAATTGTCACAGATATGCAGATTTTTCCAGAAATCTTCCTGCGCATACTTCCTTCTCTACAACACAACATCATCCAAAATTAAATGGTTTGCAGCCATCGAATACTCAATCTCATTAATAATATACACTACCTTTTCCACATTCAAATCCAGCATGCCAAAAACATTCAAATTCCACCATTTAATTTTGTCTTTAGGAAGTCTAAGCTTTGTAATCAAAATATGATAAGCGGAACCCGAAACCATAAAATAATTCCATTCTCCTTTGATAAACTGTAAAAACTCTGGGTGTTCGAACCAACAGGTGAAGATTTTGAACGGTGTGGATCCCTAGTTTACGTTCCTATCATTGAACCAGACTGGCCTGTGATCCGAAACGTCTCTAGTCCCCACGACTTCCATATTAGAATTCAATGACATAACAAGTCACTAGACACCAGAATACGGTCTAAGCGGCTACAGCTTCTACCGTTAGAAGATAACCAAGTAAATTTATTTCCTGAGGTTGGAAGATCTATCAAATTCATTATGTCGATGAATGATCTGAAATCCTCCATCTCCACCCTACTATGCCCAGTAGAGTAGTTACTCTCATCCTTATTTTTTATTGCGATAAAATCATTGACGACAATCTAAACCCCACTATCCATCTTGTCCTTGAGACTAATGATATTTGCCCACATAATTCTCTTTTCCGTCAGATTACAAGACGCATAAACATTGATCAGATAAATGTTTTTGTTATTCCAAATGGCATTGAGGCCCAAGAATCCTTGCCCAAGAAAACTTGCAATTGGAGTCAAAAAACCTCTCCTCCAAATTATTGACAAACCACCAGACAGCCCCAAAGAATTGGAAGCAGACCAGTCATGATCAGAAGCACCCCACAGGTTTCTAATCACATTATCCCCCATCTGCTTACATTTCGTTTCTTTAAAAAAATAGATATCAGCTTTACCTTTATTAACAATCCCTTTGATCCTATTCCTTTTGGTACATCCACCACATCCTCTAATATTAAAACTCACCAAATTCATCTACACACAATAACTTCCTCCTTCTTAGACTGAAACCGAGTTCTGTCATTAGATTTCATGTTTCTGATAATAGATTCGAAAACTTTATTGTCTTCCTCGCATTCAATTCCCAATTTCTTAATAGATTCCTACACTTTGCTAGATACCCCTTCAATCTTCTTCAAAATCCACTTGTACGTGGGTGGTTACGTTTTCTGAGTGTGTAATTTGGAGACATTGTTGTATGTGAATTGAAGTACCTCTAATACTTTTTTGAATTCATATTTTTCTTTACGTGGTAGTTATGTTTTCTGAGTGTGTAATTTGAAGGCGTTATTTTATATGAATTGAAGTACCTCTAATACTTTTTTGAATTTATGTTTTTCTTTATGTGGTAGTTATGTTTTCTGAGTGTGTAATTTGGAGACATTGTTGTATGTGAATTGAAGTATCTTTAATACTTCTTTGAATTCATTGTTGCATTAAAAAAAAATATTTGTAAATGTCAAATTATATTAATTATTGATGGCTAACCATCCCAAAACATAGACGTGGCCTTTCAACCACATCAAACATTTGTTCATAGTCTTCACTGAATATGAAAACTGTACCATTTGGAATGTAACATCCACGAAAGGTTTGTCCCGGTCATAAATAATATAGGGAATACAAACAAAAACGAAAGGAATCTTTGTCGTATTTTATCAGTATTTTGTCTTTTGCCGCCAAAGTCTAGACAGGTCAAATCAATAGATAACCATTCATATTTCAATAATTAACATAGTAATTCAAAATCGCTGTTTTTCTTTTTGAGGAATTTTTTTAATTAGTATATTCATGATTATAGATTTCTTGCTTTATTTGTATTTTTTTCACTAGATCTAAATGTCTCAGTCACCATCACAATTTAAATTGAGTAATGCTAAAATATGCTTTAAGGATATATGTTAATAAATGTAGTTTTTTTTTTTTTGAAATTATACAATGGTTTTATATATAATTATATTTTATTTATTTATTGTTTCAAGACAAACTTTCTATTTTCTATTTGTTGGGTTGCATAACCATTAAATTATTGGATAATCATCCTGAAATTTGGTCTCACCATGCTTTTGTCTCAGCCATGAGTTTGATGAGGTCTTATTTTTGTATTTATGAAGAAAACTCAAACAAGTAAGAAAAATAAAATTAAATAAAATAAGACAAAAATGTTACCCGGTGGCAGCAAAGAATGCCAAAGGAATCATCATCTCCAAACCATTTATTGTCATACTGCATGACAAAAATCATTTATGCAAGACAAAAATTATTTATGCATATACTGCCAGACAAAAATTGATCACATGTAATTCTAAGAGAATACTTTTATTTTGAGAGAAGAAAATTTAGGTCACAAACCCAAAAATATGGACAAATAATGATAAATATAAATTTACCATATGGACAAAGCATCTACGGCAATTTCTGCATTTGGTAGATTCCCAGTCATCAATATCAGAATTCTATAATACCAATTCTCCAAACTAAAAAAAAAAAAAAAAAAAAAAAAAAAAAAAAAAAAAAAAAAAAAAAACTTCAAAAACATAACAAACATAGAATCTATAATCAATCAAACAATAAAAAAATTACCATAACATAACACCAGAAGCTGCGGAGAGTTTAAGAAATTCCCAGAGTCCAGAAAAAGCCTCCATAGAAAACCCTTTCCATGTCAAAGGACAACCTCCATAAACACAATAAATATAAAGCCCAATCGCCAGTGTCCACCAAGAGAAATTCTGAGTGGCAGCAGTTCCAATCACACCAAGCTTAAACTTATACACAAACAACCAGCTAATTAAAACATGAACCAAAAGTGCTATCAGAGAAACCCAAGTTATAACGGCGGGTTTAAGTTGACTCTGTAAAAACCTATTCAGGGGAAACTGAAACGCAAATGCAAAATGTAATGGAATCATCCACATTGCAACTTCTCCCGATAATACCGCTAACTCCTCTGATTGTCCCAACAATCTTAACACCGGCGTTGCGAAAAGATACATTGGTAATAGAAAAATGCAGCAGATGAATAATACTATCCATGATCGTTGCATGTATATTCCTAACATGTGATATTGTTTTGCACCGAATGCTTGTCCGCACAGTGTTTCTAATGCACTAGCCATTCCCAACTGAAAAAATGATAAACAAAATTGAATATATATATATATATAAATAACAAAATGAATATATATTAAAATGGAATAGTGTTAAGTGAATTTACCAAGAATCCGTAATCCAAGCCAATAATAACATTATTGACGATGGAGATAGCAGCAAGTTCGTGGTCACCGAGATGGCCAGCAAAGATTTGGGTGATGACCAACATAGAATAGGATGCAATACGGCTGAAAATTGCAGGACCAACTATATGCCATAGCTTCTTTGATTCAATCATAACCTTTCTTGTAAGAGTTTCTTCTTCTTGTTCTTCATTTGGTAGTAATAATGGAACATTTGCTTCTCCTAAGGGTGAAACTAGTTTTTTGTTCGACATATCTACCAAGCAATTTGGGATAGCTTGCTTGGTTTATGAAGAACCCAAAAGTGAAGGAAAAAATAAAGATGAGAAGAAGGAATGATTGAGAGATTCAAGTTGAATGGTGTAAAGTGTGGCTCTTAAAGGAAATTGGTATCATATTTGAATGAATTTATTTGATTAAGAAATAATAAAATAACTTATTTTATTAATATATTATATTTAGATCTTTTTGTGCGATTATTATTATCATAAATATGAAGTAAGAGATATTAAATTGAGAGTGATAGTAGCATTAATTAAGTTAAAGTATTTAAGAATAGAACTAAACTAACACTTAAGAAATTGAAAGTGTTTTAAGACTATTTAATTTCTTGCAAATCATCAAGAATAAAGAATAAAGTGAGGGGAATTATATCTTATATTCCTACGATTATCCTAATACTCTTATATAATTTTTAAATTTTAATTTTTTCTTTTTAATATTTAATTAATAATTAAATTTTTTTACCGCGAAGTCAGAGAAAAAATAATATTTTTTAACATTGGATGAGACGAACCGGAAATACAATAGGTAAGTTATCCGGTTAAGAAATTTACAAACCGGAAGTAGCATTGTTATGTTTTCCGGTTCAGAAAATTTCCAAACCGGAAGTAGCTCGCATGTGTTATCCGGTTATGGAATTTCTTAACCAGAAGTAGCAAAACTGGATTATCCTGTTTTTATTTTTTTTATTTTATATAAAATTTAATTCCTACATAACTATAAATTAATTTCAATAATTTCTTTACATTTTTATTAGATTCGTTGTTTATAAAACTTTTCATTTTCTAACTTTAATTCTTACATTTTATAATTATATTTTCTTTTATTTTAATTTTAATTTTTACTAAAATTGTAATTAATTCCTTTTATATTTGAAAACAATCCATTAAATTTTAGTTGATATATTTTTGAAATAATATAAAATAAATTTACCGTATCACTTAATCTTTAATTCAATTTTGGAAGCACTTTTCTAAATTTAATTCTTATATAACTATAAATTAATTTCAATAATTCCTTTACATTTTTATTAGATTCATTATTTATAAAAAAAATTATTTTCTAACTTTAATTCTTACATTTTATAATTATATTTTCTTTTATTTTCATTTTAATGTTTACTAAAATTATAATTAATTTCTTTTATATTCAAAAATAATCCATTAAATTTTAGTTGATATATTTTTGAATTAATATAAAATAAATTTACCGTATCACTTAATCTATAATTCAATTTTGGAAGCACTTTTCTAAAATTTAATTCTTATATAACTATAAATTAATTTCAATAGTTCCTTTACATTTTTATTAGATTCATTGTTTATAAAACTTTCTATTTTCTAACTTTAATTCTTACATTTTATAATTATATTTTCATTTATTTTCATTTTAATGTTTACTAAAATTGTAACTAATTTCTTTTATATTTGAAAACAATCCATTAAATTTTAGTTCATATAGTTTTGAAGTAATATAAAATAAATTTACCGTATCACTTTAATTCAATTTAATATAAATATAAAAAAATAAAACGAACTGGATAACCCAGCCTTGCTACTTCCAGTTAAGAAATTCCACGACCGGATAACACATGCGTGCTACTTCCGGTTTGAAAATTTTCTGAACCGGAAAACATAATAATGCTACTTCCGGTTTGTAAATTTCTCAACCAGATAACTCATCATTGCTACTTCCGATTTGTAAATTTCTTAACCGGATAACTTATCCATTATACTTCCGGTTCGTTTCGTCCAATATTAAAAAATATTATTTTTTACTCTAACTCCGCTGTAAAAAAATTAAATTATTAATTAAATATTGAAAGGACAAAATTAGAATTTAGAAATTATGTAAGAGTATCAGAATGATTGTAGAGATATAAAGTATAATATAAATATTTTTTTTATATAAATTTCAGTTGTTTGTAAAAGATACGAGGTTTAACAAAAAAAAATATTTAATTTTAAATGTGATTTAAATATATTATTAAACATATGTTCTTTTATATAATAAACAATTCAAATAATTGGTTATTCAATGGACTTAAAAATTAAAAATTAAATTGTCTCTTTTACAAAAGAGGTACAACTATTTAAAAACCCGGGAGAGTTAGGGTATGTTTGATTTACTTTCTAAAAGTTGTTTTTCTCTTTTTAAAAATTTAAAATTAAACAGGTCTCTATTGTTTTTAAATTTTTAAAAAGGGAAAAACAATTTTTATAAAGTAAATCAAACAGGTCATTAATTTGACTAATTAGTTCAACTGCTTTTAATATCTCTTTTAATAGACTCAATTATAAATTTAATATCTCAAATCTATCTATCTATCTATCTATCTATCTATCTGTCTATTTATATTTATATCTATTATTTATCTAAACTTATTATAAAATTTTATACAAACAAATGAAATATAAATTAAAAAATAAATATGTTATCGAATTTTTATAAAAAAAATATAGATTAAATTACAATTTTAATTCCCCTATTTGAATTAATTCAAGAAATAAGTCCCTTATTTTGTTTTTAAACGGTCTTAGTTCCTTTTTTTTATTAAAAAAATATGATTTATAATGTTTTAGGTGAACACTCCGGTAGTCTTGAATTTAATTGGATATCGGTATCTTCAACCAATCAAAATTTATTATTCAATATCATGTCACTTTATTATTTTATTTTAATTTAAAATAAATTAAAATTTTACCACAATTAAAATTAAAAGTACCGGTACCCAATTACTCATCATGAATATCTAAGAATTTGTTCTTTTTTAAATTGGCAGATTTTAATGTTGTGAATATTGTCAATTTATTCGATCCATTTTACGATCCATTTTACTGGTCATTTTCTTTTTCTCATAATTATTGATTTAACTTATAAATAATATATATATATATATATATATATATATATATATATATATATATATATATATATATATATATATATATATATATATATATATATATAAATACAAAAATTGAAATAGAAAAAAAAAATAATAATAGAGAAAAACAATAATAACAGAAAATAAAAGAAATATATTATAAAAAAAAATTATAAATTAATTCTCCTTAAAATAATATTAAAGTAAATTTATTTACCCATTAAATCAATTTCAAATTAAGTTCCACGTTCATGAATTACATTATTTAAAATTAAAATTCTTTCCCAAACAATCTAAATCTTTCGTGTTCATTTGGTCTCAATTATGGCATCCCATATACTCTCTTTCAATGACCCTCTTCTTTTGGCCCTGGCCCTCTTCTTTGTTTTCTCGTGAACCAAACCAGTGGGTGGGGTTGCAGAAAAAACCCTAAAAAAATGATAGATTTAATAAATAATTAAACCAAAAATCAAATCCAGAGGACCAAATCTACATTCATTTGTATCCATTATCCTCCATTTTTTATTGTTCTTTAAGATTATCCTGTTAAAAATGCAATGAATTTGCACCCTTGTTCAAACTACCTTTTCATAATAAAGGTAAACAACTTGAGCAAAATTTGAGGAACTCAAACTCAAAAGCAGAAGTCTCACTCCCCATACCTTCAATTATTTCCCCAAAATTAAATAATTTTAGGTTATAGTTTTAGGTTTTGATTTGAAAAGAATTGGGATGAGATACAAGTTTGGGAAATAATTGGCATGAAGAACAAGACTTGGGCTTTGAAAAGAACTAGTATGAAGAATCGATAAAGATATGAGTTTTGGAAAAAAATTAGGATGAAGAATAATAAGTTTTGGGCTTTGTAAAAACAATTTGGACGAAGAACAATGAAAGTCTTTGAGCGTTGAGTAAATTTTATAAATCTCTTAAATTTTATTGATAGGAAAATTAAATAAATATTCCATTTTATTAAAATTATTTATGATAATTCAATGTGATTGAAGATTTGGAAGATTTGAAATAATCTCTATTAAGGATGTGGGCATCCACATATAATGTTTATTATAAAATAAAATAATACATTTTTTTTTAAATTTCAATTAAAATATCTTAAAATTATAATTTTTATTTTATGTTATATATATATATATATATATATATATATATATATATATATATATATATATATATATATATATATATATATATATATATATATATATATATATATATATAAATAAAATGACAAGTAAATAACATATAAAATGATACAATGTCCACATCACTCAACATATGCCACCTATTTAAAAAAAATTATTTGTCACCTTTCTTTTATTAAAATTAGGAATGAGGGATCAAAATTATTTATAAAAAAAAATTAAGGATTGATTTCGTGAATGAATTTAAATAGAACTATTAAAATTGTAATTTAGCCCAAAATAAAAATATAAGAGAGAAATCAAAATTGTAAAAATTTAAAATATAAATGATTAATTTTGTGAATTTGATAAAATTGAAGACCAACATGTTAATTTAACCTTAAATATAAGATTGATAGTTAATAAGAAATAAATAAGTACAATTAATTAACTTTGATATGTAATATATTAGTGCAATTGAAAATTAAAAGAATGAAAAGAAATTATAGATAGGAAATATTTAATAAAAAACATTATTAATATTTAAATAATATTGTAAAATAATTTAAAATTTGGAATAATATTATTTGTTAAGTAATTTATCATATAGAAAACTACTTAAATTGCAATATTACTTATTTTAAGTGGCCAAAATAACTTACTGGATTTAACCAAAATCTGTTTTGATTGTGACATAACTAACACAAGGGATTTGGATCTCTCCTGTATGTTTGTCTCATCTTTTCATTTAGCTTTAATCTTAACCATTCATTCATTCATTATATTTGTTTCATTATATTTTTGTTTCTGTGTTTTTATTTTTTCTTGATATACTACATAACTACAACATGAATTTTATAATGTACTACAACATGAATTTTCGTAATTTACGTTTCATACAAAACACGTCCATTATGATGTTCATATCCACGTGGGTCAGAGGACAGTGGTAAGAAAATGCTGAGACTCCTGTCACACTCTGCCTTGCTCATAGTGTCATTGCTTACGCACGTTAATATATACATATAGACCCCAAAGTTCTAGGGTCCCAAATTTTGTTTTAATTATTAACTAGTAAAATATTATCAAAAAAATAAAATAAATGGAAGTGTGAGATATGGGGACAAAATAAATGAAAGAGTGAGATATGGGGACGTAGGGCTGGAAAAATTTGAATCATCCTATCAAAATCGATTGATTCGTTGTATTATTTTGAATTTATCAAAAATCGAAACCGATATATTTGGGTTGGTCCAATTAAACTGGAGATCCTGTTGTAATTTAAAAATGAGCCAAATTTCTTTAAAGAAAAAAATATAATTAAAAATGATATATTATAGAGTTAAATATATTTTTGGTCCCTATAAATATTTCAATTTTTATTTATAGTCTCTATTAAAAAAATAATATATTTTAGTCCTTATAAATTTTGTATGCATGTAATTTTAGTCCTAGTTGTTTTCTAAAATTTTGAAAACGATTTAATAACCCTTAAACTTATAAATTTTTGAATAATTGTTTTCATCCATATTTAGAATAATATAAAATATTTCTTTACTAAATTTTAGAATTTTTTAAAATAAGAATAATTAAATATGAATTTTTTAATTTTCAAAATATAAGAATAAATGTAATGAAAATCTCGATTTAAAAATCAAATTTTGAGTTCTTTTTTTTTTCTTCGAGAAACTTTTTATAACATTCTAAATATGTCTGTAAAAGAATAATTTAATAATACACATTGGTTTAACATGAGGAACTAAAACTACGTACATAAATAATTTTGTATGGATTAAAATATATTATTTTTTTAATAAGGACTAAAAGTGAAAATTAAAATATTTATAGGGAAAAAAATATATTTAACCCTATATTATATATTAATAAAATTAAGATTTATTATAATTATTTTGATATTAATCAATCTTATTTTTTTTAATGTATTGAATTTTTATTATAATATATTTTAATTAATTTAAAATTTTAATATTATTTATTTATTTATTATTATTTATATAAAAAAATTAGATTTTTTAAAATTTTTGGGTATCTTAAATTTGGAGTCTTTTACTGTAGAGTCTAATCCCCGGGGCTGACATATAATCAATTTATTATAAAAATGAGATTCGTAATATTATCTAAATATTATATTTTTATAATTTAATAGTGGGATTGTGTGTTCCAAAAAATACATGTTATATGATATGAAGTTTTGAATATTATTTAATTTATAGTTTAAGTATGGAATATTATTTAATTTATAGTTTAAGTATTATAATATTTATGTCAAATAATATTGAAATTATTATCACTTAATAATAATTATTTTTCAAAATAAAAATAGTTTTTTATGACAATTTTAAAATTTTGATATATATATATATATATATATATATATATATATATATATATATATATATATATATATATATATATTAAAATAAAAAATAAATGTTTATGAATTTAAAATAAATATACATTTTTATAAATTTATTCTAATAAATATTAAACTGATTAAATCAATCTGATTTATCTGCCAAACCAATTTAATTGAACCCAACAAAAATCAAAACTTTATCGTTATAAAATGGTAATAAAAATAAAAATGTAATTTGTGTCTTGGACTCAAAACCGACCGAACCCGATCAATTGTCCAGCTCTATTGGACCGAGAGGTTTCTGCAATTTTATCTACAATTTACAAAAGTTAATATACAATTTGTGACAATTTGTGACTGTAAAATAATATATATATATATATATATATATATATATATATATATATATATATATATATATATATATATATAGAGAGAGAGAGAGAGAGAGAGAGATTTCACGTGATAATGTTTATGCCTCTGAAAATATATATTTGTAACATTTTATTTTACAGAATATATATTATATATTTGAAAATATAGTATGTATATTATATTAGAATAATTAATTTAATGTTTTTTCTCTATTCTTAATTTATTATTATTAATTTCTGTTTTTGTTTAATTTAGATTTTTTCGCAAAATTCCAATTCTTAATTTCGATTATTAATTATCGTTGTTCTTTTATTTTTTATTTTTTATTTTTTATTTTCTTTATTTAATAAAAGACTTAATTGTAATTTTGGTCCCCCTATTCTCATTATTTTTGACTTTTGGTTTCCTATTTTAAAATTTGGAATTTTTGATCCCTCTATTTTTATTTTAGTTTTAGTTTTGGTCCCTCTATTTTAAAATCTGAAATTTTGGTCCTTTTATTTTCATGTTGTTTGAGTTTTGGTCCCCTATTTTAAGTTTTGTTTTGGATTTTAGTCCCCTTTCCAATTTGGAACTAATTTAATAGGGGGACCGAAAATTTTAAAAAATGAAAATAAGAGGACCAAAACTCAATAAAAAGGAAAATAGAGGGACAAAAATTCAGGAATTTAAAATATGGGGACCAAAACTAAAATAGAATGAAACTAGAGGGACCAAAAATTCTGGATTTTAAAATAGGGGGACCAAAAGTATAAAATAATGAAAATAGGGGGACCAAAATTGTAATTTAGCCTTAATAAAATTTATTTATTTTACTATTAATATAATAAGTTAATATAGGAACACAAGGGGAATATTAACCAGTATTTTCAAATAAAATACTAAATAAATAATATTTTCAAAATAATTATAGAAAGAAATAAAACATAGGCGCCAATTCAAATGACTTATGCATGTCCTTTGCGCTATATGGATTGGCGCATACACTCATATGCATAACTTATACGCCATTTTATATGGTGTCTACTTTATACCATGTATGCATGTATGTATGCGCCATTTCATATGCTTCTTACATTATACCATCTTTCTTTATAAATACAACACCACCTTGTCATACCCCAAATTTGTCCTACCTATACAACATTTACTTTTTGTGTGTTTATGTTTTATGCATTAACCATTACTTAAAAAAAATCAAAAAAATATGTGTGCCAGTACTGGATGGATTGATCGGAATAATCACCTCTACCCATAGTCTTTAGTGCAATTTGACTATCAAATCCTTTAATGAAAGAAAGGTAATAAAATCAACAACCAACACTCGTAGTAGGTCGAACTACGCAGCTCTGACTTTCCTATTGCATTAGGGAATACGTAGGCACGAGGATCTCAATCCTTATCGAGCACCTTGTGATCAGTCAACCTCTAGTTTAGCAAGTAATTCATAGGCATATACATCCTTTCACGCGTGACAACTTAGATGGTTCCCATCGAGTACGATGGATGTAAGGTGGTGCTAATACCTTCCCCTTACATAACCGACTTCTGAACCCAGGAAATGGTTTGCAACGACCTTGTTTTATCCCTTCTTGGTGGTTTTATCTATATTTTCTCTTTCTCTCTTTGGGAAAAAATTAGGTGGCGACTCTCATGTAAGCCCAACCGCGACCGCATTCGCGAGGATTGTATTTTTCGAGGTACGACAGTTGGCGACTCTACTGTGGACTGATTCATCCCTATGTAAGTCAAGCCTAGTCTAGGTCGTTTCATACTTGTTTGGATGTTTGAATTTATGTGTTACTTGTTTATTTTATCGCTTTCTTTATCACTTTCAATATTATATATCATTGTGGCTTCGTGGTGCTATAAAACGATACTTTGATTGCAAAAAAAAAACTTGAGGGAAAAACTCTATACCCGGGCTTATGAGTATAAACATAAAATTAGGAGAGATTGAGTAGTATGGGCTCCCGAGAAAGTGCTCTCGTGGATGGTCGATATGAAGACCTCGCTTGGAGAAGATTTTAATGCAAATGCTGACGATCGTCATGTTTATGACGCAGACGATTAGTGTTTTCATTAGGATCGTCGACTCTAAGGACCTTAAAAACTTGAACCATTTGGCCCAAACAAATATTGATGGTCGCGTAGTATGGGGAACCGAGTAGTTACCCTCACGTAGTTTGATACAAAGACATCACTCAAAATAGACTTTCTCAATGGAGTTGACTCACTGTCAAACGGCTGACACGTCCAACAAACAGTTGAGAATAGTCCGCAACTCTGAGATCTTTGTTTGAAACCATGTATCTATGGTTGCATAGTATGCGGCACCAAGGGTTTCCCACGTGTAGTTTGATACGAAAACCTCACCCAAAGGAGATTCATATGGGGGAATCAATCAACCGTCATGGTTATGGCATGTCTGATGAACATCCATATGGATTTATAACTTTGGGGTTCCTTTTAACTTTAGAGCCTACCCGTCGAGATCCTTATAAGGAGAGTAATCAAAGTATCTTTCATCTGTATCATTTGGAGTCGTTCGTTTGGAATTACCCATTCATTAAATGCATTAATTCATACATTTGGAAAAAAACAAAGCTCTCAGTTTCATATGTTTATTGCAGATAAAGTCATTTGCCAAAGTAATCATGATGAACCATCTTCCCAAAAAGAGCACTTTCACTTTCAATTACAAAGAACCCCAAGCTGGATTTTGAAGACTCGAGGAATTATTTTTTAGTTTCTTTGTAGTTTGGATGTTGATTTCAAAAGACTTGAATTTCTTTGTACTTGAATTTGAAATAAATGAAATGAAAAGCTTATGTCTGATATGTGCTTTTATGTTTCTTCATTATGATTGCAATGTTAAATGCTTAATATTCTTTCTAATAAATAATGAGATAGCTAAGAGCTTTGAAAATGAACATACATTCATGCATATCATCTCCCATAACAACTCATAACAAAACCTTTCATCCATAAACAGTCGTTTGACTTCTCGACACGGGCAATAATTCCAACCACATAACTGATGGAGCGTTTGAGGCAAGATCAAGACATGATGAAGAAGGGCATGGATTGCATGAAGGGAAAAGTGGACCAGATTCTAGAGACGGTCACATCTCTGGAAAGAAAGGAAGGACTCCAACGTGAGGTTGCAAGCTAGAACATTACTCTTACCTTTTCTTCCGCCTCACAGTCTTCATTGATCAACCCACTACATGAAGGTCTTCCCAGACATTATCAGAGGCCAAGATTTGTTCCAAGATTACAAGAACCAGCACATGATTAGTACCTTATCCAGGGTAGACCCCGAGTTGTTCGAGAGAGGAAGTTTGTTCAGTTTGAACCAATACCAATGTCATATAGTGAATTGCTTTCACATCTCGTGCAAAGGTCATTGGTATTTCCTCAAAAGATTAATCAGTGGTGTATCCAAATTTCAGGTGTGATTTCCATGAAGGAACATCAGGGCATATGACTAAAGATTGAAAAATCCTTAAGTATAAGGTGAAGGAGTTGATTGATAACAAGGTGCTAATTTTTAAAAGAAATGGTTAAAGGGTGGAGATCCTGATTAATAGGCCATGCAACGCCCAAAGTAAGGAAAAAAATTTGGAGTATGGTAGAGGACATTCGTCTGATACAAAGCCTCATAGAAGGGTCACACAACCAATGCCTACCGTGATTCCTTACCAACATGGAATATTGACCACCCCCATTCAAGACTATGGAAAGAAAAACCAGCGCTATCGGAAAAGAAGATCTGAAAGGTCGTATTTTATTCTTGTTCCCGTTCCTATACCATGTGCACAACTGTTGCCATACTTGATACAAAGTTCATTGGTGGTGCCCATATCCCTCGGACTGCCTCGTACCTGTTTTCCGCCTGGATATGATCCTAATGTGAAATGTAAATACCATAAAGGGGCGATGTGGCACTATATTGAAGTTTGTTGGTCATTCATGAATAAAGTTCAAGTGTTAATCAATAAAAAATGTCTAGTATTCGAGGAGGATAGCCCTAGAATAGAGTGTGGATACCACACTGGAAATGTGAGACATGTTGTCAAAGAATGTGAAGACTTTCGAAACAAATTGCGAAGGTTGATCAATAAGGAAGATCTTAACAGGGATGAGTTGATTCAAAGGCCTGGTAAAGAGATGCTCGAACCCCTTAGCCCGCTCTGAATCATGTACCATAAGGAAAAAGTTCATCTTGTGGCAGATGGTGTGTCTTTATTCTATGATAAGAATGTGGAAACCATAGATCAAGATGCCACCACCCATGCAGGTGAAGAAAAGGTTGTATCTTGTGAAGATGTTACAAGAGGAGACTTTGAAAGTGACCTTATTGATCCCGACGAAGACACCAACCTTTGGGTTGGAAAAAGGTCAACCAATGTTTTTATGGCAGATGAGTATTCTCAAGATGCACTAACAAGACCATATGGTCCATCCTCTTCTCAGCAGCCATCATTGTCAGTGTATCACCACCCTTATGGACGACCAATGCCTAAAGTACCATACCACAAACCATGGATTTCTCCTTATGTGAATCAACAGTACCCATGCAGGTCAGTTGCTCAAAATCAACAGGCTTATGGATTTCCACATCAGACACACAGTCCTCCAAATGGCCAATACCCTCATGTTAATAGAGAATCTCCTTAGTATCGACGACAGGTTGCACAACCACAACTATGCCAACAACATCATGCTTTGCAAAGGCGTCCTTGCTACGCAAAAAGACCAAAAAGGAATTTTGATTTATTGCCAATGTTGCGTCGTCACATACTTCCATATTTGATCAATAGTGGATGGGTAAAGCTAAAGAAATTGGATCCAGTAACTCTTCCATACCCACCAAACTTTGATCCCAATGTTCGTTGTGGTTTCCACACCAATGCACCTGATCATTCAACTGATGATTGCCAACAACTCAAGAATAGAATTCAAGATCTGATTGGTATAAGTTTATCTCATTTATGCCTCAAGGAAGGCAAATCAACATTTCTCCAATTGGTCATATGGATATATTACTCCAGATTATGGAACAAGTTGTTGAGAGTATTTGCAAAGATGATTCTTGTACAAATCAGCGAGCATGTGGCCAAAGATTTCAGGGTCAACAACAAAATCAACATAAGCCTCGCAACAATCTGGAATGAATGACTACTCCTCTTCAACCAATTGCTACGGTGTATAGTAAGCTTTTTCCATATGTTTAGCTAAGGCGAGCGATGTTTTTTGTTTTAAAAGGTGAAAAGTTAATTAAATTAAATTAATGATAAAAATATCGGTACATAATTGATTCGCCATCGAGAATTCAATAGAGGGTCAGCTTGTTAAGGTTTATTAAGTTATCTCTCTATAGAAACTCTTAGTTTAAAATTCGTTGACTCACACTCTCGTGGTCTTTCCTATTACTATACTCCTAAGTTTAATTGAGTGCTCTCGCTGTGTCAATTCAAGTTAGAAATACTTTTTGGAAACCTATAGGTTCTAATTGGTTTTAAAGCGCTTCCGCTGTGTTTAAAACTAATGTCCGATTTCAGCTATCTATTAGAATCTCACACTCCCGTGGTCTTAATCATAATCTTTTATACTCGCTTACTCTCGTAACGAAAGTTAATTAAAACAAGAAATCGAAACCAGAAAATAACTTAATTTAAAGCATTAGCCTAATTCTAACAAATTCGTTCCGGTTAGACAATTACATACCGATTAACGGTTTAGCTAGACATATTAAATAAAGGAAGGTAGAAGGAGAAGAAATACATAATATAAATAAATGCGGTAATAAATAAACAATTAAACATTAAAATTAGAAACCTAGTTGCAATGTTCTTGATCAACCAAACTTCCGATAACTTGAAACGTAAACAATAATTCAGGGGTTGGAAACAATAAAAATGGCGATAGTTTCCTAATGATGGAAACTATCACTAAGGGTTGGTAAAGGAAAATAAAAATGAACTAATACTGAAAATAAATGGCGAACTTCGAACAAAAGAAAAATTGTAGAAATTGGACTGAACGAAGCTCTTTGTGCAAATGGAAGAAAGCTCTATTTATAGGCAGTGGATTAGGTTTTGTTGAGAGATTTTAGGCTTGGACTTCAATTGGGCTTTGAATTGAGTTGCTTGGACTTGACTGATTAGGGTTGAGTGAAATTCTCTATTGAATGTGAAAACTTCTCATAACGGCTTTCTCTGCGTTTGAATATGGTTTCTGTAATTTAGGTTTCTGGAACTTTTACTTGAAACGATTGTTTTGTAATTGAAACGAGCAACTTGGGTTTTAGCAATGAGACGGTCAACTTAGCTTTGGGATGGGCGCCTCACATATGAGACAACCAACTTGAAGTTGAGATGGCCATCTCACAGTTGAAATGTGCATAAATGCATTTTCTTGCTATTTTCCTTCTATTTTCCCACATTTCTTGTCCAATAAGCTTCCTTTTGTACTTTTGCCTCCAAATGTCCTGTTTGATCAAATATCTTCAAAACAAATACAATTCATGCCTAATATCGTCCAAAACAGATAAATTAACATGTTTAACAATCAGAAATCGTATTAAATATAAGATATGAATTCGAGTTATCAAATTCCCTCGGACTTGAATCTTTGCTTGTCTTCAAGCAAACTATCAAATATGTTTTCAATAAAATACCTTCATATGCTACATAAAACACATCACCTATCCGTACGTGGTCGTGTGACTCTATGTTAAAATAACCGATATTAACTTGAACACCAAAAATACAATAATGACACTAAAAACGAATAACGTTCTTAAACCCCTCGTACAAACCAATCTGAATCATGCTATTATAACTCAACCTAATGCTCCTATATTTGTTTCACCCGGTTCCATTCTGACGCAATCACATTAAGCCCTTTACCTTTCCATGCACATAATGGAATAACCTGTTAGTGAATTTGATCCTTTTTTTTCAACAGGGTCTGGTACACAAGTGCGGTAACCCTTTATCACACTGAGTGTAAGTTGTGGGGGATCGAATAGTGATTCGCCCAACCGAGTTCAGAACCAGATTCCTCTGAACCAACTGACATCAGTCTTTTTTCTTTGCCTTTTGTGCAGCTTAATTGTTTTATCAATGGCTTGCATATTCTTAATATTTTCTTTTTCTTCTTTGTGGCAATTTTTTCGCCAATCACTTATTTGCACCGGCTTTCCACGTAGCTTGTACTTCAGGCGGTGCTGACTTCTAATATAAACTACTCGGGGCTAATTTAGACTTAAGGCTTCAAATTTTGGTATAACAGATATCCAAATCGATATCGCTTCTAAGGGTCTAAGGTGTCAAGACTGTATAAATTTTGTTAAGTCTTTTCTCAAATTCTCTAACAGAACCTATTGCCTATATACTTGAATGGTATGTTAATTGAAAGCATTCTTAAAGGAATAAAAAAAATTGTTTATGCTAAAAATACTAGAGAGAAATTGAAACTAAAATACTTCGATTAATTTAATTTTTGTTTCATACAATGGAAGGGAAATCTAATACCTTCTCCCACATTATCTCGAACATTTTCCTCAATGTTGTGAGATATATGTACACTTCTAAAGAAAACAATAAAAACAACAAAAACTAAAAACTAAAAACTAATAAAACTACTCCTGCAGTGGTGGTGGTCTCTGGCCTCTGCCTCTGGCTAAATGGTCTGGTACACCTACATGATATATGAAATCATGCATACCATGAACTTCGCATGTCAAATCACCTAAAAATTTGGTGTTAGCAGCGATAAGCCTTCCTTGCTCTGTCTGAGTCAGCTTCATCCTCCCCATCCTTTGTGACATCTCCTGGTAGTGCTTCTGCTACATCTCCTGGTTCTGCATGATGGCCGCTATAATGTCATCCATACACGCGGGTTGTTGATTCCTTTGTCGGCGTCTAGTTGAGGTGCTGGTGCTGGCAAAATCAACGGCTCTTGTGTCAACAATGTCAGTTTCATCCATTGCGTGTTGTACCTCATCAATCCCGGCAGCTTGCTCCTCTTCTTGTGCAGCCGCAACTGGTGATGGAGCTTCGAGGTCGTAGCTCCAGTTGGATCGAACCCTCACATTTGTCTTGGTATGATAGGGTAAGACGATACTCCGGATGACTTTGTTCTTCACAATAGGTTGTACTTGGTATTCCTCCTCCTTTGCTTGATTAGGTGATTGGCTTTGCAGTAATCCAAATGCAGGTACCAGGAGGGTGATCCATGCAGTTGGTTCAGGTTTTCCTCTAAACCCAACTTAAGTGCAATGTCGGTAATCATATTGCCAAAACAAAAGGGTGCCTTCCCCTTATTGCAGATATACTCAATGTTGTGGAAGAAGAAGGCCACGGGGTTCACATGGATGTCAAAGAAGGCGTAGTAAATTAGGAACAACTCCCTCTAATTTACTTTATGATTGTTGAACCTTCCGAATATTACATTGAATACCGCTCTCCGAAAGTAGCAGATGGCTGGGTTATGGATATGAGTTGCGTACAACTCATCCCATCCTTACTGCATTTCTCCCGTTAAATCTTCCCACATATTAAAGGAGTTGATCGACCAATCTCTATCATTTGGAGTTGGTAAGTAGACACCCTCGCCTTGTGGAAATCCGAACCACTCACTGAACTGCTCCTGAGTGACAGAAAATTCCCTTCCAAAGAGGCGGAAGGTGTTATTCCCCACCAGGAATTTCGTATCATCCTTGGGCGTGTGGTACTCGTAGGAACTTAGGAATTCCAATACAAGTGTAGGGTATGTGGTCTTGTTGCTTCTGCAAAGTGTCGTGAGATTGGTCCTCTCGATCAAATAGTTAACGCTGTCGAGGAGTCCCAAACGAGTTAGGCACTCTTCGTCAACGTAACTAGTGACATTGATGATTCTCTCATGGTACTCTGTAAAACGCGCCCTTTGGAGAATTCCGGCGTCACCTTCTCTTGAGATGAGGGTTATGGGTGTACGTTCTACCATAATAGAAAGGTTTTAGAGAATAGAAGATGAAATGGTAAGGAGGCGGAATTTGTTTGTGAGTTTAGGACTGGTGTGGAATGAAAATGTTGTATAAATAGAAACAGAGAGTGGGGTGGTTAAGAAAGTTATACAAAGATGATGTTGTTAAGTGGTTTTGTGAAAATGGAGTTGGTAGTGGCCTAATTTATAGGAGTGGTGATCATGACCATTGGGGAACAAAGCTTAGTAGGGCTGCAACGGTCGTGAGGATCGTCAGAATTAAAACATTACAGGGTTCTCAAGGTGAGACACCCATCTGGGTTGTGTGACGGTCGTTACAAACCTAAGACAATCTTCTCAATGCTCAAACGGTCGTTTCAAATGAAACTCTAAATAACTCGAAAATAGTTGCTCTTCTACTCAGTCTATTTCACACGTAATGCATTTGTACATTATTTTAACATATCTGGTGTGTAGCAGGTAACAGAATAAAAATAAGTAGCAGGTATACCTATTATATCAGTACTGAAATTTTTAGCAGTAGGTAAATAATTCAATATTTGTAACAGACTAGCAGTGCATCATAATTTCATCAAACTGATAAATTTAAACACCAATAACATACTTAAGCAATCATAATTTAAGGCACACATAAAATTAAGAATAAGACCAAAGTACTTTATTAAAAACTTAGAAAATTTGCAAGAGTTATAATTCAAAATAAGCTAAAAATTGAAAATCAACTAGAAATCAAATTTAACTAAATTAAAATGCTAAATAAAATGCAGGAAAATTATGATAAGCATTGATGTTGAAAATTAGCCACGATTTTTGCGGATCGAGTCTATCGCATCTCTCAAGTATTCAAACTGATCCATTTCCATATCTCTTAGAGTAATGATATCTATGTGCAGGTCGCGGATGTCATGTTGCATGATTTGCATCTCAGCTCAGAGACTTTCTAAAGTAAGCTCAGGATTGTTTGTAGTAGGCGTAGGTTTCTCAGCATGTTTAAGTTACTCTTTTTTGGGCTTCTCGACTTCTATCATACCATCCGAATCATAGTAATTTGAGGGGATTTTAGGATCTATCTCAACTTCGGATCAAGCATCTCCCGGTTCATAAATTGGTTCATCTAGATTATAAAGCCAGTTGCATTTAATATGAACACTCGTGCGTTCATGGTCAGGTAGCACTAAATGCGGCACAACTATACCATTGATCAGAAGCTTAAAATGGTCAAGACCTCGGTCATAAAGCATTTCCATCTCAAAACAGAATGTGATATTCATAGGCCTAAACTCTCCAAGTGGTTTAATATTAGCAAGGTGGGTTCTAAATTTCATTGCATCAGCAATCTTGGTAACTAGTCCACCTATTATAATTTGACGGTGATCACTCTGAATAATTTTTCAAAAATTCGCAAACATGAAAGTTACCGCATTAACCTCTCTAGAAGTGAAAGCACATAACATAATGAATAATTCTTCTCTTGAAACAATGTTATCACTATCAGTTTTTCCGAATAATGAATATGCTAGGATCATATTGAAGTATCTAATAGCAGGGTTATGAATCTCAGTGGATAACATAAGATATAAATCATGACCAGGTCGTCCAAAGATACTACTCCAAAAACGGTCTAACTCACCATGTGCAAGCAATTCCTCCTGTGGTTTTGAGAAAACGGAAGGGCCATCTAGAAATTCTAAAAGGTTCGCCATCTCATGAATGTTAAACTCACAGGGGTATTCAAAGATTCTAAATGTTATCTTTCCTCTGGTTAAGCATTTTCCATAATTGGGGTTATAAACCAGTGAACTTAGGAATTCTAAGGTCAGCTCATAGTAGGTTCTATGTTTCCTAAGTGCAAATCCCACCTAGCATAGCTGGCTAAACAGGTAGTCAATGCTGGCACATATGCCTAAAGCTTTCATGGTAGGTACATGAGCAGATTTGGTCAGGGACATAGGCCATAGGGCTAAAGCTTCATAATGGCGCCTCTGGACGCCATCTCTAAATTACATAGTCATATTGGTAGTCATGATCAAAGTTAGTGAAAAACATAGAAGATAAAAGGTAGAAAAACTTTAAAATCCTGGAATCACACAATAAAACAAATCAACACAAAAATCAATGAGTTAAAGTTTTTAAAAGTAAAAAATTTAAAAATGCAAATAAAATGAAAATTTAAAATAAAAAATTTAAAAATTGCGGGTAGCCTCCCACTAAGCGCTTCATTTAATGTCGGGGCTCGACACAACTTAAGGGAAACTAATATAAGGTTTCTGATGGAAATTATGCCCGTTTCAAACCCATTGAAAATTCTTTGTCTTCTACGCAATTATAATGTTTAAGGCGTTGCCCATTTACTATAAACGGTGCACTACACCTGCCCTTAATTTCAATAGCACCACTAGTTAAAACTTTAGTTATTTTGAAAGGACCAGACCATCTAGATCGTAATTTTCCCGGAAACAACCTAAGTCAAGAATTGAATAAAAGAACAATGTCTCCCACACCGATTTCTTTCCTAGATATTTGCTTGTCATGCCATTTCTTGGTTCTCTCCTTATATATGCAGGCATTATCGTAAGCGTCTAGTCTTAGTTCTTCCAATTCATGTAAGTCTAGAATACGTTTCTCACTTGCGTTTGTGTAGTTAAAGTTAAGGTATTTAATCGCCCAATAGGCTTTATGCTCTAATTCTACAGGCAAGTGGCAAGATTTTCCGTAGACTAATTTGAACGGTGTGGTCCCGACGGGTCTCTTAAAAGCTGTTATTTAGGCCCATAAAGCTTCAGGTAATTTAATAGACCAATCTTTCCTCGATGTAGCTACAGTTTTTTTCTAGAATTTGTTTTATTTCTCCATTTGAAACTTCTACATGTCCACTAGTTTGTAGATGGTAAGGTGTAGCTATTTGGTGTCTTACTCCATATTTCAATAAGAGTTTATCAAATATTCTAGATATGAAATGATAGCCTCCATCACTTATGACGAGTATTGGTACACCGAATCTTGGGAAGATGACGTTCTTAAAAAGCTTTATGAATATTTAGTGTCGTTTGTTGGAGAAGCTATAGCTTTTATCCATTTTGAAACATGATCAACAACTATGAGTTTGAATTTATTTCCAAAAGAAGATGGAAATGGTCCCATAAAATCAATTCCCCACACATCGAAAACTTTTACTTCAAGAATGCCTTTTTGGGGCATCTCATCACGCCTCGAGATGTTACCAGTGTGTTGGGATCAGTCGCAATTTAGAATGGCGAGGTGAACATCTTTCCATAGAGTGGGCCAAAATAGGCCTGATTGAAGGATCTTCGCACAAGTCTTCGAAGTGCTTGCATGTCCACTGTAGGGAGCGAAGTGGCACTGGGAAATTATGTTTTCTATTTCTTCATCTGGGACACATCGACGGTAAATACTATCGGGCCCTCTCTTGAAAAGTAATGGTTCATCCCAGTAATACTGTTTTAAATCATGGAAGACTTTCTTCTTTTCCTAATAAGTAAGATCTGGTGGAAGCACCCCGACAACTAAATAATTGACTATGTCAACGTACCATGGCAAAGTGGTTTGCGCACAAATTTCTTCCACTGTTTCTTCTTGGATTTGTTCTTCTAAAGAAGGTATCTCATGTTCTAATTGGGATATAAGATGTTCATCAGGGAAATCATTGTTAATTGGTATCGGGTCGGATTTAATTCCTTCCATGCATGATAAGTGGTCTGCTACTACATTGTCAGTCCCTTTCTTATCCTTAATTTCTAATTAACACTCTTGTAGCAATAAGATCCAACTTAGTAACCTAGGCTTTGCATCCTTTTTACTTAGAAGGTATCTGATGGCTGCGTGATCGGTATAGATGATGATTTTAGCTCCTACAAGGTAAGAACAAAATTTATCAAGATCGAACACTACGGCTAAGAGTTCTTTTTCTGTTGTGGCGTAATTTATCTGAGCAGGGTCTAAGGTCATACTTGTGTAATATATAGCGTGGAGTTTCTTATCTTTTCTTTGACCTAAGACTGCGCCAACAACGTAATCACTCGCGTCGCACATAATCTCGAATGGTAGCGTCCAATCGGGTGGTTGCATGATGGGTGATGTGATAAGAGCTGTTTTGAGGGTTTCAAATGCTTTTAAGCAGTCTTCATCAAAGATAACCTCAACATCTTTCATTAATAAACTTGTCAACGACTTAGTGATTTTAGAGAAGTCTTTAATGAATCGTCGGTAAAAACCAGCTGTCCTAGGAAACTTCTTATATCTTTCACGGTTTTAGGTGGTTGAAGGTCTTTTATCATTTCTATCTTTGCTTTATCTACCTCGATGCCTCTGTTGGATATCACATATCCTAAAACAATTCCTTGTCTGACCATAATGTGACACTTCTCCCAGTTTAGTACAAGATTTACTTTTATGCATCTCTCGAGTACCATTTCTAGGTTAGATAGGCATCCTTCAAAACTTAGGTTGCATACGGAAAAATCATCCATAAAAACTTCCATGATATCATCTATGAAATCAACAAAGATCACCATCATGCATCTTTGAAATTTCGCTGAAGCGTTACATAAACCGAATGGCATGCATCGATAAACAAATGTTCCGTAGGAGCAAGTGAATGTCGTCTTTTCTTGGTCATCAGGGTGAATAGGTATTTGTAAAAATCCTGAGTAACCATCTAGGTAGAAAATAAGAATGTTTTGCTAATCTTTCAAACATTTGATCGATGAAGGGAAAAGGAAAATGATATTTCCGGGTAGATTTGTTCAGTTTTCGGTAATCGATACACACTACTCCCGGTTACTACTTTTTGTGTTATAGACTCGCCTTTGGCGTTCTTAGTGAGTGTAATGCCTCCCTTCTTCGGTATGACATGTATCGGGCTGACCCATTGACTGTCGGATATTGGATAGATAATCCCGACGTCTAACAACTTCTTTACTTTGTCCCTGACTACAATACTTAGAATCAGATTAATCCTTCTTTAGGGCTCTCTATAGGTCTTACAATCTTCCTCTAGCATAATGTGATGCATGCAAATTGAAGGGATTATTCCCTTTAGATCGGATATGTTATAACCTAACACGGATGGGTACTTTCTTAGGACATCTAAAAGTTTTTTGGTTTCGAGTTGTCCTAAGTCTACATTCACTATAACTGGTCTTCTAAGTTCTGAATCGAGGAATTCGTATTTAAGGTTGTTAGGTAATGTCTTAAGTTCAATATCGGGGTTTTTCAGGCATGGCATTTAATCAGGTGTAAGAGTTAATTCTTCAATTTGGTTATCGTCCTGATAAGGTTCTTTTGAGGTATCTTCTTGGAAGATCTCAGGAGATGGGATTTTCATTATATCGGAGTAGGTAATTTTTTCTTTTTCCATTTCTCGTCTACATTCGTCAATGACGTCAATGAAATAACAGGTATCGTCTATGGCTGGATCTTGGAGAAATTGGGTTATAATAAATTCAACTTTTTCCTCTCCTACTTCGAATGTCAGCCTGCCTTTCTTTACATCAATGATAGCTCCTGCAGTAGCTAAGAATGGTCGTCCTAGTATAATAGGGGTTCTAGTATCTTCCTTAATGTCCATGATTATGAAATTAGTCAGGATGTAGAACTGACATATTCGTACGAGAATGTTTTCTAGAATGCCTACTGGGAATTTAACTGAATGATCAACTAGCTGAACTGACATTTTTGTTGGTCTTAGTTGTCCCATATCCAATTTCTTGCAAATTGATAGCGGTATAACACTTATACTTATTCCTAAATCACATAAAGCTTTGTCTATGATAAACTTTCCTATTACACAAGGAATAGAGAAACTTCCAGGGTCCTTCAGTTTAGGAGGCATGTTATTTTGAATGATTGCGCTGCAGTTAGCAGTAAGTGTAACTGTTTTGTTCTCCTCAATTTTCTTTTTGTTAGATAAGATTTCTTTTAAGAATTTAACATGCGAGGGCATCTGAGTAATAGCTTCTGTGAAAGGTATGGTAATGCTTAATTTTTTTAGAAGCTCTACGAGTTTCTTGAATTGTCCCATTGTTTTAGAATTTGTTAACCATTGGGGGTACGAAATTGGTGGTTTATATGGTGGTGGAGGTACATAAGGTTTTTCTTTTTCCTCAGTCTCATGTTCATTGGTTTCCTTTACTTGTGGTTTATCATTTTTCTCATTTGATTTCTCAGGTTGTTGGTACATGGCTGGGTTTTCGGTTCTAGGATCGGTAGGTCCGTCCAATTCTTTTCTGCTCCTTAGTATGACTGCATTCACATGACCCTTGGGATTTGGTTGTGGTTGTCCAGGAAACGTTCCAGATGGGGCAGCAGTGGATGCTTGTTGTTGGGCTACTTGAGAAATTTGGGTTTCTAACATCTTGTTATGAGTAGCTAAAGCATCTACCTTTGTCACCAATTTATTCATTTGTTCACTAGTATGGATGTTCTGATTTAGGAAATCCTTCTTTGTTTGAACTTGAGCAGTAATGAATTTTTCCATCATCAGTTCGAGGTTTGATTTCCTAGGAACATTTAGACTGGGTGCAGCAGCTTTCAGATATCCTGGTGGTGGAGCTGGTGTTTGATTAGGCGCATACAAGGCGTTGTTATTCTTGTAAGAGAAATTTGGGTGATTTTTCCATCTTGGGTTGTAAGTATTAGAATAAGGGTTTCCTTGAGCATAATTAACATGATCTGTGGCTAGTCCTAAAAGTAATTGACATTCGGGTAACGTGTGTCCTGGGATTTCACAAATCTCGCAATTTGGAGTTACGGCAGCCATGATGGGTGGTGGTGTTATGGTCAAGTTATCGATTTTCTTAACTATGGCATCCATCTTAGCATTTACGTGATCAAAACTGCTCACTTCATACATCCCTCCTTTAGTGCGATTCTTCTCTACATGTGCTCTCTCTCCTCCCCATTGGCAATGGTTCTGAGCCATGTTTTCAATGAGGTTATAGGCTTCTTCGTAATATTTATCCATAAAAGCGCCGCCCGCGACAGGGTTTATTGTCATCCTAGTGTTGTATAGAAGTCCATTATAAAAGGTTATGATGGTTACCCAATTTTCAAATCCATGGTGTGGACATAATCTTAACAGGTCCTTGTATCTTTCCCACGCTTTGTAAAGTGATTCAGTATCTTTTTATCGAAATCCGTTAATTTGAGCTCTCAGCATAGCTGTCTTGCTTGGCGGGAAATAATGAGATAAGAAAACTTTCTTCAGTTTTGCCCATGTCGTGACAGAGTTGGCTGGTAACGATTGTAACCAAGCCCAAACTCTATCTCTTAAAAAGAACAGAAAGAGTCTTAGTCTGATTGCGTCTTGGGTTACACCATTTGCTTTCACGGTATCTGCATATTGTATGAACCTCGTCAGTTGTTCATTTAGATCGTCTGTCGGGTTTCCATAAAATTGGTTTTGTTGTACAGCTTGCAGCAGTGAAGGTTTGATTTCAAAATCGTTTTGGGTTATGGCTGGTACGACAATACTGTTGTGCGGTTCTTGTTGGTTTGGGGTCGCATAAGACTTGAGTGAACGCGGTGCTCCATTTTCGGCCTATTTGGTTCTTCAACTGGTTCTAATATAATAATTTCAGGAATAAGGGTTTGGTTGGGTTCAGTTCAGCGTCTCGAAATTATGAAACGTTCTACTTCGTCAATCAGGGTTCTAAGTCTTTGCCTCGGGAGCGAGTACTAGGCATACAATCGATAAAGGATAGATAATTTTTTGCCTTAGTCTAGACGGCGCAATAACATAATGCATTATTGACTAAATCTAAGTCCCCGGCAACGGCGCCAAAAACTTGGTGACAACTTTCTGAGTCTGATGGTTACTAACTGCAAGTGCACAGTCTATCACGTAGTTATAAATGATATCGATCCCACAGAGACTCGATAATCAACCTAGTGCAGTCGGGTGTTACTATGTTTAGCTAAGGCGAGATATGTTTTTGGTTTTAAAAGGTAAAGAGTTAATTAAATTAAATTAATGATAAAAATATCGGTACATAATTGATTCGCCTTCGTGAATTCAATAGAGGGTCGGCTTATTAAGTTTTATTAAGTTATCTCTCTATAGAAACTCTCTGTTTAAAAGTCGTTGACTCACACTCTCATGGTCTTGCCTATTACTATATGTCATACCCTAATTTTTGACCCTAAGATTTTTCATATCTCATATGCATCTTGCATACAAACAAAATCACGTACTGGTTCATTTACCCTTTTCAGTTGCGGGTCTATGCCTCACGGGGGATCACCATGCTTTTTACTTGCTTTTATTTGTTTATATTTACTAACCTCTAACCAAAATACCAAAAATATGTTGCAGTTTGCTTCTTCTTCTTCTCTCTATGTTGCAGGTTTTCAAAGATAAAGCAGTGTTTTCAATTCAGTGTGGTTGTTCAGTTCATGATTCGATTCAGATGGACGTTTGACCTAATCTTGGTCAAAATATCAAAAGATTGTTTCAACTGTAAGATGTTTGTGCCAGTTGGTTATTTCTCAGACAATGCGTGTTCAAAGTTCAAGTTGTGTTGTGTGCGAAAGTCATCAGTTTATTGAGCAGTTTTAAGTGTGAAGTTTGGTTTGAATCTTCAGGTTTATCGAGTTTTCATCAGTTCATCAGTGGTGCATCTGTGAATTTATTTTCCTCAGCATGGATTCAAATACTCAGGATCAATTTCAGATGATCCAAGTGATTGTGGTTTAAGTTGCAAGTTGTTCAGTGGTTCAGTGATGGCTGTATTCATTTTATCAGAGGTTTCTGAGAAAAAAATCAAGAGTTGGTTGTGGGCTTATAATTAATTTCATATTCATTCTCATCCATAAACAATATTCATATCATTATCCATTTTTTCCGATTAAATCATTCCATATAACAATTTCCATTTATTTTTTTCAAACCATTTCATTATCCATTTCATTATCCATTTCATTATCCATTTCTTATGTCCAATTTGTCAAAAAAATCAAGAATCATTTCTCCATAATCCATTTTTATATTTTAATCCAATATTCAATAGGTGCAAATAATACCTTTTGAGCCCAATTCTATCATTAAGTTTTTTCTTAAGCCCATCTCATTTGTTTTATACAAAACAATAGAAAAAAATAGAGAAAACAATGGTTAATTTCATCCGTCACTTTCTTTCACACAATCTCTAAGCCTCAAAGTATATCACGTAACTCTTCTATAAACTAACATCACTTAACACACATGCTGAAGCTTGCAAGCCAAATAACATCACTTTCAGCTCCAAGCCCACACTTCTACACAGTAACAAGTCGGCTTCACAAGCTTTCACGCCAAGTCTCACTTCCAAGCACTGAAACACGCAAAAACCTTGAATTCAAAACGCGTATAACTTCAACATAAAACGTACAAATCACACACTTTCATGAACACACCTTAATCATCACCAAAATGCAGATAAAGATGAGTAAAATGCAGTGGTTTCCATATTGCACAATGCATACGAACATGATTTTTCTGTGAGCAATTAAAACGCAACCAAGGAAGCTTCAAAACGTAGCAACAAAGTGCACAAAACGCAGCTGAACATGCTCCTTTCATGACCTGTAAAACATACAGAAACTATTCCAAACAACACTCCAATTTCTCATTCAAAATTCTTCCAATTCCCTCTATAAATACAATATCCTTCTTCAATTAAATCCAAGCTTTCAAAACCACAAAATCCCTGCATAAATCAATACAAAGCTTCAATCACTCATCAATCGAATTCATACCTTCAATCTCAAAATTCAAATCCTTCAATCAATCTTTCATCAACTTCATAAACTCTCACCAATTTATTTCAATCCACATTCCATTAACCACAACAAATCTGAATCTGCAACGAAACAACAACAATGGAAGAAAATCGAAAAAGAAGAAGACGGATCCGCGACATCGTGAGAAGGAGTTTGAGTGATGATATTGACGAACGAGAAACTGAGAGCATCGAAAAACTGCGACAGCTCATTGTTTCTTTTGTGGACAAATTTTTTTTATCTGAAGAAAATGGTGTTTTGCGCGATGAAGAAGAAGGTACAAGGCAGCGGGATTGAAAAAGAAGAGGATTATCTATTTTCTGCATTTTGACTTTTCAATATAATGGTTTCATTTTTTTAAGACTTGTTAGTTTGGGGCTTGGGTCCATTATTTTTTACTAATCATAGATCCAGCTTGTGCTCTATCCCTCCCTTGTTATTCTCTTTTTTTATTTTATTTTTCTATTTTTAAGATTGAAAGGATTTTAGAAAAATTTAGAAAAAATATTTTAATTGTTTTTATGGATTTTATATTAGATCCATATTTCTTTCATCTTATTTTTATCTTTTGGTCGATGAGATCTCCGATTCGACGATTATTGGTTTTCGAAGATGTTTAATCTTCATTATTTCAAATCTATGGATGAATGATCATTTGAATCATTCTCCATACTTTGGAATCGTGATAAGTTACATTGATAAATCAATGTGAAATCTCGATTAAGATTAGACCGTTATCACTTTTTCTTTTCGTGCGACATGTTTTCGGAGGATGATCCATTATATCATCTCTCTAACATGTATTAGCACAAATATCGTTCACCTTAACTGGTGTTGGCCAACCTCATTTTTAGGGTAATTACTTCGTAAATTACTCAGCGATTTCTTAACATGGACCTAAACTTGTCCCGAATTTGGAATAAAAATCCAATTGGATACTTGCACTTTCATGGACCGGACCTCGTGTTGGTCGCGTAATCCCAAAGTGGTTGATCATTTTGCATTAAGAATCGATACTTATGAATATTTGATGCGTAGGTGCTTTGGGTCTCCCAATATCCTTTCAAACTTCATTGAATTCGATCTTATTTGCCTTGATCGATCACCATAGTGTAAGATACTAAGCGGATCCGGTTGCCTTTCGATTTTGGTTACTCTTTTTGGTTGTGGTTGATTAAGTTCACCATACCATTATTATGAAAATATTATTATACTATTACTATACTAACATTTTAATTCTTTCTCGGTCCCTAATCTCTTTATTATGCTTTATTATGCTTTATCATTCATCATATTGTTTATGTTTATATTCATATTCTTGTGCTTTTTCTTTTGTCCATTTGGACACAAAAACATTAATAAAGGATTAAACATCTAAAAACATTGTGACTTTAATCTTGGACTATGACCACTATCCTTAGCATTGGACTTGGAGTTTTGGACTTATATTTTAGGATCATTCCTTTGCTTGAGTTATTATGGATTGAAGACTTTGGCCTCGATTTGGTTCACTTGTTTATGAAGATGAAGTCCTATTGTTTTGAAGAATGTTTACCATACGGTTAGATCGTTCTTCCTTTAACTTTTACTTTAAGTCTTAGGATAGTCCCTTCATCTCCTCCCACTTCTTAAATTTTCAAAGTTTCTCTCTCTTTTCAAAATCTTCTTTGTTTTCAAACTTCAAACCTCTTTCATAATCAAATCTTGACTTAGGTCAAGTGGTTTTACCTTTTTATTTCGTTTCTTAATAAATTCTAAACTACATAAACATATCGACTTTCTTTTCAAAATACTTTAAAAAATGCAAAAACTCATTCAATTGTTTTTGTGCCTTCGAGCACTTTTCTTTTTAACCATTTTCATTTGTTTAGATATGATTCATTATTTTTAGTGGAATTATTTGCTAAAGAATGAAGACTTATCTTTACATTTAAAAAACAATCTAACACATTAACTTTTCACTATTGTACCACGAACTACGGGTTTTTGATCTCGCATTGCACTTTGTGGGTACGTAGGCATGAGACGAATGTCTCTTCAAACACAAAAATCTTAAAAAACCTTTCTCTTATCATCTCTTCAATCTCTTTTAAACAAACCTTTTTCAAACCAAAAGCAATAAATATTTCAAAGGGCTCCCGTGGAGTACCACAAACATTTTGGGTGCGTAAAACCTTCCCAATTTGTAACCTATCCCCTTACCCGTTCTCTGCTCGATTCTTTTAGCTTTTTTCTTTTAGATTCATTAGGATTTATTCGCGCTTTTTTCCTTTTCCATTTGGAATAAAATAAAAGCTCGGTGGCGACTCTGTTTTCTTTGAGTTAAGTTAACTAATAGCTTACACTCATGATTTTACCACTACACTATACTCGTAAGTTTAATTGAGAGATATCGCTGTGTCAAGTCAAGTTAAAAATACTTTTTGGAAAACTAAAGGTTCTAATTGGTTTTAAGGCGCTTTTGCTATGTTTAAAACTAATGCCCGATTTCAGCTATCTGATTAGAATATCACACTCCCGTAGTCTTAATCCTAATCTTTTATACTCTCTTACTCTCGTAACAAAAGTTAATTAAAACAAGAAATCAAAACAAAAAATAACTTAATTTAAAGCATTAGCCTAATTCTACCGAATTCGTTCCGGTTAGACAATTACATACCGATTAACGGGTTAGCCAGACATATTCAATAAAGGAAGGTAGAAGGAGAAGAAATACATAATATAAATAAATGCGGTAATAAATAAACAAATAAACATTAAAATTAGAAACCTGGCTGCAATATTCTTGATCAACCAAACTTCCGAAAACTTTAAACGTAAACAATAATTCAGGGGCTGGAAACAGTAAAATGGAGATAGTTTCCTAATTATGGAAACTACCACTAAGGCTTGGTAAGGGAAAATAAAAACAAACTAATACTGAAAATAAATGGAGAACTTCAAACGAAAGAAAAATTGCAGAAATTGGACTAAATGAAGCTCTATGTGCAAATGGCAGAGAGCTCTATTTATAGACAGTGGATTAGGTTTTGTAGAGAGATTTTAGGCTTGGACTTCGATTGGGCTTTAAATTGGGTTGCTTGGACTTGATTTATTAGGGTTGAGTGAATTTCTCTATTGAATGCGAAAACTTCTCATAACGGATTTCTCTTTGTTTGAATCTGGTTTCTGTAATTTAGGTTTCTAGAACTTTTACTTGAAACGATCGTTTTGTAATTGAAACGGGCAACTTGGGTTTTAGTGATGAGACAGTCAACTTGGCTTTAGGATAGCGTCTCACATATTAGACGACCAACTTGAAGTTGAGACGGTCGTCTCACACTTGAAATGTACAAAAATGCATTTTCTTGCTATTTTCCTTCTGTTTTCCAACGTTTCTTATCCAATTAGCTTCCTTTTGTACTTTTGCTTCCAAAAGTCGTATTTGATCAAATATCTGCAAAACAAATATAATTCACGCGTAATATCGTACAAAACAGATAAATTAACATGTTAAACAATAAAAAATAATATTAAATAATCGATATGAATTTGAGTTATCACCAACTTAGTTCCTTTGATAAGGAATTCTTGTTGAACTATTTTCTCTAACATCTCATTTGTTCGAGATACTTCTTTGGCATTATCCAAAGAGCCTTAATTGATAAGGAACTGCTTCGCAAGACCCAAAGAATCTCATGTTTTGGTAGAGATATTGTTCTAGTATCACCGAAGAACCTGTATAATGGACTACTTCGCTTGACATAGAAAATCTTATACCATTGTTCGAGATACTGCTCTAAGTATCCACAAAGAGCCTTTACTGTTAAGGTATTACTTTGCTGGGATTAGAGAATCTCATTTGTTCGAGATACTGCTTTGGTATTCTCTGAAGAGCCTTAATTGATAAGGTACTACTTCGCAAGACCCAAAGAATCTCATATTTTGGTAGAGATATTGTTCAATTATCACCAAAGAACCTTTATAAGGACTACTTTGCTTGACCTAGAAAATCTTATACCATTGTTCGAGATACTGCTCTAAGTATCCACAAATAGCCTTTATTGTTAAAGAAATGTTTTGTTGGGATTAGAGAATCTCATTTGTTCGAGATACTTCTTTGGTATTCTCCGAAGAACCTTACTTGATAAGGCATTGCTTCGCAAGACTCAAAGACTCTCATGTTTGGTAAAGATAATGTTCTAATATCACCAGAGAATTTTAAATGATAATGGTCTGCTTCGTATGATTTAGAAAATCGTATACCATTGTTCGAGATACTTTTCTAATTATCCACAAAAAGCCTTTATTGTTAAGGAAATACTTTGCTGAGATCAGAGAATCTCATTTGTTAGAGATACTGCTTTGGCATTCTCCTAAGAGCCTTAATTGATAAGGTATTGCTTCATAATACCCAAAGAATCTCATGTTTCGTTAAGATATTTTTCTAGTATCACCGAAGAACCTTTATAAGGGACTACTTCGCTTGATCTAGAAAGTCTTACACTTCGGTTGGAAATGTTGCTATAATACCCTTAGAGAATCTTAGAGGCGATTGAGGTATCGTTCCTATTGTTGGAATATCTTGATCAATAAGATATTGCTTCATTGGTGTAACACGGTGGGAGAACTGACTTTGTCGTTTTTTGTTTTTACAAAAACTATGTTGCGGATAGAAATAGTCGCCACCGACTTTTCTTTTATCCAAGTAGGACAGGTGGAAAAGAACAAGAAAGACATTGGTTTTAGATTTTGAGTTCGGGGGGTAGGTTATAAAAAGGGAAGATGTTAGCACCCTTTATATCCATGGTTATCCATGGGCTCTTAACTGCTTAGCTCACTTTACTTTTGTTTGAAAAATAGTGGTGGTATATTTAGAAAAAATGTCCACCTTTGTAATGATTCTCGTATGAATGTATACAAAGGGGTTTTCTTGGAAAGTTTTTGAAAATGTAAGGTGTAAAGAGTAATTTTTGCTTTTGAAATGGTGAGCAAGTAGTTAAGGGGCTTCCTACCTACTCAAGATCGTTCATGTTATTTTTCTTTCCTTAGGGATAGAACTGTCCTTACTATTAGTTAGTAAGTAGTCTTATCTTTGGATGTAAGGGACATGCGTAGGGTTATCATATGGTCATAGAAGGAAACCTTGTAAAGGTATCTTAGCAATTCGAAGGGACTATCATCATTTTCCGTAGGGTCATCGAGGGACGAGATCATTTATTCGTAGGCAACTCGAAGGGTCATCGAAGGACTATGATCTTTATATCGAAGGGACTTGATTATTTTTATTTAGGCAACTTTGCTAAGACACCTCTACGTTCGAGGGACTTGACCATTATTTTGTAAGGCAACAAAAGGGAATACCCTAGAGGTGCATGTGTGAAAAGTGTGTTGGATTCAATTATTTATCTTTAAGATTAGTGTGCTAAGTCCATTTTGATTTGCATACAGATATTTTCACACCTTATTATTAATAACCACACAATTTAATATTTGTAGAAATTAAAAGCGGAAATAGAAAACCCTAATCTATTACATCATGGGGAGGGTACATAATTTAAATCAGGGAGTGCGGAAAATTAAATATTACAAGACAACTAATAATCCTATACATTTGTTCTAATAAAAATAAATGACGAAAAATAAAATCGGGGCCGAAATAAGTATGAAGGAGGAAGAAATATTAGAGAATTCGATTGAAATCGGTTAATTGAGTTTTTATATAAACAAAAGTAAGGTTTATATGGTTTTTTGAATTTATAATCAAATATTGAATTAATTTTATGAAAAAATATTTTTTAAGCATTTTTTTATTAAAAGAAAAAAAAGTTATTAATTTTCTAATTTGTTATTGGTTAGAAAAAGATTAATGGTTAATTAGTTAATTAATTAATTAATTAAAATAAATATTAAAAAGAAAATAAATGAAAAAGAAAAAAGAGTTAGAAAAATAAGAAAATAAAGAAAAGAGCAAAAAAAATAGGGGGAGGGGGCGCTGGGTTTTGAACTCAGGCACGCATCTCCTTACCACTAGGTTGTGGTGTGCCTGCGTGTTAGTAAACAGAAACAAAGAATTATATAATAAAAATCAAGCAAAAACCAAGCCAGCCAATCACGCAACGCCATGCAGTCATCTTCTATCTTGGACTTTCATGTTATTAGCTACGATTTTGCTTCCATTTAGCTACGATTTTTTCGTAGCTAATTGACCTGAAATTTTAAAATCACAAAAACGCAAGTATTAATGAATAGAGACCATCCATTCTTACTAATTTGGACCCTAGGAATTCAATGGTGGTGTCCGTTTGGCCTGAAAGTGACTGTATAATGATTTTCGAAGAAGGGAAGCTTTATGCCCTAACAATGGCACTTCTTCATACTTGCATCAAAACCTGAAAACGATGGATCTAAATGATCCTAAACACCATGTGAAGAATAAATATGAACAAAAAATAAATATTATAGCATGTAATGAGAATTTCGACAAGAGTAAGAATGAGAAAAAGCAGCCATGTCTACAAAGCATTCATCATGTGTTTTCAACCTTCAAGGATGATGGAGATTTCCTCCCGGGACCTTCTTGAAGATGTTTGGACGTGGAGAAGTGAAGAAAACTTGCACCAAAGTTCTTTGGTGGTTTGCCTTAATTTACCTTGTTTTTTTGAAAATTTTATAGGGCTCTTTTTGTATGGATTTCTTCCTTCTGACTTATGGAGATGATAGTATTTATAGAGGAGGCAATTTTGATCAGAATTAGGGCTTGGGTGAAGAATATTTAATTTGATTTTCAATGGTAATTCCAATCTTTCTATTTTTGCATATTTGATCATGATACACTTCCCCATTGGTTTTGCATGAATTTTGGATCCATATAATGATAATAAACATCAAAATCTTATCCCAAAATAAACCATGGATCAAATATTTGATTTTTTAATATTTATTTTAATTAAAATTGAATTTAAATAAATTAAATCCAATAAAATAAAAAATAAACATAAAAAATCAAAATATATGATTTATGGGTTGTGGATTATCTCACGATTAAGTTTGGATTATAAAAATATGGGCCCATTTGGCAAAAACATAAGTTTTGGTCATTATTTTCCTTATACACCTCCTCAAATTTGCCCAACTTCAACAATGCATAACTCTCTAAATTTTTATCCCATGGATTAGACTTTTTAGAAATCTTAGAGTGTCCTTTAATTACTCCTTTTGGTCCCATGTCCATTTGATATTCCATGTTCAAGTTATGAGCTTTTAAAAAAGTTGATTTTTTGTTGACTTTTTAAAGGACCTGTAATGTCTTGGCTCATATCTCTCAAATGAAGCATTTCTAGCCTTGGCTTGTGAGACACAAAGTTGTAAGGGATTGAATTTCCTTTAAAATGAGACTTGGATGGGAAATTTATGATGAAGCATGTGAAAGTTATGGCTGGTCAAAGTACACTTGACTTTTCCCGTAAGAAACCCTAATTTAGCAACTTCTGATTTTTGTTGAATTTGAAGTTTCCTTGATGAATCATGATCAAACCTTGATCAAATAATGAATCTTACCTCATAATCTTTATGTTGACCGAAAATCTTGAAGTTTGATTGTATGTTGACCACAGTTGACGTTTTGACCAAGTTAATTGATTTTTGATTATCTGAGCATCTGACTGACCAAACTTGTAGGGAAAGTCTTGAAACTTGACATGAGGATCCTTTGAAGTATATGGGATATCATGAAGTCCACATGAGGCTTTATAAGTCCAATTTACCTTGGTAAACTCAAAACCCTATTTTAAGATCCATTGCTTAGGAGGATGCTTTGTCTGATGAAACCTTGAATCCCTTTGAGCAATTGAGAATCTTATGACTATAAGGAGACCTCTTGAGACATATTGTTTTGAAGATGTGAGGGCAAATTTTGGGGTACAACAACTACCCCTGTTCAATTTTCTGAAACCTGAGGAGTTAGATTGGCATGTACGCCATTCGTGACCTGAAGGTCACAAAGGATTGAACACTTAAAGCCCAAAAATTTGCACTCGCCGGTGCGCAGAGTAATATTGTCGGTTGATTGTATTACTTGAATGAGCTTAAAGATACCATTCAGAGTATTCAGAGATGGGCTTATAGATGCCATCCAAAGTGTCTGTTGATAGTAGTATCCGAATGTGTTTATGTTTGACTCTATCTGAATGTTGTTCCTGAACTAAGTATCGGAACTAAATCTTTGTCTTGATCATCTCTGAATTGTCTCTGGAGAATAACCTAAACTAATTATCAGAACTAGATCTTCGTATTGATCGTCTCTGAATTGTCTCGGGAGAATATCCTGAACTAAGTATCACAACTAGATCTTTGTTTCGATCGTCTCTGAACTGTCTCTGGAAAAATATCTTGAACTAAGTATCAAAACTAGATCTTCATTTCGATCGTCTCTGAATTGTCTCTAGGAGTCAACAATGTTTATCTGACCGTGAACTATCTTGAAAAGGAAAAGTTAGTTTTATGCGAAGTCATTTGATGCATGAAATGCATGGCATGACATGACATTCTTAATGTAAATGATAATTTCATATGCGTTATGGATGTGTATGCCATGATATGTTGTAAATGATGTATGGATGAATTATGTAGCTGAAGCACATTAGTAGCTTCATGTAACACAATGCTAGTTGGGGAAAATAAATCCCGACTCTTTGTTGAGGAATACGAAGACATCGTTCATGTCTCGTTTCAGAATATTGTACTTAGGATCTTTCGATTTCCGTTCGTCGTACTTTTTATTGAAATATTAAATTCCTAAATACCCTGACTAGGGATAAAAGAGACGGACATTCCCCTGAGAGACTTATCCGACCAAGTGTCAATTCTTTTGGGGATATCAGGCTTAGGGATAAATCTGTATGGGACTATGTAGAGCTGGAAGTACAAGAGGCTACTTGGAATACTTCGCTGAAATAAATCCATAAAGATTACTCTATGGGGATGAGCCTACGAAGATCTGTTGGATATGAACTTTGCTGGGGATTCCTACCTCCAAGAGTCCTTAGTAAATGTTATTATTGTAATTTTATATTATTTTATATATTTTTTTTGGTAAAAATCAATCATATTCAAAAACATACATTCATTCAAAATAATCAATGAACGTCTACGCTTAAGTAAAAACGAGAAAAATAAAGCTGAGTTTGAAATAGAATTGTATTGATTTTGAAAGTGACCTATAAACAGGAAAGTTTGAACAAAGAGACAAAAATCCTAGTAAGAGGAATTTGTCGTATAAAATTTAAAAGAGTACAGAAAACAAGGAAAAACAACTATGTGTAAATGATCCCATCAAGTTTCAACTCTACTATTGCCATTATCTTCAAGTATCTCATCTTTTGTTGTCGGAAGAGAAATGACTGGACTGATCTGCACCATCCGAAATTGATATTGGTAGCACAACTAGTTGAGGCTACACGGGTGATCAATGAGACATAGCCGTACGCTTTAATCCCTAACTTTTTCCTGGACCGCCTTTTTCAGGTTTTCAGTCTACCAGGATACCATTTTTTGCCCAAGTCGCCTTTTCAGGTTTTCGACTTGCCGGGTGTATAATTTGTTATATATATATATATATATATATATATATATATCCCTAATTTTAGCCTAAACCCCTTTGGTTCACCGGGATGCCCTTATTTTTGCCTAGGCCAGTCAACCTAGCAGGTCTCTTTTATACATAGTATTTTTTGACTATGTCTGCATTCACGGGTTGTGGGAAGTCTTCACCATCCATGGTGGTAAGTATCACAGCGCCTCCAGAAAATACCCTTTTGACTACAAATGGCCCTTCATATGTGGGAGTCCATTTTCCCCTGGGATCACCCTGCGGTAATATGATACACTTGATTACTAAATCGCCAACCTGGTATACTTGGTGTTTGAATTTCTTATTAAAGGCTTTGATCACACACTTTTGATACATCTGGCCATGACAGACGGCCGCAAGCCTCTTTTCATCAATCAAGTTTATCTGGTCAAGTCGAGTTTGAACCCATTCGTCTTCATCTAAGTCTGCATCTTTCATAATTCTTAAGGAAGGAATCTGAACTTCAACGGGTAATACTGCTTCCATACCATAGACAAAGGAGAATAGGGTTGCCCCGGTTGAGGTATGTACTGTGTTACGATAACCATGAAGAGAAAATGGTATCATCTCGTGCCAATATTTGTATGCCACTATCATCTTTTGCAAGATCTTCTTGATATTATTGTTGGCGGCTTCCACTATGCGATTTATCTTTAGTCAATATGGAGAAGAATTGTGATGCTTAATCTTGAACTGCGTACAGAGTTCAGTAATCATAGTATTTTTCAGATTAGTACAATTGTCTGTGATAATCCTTTCAGGGATTCAATATCGACATATAAGATTATGCTTGATGAACCGAGCCATAACATTTTTGGTAATAGAAGCAAACGAGGCTGCCTCCACCCACGTCGTAAAGTAATCAATAGCAACAAGAATGAAACGATGTCCATTAGAAATAATAAGCTTGATTTCACCAATCATATCAATGCCCCACAACGCAAAAGGCCAAGGAGCAGTTAGAACATTCAACGCAACTGGAGGCACATGTACTTTATCAGCATAGATCTGGAACTTATGACAAGTCTTTGAGTGCAGATGACAATCAACTTCTATGACAGACCAGTAGTAACCTGCTCTCAAAATTTTCTTTGCCATCGTATGCCACTTATAGTGAGTACCAAAGATCCCATCATGCATGTCTTCCATAATCTCTCTTGCTTCCTTCTTGTCCACACAGCGAAGCAAAGTCGAATCGTGATTGCACTCATTACTCAGGAAAAACTTAGCAGAAAATCTCCTTAGAAACTTCTTGTCATTGATAGATAGCCCTTCAGGATACTCCTGAGCTTCGAGATATCTTTTTACTTCGTGGAACCAAGGTTTTTCTCCCCCTCCCTCAGTATCAACCTCATAACAGTATGCCGACTCATCTAATCTATCAATAGTAATTCTAGGAGATTCATGGTCCAAACTGATTTTGAACATAAATGACATGGTAGATAATGCATCTACCAACTGATTCTCTTCTCATGGAATATGTTCAAAAGGGATCTCTTCAAAGTATGGAATCAAATTCAACACATGTTCTCGATAAGGAATGAGATTTGGATGCTTTGTATCCCATTCTCTTTTAATCTGGCTAACTACTAGGGCTGAGTCCCCATATATATTAAAAATTGGATATTCATCTCAGTGGAAGCTTTGATACCCATGATACATGCTTCATATTCAGCCATATTGTTGGTACAATCAAAGAAAAGTCTAGATGTAAATAGCATATAACAACCTTCAGGAGAGATAATCACAACACCAATACCATTGCCAAGTGCATTAGAAGCTCCATCAAAAACCATAGTCCATCGAGATCCCTGTTCAGGTCCTTTATATGGTCTAGGTTATTTATGATCAGTAACAAGCATAATATCTTCATCTGGAAATTCAAAATTCATAGACTAATAGTCATCCACCGCTTGATGAGCCAAATGATCAGCTATTACACTTCCCTTAATTTCTTTCTGAGTAGTGTACTGAATGTTATATTCTGTCAAGATCATTTTCCATCTTGCTATTCATCCGGAGAGAACAGGTTTCTCAAATATGTATTTGATAGGACCCATCTTCGAAATCAATAAAGTGGTATGAGTCAACATATACTATCTTATTCGGTGAGTAGCCCATGCCAAAGCGCAACAAGTTTTCTCGAGCAGTGAGTATCTTGTCTCACAGTTGGTAAACGTTTTGGTAAGGTAGTATATCACTTTCTCTTTTCGAACAGACTCGTCATGTTGCCCCAACACACCCCATTGAATTTTCAAGAACTGTTAAGTACATAATCAAGGGTCTTCCTGCAACTGGGGGCATCAGTATCAGAGGTTCTTGGAGATATTTCTTGATCTCATCAAAAGCTATATGGCATTTGTCGTTCCATTCCATTACTTGATCTTTCTTCAACAATTTAAAGATTGGCTCACAAGTAGCGGTTAATTGGAAAATAAATCTTGCAATGTAATTCAGGAATCACAAGAATCCTTTGACTTCCTTCTCAGTATGGGGAGTGGACATATCTTGTATAGCTTTTACCTTTACCACTGACAATGAAACCCAAAAGTTTACCAGATCTAACTCCAAAGGTACATTTGTTTGGATTCAATCTCAGCTTGTATTTCTTCAACCTCTCAAACAGCTTGTGCAAATGGTTAAGATGTTCTTCTTCAGTCTGGGATCTGGATATCATATCATAAACATATACCTCTATCTCATGATGAATCATATCATGGACACAAAGCTACCATTGTACGTTGGTATGTTGCCCCAGCGTTCTTTAGACCAAACGACATTACTTTGTAACAAAAGGTTCCCCACTGTGTGACAAACGTAGTCTTCTTCATGTCTTCGGGTGCCATCATAATCTGATTATAACCAGAGAAACCATCCATGAAAGAGAACAACAATATGTTGAATCGGAAAATCATCTTTGGGGCTGACCTTGTTCAAATCCCTGTAATCCACGCACATGCTTACTTTTCCGTCCTTCTTAGGCGCTGGTACCACATTTGCAACCCATTGAGGATAAGAAGTGACAACTAGGAACTATACCTCAAATTGTTTCATCACTTCAGCTTTGATCTTTTGTGACATTTCAGGACGCATACGACGAACTTTCTTCTTAATCAGGCGACAACCTTCCTTCATCAGTAGACGGTGAACCACAATATCAGTATCAAGCCCTGGCATATCTGGTAGTCATGTAAAATTGTCTTCTAATTCAGCTCCTATCTTGATCTCTTTCTTATCCTTCTCAGTACCCAGATTCACAACTTCGATCGATTCTTCATGCGACTTCGATCTAAAGATTCACAACTTCGATCGATTCTTCTTGCTATAGCAACCTAGAAAGTTCTATAGGCATTTCACAATCTTCCTCATTTCCGTCCTCAGCTTGGTAGATTGGACTTTCAAAGTCATAATTGGCAATAGCATAACTGTTATCAATGGGATCCAGAGTGGATGAGGATCTGCATTTTATTGATGTGGGTGTGTGTAAGAACATATAGCTTTTTGGATAAAGAAAGAAAAATAAAAGAAAGATAAAGAGTGCAATATTTATGAAAGCAAAAACGTCCATTGATTTTATTGAATAAAAATATGCAAATGAAATGACACCCCTAACAAGCATACCATTGTGCCCCGGGCAAGACAAAAGGCTCAAAACTTTTAATTGTTCAAATTACAAAACTAAAATAAGAAAAACAAAAAATAGAATTTTCTCCTGACTAAAGGAGATATAAATAATGTTTTCAGCTTTCCAATTGTTGAGCCCACTGCCAATGATAGGAAAGATCCAATTGTCTATGTTGTAGTCTTCATCAGAGTCTTCCACGATATTGACTTGATCTTTCTGAACTCGTTTGTTGGTGATACGAATAGCACGAGCACGACAAACAACCTTTTGAGCCTCTACAGTGAAACCCAAACAAAATTTGTCAGACTTGTAAGGAATATTAGGAAGCTGACCCCATATACTATAACCACCTTTTTCAACCACAACTTTAGCATCTTTCAGAGAGGCCATTGCAGGAGAAGCTTTAGAAATAATAGGAACCGACTTAGCAGCAGGAACAGTCTGAGGAACCACTTCAACTGTCTGACAGGGAGTCTCAAAAAATTCGCCATCCATCTCAACGTACTTAAAAGTACTCACATGACTGACCATGTACTCTTCTTCACCATAGACAGTGACAATCTTGCTCTTCACTAGATATTTCAGCTTCTGGTGTAAGGTAGAGGTTACATCACCTGCCCCATGTATCCAAGGGCATCCAAGCAAGCAGGAATATGCAAGACGGATATCTATCACATAGAAAGTAGAGTCAAGGACTTGGGAACCTACTTTGATTGGAAGATCAATTTCTTCATACACCATTCTTTTTTAAATATCAAAAGCTCTCACCACCACGTTACTAGGTCTTGGCACACATCTTCATAGTTGAGTTTGTCAATAATGGCCTTCGGTAACACATTTAATGAGGAACCATTATCCACCAACACATGAGATAGAGTAATGCCCATACACTCAATAGAGACGTGCAAAGCTTTGTTGTGGTTTCTTCCAGCGAGAGTTAAATCAACATCAGAAAAGCCTAAACCATTATCAGCCGTCAAATTAGCAACAAAATTTTTAAATTAATCCACAGAGATTTCATGTGGTACATGCGCATATTTCAGGAATTTCACCAAATCCTTAGCATGAGACTTAGAGCATAACAACAGAGATAACATAGAGATATTGGAGGGAGTGTGTCCCAATTGTTCAACAATATTGTAATCACTCTTTGTTGAAAATTCCCACTTGCAGCAGAAATGGCATTTGTTTCACCCTTTTTGTGCCCATTGAAAGGTTTCTTGGCATTGTTTTGGCTGCTAGAACCTCCTTGGATCTTTCCGCTTTTCAGACCCTCTTCGATTCTTTCTCCGACCATTACCATGTCTGAGAATCCAGAAGATATGTTGCTGATCAGCTTCTCGTAGTATTGCCCCTGTAGGGTACCCATAAAGATATCGATCAATTCACGGTCAACCAATGGCGGATGAACTCTGGCGGCTAGCTCTCTCCAGCGTTGGGCGTACTCTTTGAAGGATTCGCTCTCCTTTTGAGACATACTCTGAAGTTGAGTACGGTTAGGAGCAAGGTCAGTGTTGTACTTGTACTGCTTTTTGAATGCATCAGATAGATCGAGCCAAGTACGAACATTGTTGCGTTCGAGCTGCATGTACCATTCTAGAGATGCTCCAGACAGGCTGTCTTGGAAGCAATGGATCATAAGCTTATCATCTTTGGCATGAGCGGCCATCTTTCTGCAGTACATCCTCAAATGAAGCTCAGGACAGCTGAGGCCTTTGTATTTCTCGAATTCTGGCAGTTTGAACTTAGCAGGGATCACAACGTCCGGAACTAAGCACATGTCCGAGGCACTCAGAGAAGTTGAGTTGTGTCCTTCCATAATTCGGAGTTTTTCAGCTAACTCGCGACACATCTTCATAGCTTCAGACTCTTGACCAGCCTGAGGGTTGGTAATTGGAACAGCAGTATGCATCTCATACTCAACTTGATGGTTTTCTTCAGTTTGAGGAAACTGGATTTGAGTTGGAATAGGTTGAGCTTGAGGAATTGCACCAACAGTGACACCAGAAGCAGGTATTGGTTGGGAAGTGACCTCTTCAACAGCAGGAGTGAAGCCTGGAGGCAAACCGTAGACCAGAGGATTTGGAACGGGAACCGAAGGCATTGCTCGCGAGGTAGATCCTTGCACTTGAGCATTGTTCATTGCGGTAGCAGCTTCGCGACGTTCTTCCATCCTTGCCAAAGATTGCAAAGTCTCATAAATCTGGTCAATCTTGCTCTTGACCGAGTCGATCTCTTCCCTCATGGCAGCTTGTTCTTCCTGAATCACGTCCATCAGTCTTCTAGTGTTTGCTTGAGTTAAATACGGTCGTCTAGCTCGATACGGGCGTCGGGAAACCAGCTTGATTTACTGAAGATGGAGGAGCATGAAAATAAGTTTTATGGATTTGGAATGAAATGCTATATGAATAATTAATGCAAATGAGGTGATATGCAATGTCAGAATCCAGGATCGCAAGATCAAGGTCTCACGAGTCCAAGGTACAGATGGAGGATACTCGGATCAAGAACTCACTGGGTAGACTCTAAAGTTTAGGGATCCCAAAGTTATCAATTCATATGGCTGTTCATCACACGCGCCATAAGCATGACGGTTGATTGACTCCGCCATATGAATCTATTTTGGGTGAGATCTTCGTATCGACAACCCACGAGAGCAGATTTTCTCGGGAGTCCATACTACGTGATCATCGACACAAGGTTTAAAACAAAGTCCTGGAGTTATGGAACTTTCTCAACTGTTTGATGCACGTGTCAATTTCATACATTCTTGACAGTCAATCAACTCCATTGAGTAAGTCTATTCCAAGTGAGGTTTTCGTATCGAGCCACGCGAGGGCGAACCCTGGTGCCCAATACTACGCAACCATCAACCGATGTTTTAACCAAAAGGTTCTAAAGGTCCTCAGAGTCGACAACTTTAATGAAAACAACTGAGCACACACGCCAAGAGCTTGACGGTTGTCAGTATTTCCATTAAAATCTACTCCGAGTGAGGTTTTCGTATCGACAACCCACGAGAGAGGTTCTCTCGGGAGCCCATACTACACAACCTCGCTAACTTATATTTGTACTCGAAAGCCCGGGCATAGAGCTTTTCCCTCAAGTTTCTTTTGCAAAGTATCGATCCAAATTATAGTACCAAGGAGCCACAAGATATATAAGATGGAATGCGATAAAGAAAGCGATAAAAATAAACAAGCAAGGCATAAAAGCAAACATCCAAACAAGCACAGGAACCTAGACTAGGCTTGACTCGCATAGGGGTGAACCAATCCCCAGCAGAGTCGCCAGCTGTCGTACCCCGAAAAATACGACCTTACGCGATCCGAAATGGACGGAGCCGCGCGCCGGACGGACTGAAGAGTCGCCACCTGATTCTATTTATTCCCGAAGAGGGAAAGGGAAGATATAGATACAACCCGGGAAGAGAAGGATGAGGACAAAGGTCAACAGAACCATTGCCTGGGTTCGGGAGTCGGTTATGCAGGGGGAAGGTATTAGCACCCCCTACATCCATCGTACTCGATGGGAACCATCTAAGTTAACGCGCGCGAAAGGATGTCTATGCTTAAACGAATTGCTTGCTAGAGGGAAATGAGTTGAATTATAAGTTAGATTGAACCTAGGTGCTCGGCAAGGATTGAGATCCTCGTGCCTACGTACTCCCGTGTGCAATGGGAAAGTCAGAGCCTCGTAGTTCGGCCTACTAAGGATAATGGTTGTTGATTTTATTATCTTTCGTCGATGAAAGGGTTTAGGAGTTGAAATGCACTAAAGACTATGGATAGTTTATCTCGCCCAACAAGACGAGTGTCCTGCGTCGAAATAATCGGAGCGAGTAACGAAAGCTCGTTATCCCCCTTTCTACCGCTTAAGGCTCGTGGCGTACAGATCTTCTCGTATTTATTAAAGTGTTTTATTTCCTAAAGCCGCTTGACGTTGGATCAAGGGTTTGGATCTAATCGGAACATTTTGGTTTTTTGAGGTTATAGGGTAAATGCAAATGGAGTTTTATTTTCTAGTTTGTTTAGCGAGGCACGAATCGCTCGGCTCGCAAGGATATGAGGATCCTAATAACGAAATAATAACTGGAAAATAAAGTGCAAGTGTGCAAGTGAGATCGCTTGGCGTTGGACCAAGGATTTGAGATTAAATAAAATACAGAAAATAAAGTACATACAAAGTAATGGGAGAGGGATACAAAATAAATACAGGGGATTGCGAGAAATAAAGGGGTCTCGTTGTAATTAGCCCAAGAGAAAGCGTGTGTGCAGTGTGTTTGAACTATTCGAAGGCGTTCAACCTGTTTATTCGGGACGCAACTATTTGAAGGCGTTGGACCTTTTTCGAGCGCAACTATTCGAAGGCGTTGGACCTTTTTTGGGACGCGACAAAATTTTGTTCGTTTACTGCCTTAGAATCGGTTCAAAATGGGAACCATTCTATAAGGAGTCGAATCGTAATTTTTTAAATGCGAAAATAAATGAATAAATAAATTGAATTGGCTTGAATTAAAAATAAAATAATGAATAAAATAAATAATGAATAAATTATATTACAATTTTTTGTTCAAAATAAAAATAATAGAATAAAATAAAGGAGGGCCTCATATTGACCGCTCATCACCGATTAAATGTAATCGGGCGAAAACGGCCTTTTATAATATCATCGGCCCCTTAAAAATTAACACATATATTTTTTAAACATTTTCCTAAACAAATAGAGAAATAAAAGTTATCAAGATTACAACAGTTAAAATAAAATAAATACACATAAAATAATTACTTACTTTATGAGAAAAAAAAGATAATAAGAGTGAAAAACAATAGAGAGGGGGTTAGGTACTAATTAAGGTACGTGAATAGTAAACAGATTAGGCTATTAAACAAAACAGAAAAGAAAATATGAGAAATAAAGGGTTTTTGCGCAGGTCAGGAGGTGTAGAGAGTGAAACCACTGGGCTAAGAAACAAACCCAACATAAAAATGAGATTAGGGTTATCTTTTCTTAAAAATAAAGTAAATAAATAAAAAAAAATCATGAAATACTTAGATCATATCCCCCTTTTTAAAAAAACACGATTCACACAGAAAGAAAGAAGGAGAAGTACGAAGAACAACCCACCCTCAATTGCTTTGATTCTGAATCTTTCTTCCCCGGCTTGGATCGGCTTTCACTCTCGGCAGCTTTCTGAGGTTTCGAACTGTCTCTCTCGTCTCTCCGTCTCAACTTCGGGTCTCTCGGCGGCGGCGGATCTGTCTCTCTCCCAGTCACGACGGCAGTCCTCACGGTTGCAGAAGCTTTCGGTTTGCGGTTGCGGGTTGAGAGTTGGCCGGATGGTCCGCGCGGGTGGCTGTTGGGTTGGATGTTCGCGGCGGTTCCGGTGATTCGACTTCAGATCGATGGCGGTAGTTCGTTGGTTTCGAAAAGGATGAAAGGGTTTACTCGCGGTTGTTTGATGGTTTTGCTGGAGCGGTAAGAGGTTTGTGATGTAGTGGTGGCTTGTTTCTTGATGTGTTCACGGTTTTAGGTTCGTCTCGGTTTCACTTTTCTGGTTTGTGGGTAAACTCGGGTTTGGGGGTTTTGGTTGGTGATGGATTTCGAGAGTGAAGGAGAAAGAATGGTGAGTTATTGGCAGTGATGAGTTTCGGTGGTGTTCTGTTTTGATGAGGTTTGTGTAGCGGGATATGGCGAAAACAGATTTGAATTTGGTTTTTTTTTTGTGTTTATTGTTTTGTATGTTTAAGAAAAAAAGTTGCAGGTTTTTTTTTAAAAGAAGTTTGCGTGTTGTTGATAATTTGGAGATGAAAATGGTTTCGGTTGATTGAAGGAAGAAAGGCTTGTTGTGGCTGTATAGTGGCTGGTTTTAGCTCAGTGATGAAGCTTCGAAATCGGTTTATGCTTGGCTATGGTGGTAGTGATTTGGTTTCGTTTTACTGTGCTGTTTTTGTGCGATTCTGGGTTTGAGAAAAAACGGTAGTGATGGAGCTCATCAAAGATATTTGGTTTATGCAGATGAAAAGGTATTGGGAGTTTTTTCGTTTTTTGTGAAACTTGATTTGGTTTTCTAAGCTATCACCCCCTGTGTGAATGAGGAGATTATTCTATATAAAGTAAAATGGGAGGATTATTTGTGAGCTGTCAATTTAGAGTTGCTGTGTTGATGAAAAGTTTGTTATTGTTGTGGTGCGGTACGGGAAAAGAATGTGGAAAAGTTGTTGCTGAGTGGAAACATTGTTGTGATTACAGGCTGTTACCAAATATGCCTTAATGCTGAGAACTTTGTGTAGAATAAATGTGAAGAAAATAGTTTGCTAATCTAACAATCCTAATTGTAATCCTAATAATAACAATAATAAAAATAAAAGAAAGATGATAATAATAAAATAAAATAAAAATATGTAATAACAATAATGATAATAGAAGTAACCAAAATGAAAATAATAATAATAATAGTAATAATAAGAATAATAATATGGAATTTGGATAATGATAATAGGAAAAAGAAATATCAAAAATTATAATAATAATAATAATAATAATAATAATAATAATAATAATAATAATAATGATGATAATACCATAAAAAGGAGAAATAATAAGATTAAATGAAATGATGATTTTTTTTTAAAAAAAATTTGTAAGCTTTTGTATAATGGACTTAGAACAAGTGGTAAAAAAAAAAAAGTAAATATGTGACAAATTGTTTCTTTCAAAAAATTTGAAATAAAAATGGATAATGAAACTTGCTTTTTTTTGTGTGTAGAAAAATAATAAATAAACTAATAACAAAATATTGGACTTTAAAAAAAAATAGTTTTTTTTTTAAATAAAAAGATAAAAGAAAATGGGATGGGTAAAAATTGATATTAAGTATTTAAAATAGTGAATAAAAGGGACTAGAACTTTTTAGTTTAAAAAGAAATAAATGTATTGTTTTTTTCGAATATCAGACAGAAAAGTAGAATGGTGCATATTTTTGGATTTTTGAAATATTGGTTAGACAGAAAATAAAATAGTGCGGGTAGGACAAATTTGGGGTATGACACTCTTGTGGATGATCTTTAGTACTTCTTCCATCTACTTAGAAAGATCTTCAGTAGTTGGTGTCTCAACCTGAACAGGCTCAATCACTGGTCCTTTTCCTCGAGCCTCAGTACTTGGCTCAGAGTTAGAAATACGAACTGGAGCAACAACAGTCTTTGAAGTGTCTTCTAAAGAGAAAATTCTTCCACTTCGAGTAACTTTACTAGTCCCAACGATATTGTCGACATCAAGATTAGTATCTTCAACAGATCTATCAGTTAAAGGCTCTTGTTTGACACCATGGACATAAACATCATCGCCATAATTCCAAGGGATGGCCTTTTCAGAAGAATATGGGATTGGACCGAGAGTAGTAATAATCAGAGGAGCCACTTTTGGCTCAACAGTAATCTTTATAGGACCCTTAGAGGTGATCCTTACGGGAGTTTTAGTAACCATAGACACGTCCTCAAGCTTCAAACCTTGGGACAAACTTTCACATAAGCCTTCCATTGAAGGACTCTTCTCAAATAGTATAGTATGATCCTCTATCAAATGCTGAATACCATCTTTCAGCTTCCAACAACCATTGGATTGAGAGACACAATAATAAAAGCCTTCATTGCATCCCAGAAATAAATCGGCTTGCAAGAGCTTCTTCTTAACAATTTCCAGAGGAGTAGACAAATCAACCACATTAGAAACATAAGAACCATCATCAACAACCTTAACAATTTTTTCATGTTTGGGCATAGGAGAGGTAATCACATTAGGAGTCTTAGGAGGATCAAACTCAATTTCTCCAGCATCAATCATATCCTGAATTTTATTCTTCAATGCCCAACAATTATTAGTATCATGTCCGGGGCAGTTGGAGTGGTATGCACACCTTGCATTGGGATTATAGCGAGGAGAGGAAGTATTGAGATTCCGAGGAGGGTCCCTCAAGGTAAGCAGTTCTCCTTTAAACATGTGTTGCAGTGCCTGAGCCAACGACATATTGATCTTTGTAAATTGTATCTTTGGTGCACCTTGCTTAGGCTGATTATTCTGTTGTTGATTTTGTGGCGCAGGTGAAGGATTAGAGATCAGAACTCCTCCCACATATTGGTTACGGTTGTTCTTTTTACGACCCTGTTGGCCGTACACATCATTGGATTCTTTCTTCCTATTAAAGGGCTTCTTTGTGGTACTTGAAGAGGCAGCCATTTGTATTTTACCAATTCGTATTCCACTTTCAACACGTTCTCAAGTCATTATCAGCTCAGTGAAACCAAATGACGAACTTCCAATTAGATGACTGTAGAAAGGGCCAGTCAGCGCACTCATGAACATGTCAACCAGCTCTCTGTCATTCAAAGGAGGTTGAACCCTGCTTGCAAGATCTCTCCCTTTCTGAGCGTACTCTTTGAAACTTTCTTTAGAACCCATGGACATGCTTTGGAGTTGCATACGAGTCGGTGCTAAATCAGAGTTTTATTGATATTTCTTGTATAAAGCCTCAGCAAGATCATTCCAAGCACGAATGTTGGTACTCTCAAGTTGGTAGTACCATTCTAATTGAGCTCCAGATAAACTTTCTTAGAATAAATGAATCCACAACTTTTTATCAGCAATATGTGGCTGGATCCTTCGGACATAAGACCTCAAATGTAGCTTCGGACACGAGACACCATCATATACCACAAATGTAGGAACTTTGAATCCAAGAGGGATGACAACTCTAGAAATCAGACTCAAATCTTCAAAATCTAAACCAGAAGTATTATGCAATTCCATGGCATTCACACGGTCTTCCAGTAACCTGTATTTCTCATCACCAGTCGAATCATAGTAATAATTCTCCTCTTGATCAGAATTCCCAGTAGTACCATGTTGACTGCCTTCTTCTTTCACAGAATCTCCGTCTTCATGATTTTCGACCTCATCGTCTGTCTTTATTTGACCTCTGAATTTCCTACCCATGTTAATGAAGCCAATTGGTTTTCTTGTTTTCTTCTTCTTCTTGGTCAGTAGTGCCTTCAGCTCATCTTGTCGCTTGGACAAGTTCAGGATCATTTCTTGAAATTGGGCATTTTGGGTTTGGAGATCTTTGACAGTATGTTCGAGAGCCATTTCCATTGAAATAAACAGCGAGAAGATAAGAAAACTGTCACGGAAACCTGTTATGCAATGGTATGGTATGTAAATGCATATGCAATATTTTTAAGGACCTCGTAGGATTTAAATTTGTTAAAGAAAAACAAAAATAAAACTTTTATCAATAGGTTCAAGATATAATTTCCCCTTGGGCTTACAATGAAGGAAAAACAAGAAAGTTACAAAGAAAATAAGAACATTTGAGACTCAAGTCTCCCATGGACGCTTTCTCTTTGTGTTGAGATATGTATTGAGGTTCCTCTCTTCATGAAGTTGCTTTGTTAGCTCCAACACTTTCTCTTTTCTAGCATAGAACTGAGCCTCAAAGGTATCCCTTTCTTCCTTCAGTTGGATCCAAGATTTCTGTAGCTCTTCCAGATCAGTAGGCATGTCAAAATGAAAAATGGTGTAAGGAACATCTCCTTTAACAATAGGCTCAACGATCACTGGTAGAACAACAGGATATGGCATCATAAGAGTTTGAGCATGAGACCGCAACCATCTGAGGTAAGGCTCCAAATGGATGGGGTATTTTGGTTCTAGAGTATTACTATTAATCTTATTCACCATGCCCCAAGCATGTATAAACCTTCAACGGTAACCTTGAGGATCATTATCATAATCGAACACAATACCTTGAATAATCATATCATGAGGACTATCACTCCAAGCATAACCAAACTGACGTAGTGCTAAAGAAGGATTATAAGTAATGCCCCCTTATGCCAAGGAGTGGCACATTAGGTAACTAGCCACAATGGTCAATGATAGTGATGTTTTCCATAGATCGGGAACACTAATGAATATCTGAATGAGAGAGTGACATTATCCTTTTTGACCACCTTAAACCTTGTTCATTCTTCATCACAGATCGAGGAAGGTGTAAAATAAACCACCTTGATAGTAGAGTATGCAACACATCAGAGTTCCTCGCGCCTTCGTAGTATGAGTGTTAAGAGAGTGCAAAATATCTCCAAGCAAGGTAGGAACAAGATCATGAGTCAGAAATATGTTAATGGCGTGCACATCTATGAATTGGTCCGGATTAGGGAACAACACCAAACCATAAATCAACAAGGCCAAGATCTCCTCAAAAGCATTATAACTCATAGCATCCAAGAATACCTGAGCTTTATCTATCAATACTTTAGAAAGAATACCCTTAACTCCACTTCTTGTTTCCAGTACAATGTCTGACTTCTTCAGATGTAAAGCTGCTGCAATAATTTCAGGTGTAGGCTCCTTCTCTAAGCCTGTGAAAGGTTTTTGATCAAGAATAGGCACACCAAGTAGTTTGGAGAATTCTTCCATTGTGGGCACCAACTGATAATCGGGAAATGTGAAACAGTGATGTTTAGGGTCAAAGAACTGGAACAAATCACTCATCATGTCTTCATTAAACCCTAAAGTAACTAAATTAAGTAGATAACCATGCTTTTTGATGAATTGAGAGTTCTCAGGAACTTTTGAGACTAATTCCTTAAGCTTGTAAGGTATCCTTTCAAAGTTGATTCAGATAGTGTTTCTACGAGCAGAAGCCATAATCTACAACAAAGAACAAAGATAAATACTTTGGTCCTTGAAATGGTTAGTGAAAATGCTATGTTATGATGTCATGATGTTATGATGTTATGTTTAAAACAAGCAAATGGAAAACACAAACAAGTCACACAAGGGCCTTAGGTTTAAAGGCTTGCATGAAGTTCATAGGTAAGTACCCTCCCTACTGAAGTTAGTTGGTTCAACGTGTCCTAGTAATAGTAACCGGGTTCTAAGGAATCTCAATATCATTGATTCTTGTCAAAGGCTGTAGATCAGTATGGCAACTGTCTCGCCAACCAAAACATCCCAAGATTAGAATCTCAATGAGTGTATCATCGACTATCAACCAACTTTAGACTTCACCAAAGCCAGCTATCTCACTACTTTCTACTTGCCAAGATGGGTCAATTAGGGTTCTAAAGGGAAGTTAGTATAAATGACACCATATGACAGCCTGATATTATCCTCAACTGACTTGAAGAATATCAGTACCAACCAAGATGTCACACTAACTATAGCCACCAAATCAACCATAACGGTATACGCCATACAATTTCCTTGGTCTATTGCCACTTACATAAGTTACACAAATACCCTTAAAATAAAGCATATAATTCAAACAAGTAAGGTGATCTAACTCTAAGGTAACCCCTCTTTTAAATAGTTTTCCCCAGCAGAGTCACTAGTTCTGTAACACAGTGGGAGAACTGAATTTGTCATTTTTGCTTTTACAAAAACTATGTTGCGGATAGCAAGAGTCGCCACCAACTTTTATTTTATCCAAGTAGGAAAGGTGGAAAAGAACATGAAAGACCTTGGTTTTAGATTTTGAGTTTGGGGAGTAGGTTATACAAAGGGAAGGTGTTAGCACCCTTAATATCCATGGTTATCCATGGGCTCGTAACTGCTTAGCTCATTTTACTTTTGTTTGAAAAATAGTGGTGGTGTATTTAGAAACAAATTCCACTTTTGTAATGATTCTCGTATGAATGTATACAAAGGGGTTTTCTTGGAAAGTTTTTGAAAATGTGAGGTGTAAAGAGTAATTTTTGCTTTTGAAATGGTGAGCAAGCAGTTAAGGGGCTTCCTACCTACTCAAGGTCGTTCATGTTATTTTTCTTTCCTTAGGGATAGAAATGTCCTTACAATTAGTTAGTAAGTAGTCTTATCCGTGGATGTAAGGGACAAGCGTACGATCATCGCATGGTCATAGAAGGCAACCTTGTAAAGGTATCTTAGCAATTCGAAGGGACTATCATCATTTTCTGTAGGGTCATCGAGGGACGAGATCATTTATTCGTAGGCAACTCGAAGAGTCGTCAAAGCACTGTGATCTTTATATCGAAGGGACTTGATGATTTTTATTTAGGCAACTTTTCTAAGAAACCTCTATGTTCGAGGGACTTGACCATTATTTCGTAAGGCTACAAAAGGGAATACCCTAGAGGTGCATGTGTGAAAACTGTGTTGGATTCAGTAATTTATCTTTTGGATTAGTGGGCTAAGTCCGATTTTATTTGCATACAGATCTTTTCACACACTATTATTACTAACCACATAATTTAATATTTGCAGAAATTAAAAGCGGAAATAGAAAACCCTAAGCTATTACATCATGGGGAGGGCAGTACATAGTTTAAATCGAGGAGTGCAGAAAGTTAAATATTACAAGACAATTAATAATCCTATACACTTGTTCTAATAAAAATAAATGACGAAAAAATAAAATCGGGGCCGAAATAAGAATGAAGGAGGAAGAAATATTGGAGAATTCGGTTGAAATCGGTTAATTGAGTTTTTATAAAAAAAAGTAAGGTTTATATGGTTTTTTGAATTTATAATAAAATATTGAATTAATTTTATGAAAAAATATTTTTTTATGCATTTTTTTATTAAAAGAAAAAAAAAGTTATTAATTTTCTTATTTGTTATTGGTTAGAAAAAGATTAATGGTTAATTAGTTTATTAATTAATTAATTAAAATAAAATTAAAAAGAAAATAAATGAAAAAAACAGAGTTAGAAAAATAAGAAAATAAAGAAAAGAGCAAAAAAAAAATAGGGGGAGGGGGCGCTGGGTTTCGAACCCAGGCCCCACTGGTCATCAACGCATCTCCTTACCACCAGGTTATGGTGTGCCTGCGTGTTAGTAAATAGAAGCAAAGAATTATATAATAAAAATCAAGCAAAAACCAAGCCAGCCAATCACGCAATGCCATGCAGTCGTCTTCTACCTTAGACCTGCATGTTATTAGCTACGATTTTGCTTCAATTTAGTTATAATATTTCTGTAGATAATTGACCTGAAATTTCAAAATCACAAAAACACAAGTATTAACGAATCAAGACCATCCATTCTTACTAATTTGGGTCCTAGGATTTCAATGGTGGTGTCTGTTTGGCCTGAAAGTGACTGTATAATGAGATTTGAAGATGGGAAGCTTTATTCCCTAACAATGACACTTCTTCATACTTGCATCAAAACCTGAAAATGGTGGATCTAAATGATCCTAAACACCATGTTAAGCATAAATATGAACAAAGAAATAAATATTATGGCATGTAATGAGAATTTCGACAAGAGTAAGAATGAGAAAAAGCGGCCATGTCTATAGAGCATTCATCACATGTTTTCAACCTTCTAGGATGATGGGTATTGCCTCCTGGGACCTTCTTGAAGATGTTTGGACGTGGAAAAGTGAAGAAAACATGCTACAAAGTTCTTTGGTGGTTTGCCCTAATTTACCTTTTTTTTTGAAATTTTTCTAGGGTTCTTTTTGCATGGATTTCATCCTTGTGACTTGTGGAGATGATAGTATTTATATAGGAGGTAACTTTGATCAGAATTTGGGCATGGGTGAAGAATATTAGATTTGATTTTCAATGGTAATTCCAATCTTTCTATTTTTTCAAATTTGATCATGTTACACTTCCCCTTTGGTTTTGCACGAATTTTGGATCCATATAATGATAATAACATCAAAATCTGATCCCAAAATAAACCATGGATCAAATATTTGATTTTTTAATATTTATTTTAATTAAAATTGAATTTAAATAAATTAAATCCAATAAAATATAAAATAAACATAAAAAATAAGAATATATGATTTATGGGTCGTGGATTATCTCATGATTAAGTTTGGATTATAAAAATATGGGCCCCATTTGGCAAAAACTTAAGTTTTGGTCATTATTTGCCTTATACACCTCCTAAAATTGGCCCAACATCAACAAGGCATAACTCTTTCAATTTTTATCCCATGGACATGTTCTTAGACTTTTTTAGAAAGCTTAGAGTGTCATCTAATTACTCCTTTTGAACCCATGTCCATCTGATCTTCCATGTTCAAGTTATGAGCTTTTTAAAAAGTTGACTTTTTGTTGACTTTTTAAAGGACATGTAATGTCTTGGCTCATATCACTCAAATGAAGCATTTCTAGCCTTGGCTTGTGAGACACAAAGTTGTAGGGCATTGAATTTCCTTTAAAATGAGCTTTGGATGGGAAATTTCTAATGAAGCATGTGAAAGTTATGGCTGGTCAAAGTACAATTGACTTTTCCCTTAAGAAATCCTAATTTAGCAGCTTCAGATTTTTGATGAATTTGAGGTTTCCTTGATGAATCATGATCAAACCTTGATCAAATGATGAATCTTAACTCATAATCTTGATTTTGACCAAAAATATTGAAGTTTGACTGTATGTTGACCACAATTGACCTTTTGACCAAGTTAACTTATTTTTGATTATCTAAGCATCTGACTGACCAAACTTGTAGGGCAAGTCTTGAAACTTGACATGAGGATCCTTTGAAGTATATGGGATATCATGAAGTCCACTTGAGGCTTTAGAAGTCCAATTTACCTTTGGAAACTCAAAACCCTAATTTAAGATCCATTGCTTATGAGGAGGCTTTGTCTGATGAAACCTTGAATCCCTTTGGGCAATTAAGAATCTTATGACCATTAGGAAACCTCTTGAAACATATTGTCTTGAAGATGTGAGGGCAAATTTTGGGGTACAATAGCTGGTTTATAGAATCTTACTTCCCCTAGCAGAGATAATTCTCTAAACATCTTGAAGAGCCTTATAAGGTATTGTTTCATGTGATGAGTGTAACACCCCAAAGTTGATTTTGATTTAATTGATGTGTATCTTGTGAATTTTTTATGAATTTATTGATGATTTGATGTTTTGTGGGGTTGTGAGTGTGACTTAATATTTTAATAATATTAGGATATTAAGTATAGTCTGTTTATTTAGTTATTTAAGATAATAAAATAAAATAAGAGAAATAAGGAGTTGAGGGTATTATGGCATTTTTGTAGAGGATTAGTAAGGGTAAGATGGGAAAAGACTAATGAGTTCCTATGGGCAAGTTTGACTAAGAGGGTAAAATTGGTTTGTACGATCATTTGGAACGATCGAACTTTGGAGTGAAAGGAAGAAGAGCTCTGAGGAAGAAAGCTAGAACTGGAAGGTTGGAGAGGGAATCATAGAGGGTTATCGAAGAATTTATAGAACCTAAGGTATGGGGAGTAATTCTATTCGATATTGTAATGTAGAGGTAGAATTTGGGGTTTTGAGGGAGAGTATCAGGTTTTTGGGGTTTTGTTGATGATTGTGTTATATGATTTTTTTTTATGATGAAATTAATAAAAGATGATGATGTTATATGATGTATATGATGATACCATGATGAATGAGGGTTGTGATAATGATTTTTCTGGTTTATTGCTGCTGAAATATGGTTTTTAGAGAGTTTTGTCGCAGAAGAGCGATTTTGAAATCGCAGAATTTTTGGAGGAATCATGAAGTTCGCTTAGCGAGCTACAACTCACGTAGCAAGCAAGTAAGAATTGTGGAAACCAAAAATTTGTGAGTTGGTCGTTTCGCGAGGGGGTCAGCTTGCATAGCGAGACCTGACATGTTTTAAAAAATTATTTAATTATGAAATATTATATAATTGACGTGTTTTGTTGTTTTGGGATGTTATGATGTTTTAGTGATGTTATATGATGTGTTTAGAGGCTATATGAGTTGGACTTGGTGATAAAATGATGTATGATGATTTTAAGTGTTTTATGAGTTTATGAAGTATGATTACATGATGTAGAGAAATGATGTTAAATGAGTGAGTAATATGATGATTAATTATGAATGTAGATGCAATGCTTATGATAAGGTGTATGTATATTGTGTCTTGCATTCATGGCATGATTCATGAGGGGACCTTTGGTCCATTTGGTAGCATTAATCCCATCGTGTGAATTGAAGTGATATAATGTTATGATGTGCTTCCTTGTGGAGGGTTGATGGCCCAGTGTCCATCCATGAGGATGTTTCGGTACCGCATGCATAATAAGATGTTGCATTTCATTCTAAATGACATAGCATGATTTACATTGAGTTTTTGTTATGATGTGATGTATTTGGTGTTGTGAATGAACGAGTTTTGAGATGATTGAATTTGCTTGAAGTCTTTATTTATAATTCTCATTTTTATATTACTTTATTGAATGTGAATTTACTCACCATACCTGCCTTTTTGTGATGGTCTATTACACCATCTTGCAGATACCCAAGGTTAGTTCGGTGCGTGTTTAGCTCGGAGTTAGTGAGTTTGTCGTTGTTAGTTAGAAGTGGAGTCATGCTCTGTGTCCAGTAACATCGGGATGGATATTCGCTTGAGTTTATTTTTTTTAGTTGATTTGAATGTTGTCCTTTGACTATTTAAGATTTAATAATGTTTTGGATTAAATTATGAAGTTTTCTTTTTATTAAAGATGTAAGACGATGTTTTGTTTTCCGCTGCGTAATTGTTGAAAAAAGTTTTGAATTGTTCATGATTTTGTAACCCGTGTTACGGGGCAGGATTAATATAATGTTATATGAGGTTTGAGTTACGAAGAAATGTGATGCCCTTTCATGAGGGAACTCTGGTATTTGAATAAATTGCCTTGCATTTGAGATAGGGGTAGTAACGATGTTACATTAGTGGTATCAGAGAAGGTTGGTCTGTCCGGTCGTGTCATGTCATTGTTAGTCGTGTCGGTTATTGCGTTTGAGTGTTTTGAGGTTGAGTTGTCCTTCTGATGTTGTTGATGATTTGTAGAATGGCTGTGAATCGTGCTCTTGTGGATGCGGTTGCTGCACTTGCTTAGGCTACATTGTAGAACAATGTTCCTGATGAGTTTCATGCCTTGGGGGTATTTCAGAGGAATAATCTGCCTACGTTTGAGGATACTCATGAACCGGAGAATGCGCATAAGGGGCTTAAGACTATTGAGAATATTTTCAGGACTATTGCATGCTCCGATGCTTAGAAGGTGTAATTGGTACCCATATGCTGGATGAAGAGGCTGAGGATTGGTGGGATAATACCCGTCAGAGATTGGAAGGAGTTGGGGCTGCACTAACTTGGAATGTGTTACGGAGGGAATTTCTAAGTAAGTACTTTCCTAAAGACACTCGTGGCAAGAAAGAGGTTGAATTTTTAAAGCTGAAACAGGGGAACATGACAGTGGCAGAGTATGCTGCCAAGTTTGAGAGGCTAGTGAAGTTATTTCCTCACTACAACCGTGATGATACTGAGTTGTGTAAGTGCTTGAAGTTTCAAAATTGGTTGAGACCAGGGATCAAGCAAGCGATTGGGTGTCAGCAGATCCGCAGGTATGCAAAATTGATGGACAAGAGTAGAATTTATGATGAGGATAGCCGAGCTCGATCTACTATCTATAAACAGGTTAGTAAGAAGAATATGAATGGTCAGTTTTGGGGGAAATCTTATGCGACTCCAACTGACAAGGGGAAGCCGAAGGTTGCTAATGGGAAGAAGCCAATTAGGGGAGTAGATTCCACTCCTCTCAAGTGTTATAAGTATGGAGAAGCGGGTCACAAATATGAAGTGTTCTGCTACTGTGATTAGATGTTACAAATGTGGTAAGAGGGGTCATATGAAGGATGAGTGTCCAGATGCAGGACCAACTTGTTTCAATTATGGTGAAGAGGGACATATCAGTACTCAGTGTCAGAAACCGAAGAATGGTTCTACTGCTGCTCAGTCTAATGGTAGAGTATTCTCTTTGAGTGGCTCAGAAGCTCAGAAGAAGGATAAATTAATTCGAGGTATTTGTTTTATTAATGATGTTGAATTAGTTGCTATAATTGATATTGGTGCCACTCATTTGTTTATTTCACTTTAGTGTGCGACCAGGTTGAATTTGCCTTTGTCTGTTATGAATGGTAATATGTTAATTGAGATGTCTGTTGACAGTTCAGTTACGACTAACCGTGTGTGTTTTGAAATTTCCTCTGACCATTTATGGTAAGGATTTCTTGATGTATTTGGTGTGTTTACCTTCACACCATATGGATGTTGTGCTTGGGATGAACTAGTTGGAGTTCAAATTCGTGCATATCAATTGTTATGCAAAGACGATGGAGTTTCCAGAGTTTGATGATTGTGGGGAGATGATGTTTCTATCCGCGAAGTAAGTGGATGAAATTATAGCAGATGAAGCCCAAATCTTTTCTTTGTTTACGACGTTACAAGTTAACCGTAAACAGGTGAGTGTTGAGTTACCCATAGTCCGAGAATTTTCTGATGTGTTTCCAGATGACATTAGTGATTTGCCTCCAGAGCGTGAAGTAGAGTTTGATGTGGATTTGGTACCAGGTACTAGTCCAGTGTCAATGGCTCCATATCGGATGTCAGCTTCATAATTGAGTAAGTTGAAGAAACAACTTGAAGAACATCTTGAGAAGAAATTTGTTCGTCCAAGTGTTTCTCTGTGGGGTGCTCCTGTGTTGTTGGTTAAGAAAAAGGATGGAAGTATGAGGTTGTGTGTCGATTATAAAAAATTGAATAAGGTGACTATTAAGAATAAATATCCACTTCTGAGGATTGATGATTTAATGGATCAGTTGGTGGGAGCTTGTGTGTTCAGTAAGATTGACTTGAGGCCGGGTTATCATCAGATTCGAGTTAAAGCAGATGATATTCTGAAGACAGCTTTTCAAACAAGGTATGGTCACTATGAATATACTTTGATGCCTTTTGGTGTATCCAATGAACCTGGTGTATTCATAGAGTATATGAATTGTACCTTTCATGAGTATTTGGATAAGTTCGTGGTGGTTTTTATTGATGACATCCTAATTTATTCAAAGTCAGAAGAAGAACATGAAGGACATCTGAGGATTGTATTACAAGTGTTGAGAGAGAAGAAGCTTTATGCTAAGTTGTCGAGGTACGAGTTCTGGTTGAAGGAAGTGAGTTTCCTTGGCCATGTGATTTCTAGTGGTGGGATTTCTGTGGACCCTTCAAAGATTGATGTTGTGTTAAAGTGGGATACTCCAAATTTTTCTACGGATATCAGAAATTTTCTTGGTTTGGCCGGTTATTACCGAACGTTCATAGAAGGTTTTCCTAAGTTGGCATTGCCTCTGACCTAGTTGACTAGAAAGGGTCAGGATTATGTTTGGGATGTTGCGTGCGAGAATAGTTTTGTTGAATTAAAGAGAGGGGAAAGATACTGGTAATTTGACAACAAATGTTCCTACATGCTGACGCTCCTGGGATTTCCATCTTGGTACAGACACGAAAGTGGCATAGAAAAGGAAGAGGCGCCAACCAGGCATTTTTATCCCGAAGGAAGGGTAATGCTGCACAAACCCAGAAGAAGGAGAAAGCAAGGTCTCACAAACCAGAGAGAATGGGTAAGGGAGTCGGTTACGAACTTGGAAGGTATTAACACCAAGTAATGTCATTTGAGGTCAAGCCCATCAACCTCTTGGACCACTTAACATCTCCTTTAAGCTCTACGAAAGGGCCTGACTTAGGAAGGTGTCGAGCAAACCAAGTGTAAGTAAGGTTGCACAACAAAGTACAAGTCCTTCCCTCTTTCTCTCATTCTTGTAATGAACGGAGTAACATAAATCTCCCAGCAGGGTTGGAACATGGTTTCTTTTATTGAAGATGGTTATTGCATTCGTACACACAAGTTCCTTCTCATTTGGAAACAAACTAATCCCGTAAACGATCAGAGCTAAGACTGCATTAAAATTCGTTCACCTTTATTCTTTAGCACACCATCTGGCTTCAGTAATTAAGAAGGCCAAGTGGAATCCTTTACTCTCTCTCTCTCTCTCTCTCTCTCTCTCTCTTGTTTTTGATGTTGTCTATGACCAGGGCCAAATTCATGTGAGTAGCTTTAGCAATATCTTCGTTTGAGGGAACCCTATATGAATTGCATAACGTAGGGCTGTCTCTAACCGAAACCTCAGGATACTAGAAATATCCTCTAAGGTAGGAACCAAAATATAATCAGGAAAGACGAAGAACCTCAATTGAGGGTCATAGAATTGTAGAAGAGTATGAAGTCCATCCTGTTGCTCTTGAGTAGCCTTGTCCATGTAACTTAGAATCAAACCATACTTATTTCTGAAATCATCTAGCATCTTTTCATTCATCAGACCAATCAAATCTTGAATGTCTTCAGTTTTTGGCCTTGAGAAAGGGTAATGAACATTGTTTTTCCGAGGAATATCTTCAGCCATCTAGAATAGAATATAGAAAACCACCAGAATTGGGAATGATAGAGAATAAACTGAGAAATGATAAACACAAAAGTTAATGATGATATGATGCAATGAAATGCAAGGCATGTGATAAATGACAAGTGTTTGGTGTTGGTACTGAACCAATAGCCAAGTGTCTGAATAGCCACTATAACAGGATATCTGAATAGAAACCCAAAACTGAAAACCAAAGAAGCATATAGAACTAGATCCAATTAATATAACATCATTGAAGAAGTGGGTATGTAGAAGGCTAGGGTTCCTGCAAACCTATAACAAACCCCCCATCTCACAGGTGTGCTACTACGGGTCAACATCATATACTCTCAGGTCGAGTAGCGATAATTCCGTCATCGTTTCCGGTTTGGCATTATACACTAAAAGAGGAGGTCTCAGCTGAGTACTGAAAAAAACACCCCCCATAAGTTCTCAGCTTCAAGCATTGAGATCAAGAAACAATAGTATATTCATCCCAAAGGGTAAAATACTATCATCATACAAACAACGCTTTAACTAAGTTCTTAAGAGAGAATAAGGCCATCATATGCGAGTTCCCAATGGGCCTTTGGGTGTGAGTGGGTTTGCCAACAAATGTGGTCTGCCACTCTCACCACTAGAGATGAGTGTTTCCAAAAAGGTTCTTAATGATCGGTCCCCAGATGCACATAACTATCAAGGTCGTATCCTGAAGTAGGGAAGACCCCTATATCAGAACATTTCCTAGACGATCGGAATCTGGGTATGAAACTAACTACTACTTGCATGACAAGATATCATGAAAGCAAAATGATTGTCCATGCTAAAGTCTAGGGTGAACTTGAGCCTTAGTATTGGGCTCATCTCATAGTAACTCCCATCCCACCAAGAAAACCAGACAATCTAGATAGTATAATAATGATGCATGATAAATCAATATTGAAAGCAGTAAATAAAGTTGTAAAGTAAAACAATAAATAAAAATAGTAAATTAAACACATAACAACAAACAAATAAACACCCAAAGAAATAGAAACAGACAAGCGCTAGGATTGATTCGCATAGGAAACCTGAGATTCTGGGTTTGTTCCCCAACAGAGTCGCCAGTAGTCGCTCCCGGGATTTCCATCCTGGTACAGACGCGAAAGTGGCGTGGAAAAGGAAGAGTCGCTAGCCAGACATTTCTATTTTGAATGAAGGGTAATGCTCCACAAACCCAGAAGAAGGAGAAAAAGAGGTCTCACGAACCAAATAGAATGGCTAAGGGAGTCAGATACGAACTAGGAAGGTATTAGAACCCTAGATTATTCATCGTACCTGATGGGATCCACGCTTGCTAGCACTATTTCAAAGGGTAAAGGTATCTACTACTGCTGCAACTGCTACCTAGAAAGGACTGAAAAGAAAGAATGGGAAAAATTTAGGTAAAATAAAGAAAGTGCTCGAATGGACCCAATCTCACTGCCTACATATCTCATTGGGAACGAGAATTAGAGTCGACGTAGTTCCCCTAACTAGGGAGGAAATTTGTTTGTTTGTATTTTTTTATGATTGAACTGCTTATTTTTATGCTCAGGTGTGCAGGCTCGTCTGGCACGAGTGCGCTTACCGTATTGCAAAAAGACAAGTCAAAGCGAATGCTTTTGTTTAGAATGAAGGAGATGAGAAGAGAATTCTCGCAGAAAAGACACTTATTGTTGATTTAAATGCTTTTAGAAGCTATTATTTGAATTTGGCACAAGAAAGTGTATTCAAGTCCCTTTCTAAGGGAGACTAAACCTAATGAAGTTATCATGCCCTGATATCCTAGGATGGTGAGGCTCAAGATCTCTATCCTAATGAAGAAAAGGGAGAACATAAGAAGAAAGAGGAAGCATAAGAAAGGAGAAAGGATTATATATAACTTACTTCCAAGATAGAAGTTAAGTTGCTTCTAAAGGGGAAAAGAAGCAATTATACAAAGACAAAGCATCTTAAATGCATGCACAAACACAAGTATGAAATGTAAAAGAGAAAGGATAGGTTGGAATGTGGAAACACATCAACACTCCTAAGACTTACAAAAGCCCCTGAAACGGTTAGTAAATGAAGCACAAACTTTCATAAGAAGAGAAATATAAACCAATCAAGCAAAGGGAACAAAAGAAATGTATCCAAAGGTACCAATACTTTACAAGTCATAACTCAAACATAACAAAGCTTTAAAAGTTCAAAGAACTCAACCAAGATCAATCAACTTACAAAGAAGCACAAAAGAGATAAAGAAGTTCAAAGAAGTTGCAAAAGAAGAAGTAAGAAAGCAAAGGTGCACAAACATGGTTGAGGACACATGATAAACTTCAAATTCAAAATGAAACCATAATATTAGAATGTATAATGTTATCCTAAAAGATCATACCAAAGTGCATGCATTAGTTCATGGTAGAATGAGAGATGATGAGAAAAAGACAAACACACATTCAAGTTAGAAGAAACAAGTAAGGTGAAGATGAAAGTAAAAGATGCAAATATGACATGAGATGATCAAAGTCATAAGCACATGCATAAGATGACATGTTACAGATGCACAAATGATCATGGAAAAAACACATATCAAACAAGTCCAAATAACTTAGCAAAGATGCATAAGATTGTCACATTAGGTAAAGTATGCTTCATACATGAAATGGAATGCAAAAGATGCAAAATGTCATACAAGTATAGATGATTATGTATGAAGTCAGTAGCATATCAAGGATGCAATGCAAATGATATGATGATATGGATATGTTATAGGCACACAAGTAGGGATGAGAAGTGTAGGATGAATACATGGAAATAAATTAGGTTAAAAGTTCACATAAGATGCATCATACCAATCACAAAGTCAAAACATACCAAATGGACTCAACAATGATCAAACAAGACTTCTAAGAGTTTAAATAAAATACACAAACTCATACAGAATATATCAAATGGTGGCATAAATGCCTTCAAGCAATTAGGGTCAAGGGATTTCTAAGAGTCTAAATAAAATGATATGCAAAACTATGAAAAATAAAATGAAAATAACAAGAAATGAGCCAGGGGGTGAAGCAATAGTAACATCCACCTTCAAAAATGATAATAGGCTTAACAAGGGGATGGGAAAAGCAAACCCAATCTACTATGGGGAGTCAGCACATATAATAGTCAGTAGTCAACATACATGACCAAATCAGGTCCATCAGATGAATCCTACGCATGTCATAAATTCAAGGCAATTAGAAGTAAACATGATAAGAGGTCATGATCAGCGTGCACACATTAATTAACATAGAAGCACACACATTTAGACTAATATGAAATAAAAAATTCATGCGAGAGGCACACATTTTTTAATGCACTGGCTGCTTTACAACCATCAAATCAAACAATCCAATGGCTATAACATAATCTTCTACCTCCAGCCTCCGGTGACCTGCAAACAACTTCCGGTGCCGGAACCCTAGCTCCGGTCACCACCTATGGCAAGTATCACCCATATTTTTTTTCTTCAGAAATTCAAAATAAAACCACAGATCGCTTCTAAATTACTTCCTAATCACAAATATCACACTCAAATTAACAAACAATGCACCAATTGGTCAAAACAAAGGCAAATAGTTTGGATATGAAAACTTCAAATACAGATTACTGTAGCGGTAAAATCATGAGTGTAAGCTATTAGTTAACTTAAATCAAAGTAAATAGAGTCGCCACCGCGCTTTTATTTTATTCCAAGAGGAAAAGGAAAAAAAATAGAATAAATCCTAATGAATCTAAAAGCAAAAAGCTAAAGAAACAAGAAGAGAACCAGGTAAGGGGATAGGTTACTAAATGGGAAGGTTTTACGCACCCAAAATGTCTGTGGTACTCCACCAAGCCCTTTGAAAAATTTATTGCATTTGGTTTGAAAATGTTTTTAAAAAGAGAGTGGAGAGATGAGAGAAGAATTAATTTTTTTTTAATGTTTTTGTGTTTGGAGAGGTTTACCACCCCATGCCTACATACCCACAAAGTGCAATGCAATATCAAAATCCTATAGTTCGTGGTATAAATAGTGAAAAATTAGTGTGTTGGATTTTTTTAAAATGTAAAGATAAGTCATCATTCTTTAGCGAATAATTCTGCTAGAAAGATCGAATCATATCTAAACATGTAAAAACGATTAAAAGGAAAAATGCACAAAGGCTCAAAAAGATTTGATGAGTTTTGTATTTTTTATGGTTATTTGAATAATGTTTTGATATACTTACATGATTTAACATTTATTTAAGAAAATAAAATAAAAGGTAAAATCTCTTGACATATGTCAAGGTTTGATTATGAAAACGGTTTAAAGTTTAAAAAACAAAGAAGTTTTTGAAAAGAGGGAGAAGTTTTGAAAATTTAAGAAGGGGGGGAGATGAAGAGACTATCCTAAAAAAGAAAATGAAAGAGATAAAGGAGGAAATATCTAACCAAACTTGATGATACTTCCAATTATGAGCATAAGAGTTCCATCCTTATAAGCTAGCAAATAGCCAAATAAAGACAAACTACCAACTCCATGGAGATCAAAGCAAAGGGAAGGTGCCCTAGAATATAAGTCCAAAACTCCAACTCCAATGAAAAGGATAGTAACAATTAGTACAAGATTAAGATCACAAGTTTTTTAGAGGTTTAATACTTTATTAATATTTTTGTGTTCAAATGGACAAAAGGAAAATCAACACAACAATATAATAACAAGAATATAAACATGATAATGGATGATAAAGCAATATAAAACATATTAAAATAAAGGAGATAAAGGTGCGAGAAGGAAATTAAAATGTTAGTATAATAATAGTAATAATAATATACATAATAGTGGTATGGTGAACTTAATCATCCACAACCAAAAGAGTAACCAAGGTACTTAGTACCAAAAATCAAATAGGCAACCGATTCCTCTTAGTATCTTACACTATAGTGATTAATCAAGGCGATTAGATCCAAATTCAAGGAAATTTGAAAGAAGATTGGGAGACCCAAAGAAACTACGTATCAAACTTCATAAGTCTTGGATCTTAAAGCAAAAATATCAATCACTTTGGGATTACACGACCAACATGAGATCCGGTCCACGAAAGGTTAAGTGTCCAATTGGATTTTTTATTCCGTAATAAGGGTACATTTAGGTCTATGTTAAACAATCGCCGAGTAATTTACGAAGTAATTAGCCTATATATAAGGCCATCCAACACCAATTAAGGTGAATGATGTTTGTGCTAATGCATGCAAGATAAATGATATGTAGATCGCCATCTGAACGCAATACCGCACGAAACTAAAGATGAATACCAAATTGAGTTTCACTTATGGTATTCTTTCATCTTTAAGTTCAACCACTCATCTTGGTGGATTCAAGTATGAAAATATTTCACTAATGCAAATTACCTAAAGTGAATTCAATAATTCACTAAGAGGTAGATTTGGACTAATGAATATTAAACACTCTAATTTACACCTAAAGTCCATTAAAATTAAAGAGAAATCAGTCTCAAAAATGTCCCCAAGGTAAAAATAAGAAGGAGGAAGAAGAAGAAGCAAGAGGAACCAAGATCAAGTAAAAACAAGCCAAAACAGCTTCTGGAGCAGTTTTAATCGGTTAACCAAATGGTTAATCGGTTAACATAGTTGAATTTAAAATTCTGGCGCAAATCAACACTAGTTAACTGGTTAACCATTTTGTACTGAAAATGGTTAATCGGTTAACACTGCACCAACAGCAGAAAAATAACCAAAATTCAGCATGATCCTCTTTCCAAAAACCATATGATCATGAACTAAATTGGCACGAATTTTAAAGTTAAAATCCAGTGAAATCCTTGCAATGAAACAATAATTTATGATCCTTAGGATCAACAACCAAATTAACCAAAGATCTACATCTTGAATGTTGATGATGAAGGTAGAACCACAAAAGAAGAGGAATTACCAAGAGAACTCTTCAAATTGATCCAATATCAAGCTTAATCTACTGAAATTGATGAACAAAAAAGAATAGGATGAAGGTTTAGCTCAAAGTTGATCAAGAATTCAAGGTGAATTCTTGATAACTTTCAAAAAGAGGGAAAAGTGAGCTTTGGTGATTTTGGGGTTTGGAAGGATATTTTGCAAGAGATTTGTTGGCTATCAAAAGCTTGAGAATTGAATGAGAAAATGCCTCTATTTAAAGAGTTTAGGTATGGGAATTTGGTGGAATGGAGCTTGCTTTGGAAATTTAAAATTAGCTTTGGAAATTCAAATTTGGAGGGAAATGTAAAAGAGGGGTGATTAATGAGGGTTTAAGGATGGAAATGATCAAAATGATGTAGAGAATTAAGAGGCAAATGGATCTAGAATATTCCAATGAGATCAATGGCTAAGATATGCTGAAATTTGAACAAAAAATTCAAATTTCGCACTGGTTAATCGGTTAACACATTGGATAACCGGTTAACCAGGTCAAAATTTGAATATTTTGTTTAATTTTGATTGCTTGATGGTTTTGGCTCGATTCTTTTGCGCGTCGAAGAATGTATGGAAATAAACACACGAACCTTGGAATTCCTTGAATAAATCAATTAAATCGGGAAATACTTAATCAAATAAATTTGAATTGTTTGCGAATTAACTTCGACTTTATCTGTGAAATTCATTTAAGCTGTGGGACTGCTATTTTTTGCATTTTTTACCTCGAAAATGATTAACAAAAGAAAACAAACATATTTTTGGATTTTAATTAATGGTTAGTAAACATACACAAATAAAAGAAAATGGTAATCCCCTGTGAGGCATAAACCTACACCCGAGAAGAACCGAAAAACCAGTGTGATATTATTTGTATTGCAAGATGCAGATGAAAAATGCGAAGAAATCTTAAGGAAAAAATTAGGCTGTTACATCTGCCCCTATTTAAGTTTCTTCAATCTGGAGATATGAAGATTGACATCTTTGTCTCTACAAGATGAGAGAGACTTAAATATTAAAAACCCAATTTTTGTCCTAAGAGACCATGATATGACATGAATATAATATGATCTGCAAACCAAAAATCTCTGTCGGGATAAATTGACCACCAGAGGAAAACAAAAGCTTGGGGACACAGAAGAAAATCCCGCTTGGGAAAGACAACAAACAACAAGAGCGTTTACCAGGAAAATAAATTACTGGATAGCTGACTCAACTTGGAGAAAAGATTATGAAACATAATCAGAATAAAGTTAAACATGGAAGAGTAAAAACGTTTCCAGGGAAAAATCAACCAAACAAAGTATTCAAGTCCAATAAATGGAGGAATACTGTTTTGGAAAAAGTTCATCAAATATCGGTGCATTTGGTAGGACAGAAGAATCAATTAATAGTGCATTTGGTAAGAAATAGGCTCAAATACCGGTGTAATTGGTAGGAAATAATATCAACTACCGGTGTAATTGGTAGGACAAAAGGTCAACTACCAGTGTAATTGGTAGGAAATAAGATCCACTATCGGTGGTAGGAAATAAGATCAACTACCGGTGTAATTGGTAGGAAATACGATTGACTATCGGTGTAATTGGTAGGAAATAAATCGACTATCGGTGTAATTGGTAGGATAAAGGACAAAAGGGACCAAAGCTCAATCCAAGAACAAATTGGAGAGAAACAGTCAAACAAGACTCATCCCGAGGAGGAAATATCTCAACTCGGGAGAGTTCCATCCAAATAATAAACTGGGGAGGAAACTGGATCAAAATCATCCACGAGGAACAAACTCTGGGGGAAATCAGAAAGGATAAACACTTTCTACTTAATAGTCGACTCCCTAAACTTGAGGGAAGACAACACACACTCTGTGGGGGGAAATCTACACCAAAGAGCGGAGAACACTGATACATCAAAGAATGCAAGAATGCAAACATATGATGTTATGCATAAAGTGAATATGCATATGAATATGCTGATAAAACAGACATAAAGATATGCAACAGGTGACATAAACATCACAATAACCGAATACTCGGCTAATCCCAAAGCACCAATGCTGGGAAATACTTCTAGAAAATCAATTTGAAATCCTACAGGGGAAATCAAAAACCATCAAAGGAATAAAATCCTACAACAAGTCTCAACTCATGCTTAGGAAATATTTCTAGGGATTCAATCCACAAAGCAGTCTTCAATAATTCATTAAGGATAACATCAAAAATATCACTTTGAAAGGATAACATATAACAACACAAAATCTTCCACTCTCTGGGGAAAGGGAGAAGTATCACTGTAAAAATATGATGGGGACAAATATCTTCACAACTCTGTTTGGGGAAACTAGGTAAAGGTCTATCAGTGGTGCAAATAAAGCATACCCTACTAGAGTATCAAACATAAATCATCAACTCTGTGTAAGGATATCACCATGCTGAGGAAAAGTAATGATCTGTCGGGGATAGGGAAATGCTTCCACAATCCTTGCTAGGGACAAAGATATTCTTGTTAAGTATCAAACTTTGCAAGGAATAATCACCATAACTCTTATACTCCGCTTGGGGAAAGGGTGTAAGCTTTGTCAAGGATCACATATAAACTTGTTGGAAATCATCACAGACAGACCTACTGGGGATATGAGAGAAAACCTGTGGAAATCAATCATCACTGGAACACTTTGAACTTGCCGACCCATGTAGGGATACCAAAAATTAACATCATAGCCAGAAATACAGTTGCGAGGGATTTTAAATCAATACCTACCACCAGGTAAAAGAAAATCTCTAGACTGAATGTTATATCAATACTTCTTCTAGGGGATATAACCAATCTCAAGCTGAGGAATAGAGACTTGGTTGAGGATTCAAATCAAAGATAATCTACTGAGGAAGAGATCAAAACTCAGCTGGGGATACTCATGTGACAAGAATATCACTTCTAACAACTTTTCTGGGGAAGAAAAGTTGGAACTCAATCTGAGAACAATCATTCAATAACTAATCCCCACTCCTTCTTGCTATTGGGGAGTAAACCATCATTAATATCACAATGTCAGGACTATTCAGGAATTCCATATGGAAACAACTGGATCAAAAACTGCTTTGGGAGAGGCAAATTACACACAATAGGACTTTACCATCCCTAGAATTACTGTTCATATTCTTTCTTTATTCATATATCAAAAGAAAAATATTTTTATACTCTTCAAAAATGCAACTTATTAAATTTGTTTCAAAAATCATCATAAAAAATAAATGGGATTTTGTATACATAAACAACATAAAGAATTGCAAACAATTGGATAAATGCTCAAATTCATTGATAGAATGGTAGTCATCAAATGGAATGACTCCATGGATCAATTACAATTTTGAGATATGGTAAATACATGGAAAAGGAATAAATTGAAATACAATGATTACTATTCTCCCAAACAACTTTGAACTCTATTGTGTCCGAAACATCAGTCAAGGATGAGTGAATAAGAATCTTTGATAGGTAATTTTGTTGAGGAATAGAATATGAAATCCTCGATTGTTTCAAGTGATCCAATCTGTCGATGCAGTTACTTTCCATGATCCCTAACTTTTTCCTAGATTTCTCTTTCGGGTTTTCAATCTACCGGGATAATTATTTCTGTTTATGTCTCTAATTTTTTCCTGGACAGCCCTTTTGGGTTTTCAATCCACCGAGATGCTCCTTTTTCCATAAGCATCCCTTTCGGGTTTTCAACTTGGCGAGATATTCTTTTATTTTTTAATCGAAGCATTTATTGACTACATCTGCATTCATAGGACGAGTGATCTCCTCACCATCCATAGTTGTAAGAGTCAATAAACCGCCAAAGAAGGCTTTCTTAACAACATATGGGCCATCATAGTTCGGAGTCCACTTACCCCGAGAATCTGTAATGAAATACTGAATCTGTTTTAGCACGAGGTTGCCTTCTATGAATACATGAGGTTTGACCTTCTTGTCAAAAGCTTTCTTCATTCTTTGCTGGTACAACCGACCATGACATAAAGATGTTATTCTCTTTTCCTCAATCAAATTCAAATGATCAAATCTACTCTGACACCATTCAGCCTCAGTCGACTTTGCTTCTATCAAAACTCTCATTGATGGGATCTCAACCTCGACGGGGAGCACTGCTTCGGTACCATAAACAAGTGAGAAAGGGGTTGACCCTGTTGAAGTGCGGACATACATACGATACCCATGCAAAGAGAAAGGGAGCATCTCATTCCAGTCCTTATATGTCACAACCATCTTTTGAATGATCTTCTTAGTGTTCTTATTCGCAACTTCAACATCCTCATTCATCTTCGGTCTATAAGGAGAAGAATTATGGTGTTGAATCTTGAATTCTTCACAAATCTCTTTCATAATCTTATTATTCAAGTTCGAACCATTATCAGTTATGATTTTATTCGGAACACCATATATGCAGATAATGTTATTCTTGATAAACCGAACCATAACTTGCTTGGTAACATTAGCATACGAGGTCGCTTCCACCCACTTGGTGAAGTAGTCAATTGCCACAAGAATAAAACGATGTCCATTCGAAGCCTTGGGTTCAATCATACCAATTATATCAATTCCCCACATAGAGAAAGGCCATAGGGAAGAAATTACATTGAGATGAGTTGGTGGCACATGAATCCTATCAGTATATATTTGGCACTTATGGAACTTTTTCACATACTTACAACAATCCGAATACATTGTCAGCCAATTGTAACTTGCTCTCAACATCATTTTAGCAATTGCATGCCCATTGGCATGAGTACCAAAAGATCCTTCATGAATTTCTTTCATTAACAGGTCTGCTTCGTGTCTATCCACGCATCTGAGCAAAACCATGTCAAAATTGCTCTTATAAAGCACATTTCCATTCAGGAAGAAATTGCCTGCCAATCTCCTCAAAGTCTTCTTATCTTTATCAGATGCCCCAAATGGGTATTCCTGACTCTGGAGAAAACATTTAATATCATGATACCAAGGCTTGTCATCATGGACCTCTTCAATTGCAAACACATGAGCTGGTATTTCAAGCCACATCACACTAATCATGGGAGCATTATTCCATTGGTGCACCTTTATCATAGAAGTTATAGTTGCCAAAGCATCTGCCATCTGATTCTCATTGCCAGGCATAAAATGAAACTCAACTTTAGTGAAGAAAGTTGATATCCTCTTGGCATAATCTCTATACGGAATTAAGTGGGGTTGACGAGTTACCCACTTTCCCTTGATCTGATTAATTACCAAGGCAAAATCTCCATACCCATCAAGATGCTTAATCCTCAAATCAATAGCTCCCTCAAGACCTATAATGCAGGCTTCATACTCAACTTCATTATTGGTACAAGGTAAAGTCAACCTTACAGCAAAAGGAATATGTGAACCATGGGGAGTAATGATCATTTCCCCAATTCATTTTCCACGTGCATTCACAGCACCATCAAAAACTAGACCCCATCGAGATCCAGGCTCAGGCCCTTCCTCAATCAAAGGTTCATCAAAATCTTTCATTTTTAAATACATCACATCTTCATCCGGGAAATCAAACTTGATAGACTGATAATCATCAATCGGTTGATGTGTCAAATGGTAAGCCAAGATACTACCTTTTATAGCTTTTTGAGTTCGGTACTCAATATCATATTCTGACAACAACATTTTCCAACGAGCAATCCTCCTAGTCAAAGTAGGCTTTTCAAAGATATACTTGATCGTATCAATTTTGGATATCAACCAAGTCGTATGATTCAACATATACTAACGAAGACACTTTGCAGGCCAAGCTAAAGTACAACAAGTTTTTTCAAGCACGGAGTACCAAGACTCATAATCAGTGAATTTCTTACTCGGGTAGTAAATCACATATTCTTTTCTTCCATATTCATCTTTCTGACCAAGCACGCAACCCATGGATTCTTCCATAACATTCAAGTACATAATCAACAGTCTACTTTCTCCTGGAGGAGACAAGATATGAGGTTCAATCATATATTGATTAATACTTTCAAAAGCTTTCTGACAATCATCTGTCTAGACACAACTTTGGTCTTTCCGAAGCAACTTGAAGATCGGAGCACATGTTGCATTTATGTGAGAGATAAACCTTGAAATATAATTCAAACGGCCCAAGAATCCTCTTACTTGCTTTTCAGTTCTTGGAGCAGGCATTTCCCGAATAGCTTTCACTTTATCAGGATCAACTTCAATGCCTCTTTTGTTGACAATGAAACCTAACAACTTTCCAGAATGTACACCAAACGTGCACTTGTTCGAATTTAAACGAAGCTTAAACTTACTTAATCTCTAAAACAATTTCAACAAATGTTCAACATGATCTTCTTCAGTCCTCGACTTAGCGATCATATCATCAACATATACCTTAATCTCTTTGTGCATCATATCATGGAAAAAAGTAGTCATAGCTTTTTGGCATGTCGCACCAACATTCTTCAATCCAAAGGGCATCACTCTGTAGCAGGATGTTCCCCAAGGTATAATAAATGTGATCTTTTCCATGTCCTCGGGTGCCATCATTATTTGATTATAACCGGAAAATCCATGCATAAAGGAAAACACATCAAACTTAGCCGTATTATTTACCAATACATCAATGTGTGGCAATGGAAAATCATCTTTTGGATTGGATTTATTCAAATCTCTGTATTCAACATACATTCATACTTTTCCGTCTTTCTTTAGAACAAGCACAATATTGTCCACCCATTGAGGATAATTAGATGTCACAAGAAAACCTGTAATAATCTACTTTTGAACCTCCTCTTTGATCTTTACTGCCATATCAGGATGAGTTCTTCTCAACTTTTTCTTCACAGGTGGACATTTAGGCTTCAACGGTAATCTATGCTCCACAATATCAGTATCAAGACCTGACATGTCCTGATAAGACCAAGCCAACACATTAACATACTCTCCAAGAAGCTCTACCATCCTCTTCTTAACATCATAACCAAGCAATGCTCCAATTTTGACTTCTTTCTTATCATCTTTAGAACCCAAGTTGACCATTTCTAACAACTCTTCATGAGGCTGAATAACTTTCTCCTCGTGATCAAGCAACCGAGAAATATCATCAAGAATCTCTTCAACATCCTCTTCCTCAGCTTCAAACGCAGGTAACTCAAAGTTAGGAGTGGGCATAGGATCATTCTTTTCAATGGGTTTATCAATCAACCTGCACAATAATTTTATTTTAATTTTAGAGTATGAAAAAAAGTGCAAACTTTATGCAGATAAACGGTGATTATTTTTTGGGTTTTTAAAGTTACCATTTTTAAGAATAAAGCAAAAGGAAAAACTCATATGGAAACAACAAAATAACATTTTATTGATGATGATACAATTTTGAAACAAAGCCCGATAAACTTCACTTTCACCTTGGGCAGAGTGAAAGGATTTTTGAAAGAAAATAAAACAAAATACTTTGTAGCATGAATAATAGAAGGAACATCAACAGGAATCCAATTCTTGCAAATCTTTCCATGCATAACAAAGTTATGCATTTATTCATCTTTATCATCTTCAATGATGGCAGCGACCTCCAAATCAGGTCTAAAAGGCTCATAAGCATTTTCTCCATCAGAGCAAGATCCAGGGTCTTCAAGATATGGTTCCCAAAGGTCATACAAAATCTCTTCTCTATGATCATCTTCCAAACCATAATCATCCTTTATGATTGCAGCAGCAGAATGATCCTCTACGTTACCACCTACCATGCTCACAAACGTATTACAATGTTTCAGAAGCGGATTTGTCTTCACATTCGGATTAACATCATTGAAAGACAAAACATTGCTCCTTATCAATTTTTTCACATCAATCTTAAGTGGAAAGCGATTCTCAATATCGTGCCCCGGGGCACCTTGATGGAAAGCATAATGAGCCTCTGGCTTATACCACCATGGAATAATTTATGGACTTAGAGGTAGAGAATGTGTTTGCACAAGATTCTTCTCAATCAGCGATGGAAGCAAGTCAACATACAACATTAGAATGGGGTCAAAACTCGGCTTAACACGACCCTGTTGATTACCATTCTGTTGCATATAAGGCTGCTGATATCGAGACAAATACTTTGGAGCCACTGGCACCATAGGAGTCACATTAATCATTAGAGTTACATAGGCTACATGTTGCTGATGACGATTCTAACGACCACGGGGTCTTTTGTAACTTTCACGAGACATAACATTGGTCTCACCTTCTTTCCTTCTTTCAAAAGTTGAACTTCTTAGAACTTGAGCAAATATTACTTTCTTTGCTCAACCGTCCTTCACAGACACCTTCTTCTAGTCGCATCCCCATATTCACCATTTCAGTGAAATCAAATGAAGCACTCACAATCATTTTCTCATAGTAGAAAGAACCTAAAGTCTTCAAAAAGATCTTTGTCATCTCTTTCTCTTATAAAGGAGGGACAATATGAGCTGTGTAGACACCCCAAATTTGCCCTCACCCATTCACACCATGGCTTGTGATCATTCCATATGCATAGACACAATCATATCATTCCATATCTCATTTTTGGTTCACTGCATAGTTTCTAAGTCATCTGCACCTAGGGTTTGTGATCTGAGCAATCCAAGAGCCTCCTGAGCCACTCCAAAGGCCATCAATCACTTAAAAGGGATCCATGAGTGTTTTTATATCATATCACATCCTCTCAAAGTCAAAAATGCCAAGGAATCACAAGAACTGAGAGTGGTATGGATGCAGAGCCAGGTTTGACTGCACAGTTGACCTAAAATTAGGGTTTTGGTTTCAGAGGCCATAACTCCAAATTTTTTGGTCATTCTTGTTTCCATTGTTCTCTATATGGTATAGGGAGTATGCATATCAATTTTCATGAAGAAATTCCATGGGGAAGTCATCTGATCAAGGGTTGACTTTTCAGACAAGTCAGTGCAAAATCAGGGCATCTGAGGCCCCCAATGACCCAACCAAGGGGTGATCTTCATCATTTTGAGTGTATATGAGCTTTATTTGATCATGGAAGAAGGTTGAAGTTCACAAAAATCAAGAATTTGAAGTTTTTGCAAAGTTGACTTTTTTGGGCATAGTTGACTTTTAAAGAATATGTCATTTTAGGTCACTTTTCAAACCTTACTTTTTGATCCAAAAATGCTTCAAATGGAAAAACATTGGTCATGAAAGTTGTAGAATACATTTTTCCCTTTTCAAAAAGTACAAGAACATGACCTAATTCATTTTGGATCAAAAGTTATGGTGTGACAAAGTTGGCAAAAATCACTAATTTTCAAGTCATGCACCAATTGGAAAACTTGCAATTTCATGTGTCAAGCATTCTTGTGACTTCTAATTGACATCAAACTAATATGCAAGCATCATGTAAGTCACAAAGTTCAGATTGAACCAAGATTTTCTCATGTTTCATGGCTTGTGGAATGAGAAAATTTCATGTGAACCAAAAGGAACCAACTTGCAAAACTCATGATCACACTTCACCAACTTGCTGCATTGGCCTTTGAACCAGCCATAGCCTCTCACCTCATCTTGCTGCGCAGCCCATGCCCCTTGTACCAAGCTAGAACTCAAGCCATGCCTCTCTTACAACAAAGTGGACTTTTTGCAAAAGCAAACATCCCAATCACAGCAGGCCAGGTCACATCATCTGACCAATAGGAGTCTTTTATGCAAAGCAAATGCTAGCCAATTCATACATCAAGCCAGCCTGAAGCAAGCCCTAGGACAGCATACACAAACTCACTCCATTTTGCATTTTCCTTCGAATCATCTTCCACAAGCCTCATACACTCAAACAAATTCCACTACTCATCTCACCATGTATTATTGACCCCAAACCAACAAAACATAAGCCTGAAACCAGCATGAACTGAGCTTCACCATTTCTCATCTTCAAAACCAGAACTCTTCGAATCCCATTATCCAGCCAACAAACATCCCATTTCTCTTCACCAACAAGTCATAAACATTCAAAGGAGCAATAATCAACCATTAACAGAGCTTGAAACCACTCACACACAAACCCCATTTTCTGCTACACCAGAACTGGATTTCTCAAAGCAGCTTGTCTAAGCTCATCCCAAGCCTTCCTTTAGCATCAGGGGAGTTAAAGAAGTTCATTTGCACGCAAAGGAGGCTCTGGAAGCTCAGTATTGAAGCTTTCCAGCTCAGGTATGAACATGAACATTTTCTCCCAAAGCTTGCATTTTAAGTTATAATCTGGTTGCTCATGTCTTGCTGATCATGGGGATGGTTTTAGAATTAAAAATGAGTGAGAGATGAGTTTGTATTGCTGCTCTGAAATTTCACCCGTGAAATTTCTTTCCTTCGATTTGCTTGTTTCTTGTGGTTTAAATGATGTTTGAGGATGGATTCATGACCTAGGTTGTTAGAGGATCATTTCCCTGGCATTAATTTGAAGGATAGTGGTCTGAATCACGTTTTAGGGTTTTGGGGTCGCCGGGGAAGATGACCGGAGCTCCCCTCCGGTCACCTGAGTTTAATTAACCCTAATCCTGTAATTAATTTCCATTTGAATCTGGCACGTTGGATCAGTGGACTTCGTTGACCTCCCGCGCGCATGTGTGGCCTGGATTCACTCAATTAGCCCTAATCCATTTTATTTAGTTTAATTAATCTTAATTAAATAAATCTAATCAGAATCAACCACAGCCGTCCAGATGCGCGCTGGTCAATGTTTTCAAACCCAGGATTAATCTCAGCCTCTCCTTTTGTTTACTTTCCATTTTATTGTGTTTTTATTTCATTTCTTTTCATTTTATTTGCATAATTTATTTAAAATAGCAAAAATGTTTTAAAAATTATGAAACTTTTTCTCAAGAGTTTCATTAATTTTTAAAACACAAAAATATTTTTATTTTTATTTTTAGCATTAAAAAAGTATTTTTAAATATTTAAAAGTTTATTTTTAATTGATTAATGAGAATTAATTTATTAAAAATACTTTTAGGTATTTAAAAATCACCAAAAAATTCATGAAATGTTCTAAGACATTTAGAAACATTGTCCAACCTTCAAACCAAATTTATTTTTTGATCTTGATGCATTTTGAGAATTTTCCATTGAATTAAAATCATTTTTATGCATTAATTTGATCCAAAGTTCAAAAAATCATTGCATCCTATCCATGGAGAATTGGACATTGATTCTTTTTGTATTGCATTGTGTTTAGCATGTAGTTTGTGAGGTTAAATGGCCATGATTTGATCTTTCATTTTCAATTTGTTTGGCCTTTCTTTTGTTTGGAAACCCTAAAAACCCTAGAAACTTGTAAAAATCATATCTTGAGTTTGGTTAGGAGTTGAGACCTCTCCTTTGGGCATTGGTTTAGTATAGGATTAGGGGTCCTTTGTGTGGCATTTTCAATTTTTCATAATGTTGTTTGCTTCTGGTTTTGATTTTTGTTTAATGTATTGTTCATAAACCCTTATTTGGGCTTCCATTTGCATACATCTTGCATTCTCTTGCATAACATGACTTGCCATGACATTTCAAGCATCCATTTGATTCATTTGACATCACAAGACATATTGAAAGCATGTTTGGCCATTGCATCATGTATTTTCCATGTTGTATGTCATGTGCACTTCATAACTTTTCATGTATGTTCATGGTTCCTAGCTTGCTTCATTTGCATTCATGAACTTGTATGATCATTTCCATGTGCTGCCTCATGTTTGTAGCATCTCATAGCATCATTAGAATCATGTATATGCTTCTGGTTTTGTTTCTCATCATGTCATCTCATCCCATTTGGCATTGCATTGCATTTCTTTTCTAACCTTTCAGGTGGTAAGTGGTTTTGAGAAGTGAATTTGCCTTCACTTCTCATAACTTTTCTTTTCATCTCATCTCTCTTGCATCCATTGCTGCATTTTTGTATGTGTTTGAGTTTGAGCTTGCTCATTCTTCTTCTTCCCACTTTCTTTCTTCAAGTAACTTGACTTCTTGAATGAAGCAAGTTTGCTTTGCTTCTCTTGATCCTTTCATCTGCTTCCTGGTGGTTCCATTGAAGATTGTTCTTGCAAACCTCACAAACCTTAGGAACAACCAAGCATGACAATGATTAGGGTTTTGATTAGTCTCCCCTCTTAGTTTTCACCTTTGTGTCTCTTTTGAGTCTTCTCTTCTCATCTCATAATCAGGGACTAAACCCTAAAGGCTTTAAGGCTTTGTGATTAAGCTTATGCCTGCATCCTTCTCTTAGGATGGAGTGTATAACTTTAATCCTGAATGTTAAACCCTTAATGTGTTTAACTCTCTTAATCAATTCACTTAATAATCATCAAGACACCACACTTGTAACTTGGGCCTTGCATTAGGGTTCTAATTCTTCCTTAATTGGTTAAGAAGGACTAACCCTAGTGTTAATGGACAAGTCCCCCTCAAGTTGTCTTACAAATCATAAAATCCACTTCATCATCATACCATTAAATAAAATCCACTTAATCAAAGGCTTGTTTTGTCATGAGTTTAATCCCTAATCATGGATTAAGTTGAGGAGCTTTCCTCAGCTTAAACATTCTCATCTATTATCCTTCTATTAGGATGGTGTAATGAGTCTGTTTAATCCCTGATTATGGCTTAACCTCATTACTTAACACTAAACAAAAACACCAAAAACATCTAAATAATCACAAGTAGGTTAATGATCTTAATCCTATACCAAAGGTGATTAAGTGTGAGAACCTGACTTCACACTTAAGGTATTCTCATTACCCCTAATCAGAGGGAAGATGTGATGAGTTTACTAAATCCATTGGTTTAGGCTTAAGCTCATTAACTTATGACAAACTGCAAAAAGCAATAAAAGACTGAAAACTCAAAAACAAACAATAATCGTCTCCTTCGGGATTCTTTTCTCATCATCTTCATTCACAACCGAGAACTTGCTTCTTCCGTCTAATGCAAGACAGTTTGCACCTGAGCCAGACAGGTCATACACTTGAGCATAGACAAGTAAGCAGTTCACAAGTCAATTCACCTTTCAGTCTCTTTGGGTCGAACTACGGTGTTCTGACTTCCTCATTGCACGAGAGGATACGTAGGCATAACTTAACAGTTATCGAACAAAAGTCTCTGTATATTCCCCCTCCTTCTAGCATTGTTCTTAGCCTCATTATCATGAGCACTTCACTTTTGTTCCTACACTGACACTGTACATTTATGCACTTCACACTTCTCTTACACTGACACCTGTACATCCTTTTCCAGCTCATTTATACACAAATTGCACTGACACTACCCCTTTAAAACACCAATCTTTCAAGCGTGGATCCCGTCGAGTACGGCGGACAATCTGGGTGCTAATACCTTCCCAGATTGTAATCAACCCCCTTTCTCAGTCTCTCTGGTTCGCAACCGTCTTATCCATGTCTTTCCAGGTCTATGCAGCATTGCCTTTCCTCCGGGATAAAAATGCCTAGCTGGCGACTCTATTCATCTCCAGTGAGTTCACTGCTGTGTGTTCTCATTGTCCCTTTCGCCGACGGTTCGCGTCTGTACCTTTATTTGGGCCATTCCCATTTATCGGGAGCGACAGCTTGGCGACTCTGCTGGGGAACCTTATACTGCAACCAGGGCTTCTGGTTCTTTTTGTGGGTTCCTCCTAGCGCTTGTTTGATTTGTGTTTACTGGGGTGTTATGTGCTTATTTGTGTTTGTATTTTTGGTATCTATTTTTGCTTTATGTACAGTTGATTTATTGCTTTCTTTATAGCTTTTTATTTTTCATACTGTCATACTGTGCTGGCTGGATCTGTTGTTTGTTTTGGTGGGTGGGTGTTCCATTGAGAGTTAAGGTCCTATACCTGGGACCTGAGTGACACCTAGGCTAGAGTGAATCGTATTCTTTCCCATTCCATCTCGGTCTGGTGCGGGAATATGAAACACGGTTCAGATATGGGTTTCTTCTTGAGAACTCTGTGTTGCAGATTTCCTGCAATGCTAGGGCTATCTGGGAAGCCTACTAAGTCTGGATGACCTTTAGTATTGACCTTCAGAAACTGAGGTGAATTAGAGGAGGAACTTTTATGGTTATTGTAAACACTGTACCTCCGGGTTAGAAGTGTTTACACTTCTCATAACCGATCCAAGTCTGAGGATCCTTGTTTTAGAACACCACCTGTGAGGGGGTTGGGCTGTTTACAGGTTTGCAGGTACCTTGACCTCAGAATACCCTGCTACTTTGTTTGTTTAAGAGTACTTCATTTTGGGACAGTTCTTGTGATTCTAAAACCCTGGACATGTGGCTCTTTATTTGAGCCCCCCACCTTGGTTACTGGATTTATAGACCTCCATCTGGATTTCTTGAACATACTTGGACCTATATCAGGGCATTTGATCAGATCCAGCTCAGTCACAAACCCTTGCATATCATTTGCATACATAAACATTGCATCATATTGACATTTGCTTATTTGTGTTTCAGGGTATCCAACTTCATTTGGTTTTGGTTTTGACCCCATCTTCAGTATTGGCCCATCTTCATCAGCACTTGCTTCAGCCATCAGTTATCTATCATCATCAGCACCTGTCTCTGCTCATCTTCAGCATCATGGCTCCTAAAAAGAGCAACATCACCTACCACTTCTTCCAGCCAGAGCTATCTGACATCAGGAGGATTCAGACCCTGATCACTCCAGATCACATACCATTGTTCAGGGAACACTTTGGAGATATACTTGATATGGTTATGGATCTGGACCCTTCACAGAGAAGCCTGATCCACACTTGCCTTCAATTTTATGATCCCCCACTAAGATGCTTCACTTTCCAAGACTTTCAGTTGGGCCCTTTATTGGAAGAATACTCATCATTGGTTGGTATGCCTATCAGGGGTGGAATCCCTTTCAACCCTGAGATGGTCTTTCCTGGTAATGGAGAAGTAGCAAAGGCCTTACATCTGGAACCTATCCTGATTGAGCAGCATATGACTTCTAAAGCTGGAATCCCTGGCTTTCATCTGGATTTCTTGATCTCTCAAGCTACCCTGAAAGCTTCTCTAGGAGAGTGGAAAGCTGTCTGTGCCTTATTGGCCTTGAGTATATATGGAGTTGTATTGTTTGCAGATGAGCCTCGATTCATTAGCAAGAATGCAATCCATCTTTTCATCTTGCAGAACCCAGTGCCCACCTTGTTGGGGGATCTCTATTACTCAGTGCATCAGAGGAATGAAAAGCAGAGGGGAAGATTAGTGAGGTGTTGTGCTCCATTGTTCCACACTTGGCTCCTCAGGCATCTACCCAGGACAGATGCATTTTTGAATCCTCATCAGCAGAAAAACTGGGCTAAGAGACTCACTGCTCTAACTTCAGCTGATATCAGGTGGTGCACCCAGAGCACAAAGGGCAAGGATATCATCACCAGCTGTGGGCATTTCCCTAATGTGCCCCTAATAGGAGTTAAGGGTAGTATCAATTACAACCCTCTGCTGTTCAAAAGACAACTGGGCTATGCACTGGTCCACACTCCTAAGGCACAGGACTTGGTTGAGACTCTTTATTGTGAGAACAAGCCTAATCTGGCTATTGTTAGACAGGCTGCTTGGGCCTGGGATAATGTTCAAACCAAGGGAATAACTATTTTGGGGAAGTGCAACAATGTGGCATCAACACAATATTATGAATGGTCCCATGCCAGGGCTCAATTCTCTGGAATGCCCTTTACCATAGAAGATATGCCTGGATCATCTTCAGCACCACCCCCTGCCACCATCAGTTGGGAGGAGCTTGAGAGTTTAAAATAAAGAAATGAGAAGTTAACCCAGGCTTTGCAGAAGACCCTCCGAGAGAGGAGTGATGGTAGGTCGGAGATTGAGAGGCTAGAGAAGCTGAGAGTGGAGCATCTGGTTAAGATTGAAAAGTCTGGGGATTATATCAAAAAGTCTAAAGCTGGAGAACAAATTCTGAAGAATGCTTGCAAGGAAGCCCAGTTCCAGAGAGCAAGGACAGACTTGTATCTAAAGGAGAGTCAGGCCCGGTGGGTCAGGATCACCGAGGCTCGTACCCTGGAGGACAAGAGAGTTCAAGACAAGATGGAGCAACTGGAAGCTAGTGCAAAAGAGCAGCAAGAAGCCCTGGCAGCAGCCCAGAGGGAGATATCAGAGCTGAAGATCAAAGCTGGAGTGAAGAGGTCCAAAGACCAAAGTCAGCACAAGAAGCTAGCAGCAGCTGTTACAACCCGGAACCTCCTCATCAGGAATCTCACGGAGCGTCCAGTTGATCCTGTGACCGAAGCACTTCTTAAGGAAGTTCGTGAGGATGAGTTTGGTCTTGGTGTTTGACCATTTGTTTGTTGTTGCTTTCATTCCATGTACTTTTATTTTCTTATAATGTATTTTGACCCCTTAGAGGGCTTGTGTTGTAAAAAGAACAAAGTTGTAATATTTTACTTTCTGTAATATATATGTGTTTGTTTGTTCCATCCGAGTTTACTTCGAAAGCAACATTAACAGCATCTTCAAGGGTTTGGAAGGGTCAAGACTGAATGCCAAACCGGATACCTTGAGAACAAATAAGCATAACTGCATTGCATGCTAACCCTTTTGTTTGTTTTGTAGGTTTTTGTTTTATTGCCACTAACTCTGTTGTGATGTTCAGGAACTATTGCTCGGCGCCGGGTATTTCCCCTCAACCGTCCGCACCGTTATCCGACCCGTAGCAACCTTCCGGGCATTCAAATGGATCAGATGCAGCAGGACCTTACTGAGGTCAGAAACCAAATGGCCAATGAAAGGCTAGAAATGAGGAACCAGATGACTCAGTTTATGGAAGTGATGAACAACATGGCTCAGAGCCAGGAAAGATTGAGGGCCATGGTGGAAAGGCAGAATCAAGAAGATCCACATATAGGGACTGCCGGCACCAGCAACAATGAAAGGGTCCAACCTCATGTTAACCCCCCTGTCTTTGGCCCCCATCTTCATCCAGAGGTCAATATTCCAGCAAATGTTCAAGGGACTGCCACTGCAGCCAGGGTACTTCAAGAAGACCCCCAAGAGGATCAATTCACAGTAATGGGTGCTGGGGAAGAAGCTTATGATAGAAGGCTGGATGAGATAGCTGAGAAATTGAGGTCCTTAGAGTCTCAAAACTCTCTGGGTTTCGACGTCATGGACATGGGCTTGGTAGACGGGGTCAGGATCCCCCATAAGTTTAAGCCTCCTTGTTTTGAAAAATATAACGGGACTTCATGCCCCTGGACTCATTTGCAATCATTTCTGGGGAGGCTGAAGGCCTATACTATGGATGAGAAGCTCTGGATGTTCTATTTCGAAGACAGCTTGACAGGAGCTTCAAGGGAATGGTACTCTCATCTGACGAGAGAAACTATTAGATGCTGGAAGGACCTGGCAGAGGCCTTCATCAGACAGTATCAGTATAACTTAGATATGGCACCCAACAGGACCCTCCTAATGGGAATGTCACAATCGTCAAGGGAAAGTTTCCGAGAATATGCCCAGAGATGGAGGCAATTGGCTGCCGCTGTTCAGCCACCTATGTCTGAGAGGGAAATGGCAGATATGTTTATGAACACCCTTCAGGGGACTTACATTGATAGGCTAGCTGCTTTCTCTTCCACTAGCTTTGCAGATGTTGTCATAGCTGGGGAGAGAATTGAGAGCCTGTTAAAAATGGGTAAGATCTCAGACAACGGTGCAAGCTCGTCCAGTAGTACAAGAAAGCCTTTTGCAGGCCCAAGAAGAACTGGCGAGACCAATGCCATCCACACCAACAGGGGCAGGCCCCAATATGTTCACAGATCAGTGGCAGCAGTCACCATTCCCGCTCCAGCTCATCCTCAGCCAGTTTATCAACCTCCGCAACAAAACTATCAACAGCAACCTCAGTACCATCAGCAGAATCAGTATCCTCCGAGAAATTACAACAACAGCAACACCAACAACAACAACCAGCAAAGGCCATTCCAACAGAGGCCATCTCAAGCTAATAGGGTGATCGATCCGATCCCTATGCCATATGCTACATTGCTGCCACAACTCCTGAAACTCAACCTAGTTGAGCTAAGGACGTTGGCTCCTCCAGATCCCAACAGTCTACCCAGAAATTATGACTCCAACGCCAGATGTGCCTTCCATTCAAATGCACCTGGCCACAGTACAGAAAAGTGCAGAGCTTTGCACATGAAGGTACAAGACCTGGTGGATTCAAAAGCTCTGAATTTCGCACCACCACCTAATGTCAACAAGAACCCAATGCCGAACCACGGTGGTCCCAGAATTAACGCTATTGAAGAAGACAAACCGTCTTATTTAATAACCAGTGTGGGTCAGATCCGGACACCGTTGGTAGAGATTAAGGCTCAGCTCCTCGAATGTCAAATGTTCCCGGGGTGTGAGTTGGGGTGTGCTTACTGCAATATTTCAGTAAATGGGTGCGATAACCTGAGGAATGGCATAGACGGTCTCATTCAGAGTGGCCAGCTTCAGATCACCACATCATTTCCTACAAATCCAGTAATCTCATCAGCAACAACTCCAGAACCTCCTACAACTGCAACAACCATTGTTCCTAACAATTCTTCGGTTTCATCAACAAGTACTTCATCTGTCATTTCAACTGACCCGATATCAACAACTTTTCCTGTTACAACTTCAGCACCACTCCATTTTGAAACTCCCACAACAACAACATCCATCCTTCCACCAATATCTCCTACAACATCAGCAACAAATCATGAAGATGTCTCCACTGTCACAATATTTTATGATCCTGAAAGCAACTCTGCTTACAATTCAGAAGGTGCTGCTCCCATCAGAGCACCAGTCACAATTTATTACGATCCACAGACTATCACAGTTCCTTCCACAGCTGCAATCAGTCCAGTCACTATCACGGTGCCTGGACCAGTACCTTATGAAAGCAGTAATGCCATCCCCTGGCATTACGGCTCTGACCTGTACTGTGAAGGACAAAGAATCGCTTTTGAATCGTCAACCCCTGCACCACAAATTGACAATGTGGGAGGAGGCGGAGGCTTCACCCAAAGCGGACGTCTTTTCGCTCCACAAATTCAGAGACCCACTGCCGAAGCAGAAGCTGCTGCTAAGGCAAAAGGAAAAAGCTTGGTGCAGGAAGAGCAGACTGTTAAAGAAGCTTTGAAAACACCCTTCGATCAAGAGGTTGATGAGTTCATGCGAATCATCAAAAAGAGTGATTATAAAGTAGTGGATCAGCTTCATCAGACGCCTTCCAAGATCTCAATCCTATCATTGCTTATGTGCTCCAAAGCCCATCGGAACGCATTACTCAAAGTCTTGCACGCAGCTTACGTGCCTGAAGAGATCACTGTCAATCAGCTGGAAGCTGTAGTTGGAAATGTTAATGCTAGTCACGGACTAGGGTTCATCAATACTGATTTGACAACGGAAGGCCGCAACCATAACAAAGCCTTGCACATAACCATGGAATGTAAAGGTGCTGTCCTTTCCCATGTGCTGGTGGACACGGGGTCATCCCTCAATGTCTTACCTAAGAAGGCCCTGGTGAAGTTAGAATATGACGGATTGGCGTTGAGACCCAGCAACCTGGTGGTGAGAGCCTTTGATGGTTCAAAGAGATCGGTTCTGGGAGAGATTGAGTTGCCCATAACGATTGGCCCGCAGACCTTCAAAACGACCTTCTACGTGATGGATATACAGCCTGCCTACAGCTGTCTATTGGGTAGGCCATGGATTCACGCCGCTGGCGCCGTGACCTCTACCCTTCACCAGAAGTTAAAATACGAGTGGGAGGGTCAAATCGTTACAATCTGCGGAGAGGAGGATATTTTTGTCAGCCACCTGGCTACCTATAAGTATATTGAGATGGACGGGGAGATCCATGAAACAATGAGCCAGGGTTTTGAAGCTTTGAATGTCAATGAAGCATCTGCTGTGCCTGGTACTTCAATATCATCATACCAACAAGCCCGGAAGGTTGTTGAGGAAGGAAACACCCAAGGCTGGGGCAAACTGTTATCGGTGGAGAAGAAAGAGGACATATTTGGGTTGGGTTACAAACCAACTCAACAAGACCAAGCAGAGGCTGCAAAGGAGCCCAACTTTGTGAGTGGGGGGATGCTCACCCCTGATGCTGTCAACTGTCTGGAAGACGAGCTGGAAGGAGAACGCAACCTGGAAAGCTGGATTCGTCCAAAGATCCCGGGGAGCAGTATCCCAAACTGGTCTTCCCAGGAAATTATAAGAGTTACTCATGCAGAGTAATTATTATTTCCTGTATTTTTATAGCATGCATCAAAGTCTTGCATCTTGCCCAAGATGACAAGACTCATTTTGTAATCGGGCCATCTGTACTTTTTGTGCAACAAGATTAATCAATGAAATATCAGACATCTTTTTGCAAACGAGTTTTTTTCTTTTCCGCTCACTGTTTTTCCATTTCTCTTTTTGTACAAAAAAATAAATGGCAGTGTTTTCAAAATGACAACTTTATTTCGCTTTTCTAAAGCAAGATTAAAATCAAATCACTAAAATGAACAAACTGAACCCTTGCAGAGAGTGCCTTCCAGACAGCACCGACAACAGCACGGCTATGACTTCGTATGACTTTGACAATCCAATCAATCAAGCTGGTGAAGGGGTTGAAGAAGAATATGAGCTTCCTGAAGAGCTAGCCAGATTGTTGAGACAAGAGGAAAAGGTTATTACTCCTCACCAAGAGGAGGTCGAAGTGATTAATCTTGGTACAGTTGAAGACGTGAAAGAAGTTAAAATCGGGGCCTGCTTACAAGACTCAGTGAAGAGACGATTGATTGACCTGCTTCAAGAGTATGTGGACGTGTTTGCTTGGTCTTATCAAGATATGCCAGGGTTGGATACCGACATCGTCGTGCACAAGCTGCCTTTGAGAGAAGAGTGCCCGCCAGTTAAGCAGAAACTGCGCCGTACTCGCCCGGACATGGCAATGAAAATCAAAGAAGAGGTACAAAAGCAATGGGATGCCGGGTTCCTTGCTGTAACTAGTTATCCGCCGTGGGTGGCTAACATAGTACCTGTGCCTAAGAAAGATGGCAAAGTAAGAATGTGTGTTGACTACCGGGATCTGAACAGAGCCAGCCCGAAAGATGATTTCCCTTTACCTCACATTGACGTATTGGTGGATAATACGGCTCAGTTCTCGGTATTCTCCTTCATGGACGGATTTTCAGGATACAATCAGATTAAAATGTCACCTGAAGACATGGAGAAGACAACCTTCATCACACCCTGGGGCACGTTCTGTTACAAGGTGATGCCATTCGGACTGAAGAATGCTGGTGCCACATATCAACGGGCTATGGTAACATTATTCCACGATATGATCCATAAAGAAATAGAGTGTTATGTGGATGACATGATTGCCAAGTCCCTTACAGAGGAAGACCACCTGGTAAATCTGCTGAAGCTATTCAAACGTCTGAGGAAGTACCAACTAAAGTTGAACCCCAACAAGTGCACATTCGGGGTGCAATCCGGTAAGTTGTTGGGATTTATTGTAAGCGAGAAAGGGATTGAGGTTGACCCTGATAAAGTCAAAGCTATTCAAGAGATGCCTGCACCGAAGACAGAGAAAGAAGTTCGAGGGTTCTTAGGTCGATTGAACTATATTTCAAGGTTCATATCTCACCTTACAGCTACCTGTGAACCCTTGTTCAAGTTGTTAAGAAAAGAACAGACGGTCAGGTGGAATGAAGACTGCCAGAAGGCTTTTGACAAGATCAAAGAATATATGCAAGAACCTCCAATCCTTATGCCGCCAGTTGAAGGAAGACCTCTAATAATGTACTTGACAATATTAGAAGAGTCAATGGGGTGTGTGCTGGGCCAGCATGACGAGTCTGGTCGAAAAGAGTATGCAATATACTACCTAAGCAAAAAGTTTACCGACTGTGAACAACGTTATTCACTGCTCGAGAAAACTTGCTGTGCTTTAGCGTGGGCTGCTCGCCGATTGAGACAATATATGTTGACCCACACTACTTTGTTGATATCAAAAATGGACCCAGTCAAGTACATTTTCGAGAAGCCAGCTCTTACCGGACGGGTTGCAAGATGGCAAATGATCCTTACTGAATATGATATCCAATACACATCTCAGAAAGCCATCAAGGGCAGTGTATTGTCTGAATATCTTGCTGAGCAACCCATTGATGATTACCAGCCTATGAGATTTGACTTCCCTGATGAAGACATCATGTTCATAAAAGCAAAGGATCATGAAGAGCCCGTTCACACTGAAGGGCCTGACCCGGAAGAAGAATGGACTATGATGTTTGATGGGGCTGTTAACATGAATGGTCGTGGTGTTGGTGCAGTGCTCATTACACCTAAAGGAGTTCACATGCCTTTCTCGGCAAAACTCGCTTTCAACTGCACTAACAACGAAGCTGAATACGAAGCTTGCATTATGGGTCTCGAGGAAGCCATTGACCTCAGGATCAAGACATTGACTGTATTCGGAGATTCAGCTTTGGTAGTCAATCAAACCAACGGCAAATGGTATACACACCAGGATCATCTGATACCTTACAGGGATTATACAAGGAAGTTATTGACTTTCTTTACAACAGTCAAGCTTGAGTATATCCCTCGGGACGAGAATCAGTTTGCAGATGCTCTGGCTACCATTTCGTCCATGATCAAAGTTCAAGCTGCCAACTTTGTACCTCAGATTTCAGTGTCCAGACTTGACAGACCAGCATATGTGTTCGCAGCAGATGTTGTTAAAGATAATAAGCCTTGGTTCCATGACATTAAGTGCTTCTTAGAGGATCAAACATACCCACCTGGGGCATCATCCAATGATAAGAAGACATTAAGAAGGCTTGCTGGTAGTTTCTTTCTGAACACCGATGGTTCCCTCTACAAGAGAAACTTTGATATGGTACTCCTCAGATGCGTTGATAGAACGGAAGCAGACTCGTTAATGCATGAAGTGCACGAAGGATCTTTTGGTACCCATGCTGGAGGGCATGCCATGGCTAAGAAGTTGCTAAGATCAGGCTATTACTGGATCACGATGAATGCCGACTGTTGTGCCTACGCCAGAAAGTGCCATAAATGCCAGATTTATGCAGACAAGGTGCATGTGCCTCCCAACCCTCTGAATGTGATGTCTTCACCCTGGCCCTTTGCTATGTGGGGCATTGATATGATCGGCAAGATTGAACCGACTGCTTCAAATGGCCACAGATTCATCCTGGTCGCCATTGATTATTTCACCAAGTGGGTCGAAGCAGCCTCTTATGCCAATGTTACAAGACAAGTGGTAGCCAGATTTCTGAAAAGAGATATCATCTATCGATACGGAGTGCCAGAGCGAATCATTACTGATAATGGTTCCAATTTGAATAACAAAATGATGGCAGAGCTGTGCCGGGACTTCAAGATTCAACATCACAATTCTTCTCCTTACAGGCCAAAGATGAATGGCGCTGTCGAGGCAGCAAACAAGAATATCAAGAAGATTGTGCAGAAGATGGTAGTCACTTACAAAGACTGGCATGAAAGGCTACCATTTGCCTTGCATGGATACCGAACGTCGATCCGGACATCCACTGGGGCAACACCGTATCAGCTTGTGTATGGTATGGAGGCAGTTCTACCTGTTGAAGTTGAATTACCCTCTCTACGGGTACTGATGGATGTTAAACTGAGTGAAGCAGAATGGGTTAGGTCCCGATACGAACAACTGAGTCTGATTGAAGAGAAGAGATTGGCTGCAATCTGTCATGGACAGTTGTATCAGAAAAGAATGAAGAAAGCCTTCGATCAGAAAGTCCGGCACCGAGAGTACCAAGTGGGAGATCTTGTGCTGAAGAGAATCATCCCTCCTCATACAGACCACATGGGCAAATGGACTCCGAATTATGAAGGACCATTCGTGGTAAAGAAAGTTTTTTCCGGTGGAGCACTGATGCTCAACACCATGGATGGTGAAGATTTCCCGTCCCCTGTGAATTCAGATGCAGTTAAAAAATACTTCGCATAAAATGACCCGCTGGACATAAAAACAGAATGTAAGTCCAAGCAAAAATAGGGCATCCCGGCGAGTCAAAAACAGAATAAAAGACTCGGGCAAAAATAAGGGAAAAATGAACAATGTACACCCGCTGAGCTGAAAAGCCGCATTGGACAGCTTAGGCAAAAATGGGTATCCCGATGGATTGAAAACCCGAAAGGACGATCCATGCAAAATAAGGGAATAAGCGAACAACTGCATTCTGAATTCGTCTGTATCACCTGCAACTTGGTAAACCTTGAAAAGATCAAGCCTCAATCAGAGTCAACCTTCTTCAGAAAGCAAGATGAGAAGAACGTCAAAAGTCATACGGGTCATAGTGAAGAGGAAGCTCCTTAAAGCGTCATCAACACTGCCAACATTTTGTTTCTCAATTTGTAACAATCTCCTCATTTCAGGGGATTTGTTTCTTTGACTGTATCTCGCCAATTCAGGGCATATGAATTAATAAAATCAGATTTTTAGTCATGTCTCGTTTTGTACATTTTATTTGCAAAAATGTCTGATGTCTTAAAGAAAAACTGATTGCATAAGAATACAGATGCTTATCTTCAATTAAAAACATGCTTGCAGGAAATATACTTACTCTCAGAAGTATCTAAACTCCTATGACGGAATCCAGTAAAGGATACCTCGGGATTATCTTGTGCGTTTCTCTGCCTTTTCAGGATTGCAGGTATCCAGAACGCAACTTGGGGCATGAAAACTTCATCCCAGCAAGCTGGCAAATCCACACTCAATTTTAGCACCCAAAGTGCTCCCTCCCCAGCTGAGTTGCCTCCCATGACTTCCCCCAGCTGATTTGCCACTTGTTGCTTATCCCCATCAGAGTTGCCAGGCATCACAGAAGATACCCATATCCCCGGCTGAGTCAAGGATCCTCTTCAACAGAAGCCCTAGGGAGGTCGCTCAATGATCTCTCTTCCTCCCCAGCCGAGTTACCATCTCGCCCTCAGCCGAGCGCAAAAGTCAGATAGCTATCTCTCCACAGAGTTCCAACCTCTATCCAGAAGAGCAGCGCATAGAAGATCACAACAGAGTGAAGAAAGCTTCTACAAACCCCCAGCTGGGTCTCTCATTTATAAGGATAGGTCTATCAATGACCCGAATCCCCAAGCAGATATCATCTCATCAGATCTACCAATGATCTCATCCCCAGCTGGGATGTCCATTTCAAACAGATCGATCGAAGATCTTCGCAGCAACGGGACCCGGATCCCGGTTTGGTATCTTCGCACAATCATAGCATTCGCATCATATTTACCCACAAAGCGTAGCATTCCGTTTTAACACGGAGCATTACGGCAAAAATCCAACATACAACATAATCATAAGCCATGTTCTAAACCAACACTTGTGAATAATGACCATTCATCAACGTCCAGGAAAAAAATCCCCACCAGAGTCCCTAGCAAAAGCAGTTGCCCCACAAATCACAAACACCAGTATATACTCATTTTGACACCAACCCGCATCATCACTCCCCAGTAAAGTCACCTGAACACTCTTTGCAAACAAGATCACCCGTATTACAGATACGTCCTGACACCCGTCCGTGTCATACGCCGGCAAAAAGCCAAAGACATCCTCTTTGCACTCACACATACCTATATACACTTTCTCGACACCCGTCCGTGTCATTTCCCCAGCGCAGTCGCCTACACTTTTACAACCCATATACTTGTTGATATTATTATACTTTCCTTTCTTGACACTCGTCCGTGTCACCCTCCCCAGCAGCCAAACACTCATCTATATATACTCATACTACTCATACTCATACAGATACCCGCCCGTATTTTGTATATACCTTTCATATCCCCACAGATTCAACATTGGTCCATGTTCTTTGTTAACCAGTTGGTACTCGTCCGTACCATCATCTCAGAATATGTGTCAAGTGTTTGTTTCTACATGATACTCGTCCGTATCATAACCCTAAGGATGCTCGTCCGCATCTTTAGTCCATACACTGTGTCAAACATTCATGTCTCCTCGAATGTAGATACTCGTCTGTGTCTACTATTCCCCAGAAGAGTCCCTTCAGATTCAACACTCGTCCGTGTTCTCTGTTAACCAGTTGATACCCGTCCGTATCATCATCTTTGAACACGCGTCAGTATTTGTTTCTACCCGATACTCGTCCGTATCGTAGTCTTAGGGATGCTCGTCCGCATCTTTAATCTATACACAATACCAAACACTTATACCTTTTGTTTCTTGGATATAAACACTCGTCCGTGTTTACTACTCCCCAGTAGATCGCCAACAAGCAAATTTTCCTTCTTATCTGACACTCGTCCTGTGTCATGATAAACCCTGAGAGCTGCCGTACCCTGCTAGGTGGTCGTCCTCCACCTCTTGATGGTCGTCCTCCATCATGCTCATCCGATGGCCGTCCCCATCGTTATTTTTAGCAGCCGTCCCCTGCTAGGTGGTCGTTCTCCACCCGTTGGTGATCGTCCTTCATCATTTTATCCAATGGCCGTCCCCATTGTTGATTTTGGTTATCTGGCATTCGTCCTATGTCATGATAAACCCTGAGAGCAGTCGTCCCCTGCTAGGTGGTCGTCCTCCACCTCTTGATGGTCGTCCTCCATCATGCTCATCCGATGGCCGTCCCCATTGTTGATATTTTCGGCAGCCGTACCCTGCCAGGTGGTCGTCCTCCACCTTTGATGGTCGTCCCCATCATGATTCCTTTATTCCCCAACAGAGCAGCCGTCCCCTGCTAGGTGATCGTCCTTCACCTTTGATGGCCGTACCCCATCATCTGTTTATTTCATTTATTCTTTAACCCGATGGCCGTCCCCGTCGTGGTCCCTTTTCCTTTTCTCTTAGCCCGATGGCCGTCCCCATCGTCGGTTACCTTACGTTATACCTTGATGGCCGTCCCCGTCATGTTTCATCAATCCCCATAAAATTTTACAGCTTTACCTTGATGGCCGTCCCCATCATAATTTCTTATTTTTCCCAGCTAGTCGGCCGTCCCCGTCTTGGCTTTACCTTTTATCCCCAGCATGTCGGCCGTCCCCGTCATTGCTTTACTTCACACACTTTTCCAGCATGTCGGCCATCCCCGTCATTGCTCCTTACCCAGCAGTCGTCCTCTGCTCGACGGTCGTCCTCCGTCGCCCACACTTTACAATATACTTTATTTTCCTTTTACCATCTATATCCCTTTTCTTCTTCATTCTGTGAGTGCAAATTTTGGACTGTCTTTGGTATTCAACCACAAGTTATCTTGTTTGCCTGTTAAGCCGTCGCTTACAACCTGCACAGCTAACTCATGTTTGAATAGGGGCAGCTGTAGACACCCCAAATTTGCCCTCACCCATTCACACCATGGATTGTGATCATTCCATATGCATAGACACAATCATATCATTCCATATCTCATTTTTGGTTCACTGCATAGTTTCTAAGTCATCTGCACCTAGGGTTTGTGATCTGAGCAATCCAAGAGCCTCCTGAGCCACTCCAAAGGCCATCAATCACTTCAAAGGGATCCATGAGTGTTTTTATATCATATCACATCCTCTCAAAGTCAAAAATGCCAAGGAATCACAAGAACTGAGAGTGGTATGGATGCAGAGCCAGGTTTGACTGCACAGTTGACCTAAAATTAGGGTTTTGGTTTCAGAGGCCATAACTCCAAATTTTTTGGTCATTCTTGTTTCCATTGTTCTCTATATGGTATAGGGAGTATGCATATCAATTTTCATGAAGAAATTCCATGGGGAAGTCATCTGATCAAGGGTTGACTTTTCAGACAAGTCAGTGCAAAATCAGGGCATCTGAGGCCCCCAATGACCCAACCATGGGGTGATCTTCATCATTTTGAGTGTATATGAGCTTTATTTGATCATGGAAGAAGGTTGAAGTTCACAAAAATCAAGAATTTGAAGTTTTTGCAAAGTTGACTTTTTTGGGCATAGTTGACTTTTAAAGAATATGTCATTTTAGGTCACTTTTCAAACCTTACTTTTTGATCCAAAAATGCTTCAAATGGAAAAACTTTGGTCATGAAAGTTGTAGAATACATTTTTCCCTTTTCAAAAAGTACAAGAACATGACCTAATTCATTTTGGATCAAAAGTTATGGTGTGACAAAGTTGGCAAAAATCACTAATTTTCAAGTCATGCACCAATTGGAAAACTTGCAATTTCATGTGTCAAGCATTCTTGTGACTTCTAATTGACATCAAACTAATATGCAAGCATCATGTAAGTCACAAAGTTCAGATTGAACCAAGATTTTCTCATGTTTCATGGCTTGTGGAATGAGAAAATTTCATGTGAACCAAAAGGAACCAACTTGCAAAACTCATGATCACACTTCACCAACTTGCTGCATTGGCCTTTGAACCAGCCATAGCCTCTCACCTCATCTTGCTGCGCAGCCCATGCCCCTTGTACCAAGCTAGAACTCAAGCCATGCCTCTCTTACAACAAAGTGGACTTTTTGCAAAAGCAAACATCCCAATCACAGCAAGCCAGGTCACATCATCTGACCAATAGGAGTCTTTTATGCAAAGCAAATGCTAGCCAATTCATACATCAAGCCAGCCTGAAGCAAGCCCTAGGACAGCATACACAAACTCACTCCATTTTGCATTTTCCTTCGAATCATCTTCCACAAGCCTCATACACTCAAACAAATTCCACTACTCATCTCACCATGTATTATTGACCCCAAACCAACAAAACATAAGCCTGAAACCAGCATGAACTGAGCTTCACCATTTCTCATCTTCAAAACCAGAACTCTTCGAATCCCATTATCCAGCCAACAAACATCCCATTTCTCTTCACCAACAAGTCAGAAACATTCAAAGGAGCAATAATCAACCATTAACAGAGCTTGAAACCACTCACACACAAACCCCATTTTCTGCTACACCAGAACTGGATTTCTCAAAGCAGCTTGTCTAAGCTCATCCCAAGCCTTCCTTTAGCATCAGGGGAGTTAAAGAAGTTCATTTGCACGCAAAGGAGGCTCTGGAAGCTCAGTATTGAAGCTTTCCAGCTCAGGTATGAACATGAACATTTTCTCCCAAAGCTTGCATTTTAAGTTATAATCTGGTTGCTCATGTCTTGCTGATCATGGGGATGGTTTTAGAATTAAAAATGAGTGAGAGATGAGTTTGTATTGCTGCTCTGAAATTTCACCCGTGAAATTTCTTTCCTTCGATTTGCTTGTTTCTTGTGGTTTAAATGATGTTTGAGGATGGATTCATGACCTAGGTTGTTAGAGGATCATTTCCCTGGCATTAATTTGAAGGATAGTGGTCTGAATCACGTTTTAGGGTTTTGGGGTCGCCGGGGAAGATGACCGGAGCTCCCCTCCGGTCACCTGAGTTTAATTAACCCTAATCCTGTAATTAATTTCCATTTGAATCTGGCACGTTGGATCAGTGGACTTCGTTGACCTCCCGCGCGCATGTGATGCCTGGATTCACTCAATTAGCCCTAATCCATTTTATTTAGTTTAATTAATCTTAATTAAATAAATCTAATCAGAATCAACCACAGCCGTCCAGATGCGCGCTGGTCAATGTTTTCAAACCCAGGATTAATCTCAGCCTCTCCTTTTGTTTACTTTCCATTTTATTTTGTTTTTATTTCATTTCTTTTCATTTTATTTGCATAATTTATTTAAAATAGCAAAAATGTTTTAAAAATTATGAAACTTTTTCTCAAGAGTTTCATTAATTTTTAAAACACAAAAATATTTTTATTTTTATTTTTAGCATTAAAAAAGTATTTTTAAATATTTAAAGGTTTATTTTTAATTGATTAATGAGAATTAATTTATTAAAAATACTTTTAGGTATTTAAAAATCACCAAAAAATTCATGAAATGTTCTAAGACATTTAGAAACATTGTCCAACCTTCAAACCAAATTTATTTTTTGATCTTGATGCATTTTGAGAATTTTCCATTGAATTAAAATCATTTTTATGCATTAATTTGATCCAAAGTTCAAAAAATCATTGCTGCCTATACATGGAGAATTGGACATTGATTCTTTTTGCATTGAATTGTGTTTAGCATGTAGTTTGTGAGGTTAAATGGCCATGATTTGATCTTTCATTTTCAATTTGTTTGGCCTTTCTTTTGTTTGGAAACCCTAAAAACCCTAGAAACTTGTAAAAATCATATCTTGAGTTTGGTTAGGAGTTGAGACCTCTCCTTTGGGCATTGGTTTAGTATAGGATTAGGGGTCCTTTGTGTGGCCTTTTCAATTTTTCATAATGTTGTTTGCTTCTGGTTTTGATTTTTGTTTAATGTATTGTTCATAAACCCTAATTTGGGCTTCCATTTGCATACATCTTGCATTCTCTTGCATAACATGACTTGCCATGACATTTCAAGCATCCATTTGATTCATTTGACATCACAAGACATATTGAAAGCATGTTTGGCCATTGCATCATGTATTTGCCATGTTGTATGTCATGTGCACTTCATAACTTTTCATGTATGTTCATGGTTCCTAGCTTGCTTCATTTGCATTCATGAACTTGTATGATCATTTCCATGTGCTGCCTCATGTTTGTAGCATCTCATAGCATCATTAGCATCATGTATATGCTTCTGGTTTTGTTTCTCATCATGTCATCTCATCCCATTTGGCATTGCATTGCATTTCTTTTCTAACCTTTCAGGTGGTAAGTGGTTTTGAGAAGTGAATTTGCCTTCACTTCTCATAAATTTTCTTTTCATCTCATCTCTCTTGCATCCATTGCTGCATTTTTGTATGTGTTTGAGTTTGAGCTTGCTCATTCTTCTTCTTCCCACTTTCTTTCTTCAAGTAACTTGACTTCTTGAATGAAGCAAGTTTGCTTTGCTTCTCTTGATCCTTTCATCTGCTTCCTGGTGGTTCCATTGAAGATTGTTCTTGCAAACCTCACAAACCTTAGGAACAACCAAGCATGACAATGATTAGGGTTTTGATTAGTCTCCCCTCTTAGTTTTCACCTTTGTGTCTCTTTTGAGTCTTCTCTTCTCATCTCATAATCAGGGACTAAACCCTAAAGGCTTTAAGGCTTTGTGATTAAGCTTATGCCTGCATCCTTCTCTTAGGATGGAGTGTATAACTTTAATCCTGAATGTTAAACCCTTAATGTGTTTAACTCTCTTAATCAATTCACTTAATAATCATCAAGACACCACACTTGTAACTTGGGCCTTGCATTAGGGTTCTAATTCTTCCTTAATTGGTTAAGAAGGACTAACCCTAGTGTTAATGGACAAGTCCCCCTCAAGTTGTCTTACAAATCATAAAATCCACTTCATCATCATACCATTAAATAAAATCCACTTAATCAAAGGCTTGTTTTGTCATGAGTTTAATCCCTAATCATGGATTAAGTTGAGGAGCTTTCCTCAGCTTAAACATTCTCATCTATTATCCTTCTATTAGGATGGTGTAATGAGTCTGTTTAATCCCTGATTATGGCTTAACCTCATTACTTAACACTAAACAAAAACACCAAAAACATCTAAATAATCACAAGTAGGTTAATGATCTTAATCCTATACCAAAGGTGATTAAGTGTGAGAACCTGACTTCACACTTAAGGTATTCTCATTACCCCTAATCAGAGGGAAGATGTGATGAGTTTACTAAATCCATTGGTTTAGGCTTAAGCTCATTAACTTATGACAAACTGCAAAAAGCAATAAAAGACTGAAAACTCAAAAACAAACAATAATCGTCTCCTTCGGGATTCTTTTCTCATCATCTTCATTCACAACCGAGAACTTGCTTCTTCCGTCTAATGCAAGACAGTTTGCACCTGAGCCAGACAGGTCATACACTTGAGCATAGACAAGTAAGCAGTTCACAAGTCAATTCACCTTTCAGTCTCTTTAGGTCGAACTACGGTGTTCTGACTTCCTCATTGCACGAGAGGATACGTAGGCATAACTTAACAGTTATCGAACAAAAGTCTCTGTATATTCCCCCTCCTTCTAGCATTGTTCTTAGCCTCATTATCATGAGCACTTCACTTTTGTTCCTACACTGACACTGTACATTTATGAACTTCACACTTCTCTTACACTGACACCTGTACATCCTTTTCCAGCTCATTTATACACAAATTGCACTGACACTACCCCTTTAAAACACCAATCTTTCAAGCGTGGATCCCGTCGAGTACGGCGGACAATCTGGGTGCTAATACCTTCCCAGATTGTAATCAACCCCCTTTCTCAGTCTCTCTGGTTCGCAACCGTCTTATCCATGTCTTTCCAGGTCTATGCAGCATTGCCTTTCATCCGGGATAAAAATGCCTAGCTGGCGACTCTATTCATCTCCAGTGAGTTCACTGCTGTGTGTTCTCATTGTCCCTTTCACCGACGGTTCGCGTCTGTACCTTTATTTGGGCCATTCCCATTTATCGGGAGCGACAAGCTGCAAGTTCACTCCATCTCTGCGCGTACTCTTTAAACGTTTCTTTGTCCTTCTGGGACATAGCACGGAGTTGATCTTTGTCTGGTGCCATATCAACATTATACTTGTATTGCCTAATAAAAGCCTCTCCCAAATAATTGAAATTCTTGATTTAAATACTATCTAGACCCATATACCATCTCATAGCTGCACCAGTCAAATTTCCTTGGAAATAGTGAATCAGAAGCTGGCCATTCTTTGTCTAAGCAGACATATTCCTAGCATATATAGTCAGATGACTCAGAGGACAAGTATTGCCTTTATACTTCTCAAACTCAAACAACTTGAACATTGTGCAGAACCTTAACATTGAGAACCAAACAAAGATCATAAGCATATTTACTAAACAAATCCTTATGCCTCAAAGCCTTCATCTCTTTCAGCATTTCAGCAAAGCGGCCCTGAAAGTCATCAAGCCTTTCAATCACACCAGCCCCTTCACTGGGCTCAACATGGTAAATCATTTCATCAAGGTGCAGAATAGTATGCATCATAGGTGGTGCAATGGTCATCACTGATTGAAGAGTAGCAAATGCAATAGTCTCAGGAGGAGGAGGATGATACCCAGCAGGAACAAAATAAACCGGCATACCCTATAGTGTGCTAGCAGGCATGCGGAAGTAAGGAGAAATGAAAGTTTCAGCAGGAATTTATGTAGTGATAATCTCAGAGATCACTATTGTCGCTCCCGGGATTTTCATCCTAGTACAAACGCGAAAGTGGAGCGGAAAAGGTAGAGTCGCTAGCCAGGCATTTTTATCCCGAAGGAACGAGAAAGGTAATGTTGCACAAACCAAAGGAAGAAAGAAAGGATGAGGCCTTGCGAACCAAAGATCTGGGTCCGGAAGTTGGTTACGAATTGGGAAGGTATTAGCACCCCAATCCGTCAGCCGTACCCGACGGGATCCACGCTTGTAAGTCTGTTTCAAAGGGTGAGAAATAAGATGCTGTTTGAACAGAAGAATTACTGATTGGAATGAGAAAAGGAATATGGAAAAAGAGATCGAAAAGAAAGGGGAAAATGTAGGGAAAATAAAGAATGTGCTCGAATGGGCCCTACCCCATTGCCTACGTACCCCGTCGGGAAAATGAGGATCAGAGTCGTCGTAGTTCGTCTAACTAAGGCAAAGATTTGCTTATGTTTTTTTTAGGATGACGTTGCCATAGCTCTAGCTCAGGTGTTACCGGCTCTGACTCGAGGGTGTTTACCGTATTGCTATTTGAACTATCGAGACAAGTTGCATTCGTCCGCAAAGAGTAAGATGAGAAGAGAAGACGTGTTGTCTTGTTGGTTTATTGTCTTTTAGAAGAAGTGTTTTGACTTTATGTTTATCGCGGGTACAACACTAAAGACTATGATATAGGAGCGAATACTTTCCAAGATCGCCCCCAATGGAACGTTTATAAAGCATTCTAGAAGAGTGGAGGATACCTCCACTGATCATTTCCCATATAGCTTAAGGCTCGTGGCGCATTATACCTACTTTCCTTTTAAATGTTTTTGCTTTTTATTTAAAGGTGAGAAGTGAGACTCAAATTGAAAGGAAAAACTCTAAGGGAAGCTAGACTTTACCCTAAGTTAATTGAGTTTAATGGTGACCTATGGTTAGTGAGGCTTGAAAGATTAAATCTACCTAAGCAGATATTAGACTAGAAATGCGAGTACGAAAATTAATAGTGAATGATATAACCCTCCTACGTCATGGTGGGTGAAGACGTGTATGAATCGTAAGCGAGATGAAACGATGGATCGGGTGGGTCGATTGCGTGGTGTTGAGACGCACGACTTATGGTGTGCAACATACAAGGCTTGCTTTTGGGTGTATTGGAGTGGAGCAATGATAATCGAGGGATCCTAAAGTCACATGAAACTTTATTTATTTATTTATTTGAAATTCTTCGATTTTGGATCGAATAACTCCTTTTCTTCATTTTTGAAAATTGGTTATTTAACGCTTCATTTTATCTTTTCTATCCTAATTATAGGTATCACATATAAAGTTCTAACTATTACATCACAAAGTATAAACCACAAAAATATAACCGAGGCATAATAAAAATAATCCAAGTCCATAAGCGAATCCTCGAAAAATACCTTGCACAAAAATAAGATGTTAGTAAATGAAATGAAGATGAGGATGCAAAAATATGACCAAAATGAATTAAAGGCAAAGTTGCAAGAATTTCTATAAAACAAATATAAAGGCTAATCGCTTCATGTAAACACACTTGAATGGTTTCTAAGCTTAAGTCCTAAAACTAAAGGATCCTAAATGATATCAACATTCTAAAATCAGTAGCTAAACCACACTAAGGCCTTCTAATATCCTAAGATCAAGCCTAATTAATATATGTCCTAATGCATCTCAAAATCCTAAGCTAACTAGATGGATTTACAATGGAAGAATTGACTAAAATCAATACACTAAAAAAAAAGTAAAAGTCCTGGAAAAAATATGAAATTAATTTCCTAAGGTCCCTAACCTGACTATAATATTGTGTTAAAAAATATCCTAAAAATTCATAACCTAACTATGTCAAATGGTCACTTAAATCTACCTAAGAAATATTCATAATTTTACTCAAACAATGCTACCAAAACAGTGGATAAAATGACCTAAAAAATATAACAAAAATTATTCCAAGTTCTATTATTAGTCCTCTAATCATAGCAAAAAGAATGGGACAACAATCAAACAGGATATGGGAGAACAAAAATGAACAAAATAAAGTGTTCATGAAAGAATTCAATCTAACACTAATTAAATGGAAAATCGAAATTAAATTGAAAAATACCAAAATTTAGAAAGTAAAAATGTAGAACACTTCTAAAATGAGTTAAAAGGCTACTATAATTTTTTTAGAATTTTATTATATGTTTTAGTATTTTTTATGGATTTAAATTGAAAAGGTGTTAAAATAGAAAATATAAAAAGGAAGAAAATATAGGGGGTGAGAATAGAAACTTTTTCTAGTTAAAATACTACATGGGTCTGCAACGTGGGGGTGCAAATAGTGAATTTGCTAAGCCCAGACACGCAAAGCCTGAAGGTGTATATAGTGAGGTTTGGTCAACTTCGTTTGACCTCATCTGGGCCGCATGATCAAAGAATTTGAACAAGTATGAACATCGTATGGCTGAAGGAGCTAGGGATCATGATAATTAAGGTGTATGGCATGCATGGGATCCTCCTGGGAATCCTACCAGAAGGTGACAAGTGTCACCACCGGTGTGGACCATTTGCACAAAGATCTTATCCTCTAGTTAATGGTAACAGTAGGAATTACTTGGATTCTTCTGAGTTTTAATTGCAATTATTGTGATTTATTATTGTTTTAATTTTTCAAAATCCAAATTAAAACCATGTATTAAACCAAAATCAAATTATAACTTAAAAAAGAAATCAGAATGTCTCTCTCTCATAAAACACGTTCCTTCTTCATCTTCTCAAACACACCTCTCCCTAAACTAAAACACTAGTCGCGCCGCCGACCGCCTCCCTCTGATCGAACTCCTCAAACCGAAATAAAACAAATGAAACTCCTCTCCTTTCCTCTACGTGCTTCGAATCCGAATACTACTCCTCATAATTCATTCTAAATCCATGGATCTCCACAAATCCGAAGTGAAGTAAAGAATAACAGAAATGGATCTATACGCACCTTCTATTTGAAGCGATGAATGACGATTGGAGTTGCTTTCAATTTGTTGCTCTTTTCTTTGCGCGATTTAGCCTCGTTTTGCGGTTCGTTCGCTAACCCTTTGTAAACACCCCAAATTTGCCCTCACTAGGTTCACAGCATGGCTTGTGGTCTTTCATATTTGCATAAGTTTAAGCATATCATCACATTGCATATTTGTTTCACTGCATAAGTTCAAGTTCATCTGCATCTAGGGTTTGTGATCTGAGCAGTCCAAGGATCCATTTGAGCCACTCCAAAGGTCTCCATTAATTCCAAGAGGGTCCATGTATATTCTATCACCATAATATATCCCTCAAAGATTAAGGAAGTCAAGAAATCACAAGAACTGGCAAAGCATGGAAGCAGAGCTAGGGTTTCACTACACAAATGACCTGAAATTAGGGTTTTGGTTTCAGAGGCCATAACTCCAAATTTTTTCGTCATTCTTGTTTCTAATGGTCTCAATATGTTATAAGGATCATGTGTACCAAGTTTGATGAAGAAATTCATTGTGGAAGTCACCTGTTCATTGGGTAACTTCTTGAGCAAGTCAGAGCAAAATCAGGGCATCTGAGGCCCCCAACAATGGAACCAAAGTGGATTTTTCATCAAATTGAAGTTATATGATCTTTATTTGATAATTGAAGTGGTTGGAAGTTCACAAAATTGAAGAAAATTGAGCTAAACCAAAATTTGCCAAAAATGGAAATGACTTGTAATGGAAACTTTCCATTTTGGGAAAGTATTTCAACCTCCTCTTTCTCAACCAAAAATGCTTCAAATGAAAAATTGTTGGTCATGAAAGTTGTAGATTGGATCATTCCCTTTTCAAAAAGTACAAGAACAAGTTCTAATTCATTATGGAACTCAAGTTATGGTTTGGAAAAGTTGTTAAAAATCCTATAATTTTCACTTTCATGCCAAAGAGGATTTTTTTGCAATTTCACAATCCAAGCCATTTTGTGACTTCTAATACACTTCTAGGCATCATACCAACATAGTGCATTGCCTAAAAATCATAATTGGCCCAAGAATCTCAAGTTTCTATGCCTTGCACATCAAGAAATCACAAAGGGGCCAAAATGTACAAAGCTTGCAAAAACTCATACAACCATGCTTCCACTTGCTGCAGCACCTCAATCTCAATTCCATGGCTCTCCTTGATCAATGTTGAGGCCAGACATGCCCTTGTACAACCTCTGAACCAGCCCATACCTCAAGTACAAGTTTTCTTGACTTTTTTGCAAGAGAGCCCATACCAATCACCATAGACCACAACAACTTTTCTGACCTATCAAAGCTTGTTATGTGGACAAAATGCAACTCATAACACACATTACACAAGGATGAAACCTCAGAACCATCAAGCTTCACAAAAATAACCCCAAAGCAAAAACCTTCGAAACTTTCTGTCCAGCCATCAAACTTCAAAACAAACTTCACCATTCATTCAGAAATGATCCATAGAGCATAAACCAACCCTCAAACAAGCCTGAAAGCCAGCCAAACAAAAATACGATTTCTGGCCAGTTGAAGTGCAACCACATAATCCAGCCATTCTAAGCTCCTTCCAAGCATTGCAGCTTCATCAAGAGGTCAAGAGGAGTGAGTTTGCACGAGAGAAGAGGTCCAAAAGATTCAAACTGAGAAAGCTCAAGCTCAGGTAACCTCAAGAACAAATTTTCCAGAAATGTAATTTTAGGTTATAGAAATGTTCTTTATGCTTTGCTGATCATCATGATGTATTTAATTTTGAAAATGAGTGAGAAATAAGCATTTACTGAGCTTCTGAAACATTTCCAGTTTTTGTGTTTTGATTCGTATCTTGTTCTTGAGCCATGGGAAATTTGTTTTGAGGGTAGATTTAGGTTTAGGAAGGTGTGGGGAGTTGATATGGAGCTTTAGAGCGTTTGAAACGACCTAGGGAAGAAGTTTGATTTTGAGCTCACCGGAGAAGATGACCGGAACACTGTTCCGGTCACCTGAAAAGGATTAGGGTTTAATTAGGGTTTAGTGTGAGTTTGAATATGGAGCGTTGGATTGGGCTTCCCGCGCGTGTTTGAACGGGTTAGATGAATCATTAGGAATTAATCAGGATTAGTTTAATTAATTAATTGGAATTAAATCAGTTTGAATCCTGGCCTTTGATCTGCGCGCCAGTCAACCCTCATTTTCCAGCTTTGAACCACAGCCTTTGGATCCTCATACTTTTATTTAAATCCATTTTTAATTCATTTTATAGCATTTATTTTATACAATTAATTTAAAATACTTAGAAAATTCCAAAAATATTTTTCTTCTGCATTTTGATTTCAAATATTTTTCTTCACACAAAAACATTTTTATTTTTTGCATTAAAAAATCATTTTAAAAATATTTAAATGTTTATTTTAATTAATTAATGGAAATTAATTAATTAAAATACCATTTAGGTTTCTAAAAATCCCAAAAAAATTTACATTGCATCTTAGGACATTTAGAAACATTGTCAAACCATTCATACAAATTTCGTTTTTGGTTTTGATTCAACTTTGACATTTTTCTTGAATTTAGGGTTAATAAAAATCCTTTTTTTTAACCCTAACTTAAAAAATTCTTCTCTGCCTAACCATGAAGGGTTTGACATTGGTTTGTTTTGCATTGTTCTTCATATAACATGTAGTATCTAGCATATTTTTGTCACAAATTTATCTTTCATTTTCCATTTGATTTGCATTTTCCCTCTTAAGGTACCCAAAAACCCTAGGTAACTTAGAAAAATCACAACTTTCTTTAGGTTAAGAGTTAGACCTCCTCCTTTGGGGTGTGATATCATATGGGGTTAGGGTTCCTTTGAGTTCATTTTCAATTTTTTATCTTGTGATTTGCTTCTGTTTTGACCTTATGCATCTCATGTTGCCTTAAAACCCTAATTTCTCATGTTCATTTGCATTCATCTTGCATATACATCCATACATGAACTTGCCAAGACATTTCTTGCATTCATATGACATCTAAGACATCTTAGGGCATATTAGAATCATGCTTGATTATTTATTCATTCATTTTCCATGATGTGCATTCATTTCATATCATAAACTTTCATGAACTTTCAAACTTCAAAGCATGCTTCCTTTGCATCTCATCTCTTGTATGATCATCCATTTCACTTGACATGCCTTTGCATCACCTCATAGCATCATTTGCATCATGTATTTGCTTCTGGTTTTGGTTTTACCTTTGCATATGTTTCATTCTTCATTTCATTTCTTTCCTTTGTGCTAACCTTTTCTGGTGGTAAGTAACCTGAGAAGTGAATTTGCCTTCACTTCTCATATCTCTTCATCTTTTTCTTATACATCATTGCTGAATTTTTCTTTGCTTTAGAGTGAGCTTGCTCATTCATGTTCATCTCTCACTTTCTTTCTCCAAGTTACTTATCTTCTTCAGTGAAGTAAGTAACTTGTTTCTTCTGCTTATCCTCCTTTCATCTGCTTCTTCCATTGGTGGCTTGTTTGAGGATCTCTTGCAAGCCTTACAAACCATAGGAACATCCAAGCATGACAATAATTAGGGTTGTGATTAGTCCCCCTTTAGCTTTTACCTTTGTGTCTTCTTTGTGTCTCTCTTCTCATCTCATCATTAGAGACTAAACCTTTAAGGTTTTAAGACTTTGTGATTAAGGTTATGCCTGCATCCTTCTCTTAGGATGGAGTGTATAAGTTTAATCCTAAGTGTTAAACCCTTAATTTGTTTAAACCTCTTAATCAATCCATCTTAATAATCACTAAGACATTAGCTTGTAACTTGGGCCTTACATTAGGGTTCTAATTCTTCCTTTATTGGTTAAGAAGGATTAACCATAGTGTTAATGGACAAGTCCCCCTCAAGTTGTCTTACAAACCATACAATTCACTTATTAATCTTACTCTTAATTAAAATCCACTTTAATAAAGGCTTGTTTTGTCATGAGGTTAATCCCTAATCATGGATTAAGTTGAGGTATCTTCCTCAACTTAAGTGCTCTCATCTATTATCCTTCTATTAGGATGGTGTAATGAGTTCACTAATCCTTGATTATGGCTTAAACTCATTACTTAACACTAAACAAAAACTCAAAAACATCTAAATAATCACAAGTAGGTTAATGATCTTAATCCTACACCATCATGGCAATTAAGTTGAGATGTTTATCTCATACTTAAAGTATTCTCATTATCCCTAATCAAATAGAGGATATGATGAGTTTACTAACCCTTGGTTTAGGCCTAAGCTCATTAATTTATGACAAACACAAAAAAGCAATAAAAGATTGAAAACACAAAAACCAATAATAATCATCTCTTCCGGGATTCTTTTCTCATCACACTCATTCTGAAAACGAGAACTCGCTTCTTCCATCTAATGCAAGATAGTTAGCACTCGAGCCAGACGATTCATACACTTGAGCATAGACAAGTAAGCAGTTCACAACATCATTCAGTCTCTTTGAGTCGAACTACGGTGTTCTGACTTCCTCATTGCACGAGAGGATACGTAGGCATAACTTAAAAGTTATCAAACAAAATTCTCTGTGTCTCTTGTAGACACCCTAAATTTGCCCTCTGATTTTCTTTCTTCGTCCGCTTTTCATTTGCATTCATTCGCATCATCATTAAACACTTAGGATATCATGTGCATAAGACATGGGATCATCTGCAGATTATCAGAAGAATTAAGGCCTTTGGTTATGCGGGCATCTATGGCATCATTTTCTTATTGCTCCTGTCACTTGATTAGGGTTTAGTTCCCTAATTAGGTGGTATCCAGGAATTTCACGTCTGAAAGGACTATTTGCCATATATCTGGGTCTGGGTCGTCATCAGTTCAGTGGTTGTTTTTTCAAGCGGTGCATATTTAAGGGCAAGTTGTGTGGTGGAATTCATCAGATTATAAAGTTGTGGGTCAGATTGTCTGCTTATCCGTTCATCATCATTCATACCACTTTCGCAAACCATTTCATTATCTAAATGACATTTCTCTCGTATCCATAAATCGATATTACTTATCCATTTTCAAATTTTGATCCATTTTTCCCATCCTTTGTTATTAACCATTTTATTATTCACTTCCATAAACCATTTTCTAATCAATGCCCAATTGTCCATGATTTATTTTTCCATATTTTGTCCATTTAATTATTTCTCAGTATCCATGAACCATCCTTACCTTTTTTCTTAATCCACATTTAATTACCAATTAAATTTTTGTTAACCATGCTAAATCCATCCATGTCCATAACACATTTATCCATCAAAACAATATTTTTTCCCTTTAATATCCATCAATCATTTTAAATATCCAATAATTTTTTTTAATATCCATATCAATCTCATTCTTTAAATCATTCAATATCTCTACAAATAAGACTCATTCACAATAATTTCTCTTAAACCCATAATCCATATTCCTATTTTTAATATTCATCAATATTCATTTTTCCAAGTCCAATTGTTATAAAAAAAAAAAACAACAAAAATAATTAGAATAAAAGCAGGACATACACCCACCAACTCTCACAATGATAACAACGAAATACGCACAATTCACGGCAACAACTTTTCATCCCTCTTGTGAAGAGGCAAACATCAATATTCAATTTTTACAAAACCACAGCAACAAGGGCCCACTTGTTTTTTTCTCTTCATCACTCTTCACGCACAACTTTCCCCCCATTTTTTCCTCATGCACCTCACGGATTCCTCCTTCACACTTCTCACACACTTTCACACTCATTTGGCCCCACCTTCTGCATATTCCACCACAGTACAACCAATTCCTCACAAAATGCACTCCACACCACAACTCACGCTTTTGCTTATGATTCTTCACGCTGCCATCACGCAATCAGCAAACCTCTCGCATATTTCACGCACACTCACGCTGATTTTTCATCACTCTTCAATCACAAACCTGTTTTTCATAACAACACTCATTTCTTCACAACAGCAACATCGCAACAACCTTCTCTCTTCAACCATTCTACCTCATCACGTAACTACTAAACCGCAGCAATCCTCCATTATTCACCTTCATTTTTCTCAGCAAAAACCTTTTCAACACTCCAACCACCCTCAAAAATCACACGACCTCCACCCACCTTCCTTCTGTTCAACAACCAACCTCCACCTTCTAACTTTTCACAACCTTCAACATTCTTCTTCAAAAATGTAAACAACCAAACACAAATCAAAACCACTACAACCTCACTCTTCGTCTTCATCACTAAATCACCGCAGTATCATAAACCAAACCCAACAACTCTTCTTCAATCTTCACTCACCCATAACAATATCCCTCAATAACAACAACAACCGAGTAACACTAACAGGGACATGGATCTGAGATGAAAACAATAACAGAAAATAGAATCAGAAGATGAAGAGGAGTTTTAGCAAAACAGATCAAAGGTGAAAAGAAGTTGCGAACCGAAATCGTCGAAGAGGGAAGAAGCCGTGCTTGTCGGTGGATTGCTAGCCGAGGTTAGGGATTGAGGATGTCGTGCTATGACGACGATGAAGCCTAAACCGCCAAATCGAAGCTGAATAAGGGAGGCTCGAGACGATCTGAGATTACAAATTTCAGAAGGCAAACAAATCGAGGAATCCAAATCAACATAAACCACAGCGAGATGGGTTTTTCAGAGACGACGAGCGGGAGAGAAGGGGCTTTCTCGCGATGAAGAATGAAGACTGTGAGTGAGAAGAAGATGGTTTGGCCGTTGCGAGGATCATGGCATCATTGACCTTCTTTCTTTCCCTGACATTGAACAGTGGACGACGATGTTGAGAGGGGAAATGGACTCAATTGTTTCCCCTGTTTATTTTTGTTTATGTTGAGTATTTTGCTTTGTTTTTCCTTATTAAATCCTCATTATTTTCTCATTTTATGCTACCCTTTCTTCTTTTAGTTTATGACAAGGTCTTGCTGTTGTTGTAGGTGTTGGGCTCAGCCCATTGGAGATCACTATGCATACCGCAAATTCAACTGCGGCCTTCCCCCCTCTCTCTTTATCTTTCTTTTTTTAATTATTTCTTTGTTTCTCTTAACTTCTTTTTTAATCTTGTTTAAGCAATTACTATTTAGTTCTAATTTGCATTTATTAAAATTTGATTTAGAATTTTATTAATAGTTTTTTTTTGCTAGAATTTTTAGTGAGAATTTTATTAATAGCTAATTAGTTCATAATTGACATTAAGTTTTTTTTAGTTGAGAATTTGATTAGAATTGGATCATTCATTTTAACTTTGTTTAATTTTGATTAATTTTGTTTAAGTGAATTGAATTTTGGATATTAATTTTAGTTAACTGCAATTTTCAATACTAATGTAGCTTTAATTTTAATTTCTCCCGTTTAATTTGGTTTGATTAAATAGAGTTTAAATTGATTTTGGGTTTAGCGTTATGTTTAATTTTTTGTAGGAGCATTGCTCGGTTTTGATGACGAAGAATGTAACTTGGTGATGCCTGGTGATCGATTAGTTCTTGGACTGATAATTTCTGGATGCAATTGGCACCTGGACTTTGGTTTTGGCGTGGACTAACCCTTGGTTATAATTCTGGACGTTGGATATTTGTAATGGATATTTGTTTGATTTCCTGATACTGGACAATTGTACTTGGTTGCTGAATCTACTGTAAATTTGACATACTTTTGAGTTTCTTTCGCGAATTGAAGAGGCAACGGACCTTCTCCGTTAGGTACCACTAAGGCTCGATTTTTACTTATTGCATGTTGTTGCATCTGGAAGTCCTACTGGTGTAGGCTCTGTTTGTGCATTTGTTCGGTTACTCCATATTGCATTCTCCTCTCCTTGCTTATTTCTTCTTCCTCATCTTCTGTTATTCTTTCTTAGCTTGAGGTGTTCCTAGGCCACCATGGTTCTTCTTCTTCTTTCTTCTTCTTCTCTTCTTCTTCTCTCCTTCTTCTTTAGGATAGTTGAAACCTCACTAACCTTTAGGACCACCTTTACATGATAATTTCTAGGATAGTTAGATTCCATTAGATTTTACCTTTTGAGATCCTTTTGGTGCTCTCTCTTCTCATCTTCAAACTTAATTTTAATCCACTCTAATAAAGGTTGAGTCTTCTCATGTGACATGAGACTTTGCTATGAGATACTTGCACGCGTTCCGTTTCAGGGCGAGGTGTAAGTTATCCCTCGTGGTGGATGGGTCTTAGCGTGAGTACCTCACAAAGAAAAGCTAAAAAACACTTCTTAACCAAAAAACCACAAAAATACTTAATAATGGTAATAGGCCAGTGTGCTTAAGCCTTCACTTGTGGGACTAGCTTTGGGGATTTCCTCCATAGATAGGTGTGCCTCTTGCGCATTCCATTTCGGGATGATGTGAGATGTACACATCCCATCGAGTAAGACTTAGGTACACTCACCTATGAAAACCTTCACTCATAAAAGCTTCTAAAAAACACCAAACAAACAATAAACGTCTTTCCTTCGGGAATTCTTTTCTCACCTCATTCGCTCCGTACGCGAACTTCTCCTACTTGTCACTTTGCAAGACGGTTACGCACTCGTCGTCCGAGTCTGCAACACCTGAGCAATGACATAGGCAGTTCGAGCCTTAATTCACAAAGCAATTTCCTTTGGTACCCCTAGTTAGGGGAACTACGGCGTCTCTGATCCTCATTATCCTGATGAGGTACGTAGGCAGCGGGGTAGGGCCCGTTCGAGCACAATCTTTATTTTCCCTACATTTTTCCTTTTCATTTCTTTTTCAGTTCTCTTTTCTTTCCTTTTATCCAGTTCAGTTCATCTTCTTTGCTGCAGCTTTTATTCCCTCACCCTTTGAAATAGTTTCTTTTGCAAGCGTGGATCCCGTCGGGTACGGCAGACGATCTGGGTGCTAATACCTTCCCAGGTCGTAACCGACTCCCGAACTCAGTCTCTTTGGTTCGCAGGACCCGTGTCCTTCCTTTTCTTTTCTTCTGGTTTGTGCAGCATTACCATTCCCTTTCTTCGGGATAAAAATGCCTGGCTGGCGACTCTATTCTTCTTCCGCGCCACTTTCGCGTTTGTACCAGGATGGAAATCCGGGGAGCGACAGCTGGCGACTCTGCTGGGGACTGCACACCAGAATCTCTGGTTCCCCTGTGAGTCTCTCCTAGCGTTTGTTTTGTTTCTGTTTCATTGGGTGATGTTTGCTTGCTGTGGCTTGTTGTATTTTATTGTTGTTTGTTTACAACTTTATTTACAGCTTTATTTACAGTTTTCAGTATTTATGTTCCGCATCATGTATATCATACTGGACTGTCTGGACTGGTTTTCTGTTTGGTGGGCTCGGGTGATACTGTTCCTGAGAGATAAGCCAAGTACCCGGCTTGAGTGCACTATAGGATTAGAGTGGGCATATTGTACTCACATGTGGCATGATGAGTGGCGATATGTTTCACGCCCAGATTGTGACCGTCTTGGAAATATCTTGTGTGGAGATTTCCTCCACTTCGGGATAGGACCTTGATAGTTATGTGCATCTGGGGACCGATCATTGAGAACCTTTGTGGAAACAACCCTTTCCAGTGGTGGCAGTGGCAGACCACATTTCGTGGCAAACCCATTCGCACTCGAGGGTCCATTGGGAACTCGCATAGGATGGCCTGGTTCTCTTATAGGAACTCATTCAAAGCATCTGGTCGTATGACATTAGTACTGTATCCTATGGGCTGAATGCACTGTTGTTTCTCGATTTCAGCACTTGAAGCTGGAGACTTATAAGGGATGCCTGTTTTTTCCCGGACTCAGCTGAGGCCTCCCTGAGTAGTACATAATGCCGAACCGATTCCCTGATTTGGTCATGAGCCATTTCTCGGAAATGGTGAACGTATTATTGCTATTCGGCTTTGAGAGTCCGTGATGTTTGACCCGGAGCATACCCGGGATATTGGGAGGGGTTTACAGGTTTGCAGGAACCCATGACCTCAACATACACTCATTACCAGTGCAGTCTTATATGTTTGATCCGGTCTCTATGATCCTGAATTTATTGACCTTTGGTTCTCGGTTACTATTTTGGGTTATTATGAAAAGATCTTGTGGTTACAAACACTCTATTATTGGCAGTATTCCAGATTCCAGGCAGTTTCCGGCTGTGATCCCATGTCTTTGCATCTTTGCATCATCATATTACATTTTGCATTTGCATCAGCATTGCATATCCTTCTTCCAGAGAGCTCATCCCTCCTCTTTTGTCTATGACCAGCCAGCTGATTTCCCGATATTCAGTTTGGAAAGTGGAAGACGAGAAAAGTTGTTGGAAGATTGAGCAGTATCAAGAGGTAAAAAGGTCAGATTGGAATTTGTCAGTAGCTATGTCAGAGAACAACCTTCAGAATGTTGAGTTTCCACCTGGTTTCTCTTCGATGACCAGTCCTTTGTATGGTCTTTCTCCTGATGAGGATCTTCCACAAGTGAACCACCTTACTCAAGCTCAGCCTGTACAGACCCCGATCGTAATCAGAGTGTACCTGAACCATCTGTTGTCCGAGGTGGACCTTCATCTTCTTCTGATTCTATGGATTATCAGAGCTTTGCTTTCCCTATGCCGAGCTTCCAAGGGGCAATCCCTCTTGTGAAAACCAAGAATCCACCAACTTTTGATCCTGCTGAAAGGTTTCGCGTGTTGGATGAGCAACTCAAAGCCTTAGGGGATCCTGATGCCTTTGGTTTTGATGCTCTAAACCTGTGTTTGGTGCCTGGTCTTGTCATACCTCCAGATTTCAAGACTCCGAAGTTTGAGAAATACACTGGTGTCAGTTGCCCAAAGCGTCATTTGGTGATGTTTTGCAGAAAAATGACTTCTTATGCCCGCAACGATAAGCTGATGATTCACTGTTTCCAGGACAGTTTAAGTGGTGCATCCTTAAGTTGGTATATGGATTTGGAAAGTAGCCGTATCCGGTCTTGGAATGATTTATCCAGAGCTTTCGTAAAGCAATACCAGTACAATATGGACATGGCGCCCAATCGCATGCAGTTGCAAAGCCTATCTCAGAGGACTGGTGAATCCTTCAGAGAATATGCACAACGGTGGAGAGAGTTGGCATCCCAAGTGCAACCACCAATTTCAGACAGAGAATTAGTTGACCTGTTTGTGGGCACGTTGCAAGGTCCATACCTGGAAAGAATGAGTAGCATTGGGACATCAAGCTTCTCTGATTTGATAATAGTTGGAGTACGCATCGAGAGCCTTCTCAAAAGTGGAAAGATTCAAGACTTTTCGAACATCCCAGCTAGTGAAGGTGAATCTATTGTTAGCTCCCAAGAGGAAGAATGGTATAACGCCAGTGCAGTCATGTCCAATATCGAATATTCTAGACCAACATCTTCTCAGATATCATCTATTCCTAGGTCTGCTTACTCTTATGGGCATTCGACAATGCTCAGAACACCATATCAGAAGCCCTGGACTCCTCCTCGTCCAAATCTGCAAGCTCAGGGTCGAAGACCTCAAAATCAATATCAGAGCCAGCCTAGGCCTCGCAACAATCTGGAAAGAAGGAACGCTCCTCTTCATCCAGTTCCCATGGCGTACAGTGAATTCTTGCCACATCTAATTCAGAGCTCATTGGTGGTTCCTAAGCCTCTCAAGCCGTTGCCAGAGCCGTACCCTCTAGAGTACAATCCTCATGAGCAGTGCGGGTATCATGGTGGATCAATGGGGCATTCAACTGAAGATTGCAAAGCTTTTCAAGCCAAAGTGCAATAGCTGATCGACAAGGGCTACATATCCTTTCCAGAAGGAAGCTTGGTTGTGCACGTCAACCTCTCGCCTGATTGAGTTCAAAGACTTCAAAGGAGCGTCTCCTGTTTTCAGTGGCTCATACAAGGAAATGTCATCAGAGCTGGAGATCATTGTATCCTTTTTATCATTTGGATTTGTAGTTTCTTTCCTGTTAGCAGCTACTTGTCTTTTAAGCATTGTTATTTTGAATGGTAATGTTAATGTAGTGATCTTGCATTTTTGAATCAATTATGTCGCATTCGCTCATTTTTCTTTACTTGCATTGAAAAAAAAAATTGCATCCATATACCTCCCATTTATTTCACTGTTGTTTAGCAGGTTTGAGGGAGGATGATGACAACTGAATACCCATAATTGTTGAAGGTATGCTTTCAGGGTAGAACCTGCTGACGATGTACAGGCATTGTTTCAATTCCCAAACACCGGAGATATAAGGGAGATAGACCCTCGTCAACCCCTTTGAGCCTTGAAGTAGGAGTTTCTTTTCTAAAAGAAAAAACCCTCACATTCAACCCGGGGCAGGGTAGTTATCAGTTAATTTGACCGAGCGTTCAAATTTCCAAAGGAGTGTGCATCCGAGGATCCATCACCTTTTATTTATTACACCTCAAGAGGTCAAGAAATGTGAAACCACAATGGTTATCCCTCACCAACAAAGGAATGAGGCAGTCAACCCTTTCAGCAAGTCATGACAAACCTGTGTCACATGATTTGTTCAAAAAAATCAAAGAAAAAAGAGAAATAAAGCCTGCTAAGTCGAAAAAAGTGAAAACATATGACTTAGGCAAAAGTTAGGGCATCCCGCTGGACTTAGAAATCGAAAAATTCAAAAAGAGATTCAGTTCAGGCAAAAGTTAGGGAGTAAAAAAAAATCAAAGAAAGAAAAATATCCCATGAGAACAAAGTCGTGTGACCAGACACAAAGTCAGAATGGGTGACTGTTACTCCAAGAAACATCATTGGTGCGTAAACCATAAACGTCATTGGTTCCTCAATCATTACAAAACCCTTGTGAGAAGCGAGCGCTTAAGTCGAATTAGCTGAACATAGGACTGGAGAACATCAAGGAGAATGGGTGGGCACAGATAAACTTTGAGCCATAAATCCTTCTTTCTAAAACCGTGAACCAGACCACGTTATAACCCTTGAAAGTCCTAATTGAATCAGGTTCAATTCTGAAAGCTTACTACGACAAGGTTGCGTAAGCTGACTCCTAACGATTTGCTTCCTCAGCACCACGTTTGGACTAATCGTCCATTCGTCACACACTGTCACAACATTCAAATAAATAATTTTCAAAACTTGCATGTGTACTGCATTAAAATTACCATTTGTAAATGAACAGTTTTAATTGCAAGTCAGTCTATGACATCAGGGAAGTTCCTACAAAGGGCAGTTAGAGGAGAATTTGATCATTCAACAGTGATGACCAGAATCAAGAGCATCTTGTTGGCCTATGAATCAGGGGCATGTTATCCAGTGGCTTTGTCGACCAAAGAATCAATCAGGGTACAACAAGTTCCCAAGCATCAGTTAATTGAGGGACGTCATTCAAAGCCAGTTGATCAGAACTGAATCTGCCAAGCAGGGGAAGGACACCCGAAATTTCTGTTGTCCAAGCATGATTTCTTCCAATGTATAGTCAGAATGAGTCAAGTCGCTTCCACGCTGATACCGGGGCAGAACACTTCCAGAGATCACTAAGTGCAACTCTCCTCGAGAGAATATCCAAGTCTGTTATTCCAAGAATTGGATAATCAGTGACAGTAAGTTTAGAGACTCACCCATACAGGGGCAACTTTAGTTACACAGAGCAAGTTATATCAAGTAGTCTCAAAGTTCAAGACGAGTATCGGGAATCATGCTACCCACCCTCGCCTTTTTCACCCTTCTCAACACCATAAACCTTGTCATAAGACCTTTCTTCCCATCCTTGGGAATTTTTTTAGCTTTTCATAAGCATTGCATAAATCATTTGCATACGTTATCATGTCACTTTGCTCGAGCATGTAGAGCATACGCATCATCAGTTGCATGAGGCTTTCCCCTCAAACATCAGATCTCACATCCAGGGCCCCGTAACCCCAACAACTTATCGACCCTTCAAAGTCCAGTTCTCGTCTGGCAAACCACTTCAAAGTCCAGTTCTCGTCTGGCAAACCATTTCAAAGTACAGTTCTCGTTTGGCAAAACCATCCCAAAGTCCAGTTCTCGTCTGGTAAACCAATTCAGAGTCTAGCCCTCGTCTGGCAGACAAACCCAAAGTCCAGTTCTCGTTTGGCAAACTAACTTCAAATACCAGTTCTCGTCTGGTAGGCGAATCTTTTAACCAGTTCTCGTCTGGTCAGCTTTTCATTTAACCTGTTGAACACCAGTTCTCGTTTGGTAGTCATTCTGTTTCAGATTCAATTCTCGTTTGACAATGAACCCAAGGAGTCAGTTCTCGTCTGACGACTTATTCTTTGCCCATCAGTTCTCTTCTGTTGGCCTACCTTTAATAAACCGGTTCTCGTCTGGTACTTCACCTTTTAAGTCCAATTGTTTGGCAATCAAAAACAAAATAAATCTCTATCAACCTGGCCTTATGCCCAGTCATCCTTGTATCATCATATCCTTGGCATCATGAGCATACATATACATCTTGCACCATTTGCATTGCATTTTCATACTGCATGGTTTCTGTTTTTCTCTGATGAGAAGCAAAATGGTTACATGATGCAATCTGGGGCAGTTATCTCAAGATATGATGAATTTCTGCGAGAGTTTGAAGACACTGGGGCAATTCTGGATGCCAGGTCTTCTGTAAAATCCTCTAGAGACGATCTTTTCATAGATGATGCAGTATGGCACAAAATTGAGGAGTATGTAGTGCATGTTCACTCGTGATAATCAGTATGCAACAGTCGAGCTTCGAAGTTTGAAACATTGTGTTAATTCTCAGGGAATGTCTGGTATTTATTTTACCAGCAGGGCATTGGAAGTTTATTTCTTCCCCGAGCATAAAGATCTTCTTTCAGCCGACAAGGTTTGTTCGTGAGGATTTGGTTATTCTCATTCAGTCAAAGTCAAATTTTCATTGGTATATCTTCCCAACACAGTCGTCATACTATACTTGGGGGCATATTTTGACTTACTTGATTCTCCAGCAAAGTCTTTCATCAGCAGAGCATGGCAAAATATGTTTCTCCGTCAGTCCAGAAGGTTGACACATCCCCAGCTGAGTTAGAGCAGACGATATCCCCAGCAGAACTTCAAGGCTAATTGAATCGTTCTCATCCCCAAGCGGACTTATCTTTCCACAGTGAAGTTTTCCCAACAGGCAGCTGAAGGCCTTGTTTCCCCACAAAGTTAGAATTGTCAGAGCTCTCTCTCTCCAGCAAGGGTCCTAGCAAGAGTTATTTGACGAAGCATCTTCCCTAGCCAAGTCTGAAGATGATCTTTCCCCACAGAGTTCATGTCTGATCTCCACTTCCGGCAGTGAAATATTTCCCAGCAAAGTTGCCATACTGGTGGTCATTTGATGATACAGTCAGGTATATATCACCTCAGTCAGAGATGGGTAGTCAGACCTCTAGACTTATCTTCCCCTGCAGAGTTGTAACTCTCGGTGGCCAATCAGACATTTGTCTACCGCTCGTCTGCGTTTGTCAACACTCGTCTGTGTTATCTCTAAGCAGAGTTATCCCCAGCAGTGATATATCATGCTTTATTGCTGCTCGTCTGCATCTTTCAACACTCGTCTGTGTTAGCTCTGTGGTATTGCTCGTTGTAAACACCCCAAATTTGCCCTCACCCATTCACACCATGGCTTGTGATCATTTCATATGCATAAGTTCAATCATAGCATCTCATATTACATTTTTTGGTTCACTGCACTGGTTCTAAGTCATCTGCATCTAGGGTTTGTGATCTGAGCAATCCAAGAGCTTCTTGAGCCACTCCAAAGGTCATCAATCACTTCAAAGGGGTCCATGTGTGTTCAAGCATCATATTATATCCTATCAAAGTCAAGAATGTCAAAGAATCACAAGAACTGAGAATGACATGGAAGCAGAGCCAGGTTTAACTGCACAGATGACCTAGAATTAGGGTTTTGGTTTCAAAGGCCATAACTCCAATTTTTTTGGTCATTCTTGTTTCTATTGGTCTCTATATGGTATAGGGATCATTCATATCAATTTTCATGAAGAAATTCAATGGGGAAGTCATCTGATCAAGGGTTGACTTTTTAAGCAAGTCAGTGTAAAATCAGGGCATCTGAGGCCCCCAATGACCCAACCAAAGGGTGTTCATCATCATTTTGATTGTGTATGATATTTATTTGATCATAGAAGATGTTGTAAGTTCACAAAATTGAAGAATCTCAAGTCATTTGCAAAGTTGACTTTTTGGGAAGTTTGACTTTTAATGAAAATTGCCATTTTGGGAAACTTTTTCAACCCTTGCTTTTTGATTCAAAAATGCTTCAAATGGAAAAATTTTGGTCATGAAAGTTGTAGAATGGATCATTCCCTTTTCAAAAAGTACAAGAACTTGACCTAATTCATTTTGGATCAAAAGTTATGGCTTGTCAAAGTTGGCTAAAATCACAAAATTTGAAGTTTTCTACCAAAGAGACATTTTGCAAAATGGTTTGATCAAGTGTTCTAAAGGCCTCAAATGTGTATCATTTCTTCACAACATGATCATATGACCTCTAAAATTCAGAATGGGCCAAAGAACTTTGCACTTTGATGCCTTGAAACTCAAGAAATCCCAAAGAAACCAAACTTGAACCAACTTGCAAAACCTATCACAAGTTACAAACCACTTGCTGCATTGCCTCTAAACCTTTTTCATAGCATTCCTTGATTCAAGCTGAGCAAAAGCAAGCCAAAAAGCAAGTTGTACCATAGCCCATACCTCAAGTACACATCAAGTTGACATTTTGGCCAAAGACCCATACCAATCACCATAGGCCACCAACAACTTTCTGACCTATCCCCTTTTGATACATGGACAAAACCCAGCCTAACACATAACACAATTCATTCTGATCTTGCCCACAAGCCATAGTTATCAAAATCTCTCCCATTTGCAAAAGCCTTCGAAACACTCTCCACAAGCTGCAAACACACAAACAAACTTCACAAACCAACTCAACACACTTCACTGATCAAAAACCACCCATCACCAATGCCTGAAACTCCCTGAATCAAAAATACGATTTCCACCCCCCCTTGAACAGAACTTCTGCCATCTCAAAAACCAGCCATCACAAACTTCTTCCAAGTATCAAGACTTCATTAGGAGCTCAAGGGGAGTGAGTTTGCACCAAGAAACAGCCCAGAAAGCCCAGAACCAGAAGGTTCCATCTCAGGTATAGCTCAAGAACAAATTTTCCAGAACTTCATTTACTTGTTATAAATTGATTCTATGTGTTATCCTGATCATCATGATGTGTTTGAAATTGAAAATGAGTGGAAAATGAGGATGTATTGATGTTCTGAAATTTCTCCCGTGAAAAATGTTTGCTTCGATTTGCTTGATTCATGTAGTTTAAATGTTGTTTGATGGTTGATTCATGTTCCATGATGTTAGAGGATCATTTCCCTGTGTTTAATTTGAAGTGGGGTGGCTTGTAGTGAAACCTAGGGTTTTGGTTCGCCGGAGAAGACGACCGGAAGTCTTCTCCGGCCACCTGAGAACCATTAGCCCTAATCTGTGTCATTAAATGAGGTTTGAATTTGGTGTGTTGGATGAGTTGACCTAGGCTGACTGGCGCGCGTTTGAATGGATAGGATGCACCATTAGAAACCCTAATCCATAATTAATCTAATTAATTCAGTTTAATTAAATTTAATTGGAAATTAGCTCAGTTTGAATTGTGGCCATCAGATTTCGCGCGAAGTCAAGCAAAATATCCCCAGAACCAATCCTGTCCCTTGGATGCGCATACTTTCATTTTTATTCAATTTTATTTTCATTTTAATTCATTTAATTTGTGCATTTTATTTAAAATAGTAAAAATCACTCAAAAATTCTGAAAATTTTTATGCAACCTTTTATTAATTTTCAGAAACCAAAAACATTTTCATTTTTATTTTTTTCATTAAAAAATATTTTTAAATCATTTAAAAGATTATTTTTAATTAATTAATGAGAATTAATTAATTAAAAATACTTTTAAGTATTTAAAAATCACCAAAAAATTCATGAAACCTTTAAAATCATTTAGAAACATTGTCCAACCTTCAAACCAAATTTCTTTTTTTGATCTCGATGTCTTTTGACAATTTTCCATGGAATTAATTCTATTTTAAAGCATTATTTTGATCCAATCTTTGAAAATTCATTTCTGCCTAGTCTTTAAGAGTTGGACTTTGATTCTTTTTGCATTGCATCTTGCATATCATGAAGTTTATAGGATTAAATTGGCATGATTTGATCTTGCATTTTCAATTTGTTTGGCATTTTTCTTGACAAGGTACCTTGAAACCCTAGGAATCTTAAGAAATTCATAACCCTCATTAGGTTAAGAGTTAGAACCCCTCCTTTGGGTAGTGAGTTTGTATAGGTTTAGGGTTCCCTTGAGTGCATTTTCAATTTTTTATCTTGATGTTTGCTTCTGGTTTTTGTTTTTGTTTTGTGCATTGATCATAAACCCTAATTTGGGCTTCCTTTTGCATTCATCTTGCATTTGTTTGCATACCATGACTTGCCATGACATTTTATGCATCCATTTGATCCATGACACATCTTAAGACATATTAGAAGCATGATTGATCATTGTATCCTTCATTTGCCATGTTGTATGTCATTTGCATTCCATAACTTTTCATGTATGTTCATGGTTCTAAGCATGCTTCTCTTGCATCCATATGTTTGTATGATCATCCTCATGCCTTGTTTCATGTTTGTGTCATCTCATAGCATCATTACCATCACACACATGCTTCTGGTTTTGGTTTGCATCATGCCATTTCATCTCATTTTGCATTGCATTGCATTTCTTTCACTAACTTTTCAGGTGGTAAGTCACTTTGAGAAGTGAATTTGCCTTCACTTCTCACAATTTCTTTCCATCTCTCTTATACATCATTGATGCATTTTGTCTTGTGTTTGAGATTGAGCTTGCTCATTCTTGCTCTTCTTACTTTCTTTCCTCAAGTGACTTGTCTTCTTAAATGAAGCAAGTTACTTTGCTTCTCTTTGCTCCTTTCATCTGCTTCATGGTGGTTCCTCTGAAGATTTCTCTTGTAAACCTCACAAACCTTAGGAACAACCAAGCATGACAATAACTAGGGTTTTGATTAGTCCCCCACTTAGTTTTACCTCTGTGTCTCATTGAGTCTTCTCTCCTCATCTCATAATCAGGGACTAAACCCTAAAGGCTTTAAGGCTTTGTGATTAAGCTTATGCCTGCATCCTTCTATTAGGATGGAGTGTATAACTTTAATCCTAAGTGTTAAACCCTTAATGTGTTTAAATCCTTTAATCAATTCATCTAATAATCATCAAGACATCAAGCTTGTAACTTGGGTCTTGCATTAGGGTTCTAATTCTTCCTTAATTGGTTAAGAAGGACTAACCCTAGTGTTAATGGACAAGTCCCCCTCAAGTTGTCTTACAAACCCTAAAACCCACTTCATCATCTTATCATTAACTAAAATCCATCTAATAAAGGCTTTGTTTTGTCATGAGTTTAATCCCTAATCATGAATTAAGTTGAGGAGCTTTCCTCAGCTTAAACACTCTCATCTATTATCCTTCTATTAGGATGGTGTAATGAGTTTGTTTAATCCCTGATTATGGCTTAATCTCATTACTCAACACTAAACAAAAACAACAAAAACATTTAAATAATCACAAGTAGGTTAATGATCTTAATCCTACACCATGGTGATTAAGTGTGTGATACTGACTTCACACTTAAGGTGTTCTCATTACCCCTAATCAGAGGGAAGATGTGATGAGTTTACTAATCCATTGGTTTAGGCTTAAGCTCATTAACTTATGACAAACTTTCAAAAGCAATAAAAGACTGAAAACTCAAAAACAAACAATAATCGTCTCCTTCGAGATTCTTTTCTCATCTCACTCACTCATAAACGAGAACTTGCTTCTTCCGTCTAATGCAAGACAGTTTGCACCTAAGCCAGACAGGTCATACACTTGAGCATAGATAAGCAAGCAGTTCACAAGTCAATTTACCTTTCAGTCTCTTTGGGTCGAACTACGGTGTTCTGACTTCCTCATTGCACGAGAGGATACGTAGGCATAACTTAACAGTTATCGAACAAAAGTCTCTGTATACTCCCCCTTTTTCCAGCATTATTCTTTTAGCCTCATGATCTTGAGTATCTCATTCCTGTTCATACACTGACACTGTACATTTACACACTTCACACTTCTCTTACACTGACACCTGTACATCCTTTTCCAGCTCTTTTACTCACAGATTGCACTGACACTACCCCTTTAAAACACAAATCTTTTAAGCGTGGATCCCGTCGAGTACGACGGACAATCTGGGTGCTAATACCTTCCCAGGTTGTAACCAACCCCCTTTCTCAGTCTCTCTGGTTCGCAACCGTCTTATCCATATCTTTCTAGGTCTATGCAGCGTTACCTTTCCTCCGGGATAAAAATGCCTAGCTAGCGACTCTTTTCATTTCATCCTTTCGCCGACCGTTCGCGTCTGTACCTTATTTGAGCCAGTCTCATCTTTTGGGAGCGACAGCTTGGCGACTCTGCTGGGGAACCTTATACTGCAACCAGGGCTTCTGGTTCTTTTTGTGGGTTCCTCCTAGCGTTTGTTTGATTTGTGTTTACTGGGGTGTTATGTGCTAATTCTGTTTGTATATTTATTTTATTTTATTGCTTTATGTACAATTTTGTTTATTGCTTTCTTTACAGCTTTACATATATCATATTGTCATACTGTTTTGGCTGGATCTGGTTTTGTTGCTTTGGTGGGTGGGGTTCTATTGAGAGTTGAGGTCCTATACCTGGGACCTGAGTGACACCTAGGCTAGAGTGGTTCATGTTCTTTCTCATTCCATTTCGGTCTGGTGCGGGAATATGAAACACGGTTCAGATATGGGTTTCTTCTTGAGAACTCTGTGCTACAGATTTCCTGTAGTGCTAGGGCTATCTGGGAAGCCTGCTAAGTCTGGATGACCTTTAGTATTGACCTTCAGAAACTGAGGTGAATTAGAGGGGGATCTTTTATGATTATTGTAAACATTGTACCTCCGAGTTAGAAGTGTTTACACTTCTCATAATTGGTCCAAGTCTGAGGATCCTTGTTTTAGAACACCACCTGTGAGGGGGTTGGGCTGTTTACAGGTTTGCAGGTACCCTTGACCTCAGCATACCCTGTTACTTTGTTTTGATTAAGAGTACTCCATCTTGGAACAGTTCTTGTGATTTTTTAACCTTGGACATGTGACTCTTTATTTGAGTCCCCCACCTTGGTTACTGGGTTTATGAACCTCCATCTGGACTTCTTAGACATACATGGACTTATATCAAAGCAGTAATCAGATCCAGCCTGATCACAAACCCTTGCATATCATTTGCATACATCATCATTGCATCATTTAACATTTGCTTATTTGTTTTTCAGGGTATCCATATTATATTTTGGCTTGGTTTTGACCCCTTCATCAGCATAGACCCCTGTTCATCAGCTACCTGCTTCAGTCACCTGCATCGTCAGTATTAGCCTGTCAGTGGCCCATCTTCTAGTATCAGTCATCATCATCAGCACCTGTTTCAGCTCTTCTTCAGCAACATGGCACCCAAGAAGAGCAATATCTCTTACCATTTCTTTGAACCTGAGCTGACTGGCATCAAGAAGATCCAGGCCCTTATTACTCCAGACCATATACCACTATTTAGAGAACATTATGGAGGCATCCTTGATGTGGTTATGGATTTGGACCCTTCCCAGAGGAGCTTGATTCACACTTGCCTACAGTTCTATGATCCTCCTTTAAGATGTTTCACTTTCCAGGATTTTCAGTTGGGACCCTTGTTGGAAGAGTATTCATCACTGATTGGTGTACCTATCAGGGGTGGTGTCCCCTTCAACCCTGAGATGGCTTTTCCCAACAATGAGGAGGTGGCAAAGGCACTGTATCTGGAACCTTTTCTGATTGAGCAGAACATGACAACCAAGGTAGGAATCTCTGGCCTACACTTGGACTTCTTGACCTCTCAGGCTATCCTAAAGGCCTCCTTGGGAGAATGGAAGGCAGTCTGTGCTCTGTTAGCCCTCGGCATATATGGGGTTGTACTTTTTGCAGATGAGCCTAAATTTATTATCAAGAATGCCATTCACCTTTTCATTCTGAGGAACCCAGTGCCCACCTTACTGGGAGATTTCTACTACTCTATTCACCAAAGGAATGAAAAGCAAAGAGGAAGGTTGGTGAGATGCTGTGCTCCCCTGTTTCATACCTGGTTGCTCAAACACTTGCCCAAGACTGATGCATTCTTAAATCCTCACCAACAGAAGAATTGGGCTAGAAGACTCATTGCTTTGACTTCAGATAACATCAGGTGGTGCACTCAGAGCACCAAGGGCAGGGACATCATCACTAGTTGTGGGCAGTTCCCCAATGTACCTCTGATAGGAGTGAAGGGTTGCATCAACTACAACCCACTGCTATTCAAAAGACAATTGGGCTATGCATTGGTCCACCCTCCTAAAGCACAAGACTTGGCTGAGACCCTTTATTGTGAGATTAAGCCTAATCTGGCTGTTGTCAGGCAAGCATCCTGGGCTTGGGACAATGTTCAGACCAAAGGGATGGCCATTCTTGGGAGATGCAACAATGTGGCCTCATCTCAGTACTATGAGTGGTCTCATGCCAGGGCTCAAATTTCTGGGATGCCCTTCACCATTGAGGATGCACCAGGGCCATCCACAGCACCACCTCCTGCCACTGTCAGCCTAGAGGAGTTTGAGAAACTGAAAGAGAGGAATGAAAACCTGACTCAAGCTCTGCAAAAGACCCTCTGGAAGAGGAGTGATGGTCGCCTGGACATTGAAAGGTTGGAAAAGCTAAAGGTGGAACATCTAGCTAGGATTGAGAAGTCAGAGGACTACATCAAGAAGTCAAGGGCTGGAGAGCAGATTTTGAAGAATGCCTGCAAGGAAGCTCAGTTCCAGAAGGCCAGGACTGATTTATATCTGAAAGAGAGACAAGCTAGGTGGGTTAGGATCACTGAAGCTCGTACTCAGGAAGATAAGAGGACTCAGGACAAAATTGAGCAGTTGGAGGCTAGTGCAAAAGAGCAACAGGAAACCCTGCTAGCAGCCCAGAGGGAGATCTCAGAATTAAAGCTTAGGGCTGGTGTGAAGAGGTCAAAGGACCAGGGTAGACACAAGAAGCTAACTGCAGCTATTGACACCAGGAATCTTCTCATCAAGAACCTCACAGAGCGTCCGGCTGATCCGGTAACTGAAGCACTTCTAAAGGAAGTTCAGGAGGATGAGTTTGGTCTTGGTGTCTGACTTTTGCTTGATTGTTGCTTTCATTTCATTGTACTTTTCCTCTTTTTGTATTTGGACCCCTCAGGGGCATGTATTGTAAAAAACAAACTATGTACCATCCACTTTTTTGTAATATATCCATTAGTTTGTTTCGTTTGAGTCTCTTTCTCCTAAGCAACATCAAAGCATCTCCCTCGAGGTCTGGAAAGGTCAAAACCAAGTGCTAAGCCGGATACCTTGGAAACAAATGAGCATACTGCATTGCATACTAACCTTTTGTCTTGTTTTGTAGGTTTTTGTTTTGTTTGTTACTAACTCTGTTGTGATTCAGGAACTATTGCTCGCCGTCGGGTGTTCCCACTCAACCGTACGCACAGATATCCTACCCGCAACAACCTTCCGGGTATACAGATGGACCAGGTACAACAGGAACTTACAGAGGTCAGGGCTCAAATGGCCAATGAGAGACTGGAAATGAGAAATCAGATGACCCAGTTTATGGAGGTGATGAATGGATTGGCACAGAGCCAAGAAAGATTAAGAGCATTGGTAGAGAGGCAGACTCAGGAAGACCCCCATCTAGGGACTGGTGGAACGAGCAACAATGAGAGGGTTCAGCCTCATGTTAACCCACCTGTGTATGGGCCCCATCTTCATCCAGAGATCAACATCCTTGCTAATGTACAAGGGAATGCTACTACAGGCAGGGTACTACAAGAAGACCCCAAGAAGATCAATTCACTGTGATGGGAGCTGGGGATGAAGCCTATGACAGGAGGCTAGATGAAATTGCTGAGAAATTAAGGTCTCTAGAGTCTCAAAATTCTCTGGGCTTTGATGTCATGGACATGGGCTTAGTGGACGGGGTAAGGATTCCCCAAAAGTTTAAACCTCCGTGCTTTGAGAAGTACAACGAGACTTCCTGTCCACGAACCCATTTGCAATCCTTTCTGGGGAGGCTGAAGGCATACACCATGGATGAAAAACTGTGGATGTTTTATTTCGAAGACAGTTTAACAGGAGCTTCAAGAGAATGGTACTCTCATTTGACCAGGGCAACCATCAGATGCTGGAAGGACCTGGCTGAGGCCTTCATTAGACAATACCAGTATAACCTGGACATGGCTCCTAACAGGACCCTCCTGATGGGAATGTCCCAGTCATCCAGAGAAAGCTTCCGGGAGTACGCCCAAAGGTGGAGACAGCTTGCTGCTGCTGTCCAGCCACCCATGTCGGAAAGGGAAATGGCCGACATGTTTATGAACACCCTTCAAGGGACATACATTGACAGGCTAGCTGCCTTTTCTTCCACCAGCTTCGCTGATGTAGTTATAGCTGAAGAAAGAATTGAGAGCCTACTAAAGATGGGTAAGATTTCCGACAATGGAGCGAGCTCGTCCAGCAACCCCAGAAAGCCTTTTGTGGGCCCAAGAAGAACTGGTGAGACTAATGTTGTCCATGCCAGTAGGGGCAGACCCCAATATGTTCATAGGTCAGTGGCAGCTGTCACCATTCCCGCTCCAATTCATCCACAACCAGCATACCAACCACAACAACAACCCAACTACCAGCAACAAGCTCAGTATCCACCTCAGAGAAATTATAACAACAACAACACCAACAACAACAATCAGCAAAGACCTTTTCAACAGAGACCATCTCAGGCCAATAGGGTGATTGATCCAATCCCTATGCCTTATGCCACATTGTTGCCACAACTCCTGAAACTCAACCTGGTTGAGCTAAGGACATTGGCACCTCCAGATCCTGCTAGTCTGCCTAGAAATTACGACGCCAACGCCAGATGTGTTTTTCACTCCAACGCACCTGGCCACAATACAGAGAAGTGCAGAGCTTTGCACATGAAAGTACAGGATCTAGTGGATTCCAAAGCTCTAAACTTTGCACCCCCGCCAAATGTCAGTAAGAACCCTATGCCCAACCACGGAGGACCCAGAATTAATGCTATTGAGGAAGATAAGCCGTCTTTCTTGATAACCAATGTGGGGCAAATTCGGACACCCCTGGTAGAGATTAAAGCTCAACTCCTTGAATGTCAGATATTTCCCGGGTGTGAGCTCGGGTGCGGTTATTCCAACATTTCGGTAAATGGGTGTGATAACCTGAGAAGCGGCATAGATGGTCTCATCCAGAGTGGCTTACTTCAAATCACAACATCAACACCTCCAAATCCAGCAATCTCCTTAACAATAATTCCCGAGTCTTCTACAACTGCAACAACAATTGTTCCAAACAACTCTTCAATCTCATCAACAAATGCTTCATCTGTCACTTCAACGGGCCAAATATCAACAACCATCTCTTCTACAACTTCAACATCCATCCAGTCAACAGTGTCTCCTACAACATCAACAGCAAATAATGAAAGTGTCTCAACGGTTACAATTTATTATGATCCTGCAAATAATTCTGCCTACAACTCACAAAATGCCACTCCTATCCGAGCACCAGTTACAATATACTATGATCCACATACTATCATGGTCCCTTCTGCAGCTGCTATCAGTCCAGTCACTATCACAGTGCCTGGGCCAGTCCCTTATGAAAACAATAATTCCATCCATTGGCATTACGGCTCAGATCTATACTGCGAAGGACAAAAAATCACTTTAGAATCATCAACTTCTTCACCACAAATAGACAATGTGGGGGGAGGCGGAGGCTTCACTCGAAGCGGACGTCTCTTTGCCTCGCAAATTCCAAGACCCATTGCTGAAGCAGAAGCTGCTGCCAAGGCAAAAGGGAAGAGCATGGTGCAAGAAGAACAAGTTGCTAAAGAAGTTTTAAAGACCCCTTTTGATCAAGAGGTTGATGAATTAATGAGAATCATCAAGAAAAGTGATTACAAGATAGTGGACCAGCTTCACCAGACACCTTCCAAGATCTCCATTTTATCATTGCTGATGTGCTCCGAGGCTCACCGGAACGCACTATTAAAAGTCTTGCATGCAACTTATGTGCCAGAGGAGATTACCGTCAATCAGTTAGAGGCTGTGGTTGGAAACGTCAACGCTAGTCATGGACTAGGATTTACCAACACTGATTTGACAACGGAAGGCCGCAATCACAACAAGGCTTTGCACATTACCTTGGAGTGTAAGGGTGCAGTTCTTTCTCATGTATTGGTGGACACAGGGTCATCCCTCAATGTCCTACCTAAGAAGGCCCTTGTGAAGCTGGAGTATGAAGGATTGGCATTATGCCCCAGTAACTTGGTAGTGAGAGCCTTTGACGGTTCTAAGAGATCAGTTCTGGGAGAAATTGAGTTGCCTATAACGATTGGCCCACAGACTTTCAAAACGACCTTCTTCGTGATGGATATACAGCCTGCCTACAGCTGTCTATTGGGTAGACCATGGATACACGCCGCCGGCGCCATAACGTCAACCCTTCACCAGAAGTTAAAATTCAAGTGGGAGGGCCAAGTCGTTACTATTTGTGGGGAGGAAGATATTTTTGTTAGCCACCTGGCTACATACAAATACATTGAGATGGATGGGGAGATCCACGAGACTATGAGTCAAGGGTTTGAGGCCTTGAACATAAATGAAGCATCTGCTATACCTGGAACCTCAATGACATCTTATCAGCAAGCCCGAAAGGTTGTTGAAGAAGGGACTTCCCAAGGCTGGGGCAAGTTGTTGCCTGTAGAGAAGAAGGAGGATAGATTTGGGTTGGGTTACAAACCAACTCAACAAGATCAAGCAGAGGCTGCTAAGAAGCCCAATTTTGTCAGTGGGGGGATGCTCACCCCAGATGCCGTGAACAACTTGGAATAAGAGGATGAAAGCAACCGCAACCTGGAGAGTTGGATACGTCCAAGGATCCCGGGGAGCAGTATCTCAAACTGGTCTTCCCAGGAAATTATAAGAGTTACTCCTGCAGAGTAATTATTATTTCCTGTATTTTTAAGCATGCATCAAGTCTTGCATCTTGCCCAAGATGACAAGACTCATTTTGTAATCGGGCCATCTGTAATTTTGTGCAAATAGATCAATCAATGATAATCAGACATCTTTTGCAAATGAGTCTTTTTCTTTTCCGCTCACTGTTTTTCCATTTTTCTTTTTGTACAAAAAATAAATGACAATATTTTCAAAATGATAACTTTATTTCACTCTTTTTAAACAAGATTAAAATCAATCACTAAAATGAACAAACTGAACCCTTGCAGAGAGTGCCTTCCAGACCGCACCGACAACAGCACGGCTATGACTTCGTATGACTTTGACAATCCAATCAATCAAGCTGATGAAGGGGTTTAAGAAGAGTATGAGCTTCCTGAAGAGCTAGCCATGTTGTTGAGACAAGAGGAGAAGGTTATCCCTCCTCATCAGGAGGAGGTCGAAACAATCAATCTTGGTACAGATGAAGATGTGAAAGAAGTTAAAATTGGGGCCAGCTTACAAGACTCAATGAAGAAACAACTGATTGACCTGCTTCAAGAATATGTGGATGTGTTTGCTTGGTCTTATCAAGATATGCCAGGGTTGGACACCGACAATGTTATGCACAAGCTGCCTTTAAGAGAAGATTGCCCGCCGGTTAAACAGAAGTTGCGCCGTACTCGCCCAGACATGGCAATGAAAATCAAAGAAGAGGTACAAAAGCAGTAGGACGCCGGGTTCCTTGATGTAACTAGCTATCCGTCGTGGGTTGCTAACATAGTACCTGTGCCTAAGAAAGACGGCAAAGTAAGAATGTTTGTTGACTACCGGGATCTGAACAGAGCTAGCCCAAAAGATGACTTCCCATTACCTCACATTGATGTATTGGTGGATAACACAACTCAGTTCTCGGTATTCTCCTTCATGGACGGATTTTCAGGATACAATCAGATCAAGATGTTGTAGACACCCTAAATTTGCCCTCTGGCTTTTCTGTCTTTGTCTGGCTTTTCGTTTTGCATTCATACGCATTTTTGCATATCATTTGCATAAAGATCCTAAGGCATGGGATCAATATTTTCTAAGGAATTAGAGTTTCATATCCTACCTCTGGATTGGCAAGGAATTCAAGGTTTTAGCTATGCAGCTATCAATGGCATCATTCTCTTATTGCTCTTGTCAGAACTAGGGTTCATTTCCTTGAAACAGTGATCTTCAGAGAATTCACGTTTGCAAGGAATTTGCTAGGCATCTGGTCCATTATTAAGCTATTCTCTTCTTCATCAAGTTATCAGGTTTGATGTCTCAGGCGGTGCATATCCAAAGTCAAATTATGGTGTGTGAAATCCATCAGACTTATCAAGTTGTGATTCATAAGGAGTTTTGGGTCATGTTGTTTGTTGAACAGTTCATTAGTGGTTCATCTGTGGATTTATTTTCCAAGAGGTTGATTCTGACAGATTTAAGGTGGTTCAAGACTTATTTGGCCACAAATTCAGAAGATGATTAATTCAGATGGTTGTTCAGTTGTTAGTGTGCTTCTTTGCTTTTATCAGAGGCGTGTGGAGAAATGGACAAGTTGATTTTGAATTGAAATCGCGAGTCATGGTCATGTGTGTATGGATGAGAGCCATGTCCATATTTTCGGTTACCTGAATATCCACTTCATAAACCATTTACCATTTTATTTTATTTTCCATAAAATCACTATCCCCATCCAAATCCCTTCTCTTAATCACATCCCATTTCATTAACCAATTCACTATCCAAATTTATTCATTGTTCATATGACCATTTTGTTTCCATTTTTCTCGATTTGTCCTATTCTTTCCATATCCATATAAATATTAATTTCATTTTTTTTCCTTTTTTTTCTATCCATACAATTTTGTTATTATTATTATTATTATTATAACATTTGGTCCATATTTCTATTCACAATCCAAATAACCATCTATCCCTTTATCCATTACCAATTTTAATAATCTATTATATTTTCATTTTTCACTATCTAATTATCCTTTTTTCCTTTGACCAAGTCCATTAAATTCAATTCAAATTACTAAGTCCACATCATTTCTACAAAGCCCATTTCTCATTTTTTCATTACATCAAAAATATCTAAAAAAAATATATATATAAAAAAAGAAGAAATAGGAAAACTTTTTTTTATCAGCTCCAAATAATACAGTCATATATCACCCTTTTCGTTTCCACACCACTGTCACGCACAACCTATTCTCTTTTTTTTCATCACTCTTCACGCAGCCACTCACCAACTCTTCATTCACGAAACTCACACACTCAGTATCACAAGGACCCACACCATTCCACTCACAACTCCAACCAACTCACACTTTTTTTCCCTTGATTCCTCTACTCCCCAAGAATCACGTACAACACACCGTTCGGGAGGCACTTTCACTCAGCAACAGTTTTCATCCAAAAAACAACACACGCACAAGTCGTGCGATACCATTTCCTCATCACGCCTACGCATCACACAGTTTTGCAACAACCATAATAAACCAACTGAGTACACCTCATTTTTAAAGGTAAAAAGCAACAGGTCACGCGCAAACAATGCAGAGAATATTCAACAATTTTCCTCAATCCAACACCACACAGCCATAAACCGGCACTCATCACCTGCATCAAACCTGACTCTTTCAAAAACTCTCCTCAACCTTCCCGCATCACACAACAACAAACCCTTCAAATGAAACCCTCCATTAATCACTAAAATAGTCACTGACCCTTACCTTGATTCATAAAACCTTCAACTGACACCACCAAACCCTTCAACAATCCTTCAAAACCAGACCCCTCTGAATCCAGAAAAGGTTCCGCTGACAGATCTGTAAACAAGCGTTCATCACCTTTTCTTCATACAACCACATAACCTAAACCTTCAAACCTGCATCCTCCCTTCACTCTTCAACAAACCGCAACCATCTCCACCATTAACCTTCAACATTCATAAACCAGCTCTCATCAACCTTCTTCATAAACCTCACACCTAATAGCAAACTCATCAAACCTACACAATCTCCAATACCATCAACCCAACAACAATAACAACACCGTAAGATCCCAACCTCCCTTCAATCTCAAACTAACGTCTGAACATCATCAACAACACCAAACAACACAAATCGATGAAATCATAAGTGGAAGAAGAAGATGAGAAGCCAGCAAAGGCCGAATAAGGTGAGACTAAGAGAACCAGGCTCACCGTGAGAAAGAGTTTGAATCGAATCGTGAAATCGAAACTGAAATAGAAAAGCCGTGACGAGAAGTCAAACCGCAGAAAGGGAAAGCGAGATCGAGAAAAGGGTTTTGCGGACAGGTACTCGCCGGTGACTTGTGCGGAGCCGTCGCCGTTGTGGGATTGTCTTCGCGAGTGAAAAGAGAAGAGAAACGGTGATGATGAAGCTGATTTCGCAAAGTTGAAGACCATTCTCGACACTGATAAGCAATTTGATTTCAACAGGGCATCGTGTCCTTTTGGGGTTTTTGTTTTTATTTTTTATTTTTTTTATTTTTTATCTGAGTATTGTTTTAAAATTATTTTGAGATATTAGTTTTTGTGAAGGTTGGGCTAAGCCCACCGCTTGATTTCTGTCAGCACCCCATAATCAGTGTCTGATCCACCCTATTTTTTTCTTTGATTTTTTTCTTCTTCTTTAATTCCTCTCATCATTTTCTTAAGTTTTATGTTGATTAATTCTTTTAAACTGTTAAAATCTTGTCTAATTTGGCTTATTATTCTACTTAGAATTAATTGTTTTGAACTAATTGTTAATTGCCAATTAATTCGTTAATTAGTTTGTTTTGGCTTTTGTTTAGAACCTAGGTTTTAATTAATTAACTTTTATTAGTTTTTAATAGGTTTTAGATTAATTTCTTAATTTTATTGTATTTAATTTTTATATTAACATTGATTAGATATTGATTTTAATTTTGTTTAAATGTTAATTTAGAACTTTAGTATTTGTTATAAGATTAGTTAGAATTTTATTTTGTTAATATAACTTTGTTTCTTTAGGATTTTATTTTAACCTGGGCTTCAGTTTTGTTGGATGTTTTGTAGGAAACTTGTTCAATATTGATGACGGAGGATGAAGCTTGGTGTTGACGTTGTGACTAATTTTTCCGTAATCTTGTTTGGACTAATGAGACCTTTGGACACCAATTGGACTTAGACTTTGATTTTGCACGGACCAATTCTTGACTTTAATTCTGGATGATGGATGTTTGCACTTGACTTTCGGTCTGATGCCCTGATATTTGACAATTTGTGCTTGAACTGGTGAATCCGCTTTAGACTTGAACTTTCTTCCTGAGTTTCTCTTGTGCTTATTGAAGAGGCAACGAACCTTCTCCGTTAGGTACCACTGAGGACCAACTTTACTTGTTGCATGCTGCTGCATCTGGAAGTCCTACTGGTGTATGCTCTGTTTGTGCATTATTCATCTTATCGCATTCTCATCTCTCTATCTTATTTCTTCTCCATTGCATTCTTCTTTCTTATTTCTTATTCTTCCTCATCTTCTCTTATTCATTCTCGACTTGAGGTGTGCTTAGGCCACCGTGGAGCTTCTCCTTTCATCTTTCTCTTCTTCTTTCCGTCTTTTTTAGGATAGTAAGCCTCACTAACCTAGGACCATCCGAGCATGTGAATATTAGGATTAGACTTTTCCCGTTAGTTTTTTACCTTTATGATCCTTTGGTGCTCTCTCTTCTCATCTTCAAACTCATTTCTAATTCACTTAATAAATGTCGAGTCTTCTCATGTGACACGAGACTTTGCTATGAGATACTTGCACGCGTTCCGTTTCGGGGCGAGGTGTGAGTCATCACTCGTGGTGGATAGGTCTTAGCATGAGTACTTCACAAAGAAAAAGCTAAAAAACACTTCTTAACCAGAAAACCACAAAAATACTTAATAATGGTAATAGGCCAGTGTGTTTGAGCCTTCACTTGTGGGACTAGCTTTGGGGATTTCCTCCATAGATAGTTGTGCATCTTGCGCATTCCATTTCGGGATGATGTGAGATGTACACATCCCATTGAGTAAGACTTAAGTACACTTACCTATGCAAACTTTCACTCATAAAAGCATCTAAGAAACACCAAACAAACAATAAGCGTCTTTCCTTCGGGAATTCTTTTCTCACCTCATTCGCTCCGTCCGCGAACTTGCTCCTACTTGTCACTTTGCAAGACGGTAACGCACTCGTCGTCCGAGCCTGCAACACCTGAGCATTGACATAGGCAGTTCAAGCCTTTAATTCACAAGCAATTTCCTTTTAGTACCCCTAGTTAGGGGAACTACGGCGTCTCTGATCCTCATTATCCTGATGAGGTACGTAGGCAGTGGGGTAGGGCCCGTTCGAGCACAATCTTTATTTTCCCTACATTTTTCCTCTTTGTTTCATATTCATTGCTTTTCTCAGTTTCTTTTCCAGTTCCAGTTTCTTTTCATTTTCATTTCTTTGCTGCAGTTTTCATACCCTCACCCTTTGAAATAGTTTCTTTTGCAAGCGTGGATCCCGTCGGGTACGGCGGACGATCTGGGTGCTAATACCTTCCCAGGTCGTAACCGACTCCCGAACTCAGTCTCTTTGGTTCGCAGGACCCGTGTCCTTCCTCTTCTTTCTTCTGGTTTGTGCAGCATTACCATTCCCTTTCTTCGGGATAAAAATGCCTGGCTGGCGACTCTATTCTTTTTCCGTGCCACTTTCGCATTTGTACCAGGATGGAAATCCGGGGAGCGACAGCTGGCGACTCTGCTGGGGATGAGACCAGATGATCTTTGGTTCCCCTGTGAGTCTCTCCTAGCGCTTGTGTGTTTCTGTTTCATTGGGTGATGTTTGTTTGCTGTGGCTTGTTGTATTTTATTGTTGTTTATTTACAGCTTTATTTACAGCTTTATTTATAGTTTTCAGTATTTATTTTCTGCATCATGTATATACTGGACTGTCTGGACTGGTTTTCTTTGGTGGGATGGGTGTTACTTGTTCTTGAGAGATATGAGCCAAGTACCCGGCTCGAGTGCACCATAGGACTTAGAGTGGTTCCACTTTGGCCTCATGAGATCTTGTTATGGGGGTAGTAGTGAGTTCCACACCCAGGTTGCGATTGTCTTGGAAATGTCTTAATTTGGGGATCTTCCTCTCTCATTACATAACCCTGACAGTTATGTGCAGCTGGGGATCGATCATTGAGAACCTTGTGGAAACATCCCTCTTTAGTGATGACAGTGGCAACCCACATTTTGTGGCAAACCCATTCGCATCCGAGGGCCCACCTAGGGATCGCATAGGATGACCTTGTGTCCCGGGCTCAGCTGAGGCCTCCCTGCGTAGTATATAATGCCAAACCGATTCCCTGATTTGGTCATGAGCCATTTTTCGGAAATGGTGAAAGTATTATTGCTATTCGGCTTTGAGAGTCCGTGATGTCTGACCCGGAGCCTACCAGTGAGATTGGGAGGGGTTTACAGGTTTGCAGGAACCATGACCTCAACATACCCTCATTACCAGTGCAGTCTTATTATTTTGATCTGGTCACTGTGATCCTGAAGTTCTTGACCTTTGGTTCCCGGCTACTATTTTGGGTTATTATACAGAGATCTTGTGGTTACAGACACTCGATTCTTGGTTCAGTATCCCAGATTCCAGGCAGTTTCCAGCTGTGATCCCATGTCTTTGCATCTTTCGTATCATATTGCATATTGCATTTGCATCAGCATTGCATATCCTTTTTCCAGAGAGCTCATCCTTCCTCTTTTGTCCATGACCAGCCAGCTGATTTCCCGGTACTCAGTTTGAACAAGTGGTAACAGTTAGAAGACGACAGAGTGTGTGAAGCTAGACTGAATAATGTCAAGAGTTAAGAAGGGTCAGTTTGAAAGCCATCAGTAGCTATGTCAGAGAGCAACCGTCAGAATGTTGAGTTTCCACCTGGTTTCACTTTGGTGACCAATCCTCTGTATGGTCTTTCTCCTGATGAGGATCTTCCACAAGTGAACAATCTTGCTCAAGCTCAGCCTGCACAGACCCCGATTGTGAATCAGAATGTACCTGAACCATCTGTTGTCCGAGGTGGACCTTCATCTTCTTTTGATTCTACAAATTATCAGAGTTTTGCTTTCCCTATGCCGAACTTCCAAGGGGAAATCCCTCTTGTGAAAACCAAGGATCCACGAGCTATTGATCCTGCTGAAAGGTTTCGTGTGTTGGAGGAGCAACTCAAAGCCTTAGCAGATCCTGATGCCTTTAGTTTTGATGCTCTAAACCTGTGTTTGGTGCCTGGTCTTGTCATACCTCCAGATTTCAAGACTCCGAAGTTCGAGAAGTACACTGGTGTCAGTTGCCCGAAGCGTTATTTGGTGATGTTCTGTAGAAAAATGACTTCTCATGTCCGCAACGATAAGCTGATGATTCACAGTTTTCAGGACAGTTTGAGTGGGACATCCTTAAGTTGGTACATGGATTTGGAAAGCAGTCGTATCCGATCTTGGAATGATTTATCCATAGCTTTCGTAAAGCAATACCAGTACAATATGGACATGGCACCCAGTCGCATGCAGTTGCAAAGTCTATCTCAGAGAACTGGTGAATCTTTCAGAGAATTTGCACAACGGTGGAGAGAATTGGCAGCCCAAGTGCAACCACCACTTTCAGACAGAGAATTAGTGGACTTGTTCGTGGGCACGTTACAAGGTCCATACTTGGAAAGAATGAGTAGCGTTTGGACATCAAGCTTCTCTGATTTGATAAAAGTTGGAGTACGCATCGAGAGCCTGCTCAAAAGTGGAAAGATCCAAGACTCTTCGAACATCCCAGCTAATGAAAGTGAGTCTGTTGGTAGCTCCCAAGAGGAAGAATGGTATGACGCTAGTGCAGTCATGGCCAATGTCGAATATTCTAGACCATCATCTTCTCAGAGATCATTTGTTCCTAGGTCTGGTTACTCTTATGGGCATTCGACAATGCTCAGAGCACCATATCAGAAACCCTGGACTCTTCCTCGTTCAAATCTGCAAGCTCAGAGTCGAAGATCTCAGAATCAACATCAGAGCCAGCCTAGGCCTCGCAACAATCTGGAAAGAAGGACTGCTCCTCTTCATCCAGTCCCCATGGCATACAGTGAACTTTTACCACATCTAATTCAGAGCTCATTGGTGGTTCCTAAGCCTCTCAAGCAGTTGTTAGAGCCATATCCTCCAGGGTACAATCCTCATGAGCAGTGCGGGTATCATGGTGGATCAATGGGGCATTCAACTGAAGATTGCAAAGCTTTTCAGGCCAAAGTACAAAAGTTGATCGACAAGGGCTACATTTCCTTTCCAGAAGGAAGCTTGGTTGTGCACGTCCACCTCTCGCCTGGTTGGGATCGAGGACTTCGGAGAAGCGTCTCCTGATTTCAGTGGTCCATACAAGAAGATGTCATCAGAGATGGTGATCATTGTATCCTTTTATCATTTGCATTGTAGTTTCTTTCCTGTTAGCAGCTACTTGTCTTTTAAGCATTGTTATTTTGAATGGTAATGTTAATGTAGTGACCTTGCACTTTTTGAATCAATTATGTCGCATTCGCTCATTTTTCTTCACTTGCATTGAAAAAAAAAAAATTACATCCATATACCTCCCATTTATTTCACTGTTGTTTAGCAGGTTTGAGGGAGAATGATGACAACTGAATACCCATAATTGTTGAAGGTATGCTTTCAGAGTAGAACCTGCTGACGATGTACAGGCATTGTTTCAATTCCCAAACACCGGAGATATAAGGGAGATAGACCCTCGTCAACCCCTTTGAGCCTTGAAGTAGGAGTTTCTTTTCTAAACAGAAAAACCCTCACAATTCAACCTGGGGCAAGGTAGTTATCAGTTAATTTGACCGAGCGTTCAAATTTCCAAAGGAGTGTGCATCCGAGGATCCATTATCTTTATTCATTACACCTCAAGAGGTCAAGGGACGTGAAACCACAATGGTTACCCCTCAACAACAAAGAAATGAGGCAGTCAACCCTTCCAGCAAGTCATGATAACCAGTGTCACACGATTTGTTCAAAGAGTAAAAAAAAAAAGAGGATTAAAGCCCGCTAAGTCGAAAAAATGTGTGAATACAAATGACTTAGGCAAAAGTTAGGGCATCCCGCTGGACTTCAAAATCGAAAAACATTCAAAAAAAGAATCAGTCCAGGCAAAAGTTAGGGAATAAAAAATCAAAAAGAAAATTTTTCCATAAGAACAAAGTCGTGTGACTACAGACACAAAGTCAGAAGGGGTGACTGTTACTCCAGAAACCTCATTGGTGCTTAAACCGTCAACGTCATTGGTTCCTCAACCATTACAAAACCCTTTTCGAGAGGCGAGCGCTTAGGACAAATTAGCTGAATATAGGACTGAAGAACATCAAGGAGAATGGGTGGGCACAAATAAGCTTTGAGCCACAAATCTTTCTTTCTAAAACCGTGAACCAAGCCACGTCATAACCCTTGAAAGTCCTAATTGAATCAGGTTCAATTCTGAAAGCATATTACGACAAGGTTGCGTAAACTGACTCCTAACGGTTTGCTAACTCAGCACTACGTTTGGACTAATCATCCATTCGTCACACGCTGTCACAACATTCAAATAAATAAATTTTCAAAACTTGCATGTGCACTGCATTAGAATTACCATTTGTGAATGAACAGTTTTAATTGCAAGTCAGCCTGTGTCGTCAGGGAAGTTCCTACAAATAACAATCACAAGGGAACTTGATCATTCAACAATGATGACCAAAATCAAGAGCATCGTATAGGCCTATGAAACAGGGGCATGTTGTCCAGTCATTTCATTGACCAAGGAATTTGTCAGGGTAAAGCAGTTCCCAAGCATCAGTTGATTGAGGAAAATCATTCAAGAGTTAATTGATCAGAACTGAATCTGCCAAACAGAGGCAGGCCACCCGGATTTTCCGTTGTTCAAGGATGGATTATTCCAATGCTCAGTCAGAACAAGTCAAGTTGCTTCCACGCTCATACCGGGGCAGAACACTTCTAGAGATCACTAAGTGCAACCCTCCTCGAGAGAACATCCAAGTCTGCCATGCCATAAATTGGATAATCAGTGGCAGTCTGTTTAGAGACTCACCCAGCTGGGGAAACTTTAGCTACACAGGGCAGGTTATATCAGTAATCTCAGAGTTCAAGAGGAGTATCGGGAAATTGTGTTACCCACCGTCGCCTTTGTCACCCTTCTCAACCAGAAGCCTTGCCACATAAGACCTTTCTTCCCGCCTTGGGATTTTTTCTAGATTTTCATAAGCATTGCATAAATCATTTGCATACATTATTCATGTAGCATATAGAGCATATGCATCATATTTGCATTGAGCATCCCCGCAACATCAGATCTCATCCAGGGCACCGTAACCCCAACAACTTATCAACCTTTCAAAGTCCAGTTCTCGTCTGGAAAACCGTTCAAAGACCAGTTCTCGTCTGGCAAACCTTTTCACAGTCTAGTCCTCGTCTGGCAGACAAACCCAGATTCCAGTTCTCGTCTGGAAAGCCAACTTCAAATACCAGTTCCCGTCTGGTAGGCGAATCTTTTAACCAGTTCTCGTCTGGTCACCTTTTCATTCAACCTGTTGAATTCCAGTTCTCGTCTGGTAGTCACTCTTTTTCAGAGTCAATTCCTGTTTGACAATGAACCTAAGGAGTCAGTTCTCGTCTGACAACTTATTCTTTGCCCATCAGTTCTCGTCTGTTGGCCTACCTTCAATAAACCGGTTCTCGTCTGGTAATTCACCATTAAAGTCCATTTGTTTGGCAACCAAAAAGACAAAAATATCTCTTAACCCTGGCCTTATGCCCAACCATCCTTGTTTCATATCTTTGGTTATGAGCGTACATTTACCTCTTGCATCATTTGCATTGCATCTTCATACTGCATGGTTTCTGTTTTAGCTCTGATGTGGGGCAAGAATCATTTCAAGACGTAATCTGGGGCAGTTATCTCAAGATCTGTTGAATTTCTGCAAGAGTTTGAAGACACTGGGGCAATTCTGAATGCCATGTCTTCTGTAAAATCCTCTAAAGATGATATTTTTATGAATGATGCAGTATGGTATGATGGAGAAGTTAAGAGAATGTTAGTTCACTCAGGATGATCAGTAATGCATTTGTTGAGCTCAGAAGTTTGAAGCACTGTGTTAATTCTCAGGGAATGTCTGGTATTTATTTTACCAGCAGGGCATTGGAAGTTTATTTCTTCCCCGAGCATAAAGATCTTCTTTCAGCCGACAAGGTTTGTTCGTGAGGATTTGGTTATTCTCATTCAGTCAAAGTCAAATTTTCATTGGCATATCTTCCCAACACAGTCGTCATACTATACTTGGGGCATATTTTGACTTATTCTGATTCTCCGGCAAAGATTCTCCTCAGCAGAGTATTGCCAAATATGTTTCTCAGTCAGGCCAGAAGGTTGACATTTCCCCAGCTAAATTAGAATGGGTGATATCCCCAGCGGAACTTCAAGGCTATTTGATTCGTTCTCATCCCCAAGCGGAGTTATCTGTCCACAAGCAAGGTATTCCCAACAGGCAGCTGAAAGCCTGGCTTCCCCACAGAGTTAGAATTGTCAGCATATGCTCTCCCCAGCAAGAGTATTGTTCAAGCATCTTCCCCAGCCAAGTCTGAAGATGATCTTTCCCCACAGAGTTCATATCTGATCTTCACTTCAGTCAGTGAAATATTCCCCAGTAGGTTGCCGGAATCTTCTCCCACAGGTCGCCAGGATTTCATTCCCCAGCTAGAGTGGAATTGTCTACTTCCCCAACATAATCAGCCCTTGTCTGGGTTGATGCTTATTCGGTGTTCGTTCGCACTCTTAGACACTTATCTGATGATTCAGTTTTCTCATCCGCAGTCTCCAGAAGAATTAGCACCTTGTGGCACTCGTCTGTGCACTTTCCCCAGTAGAGTCTATATCTACTAGCACTCGTCTGTGCTTGCATCTTTATTTGATGCTCATCCTCTTTCAGCACTCGTCCGTGCCTTTTTCCTCAGCAGATTCCTCTTTATTTGAGGTATTCCCCAGCACTCGTCCGTGCTAGCATCTTTATTTGATGACCGTCCGCAACTCTCGGCACTCGTCCGTGCTTATTAGTTCTTTGAAGTTTTTCCCCAGTGAAGTTGCCTGTACTCGTCTGTGCGCGCATCTTCATTTGGTGCTCGTCCGCATCCCTGCAGCACTCGTCTGTGCATTTTATTTTCGATTCCTCTTTATTTGAGGCATATCCCCAAGAAAGTCGCCAGTACTCGTCCGTGCTCGCATCTTTATTTGATGCTCGACCGCATCTCTTAGCACTCGTACGTGCTTGTTACTCCTTTGAAGATTGCTCGTCCGCATCCTTCGACACTCGTCCGTGCCTATTACTTATCTAGTGCTCGTCTGCACGCCCCGACACTCGTCCGTGTTTGGTATTTTCTTTTGAAGATCGTCTGAAATAAGCTGATACTCGTCTGTATCTTTTCTGACACTCGTCTGTGTTAGATTGTTCCCTATTGAAGATTCCAATGCTCGTCTGTGTTGGATTTCTGGTATTCGTCTATACCAGTGATTGATACTCTCCCGTAACACTATCAGAAGCACTCGTCCGTGTTTCTTGGATCATCGTCCGGTACTCGTCCGTATCGTCGACTTATGACACTCGTCTGTGCTTCTTTGATGATCATTCCAATGCTCGTCCGCATTGAAGAGGTTGAAAATCCTGACGGTGGGATTAAAACGTCAAAACAATTTCCGGAACCTGCGTAAGGGTTATCCGAAGAAGACTCGTCCGTCTTATTCCACTTATCTGCGTAAGGATTCGTGAAGAGGATTCGTCTATCCTAGTTGCATGTCTATCCCTCGGACTTATATGCATTTCCGGAACCTGCGTAAGGGTTATCCGAAGAAGACTCGTCCGTCGTATTCCACTTATCTGCGTAAGGATTAGTGAAGGAGATTCGTCTATCTCAGGTTATTTTGAAGATTCTTAAGGGCTCGTCCGCTCTCTGCACCTGGCGTCACAGGATTATTGGAAGACTCGTCTGTCTTGGTATTCTTATTTCCAGATATCAGTTTCAACTTGGAAGAAGCTCGTCTGCTTTTTTCTCTTCTTCATATCCCCAGAGCGTCATCTGGTTGGGTTTATTTCCCGGTGTTACATTCTTCGTCAGAGTGCAAATTTCTGGTCTTCTTGGTATTCAATCACAATTTATCTCGAATGGTCAATAGCCCGTACTATCGTCCTTTTCAGATTAACTGATGATTGAATAGGGGCAGCTGTAGACACCCTAAATTTGCCCTCTGGCTTTTCTGTCTTTGTCTGGCTTTTCGTTTTGCATTCATACACATTTTTGCATATCATTTGCATAAAGATCCTAAGGCATGGGATCAATATTTTCTAAGGAATTAGAGTTTCATATCCTACCTCTGGATTGGCAAGGAATTCAAGGTTTTAGCTATGCAGCTATCAATGGCATCATTCTCTTATTGCTCTTGTCAGAACTAGGGTTCATTTCCTTGAAACAGTGATCTTCAGAGAATTCACGTTTGCAAGGAATTTGCTAGGCATCTGGTCCATTATTAAACTATTCTCTTCTTCATCAAGTTATCAGGTTTGATTTCTCAGGCGGTGCATATCCAAAGTCAAATTATGGTGTGTGAAATCCATCAGACTTATCAAGTTGTGATTCATAAGGAGTTTTGGGTCATGTTGTTTGTTGAACAGTTCATTAGTGGTTCATCTGTGGATTTATTTTCCAAGAGGTTGATTCTGACAGATTTAAGGTGGTTCAAGACTTATTTGGCCACAAATTCAGAAGATGATTAATTCAGATGGTTGTTCAGTTGTTAGTGTGCTTCTTTGCTTTTATCAGAGGCGTGTGGAGAAATGGACAAGTTGATTTTGAATTGAAATCGCGAGTCATGGTCATGTGTGTATGGATGAGAGCCATGTCCATATTTTCGGTTACCTGAATATCCACTTCATAAACCATTTACCATTTTATTTTATTTTCCATAAAATCACTATCCCCATCCAAATCCCTTCTCTTAATCACATCCCATTTCATTAACCAATTCACTATCCAAATTTGTTCATTGTTCATATGACCATTTTGTTTCCATTTTTCTCGATTTGTCCTATTCTTTCCATATCCATATAAATATTAATTTCATTTTTTTTCCTTTTTTTTCTATCCATACAATTTTGTTATTATTATTATTATTATTATAACATTTGGTCCATATTTCTATTCACAATCCAAATAACCATCTATCCCTTTATCCATTACCAATTTTAATAATCTATTATATTTTCATTTTTCACTATCTAATTATCCTTTTTTCCTTTGACCAAGTCCATTAAATTCAATTCAAATTACTAAGTCCAAATCATTTCTACAAAGCCCATTTCTCATTTTTTCATTACATCAAAAATATCTAAAAAAATATATAAAAAAAAAAGAAGAAATAGGAAAACTTTTTTTTATCAGCTCCAAATAATACAGTCATATATCACCCTTTTCGTTTCCACACCACTGTCACGCACAACCTATTCTCTTTTTTTCATCACTCTTCACGCAGCCACTCACCAACTCTTCATTCACGAAACTCACACACTCAGTATCACAAGGACCCACACCATTCCACTCACAACTCCAACCAACTCACACTTTTTTTCCCTTGATTCCTCTACTCCCCAAGAATCACGTACAACACACCGTTCGGGAGGCACTTTCACTCAGCAACAGTTTTCATCCAAAAAACAACACACGCACAAGTCGTGCGATACCATTTCCTCATCACGCCTACGCATCACACAGTTTTGCAACAACCATAATAAACCAACTGAGTACACCTCATTTTTAAAGGAAAAAAGCAACAGGTCACGCGCAAACAATGCAGAGAATATTCAACAATTTTCCTCAATCCAACACCACACAGCCATAAACCGGCACTCATCACCTGCATCAAACCTGACTCTTTCAAAAACTCTCCTCAACCTTCCCGCATCACACAGCAACAAACCCTTCAAATGAAACCCTCCATTAATCACTAAAATAGTCACTGACCCTTACCTTGATTCATAAAACCTTCAACTGACACCACCAAACCCTTCAACAATCCTTCAAAACCAGACCCCTCTGAATCCAGAAAAGGTTCCGCTGACAGATTCGTAAACAAGCGTTCATCACCTTTTCTTCATACAACCACATAACCTAAACCTTCAAACCTGCATCCTCCCTTCACTCTTCAACAAACCGCAACCATCTCCACCATTAACCTTCAACATTCATAAACCAGCTCTCATCAACCTTCTTCATAAACCTCACACCTAATCGCAAACTCATCAAACCTACACAATCTCCAATACCATCAACCCAACAACAATAACAACACCGTAAGATCCCAACCTCCCTTCAATCTCAAACCAACGTCTGAACATCATCAACAGCACCAAACAACACAAATCGATGAAATCATAAGTGGAAGAAGAAGATGAGAAGCCAGCAAAGGCCGAATAATGTGAGACCAAGAGAACCAGGCTCACCGTGAGAAAGAGTTTGAATCGAATCGTGAAATCGAAACTGAAATAGAAAAGCCGTGACGAGAAGTCAAACCGCAGAAAGGGAAAGCGAGATCGAGAAAAGGGTTTTGCGGACAGGTACTCGCCGGTGACTTGTGCGGAGCCGTCGCCGTTGTGGGATTGTCTTCGCGAGTGAAAAGAGAAGAGAAACGGTGATGATGAAGCTGATTTCGCAAAGTTGAAGACCATTCTCGACACTGATAAGCAATTTGATTTCAACAGGGCATCGTGTCCTTTTGGGGTTTTTGTTTTTATTTTTTTTTATTTTTATTTTTTATCTGAGTATTGTTTTAAAATTATTTTGAGATATTAGTTTTTGTGAAGGTTGGGCTAAGCCCACCGCTTGATTTCTGTCAGCACCCCATAATCAGTGTCTGATCCACCCTATTTTTTTCTTTGATTTTTTTCTTCTTCTTTAATTCCTCTCATCATTTTCTTAAGTTTTATGTTGATTAATTCTTTTAAACTGTTAAACTCTTGTCTAATTTGGCTTATTATTCTACTTAGAATTAATTGTTTTGAACTAATTGTTAATTGCCAATTAATTCGTTAATTAGTTTGTTTTGGCTTTTGTTTAGAACCTAGGTTTTAATTAATTAACTTTTATTAGTTTTTAATAGGTTTTAGATTAATTTCTTAATTTTATTGTATTTAATTTTTATATTAACATTGATTAGATATTGATTTTAATTTTGTTTAAATGTTAATTTAGAACTTTAGTATTTGTTATAAGATTAGTTAGAATTTTATTTTGTTAATATAAATTTGTTTCTTTAGGATTTTATTTTAACCTGGGCTTCAGTTTTGTTGGATGTTTTGTAGGAAACTTGTTCAATATTGATGACGGAGGATGAAGCTTGGTGTTGACGTTGTGACTAATTTTTCCGTAATCTTGTTTGGACTAATGAGACCTTTGGACACCAATTGGACTTAGACTTTGATTTTGCACGGACCAATTCTTGACTTTAATTCTGGATGATGGATGTTTGCACTTGACTTTTGGTCTGATGCCCTGATATTTGACAATTTGTGCTGGAACTGGTGAATCCGCTTTAGACTTGAACTTTCTTCCTGAGTTTCTCTTGTGCTTATTGAAGAGGCAACGGACCTTCTCCATTAGGTACCACTGAGGACCAACTTTACTTGTTGCATGCTGCTGCATCTGGAAGTCCTACTGGTGTAGGCTCTGTTTGTGCATTATTCATCTTATCGCATTCTCATCTCTCTATCTTATTTCTTCTCCATTGCATTCTTCTTTCTTATTTCTTCTTCTTCCTCATCTTCTCTTATTCATTCTCGACTTGAGGTGTGCTTAGGCCACCGTGGAGCTTCTCCTTTCATCTTTCTCTTCTTCTTTCCTTCTTTTTTAGGATAGTAAGCCTCACTAACCTAGGACCATCCGAGCATGTGAATATTAGGATTAGACTTTTCCCGTTAGTTTTTTACCTTTATGATCCTTTGGTGCTCTCTCTTCTCATCTTCAAACTCATTTCTAATTCACTTAATAAATGTCGAGTCTTCTCATGTGACACGAGACTTTGCTATGAGATACTTGCACGCGTTCCGTTTCGGGGCGAGGTGTGAGTCATCACTCGTGGTGGATAGGTCTTAGCATGAGTACTTCACAAAGAAAAAGCTAAAAAACACTTCTTAACCAGAAAACCACAAAAATACTTAATAATGGTAATAGGCCAGTGTGTTTGAGCCTTCACTTGTGGGACTAGCTTTGTGGATTTCCTCCATAGATAGGTGTGCATCTTGCGCATTCCATTTCGGGATGATGTGAGATGTACACATCCCATTGAGTAAGACTTAAGTACACTTACCTATGCAAACTTTCAATCATAAAAGCTTCTAAAAAACACCAAACAAACAATAAGCGTCTTTCCTTCGGGAATTCTTTTCTCACCTCATTCGCTCCATCCGCGAACTTGCTCCTACTTGTCACTTTGCAAGACGGTAACGCACTCGTCGTCCGAGCCTGCAACACCTGAGCATTGACATAGGCAGTTCAAGCCTTTAATTCACAAGCAATTTCCTTTTAGTACCCCTAGTTAGGGGAACTACGGCGTCTCTGATCCTCATTATCCTGATGAGGTACGTAGGCAGCGGGGTAGGGCCCGTTCGAACAAAATCTTTATTTTCCCTACATTTTTCCTCTTTGTTTCATATTCATTGTTTTTCTCAGTTTCTTTTCCAGTTCCAGTTTCTTTTCATTTTCATTTCTTTGCTGTAGTTTTCATACCCTCACCCTTTGAAATAGTTTCTTTTGCAAGCGTGGATCCCGTCGGGTACGGCGGACGATCTGGGTGCTAATACCTTCCCAGGTCGTAACCGACTCCCGAACTCAGTCTCTTTGGTTCGCAGGACCCGTGTCCTTCCTCTTCTTTCTTCTGGTTTGTGCAGCATTACCATTCCCTTTCTTCGGGATAAAAATGCCTGGCTGGCGACTCTATTCTTTTTCTGCGCCACTTTCGCATTTGTACCAGGATGGAAATCCGGGGAGCGACAGATGTCACCTGAAGACATGGAGAAGACAACCTTCATCACACCCTGGGGCACGTTCTGTTACAAGGTGATGCCATTCGGACTGAAGAATGCTGGTGCAACATATCAACGGGCTATGGTAACATTATTCCATGACATGATCCATAAAGAAATCGAATGTTATGTGGATGACATGATTGCCAAGTCCCTCACCGAAGAAGACCACCTGGTAAATCTGCTGAAGCTATTCAAGCGTCTGAGGAAGTACCAACTGAAGTTAAACCCCAACAAATGCACATTCGGGATACGATCTGGTAAGCTGCTGGGATTTATTGTGAGTGAGAAAGGGATTGAAGTTGACCCTGATAAAGTCAAAGCCATTCAAGAAATGCCTGCACCGAAGACAGAAAAAGAAGTTCGAGGGTTCTTAGGACGATTGAACTACATTTCACGGTTCATATCTCACCTTACAGCAACCTACGAACCCTTGTTCAAACTGCTAAGAAAAGAACAAACGGTGAGGTGGAACGAAGATTGCTAGAAGGCTTTTGACAAGATCAAGGAATACTTACAAGAGCCTCCAATCCTTATGCCTCCAGTTGAAGGAAGACCTCTGATAATGTACTTGACAGTATTAGAAGAGTCAATGGGGTGTGTGCTGGGCCAGCATGACGAGTCTGGTCGAAAAGAGTATGCAATATACTACCTAAGCAAAAAGTTTACCGACTGTGAACAACGTTATTCACTGCTCGAGAAAACTTGCTGTGCTTTAGCGTGGGCTGCTCGCTGACTGAGACAGTATATGTTGACCCACACTACTTTATTGATATCAAAAATGGACCCAGTTAAGTACATTTTTGAGAAGCCAACACTCACCGGACGGGTTGCAAGATGGCAAATGATCCTCACAGAATATGACATCCAATACACATCTCAGAAAGCCATCAAGGGCAGTGTATTGTCTGAATACCTTGCTGAGCAACCTATTGATGATTACCAGCCTATGAGGTTTGACTTCCTTGATGAAGACATCATGTTCATAAAAGCAAAAGACCATGAAGAGCCTGTTCACACTGAAGGGCCTGACCCAGAGGAAGAATGGACTATGATGTTTGATGGGGCTGTTAATATGAATGGTCGTGGTGTTGGTGCAGTACTCATTACACCTAAAGGAGTTCACATGCCTTTCTAGGCGAAACTCACCTTTAACTGCACTAATAACGAAGCTGAATACGAAGCTTGCATTATGGGTCTTGAGGAAGCCATTGACCTCAGGATCAAGACATTGACTATATTCGGAGATTCAGCTCTGGTAGTTAATCAAACCAATGGCAAATGGTACACACACCAAGATCATCTGATACCTTACAGGGATTATACAAGGAGGTTATTGACTTTCTTTACAATAGTCAAGCTTGAGTATATCCCTCGGGACGAGAATCAGTTTGCAGATGCTCTTGCTACCATTGCATCCATGATCAAAGTTCAAGCTGCCAACTTTGTACCTCGGATTTCAGTATCCAGACTTGATAGACCAGCATATGTATTTGCAGCAGATGTTGCCAAAGACGATAAGCCTTGGTTCCATGACATTAAGTGCTTCTTAGAAGATCAGACATACCCACCTGGGGCATCTTCCAATGATAAGAAGACTTTGAGAAGGCTTGCTGGCAGCTTCTTTCTGAACACTGATGGTTCCCTGTACAAGAGAAACTTTGATATGGTACTCCTCAGATGCGTTGGTAGAACAGAAGCAGACTTGCTGATGCACGAGGTGCACGAAGGATCCTTTGGTACCCATGCAGGAGGACATGCAATGGCCAAGAAATTGCTAAGATCAGGTTATTACTGGATCACAATGGATGCCGACTGTTGTGCCTACGCCAGAAAATGCCATAAATGCCATATTTATGCGGATAAGGTGCATGTGCCTCCCAATCCTTTGAATGTGATGTCTTCACCTTGGCCTTTTGCTATGTGGGGCATTGACATGATTGGCAAGATTGAGCCAACTGCTTCGAATGGCCACAGATTCATCCTGGTTGCCATTGACTATTTCACCAAGTGGGTCGAAGCAGCTTCCTATGCAAACGTTACAAGACAAGTGGTGGCCAGATTTCTGAAGAGAGATATCATTTGTCGGTACGGAGTTCCCGAGCGAATCATTACTGACAATGGTTCCAACTTAAACAACAAAATGATGGCAGAGCTATGCCGGGACTTCAAGATTCAACACCACAATTCTTCTCCTTACAGGCCAAAGATGAACGGCGCTGTTGAGGCGGCTAATAAGAATTTCAAGAAGATTGTGCAGAAGATGGTAGTCACCTATAAAGACTGGCATGAAATTCTACCATTTGCCTTGCATGGGTACCGTACGTCAATCAGAACATCCACTGGGGCAACACCGTATCAGCTTGTGTATGGTATGGAAGCAGTCCTACCAGTTGAAGTTGAATAACCCTCCCTACGGATACTGATGGATGTTAAGCTGAACGAAGCAGAGTGTGTCCGATCCCGATACGAACAACTAAGTCTGATTGAAGAGAAAATATTGGCTGCAATCTGTCATGGGCAGTTGTATCAGAAAAGAATGAAGAGAGCCTTCGATCAGAAAGTCAGGCACCGAGAGTACCAAGTAGGGGATCTTGTGCTGAAAAGAATCCTCCCTCCTCATACAGACCATAGGGGCAAGTGGACTCCAAACTATGAAGGACCATTTGTAGTAAAGAAAGTTTTCTCGGGTGGAGCTCTGATGCTCTGCACTTTGGATGGAGAAGACTTCCCGTCTCCTGTGAATTCAGATGCAGTTAAAAAATACTTCGCATAAAAATGACCCGCTGGACATAAAAACAGAATGTAAGTCCAGGCAAAAATAGGGCATCCCGGCGAGTCAAAAATAGAATAAAAGACTCGGGCAAAAATAAGGGAAAATAAACAAAAAAATGTACACCCGCTGAGTTGAAAAGCCGCATCGGACAACTCAGGCAAAAATGGGTATCCCGATGGATTGAAAACCCGAAAGGGCGATCCATGCAAAATAAGGGAATAAGCGAACCACTGCATGCTGAATTCGTCTGTATCACCTACAACTTGGTAAGTCCCGAAAAGATCAAGCTTCTCTCAGAATCAGCCTTCTTCAGAAAGCAAGACGAGAAGAACGTCAAATGTCATACGAGTCATAGCAAAAGGGAAGCTCCTTGAAGCGTCGTCAGCATTGCCAGCATTTTGTTTCTCAATTTGTAACAATCTCCTCATTTTAGGAGATATGTTTCTTTGACTGTATCTTGCCAATTCAGGGCATATGAATTAATAAAATCAGATTTTCAGTCATGTCTCGTCTCGTACATTTTATTTTCATTTGCAAAATGTCTGATGTCTTTAGAGATACTGATTGCATAAACACAGATGTTCCCTTTCTAAAGAATGCGTGCTTTCAGGAAATATAGTTACCCCCGGGAGTATCTGAACTCTCATGATGGGATCCAGTAAAAGATACCTCGGGATTACTTGTGCATCCCTCTGTCTTTGCAGGATTGCAGGTATTCAAAAGCGCAACATGGGGCATGTAAGCTTCATCCCAGCAAGTTGGCAAATCAACACTCACTCAGTCTTAGCACTCAAAGTGTTTTCTCCCCAGCTGAGTTGCCACTTGTTACTTCTCCCAGCTGAGGTACCAATCATTCTTCCTCCTCAGCCAAGTACAAAAGCCGGGGAACCATCTCCCCACAGAGCTTCAGCCTCTATCCAGGAAAGCAACGTCTGAAGGAATCACAACAGAGTGACGAAAGCTTCTACAAACCCCAGCTGGGTCCCTCATTACCAAGGATGGGTATATTAGTGACCTACTTCCCCAAGAAGATACATCTCATCAGATCTACCAATGATCTCATCCCCAGCTGGGATGTCCACTTCAAACAGATCGACCAGAGATCTTCACAGCAATGGGATCCGAATCCCAGATTGGTATCCTTGCATAATCATGGCATTCGCATCATATTCACCCCACAAAGCGTAGCATTCCGTCTAATACGGAGCATTACGGCAAAAATCAAACATATTGCATAAGTCATATGCCATGATCTGAATCAAACACTTGTGAATAATGATAACCCGTCAAAAATATACAGAATGCTCCCCAGATTCCCCAGCGGAGAGCTAAAGCTAAAGCAGTTGCCTTACACTCACAAACATCAGTATATACTCCTTGTGGCACCCGTCCGTGTCATATCCCCAGTAGAAAGCCGAAACGCCCCCTTTGCACTCACAGATACTTGTATATATATAACTTTCTTGACATCCGTCCGTGTCACTTTCCCCAGCACAGTAACCTAACACTTTGTATATCAGATATTTGTTTATACTATACTTTTCTCCTTTCGACACTCGTCCGTGTCACTCTCCCCAGCAGGTTAAACACTCATCCATACTTATTTCTCAGATACTCGTCCGTATCTTATGTACACCATTTATTACCCTTCAGATTCAACACTCGTCCATGTTCTTTGTTAACCAGTTGGTACTCGCCGTACCATCATCTCAGAGCATGTGTCAAGCGTTTGTTTCTACCTGATACTCGTCCGTATCATAGTCATAAGGATGCTCGTCCGCATCTTTAATCCATACACTGTGTCAAACACTCTCGTCCTCTTGAATATAGACACTCGTCTGCGTCTACTATTCTCCAGAAGAGTCCCCTCAGATTCAACACTCGTCCGTGTTCCTTGTTAACCAGTTGATACTCGTCCGTATCATCATCTCTGAACACGTGTCGGTATCTGTTTCTACCCGATACTCGTCCGTATCGTAGTCTTAGGGATGCTCGTCCGCATCTTTAATCTATGCACAACGTCAAAACACTTGTACCTTTTATTTCCTGGATATAAACACTCGTCCGTGTTTACTATTCCCCAGTAGATCGCCAGCAAAACAAAATTTCTTTTGTTATCTGACATTCGTCCTATGTCATGATAAACCTTGAGAGCAGCCGTCCCCTGCTAGGTGATCGTCCTTCACCTCTTGATGATTGTCCTTCATCATGCTCATCCGATGGCCATCCCCATCGTCGACCTTTTCTATCCGACACTCGTCCTGTGTCGTGATATTTAGCAGTCGTCCCCTGCTAGGTGATCGTCCTTCACCTTTTGATGATCGTCCTTCATCATTTTATCCGATGGCCGTCCCCATCGTTGATCTTGTTATCTGACATTCGTCCTATGTCATGATAAACCTTGAGAGCAGCCGTCCCCTGCTAGGTGATCATCCTTCACCTCTTGATGATCGTCCCTCATCATGCTCGCCCGATGGCCGTCCCCATCGTTGACCTTTTATCCGGAATTCGTCCTATGTCGCGATATTTTCTGCAGCCGTACCCTGCCAGGTGATCGTCCTTCACCTTTGATGACCGTCCCTCATCATTATTTCATTTATTCTTTAACCCGATGGCCGTCCCCGTCGTGGTCTCTTTCCCTTTTCCTGATGATCGTCCTTCATCAGTTTAGCCTGATGGCCGTCCCCATCGTTGTTTACATTACTTTATAAACTTGATGGCCGTCCCCATCATTTTTCATTAATGCCCAGAGAATCTTATAACTTTATTTGATGGCCGTCCCCATCATAATCCCTTTTATCCCCAGCATGTCGGCGGTCGCCGTCGTTGCTTTATTCCCCGCACTTTTCCCAGCGTGTCGGCCATCCCCGTCATTGCTAATTCCCCAGCAGTCGTCCTCTGCTCGACGGTCGTCCTCCGTCGCCCATACTTTACAATATACTTTTTTTCCCTTTTACAATCTATATCCCTTTTCTTCTTCATTCTGCGAGTGCAAATTCTGGACTGTCTTTGGTATTCAACCACAAGTTATCTTGTTTGCCTGTTAAGCCGTTGCTTACATCTTGCACAGCTAACTCATGTTTGAATAGGGGCAGCTGTAAACACCCCAAATTTGCCCTCACCCATTCACACCATGGCTTGTGATCATTTCATATGCATAAGTTCAATCATAGCATCTCATATTACATTTTTTGGTTCACTGTACTGGTTCTAAGTCATCTGCATCTAGGGTTTGTGATCTGAGCAATCCAAGAGCTTCTTGAGCCACTCCAAAGGTCATCAATCACTTCAAAGGGGTCCATGTATGTTCAAGCATCATATTATATCCTCTCAAAGTCAAGAATGTCAAAGAATCACAAGAACTGAGAATGACATGGAAGCAGAGCCAGGTTTAACTGCACAGATGACCTAGAATTAGGGTTTTGGTTTCAAAGGCCATAACTCCAATTTTTTTGGTCATTCTTGTTTCTATTGGTCTCTATATGGTATAGGTATCATTCATATCAATTTTCATGAAGAAATTCAATGGGGAAGTCATCTGATCAAGGGTTGACTTTTTAAGCAAGTCAGTGTAAAATCAGGGCATCTGAGGCCCCCAATGACCCAACCAAAGGGTGTTCATCATCATTTTTATTGTGTATGATCTTTATTTGATCATATAAGATGTTGGAAGTTCACAAAATTGAAGAATCTCAAGTCATTTGCAAAGTTGACTTTTTGGGAAGTTTGACTTTTAATGAAAATTGCCATTTTGGGAAACTTTTTCAACCCTTGCTTTTTGATTCAAAAATGCTTCAAATGGAAAAATTTTGGTCATGAAAGTTGTAGAATGGATAATTCCCTTTTCAAAAAGTACAAGAACTTGACCTAATTCATTTTGGATCAAAAGTTATGGCTTGTCAAAGTTGGCTAAAATCACAAAATTTGAAGTTTTCTACCAAAGAGACATTTTGCAAAATGGTCTGATCAAGTGTTCTAAAGGCCTCAAATGTGTATCATTTCTTCACAACATGATCATATGACCTCTAAAATTCAGAATGGGCCAAAGAACTTTGCACTTTGATGCCTTGAAACTCAAGAAATCCCAAAGAAACCAAACTTGAACCAACTTGCAAAACCTATCACAAGTTACAAACCACTTGCTGCATTGCCTCTAAACCTTTTTCATAGCATTCCTTGATTCAAGCTGAGCAAAAGCAAGCCAAAAAGCAAGTTGTACCATCGCCCATACCTCAAGTACACATCAAGTTGACATTTTGGCCAAAGACCCATACCAATCACCATAGGCCACCAACAACTTTCTGACCTATCCCCTTTTGATACATGGACAAAACCCAGACTAACACATAACACAATTCATTCTGATCTTGCCCACAAGCCATAGTTATCAAAATATCTCCCATTTGCAAAAGCCTTCGAAACACTCTCCACAAGCTGCAAACACACAAACAAACTTCACAAACCAACTCAGCACACTTCACTGATCAAAAACCACCCATCACCATTGCCTGAAACTCCCTGAATCAAAAATACGATTTCCACCCCCCTTGAACAGAACTTCTGCCATCTCAAAAACCAGCCATCACAAACTTCTTCCAAGTATCAAGACTTCATTAGGAGCTCAAGGGGAGTGAGTTTGCACCAAGAAACAGCCCAGAAAGCCCAGAACCAGAACATCTCAGGTATAGCTCAAGAACAAATTTTCCAGAACTTCATTTACTTGTTATAAATTGATTCTACGTGTTATCCTGATCATCATGATGTGTTTGAAATTGAAAATGAGTGGAAAATGAGGATGTATTGATGTTCTGAAATTTCTCCCGTGAAAAATGTTTGCTTCGATTTGCTTGATTCATGTAGTTTAAATGTTGTTTGATGGTTGATTCATGTTCCATGATGTTAGAGGATCATTTCCCTGTGTTTAATTTGAAGTGGGGTGGCTTGTAGTGAAACCTAGGGTTTTGGTTCGCCGGAGAAGACGACCGAAAGTCTTCTCCGGCCACCTGAGAACCATTAGCCCTAATCTGTGTCATTAAATGAGGTTTGAATTTGGTGCGTTGGATGAGTTGACCTAGGCTGACTGGCGCGCGTTTGAATGGACAGGATGCACCATTAGAAACCCTAATCCATAATTAATCTAATTAATTCAGTTTAATTAAATTTAATTGGAAATTAGCTCAGTTTGAATTGTGGCCATCAGATTTCGCGCGAAGTCAAGCAAAATATCCCCAGAACCAATCCTGTCCCTTGGATGCGCATACTTTCATTTTTATTCAATTTTATTTTCATTTTAATTCATTTAATTTGTGCATTTTATTTAAAATAGTAAAAATCACTCAAAAATTCTGAAAATTTTTATGCAACCTTTTATTAATTTTCAGAAACCAAAAACATTTTCATTTTTATTTTTTGCATTAAAAAATATTTTTAAATCATTTAAAAGATTATTTTTAATTAATTAATGAGAATTAATTAATTAAAAATACTTTTAAGTATTTAAAAATCACCAAAAAATTCATGAAACCTTTAAAATCATTTAGAAACATTTTCCAACCTTCAAACCAAATTTCTTTTTTTGATCTTGATGTCTTTTGACAATTTTCCATGGAATTAATTCTATTTTAAAGCATTATTTTGATCCAATATTTGAAAATTCATTTCTTCCTAGTCTTTAAGAGTTGGACTTTGATTCTTTTTGCATTGCATCTTGCATATCATGAAGTTTATAGGATTAAATTGGCATGATTTGATCTTGCATTTTCAATTTGTTTGGCATTTTTCTTGACAAGGTACCTTGAAACCCTAGGAATCTTAAGAAATTCATAACCCTCATTAGGTTAAGAGTTAGAACCCCTCCTTTGGGCAGTGAGTTTGTATAGGTTTAGGGTTCCCTTGAGTGCATTTTCAATTTTTTATCTTGATGTTTGCTTCTGGTTTTGGTTTTTGTTTTGTGCATTGATCATAAAGCCTAATTTGGGCTTCCTTTTGCATTCATCTTGCATTTGTTTGCATACCATGACTTGCCATGACATTTTATGCATCCATTTGATCCATGACACATCTTAAGACATATTAGAAGCATGATTTATCATTGTATCCTTCATTTTCCATGTTGTATGTCATTTGCATTCCATAACTTTTCATGTATGTTCATGGTTCTAAGCATGCTTCTCTTGCATCCATATGTTTGTATGATCATCCTCATGCCTTGTTTCATGTTTGTGTCATCTCATAGCATCATTACCATCACACACATGCTTCTGGTTTTGGTTTGCATCATGCCATTTCATCTCATTTTGCATTGCATTGCATTTCTTTCACTAACTTTTCAGGTGGTAAGTCACTTTGAGAAGTGAATTTGCCTTCACTTCTCACAATTTCTTTCCATCTCTCTTATACATCATTGATGCATTTTGTCTTGTGTTTGAGATTGAGCTTGCTCATTCTTGCTCTTCTTACTTTCTTTCCTCAAGTGACTTGTCTTCTTAAATGAAGCAAGTTACTTTGCTTCTCTTTGCTCCTTTCATCTGCTTCATGGTGGTTCCTCTGAAGATTTCTCTTGTAAACCTCACAAACCTTAGGAACAACCAAGCATGACAATAACTAGGGTTTTGATTAGTCCCCCACTTAGTTTTACCTCTGTGTCTCATTGAGTCTTCTCTCCTCATCTCATAATCAGGGACTAAACCCTAAAGGCTTTAAGGCTTTGTGATTAAGCTTATGCCTGCATCCTTCTATTAGGATGGAGTGTATAACTTTAATCCTAAGTGTTAAACCCTTAATGTGTTTAAATCCTTTAATCAATTCATCTAATAATCATCAAGACATCAAGCTTGTAACTTGGGCCTTGCATTAGGGTTCTAATTCTTCCTTAATTGGTTAAGAAGGACTAACCCTAGTGTTAATGGACAAGTCCCCCTCAAGTTGTCTTACAAACCCTAAAACCCACTTCATCATCTTATCATTAACTAAAATCCATCTAATAAAGGCTTTGTTTTGTCATGAGTTTAATCCCTAATCATGAATTAAGTTGAGGAGCTTTCCTCAGCTTAAACACTCTCATCTATTATCCTTCTATTAGGATGGTGTAATGAGTTTGTTTAATCCCTGATTATGGCTTAATATCATTACTCAACACTAAACAAAAACAACAAAAACATTTAAATAATCACAAGTAGGTTAATGATCTTAATCCTACACCATGGTTATTAAGTGTGTGATACTGACTTCACACTTAAGGTGTTCTCATTACCCCTAATCAGAGGGAAGATGTGATGAGTTTACTAATCCATTGGTTTAGGCTTAAGCTCATTAACTTATGACAAACTTTCAAAAGCAATAAAAGACTGAAAACTCAAAAACAAACAATAATCGTCTCCTTCGGGATTCTTTTCTCATCTCACTCACTCATAAACGAGAACTTGCTTCTTCCGTCTAATGCAAGACAGTTTGCACCTAAGCCAGACAAGTCATACACTTGAGCATAGATAAGCAAGCAGTTCACAAGTCAATTTACCTTTCAGTCTCTTTGGGTCGAACTACGGTGTTCTGACTTCCTCATTGCACGAGAGGATACGTAGGCATAACTTAACATTTATCGAACAAAAGTCTCTGTATATTCCCCCTTTTTCCAGCATTATTCTTTTAGCCTCATGATCTTGAGTATCTCATTCCTGTTCTTACACTGACACTGTACATTTACACATTTCACACTTCTCTTACACTGACACCTGTACATCCTTTTCCAGCTCTTTTACTCACAGATTGCACTGACACTACCCCTTTAAAACACAAATCTTTTAAGCGTGGATCCCGTCGAGTACGACGGACAATCTGGGTGCTAATACCTTCCCAGGTTGTAACCAACCCCCTTTCTCAGTCTCTCTGGTTCGCAGCCGTCTTATCCATATCTTTCTAGGTCTATGCAGCATTACCTTTCCTCTGGGATAAAAATGCTTAGCTGGCGACTCTTTTCATTTCATCCTTTCGCCGACCGTTCGCGTCTGTACCTTATCTGAGCCAGTCTCATCTTTTGGGAGCGACACTCGTTTGCTTTCCCCAGTAGAGTCTATATCTACTAGCACTCGTCTATGCTCGCATCTTTATTTGATGCTCATCCTCTTTCAGCACTCGTCCGTGCCTTTTCCTCAGCAGATTCCTCTTTATTTGAGGTATTCCCCAACACTCGTCCGTGCTAGCATCTTTATTTGATGACCGTCCGCAGCTCTCGGCACTCGTCCGTGCTTATTAGTCTTTGAATTTTTTCCCCCAGCGAAGTTGCCTGTACTCGTCTGTGCACGCATCTTCATTTGGTGCTCGTCCGCATCCCTGCAATACTCGCCCGTGCATTTTATTTTCGATTCCTCTTTATTTGAGGCATATCCCCAAGAAAGTCGTCAGTACTCATCCGTGCTCGCATCTTTATTTGATGCTCGACTGCATCTCTTAGCACTCGTACGTGCTTGTTACTCCTTTGAAGATTGCTCGTCCGCATCCTTCGACACTCGTCCGTGCCTATTACTTATCTAGTGCTCGTCTGCACGCCCCAACACTCGTCCGTGTTTGGTATTTTCTTTTGAAGATCGTCTGAAATAAGATGATACTCGTCTGTATCTTTTCTGACACTCTTCTGTGTTAGGTTGTTCCCTATTGAAGATTCCAATGCTCGTCTGTGTTGGATTTATGGTATTCGTCTATACCAGTGATTGATACTCGTCCGTATCATTATCAGAAGCACTCGTCCGTGTTTCTTGGATCATCGTCCGGTACTCGTCCGTATCGTCGACTTATGACACTCGTCTGTGTTTCTTTGATGATCATTCCAATGCTCGTCCGCATTGAAGAGGTTGAAAATCCCGACGGTGGGATTAAAACGTCAAAATAATTACCGGTACTTGCGTAAGAGTTATCTGAAGAAGACTCGTCTGTCTTATGCCACTTATCCGCGTAAGGATTCGTGAAGAGGGTTCGTCTATCCTATATTGTTGAACCTGGCGTCACAGGTTGTTGGAAGACTCGTCCGTTTCAACTCATATATTTTCAGGAAATATATGTAGAGGATTCGTCTATCCTAGTTGCATATCTATCCCACGGACTTATATGCATTTCCGGAACCTGCGTAAGGGTTATCCGAAGAAGACTCGTCCGTCTTATTCCACTTATCTGCGTAAGGATTAGTGAAGGAGATTCGTCTATCTCAGGTTACTTTGAAGATTCTTAAGGGCTCGTCCGCTCTCTGCATCTGGCGTCACAAGTCATTCGAAGATTCGTCTGTCAGCATGTTCTTATTCCAGATATCAGTTTCAACTTGGAAGAAGCTCGTCTGTTTTTCCTCCCTTTAGTGTCCCCAGAGCGTCATCTGGTTGGGTTTATTTCCCAGTGTTGCATTCTTCGTCAGAGTGCAAATCTCGGGGTCTTTTTGGTATTCAATCACAGTTTATCCTGAATGGTCGATAGCCCGTGCTACCTTCCTTTTCAGATTAACTGATGATTGAATAGGGGCAGCTGTAGACACCCTAAATTTGCCCTCTGATTTTCTTTCTTCGTCCGCTTTTCATTTGCATTCATTCGCATCATCATTAAACACTTAGGATATCATGTGCATAAGACATGGGATCATCTGCAGATTATCAGAAGAATTAAGGCCTTTGGTTATGCGGGCATCTATGGCATCATTTTCTTATTACTCCTGTCACTTGATTAGGGTTTAGTTCCCTAATTAGGTGGTATTCAGGAATTTCACGTCTGAAAGGACTATTTGCCATATATCTGGGTCTGGGTCGTCATCAGTTCAGTGGTTGTTTTTTCAAGCGGTGCATATTTAAGGGCAAGTTGTGTGGTGGAATTCATCAGATTATAAAGTTGTGGGTCAGATTGTCTGCTTATCCGTTCATCATCATTCATACCACTTTCAAAAACCATTTCATTATCTAAATGACATTTCTCTCGTATCCATAAATCGATATTACTTATCCATTTTCAAATTTTGATCCATTTTTCCCATCCTTTGTTATTAACCATTTTATTATTCACTTCCATAAACCATTTTCTAATCAATGCCCAATTGTCCATGATTTATTTTTCCATATTTTGTCCATTTAATTATTTCTCAGTATCCATGAACCATCCTTACCTTTTTTCTTAATCCACATTTAATTACCAATTAAATTTTTGTTAACCATGCTAAATCCATCCATGTCCATAACATATTTATCCATCAAAACAATATTTTTTCCCTTTAATATCCATCAATCATTTTAAATATCCAATAATATTTTTTAATATCCATATCAATCTCATTCTTTAAATCATTCAATATCTCTACAAATAAGACACATTCACAATAATTTCTCTTAAACCCATAATCCATATTCCTATTTTTAATATTCATCAATATTCATTTTTCCAAGTCCAATTGTTACAAAAAAACAACAACAACAAAAATAATTAGAATAAAAGCAAGACATAACACCCACCAACTCTCACAATGATGACAACGGAATACGCATAATTCACGGCAACAACTTTTCATCCCTCTTGTGAAGAGGCAAACATCAATATTCAATTTTTACAAAACCACAACAACAAGGGCCCACTTGCTTTTTTCTCTTCATCACTCTTCACGCACAACTTTCCCCCCATTTTTTCCTCATGCACCTCACGAATTCCTCCTTCACACTTCTCACACACTTTCACACTCACTTGGCCCCACCTTTTGCATATTCCACCACAGTACAACCAATTCCTCACAAAATGCACTCCACGCCACAACTCACGCTTTTGCTTATGATTCTTCACGCTGCCATCACGCAATCAGCAAACCTCTCGCATATTTCAAGCACACTCACGCTGATTTTTCATCACTCTTCAATCACAAACCTGTTTTTCATAACAACACTCATTTCTTCACAACAACAACATCGCAACAACCTTCTCTCTTCAACCATTCTACCTCATCTCGTAACTACTAAACCGCAGCAATCCTCCATTATTCACCTTCATTTTTCTCAGCAAAAACCTTTTCAACACTCCAACCACCCTCAAAAATCACACGACCTCCACCCACCTTCCTTCTGTTCAACAACCAACCTCCACCTTCTAACTTTTCACAACCTTCAACATTCTTCTTCAAAAATGTAAACAACCAAACACAAATCAAAACCACTACAACCTCACTCTTCGTCTTCATCACTAAATCACCGCAGTATCATAAACCAAACCCAGCAACTCTTCTTCAATCTTCACTCACCCACAACAATATCCCTCAATAACAACAACAACCGAGTAACACTAACAGGGACATGGATCTGAGATGAAAACAATAACAGAAAATAGAATCAGAAGATGAAGAGGAGTTTTAGCAAAACAGATCAAAGGTGAAAAGAAGTTGCGAACCGAAATCGTCGAAGAGGGAAGAAGCCGTGCTTGTCGGTGGATTGCTAGCCGAGGTTAGGGATTGAGGAAGTCGTGCTATGACGACGATGAGGCCTAAACCGCCAAATCGAAGCTGAAGAAGGGAGGCTCGAGACGATATGAGATTACAAATTTCAGAAGGCAAACAAATCGAGGAATCCAAATCAACATAAACCACCGCGAGATGGGTTTTTCAGAGACGACGAGCGGGAGAGAAGGGGCTTTCTCGCGATGAAGAATGAAGACTGTGAGTGAGAAGAAGATGGTTTGGCCGTTGCGAGGATCATGGCGTCATTGACCTTCTTTCTTTCCCTGACATTGAACAGTGGACGACGATGTTGAGAGGGGAAATGGACTCAATCGTTTCCCCTGTTTATTTTTGTTTATGTTGAGTATTTTGCTTTATTTTTCCTTATTAAACCCTCATTATTTTCTCATTTTATGCTACCCTTTATTCTTTTAGTTTATGACAAGGTCTTGCTGTTGTTGTTGGTGTTGGGCTCAGCCCATTGGAGATCACTATGCATACCGCAAATTCAACTGCGTCCTTCCCCCCTCTCTCTTTATCTTTCTTTTTTTTAATTATTTCTTTGTTTCTCTTAACTTCTCCGTTAGGTACCACTGAGGCTCGATTTTTACTTATTGCATGTTGTTGCATCTGGAAGTCCTACTGGTGTAGGCTCTGTTTGTGCATTTGTTCGGTTACTCCATATTGCATTCTCCTCTCCTTGCTTATTTCTTCTTCCTCATCTTCTCTTATTCTTTCTTAGCTTGAGGTGTTCCTAGGCCACCATGGTTCTTCTTCTTCTTTCTTCTTCTTCTCTTCTTCTTCTCTCCTTCTTCTTTAGGATAGTTGAAACCTCACTAACCTTTAGGACCACCTTTACATGATAATTTCTAGGATTGTTAGATTCCATTAGATTTTACCTTTTGAGATCCTTTTGGTGCTCTCTCTTCTCATCTTCAAACTTAATTTTAATCCACTCTAATAAAGGTTGAGTCTTCTCATGTGACATGAGACTTTGCTATGAGATACTTGCACGCGTTCTGTTTCGGGGCGAGGTGTAAGTTATCCCTCATGGTGGATGGGTCTTAGCGTGAGTACCTCACAAAGAAAAGCTAAAAAACACTTCTTAACCAAAAAACCACAAAAATACTTAATAATGGTAATAGGTCAGTGTGCTTAAGCCTTCGCTTGTGGGACTAGCTTTGGGGATTTCCTCCATAGATAGGTGTGCCTCTTGCGCATTCCATTTCGGGATGATGTGAGATGTACACATCCCATCGAGTAAGACTTAGGTACACTCACCTATGAAAACCTTCACTCATAAAAGCTTCTAAAAAACACCAAACAAACAATAAACGTCTTTCCTTCGGGAATTCTTTTCTCACCTCATTCGCTCCGTACGCGAACTTGCTCATACTTGTCACTTTGCAAGACGGTTACGCACTCGTCGTCCGAGTCTGCAACACCTGAGCAATGACATAGGCAGTTCGAGCCTTAATTCACAAAGCAATTTCCTTTGGTACCCCTAGTTAGGGGAACTACGGCGTCTCTGATCCTCATTATCCTGATGAGGTACGTAGGCAGCGAGGTAGGGCCCGTTCGAGCACAATCTTTATTTTCCCTACATTTTTCCTTTTCATTTCTTTTTCAGTTCTCTTTTCTTTCCTTTTATCCAGTTCAGTTGATCTTCTTTGCTGCAGCTTTTATTCCCTCACCCTTTGAAATAGTTTCTTTTGCAAGCGTGGATCCCGTCGGGTACGGCGGACGATCTGGGTGCTAATACCTTCCAAGGTCGTAACCGACTCCCGAACTCAGTCTCTTTGGTTCGCAGGACCCGTGTCTTTCCTTTTCTTTTCTTCTGGTTTGTGCAGCATTACCATTCCCTTTCTTCGGGATAAAAATGCCTGGCTGGCGACTCTATTCTTCTTCCGCGCCACTTTCGCGTTTGTACCAGGATGGAAATCCGGGGAGCGACATCTCCCCCTTTATTCAGCATTCTTTTAAGCCTCATCCCTGAGCATTTCACTTCACCTTTTTGCACTGAGGAATCCAGAATTCTCTGTGTCTCCCACCTCTTTCACCATTCTTTTCCATCTTTTGCACACAGACAGCACATACACCTACCCCTTTAAACACAATCTTGTAAGCGTGGATCCCTTCGAGTACGACGGACAATCTGGGTGCTAATACCTTCCCAGGTTGTAACCAACCACCTTTCTCAGTTTCTCTGGTTCGCAACCGTCTTATCCATCTTTTCTAGGTTTATGCAGCATTACCTTTCCTTCGGGATAAAAATGCCTAGCTGGCGACTCTATTCACCTTCATTTCATCTCTCCTTTCACCGACCGTTCGCGCTTGTACCGGGATGCAAATCTTCGGGAGCGACAGCTTGGCGACTCTGCTGGGGAAGCTTATATTGCAACCAGGGCTGCTGGTTCTTTTTGTGGGTTCCTCCTAGCGCTTGTTTGATTTGTGTTTACGGAGGTGTTATGTGCTACTTGTGCTTATTTATTTGCTTTATTTATTGCTTTATGTACAACTTTATTTATTGCTTTCTTTATAGTTTTTATGCATTTTATACTATCATTATCATGTGCTGGATATGTTGTTTTCTTGGTGGGTGGGGTTCATTGAGTGAGTAAGGTCCTATACCTGGGACCTGAGTGTAACATAGGCTAGAGTGGCTTCATATTCTTTCCCATTCCATTTCGGCCTGGTGCGGGAATATGAAACACGGTTCAGACATGGGTTTCTTCTTGAGAACTCTGTGCTACAGATTTCTTGTAGTACTAGGGCTATCTGGGAAGCCTGCTAAGTCTGGATGACCTTTTTATGACCTTCAGCATCTGAGGTGAATTAGAGGAGGATCTTTTATGGTTAATGTAAACATTGTACCTCCGGGTTAGAAGTGTTTACACTTCTCATAACTGATCCAAGTCTGAGGATCCTTGTTCTAGAACATTACATGTGAGGGGGTTGGGATTTTTACAGGTTTGCAGGAACCCTTGGCCTCATCATACCCTTGTTACTAATTTTGTTTTAAGAATGCATCACTTTGGATAGTTCTTGTGATTACCCTGGACTTGTGACTCTTTATTTGAGTCAACTACCTGGTTACTGGATTTCTAAGCCTTCATCCGGACTTATGAACATACACGGACTTTTACCAAGACAGATAAACAGATCCCGCACTTGATCACAAACCCTTTGCATATCATTATGCATACATCATTTTTGCATCATTTAACATTTGCTTATTTGTTTTACAGGGTATCCATCATATTGTCTTTGGTTTGGTTTTGACCCCTTCTACTGCTTAGACTTCTTCAGTTATCCTCTTCAGTATCTCCATCAGTTTGTCAGTGATTCTCCTCCAGCTATCTTCATCAGAGATCCGTCTCCAGCATCTCATTCAGTGACCTACATCAGCAGTTGCTCTCAGCTTCTTCATCATCATCCATCATCAGCATGGACACTTCAAGAAAGAGCAACATCACTTACCACTTCTTTGAGCCCACCTTGACTGGCATCATGCAGATCCAGTCCCTCATTACTCCTGATCATGTCCCACTATTCAGAGAACATTATGGAGGCATATTGGACATGGTCATGGATCTAGATGCATCTCAGAGGAGCATGATCCATACTTGCTTGCAGTTCTATGATCCTCCACTCAGATGTTTCACATTCCCTGATTTCCAGATGGGACCTTTGCTAGAAGAGTTTTCCTTGTTGTTAGGAGTTCCTATCAGGAGAGGGATTCCTTTCAACCCAGAGATGGTTGCTCCCAGAAATGAAGACATAGCCAGGGCATTGCATTTGGAGCCTTCCCTCATTGAGCAGAACATGACAACCAAGGCTGGGGTTCCAGGCCTCCATTTGGACTTCTTGATCTCTCAGGCTACCCTGCATGCTACTATAGGAGAATGGAAGGCTGTCTGTGCACTTCTAGCCCTCAGTATATATGGGGTTATCTTGTTTGCAAATGAGCCAAAGTTTGTGAGCAAGAATGCCATTCACCTGTTCTTATTAAGGAATCCAGTTCCTACCTTGCTGGGAGACTTCTACTACTTAGTACACCAGAGGAATGAGAAGCAAAGAGGGAGGTTGGTCAGATGTTTTGCTCCTCTTTATTACTCTTGGCTGCTAAGACACTTGCCAAAATCAGATACCTTCTTGAACCCTCATCAGCAGAAGAATTGGGCTAAAAGGTTCATTGCCTTGACATCAGATGGTGCACTCAGAGCACCAAGGGCAAGGACATCATTACTGGCTGTGGGCAATATACTAATGTGCCTTTGATAGGAGTAAAAGGTTGCATCAATTACAACCCTTTATTGTTTAAAAGACAATTAGGGTATGCTTTGGTTCATTCTCCCAGAGGACAAGATTTGGCTGAAACTCTTTACTATGAAGTCCAACCTAACTCTGCTGTTGTCAGACAAGCTGCCTAGGCTTGGGATAACATTCAGACCAAGGGATCATCCATCCTTGGCAAGTGCAACAATATTTCTTCAGCACAGTATTCTGATTGGTCTCATACCAGAGCTCAGATCACTCGAATGCTGTTTACTTTAGAAGATGTACATGGACCTTCTACAGTACAGCCTGCAGCTACTGTCAACTTGGAAGAGTTTGAAAAGCTGAAGGAAAGGAACACTCAGCTATCCGAAGCCTTGAAGAAGACTCTCTGGGAGAGAAATGACAGTCGTCTGGATAATGAGAGATTGGAAAGGCTCAGGATTGAGCACTTGACCAAGATAGAGAAGACGGATGACTACATCAGAAAGGCAAGAGCAGGGGAGTTAGTACAGAAGAATGCTTGCAAGGAAGCAAAGACTCAGAAGGCTAGGGCAGAGTATTATCTGGAAGAGAGCCAGGCTAGGTGGATCAGGATCACTGAAGCCCGTGCACAAGAAGACCAAATGACTCAGGCTGAGATAGAGCAGTTGGAGGCTAGTGAGAAGAAGCATCAGGAGGCTTTGTTGGCAGCTCAGAAGGAGATATCTGAATTGAAACTCCGGGCGGGGTTGAAGAGGTCAAAGGAAACGCGTCAGCATTTGTTTCTACCGATACTCGTCCGTATCATAGTCTTAAGGATGCTCGTCCACATCTTTAATTTATACACAACATCAAACACTTATACCTTTTATTCTTGAGCGTAAGCACTCGCCCGTGTTTACCATTCCCCAGTAAGTCGCCAACAAAGCAACTTTTCTTCTATCCGACATTCGTCCTATGTCGTGATACGTTCGACAGCCGTACCCTGCCAGGTGATCGTCCTTCACCTTCGGATGACCGTCCCTCATCCATTCGCCAGCGGAGTCTCCATTATTGGAACCCCTTTTCTATACGGCATTCGTCCTATGTCGTGATATTGAGCAGCTGTCCCCTGCTAGGTGATCATCCTTCACCTTTTGATGATCGTCCTTCATCATTTTATCCGATGGCCATCCCCATCGTTGATTTCGTTATCTGACATTCGTCCTATGTCATGCTAAACCCCGAGAGCAGCCATACCCTGCTAGGTGATCTTCCTCCACCTCTTGATGACCGTCCTTCGTCATGCTTATCCGATGGCTGTCCCCATCGTCGACCTTTTCTATCCGGCATTCGTCCTATATCGTGATAAAGAGCAGTCGTCCCCTGCTAGGTGATCGCCCTTCACCTTTGATGACCGTCCCTCATCATTATTTCATTTATTCTTTAACCCGATGCCTGTCCCCACCGTTGTTCATATTTACTTTCCAAAGCTTGATGGCCGTCCCCATCATTGCCTTTGTTGTAATCCCTAGAGAGTCATATTTCTTTACCTGATGGTCGTCCCTGTCGTGGTCTCTTTATTTCCCCAGCATGTCGGTCGTCCCCGTCATTGCTTTATCCCCAACAGTCGTCCTCTGCTCGATGGTCGTCCTCCATCGCCTTCATTTGATAATCATACTATACTTTCTTTTACAATTTATATCCCTTTTCTTCTTCTCCCCAGTGAGTGCAAATTTCGGACTGTCTTTGGTATTCAACCACAAGTTATATGGTTTGTCTGTTAAGCCAGGCGCTTACATCCTGCACAGCTAACTCATGTTTGAATAGGGGCAGCTGTAAACACCCCAAATTTTCCCTCACTAGGTTCTCACCATGGCTTGTGGTCTTTCATATTTGCATAAGTTTAAGCATATCATCACATTGCATATTTGTTTCACTGCATAAGTTCAAGTTCATCTGCATCTAGGGTTTGTGATCTGAGCAGTCCAAGGATCCATTTGAGCCACTCCAAAGGTCTCCATTCATTCCAAGAGGGTCCATGTATGTTCTATCACCATATTATATCCCTCAAAGATTAATGAAGTCAAGACATCACAAGAACTGGCAAAGCATGGAAGCAGAGCTAGGGTTTCACTACACAGATGACCTGAAATTAGGGTTTTGGTTTCAGAGGCCATAACTCCAAATTTTTTGGTCATTCTTGTTTCTAATGGTCTCAATATGTTATAAGGATCATGTGTACCAAGTTTGATGAAGAAATTCATTATGGAAGTCATCTGTTCATTGGGTAACTTCTTGAGCAAGTCAGAGCAAAATCAGGGCATATGAGGCCCCCAACAATGGAACCAAAGTGGATTTTTCATCAAATTGAAGTTATATGATCTTTATTTGATCATTGAAGTGGTTGGAAGTTCACAAAATTGAAGAAAATTGAGCTAAACCAAAAGTTGCCAAAAATGGAAATGACTTGTAATGGAAACTTTCCATTTTGGGAAAGTATTTCAACCTCCTATTTCTCAACCAAAAATGCTTCAAATGAAAAATTGTTGATCATGAAAGTTGTAGATTGGATCATTCCCTTTTCAAAAAGTACAAGAACAAGTTCTAATTCATTATGGAACTCAAGTTATGGCTTGGCAAAGTTGGCAAAAATCCTATAATTTTCACTATCATGCCAAAGAGGATTTTTTGCAATTTCACAATCCAAGAAATTTTGTGACTTCTAATACACTTCTAGGCATCATACCAACATATTGCATTGCCTAAAAATCAGAATTGGCCCAAGAATCTCAAGTTTCTATGCCTTGCACATCAAGAAATCACAAAGGGGCCAAAATGTACAAAGCTTGCAAAAACTCATACAACCATGCTTCCACTTGCTGCAGCACCTCAATCTCAATTCCATGGCTATCCTTGATCAATGCTGAGGCTTGACATGCCCTTGTACAACCTCTGAACCAGCCCATACCTCAAGTACAAGTTTTGTTGACTTTTTGCAAGAGAGCCCATACCAATCACCATAGGCCAGAACAACTTTTCTGACCTATCAAAGCTTGTTATGTGGACAAAATGCAACTTATAACACACATTACACAAGGCTGAAACCTCAGAACCATCAAGCTTCACAAAAATCACCGCAAAGCAAAAACCTTCGAAACTTTCTGTCCAGGTATCAAACTTCAAAACACACTTCACCATTCATTCAAAAATGATCCATAGAGCATAAACCAACCCTCAAACAAGCCTGAAAGCCAGCCAAACAAAAATACGATTTCTGGCCAGTTGAAGTGCAACCACATAATCCAGCCATTCTAAGCTCCTTCCAAGCTTTGCAGCTTCATCAGGAGGTCAAGAGGAGTGAGTTTGCACGAGTGAAGAGGTCTAAAAGCATCATAATGTATTTACTTTTGAAAATGAGTGAGAAATACACATGTACTGAGCTTCTGAAACTTTTCCAGTTTTTGAGTTTTGATTTGTATCTTGTTCTTGAGCCATGGGAAATTTGCTTTGAGGGTAGATTTAGGTTTAGGAAGGTGTGGGGAGTTGATCTGGAGCTTTAGAGCGTTTGAAACGACCTGGGGAAGAAGTTTGATTTTGAGCTCACCGGAGAAGATGATCGGAACACTGTTCCGGTCACCTGAAAAGGATTAGGGTTTAATTAGGGTTTAGTGTGAGTTTGAATGTGGAGTGTTGGATTGGGCTTCCCGCGTGTGTTTGAACGGGTGAGATGAATCATTAGGAATTAATCAGGATTAGTTTAATTAATTAATTGGAATTAAATCAGTTTGAATCCTAGCCTTTGATCTGCGCGCCAGTCAACCCTCATTTTCCAGCTTTGAACCACAAACTTTGGATACTCATACTTTTATTTAAATCCATTTTTAATTCATTTTATAGCATTTATTTTGTACAATTAATTTAAAATACTTAGAAAATTCCAAAAATATTTTTCTTCTGCATTTTGATTTCAAATATTTTTCTTCACCCAAAAACATTTTTATTTTTATATTTTAATTAATTAATGGAAATTAATTAATTAAAATACCATTTAGGTTTCTAAAAATCCCAAAAAAATTCACATTGCACTTAGGACATTTAGAAACATTATCAAACCATTCATACAAATTTAGTTTTTGGTTTTGATTCAACTTTGACGTTTTTCTTGAATTTAGGGTTCATAAAAATCCTTTGTTTGAACCCTAACTTCAAAAATTCTTCTCTGCCTAACCATGAAGGGTTTGACATTGGTTCTTTTTGCATTGTTCTTCATATAACATGTAGTATCTAGCATATTTTTGTCACAAATTTATCTTGCATTTTCCATTTGATTTGCATTTTCCCTCTTAAGGTACCCCAAAACCCTAGGTAACTTAGAAAACTCACAACTTTCTTTAGGTTAAGAGTTAGACCTCCTCCTTTGGGGTGTGATATCATATGGGGTTAGGGTTCCTTTGAGTTCATTTTCAATTTTTTATCTTGTGATTTGCTTCTGTTTTGACCTTATGCATCTCATGTTGCCTTAAAACCCTAATTTCTCATGTTCATTTGCATTCATCTTGCATATACATCCATACATGAACTTTACATGACATTTCTTGCATTCATATGACATCTAAGAAATCTTAGGGCATATTATAATCATGCTTGATCATTTCTTCATTCATTTTCCATGATGTGCATTCATTTCATTTCATAAACTTTCATGAACTTTCAAACTTCAAAGCATGCTTCCTTTGCATCTCATCTCTTGTATGATCATCCATTGCACTTGGCATGCCTTTGCATCACCTCATAGCATCATTTGCATCATGTATTTGCTTCTGGTTTTGGTTTTACCTTTGCATATGTTTCATTCTTCATTTCATTTCTTTCCTTTGTGCTAACCTTTCCAGGTGGTAAGTAACCTGAGAAGTGAATTTGCCTTCACTTCTCATTTCTCTTCATCTTTTTCTTATGCATCATTGCTGCATTTTTCTTTGCTTTAGAGTAAGCTTGCTCATTCATGTTCATCTCTCACTTTCTTTCTCCAAGTTACTTATCTTCTTCAGTGAAGTAAGTAACTTGTTTCTTCTGCTTATCCTCCTTTCATCTGCTTCTTCCATTGGTGACTTCTTTGAAGATCTCTTGCAAGCCTTACAAACCATAGGAACATCCAAGCATGACAATAATTAGGGTTATGATTAGTCCCCCTTTAGCTTTTTCCTTTGTGTCTTCTTTGTGTCTCTCTTCTCATCTCATCATTAGAGACTAAACCTTTAAGGTTTTAAGACTTTGTGATTAAGGTTATGCCTGCATCCTTCTCTTAGGATGGAGTGTATAACTTTAATCCTAAGTGTTAAACCCTTAATTTGTTTAAACATCTTAATCAATCCATCTTAATAATCAGTAAGACATTAGCTTGTAACTTGGGCCTTGCATTAGGGTTCTAATTCTTCCTTTATTGGTTAACAAGGACTAACCCTAGTGTTAATGGACAAGTCCCCCTCAAGTTGTCTTACAAACCATAAAATTCACTTCTTAATCTTACTCTTAATTAAAATCCACTTTAATAAAGGCTTGTTTTGTCATGAGGTTAATCCCTAATCATGGATTAAGTTGAGGTATCTTCCTCAACTTAAGTGCTCTCATCTATTATCCTTCTATTAGGATGGTGTAATGAGTTCAGTAATCCTTGATTATGGCTTAAACTCATTACTTAACACTAAAAAAAACTCAAAAACATCTAAATAATCACAAGTAGGTTAATGATCTTAATCCCACACCATCATGGGAATTAAGTTTAGATGTTTATCTCATACTTAAAGTATTCTCATTATCCCTAATCAAAGGGAGGATATGATGAGCTTACTAACCCTTGGTTTAGGCCTAAGCTCATTAATTTATGACAAACACAAAGACCAATAATAATCGTCTCCTCCGGGATTCTTTTCTCATCACACTCATTCTGAAAACGAGAACTCGCTTCTTCCGTCTAATGCAAGACAGTTAGCACTCGAGCCAAACGAGTCATACACTTGAGCATAGACAAGTAAGAAGTTCACAACATCATCCAGTCTCTTTGAGTCAAACTACGGTGTTCTGACTTCCTCATTGCACGAGAGGATACGTAGGCATAACTTAACAGTTATCGAACAAAAGTCTCTGTATCTCCCCCATCTTTCAGCATTCTTTTAAGCCTCATCCCTGAGCATTTCATTTCACATTTTTGCACTGACACTTGTATATTTATTTTCCAGATTTTGCACACAGACAACACATACACCTACCCCTTTAAACAAAATATTGTAAGCGTGGATCCCGTCGAGTACGACGGACAATCTGGGTGCTAATACCTTCTCAGGTTGTAACCAACCCCCTTTCTCAATTTCTCTGGTTCGCAACCGTCTTATCCATCTTTTCTAGGTTTATGCAGCATTACCTTTCCTTCGGGATAAAAATGCCTAGCTGGAGACTCTATTCACCTTCATTTCATCTCTCCTTTCGCCGACCGTTCGCACTTGTACCGGGATGCAAATCTTCGGGAGCGACACCCTTGCCCTATTCTTGTGATGTTTTCAGATGATTATTGATGCAGTGAGGATGATGAAGACGATCGATGGGAATGAAGCTACGCGCAACAGGGGGCGATGACGATGGAAGGTGATGAAGGTTGCATGAGTTGAAGTCGGTTGATGGAGATGCGAGAGCCAAGAGAAAGATTGAAGATTGAAGGATTTGATTAAAGGTGAAGTTGTCTGAGAATGGAGTCCCTTTTCAGAACATGCATAAAGGTTTTTTTATTTTATTTATGTGAATGGTTTCTCTTTGTTAAAGATTTCTTTTTTAGATTTCTGCAGTTTTTTTTTCACTGCGGATGATTGATGATGATTGGAATTGGTGTTGGAGATTGGTGATGAAGAAGTTACGGCAAGTTTGAAAAAGATTGATGAAGGTGAAGAAGTGTTGATAAATATTTTTATGGAAGATTCAAAATGGAGATTGAGTTGAAGTTTTTTGTAGTTGAAGATTCAACTTGGTGAAATTGGTGAATAGGGTTGAAGGGCGATGAAGATGAAGATGATTATTGAAGGCGGTGAATCAATGATAGAAGAATCAAGGGGATGGTGGAATGGTGAAGAGAGTGAAGGAATCAGGAGAAAATGATGGAGAGAGATGAAGGTAGAAAAAAAACGCCCCTTTTGAAGATGAAGTGATGGTGATTCTTATAGATGAAGATTCAAGGATCCCATGGTAATTTTCTCCTGAATTCAGTTAGAGCTGTTAGTTAGCATTCTGTTAATAGCTTGAGATTAGGTTAGGGGTTTGTGATTCCCTGTTATAAGTCCCATGGTGAACTCACATCCGTAATAGACTTCCATTATCTATTTTCTTTACTTCCTATTTTTTCTACTATCTGCTATGTATTATTTTCATGCCTTTTCATTGTTATATATTTTTGTGGAGCTCTCTGTGTAACTGATCATTGTCATTGATTTTTTCTGAGTTTTTCTTCTTTTTCGTTCTTCAACTCTGATGTAACTATAACATAAGTTATCAATTGAAGAAATTTTGCTTTGAAAATATTTCTGGTATACTGAACCTTTTCGCATCAGTTTTCTGTTGCGATCTTGTATTGGGAAATTTTTCCTGTTTATCCATTCATTCTACTTTTTTTTGAAGAACACGTCACTAACCTCGCTTTGTCAATGCCACATAAAATAAGCCACACAGCTTTAAGTATTTGTATGAAAACCACAAAAATATGCAAATGTGTCGTGTTACCAAACCAGAGACTTAATGGAAAGAATGCACTTATTGGTATCACACAAGTTAATGGGTTTTTATCATTAGTAAGAAGCAATATGGCTTGCGGATAATGTGTTTGAAAATGGTCCCTAGAAATGTATGATCTTGGATTTGAGGTGGATTTAAAAAACAACCTAGATATTGATTAAATCTAAAATGGACAAGTGAAATGGACAAATAATAAAAAAATTGGGTCAAAAGAAAGATGGAATTTATTTGGACTAATAAAAATAAAAGACAATGGACATAAAAGAGGACATTGAATCAAAATGTTTGATTTTTAAACCATGGATGTGAATTTGGCTATTCGAATTGAATATGAATCAAACATCGGTTTACAGATTATATTTGAAAGTGGATAAAAAAGAAAATTTATATATGGATATGGACATGGGTTGAGGAAATGGATAACAAAAGATGACGTCTTATTTGTCTTGAAAACTTGAACTTAAAGCAAACCACATGAACACTTCTAATCCCATTCGAATCCACAAACCCAAGTTATTCTCTTCAAAAGTCATATATTCCATACAACTCTCTAATCCGTATCGAACTTTCCTGATAACCAACAAACATTGCACAATGGTGGAATCCATTGAGTGACAAGATGCCCTAGTGCCATACTTCACAAGGAAACTCTTGATGGCCCCATGATCAGGGAAATGAACCTAATCCAGTGTTGATGGCGAGTATCAGAGGATAATACCTTTGAATATTATGCTTGGCCAAACCTCGAAAATCGACCTGGTAAACATATGCACAAGAACTAAACCATAACTACTGCTCTTTGTATTTTCCGGCTGTCGCTCCCTAGATTTCCATCCTGGTACAAACGCAAAAGTGGCGCGGAAAGAGGTAGAGTCGCCAGCCAGGAATTTTTATCCCGAAGGAATGGGAATGGTAATGCTGCACAAACCAGAAGAAAGAAGAGGAAGGACACAGGTCCTGCGAACCAAAGAGTCTGGGTTCGGGAGTCGGTTACGACCTGGGAAGGTATTAGCTCCCCAGATTGTTCGTCGTACCCGACAGGATCCACGCTTGCAAAGAAATCTGTTTCAAGGGGTGAAGAAATGAAAGCTGCTGCAAAAAGAAAATGAACTGGATAAGAAAAGAAAACAAAGGGGGAAAATGTAGGGAAAATAAAAGCGTGTGCTCGAACGGGCCCTACCCCTCTGCCTACGTACCTCATTGGGAAAATGAGGATCAGAGACACCGTAGTTCCCTTAACTAGGGGTGGAAAAGATTGCTTGTGTCTTAAGGCTTGAACTGCCTATGTCAATGCTCAGGTGTTGCAGGCTCGAACTACGAGTGCGTTACCGTCTTGCAAATTGAAAAATAGGAGTAAGTTTGCACGAACAGAGTGATGGTGATGAGTAAAGAAGTCCCGAAGGAGAGACATTTATTGTTTGTCCAATGTTTTTTAGGAGTTTTCTGCTTTGAGGTTTGCATAGGTGAGTGTACCCAATTCTTACTTAATGGGATGTGTACTTCTTACATCATCTCGAAATGGAATGTGCAAGAGGCACACCTAGCTATGGAGGAAATCCCCAAATCTAGTCCCACAAGTGGAGGCTCAGGTACCCTGACCTATTGACATTTATTAAGTGTTTTTGTGATTTGTGGTTAAGAAGTGTTTTTTAGCTTTTCTTTGAGAAGTAATCTCATGCTAAGACCTATCCACCATGAGGGATATCCTACACCTCTCCCCAAAACGGAACGCGTGCAAGTATCTCATAGTAAAGTCTTTTGTCACATGAGAAGACTCGTCATTTATTAAAGTGACTTGAAATTAAGTTTGAAGATGAGAAGAGAGAGCACCAAAAGGATCTCAAAGGTAAAATCTAATGGGGAAGACTAATCCTAATATTATCATACATGGGATTCCTAGGTTAGTGTGGTTTGAATTCTATCCTAATGAAGAAGAAGGAAAGAAAAGAAAGAAGAAGAAGAAAGGAGCAGAAAACGCTAGAAGACAACTTACTTCTCTAAAGAAGTTAAGTTGTTTCTAAAAGGGGAGTATTGAAGTGGATCGCAAGATGGCATAAGGCACATCACAAATACAAATGAGAATAAAAGATGAGATGAAGACTTGAAATGTGGATATCATCCACACTTCACTTACCATGAGCCCCTACAAAACAAAGGTTAGTGAACTACATAAGCATAAGATGAAAATAAGAATATTCAAACAATACGCAAACCAAAAATGAAAGTCACAAACCAAACACAATCAAAAAGTCAGTACCTAAACCCTATAGGTGACTTAAAACCAAGACCAAGAAAACCTAATAGGATGGCATAAATGCCTTCCTCAAACTATGTTAGAAGGAGGGAAGAAAGAGGCACGAAAGGCTACCTAAGAAGCAAGGTACCAAACAAATATCAATGAACATGAGAAAATTATGAAATTAAATATCTAAAGTCAACAACCAGTAGCAAACAAAGTTTCAAAATGGCTCACAAAAATTCACTACCAAAGTCCATCAAATAATCGCACAAAGTCGCTTGAGAACAAATAACGAAAATGCACAAATAAGACTCCTAAAAATATGGATGAAATGAAATTAAAAATATGGCAAAAATATTTTATGAGCTTTTCTGAGTCTCTAAAATGATGCAAAAAGAATGGAGTTAAAATAATGCTCGAGGCGGAAGAAATAAAATCGACAAGTTAATGCGTTAATATGGAAATTAAATGAGAAAGAAACTAAATGAAAATTCGAGATAAAATCGAGAAATTAATAAAATCAGAAAATAAAAGTGTGAAAATTTCTAAAATGAGTTAATATTCTAACATAATTTTTTGGGAATTTTTTAAAGTGCTTTAGTATTTTTAATGAATTAAAAGTAAACTATAGGTAAAAAAGAAAATAAACAAAACAAGAATAAAGGGAGGGGGTGCAAACAGTAATAAAATGCAGTTAAGAAAACTAAAATGGGCCAACGGGGAGGTGCGAATAGTAGGGAGGGAGAAGGCCCAACACAGAAAGCCATGAGGGTGTATAGCATGCGTGTGGTCAACATGTTTGACTGAATGGGAAACATTGGATCAAAAGACTATCAAAGATCATCTCATAGTGTGGTCGGAAACGCGAGGGAGTAGGGTGGCACTGTGTTCTTGCGCGCGTGGGAATGAAGGAGAAAGGTTCTACCGGACGGTGACAAGTGTCACCGCCGGTATGGACAGAATCACAAAAAAATCCTCCACCTTATCTCTTCTCACGATCTTCAATGAATCCCTTCTTATCTCCACAACTTTATTATCAACCTAAAAACTCTTATACTTTAATCCTTACAAAATAAAATGAACAAGAACAACACAACCTCACAGTCTCCTTCTCTCTCCCATCGATGCTCTTCTTCACTTTCAAAACCTCTGATGCTGTTCATTAATCCCTCGCCGCCCGCCACTCATCTCCTTCAAATGACCAAAACCTCAACACGAAACCTCACAAAAGTTTCAACCTAAATCCGAAATCCGTTTCTTAAACAAAATATTCAAACCAAATAAATCAGAAATTCAGAATGAAACAACCACAATCAATGTGCGCATCAATAATTTTCTCTAGAAGCGGACGAGATTGATGTACCTGTCAATCAGAAGTGAAAAGGTTGAAATCGACGTTACGATTGAAGAAGACCGATGAAGAGCAATGATGTTGTTGCTTCAGCTAGTGAAAACGACGATGAACGATGTCGTCCGTTTGAACGACGACTCAATCAACTCGATGATGAACGAAGGCGTTGACAACGAAATTAACGCGATCAAATCCAACTATCAACTTTGCGTGATGAAGATGAACAATGAATTTATATTCTCATTTCCGTGTTATCATTGGTAATTATGGCAACATGATTACGGAAACATTGTTACGGACGTGTGATGGCGAGTGTTATTTGTGTGAGTTTCAAGTTTGTGTTAAGCATCACGATTTGTTTGCGATGATGATGGATTGCTGGCAGTTTTCGGTGAAGGAGAAGAAGAGTTGTAGAGTTTGTTGAGGATGAAAAGTGTTGCGTGGTTGTTTGGTTTGCGGAGGATGGATTTTTTTGCTAATGCAGAAAAAGTGTTATTGTGGTTTTCTATTAATGAAGGTGTGAGGATTAGTGAAGGATGTATGAAGGTAGATGAGTTTTGTTATTGTGATTTCTGAATGAAGGTTGAAGAATTTGGTTTCTGATGATTTCATGAAGAAGGGTGATCAACTTAGTTTTTGTTGTGATGTTCATGATCCATGAGGAATGGATTTCATCTTGTCGCTCCCACCAAATGACACCTCAGGTCAGAAGGGGTACAGACGCGAACGGTCGGCGAAAAGAGGAATGAGAACACACAAGGGTGAACTCAAAAGAAAGGAAAAGAGTCGCCAGCTAGGCATTTTTATCCCGGAGGAAAGGTAATGCTGCATAAACCTGAGAAAAGATATGGATAAGACGGTCGCGAACCAGAGAGACTGAGAAAGGGGGTTGGTTACAACCTGGGAAGGTATTAGCACCCAGATTGTCCGCCATACTCGACGGGATCCACGCTTAAAAGATTTGTGTTTTAAAGGGGTAGTCTTAGTGCTATCTGTGTACCAAAGCTGGAAAGAATGCAAGTGTCAGTGTAAAAAGAAATGTGAAGTGTAATATGTGAAGTGTCAGTGTAAGAATAAGAGTGAAATGCTCAAGACCATGAGGCTTAAAGAATAAGGCTGGAAAGAGGGGGAATATACAGAGACTTTTGTTCGATAACTGTTAAGTTATGCCTACGTATCCTCTCGTGCAATGAGGAAGTCAGAACACCGTAGTTCGACCTAAAGAGACTGAAAGGTAAATTGACTTGTGAACTGCTTGCTTGTCTATGCTCAAGTGTATGACCTGTCTGGCTCAGGTGCAAACTATCTTGCATTAGACGGAAGAAGCAAGTTCTCGTTTATGAGTGAATGAGATGAGAAAAGAATCCCGGAGGAGACGATTATTGTTTGTTTTTGTATTTTCAGTCTTTTATTGCTTTTTGAAGTTTGTCATAAGTTAATGAGTTTAAGCCTAAACCAATGGGTTAGTAAACTCATCACATCTTCCCTCTGATTAGGGGTAATGAGAATACCTTAAGTGTGAAGTCAGCATCTCACACTTAATTACCATGATGTAGGATTAAGATCATTAACCTACTTGTGATTATTTAGATGTTTTTGTTGTTTTTGTTTAGTGTTGAGTAATGAGATTAAGCCATAATCAGGGATTAAACAGCCTCATTACACCATCCTAATAGAAGGATAATAGATGAGAATGTTCAAGCTGAGGAAAGCTCCTCAACTTAATCCATGATTAGGGATTAACCTCATCACAAAACAAAGCCTTTATTAAATGGATTTTAGTTAATGATAAGATTAAGAAATGATTTTTATGGTTTGTAAGACAACTTGAGGGGGACTTGTCCATTAACACTAGGGTTAGTCCTTCTTAACCAATTAAGGAAGAATTAGAACCCTAATGCAAGGCCCAAGTTACAAGCTTGATGTCTTGATGATTATTAAGTGAATTGATTAAAGGATTTAAACACATTAAGGGTTTAACACTTAGGATTAAAGTTATACACTCCATCCTAATAGAAGGATGCAGGCATAAGCTTAATCACAAAGCCTTAAAGCCTTTAGGGTTTAGTCCCTGATTATGAGATGAGAAGAGAGGACCCAAAGATGACACAAAGGTAAAAGCTAAATGGGGGACTAATCAAACCCTAATTTTTATCATGCTTGGTCATCCCTAGGGTTTTTGGGGCTTAAGAGAAAGATCTTCAAAGGCCACCAAGGAGAGAAGCAGATGAGAGGAGCAAAGAGAAGCAAAACAACTCACTTCACTTAAGAAGACAAGTTGCTTGAAGAAAGAAAGTAAGATGAACAAGAATGAGCAAGCTCAATCCAATACACAAGATAAAGTGCAGCAATGATGCATAAGAGAGATGAAAAGAGATTGTGAGAAGTGAAGGAAAATCCACTTCTCAAAACAACTTACCACCTGAAAAGTTAGCAAAAGAAAAGAAATGCAATGCAAATGAGATGCAATGTCATGATGAAAATAAAAACCAGAAGCATAAGTATGATGTTAATGATGCTAAGATATGATGCAAACATGAGGCAAGGCATTAGGATGATCATACAAACATATGGATGCAAAAGAAGCATGTTTTGAACCATGGATGTTCATGAAAAGTTATGGAATGCAAAAGACATATAACATGGCAAATGAAAGATGCAATGATCAAACATGATTCTAATATGTCCTAAGATGTGTTATGAATCAAATGAATGCACACAATGTCATGGGAAGTCATGGTATGCAAGAAAATGGAAGATGGATGCAAAGGAAGGCATGAATTAGGGTCATATGCAACATACAAAGAAAAAATCCAAAACCAGAAGCAGATGAAATGATAAACATTTGAAAATGCAATCAAAGGAACCCTAAACCTATACAAACTCACTGCCCAAAGGGGGGGATCCAACTCTTAACCTATTGAAAGTTATGAATTTTCTAAGATTGCTAGGGTTTTAAGGTACCTTGTCAAGAAAAATGCAAAACAAATTGAAAATGCAAGATCAATTCAAACCAATTTTATCCTATAAACTACATGCTATACAAAAGGCAATGCAAAAAGAATCATTGTCCAACTCTCAATGGTTAGGCAGAAATTAATTTTTGAAGTTTGTCACAAAATATTGCCTAATAATGAATTTAATTCCATTGAAAATGATCAAAAGGCAACAAGATCAAAAAAGAAATTTGGTTTGAGAGTTGGACAATGTTTCTAAATGTTTTTAAATGTTACATGAATTTATTTGTGATTTTTAAATACCTAAAAGTATTTTTAATTAATTAATTTTCATTAACTAATTAAAAATAAACTTTTAAATGACTTAAAAATGATTTTTAATGCAAAAAATAAAAAATAAAAATATTTTTGTGTTCTGAAAAATAATGAAAACCTTGACAAAAATTTTCATAATTTTTAAACATTTTTTGCTATTTTTAATAATTCGTGCAAAATAAATCAAAACAAATGAAAATAAAATGAATTTTAAATGAAAAATAGGAAAGTCAGCCAATCCAATGGATGAGATTCAAACTCACAGGGGCGGGAATTGACTTGGCGCGCTAATGGACGGCCCAAATTCAAACTGGCCTAATAATGATTAAATCCTAATCCAAAACCCTAATTACTCTCAGATGACCGGAACAGTGTTCCGGTCATCTTCTCCGGCAAGCCAAAACCTCAATCTCTCTCAATACGCATCAAATCCTCACAAAACTCTCCAGAATCAATCTATGAACACCACTAAGCATAAACCCTAAATCAAACAACATTTATTTTCACTGAATCAAAGGAAACAAGCAAAAACATTTTTACGGGCAAACTTTCAGATCATCATAACATGCTTGTTTCTGGCTCATTTTCAAAAATAAATAGATCCCCATGATCAGGGCAACATATAGAAAAATATTCTAACAAGAAATTAAAGTTCTGGAAAATTTGTTCATCATGCTACCTGAGATTGAGCTTTCGAAACAGGGACTTTCTGGCTGCTTCTTTAGTTCAAACAAGCTCCAATGATCCTCCTTTGAAGCTTTTGACACTTAGCTGGAGTTTATATGGCCTCTAGAGGGAGTTGGCAGAAGCTCAGGCCAAGGGAGTGTGAAAATCGTATTTGTGATGTGGGAGGTTTCAGGCCAAAACAATGGTTGGTTTGTGATCAGTGGAACATGCTGAGATGTTCTATGAAGTTTGTTTTTGTGTTTGAAGGTTGTATGATGAGTTTCGAAGGAAGTTGCATAAGAGGTGGAAAATGAGTATGCTGGCTTAGAGAGAGATTCAGCATGAGTTGTGTGGTGTGTTGAGCTGCTTTTGGTCCATGTATCAAGTGGTGATAGGTCAGAGAGTTGTTGGTGGCCTATGGTGATTGGTATGGGTCTTTTGCAAAAAAGTCAAGCTTTGTGTAAGAGAGGTATGGGCTCATGGCTAGCCAAGGACAAGAGGGGTGTCCTGCGCAGCAAGAAGTAAGGAGAACCATAGGATCAATTTTGAAGTCAGCCAACACATGGATTAGGGTTTGAGTGAGGTTTTGCAACTTTGTTCAACTTTGGCCCTTTTGAAGTTTCTTGATCCACAAGTCATGAAAATGAGTGAACTTTTGATGCAATCTGACTTTTAGACATTGGTTCATGTTTGTGTGAAGATTAGAAGTCCATTTGAGGTCTCAATTTGCCTTGGCAAGGGATTTTGCAACTTTGCCTCTTTGGTAGAAAACTTGAAATTATGTGATTTTGGCCAACTTTGACAAGCCATAACTTTTGATCCAAAATGAATTAGAATGAGTTCTTGTACTTTTTGAAAAGGGAATGATCCATTATACAACTTTCATGACCAAAGTTTTCTCATTTGAAGCATTTTTGAATCAAAAAGCAAGGGTTGAAAAAGTTTCCCAAAATGGCAAGTTTCCATTACAAGTCATTTTCCCAAAAAGTCAACTTTGCAAATGGCTTGAAATTCTTCAATTTTGTGAACTTATAACATCTTCCATGATCAAATAAGGATCATACATAATCAAAATGATGATGAACACCCTTTGGTTGGGTCATTGGGGGCCTTAGATGCCCTGATTTTGCACTGACTTGCTCAAAAAGTCAACTCTTGATTAGATGCCTTCCCCATGGAATTTCTTCATGAAAATTGATATGCATGATCCCTATACCATATAGAGACCAATAGAAACAAGAATGACCAAAAAATTTGGAGTTATGGCCTTTGAAACCAAAACCCTAATTCTAGGTCATCTGTGCAGTCAAACCTGGCTCTGCTTCCATGCCTTTCCCAGTTCTTGTGATTTTTTTTGACATTCTTGACTTTGAGGGGATATAATATGATGCTTGAACATACATGGACCCCTTTGAAGTGATTTATGACCTTTGGAGTGGCTCAAGAAGCTCCTGGATTGCTCAGATCACAAACCCTAGATGCAGATGACTTTGAACCAATGCAGTGAAGCAAAAATGTAATGTGAGATGCTATGGTTGAACTTATGTATATGAAAAGATCACAAGCCATGGTGTGAATGGGTGAGGGCAAATTTGGGGTGTTTACAGCTGCCCCTATTCAAGCATGAGTTAGCTGTGCAGGATGTAAGCGACAGCTTATCAGGCAAACAAGATAACTTGTGGTTGAATACTAAAGACAGTCCAAAATTTGCACTCACAGAATGAAGAAGAAAAGGGATATAGATTGTAAAAGAAAATAAAGTATAATCATAAAGTGCGGGCAACGGAGGACGACCTTCTAGCAGAGGACGACTGCTGGGGGAAGAGTGATGACGGGGACGACCGACATGCTGGGGATATGAGTAATTGTGATGGGGACGGCCGTCAAGCAAAGATATAAAACTCTATGGGGATAAAAAGGTAAAAATAAATGATGAGGTACGGGCATCAAAGGTGAAGGACGATCACCTGGCAGGGGACGGCTGCTCTGTTGGGGGATAAGATGAGGGACGGTCATCTGAGGTGAAGGACGATCACCGGGCAAGGTACGGTTGCCAAAAGTATCGCGACATAGGACGAATGCCGGATAAAAAAGTCGACGATGGGGACGGCCATCGGATAAGCATGATGAAGGACGATCATCAGGAGGTGAAGGATGATCACCTAGTAGGGTACGGCTGCTCTCAAGATTTATCATGACATAGGACGAATGTCAGATAACAAGATCAACGACGGGGACGGCCATCGGATAAAATGATGAAGGACGATCATCAAAAGGTGAAGGACGATCACCTAGCAGGGTACGGCTGCTAAAAATCACGACATAGGACGAATGCCGGATAGAAAAGGGTTCCAATAATGGAGACTCCGCTGAGGAAAGGATGAGGGACGGTCATCCGAAGGTGAATGACGATCACCTGGCAGGGTACAGCTGCCAAACGGGTATCATGACATAGGACGAATGTCAGATAGAAAGGAAATAGTTTGCTGGGATTTGCTGGGTTAAGTAAACACGGACGAGTGTCTATATCCAAGGAATGAGAAGTATAAGTGTTTGGGTACTGTGTATAGACTAAAGATGCGGACGAGCACCCTCAAGACTATGATACGGACGGGTATCAGGTAGAAACTAAAGCTGACACGTGTTCAGAGATGATGATACGGACGAGTACCAACTGGTTAACAAAGAACACGGACGAGTATTGATTCTGCGGGGACTCTTCTGGGGAATAGTAGACACAGACGAGTGTCTAAATTCAAGAAGACATAAGTGTTTGACACGTGTATGGATTGAAGATGCGGACGAGCATCCTTGAGACTACGATACGGACGAGTATCGGGTAGAAACAAACGCTTGACGCATGTTCTGAGATGATGATACGGACGAGCATCAACTGGTTAACAAAGAACACGGACGAGTGTCGAATCTGAGGGAATTTGAGTGATATACAAGATACGGGAGTATTTGTATGAGTGAAATGGGGAGTAACAAGTATGAGTGGTGTATAGGTGAGTGTTTAACTTGCTGGAGAGTGTGACACGGACGAGTGTCGGGAGAAGTATAATATAAACAAGTGTATGGTTCCCAATGTGTATAGGTAATTATGTTGGGGAAGGTGACACGGACGGGTGTCAGGGAATCTGTATAGATATATGTATCTGTGAGTGTAAAGAGGATGCTTTGGCTTTCTACTGGGGATATGACACGGACGGGTGCCAAGAAGTATTCTTAATATATAAGTGTCTGTTTTCAAAGAATGCTCGGGCGACTTTACTGGGGAATCATGACACGGACGGGTGCCAAAAGGAGTGTGCATTTGTATTTATGAGTGTAAGGCAAATGCCTTGGCTTTCTGCCGGGGAATTTTGGAGAGTTTCCTATACATCATTGCTGGATTGCCAGTATTTACAAATGTTTGATCCAAAATATGGCTTATGATTATGCAATATGTTTGATTTTTGCCGTAATGCTCCGTATTAGACGGAATGCTACGCTCTGTGGGGCAAATATGATGTGAATGCTATGATTATGCAAAGATAACGACTCGGGATTCGGATCCCGTTGCTACGAAGATCTCTGGTTGATCTGCTTGAAGTGAACATCCTAGATAGGGATGAGATCATTGGTATATCTGACATATGGGACTCCGCTCGGGGATATAGGTCACTGATAGACCTATCTTTGGTAATGAGGGACCCAACTGGGAGTTTGTAGAAGCTTTCGTCACTCTGTTGTGAGATCTTCAGGTTATTGTTCTTCTGGACAGAGGCTGAGACTCTGTGGGGAGATGGTTCCCTGGCTTTTGCACTTGGCTCTGAAAAGGGAAATAACTGGCAACTCAGCTGGGGAGAAAACACCTCCGGTGCGAGGACTGAGTAGATAATGATTTGCCAGCTTGCTGGGATGAAGCTTTCATGCCCCATGTTGCGCTTTAAATACCTGCAATCCTGAAAAGATAGAGAAGCGCATAAGTAATCCCGAGGTATCCCTTACCGGATTCCGTCATAGGAGTTCAGACACTCCCGGGAGTAAGTATATTTCCTGTAAGCACGTTTTTTAGAAGAAAAGCATATGTATTTATGCAATCAGTATCTTAGAGACATCGGACATTCTTGCAAATGAAAATAAAATGTACGAGACGAAATGTGACTGAAAATCTGATTTTATTAATTCATGTGCCCTGAATTGGCAAGATACAGTCAAAGAAACAAATCCCCTAGAATGAGGAGATTGTTACAGATTGAGAAAATAAAGGTATTGGCAATGTCGATGACGCTTCAAGGAGCTTCCCTTTGCTATGACTCGTATGACTTTTGACATTCTTCTCGTCTTGCTTTCTGAAGAAGGCTGATTCTGACCGGCGTTTGAACCTTTCGAAGCTTACCAAGTTGTGAGTGATACAGACGAATTCAGAATGCAGTTGTTCGCTTATTCCCTTATTTTGCATGGATCGCCCTTTCGGGTTTTCAATCCATCGGGATACCCATTTTTGCCTGAGTTGTCCAATGTGGCTTTTCAACTCAGCGGGTGTACATTTTTTTTGTTTATTTTCCCTTATTTTTGCCCGAGTCTTTTATTCTGTTTTTGACTCGCCGGGATGCCCTATTTTTGCCTAGACTTACATTCTGTTTTTATGTCCATCGGGTCATTTTTATGCGAAGTATTTTTTAACGGCATCTGAATTCACAGGGGACGGGAAGTCTTCACCATCCATAGTACTGAGCATGAGTGCTCCACCCGAGAAGATTTTCTTTACTACGAATGGCCCTTCATAGTTCGGAGTCCACTTGCCCCTGTGGTCTGTATGAGGAGGAAGGAGTCTTTTCAGCACAAGATCTCCTACTTGGTATTCTCGGAGCCTGACTTTCTGATCGAAGGCTTTCTTCATCCTTTTCTGATATAACTTCCCATGACAAATAGCAGCTAATCTTTTCTCTTCAATCAGACTCAGTTGTTCGTATCGGGATCGGACCCATTCTGCTTCACTCAGCTTAACATCCATCAGTACCCGCAAGGAGGGTAATTCAACTTCAACAGGTAGAACTGCCTCCATACCATAAACAAGCTGATACGGTGTTGCCCCAGTGGATGTTCTGATTGACGTATGGTACCCATGCAAGGCGAATGGTAGCATTTCATGCCAGTCTTTATAGGTAACCACCATCTTTTGCACAATCTTCTTGATATTCTTATTTGCTGCCTCAACAGCGCCATTCATCTTTGGCCTGTAAGGAGAAGAATTGTGGTGTTGGATCTTGAAGTCCCGGCACAGTTCTGCCATCATTTTGTTGTTTAAATTGGAACCATTATCAGTAATGATTCGCTCGGGAACTCCATACCGACAAATGATGTCTCTCTTCAGAAATCGGGCTACCACTTGTGTCGCTCCCGACAAATGAAAATGGATCATATGAAGGTACAGACGCGAATGGTCGGCGAAGGGAACAATGAGAACACACAGCCGTGAACTCACTGGAGAATGAATAGAGTCGCCAGCTAGGCATTTTTATCCCGGAGGAAAGGCAATGCTGCATGGGCCTAGAAAAAGATGGATAAGACGGTTGCGAACCAGAGAGACTGAGAAAGGGGGTTGGTTACAACCTGGGAAGGTATTAGCACCCAGATTGTCCGCCGTACTCGACGGGATCAACGCTTAAAGGATTTGTGTTTTAAAGGGGTAGTGTCAGTGCAATTTGTGTATAAAATGGCTGGAAAGAGAATGTACAGGTGTCAGTGTAAAGTGTATAAGTGATGTGTATAAATGTACAGTGTCAGTGTGAGATCAGGAATGAAATGCTCATGACCATGAGGCTAAAGAATGAAGCTGAAAGAGGGGGAATATACAGAGACTTTTGTTCGATAACTGTTAAGTTATGCCTACGTATCCTCTCGTGCAATGAGGAAGTCAGAACACCGTAGTTCGACCCGAAGAGACTGAAAGAATGAATTGACTTGTGAACTGCTTGCTTGCCTATGCTCAAGTGTGTGACCTGTCTGGCTCAGGTGCTGACTGTCTTGCATTAGACGGAAGAAGCAAGTTCTCGATTGTGAGTGAAGATGATGAGAAAAGAATCCCGGAGGAGACGATTATTGTTTGTTTTTGAGTTTTCAGTCTTTTATTGCTTTTTGGAGTTTGTCATAAGATAATGAGCTTAAGCCTAAACCAATGGATTTAGTAAACCCATCACATCTTCCCTCTGATTAGGGGTAATGAGAGTACCTTAAGTGTGAAGTCAGATTCTCACACTTAATCACCTTGGGTGCAGGATTGAGATCATTAACCTATTTGTGATTATTTAGATGTTTTTGTGATTTTGTTTAGTGTTGAGTAATGAGGTTAAGCCATAATCAAGGATTAAACAGACCCATTACACCATCCTAAAAGAAGGATAATAGATGAGAATGTTTAAGCTGAGGAAGACTCCTCAACTTAATCCATGATTAGGGATTAAACCCATGACAAAACAAGCCTTTATTAAGTGGATTTTAGATTAATGATATGATGATGAAGTGAGTTTTATGATTTGTAAGACAACTTGAGGGGGACTTGTCCATTAACACTAGGGTTAGTCCTTCTTAACCACTTAAGGAAGAATTAGAACCCTAATGCAAGGCCCAAGTTACAAGTGTGATGTCTTGATATTTATTAAGTGAATTGATTAAGAGATTTAAACACCTTAAGGGTTTAATACTTAGGATTAAAGTTATACACTCCATCCTAAGAGAAGGATGCAGGCATAAGCTTAATCACAAAGTCTTAAAGCCTTTAGGGTTTAGTCCCTGATTATGAGATGAGAAGAGAAGACTCAAGGAGAGACACAAAGGTAAAACTATGAGGGGACTAATCAAAACCCTAATTCATTGTCATGCTTGGTTGATCCTAAGGTTTGTGAGGTTTTCAAGAACAATCTTCAAAGGAACCACCAGGAAGCAGATGAACAGGATCAAGAGAAGCAAAGTGACTTGCTTCATTCAAGAAGTCAAGTCACTTGAAGAAAGAAAGTGGGAAGGAGAAGAATGAGCAAGCTCAAACTCAAACACATATAAGAATGCAGTAATGGATGCAAGAGAGATGAAAAGAAAGGGTATGAGAAGTGAAGGCAAATCCACTTCTCAAGCTTACTTACCACCTGAAATGTTAGAAAGAAATGCAATGTAATGCAAGATGAGATGAAATGATATGATGCAAAGCAAGACCAGAAGCATGTTGATGATGATTATGATGTTATGAGGTGCTGCAAACATGAGGCAAAGCAATGGGGATGTTCATACAAGACTATGAATGCAAATGATGCAAGTTAAGGAGCATGAACAAGCATGAAAAGTTATGAATCATACAAGACAAATGACATGGCAAATATGCAATGCCATGATCAAAGGTGCTTCCTACATGTCTTGATATGTCAAATGAATCACAAGAATGCACAAAATGCAAAGACAAGTCATGTTATGCAAGAGAATGCAAGAAGGATGCACAAGAAAGCCCAAATTAGGGTTTATGGATTAAACATCAAACACAAACCAAAAACAGAAACAAAACCCTAAAGTAAAAATGGAAAATGGCACTCAAAGAAACCCTAGACCTATAATGAACCACTGCCCAAAGGGGAGCTCTCAACTCTCAACCAAATTCAAGATATGATTTTTGCAAGTTATTAGGGTTTTTTAGGGTTCTTAACAAAACAAATGCCAAACAATTTGAAAATGCAAGAACAATTCATGGCCTTTTTACCCTAGAAACTACATGTTAAACACAAAACAATGCAAGAAGAACCAATGTCTCAACCTTCTTCAAAAGGCAGAAATGAATTTTTGAATCCATGATCAAAATAATGCATAAAAAATGATTTAATTCAATGAAAAATTCTTAAAATGCATCAAGATCAAAAAAGAAATTTGGTTTGAAGGTTGGACAATGTTTCTAAATGTCTTAGAACATTTCATGAATTTTTTGGTGATTTTTAAATACCTGAAAGTATTTTTAATAAATTAATTTTCATTAATCAATTAAAAATAATCTTTTAAATATTTAAAAATACTTTTTAATGATAAAAATAAAAAATAAAAATATTTTTGGGTCATGAAAATTAATAAAACTCAGGAGAAAAAGTTTCATAATTTTTAAGGCTTTTTTACTATTTTAAAATAATTATGCAAAACAAATGAAAAGAAAAGAAATTAAAATGAATTTTTAATGAATTAATGAGAAGTAATCAGATCCTAAGGTGGAGATTCAAACTCACACGCGCGGGAGTTGACTGCGCGCCACATCTCACGGCTCAGATTCAAATTTCACTAATCAATGCTTATGCCCTAATCTCGCCGTTAAACACACTCAGATGACCGGAACAGTGTTCCGGTCATCTTCTCCGTTCAAACAAAATCCCTAACTCACTCCATACGCATCTAAAATGAATTCTAAGAACCCAGAAATGATTCCCACAAGCTCACGAATCAAAACCCCCAATCAAAACAAATTTATGCTTCCTAAATCATCTGAATCGAAGAAAAAGAAAACTAGGGCACGCAGGTTTCAGAGAGAAATTAAATGCTCATTTCATCACCATTTCAAAAACTAAGAACATCAGGATGATCAGGACAACACAAAGAACAAGCTTGTAACAAGAAAAATGATTTCTGGAAAAATAATTTTCGAGCTACCTGAGATTTGAAGCTTTCAGTTTAGGAACTTTCTGGCCACCTCTCCTTGTGCAATCTACTCCTTAGAACCTCTTGATGATGTTTGAATGCTCAACAGGAGTTTAAGTTGGCCGGATAGTGAGATTCGAAAGCTCCTGCTCAAGCTTGGTCAGAAATGGCAATGGAGTTTCTGGAGGTTTCAGGCCATGGTGAAGTGTTGTTTGTGATCCTGAGGGTTAATGGAGAAGGTCTATGGTGTTTGTTTGTGTGTTTGCAAGCTGTGGTAAGAGTTTCGAAGGAAACTGCAAACTGAAGTGAATGATGGCAATGGAGTTTTCTGGTTATTTCAGGCTTATGCTTTGGGTGATTTCTTATCTATGAAGTGTGTTGAGTTGAATGATGAAGAAAGTTTTAGTGTTTTGTAGCTGTGGAGGCAGATTCGAAAGTTCTTGCAATGTGAGGTGATTTTGTGAATGTTGTGAATGAATGAGCTTCAGCCTTGCTTGAAGTGTGTTATGGTCAGCAAATTGTCCACATAACTCTCTCTCATTGGTCAGTTGACAAGACATGTGCTTTATTGATTGGTAAGTTGCCTTTTGCAAAAAGTCAAAAATTGTGTAAGAGAGGTATGGTGAAGTGCTAGCTTGGTACAAAGCCTAGGGGCTGCGCAGCATGGGATGGTGAGTGAGCTAGCAAGGTCAGCATCCAAGGTCACAAGTTGTAGGAAGCATGATGAGTGGTTTTGCAAGTTGTTGTACTTTGGTTCACATGTGAGAAATCCTTGTTACACAAACCAAACCATGGGGAAACTTGGTCCAATTCTGATTTTTTAAGCTCATGGAATGTTTATGTAATGGTTTGAAATGGATTAGAGGTCACATAATGCATTGGTTCATGACTTTGCAAAATTTCCATTTAGTGCATATCTTGAAAAACAATGATTTTTGCCAACTTTGCCTTGCCATAACTTTTGATCCAAGAAGAGTTTGATCATGTTCTTGTACTTTTTGAAAAGGGAAAGATGAGATCTACAACTTTCATGACCAAAGTTTTTCCATTTGAAGCATTTTTGGATCAATAATCAAGGCTTGAAAAATGACATAAAATGATGCATTCTTGAAAAGTCAACTATGCCCAAAAAGTCAACATTTGCAAAAACCCTAAATTCTTGATTTATATGAACTTCAACCTTCTTCCATGATCAAATAAAGATCATATACACTCAAAATGATGAAGATCACCCATTGGTTGAGTCATTGGGGGCCTCAGATGCCCTGATTTTGCACTGACTTGTCTGAAAAGTCAACTCTTGATCAGATGACTTCCCCATGGAATTTCTTCATGAAAATTGATATGCATACTCCCTATACCATATGGAGATCAATGGAAACAAGAATGACCAAAAAATTTGGAGTTATGGCCTCTGAAACCAAAACCCTAATTTTCAGTCAACTGTGTAGTTCAAGCTGGCCCTGCATCCACTCAAACCCTAGTTCTTGTGATTCCTCTGCATTTTTGACTTTGAGGAGATGAAATATGATATAAGAACACACATGGACCCCTTTGAGTTGATTAGTGGCCTTTGGAGTGGCTCAAGATGCTTTGGGATTGCTCAGATCACAAACCCTAGGTGCAGATGCCTTAGAAACTATGCAGTGACTCAAAATTGAGATATGAGGTGATATGATTGTGTTTATGCACATGAGAATGATCATAAGCCATGGTGTGAATGGGTGAGGGCAAATTTGGGGTGTTTACAGCTGCCCCTATTCAAACATGGGTTAGCTGTGCAGGATGTAAGCGACGGCTTAACAGGCAAACAAGATAACTTGTGGTTGAATACCAAAGACAGTCCAAAATTTGCACTCACAGAATGAAGAAGAAAAGGGGTATAGATTGTAAAAGCAAAATAAAGTATATTGTAAAGTATGGGCGACGGAGGACGACCGTCGAGCAGAGGGCGACTGCTGGGTAAAGAGCAATGACGGGGACGGCCGACATGCTGGGGATAAAAGGTAAAGCCAAGACGGGGACGGCCGACTAGCTGGGGAAATAAAATCATGATGGGGACGGCCATCAAGATAAAGCTGTAAAATTTCTGAGGATTAATGAAACATGACGGGGACGGCCATCAAGTTCATAAAGATAAAGCAACCAACGATGGGGACGGCCATCGGGCTAAAAAGGAAAAGAGACCACGACGGGGACGGCCATCGGGTTAAAGAATAAATGAAATAAACAGATGATGGGGTACGGCCATCAAAGGTGAAGGACGATCACCTAGCAGGGGACGGCTGCTCTGTTGGGAAAGAAAATATGATGGGGACGGCCATCAAAAGTGGAGGACGACCACCTGGCAGGGTACGGCTGCCGAAAATATCGATGATGGGGACGGCCATCGGATAGAAAAGGTCAACGATGGGGACGGCCATCGGACGAGCAAGATGGAGGACGACCATCAAGAAGTGGAGGACGACCACTCAGCAGGGGACGGCTGCTCTCGGGGTTTATCATAACACAGGACGAGTGTTAGATAACCAAAATCAACAATGGGGACGGCCATTGGATAAAATGATGAAGGACGATCATCAAAAGGTGGAGGACGACCACCTAGCAGGGGACGGCTGCTAAAAACAACGATGGGGACGGCCATCGGATGAGCATGATGGAGGACGACCATCAAGAAGTGGAGGACGACCACTCAGCAGGGTACGGCTGCTCTCAAAGGTATCATAACACAGGACGAGTGTTAGATAAGAAAAGAAAATTTGTTGGTGATCTACTGGGGATAATGTAAACACGGACGAGCGTTTACATCCAAGAAACAAAAGGGTATAAGTGTTTTGTATTGTGTATAGATTAAGGATGCGGACGAGCATCCTTAAGACTATGATACGGACGAGTATCATGTAGAAACAAACTGACACATGTTCAGAGATGATGATACGGACGGGTACCAACTGGTTAACAAAGAACAAGGACTGCTGTCGAATCTGTGGGGATATGAGTGATGATGTATACAAGATACGGACGAGTATCTGTATAAGCGTACCATGAGTAGTAAGTATTGTATTGTATAGATGAGTGTTTTAACTGCTGGGGAGGGTGACATGGACGAGTGCCAAGAGAGAAAAGTGTAATATTAACAAGTGTATGGGTTGATGAAAGTGTACGCGACTGCGCTGGGGATATGACACGGATGGGTGCCAGGAAAATGGTGTATATACAAGTATATGTGAGTGCAAAGAGGATGTCTTTGGCTTTTTGCTGGTGATTTGACACGGACGGGTGTCAGGATGTATCTGTAGTACGGGTGATTTTGTTTGTAGAGTGTATTCAGGCGACCTGTGGGGAAAGATGACACGGACGGGTGCCAAAAGGTGTATATACCGGTGTTTGTGATTTGTGAGGCAACTGCTTTTGCTGGGACTCTGATGGGGACTCTTGGGGAAAGTAATCTGTATTCACAAGCGTTCAATTCACAACATGACTTATGATTATGCTATGCATTTGATTTTTGTCGTAATGCTCCGTATTAGACGGAATGCTACGCTCTGGGGGGTGAATATGATGCGAATGCTATGATTATGCAAAGAGGCACCGATCCAGGATTCGGATCCCGTTGCTGCGAAGATCTCTGGTTGATCTGCTTGAAATAGACCTCCCAGCTGGGGATGAGATCATTGGTAGATCTGATGATGTATCTGCTCGGGGATATATGTCACTGGTTGACATATCCTTATAATACGGGACCCAGCTGGGGTTTGTAGAAGCTTTCTTCACTCTGTTGTGATCTCTTCGTGCGTTGCTCTTCTGGATAGAGGCTGGAACTCTGTGGGGAGATGATTCCCTGATTTCTGTATTCTGTTGAGGAAGAATGGCAACTCGGCTGGGGAATTGAGAGGCAACTCAGCTGGGGAGAGCAACAAGAGGCAACTCGGCTGGGGATAGAGCATCTCAGATGCTGAGATTGAGTGTATGATGATTTGGCAGCTCCGCTGGGGAAATGGGCACCTTCTAGTGCCATGTGGAAGATAGACCGAGTTGATAATGATTCGCCTACTTGCTGAGACGTAACCTGCATGCCCCAGGTTGCGTTCTGGATACCTGCAATCCTGCAAAGATAAGGAAATGTACACAAGGCCCCGAGGTATCCCTTACTGGATTCCGTCATAGGAGATAAGTACTTTCGAGAATAATCAGATTCCCTGTAAGCATGTGTTTTTTTATTTTTAGAGAAAGGCATCTGTACTCATGCAATTGTATTTTAGAGATATCAGACAACTCTTTGCAAAACATAAATGTGAAAACGAAACATGACTGAAAAATCTGATTTTATTAATTCATGTGCCCTGAATTGGCAAGATACAGTCAAAGAAACATATCTCCTGAAATGAGGAGATTGTTACAAATTGAGAAATAAAGTGCTGGCGGTGTTGACGACGCTTTGAGGAGCTTCCTCTCCTGCTATGACTCGTATGACAATGACGTTCTTCTCGTCTTGCTTTCTGGAGAGAGTTGATTCTGATTGAAGCTTGATCCTTTGGAAGCTTACCAAGTTGTGGGTGATACAGACGAACTCAGAATGCAGTTGTTCGCTTATTCCCTTATTTTGCATGGATCGCCCTTTCGGGTTTTCAATCCATCGGGATATCCATTTTTGCCTGAGCTGTCCAATACGGCTTTTCAACTCAGCGGGTGTACATTTTTTAAATTATTTCCCTTACTTTTGCCCGAGTCTTTTATTCTGTTTTTGACTCGCCGGGATGCCCTATTTTTGCCTGGACTTACATTCTGTTTTTATGTCCAGCGGGTCATTTTATGCGAAGTATTTTTTAACTGCATCTGAATTCACAGGGGACGGGAAACCTTCACCATCCATGGTGCTGAGCATCAGTGCTCCACCGGAGAAAACTTTCTTTACAACAAATGGTCCTTCATAATTTGGAGTCCATTTGCCCCTGTGGTCTGTATGAGGAGGAAGGATTCTTTTCAGCACAAGATCTCCCACTTGGTACTCTCGGTGCCTGACTTTCTGATCGAAGGCTTTCTTCATTTTCTTCTGATATAACTGCCCATGGCAGATTGCAGCCAATCTTTTCTCTTCGATCAGACTCAGTTGTTCGTATCGGGACCGTACCCATTCTGCTTCACTTAGTTTAACATCCATCAATACCCGTAGAGAGGGTAGTTCAACTTCAACAGGTAGGACTGCCTCCATTCCATATACAAGCTGATACGGTGTTGCCCCAGTGGATGTTCTGATTGATGTGCGGTACCCATGCAAGGCAAATGGTAGCATTTCGTGCCAGTCTTTGTATGTGATTACCATCTTCTGCACAATCTTCTTGATATTCTTATTTGCTGCCTCAACAGCGCCATTCATCTTTGGCCTGTAAGGAGAAGAATTGTGATGTTGGATCTTGAAATCCCGGCATAGCTCTGCCATCATCTTGTTATTGAGATTGGAACCATTATCAGTAATGATTCGCTCGGGAACTCCGTACCGACAGATGATATCTCTCTTCAGAAACCTGGCTACCACTTGTCTAGTGACGTTTGCATATGAGGCTGCTTCAACCCACTTGGTGAAATAGTCAATGGCGACCAGGATGAATCTGTGGCCGTTTGAAGCAGTCGGCTCAATCTTGCCAATCATATCAATGCCCCACATGGCAAAGGGCCAGGGTGAAGACATGATGTTCAAAGGATTGGGAGGCACATGCACCTTATCCGCATAGATCTGGCATTTATGGCATTTCCTGGCGTAGGCACAACAGTCTGCATCCATTGTGATCCAGTAATAGCCTGATCTTAACAACTTCTTAGCCATGGCATGCCCTCCGGCATGGGTACCGAAAGAGCCTTCATGCACTTCATGCATCAGTAAATCTGCTTCTGTCTTGTCAACACATCTGAGGAGTACCATGTCAAAGTTCCTCTTGTACAAAGACCCATCAGCGTTCAGAAAGAAACTACCAGCAAGCCTTCTCAAAGTCTTCTTATCATTGGAAGATGCCCCAGGTGGGTATGTCTGATCCTCCAAGAAGCACTTAATGTCGTGGAACCAAGGCTTATCATCTTTGACAACATCTGCTGCGAATACATATGCTGGTCTGTCAAGTCTCGATACTGAAATCTGAGGTACAAAGTTAGCAGCTTGAACTTTGATCATGGACGAAATGGTAGCAAGAGCATCTGCAAACTGATTCTCGTCTCGAGGGATATACTCAAGCTTGACTGTTGTGAAGAAAGTCAATAACCTTCTTGTGTAATCCCTGTAAGGTATCAGATGATCTTGGTGGGTGTACCATTTTCCGTTGGTTTGATTGACTACCAAAGCTGAATCTCCGAATACGGTCAATGTCTTGATCCTGAGGTCAATGGCTTCCTCAAGACCCATAATGCAAGCTTCGTATTCAGCTTCGTTGTTAGTGCAGTTGAAAGTGAGTTTTGCCGAGAAAGGCATGTGAACTCCTTTAGGTGTAATGAGTACTGCACCAACACCACGGCCATTCATGTTAACAGCCCCATCAAACATCATAGTCCATTCTTCTTCTGGGTTGGGCCCTTCAGTGTGAACAGGCTCTTCATGATCTTTTGCTTTAATGAACATGATGTCTTCATCAGGGAAGTCAAACCTCATAGGCTGGTAGTCATCAATGGGTTGCTCAGCGAGATATTCAGATAGTACACTGCCCTTGATGGCTTTCTGAGAGGTGTACTGTATGTCATATTCTGTGAGAATCATCTGCCATCTTGCAACCCGTCCGGTAAGAGCTGGCTTCTCGAAAATGTACTTAACTGGATCCATTTTTGAGATTAATAAGGTAGTGTGGGTCAACATATACTGTCTCAGTCGGCGAGCAGCCCACGCTAAAGCACAACAAGTTTTCTCGAGCAGTGAATAACGCTGTTCACAGTCGGTAAACTTTTTGCTTAGGTAGTATATTGCATACTCTTTTCGACCAGACTCGTCATGCTGACCTAGTACACACCCCATTGACTCCTCTAATACTGTCAAGTACATGATCAGAGGTCTTCCTTCAACTGGAGGCATGAGGATTGGAGGTTCTTGTAAATATTCCTTGATCTTGTCAAAAGCCTTCTGGCAATCTTCGTTCCACCTGACCGTGTGTTCTTTTCTTAACAGCTTGAACAAGGGTTCACAGGTAGCCGTAAGGTGAGATATGAACCTTGAAATGTAGTTCAATCGACCTAAGAACCCTCGAACTTCTTTCTCTGTTTTCAGTGCAGGCATCTCTTGGATGGCTTTGACTTTATCAGGGTCAACTTCAATCCCTTTCTCGCTTACAATAAAGCCCAGCAGCTTACCGGATCGTACCCCGAATGTGCATTTGTTGGGGTTCAGCTTCAGTTGGTATTTCCTCAGACGCTTGAATAATTTGAGCAGATTCACCAGATGGTCTTCCTCTGTGAGGGACTTGGCGATCATATCATCCACGTAACATTCTATTTCTTTGTGGATCATATCGTGGAATAATGTCACCATAGCCCGTTGATACGTGGCACCAGCATTCTTCAGTCCGAATGGCATCACTTTGTAACAGAACGTGCCCCAAGGTGTGATGAATGTTGTCTTCTCCATGTCTTCAGGTGACATCTTGATCTGATTATATCCTGAAAATCCATCCATGAAGGAGAATACCGAGAACTGAGCCGTGTTATCTACCAATACGTCAATGTGAGGTAATGGGAAGTCATCTTTCGGGCTGGCTCTGTTCAGATCCCGGTAATCAACACACATTCTTACTTTGCCATCCTTCTTAGGCACAGGTACTATATTGGCAACCCACGGCGGGTAGCTAGTCACAGCAAGGAACCCGGCGTCCCATTGCTTTTGTACCTCTTCCTTGATTTTCATAGCCATGTCTGGGCGAGTTCGGCGCAGCTTCTGTTTCACTGGTGGGCATTCTTCCCTCAGAGGCAGCTTGTGCACAACTATATCGGTATCCAACCCTGGCATATCTTGATACGACCAAGCAAACACATCAACATACTCTTGAAGCAGATCTATCAACTGTCTCTTCACTGAGTCTTGCAGGCAGGCCCCGATTTTAACTTCTTTCACATTTTCTTCCGTACCAAGATTGATCACTTCAATCTCCTCCTGGTGAGGAGTAATAACCTTTTCCTCCTGTCTCAACAACCTGGCTAGCTCTTCAGGAAGCTCATATTCTTCATCAACCCCTTCATCAGCTTGATTGATTGGATTGTCAAAGTCATACGATGTCATAGCCGTGCTGTTGTCGGTGCTGTCTGGAAGGCACTCTCTGCAAGGGTTAAGTTTGTTCATTTTAGTGATTGATTTTAATCTTGCTTTTAGAAAAAAGTGAAATAAAGTTATCATTTTGAAAACACCGCCATTTATTTTTGTACAAAAAGAAAAATGGAAAAACAGTGAGCATAAAAGAAAAGGACTTGTTTGCAAAAAGATGTCTGATATTTCATTAATTTAATCTTGTTTGCACAAAAGTACAGATGGCCCTGGTTACAAAATGAGTCTTGTCATCTTGGGCAAGATGCAAGACTTGGATGCATGCTATAAAAATACAGGAAATAATAATTACTCTGCATGAGTAACTCTTATAATTTCCTGGGAAGACCAGTTCGAGACACTGCTCCCCGGGATCTTCGGACGAATCCAATTCTCCAGATTGCGCTCCTCTTCCAGCTCGTCTTCCAGACAGTTGATAGCATCAGGGGTGAGCATCCCCCCACTGACAAAACCAGGCTCTGCAGCAGCCTTTGCTTGATGTTGAGTTGGTCTGTAACCCAACCCAAACTTGTCCTTCTTCTCCTCCACAGTTAAAACCTTGCCCCAGCCTAGGGCAGTTCCTTCTTCAACAACCTTCCGGGCTTGTTGGTATGATGACATTGGGGTACCAGATACAGCAGATGCTTCATTCACATTCAACGCTTCAAACCCCTGGCTCATTGTTTCATGGATCTCTCCATCCATTTCAATGTATTTATAAGTAGCCAGATGGCTAACAAAAATGTCCTCTTCCCCACAGATTGTGACAACTTGGCCTTCCCACTCAAATTTTAACTTTTGGTGAAGGGTAGACGTTATTGCGCCGGCGGCGTGAATCCAGGGTCTACCCAACAAACAGCTGTAGGCGGGCTGAATGTCCATCACATAAAAGATAGTTTTAAAGGTCTGTGGGCCAATTGTCACAGGCAGCTCAATCTCTCCCAGAACCGATCTCTTTGAACCATCAAAGGCTCTTACTACCAGGTTGCTGGGTCTCAATGCCAATCCATCATATTCAAGCTTCACCAGAGCCTTCTTTGGTAAGACATTCAGGGAAGAACCTGTGTCCACCAGCACATGAGAAAGGACAGCTCCTTTGCATTCCATGGTTATGTGCAAGGCTTTGTTGTGATTGCGGCCATCCGCTGTCAAGTCAGAATTGGTAAACCCTAGCCCATTGCTAGCAGTAACGTTTCCGACCACGGTTTCCAATTGGTTGACAGTAATCTCCTCAGGCACGTAAGCTGCGTGCAGGACTTTAAGTAGTGCATTCCGATGGGCTTCGGAGCACATAAGCAGTGAGAGGATGGAGATTTTGGATGGCGTCTGGTGAAGTTGATCCACAATTTTATAATCACTCTTTTTGATGATCCGCATGAACTCATCAACTTCCTGATCAAATGGAGTCTTCAGGGCTTCTTTGGCAGCTGAATCTTCCTGCACCGGGCTCTTTCCCTTTGCCTTGGCAGCAGCTTCTGCTTCGGCAGTGGGTCTTTGAACTTGTGAAGCAAAGAGACGTCCGCTTCGAGTGAAGCCTCCGCCTCCCCCCACATTATCTACTTGTGGTGCAGGTGTTGATGTTTCAAGAGTGATTCTTTTCCCTTCACAGTACACGTCAGAGCCATAGTGCCAAGGGATGGCCCTATTGCTTTCATATGGTACTGGTCCAGGCACCGTGATAGTGACTGGACTGATTGCCGCTGCTGAAGGGACTGTAATTGTTTGTGGATCATAGAAGATTGTAACTGGTGCTCTGGTGGGAGCAGCACCTTCTGAATGGTAGGCAGAATTATTTTCAGGATCATAGAATATGGTAACAGTAGAGACATCTTCATGATTGATTGCTGGTGTTGTAGGAGGTTCTGTCGGAAGGACTGTTGTTGTTGCTGATGGAGAGTCGAAATGGAATGAAGCTGAAGTTGTAGCAGGAGGAACTGTTGAAAACTGATCATTTGGAAGGACAGGTGAAGTACTTGTTGATGTTGCTGGTGAGTTATCGGGAACAATAGTTGCTGCATTTGTAGGAGGGTCTGAAACCGTTGTTGATGAAGTTGCCGGATTTGTCGGAAATGATGTAGTGATTTGTAGCAAACCACTCTGAATAAGGCTGTCAATGCCATTCCTCGGGTCCTCGCACCCATTCCATGAAATATTGCAATAGGGACACCCTAGTTCACACCCTGGAAATATATTGTTTTCACGGAGTTGAGCTTTGATTTCCACCAATGGTGTCCTGATCTGATCCACACTAGTTATCAAATAAGACGGTTGGTCTTCTTCAATAGCATTAATTCGGGGACCACCATGGTTTGGCATAGGGTTTTTATTGACATTGGGCGGAGGCGCAAAATTCAGAGCCTTGGAGTCTACCAAGTCTTGTACCTTCATATGCAGAGCTCTGCATTTTTCTGTACTGTGACCAGGTGCGTTTGAATGAAAAGCACACCTAGCACTGGAGTCATAGTTTCTTGGCAAACTGTTGGGATCCGGAGGTGCCAACGTTCTTAGCTCAACTAGGTTGAGTTTCAGAAGTTGTGGCAGCAAAGCAGCATACGGCATTGGGATCGGGTCGATCACTCGGTTAGCTTGAGATGGCCTCTGTTGGAATGGCCTCTGTTGATTGTTGTTGTTGGAGTTGTTGTTGTGGAAGTTTCTTGGAGGATACTGATTCTGCTGATACTGAGGTTGTTGTTGGAAGTTCTGTTGAGGAGGTTGAGAGGCTTGCTGTGGATGAGCTGGAGCAGGGATAGTGACTGCTGCTATTGACCTTTGAACATATTGGGGCCTACCCCTGTTGGTGTGAATGGCATTGGTCTCGCCAGTTCTTCTCGGGCCTGCAAAAGGCTTTCTTGTACTACTGGACGAGCTTGCACCGTTGTCAGAGATCTTTCCCATTTTTAACAGGCTTTCAATTCTCTCCCCAGCTATGACAACATCTGCGAAGCTGGTGGAAGAGAAAGCAGCCAACCTGTCAATATACGTTCCCTGAAGCGTGTTCATAAACATGTCTGCCATTTCTCTCTCAGACATTGGTGGTTGAACGGCAGCAGCCAATTGTCTCCATCTTTGAGCATATTCTCTGAAGCTCTCCCTTGACGACTGTGACATTCCCATTAGGAGGCTCCTGTTGGGTGCCATATCTAGATTATACTGATACTGTCTGATGAAGGCTTCTGCCAGGTCCTTCCAGCATCTTATAGTTGCTCTTGTCAGATGGGAATACCACTCCCTTGATGCTCCAGTCAAGCTATCTTCAAAATAGAACATCCACAATTTCTCATCCATTATATAGGCCTTCAGCCTTCCCAGAAATGATTGCAAATGAGTTCGGGGGCATGAAGTCCCATTATACTTTTCGAAACATGGAGGCTTGAACTTGTGGGGAATCCTGACCCCTTCTACCAAACCCATGTCCATGACGTCAAACCCCAAAGAGTTTTGAGATTCCAGTGATCTCAACTTCTCAGCTATCTCTTCCAACCGTCTATCATAAGTTTCCTCTCCGGCACCCATTACTGTATACTGGTCCTCCTGAGGATCTTCTTGAAGTACTCTGGCTGCAGTGGCTGTCCCTTGAATGTTGACTGGGATGTTAGCCTCTGGATGGAGATGTGGGCCAAACACAGGGGGGGTAACATGTGGTTGCACCCTTTCATTATTACTGGTGCCTGCAGTTCCTACATGAGGCTCCTCTTGATTTTGCCTCTCCACCATGGCCCTCAGTCTCTCCTGGCTCTGAGCCATGTTGTTCATAACTTCCATGAACTGCGTCATCTGCGTTCTCATCTCTAACCTTTCGTTTGCCATCTGGTTTCTGACCTCCGTAAGGTCCTGCTGCATCTGATCCATCTGAATTCCCGGAAGGTTGTTTCTAGTTGGGTACCTGTGAGGCCTGTTGAGAGGAAATACCCGGCGGCGAGCAATAATTCCTGAGATTCACAACAGAGGTTAGCAACAACAAAACAAAAACCTACAAAACAAACAAAAGGGTTAGCATGCAATGCAGTTATGCTTATTTGTTCTCAAGGTATCCGGTTTGGCCTTCGGTTTTGACCCTTCCAGACCCTTGAAGATGATGCTGTTGAAGTTACCCAGATAGAAGCCAACACAAATATATTACAAAGGAGAAATAATACAAATTGTTCAAGTTACAACACAAGCCCTCAAGGGGTCAAAATACATCACAAAAAAGTAAAAGTACATGGAAAAGGAACAACAACAAGCAAATGATCAAACTCCAAGGCCAAACTCATCCTCACGAACTTCCTTGAGAAGTGCTTCGGTCACAGGATCAGCCGGATGCTCCGTGAGACTTCTGATGAGAAGGTTTCTTGTTGCAACAGCTGCAGCCAATTTCTTGCTCTGACCTTGGTCCTTAGACCTCTTCAATCCTGCTTTGATTTTCAGCTCTGATATTTCCTCCTGGGCTGCTGCCAGGGCTTTTTCCATCTGCTCCATCTTGTCTTGAGCTCTCTTGTCTTCTAGAGTACGGGCCTCAGTGATCCGGACCCATCTGGCCTGACTCTCTTTCAAATACAAGTCTGTTCTTGCTCTTTGGAACTGGGCTTCTTTACAAGCATTCTTCAGAATCTGTTCACCAGCTTTGGACTTGTTGATATAATCTCCAGACTTCTCAATCTTAGTCAAGTGTTCTACCCTCAATTTCTCCAATCTTTCAATCTCCCTCACACCTTCACTCCTCTCTCTGAGGGTCTTCTGCAAGGCTTGAGTTAACTTCTCATTTCTTTCCTTCAAGCTCTCAAACTCCTCCAAACTGATAGTGGCAGGGGGTGGTGCTGAAGATGACTCAGGCATGTCTTCTATGGTAAAGGGCATTCCAGAGAATTGGGCCCTAGCATGGGACCACTCATAATATTGGACTGATGCCACATTATTGCACTTCCCCAGAATGGTGATTCCCTTAGTCTGAACATGATCCCAGGCCCAGGCAGCCTGCCTAACAGTTGCCAGACTAATCTTGTTCTCACAGTAGAGGGTTTCCACCAAATCTTGTTCCCTAGGAGTATGGACCAGTGCATAGCCCAATTGCCTTCTGAACAGCAGAGGGTTGTAATTGATACTTCCCTTGACTCCTATTAAGGGCACATTGGGAAAGTGCCCACAGCTTGTGATCATATCTCTGCCCTTGGTGCTCTGAGTACACCATCTGATGTCTGCTGAAGTGAGAGTAGTGAGCCTCTTAGCCCAGTTGCTTTGCTGATGAGGATTTAGAAATGCATCTGTCCTGGGTAGATGCCTGAGAAGCCAAGCATGGAATAATGGAGCACAAATCCTCACTAATCTTCCCCTCTGCTTCTCATTTCTCTGATGTACTGAGTAATAAAGATCACCCAATAAAGTTGGCACAGGGTTCTTCAGGATGAACAAGTGGATTGCATTCCTGCTGATGAATCGAGGCTCATCTGCAAACAGCACAATTCCATATACACTTAAGGCCAGCAGAGCACAAACAGCTTTCCACTCCCCCAGGGAGGCTTTCAGACTAGCTTGAGAAATCAGGAAGTCCAGATGAAATCCAGGGATCCCAGCTTTAGAGGTCATATACTGCTCAATCAAAGCAGGTTCCAGATACAAAGCTTTTGCTACCTCTCCATTGCTAGGAAAGACCATTTCAGGGTTGAATGGGATTTCTCTTTTGATGGGCAGACCAGTCAATGATGAGTATTCTTCCAGCAGAGGCCCTAACTGAAAGTCTTGAAAGGTGAAACATCTCAATGGGGGATCATAGAACTGAATGCAAGTGTGGATGAGGCTCCTCTGTGAAGGGTCCAGATCCATGACCATGTCAAGTATATCTCCATAATGCTCCCTGAACAAGGGTATGTGATCTGGAGTGATCAGGGTTTGGATCCTCCTGATGTCTGATAAGTCTGGTTGGAAGAAATGATAAGTGATGTTGCTTTTCTTTGGAGCCATGATGCTGAGGACTGAGTAGGATAAGTGCTGATGAAGATGCTGAGGAGTGGGCCACTGGCTGGCTAGTGCAAGTAACTGAAGTATATGGCTGACAAACTGAAGCAAGTGCTGGTGGAGATAGGTCAAAACTGCAGATGGGGTCAAAACCAAAACCAAAGATGAAGGTGGATACCCTGAAACACAAATAAGCAAATGTTAATATGATGCAATGAGTATGTATGCAAATGAAATGCAAGGGTTTGTGACTGGGCTGGATCTGATTAACTGCCTTGGTATAGATCCATGTGTGTTCAAGAATTCCAGATGGAGGTCTATAAATCCAGTAACCAGGGTAGGGGACTCAAATAAAGAGCCACATGTCCAGGGTTTAGAATCACAAGAACTATCCAACATGGAACATTCTTAACAAAGTCAAAGTAACAGGGTATTCTGAGGTCAAGGTACCTGCAAACCTGTAAACAGCCCAACCCCCTCACAGGTGATGATCTAGAAAAGGGATCCTCAGACTTGGATCAGTTATGAGAAGTGTAAACATTTCTAACCCGGAGGTACAGTGTTTACAATAACCATAACAATTCCTCCTCTAATTCACCTCAATTTCTGAAGGTCAATACTAAAAGGTCATCCAGACTTAGCAGGCTTCCCAGATAGCCCTAGCATTGCAGGAAATCTGCAACACAGAGTTCTCAAGAAGAAACCCATATCTGAACCGTGTTTCATATTCCCGCACCAGACCGAAATGGAATAGGAAAGAATATGATTCACTCTAGCCTAGGTGTCACTCAGGTCCCAGGTATAGGACCTTAACTCTCAATGAAACACCCACCCACCAAAGGAAAAAACCAGATCCAGCCAGCACAGTATGACAGTATGATATGTACAAAAGCAATAAAGAAAGCAGTAAAGCAACTATACATAAAGCAGAAATAAATACAAAAATACAAACACAAATAAGCACATAACACCCCAGTAAACACAAATCAATCAAGCGCTAGGAGGAACCCACAAAAAGAACCAGAAGCCCTGGTTGCAGTATAAGGATCCCCAGCAGAGTCGCCAAGCTGTCGCTCCCGACAAATGAAAATGGATCATATGAAGGTACAGACGCGAACGGTCGGCGAAGGGAACAATGAGAACACACAGCCGTGAACTCACTGGAGAATGAATAGAGTCGCCAGCTAGGCATTTTTATCCCGGAGGAAAGGCAATGCTGCATGGGCCTAGAAAAAGATGGATAAGACGGTTGCGAACCAGAGAGACTGAGAAAGGGGGTTGGTTACAACCTGGGAAGGTATTAGCACCCAGATTGTCCGCCGTACTCGACGGGATCCACGCTTAAAGGATTTGTGTTTTAAAGGGGTAGTGTCAGTGCAATTTGTGTATAAAATGGCTGGAAAGAGAATGTACAGGTGTCAGTGTAAAGTGTATAAGTGATGTGTATAAATGTACAGTGTCAGTGTGAGATCAGGAATGAAATGCTCATGACCATGAGGCTAAAGAATGAAGCTGAAAGAGGGGGAATATACAGAGACTTTTGTTCGATAACTGTTAAGTTATGCCTACGTATCCTCTCGTGCAATGAGGAAGTCAGAACACCGTAGTTCGACCCGAAGAGACTGAAAGAATGAATTGACTTGTGAACTGCTTGCTTTCCTATGCTCAAGTGTGTGACCTGTCTGGCTCAGGTGCTGACTGTCTTGCATTAGACGGAAGAAGCAAGTTCTCGATTGTGAGTGAAGATGATGAGAAAAGAATCCCGGAGGAGACGATTATTGTTTGTTTTTGAGTTTTCAGTCTTTTATTGCTTTTTGGAGTTTGTCATAAGATAATGAGCTTAAGCCTAAACCAATGGATTTAGTAAACCCATCACATCTTCCCTCTGATTAGGGGTAATGAGAGTACCTTAAGTGTGAAGTCAGATTCTCACACTTAATCACCTTGGGTGCAGGATTGAGATCATTAACCTATTTGTGATTATTTAGATGTTTTTGTGATTTTGTTTAGTGTTGAGTAATGAGGTTAAGCCATAATCAAGGATTAAACAGACCCATTACACCATCCTAAAAGAAGGATAATAGATGAGAATGTTTAAGCTGAGGAAGACTCCTCAACTTAATCCATGATTAGGGATTAAACCCATGACAAAACAAGCCTTTATTAAGTGGATTTTAGATTAATGATATGATGATGAAGTGAGTTTTATGATTTGTAAGACAACTTGAGGGGGACTTGTCCATTAACACTAGGGTTAGTCCTTCTTAACCACTTAAGGAAGAATTAGAACCCTAATGCAAGGCCCAAGTTACAAGTGTGATGTCTTGATATTTATTAAGTGAATTGATTAAGAGATTTAAACACCTTAAGGGTTTAATACTTAGGATTAAAGTTATACACTCCATCCTAAGAGAAGGATGCAGGCATAAGCTTAATCACAAAGTCTTAAAGCCTTTAGGGTTTAGTCCCTGATTATGAGATGAGAAGAGAAGACTCAAGGAGAGACACAAAGGTAAAACTATGAGGGGACTAATCAAAACCCTAATTCATTGTCATGCTTGGTTGATCCTAAGGTTTGTGAGGTTTTCAAGAACAATCTTCAAAGGAACCACCAGGAAGCAGATGAACAGGATCAAGAGAAGCAAAGTGACTTGCTTCATTCAAGAAGTCAAGTCACTTGAAGAAAGAAAGTGGGAAGGAGAAGAATGAGCAAGCTCAAACTCAAACACATATAAGAATGCAGTAATGGATGCAAGAGAGATGAAAAGAAAGGGTATGAGAAGTGAAGGCAAATCCACTTCTCAAGCTTACTTACCACCTGAAATGTTAGAAAGAAATGCAATGTAATGCAAGATGAGATGAAATGATATGATGCAAAGCAAGACCAGAAGCATGTTGATGATGATTATGATGTTATGAGGTGCTGCAAACATGAGGCAAAGCAATGGGGATGTTCATACAAGACTATGAATGCAAATGATGCAAGTTAAGGAGCATGAACAAGCATGAAAAGTTATGAATCATACAAGACAAATGACATGGCAAATATGCAATGCCATGATCAAAGGTGCTTCCTACATGTCTTGATATGTCAAATGAATCACAAGAATGCACAAAATGCAAAGACAAGTCATGTTATGCAAGAGAATGCAAGAAGGATGCACAAGAAAGCCCAAATTAGGGTTTATGGATTAAACATCAAACACAAACCAAAAATAGAAACAAAACCCTAAAGTAAAAATGGAAAATGGCACTCAAAGAAACCCTAGACCTATAATGAACCACTGCCCAAAGGGGAGCTCTCAACTCTCAACCAAATTCAAGATATGATTTTTACAAGTTATTAGGGTTTTTTAGGGTTCTTAACAAAACAAATGCCAAACAATTTGAAAATGCAAGAACAATTCATGGCCTTTTTACCCTAGAAACTACATGTTAAACACAAAACAATGCAAGAAGAACCAATGTCTCAACCTTCTTCAAAAGGCAGAAATGAATTTTTGAATCCATGATCAAAATAATGCATAAAAAATGATTTAATTCAATGAAAAATTCTTAAAATGCATCAAGATCAAAAAAGAAATTTGGTTTGAAGGTTGGACAATGTTTCTAAATGTCTTAGAACATTTCATGAATTTTTTGGTGATTTTTAAATACCTGAAAGTATTTTTAATAAATTAATTTTCATTAATCAATTAAAAATAATCTTTTAAATATTTAAAAATACTTTTTAATGATAAAAATAAAAAATAAAAATATTTTTGGGTCATGAAAATTAATAAAACTCAGGAGAAAAAGTTTCATAATTTTTAAGGCTTTTTTACTATTTTAAAATAATTATGCAAAACAAATGAAAAGAAAAGAAATTAAAATGAATTTTTAATGAATTAATGAGAAGTAATCAGATCCTAAGGTGGAGATTCAAACTCACACGCGCGGGAGTTGACTGCGCGCCACATCTCACGGCTCAGATTCAAATTTCACTAATCAATGCTTATGCCCTAATCTCGCCGTTAAACACACTCAGATGACCGGAACAGTGTTCCGGTCATCTTCTCCGTTCAAACAAAATCCCTAACTCACTCCATACGCATCTAAAATGAATTCTAAGAACCCAGAAATGATTCCCACAAGCTCACGAATCAAAACCCCCAATCAAAACAAATTTATGCTTCCTAAATCATCTGAATCGAAGAAAAAGAAAACTAGGGCACGCAGGTTTCAGAGAGAAATTAAATGCTCATTTCATCACCATTTCAAAAACTAAGAACATCAGGATGATCAGGACAACACAAAGAACAAGCTTGTAACAAGAAAAATGATTTCTGGAAAAATAATTTTCGAGCTACCTGAGATTTGAAGCTTTCAGTTTAGGAACTTTCTGGCCACCTCTCCTTGTGCAATCTACTCCTTAGAACCTCTTGATGATGTTTGAATGCTCAACAGGAGTTTAAGTTGGCCGGATAGTGAGATTCGAAAGCTCCTGCTCAAGCTTGGTCAGAAATGGCAATGGAGTTTCTGGAGGTTTCAGGCCATGGTGAAGTGTTGTTTGTGATCCTGAGGGTTAATGGAGAAGGTCTATGGTGTTTGTTTGTGTGTTTGCAAGCTGTGGTAAGAGTTTCGAAGGAAACTGCAAACTGAAGTGAATGATGGCAATGGAGTTTTCTGGTTATTTCAGGCTTATGCTTTGGGTGATTTCTTATCTATGAAGTGTGTTGAGTTGAATGATGAAGAAAGTTTTAGTGTTTTGTAGCTGTGGAGGCAGATTCGAAAGTTCTTGCAATGTGAGGTGATTTTGTGAATGTTGTGAATGAATGAGCTTCAGCCTTGCTTGAAGTGTGTTATGGTCAGCAAATTGTCCACATAACTCTCTCTCATTGGTCAGTTGACAAGACATGTGCTTTATTGATTGGTAAGTTGCCTTTTGCAAAAAGTCAAAAATTGTGTAAGAGAGGTATGGTGAAGTGCTAGCTTGGTACAAAGCCTAGGGGCTGCGCAGCATGGGATGGTGAGTGAGCTAGCAAGGTCAGCATCCAAGGTCACAAGTTGTAGGAAGCATGATGAGTGGTTTTGCAAGTTGTTGTACTTTGGTTCACATGTGAGAAATCCTTGTTACACAAACCAAACCATGGGGAAACTTGGTCCAATTCTGATTTTTTAAGCTCATGGAATGTTTATGTAATGGTTTGAAATGGATTAGAGGTCACATAATGCATTGGTTCATGACTTTGCAAAATTTCCATTTAGTGCATATCTTGAAAAACAATGATTTTTGCCAACTTTGCCTTGCCATAACTTTTGATCCAAGAAGAGTTTGATCATGTTCTTGTACTTTTTGAAAAGGGAAAGATGAGATCTACAACTTTCATGACCAAAGTTTTTCCATTTGAAGCATTTTTGGATCAATAATCAAGGCTTGAAAAATGACATAAAATGATGCATTCTTGAAAAGTCAACTATGCCCAAAAAGTCAACATTTGCAAAAACCCTAAATTCTTGATTTCTATGAACTTCAACCTTCTTCCATGATCAAATAAAGATCATATACACTCAAAATGATGAAGATCACCCATTGGTTGAGTCATTGGGGGCCTCAGATGCCCTGATTTTGCACTGACTTGTCTGAAAAGTCAACTCTTGATCAGATGACTTCCCCATGGAATTTCTTCATGAAAATTGATATGCATACTCCCTATACCATATGGAGATCAATGGAAACAAGAATGACCAAAAAATTTGGAGTTATGGCCTCTGAAACCAAAACCCTAATTTTCAGTCAACTGTGTAGTTCAAGCTGGCCCTGCATCCACTCAAACCCTAGTTCTTGTGATTCCTCTGCATTTTTGACTTTGAGGAGATGAAATATGATATAAGAACACACATGGACCCCTTTGAGTTGATTAGTGGCCTTTGGAGTGGCTCAAGATGCTTTGGGATTGCTCAGATCACAAACCCTAGGTGCAGATGCCTTAGAAACTATGCAGTGACTCAAAATTGAGATATGAGGTGATATGATTGTGTTTATGCACATGAGAATGATCATAAGCCATGGTGTGAATGGGTGAGGGCAAATTTGGGGTGTTTACAACTTGCCTTGTAACATTTGCATAGGAAGCTGCTTCAACCCACTTGGTGAAATAGTCAATAGCAACCAGGATGAATCTGTGGCCGTTTGAAGCAGTCGGCTCAATCTTTCCAATCATATCAATGCCCCACATGGCAAAGGGCCAGGGTGAAGACATCACATTCAAGGGATTGGGATGTACATGCACCTTATTTGCATAAATCTGGCATTTATGACATTTTCTGGCATAAGCACAACAGTCGGCATCCATTGTGATCCAGTAATAGCCTGATCTTAACAACTTCTTGGCCATGTCATGCCCTCCTGCATGGGTACCAAAGGATCCTTCGTGCACTTCCTGCATTAGCAAGTCTGCTTCTGTTCTATCAACGCATCTGAGGAGCACCATATCAAAGTTTCTCTTGTACAGGGAACCGTCAGTATTCAGGAAGAAACTACCAGCTAGCCTTCTCAGAGTCTTCTTATCATTGGAAGATGCCCCACGTGGGTATGTTTGATCCTCCAAGAAGCACTTAATGTCGTGGAACCAAGGCTTATCATCTTTAACGACATCTGCTGAGAACACATATGCTGGTTGTCGCTCCCGACAAATGAAAAATAGGATCAGATGAAGGTACAGACGCGAACGGTCGGCGAAGGGAACAATGAGAACACACAGCCGTGAACTCACTGGAGATGAATAGAGTCGCCAGCTAGGCATTTTTATCCCGGAGGAAAGGTAATGCTGCATAAACCTAGAAAAAGGTGGATAAGACGGTTTGCGAACCAGAGAGACTGAGAAAGGGGGTTGGTTACAACCTGGGAAGGTATTAGCACCCAGATTGTCCGCCGTACTCGACGGGATCCACGCTTAAAAGATTTGTGTTTCAAAGGGGTAGTGTCAGTGCTACTTGTGCATAAAAGAGCTGGAAAAGATATGCAGGTGTCAGTGTAAGAAAAGTGTGAAGTGTGATATGTATAAATGATGTGTCAGTGAAAGAATGAGAATGAATTGCTCAGGATAATGAGGCTTAAAAGAATGAAGCTGAAAGAGGGGGAATGAACAGAGACTTTTGTTCGATAACCGTTAAGTTATGCCTACGTATCCTCTCGTGCAATGAGGAAGTCAGAACACCGTAGTTCGACCTAAAGAGACTGAAAGGATTGACTGATGAACTGCTTGCAGTCTATGCTCAAGTGTATGATCTGTCTGGCACAGATGCAAACTGTCTTGCATTAGACGGAAGAAGCAAGTTCTCGGTTGTGAGTGAAGATGATGAGAAAAGAATCCCAAAGGAGACGATTATTGTTTGTTTTTGAGTTTTCAGTCTTTTATTTCTTTTTGGAGTTTGTCATAAGATAATGGGCTTAAACCTAAATCAATGGATTTGGTAAACTCATCACATCATCCCTCTGATTAGGGGTAATGAGAATTACCTTAAGTGTGAAGTCAGATTCTCACACTTAATCACCTTTGATGTAGGGTTAAGATCATTAACCTACTTGTGATTAATTAGATGTTTTTGTGATTTTTGTTTAGTGTTAAGTAATGAGGTTAAGCCATAATCAGGGATTTAACAGGCTCATTACACTATCCTAAAAGAAGGATAATAGATGAGGGTGTTTAAGCTGAGGAAGACTCCTCAACTTAATCCATGATTAGGGATTAAACCCATGACAAAACAAGCCTTTGATTAAGTGGATTTTATTTAATGATATGATGATGAAGTGAATTTTATGGTTTGTAAGACAACTTGAGGGGGACTTGTCCATTAACTTTAGGGTTAGTCCTTCTTAACCAATTAAGGAAGAATTAGAACCCTAATGCAAGGCCCAAGTTACAAGTGTAATGTCTTGATGATTATTAGATGGATTAATTAAGAGAGTTCAACACCTTAAGGGTCCAAGACTTAGGATTAAAGTTATACACTCCATCCTAAAAGAAGGATGCAGGCATGATCTTAATCACAAAGTCTTAAAGCCTTGAGGGTTTAGTCCCTGATTATGAGGTGAGGAGAGATGACTCAAGGAGAGACACAAAGGTAAAAACTATGGGGGAGACTAATCAAAACCCTAATTCATTATCATGCTTGGTTGGTCCTAATGTTTGTGAGGTTTTCAAGAACAATCTTCAGAAGAACCACCAGGAAGCAGATGAACAGGATCAAGAGAAGCAAAGTGACTTGCTTCATCCAAGAAGTCAAGTCACTTGAAGAAAGAAAGTGGGGGGGGAAGAAGAATGAGCAAGCTCAATCTCAAACACAAGTACAAATGCAGCATGGTATGCAAGAGAGATGAAAAGAAAAGTTATGAGAAGTGAAGGCAAATCCACTTCTCAAGTTTACTTACCACCTGAAATGTTAGAAGCAAATGCAATACAATGCTAAATGAAATGAAATGATACGATGCAAAGCAAATCCAGAAGCAATACACATGATGATTATGATGTTATGAAGTGCTATGAACATGAGACAAGACAATGGAGATGTTCATACAAAGCCATGGATGCAAATGATGCAAGTTGAGGAGCATGGACAAACATGAAATGTTATGAAACATACAAGACAAATGGCATGGCAAAGATGTAATGCAATGATCAATGATGCTTTATACATGTCTTAAGATGTTAAATGAATCATAAGAATGCACCAAATGCAATGGCAAGTCAAACTATGCAAGGAAATGCAAGAGGGATGCAAATGAAAGCCCAAATTAGGGTTCATGAAACAAACATCAAACACAAACCAGAAACAGAAGCAAACTTTAACATAAAAAATGGAAAATGGCACCTAAAGAAACCCTAGACCTATAATGAACCACTGCCCAAAGGGGAGCTCTCAACTCTCAACCAAACTCAAGTTATGAATTTTACAAGTTATTAGGGTTTTTTAGGGTTTGTAACAAAAGAAATGCCAATCAATTAGAAAATGCAAGATCAAATCTTGGCCTTTTTATCCTTGAAAGTACATGTCAAATGGAAAACAATGCAAAAAGAATCAATGTCTCAACCTTTACCAAAAGACAGAAATGAATTTTCAAACATATGACCAAAATAATGCATCAAAAATGGTTTAATTCAATGAAAAATTCTTAAAATGCATCAAGATCAAAAAAGAAATTTGGTTTGAAGGTTGGACAATGTTTCTAAATGTCTTAGAACATTTCATGAATTTTTTTGTGATTTTTAAATACCTAAAAGTATTTTTAATTAATTAATTCTCATTAATCAATTAAAAATAATCTTTTAAATATTTAAAAATACTTTTTAAATGATAAAAAATAAAATAAAAATATTTTTGTGTCATAAAAATTAATAAAACCTTAAAGAAAAAGTTTCATAATTTTTATGATTTTCTAGCTATTTTAAATAAATTATACAAATTAATTGAAATAAATATGAATTAAAACAAATAAAAATGAAAAGTAAACAAGGTGGATGGCCAGGATTGCGTCTGGGTTCAAAAGTGTTGACTGGCGCGCAATCCTGTGGCCAGGATTCAAACAGAATTAATCACAATTAATTAAAATTAACCACGTGGATTAGGGCAAATGAAATGATCTGGAGCGTTGGAAAGGGAGGGAAGTCAATGGGTCAACGCATATCCACGGCCAGCATTCAAACTGACATTAATTATGGGATTAAACCCTAATTAATCTCAGGTGGCCGGAGAAGACCTCCGGTCGTCTTCTCCGGCCAGAGGGTCACCTGAAAATCACCCAACTCCCTAAAAACGTAAAATAAATGAAAACTAAGACCAAGGAAATGATCCTAACACTCCCACGAATCAAACCCCCAACCTAAAACAAATTTATCTAACCTAAACAAGCTGAATCGAAGCAACTAAGTTCTAGGGTTCGTAAGCTTCAAACTGAAATTAAACTCTCAAAACGCAACCATTTTCAAAACCAATGGTACCAGAATGATCAGCAAGACATGTAGAGCAAGTTTGTAACAATCAAATTGATTTCTGGAAAAATTAATTTGGAGCTACCTGAGATTTGCAAACTTTGATTCTGGAACTTTCAGGCCTCTTCTCCTTGCTCAATCTGCTCCTCTTGGTTCCCCAAAGCTGCTTGAATGCTCAAATGGAACTTATATTTGTTGGATGATGAGTTTCGAAGAGAACTGTTGCTGCTCAGTCAACAATGGCAGATGAGTTCTTGGCACTTTCAGGCTGTGAAGAAGGGTTGTTTATGACCTATGAGGTGTGTTGAGAAGGCTTGTGGTGTTGGTTGATGTGTTTGTGGCTTGTAGAGAGAGATTCGATAGAATCTGCAGCATGAAGGTGAGCTATGGCAGATGGGGATTCAGGGTGTTTTTGGCTTTGTTTCTTGATGCTTTGTGTTCTATAGATCAAGGTGAGATGAATGGAGGCAAGGGTTTGGGTGTTTGCAGGCTGTGTAATGAAATTCGAATGAACTTGCAAGATGGGGTGTTTTTGTGTAAGTTGTGAGTGATGTTGTTTCAGCCTTGGTTTCTTAGTGTTATGGCCAGCAAAATGAATGAATAAATAATGCAAGTGGCTGTGAGATGTGACTTGTACTTTATGGATTGGTAGATCAACTTTTGCTCAAAAACCACTTTTGTGTAAGATAGGGCATGGCATGATACTAGGCAAGTACAAGTTGGGTGCTGGTGCAGCAAAAGGTGAGGGAGAGGCTAGCCCAAGGTCAGCTTCCAATGCTGCAAGTTGTGGGAAGTGAATCATGAGCTTTTGCAAGTTGTTGTACTTTTGGTTCACATGTGATCTTTTGGCCAACCAAGCATGAAATCATGGGCATTCCTAGTCAAAATCTGATTTTTGTGACTTAGAGAAAGTTCACATGCTGGTTTGACATGAGTTTGAGGCAGCAATTTGATTTGGTTCAAGACTTAGCAAAATTCCCACTTGGTGCATGACTTGAAAAACAATGATTTTGGCAACTTTGCATGGCCATAACTTTTGATCCAAGAAGAGTTTGATCATGTTCTTGTACTTTTTGAAAAGGGAAAGATGAGATCTACAACTTTCATGACCAAAGTTTTTTCATTTGAAGCCTTTTTGGATCGTGAATCAAGGCTTGAAAATTGACCTAAAATAGTGCATTCTTGAAAAGTCAACAAAACCCAAAAAGTCAACTTTTGCCAAAACCCTAAATTCTTGATTTTTATGAACTTCAAACTTCTTCCATGATCAAATAAAAGTCATATACACTCAAAATGATGAAGATCACCCATTGGTTGGGTCATTGGGGGCCTCAGATGCCTTGATTTTGCACTGACTTGTCCAGAAAGTCAACTCTTGATCAGATGACTTCCCCATGGAATTTCTTCATGAAAATTGATATGCATACTCCTTATACCATATAAAGATCAATGGAAACAAGAATGACCAAAAAAATTGGGGTTATGGCCTCTGAAACCAAAACCCTAATTTTCAGTCAACTGTGCAGTTCATCCTGGCTCTGCATCCACTCAAACCCTAGTTCTTGTGATCCCTCTGCAATTTTGACTTTGTGAGGATGTAACATGATATAAGAACACACATGGACCCCTTTGAGTTGATTAGTGGCCTTTGGAATGGCTCAAGGTGCCCTGAGGTTGCTCAGATCACAAACCCTAGGTGCAGATGCCTTAGAAACTATCCAGTGAATCAAAAGTGAGATATGAGATGATATGTTTGTGTTTATGTATATGAGATGATCACAAGTCATGTGTGAATGGGTGAGGGCAAATTTGGGGTGTTTAAAGCTGCCCCTATTCAAACATGAGTTAGCTGTGCAGGATGTAAGCGACGGCTTAACAGGCAAACAAGATAACTTGTGGTTGAATACCAAAGACAGTCCAAAATTTGCACTCACAGAATGAAGAAGAAAAGGGATATAGATTGTAAAAGGAAAATAAAGTATATTGTAAAGTGTAAGCGACGGAGGACGACCGTCGAGCAGAGGACGACTGCTGGGTAAGGTGGTATGTGAAGCAAAGCGATGACGGGGACGGCCGACATGCTGGTAAAGTGTATAAAGCAATGACGGGGACGGCCGACATGCTGGGGATAAAAGGTAAAGCTAAGACGGGGACGGCCGACTAGCTGGGAAAATAAAATATCATGATGGGGACGGCCATCAAGATAGAGCTGCAAAATTCTGAGGATTAATGAAACATGACGGGGACGGCCATCAAGTTCATAACGGTAAAGTAACCAACGATGGGGACGGCCATCGGGCTAAAAAAAGAAAAGGGACCACGACGGGGACGGCCATCGGGTTAAAGAATGAATGAAATAAACAGATGATGGGGTACGGCCATCAAAGGTGAAGGACGATCACCTAGCAGGGGACGGCTGCTCTGTTGGCATAAAAGAAATATGATGGGGACGACCATCAAAGGTGGAGGACGACCACCTGGCAGGGTACGGCTGCCAAAATATCAACGATGGGGACGGCCATCGGATAGAAAAGGTCAACGATGGGGACGGCCATCGGACGAGCATGATGGAGGACGACCATCAAGAAGTGGAGGACGACCACTCAGCAGGGGACGGCTGCTCTCAAAGTTTATCATAACACAGGATGAGTGTTAGACAACTAAAATCAACAATGGGGACGGCCATTGGATAAAGTGATGAAGGACGATCATCAAAAGGTGGAGGACGACCACCTAGCAGGGGACGGCTGCTAAAAATCAACGATGGGGACGGCCATCGGATGAGCATGATGGAGGACGACCATCAAGAAGTGGAGGACGACCACTCAGCAGGGTACGGCTGCTCTCAAAGGTATCATAACACAGGACGAGTGTTAGATAAAAAGGAAAATTTGTTGGCAATCTACTGGGGAGATAGTAAACACGGACGAGCGTTTACATCCAAGAAACAAAAGGTATAAGTGTTTGGTATTGTGTATAGATTAAAGATGCGGACGAGCATCCTTAAGACTATGATACGGACGAGTATCATGTAGAAACAAACTGACACGTGCTCAGAGCTGATGATACGGACGAGTATCAACTGGTTAACAAGGAACACGGACGAGTGTTGCATCTGAAAGCATCCTTCTGGGGAATAGTAGACACAGACGAGCATCTACATTCACGAAGACATAAGTGTTTGACACGGTGTATGGATTAAAGATGCGGACGAGCATCCTTAAGACTATGATACGGACGAGTATCATGTAGAAACAAACATTAGACGCAATGTTCTGAGATGATGGTACGGACGAGTACCAACTGGTTAACAAAGAACAAGGACTACTGTCGAATCTGCGGGGATATACATGGTGTATATAAGATACGGACGAGTATCTGAGTAGGTGTACCAATGAGTAGTGAGTATATAATGTATAGGTGAGTGTTTATCTGCTGGGGATATGACACGGACGGGTGTCAGGAAAGTGTATATACAAGTATAGGCGACCACGCTGGGGATATGACACGGACGGGTGTCAAGAAAGTGTATAGGTATATGTAAGTGCAAAGAGGGTGTCTTTGGCTTTCTGCTGGTGACACGACACGGACGAGTGTCAGGATGTATCTGCAATACTGGTGATCTTGGTTTGTAAAGTGTATTCAGGCAACCTGCTGGGAAATGGTGATACGGACGGGTATCAAAAAGGAGATATGCACTGGTGTTTGTGATATGGGGCAACTGCTTTTGCTGGGACTCTGATGGGGATGTATTCTGTATGCCGACAGATTGTCAATATTTACAAGTGTTCAAATCACAACATGACTTATGATTATGCTATACATTTGATTTTTTTGCCGTAATGCTCCGTATTAGACGGAATGCTACGCTCTGGGGGTGAATATGATGCGAATGCTATGATTATGCAAAGAGGCACAGATCCGGGATCCGGATCCCGTTGCTGCAAAGATCTCTGATCGATCTGCTTGAAGAAGACATCCCAGCTGGGGATGAGATCATTGATGGATCTGTAGTTGTATCTGCTTGGGGATATACATCATCGATTGACATATTTTCATAATACGGGACCCAGCTGGGGTTTGTAGAAGCTTTCTGTACTCTGTTGTGATCTTCTCTGCGCCGCTCTCCTGGATAGAGGCTGGAGCTCTGTGGGGATGATTCCCTGATTTGTACTCAGCTGAGGGCGAGATGACAACTCGGCTGGGGAGAGAGAGAGGTATCACTGAAAGATCTCCCTAGAAAATCTGCTACGGTGACTTCTTGACTCCGCCGGGGATAAGGGCATCTTCTGTGACACCTGCCCATTCTGATGGGGATAAGTAATAAGCGGCCAACTCAGCTGGGGAATTGTGAGAGGCAACTCAGCTGGGGATAGAGCATTCCCGATGCTGTATGTTGATTTGGCAACTTGCTGGGGAAGTGGGCACCTCCCAGGGCCATGTGAGTTGACAACGATTCGTCAGTTTGCTGAGACGTAACTTGCATGCCCCAGGTTGCATTCTGGATACCTGCAATCCTGCAAAGATAAAGAAACGCACGAAAAGGTCCCGAGGTACCCCTTACTGGATTCCGTCATAGGAGACAAGTACTTTCGAGAGTAAGTATATTCCCTGTAAGCATGTGCTTTTTATTTTTAGAGAGAGGCATCTGTACTTATGCAATTGTGTTTTTAGAGACATCAGACAACTCTTTGCAAAACATAAATGTAAAACGAGACATGACTGAAAATCTGATTATATTAATTCGTGTGCCCTGAATTGGCAAGATACAGTCAGAGAAACATATCTCCTGAAATGAAGAGATTGTTACAATTTGAGAAATAAAGTGCTGGCGGTGCTGGCGATGCTTTCAAAGAGCTTCCTCTTCTGCTATGACCCGTATGACAATGACGTTCTTCTCGTCTTGCTTTCTGGAGAGAGTTGATTCTGATTGCAGCTTGATCCCTTGGAGCTTACCAAGTTGTAGGTGATACAGACGAATTCAGAATGCAGTTGTTCGCTTATTCCCTTATTTTGCATGGATCGCCCTTTCGGGTTTTCAATCCATCGGGATACCCATTTTTGCCTGAGCTGTCCAATGTGGCTTTTCAACTCAGCAGGTGTACATTTTTTGCTTATTTCCCTTATTTTTGCTCGAGTCTTTTATTCTGTTTTTGACTCGCCGGGATGCCCTATTTTTGCCTGGACTTACATTCTGTTTTTATGTCCAGCGGGTCATTTTATGCGAAGTATTTTTTAACCGCATCTGAATTCACAGGGGATGGAAAATCTTCACCATCCATGGTGCTGAGCATCAGTGCTCCGCCAGAGAAGACTTTCTTCACGACAAATGGTCCTTCGTAATTGGGAGTCCACTTGCCCCTGTGGTCTGTGTGAGGAGGGAGGATTCTCTTCAACACAAGATCTCCCACTTGGTATTCTCGGTGCCTGACTTTCTGATCGAAGGCCCTCTTCATTCTCTTCTGATATAGCTGCCCATGGCAGATTGCAGCCAATCTCTTTTCTTCGATCAGACTCAGTTGTTCGAATCGGGACCGAACCCATTCTGCTTCGTTTAGCTTAACATCCATCAGTACCCGTAGGGAGGGTAGTTCAACTTCAACAGGTAGGACTGCTTCCATACCATACACAAGTTGATACGGTGTTGCCCCAGTGGATGTCCTGATTGATGTGCGGTACCCATGTAAGGCAAATGGTAGCATTTCGTGCCAGTCTCTGTAGGTGACTACCATCTTCTGCACAATCTTCTTGATATTCTTGTTTGCTGCCTCAACAGCGCCATTCATCTTTGGCCTGTAAGGAGAAGAATTGTGATGTTGGATCTTGAAGTCCCGGCACAGTTCTGCCATCATTTTGTTGTTCAAGTTGGAACCATTATCGGTAATGATTCGCTCGGGCACTCCATATCGACAGATGATATCTCTTTTCAGGAATCTGGCTACCACTTGCCTTGTGACATTTGCATATGAGGCTGCTTCAACCCACTTGGTAAAATAGTCGATGGCGACCAGGATGAATCTGTGGCCGTTTGAAGCAGTTGGCTCAATCTTGCCAATCATGTCAATGCCCCACATGGCAAAAGGCCATGGTGAAGACATTATGTTCAAAGGGTTTGGAGGCACATGTACTTTGTCTGCATAGATCTGACATTTGTGACATTTCCTGGCATAGGCACAACAGTCTGCATCCATTGTGATCCAGTAATAGCCCGATCTTAACAACTTCTTAGCCATTGCATGTCCTCCAGCATGGGTACCAAAAGAGCCTTTATGCACTTCATGCATCAGTAAATCTGTTTCCGTCTTGTCAACACATCTGAGGAGTACCATATCAAAGTTCCTCTTGTATAAAGATCCATCAGTGTTCAGAAAGAAACTTCTAGCAAGCCTTCTTAAAGTCTTCCTATCATTGGAAGATGCCCCAGGTGGGTACGTTTGATCCTCCAAGAAGCACTTGATGTCATGAAACCAAGGCTCGTCATCTTTAGCAATATCTGCTGCGAATACATATGCTGGTCTATCAAGTCTCGATACTGAAATCTGAGGTACAAAGTTAGCAGTCTGAACTTTGATCATGGACGAAATGGTAGCCAAGGCATCCGCAAACTGATTCTCGTCCCGAGGGATATACTCAAGTTTGACTGTTGTGAAAAAAGTCAATAACCTTCTCGTATAATCCCTGTAAGGTATCAGATGATCTTGGTGGGTGTACCATTTTCCGTTGGTCTGATTGACTACCAAAGCTGAATCTCCGAATACGGTCAATGTCTTGATCCTGAGGTCAATGGCTTCCTCAAGACCCATAATGCAAGCTTCGTATTCAGCTTCGTTGTTAGTGCAGTTGAAAGTGAGTTTTGCCGAGAAAGGCATGTGGACCCCTTTAGGTGTAATGAGTACTGCACCAACACCACGGCCATTCATGTTGACAGCCCCGTCAAACATCATGGTCCAATCTTCTTCTGGGTCAGGCCCTTCAGTGTGAATAGGCTCTTCGCGATCTTTTGCTTTAATGAACATGATGTCTTCATCAGGGAAGTCAAACCTCATTGGCTGGTAATCATCAATGGGTTGCTCGGCAAGATATTCAGATAGTACACTGCCCTTGATGGCTTTCTGAGATGTGTACTGTATGTCGTATTCTGTAAGAATCATCTGCCATCTTGCAACCCGTCCGGTAAGAGCTGGCTTCTCGAATATGTACTTGACTGGGTCCATCTTTGAGATTAGCAAGGTAGTGTGGGTCAACATATACTGCCTCAGTCGGCGAGCGGCCCACGCTAAAGCACAGCAAGTTTTCTCGAGCAGTGAATAACGTTGTTCACAGTCGGTAAACTTTTTGCTTAGGTAGTATATTGCATACTCTTTTCGACCAGACTCGTCATGCTGGCCCAGCACACACCCCATTGACTCTTCCAATACTGTCAAGTACATAATCAGAGGTCTTCCTTCAACTGGCGGCATGAGGATTGGAGGTTCTTGCAGATATTCTTTAATCTTGTCAAAAGCCCTTTGGCAATCTTCGTTCCACCTGACTGTTTGTTCTTTTCTTAACAGCTTGAACAAGGGTTCACAGGTTGCTGTGAGATGAGATATGAACCTTGAGATGTAGTTCAATCTACCCAAGAACCCTCGAACTTCTTTCTCAGTTTTCGGTGCAGGCATCTCTTGGATGGCTTTGACTTTATCAGGGTCAACCTCAATCCCTTTCTCGCTTACAATAAAGCCCAGCAGTTTACCGGATCGCACCCCGAACGTGCATTTGTTGGGGTTCAACTTCAGCTGATACTTCCTCAGACGCTTGAACAACTTGAGCAGATTCACCAGATGGTCTTCCTCTGTAAGGGACTTGGCAATCATGTCATCCACATAACATTCTATTTCCTTATGAATCATATCGTGGAATAATGTTACCATAGCCCGTTGATACGTCGCACCGGCATTCTTGAGCCCAAATGGCATTACCTTGTAGCAGAACGTGCCCCAGGGTGTAATGAATGTTGTCTTCTCCATGTCTTCAGGTGACATCTTGATCTGATTGTATCCCGAAAATCCATCCATGAAGGAGAATACCGAGAACTGAGCCGTGTTATCCACCAATACATCAATGTGAGGTAATGGGAAGTCATCTTTCGGGCTGGCTCTGTTCAGATCCCGGTAATCAACACACATTCTTACTTTTCCGTCCTTCTTAGGCACAGGTACTATGTTAGCAACCCACGGAGGATAGCTAGTCACAGCAAGGAACCCGGCGTCCCATTGCTTTTGTACCTCTTCCCTGATTTTCATAGCCATGTCTGGGCGAGTTCGGCGCAACTTCTGTTTGACTGGTGGGCATTCTTCCCTCAAAGGCAGCTTATGCACAACAATATCGGTATCCAACCCTGGCATATCTTGGTAGGACCAAGCAAACACATCAACATACTCTTGAAGCAGATCTATCAGCTGTCTCTTCACTGAGTCTTGCAGGCAGGCCCCGATTTTGACTTCTTTCACGTCTTCCTCCGTACCAAGATTAATCACTTCAATCTCCTCCTGATGAGGAGTAATAACTTTTTCCTCCTGTCTCAGCAACCTGGCTAGCTCTTCAGGAAGCTCATATTCTTCATCAACCCCTTCATCAGCTTGATTGATTGGATTGTCAAAGTCATACGATGTCATAGCCGTGCTGTTGTCGGTGCTGTCAGGAAGGCACTCTCTGCAAGGGTTAAGTTGGTTCATTTTAGTGATTGATTTTAATCTTGCTTTAGAAAAAAGTGAAATAAAGTTATCATTTTGAAAACACTGCCATTTATTTTTGTACAAAAAGAAAAATGGAAAAACAGTGAGCATAAAAGAAAAAGACTCGTTTGCAAAAAGATTGTCTGATATTTCATTAACTTAATCTTGTTTGCACAAAAGTACAGATGGCCCTGGTTACAAAATGAGTCTTGTCATCTTGGGCAAGATGCAAGACTTTGATGCATGCTTATAAAAATACAGGAAATAATAATTACTCTGCTCGAGTAACACTTATAATTCCCTGGGAAGACCAGTTCGAGACACTGCTCCCCGGGATCTTCGGACGAATCCAATTCTCCAGGGTGCGCTCCTCTTCCAGCTCGTCTTCCAAACAGTTGATAGCATCGGGGGTAAGCATCCCCCCACTGACAAAACCAGGCTCTGCAGCAGCCTTTGCTTGATGTTGAGTTGGTCTGTAACCCAACCCAAACTTGTCCTTCTTTTCCTCCACAGCTAAAACCTTGCCCCAGCCTAGGGTAGTTCCTTCTTCAACAACCTTCCGGGCTTGTTGATAAGACGACATCGGGGTACCAGATACAGCAGATGCTTCATTCACATTCAACGCTTCAAACCCCTGGCTCATTGTTTCATGGATCTCTCCATCCATTTCAATGTACTTGTAGGTAGCCAGGTGGCTGACAAAAATGTCCTCTTCCCCACAGATTGTGACAACTTGACCTTCCCACTCAAATTTTAACTTTTGGTGAAGGGTAGACGTTATTGCGCCGGCGGCGTGAATCCAGGGTCTACCCAACAAACAGCTGTAGGCGGGCTGAATGTCCATCACATAAAAGATAGTTTTAAAGGTCTGTGGGCCAATTGTCACAGGCAGCTCAATCTCTCCCAGAACCGATCTCTTAGAACCATCAAAGGCTCTTACCACCAGGTTGCTGGGTCTCAATGCCAAACCATCATATTCAAGCTTCACCAGAGCCTTCTTTGGCAGGACATTCAGGGAAGAACCTGTGTCCACCAGCACATGAGAAAGGACAGCTCCTTTGCATTCCATGGTTATGTGCAAGGCTTTGTTGTGATTGCGGCCATCCACTGTCAGGTCAGAATTGGTAAACCCTAGCCCATTGCTAGCAGTAACATTCCCAACCACCGTTTCCAACTGGTTAACAGTAATCTCCTCTGGCACGTAAGCTGCGTGCAGGACTTTCAGTAGTGCATTCCGATGGGCTTCGGAGCACATGAGCAGTGAGAGGATGGAGATTTTGGATGGCGTTTGGTGAAGTTGATCCACAATTTTGTAGTCACTCTTCTTGATGATCCGCATAAACTCATCGACTTCCTGATCAAATGGAGTCTTCAGGGCTTCTTTGGCAGCTGGATTTTCCTGCACCGGGCTTTTTCCTTTTGCCTTGGCAGCAGCTTCTGCTTCGGCAGTAGGTCTTTGGACTTGTGAAGCAAAGAGACGTCCGCTTCGGGTGAAGCCTCCGCCTCCGCCCACATTATCAATTTGTGGTGCAGGGGCTAATGTTTCAAGAGTGATTCTTTTTCCTTCGCAGTACACGTCAGAGCCATAGTGCCAAGGGATGGCCCTATCGCTTTCATATGGTACAGGTCCAGGCACCGTGACAGTGACTGGACTGATTGCTGCTGCTGAAGGGATTGTTATTGTTTGAGGATCATAAAAGATTGTAACTGGTGCTCTAGTGGGAGCAGCACCTTCTGAATGGTAGGCGGAGTTATTTTCTGGATCATAGAAGATGGTAACAGTGGAAACATCTTCATGATTGTTTGCTGGAGTTGTAGGAGGTCCTGATGGAAGAACTGTTGTTGTTGTTGATGGGGAGTCGAAGTGGACTGAAGCTGAAGTTGTAGCAGGAGAAACTGTTGAAAACTGATCATTGGGTAGAACAGATGAAGTACTTGCTGATGTTGCTGATGAATTGTTGGGAACAATTGTTGCTGTATTTGTAGGAGGATCTGAAACCATTGCTGATGAAGTTGTCGGGTTTGCCGGGAATGATGTAGTGATCTGCAGTAAGCCACTCTTAATAAGGCTGTCAATGCCATTCCTCAAGTCTCCACACCCATTCCAAGAAATATTGCAGTATGGGCACCCTAGCTCACACCCCGGAAATATATTGCTTTCACGGAGTTGAGCCTTGATTTCCACCAATGGTGTCCTGATCTGATCCACACTGGTTATGAAATAAGACGGTTGGTCTTCTTCGATAGCATTAATTCGGGGACCACCATGGTGTGGCATTGGGTTTTTGTTGACGTTGGGCGGAGGTGCAAAGTTCAAAGCCTTGGAGTCTACTAAGTCTTGTACCTTCATATGCAGTGCCCTGCATTTTTCTGTACTGTGACCAGGCGCGTTTGAGTGAAAAGCACACCTAGCATTAGAGTCATAGTTTCTTGGTAGACTGTTGGGGTCCGGAGGTGCCAACGTTCTTAGCTCAACTAGGTTGAGTTTCAGAAGCTGTGGCAGCAAAGCAGCATACGGCATTGGAATCGGGTCGATCACTCGATTAGCTTGAGAAGGCCTTTGTTGGAATGGCCTCTGTTGATTGTTGTTGTTGGAGTTGTTGTTGTTGTAGTTGTTTCTTGGAGGATATTGATTTTGCTGGTACTGGGGTTGTTGTTGGAAATTTTGTTGAGGAGGTTGATAAACGGGCTGAGGATGAGCCGGAGCAGGGATTGTGACTGCTGCTATTGTTCTTGGAACATACTGGGGCCTGCCCCTGTTGGTGTGAATGGCATTGGTCTCGCCAGATCTTCTCGGGCCTGCAAAAGGCTTTCTTGTACCACTGGACGAGCTTGCACCATTATCAGATATCTTACCCATTTTCAACAGGCTTTCGATTCTCTCCCCAGCTATGACAACATCGGCGAAGCTGGTGGAAGAGAAAGCAGCCAACCTGTCAATATACGTTCCCTGGAGAGTGTTCATAAACATGTCTGCCATTTCTCTCTCAGACATTGGTGGTTGAACGGCAGCAGCCAATTGCCTCCATCTTTGAGCGTATTCACGGAAACTTTCCCTTGACGACTGTGACATGCCCATCAGGAGAGTCCTATTGGGTGCCATGTCTAAGTTGTATTGATACTGTCGGATGAAGGCCTCTGCCAGGTCCTTCCAGCATCTCACAGTTGCCCTTGTCAAGTGGGAATACCATTCCCTTGATGCTCCAGTCAAGCTATCTTCGAAGTAAAACATCCAAAGTTTCTCATCCATCGTATAAGCTTTTAATCTTCCCAGGAATGACTGCAAATGAGTTCGGGGGCATGAAGTCCCATTATACTTTTCGAAACATGGAGGCTTGAACTTATGGGGGATCCTGACCCCGTCTACCAGCCCCATGTCCATGACGTCGAAGCCCAGAGAATTTTGAGACTCCAGTGATCTCAATTTTTCAGCTATCTCATCCAAACGCCTATCATAGGCCTCTTCTCCAGCACCCATGACTGTGAATTGGTCCTCCTGAGGATCCTCCTGAAGCACTCTGGCTGCAGTAGCCGTTCCCTGAACGTTTGCGGGGATGTGGATCTCAGGATGTAAATGTGGGCCAAACACTGGGGGATTAACATGTGGTTGCACCCTTTCGTTGTTGCTTGTGCCAGCAGTTCCTACATGGGGGTCCTCTTGAGTTCTTCCTTCTACCAAAACTCTAAGCCTCTCCTGACTCTGAGCTAAGTTATTCATCACTTCCATGAATTGAGTGATCTGGGTTCTCATCTCCACCCTTTCGTTAGCCATCTGGGTTCTGGCCTCGTTGAGATCTTGCTGCAACTGGTCCATTTGGATGCCCGGAAGGTTGCTTCTAGTTGGGTACCTGTGTGGCCTGTTGAGAGGAAACACCCGGCGACGAGCAATACTGCCTGAGATTCACAACAGAGGTTAGTAACAATAAATCAAAACCTACAAAACAAACAAAAGGGTTAGTATGCAATGCAGTTGTGCTTATTTGCTATCAAGGGTATCCGGTTTGGTCTTCAGTTTTGACCCTTCCAGACCCTTGAAGATGATACTGCTTGAGGTTGTTTCTGAAATGAGCTCAGATGGAAACCAACAAATATATTACATAAGATGAAACAAATACAACTTGTTCATTCTTACAACACCAGCCCTCTAGGGGTCAAAATACATAATCAAAAAGCAAAAGTACATGAAAAGAAATAGCAACAAGCAAATGATCAAACTCCGAGGCCAAACTCATCCTCACGAACTTCCTTAAGAAGTGCTTCGGTCACAGGATCAGTCGGACGCTCCGCGAGACTTCTGATGAGAAGGTTCCTTGTTGCAACAGCTGCAGTCAACCTCTTGTTCTGACTTTGACCTTTGGATTTCTTCACTCCAGCTTTGATTCTTAGCTCTGAATTTTCCTCCTGGGCTGCTGCCAGGGCTTTTTCCATCTGCTCCATCTTATCTTGAACTCTCTTGTCTTCTAGAGTACGGGCCTCAGTGATCCGGACCCACCTGGCCTGACTTTCCTTCAAGTATGAGTCTGTTCTTGCTCTTTGAAACTGGGCTTCTTTACAGGCACTTTTCAGAATTTGCTCACCAGCCTTAGACTTGTTGATATAATCCCCAGACTTCTCAATCTTGGTCAAATGCTCCACTCTCAACTTTTCCAATCTTTCAATCTCCCTCACACCTTCACTCCTCTCCCTGAGGGTCTTCTGCAAGGCTTGGGATAACTTCTCATTTCTGTCCTTCAAGCTTTCAAACTTTTCCAGGCTGACTATTGCTGGAGGTGGTGCTGAAGATGACTCAGGCGTGTCTTTGATGGTGAAGGGCAATCCTGAGATTTGGGCCCTAGCATAGGACCACTCATGATATTGGGCTGATGCCACATTATTGCACTTCCCCAGAATGGTGATTCCCTTGGTTTGAACATGATCCCAGGCCCAGGCAGCCTGTCTAACAGTTGCCAGACTAACCTTGTTCTCACAGTAGAGGGTCTCAGCCAAGTCCTTTTCCCTAGGAGCATGAACCAGTGCATAACCCAATTGCCTCTTGAACAGCAGGGGGTTGTAATTGATACTTCCCTTGACTCCTACCAAAGGCACATTGGGAAAGTGCCCACAGCTTGTGATCATATCTCTGCCCTTGGTGCCTTGGGTGCACCATCTGATGTCTGCTGTAGTGAGAGTAGTGAGCCTCTTAGCCCAGTTGCTTTGCTGATGAGGATTCAGGAATGCATCTGTCCTGGGTAGATGCTTGAGAAGCCAGGCATGGAATAGTGGAGCACAAATCCTCACTAACTTCCCTCTCTGTTTCTCATTCCTCTGATGTACTGAGTAATAGAGATCACCCAACAAGGTAGGCACTGGGTTCTTCAAGATGAACAAATGGATTGCACTCTTGCTGATGAATCTGGGCTCATCTGCAAATAACACAATTCCATACACACTTAAAGCCAACAGAGCACAAACAGCTTTCCACTCCCCCAGGGAGGCCTTCAGACTAGCTTGAGAGATTAGGAAGTCCAGCTGTAATCCAGGGACACTAGATTTAGAGGTCATGTGTTGTTCAATCAAAGCAGGTTCCAGGTGCAAAGCTTTGGCTATCTCCCCACTGCTGGGAAAATCCATTTCAGGATTGAATGGGATCTCCCTCTTGATAGGCAAACCAGTCAAAGATGAGTATTCTTCCAAAAGAGGACCCAACTGGAAGTCTTGAAATGTGAAGCATCTCAATGGGGGGTCATAGAACTGAATGCAGGTATGAATCAGGCTCCTCTGGGACGGGTCCATGTCCATAACTAGGTCAAGTATGTCCCCATAATGTTCCCTGAACAAAGGGATGTAATCTGGTGTAATCAGGGTTTGGATCCTCCTGAGGTCTGACAAATCTGGTTGGAAGAAATGATAGGTGATGTTGTTCTTCTTTGGAGCCATGATGTTGAAGACTGAGCAGAATGCTGAAGCAGGGAGAGCCACTGATTGGCTGGTGCTGAAGCAGACAGATAAAACTGAAACAGATGCTGATGAAGATGGGTCAAAGCTGCAGATGGGGTCAAAACCAAAACCTGATGAACAATGGATACCCTGAAAAACAAATAAGCACATGTTAATATGATGCAATGAGTATGCATGCAAATGAAATGCAAGGGTCTGTGACAGAGCTGGATCTGAATAAATGCCTTGGTATAGATCCATGTGTGTCTAAGAATTCCAGATGGAGGTCTAAGAAATCCAGTAACCAAGGTGGGGGACTCAAATAAAGAGCCACATGTCCAGGGTTTTAGAATCACAAGAACTATCCAACATGGAGCATTCTTAACAAAGTCAAAGTAACAGGGTATTCTGAGGTCAAGGTACCTGCAAACCTGTAAACAGCCCAACCCCCTCACAGGTAGTGATCTAGAACAAGGATCCTCAGACTTGGATCAGTTATGAGAAGTGTAAACGCTTCTAACCCGGAGGTACAGTGTTTACAATTACCATAACAATTCCTCCTCTAATTCACCTCAATTTCTGAAGGTCAATACTAAAAGGTCATCCAGACTTAGCAGGCTTCCCAGATCCCCCTAGCATTGCAGGAAATCTGCAACACAGAGTTCTCAAGAAGAAACCCATATCTGAACCGTGTTTCATATTCCCGCACCAGACTGAAAATTGACTGGGAAAGAATATGATTCACTCTAGCCTAGGTGTCACTCAGGTCCCAGGTATAGGACCTAAACTCTCAATGGAACCCCAACCCACCAAAACAATCCAGATCCAACACAGACAGCATGACAGTATGATATATATGAAAACTGTAAAGAAAGCAATAAATAAAGCTGTACAGAAAGCAGTAAATAAAGCAAATATACAAACACAAATAACACCTAACACCCCAGTAAACACAAATCAAACAAGCGCTAGGAGGAACCCACAAAAAGGAACCAGAAGCCCTGGTTGCAGAAGTCATCCCCAGCAGAGTCGCCAAGCTGTCGCTCCCGACAAATGAAAAATAGGATCAGATGAAGGTACAGACGCGAACGGTCGGCGAAGGGAACAATGAGAACACACAGCCGTGAACTCACTGGAGATGAATAGAGTCGCCAGCTAGGCATTTTTATCCCGGAGGAAAGGTAATGCTGCATAAACCTAGAAAAAGGTGGATAAGACGGTTTGCGAACCAGAGAGACTGAGAAAGGGGGTTGGTTACAACCTGGGAAGGTATTAGCACCCAGATTGTCCGCCGTACTCGACGGGATCCACGCTTAAAAGATTTGTGTTTCAAAGGGGTAGTGTCAGTGCTACTTGTGCATAAAAGAGCTGGAAAAGATATGCAGGTGTCAGTGTAAGAAAAGTGTGAAGTGTGATATGTATAAATGATGTGTCAGTGAAAGAATGAGAATGAATTGCTCAGGATAATGAGGCTTAAAAGAATGAAGCTGAAAGAGGGGGAATGAACAGAGACTTTTGTTCGATAACCGTTAAGTTATGCCTACGTATCCTCTCGTGCAATGAGGAAGTCAGAACACCGTAGTTCGACCTAAAGAGACTGAAAGGATTGACTGATGAACTGCTTGCAGTCTATGCTCAAGTGTATGATCTGTCTGGCACAGATGCAAACTGTCTTGCATTAGACGGAAGAAGCAAGTTCTCGGTTGTGAGTGAAGATGATGAGAAAAGAATCCCAAAGGAGACGATTATTGTTTGTTTTTGAGTTTTCAGTCTTTTATTTCTTTTTGGAGTTTGTCATAAGATAATGGGCTTAAACCTAAATCAATGGATTTGGTAAACTCATCACATCATCCCTCTGATTAGGGGTAATGAGAATTACCTTAAGTGTGAAGTCAGATTCTCACACTTAATCACCTTTGATGTAGGGTTAAGATCATTAACCTACTTGTGATTAATTAGATGTTTTTGTGATTTTTGTTTAGTGTTAAGTAATGAGGTTAAGCCATAATCAGGGATTTAACAGGCTCATTACACTATCCTAAAAGAAGGATAATAGATGAGGGTGTTTAAGCTGAGGAAGACTCCTCAACTTAATCCATGATTAGGGATTAAACCCATGACAAAACAAGCCTTTGATTAAGTGGATTTTATTTAATGATATGATGATGAAGTGAATTTTATGGTTTGTAAGACAACTTGAGGGGGACTTGTCCATTAACTTTAGGGTTAGTCCTTCTTAACCAATTAAGGAAGAATTAGAACCCTAATGCAAGGCCCAAGTTACAAGTGTAATGTCTTGATGATTATTAGATGGATTAATTAAGAGAGTTCAACACCTTAAGGGTCCAAGACTTAGGATTAAAGTTATACACTCCATCCTAAAAGAAGGATGCAGGCATGATCTTAATCACAAAGTCTTAAAGCCTTGAGGGTTTAGTCCCTGATTATGAGGTGAGGAGAGATGACTCAAGGAGAGACACAAAGGTAAAAACTATGGGGGAGACTAATCAAAACCCTAATTCATTATCATGCTTGGTTGGTCCTAATGTTTGTGAGGTTTTCAAGAACAATCTTCAGAAGAACCACCAGGAAGCAGATGAACAGGATCAAGAGAAGCAAAGTGACTTGCTTCATCCAAGAAGTCAAGTCACTTGAAGAAAGAAAGTGGGGGGGGAAGAAGAATGAGCAAGCTCAATCTCAAACACAAGTACAAATGCAGCATGGTATGCAAGAGAGATGAAAAGAAAAGTTATGAGAAGTGAAGGCAAATCCACTTCTCAAGTTTACTTACCACCTGAAATGTTAGAAGCAAATGCAATACAATGCTAAATGAAATGAAATGATACGATGCAAAGCAAATCCAGAAGCAATACACATGATGATTATGATGTTATGAAGTGCTATGAACATGAGACAAGACAATGGAGATGTTCATACAAAGCCATGGATGCAAATGATGCAAGTTGAGGAGCATGGACAAACATGAAATGTTATGAAACATACAAGACAAATGGCATGGCAAAGATGTAATGCAATGATCAATGATGCTTTATACATGTCTTAAGATGTTAAATGAATCATAAGAATGCACCAAATGCAATGGCAAGTCAAACTATGCAAGGAAATGCAAGAGGGATGCAAATGAAAGCCCAAATTAGGGTTCATGAAACAAACATCAAACACAAACCAGAAACAGAAGCAAACTTTAACATAAAAAATGGAAAATGGCACCTAAAGAAACCCTAGACCTATAATGAACCACTGCCCAAAGGGGAGCTCTCAACTCTCAACCAAACTCAAGTTATGAATTTTACAAGTTATTAGGGTTTTTTAGGGTTTGTAACAAAAGAAATGCCAATCAATTAGAAAATGCAAGATCAAATCTTGGCCTTTTTATCCTTGAAAGTACATGTCAAATGGAAAACAATGCAAAAAGAATCAATGTCTCAACCTTTACCAAAAGACAGAAATGAATTTTCAAACATATGACCAAAATAATGCATCAAAAATGGTTTAATTCAATGAAAAATTCTTAAAATGCATCAAGATCAAAAAAGAAATTTGGTTTGAAGGTTGGACAATGTTTCTAAATGTCTTAGAACATTTCATGAATTTTTTTGTGATTTTTAAATACCTAAAAGTATTTTTAATTAATTAATTCTCATTAATCAATTAAAAATAATCTTTTAAATATTTAAAAATACTTTTTAAATGATAAAAAATAAAATAAAAATATTTTTGTGTCATAAAAATTAATAAAACCTTAAAGAAAAAGTTTCATAATTTTTATGATTTTCTAGCTATTTTAAATAAATTATACAAATTAATTGAAATAAATATGAATTAAAACAAATAAAAATGAAAAGTAAACAAGGTGGATGGCCAGGATTGCGTCTGGGTTCAAAAGTGTTGACTGGCGCGCAATCCTGTGGCCAGGATTCAAACAGAATTAATCACAATTAATTAAAATTAACCACGTGGATTAGGGCAAATGAAATGATCTGGAGCGTTGGAAAGGGAGGGAAGTCAATGGGTCAACGCATATCCACGGCCAGCATTCAAACTGACATTAATTATGGGATTAAACCCTAATTAATCTCAGGTGGCCGGAGAAGACCTCCGGTCGTCTTCTCCGGCCAGAGGGTCACCTGAAAATCACCCAACTCCCTAAAAACGTAAAATAAATGAAAACTAAGACCAAGGAAATGATCCTAACACTCCCACGAATCAAACCCCCAACCTAAAACAAATTTATCTAACCTAAACAAGCTGAATCGAAGCAACTAAGTTCTAGGGTTCGTAAGCTTCAAACTGAAATTAAACTCTCAAAACGCAACCATTTTCAAAACCAATGGTACCAGAATGATCAGCAAGACATGTAGAGCAAGTTTGTAACAATCAAATTGATTTCTGGAAAAATTAATTTGGAGCTACCTGAGATTTGCAAACTTTGATTCTGGAACTTTCAGGCCTCTTCTCCTTGCTCAATCTGCTCCTCTTGGTTCCCCAAAGCTGCTTGAATGCTCAAATGGAACTTATATTTGTTGGATGATGAGTTTCGAAGAGAACTGTTGCTGCTCAGTCAACAATGGCAGATGAGTTCTTGGCACTTTCAGGCTGTGAAGAAGGGTTGTTTATGACCTATGAGGTGTGTTGAGAAGGCTTGTGGTGTTGGTTGATGTGTTTGTGGCTTGTAGAGAGAGATTCGATAGAATCTGCAGCATGAAGGTGAGCTATGGCAGATGGGGATTCAGGGTGTTTTTGGCTTTGTTTCTTGATGCTTTGTGTTCTATAGATCAAGGTGAGATGAATGGAGGCAAGGGTTTGGGTGTTTGCAGGCTGTGTAATGAAATTCGAATGAACTTGCAAGATGGGGTGTTTTTGTGTAAGTTGTGAGTGATGTTGTTTCAGCCTTGGTTTCTTAGTGTTATGGCCAGCAAAATGAATGAATAAATAATGCAAGTGGCTGTGAGATGTGACTTGTACTTTATGGATTGGTAGATCAACTTTTGCTCAAAAACCACTTTTGTGTAAGATAGGGCATGGCATGATACTAGGCAAGTACAAGTTGGGTGCTGGTGCAGCAAAAGGTGAGGGAGAGGCTAGCCCAAGGTCAGCTTCCAATGCTGCAAGTTGTGGGAAGTGAATCATGAGCTTTTGCAAGTTGTTGTACTTTTGGTTCACATGTGATCTTTTGGCCAACCAAGCATGAAATCATGGGCATTCCTAGTCAAAATCTGATTTTTGTGACTTAGAGAAAGTTCACATGCTGGTTTGACATGAGTTTGAGGCAGCAATTTGATTTGGTTCAAGACTTAGCAAAATTCCCACTTGGTGCATGACTTGAAAAACAATGATTTTGGCAACTTTGCATGGCCATAACTTTTGATCCAAGAAGAGTTTGATCATGTTCTTGTACTTTTTGAAAAGGGAAAGATGAGATCTACAACTTTCATGACCAAAGTTTTTTCATTTGAAGCCTTTTTGGATCGTGAATCAAGGCTTGAAAATTGACCTAAAATAGTGCATTCTTGAAAAGTCAACAAAACCCAAAAAGTCAACTTTTGCCAAAACCCTAAATTCTTGATTTTTATGAACTTCAAACTTCTTCCATGATCAAATAAAAGTCATATACACTCAAAATGATGAAGATCACCCATTGGTTGGGTCATTGGGGGCCTCAGATGCCTTGATTTTGCACTGACTTGTCCAGAAAGTCAACTCTTGATCAGATGACTTCCCCATGGAATTTCTTCATGAAAATTGATATGCATACTCCTTATACCATATAAAGATCAATGGAAACAAGAATGACCAAAAAAATTGGGGTTATGGCCTCTGAAACCAAAACCCTAATTTTCAGTCAACTGTGCAGTTCATCCTGGCTCTGCATCCACTCAAACCCTAGTTCTTGTGATCCCTCTGCAATTTTGACTTTGTGAGGATGTAACATGATATAAGAACACACATGGACCCCTTTGAGTTGATTAGTGGCCTTTGGAATGGCTCAAGGTGCCCTGAGGTTGCTCAGATCACAAACCCTAGGTGCAGATGCCTTAGAAACTATCCAGTGAATCAAAAGTGAGATATGAGATGATATGTTTGTGTTTATGTATATGAGATGATCACAAGTCATGTGTGAATGGGTGAGGGCAAATTTGGGGTGTTTACACTGGTCTGTCAAGTTTGGACACTGAAATCCGAGGTACAAAGTTGGCAGCTTGAACTTTGATCATGGATGAAATGGTGGCAAGAGCATCTGCAAATTGATTCTCGTCCCGAGGGATATATTCAAGCTTGACTGTTGTGAAGAAAGTCAATAACCTCCTTGTATAATCCCTGTAAGGTATCAGATGATCCTGGTGTGTGTACCATTTGCCATTGGTTTGATTGATTACCAAAGCTGAATCTCCGAATACGGTCAAAGTTTTGATCCTGAGGTCAACGGCTTCCTCAAGACCCATAATACAAGCTTCGTATTCAGCTTCGTTGTTAGTGCAGTTAAAGGTGAGTTTTGCCGAGAAAGGCATGTGAACTCCCTTAGGTGTAATGAGTACTGCACCAACACCACATCCATTCATATTAACAGCCCCATCAAACATCATTGTCCATTCTTCTTCTGGGTCAGGCCCTTCAGTGTGAATAGGCTCTTCGTGATCTTTTGCTTTTATGAACATGATGTCTTCATCCGGGAAGTCAAATATCATAGGTTGGTAATCATCAATGGGTTGCTCAGCAAGATAATCAGACAATACACTGCCCTTGATGGCTTTCTGAGATGTGTACTGGATGTCATATTCGGTGAGGATCATTTGCCATCTTGCAACCCTTCCGGTAAGTGCTGGCTTCTCAAAAATGTACTTAACTGGGTCCATATTTGAGATCAATAAGGTAGTGTGGGTCAACATATACTGTCTCAGTCGGCGAGCATCCCACGCTCAAGCACAGCAAGTTTTCTCGAGCAGTGAATAACGTTGTTCACAGTCGGTAAACTTTTTGCTCAGGTAGTATATTGCATACTCTTTTCGACCAGACTCGTCATGCTGGCCCAACACACACCCCATTGACTCTTCTAATACTGTCAAGTACATTATCAGAGGTCTTCCTTCCACTGGAGGCATATGGATTGGAGGCTCTTGTAAGTATTCCTTGATTTTGTCAAAAGCCCTCTGGTAGTCTTCGTTCCACTTGACCGTTTGTTCTTTTCTTAACAGCTTGAACAAAGGCTCACATGTTGCAGTAAGGTGAGATATGAACCTTGAAATGTAGTTAATTCTACCTAGAAACCCCCGAACTTCTTTCTCAGTCTTTGGTGCAGGCATTTCTTGAATGGCTTTGACTTTATCAGGGTCAACTTCAATCCCTTTCTCACTTACAATAAATCCCAGCAGCTTACCAGACCGTACCCCGAATGTGCACTTGTTGGGGTTCAGCTTCAGTTGGTACTTCCTCAGACGCTTGAATAACTTCAACAGATTTACCAGGTGGTCTTCTTCTGTGAGGGACTTGGCAATCATGTCATCCACATAACATTCAATTTCTTTATGGATCATGTCATGGAATAATGTTACCATAGCCCGTTGATAAGTAGCACCAGCATTCTTCAGTCCGAATGGCATCACCTTGTAACAGAACGTGCCCCAGGGTGTGATGAAAGTTGTCTTCTCCATGTCTTCAGGTGACATTTTGATCTGATTGTATCCTGAAAATCCATCCATGAAGGAGAACACTGAGAACTGAGCTGTATTATCCACCAATACATCAATGTGAGGTAAAGGGAAGTCATCTTTCGGGCTGGCTCTGTTCAGATCCCGATAGTCCACACACATTCTCACTTTGCCGTCTTTCTTAGGCACAGGTACAATATTAGCAACCCACGGCGAATAGCTAGTCACAGCAAGGAACCCGACGTCCCACTGCTTTTGTACCTCTTCTTTAATCTTCATTGCCATATCTGGGCGAGTACGGCGCAATTTCTGTTTAACCGGCGGGCAGTCTTCTTTCAAAGGCAACTTGTGCATGACAATATCGGTGTCCAACCCTGGCATATCTTGATAAGACCAAGCAAAGACATCCACATACTCCCGAAGCATATCAATCAGTTGTTCTTTCACTGAGTCTTGTAAGCAGGCTCCGATCTTAACCTCTTTCACATCTTCATCCGTACCAAGATTAATCGTTTCGACCTCCTCCTGATGAGGAGTGATAACCTTCTCCTCTTGCCTTAACAACCTGGCTAGCTCTTCAGGAAGCTCATAATCTTCTTCAACCCCTTCATCAGCTTGATTGATTGGATTGTCAAACCCATACCGAGTCATAGCTGTGCTGTTGTCGGTGCAGTCTGAAAGGCACTCTCTGCAAGGGTTTAGATTGTTTATTTTAGTGATCGATTTTAATATTGTTTAGAAAAAGTGAAGTAAAGTTATCATTTTGGAAAACATTGCCATTTTATTTTTGTACAAAAAGAAAAAATGAAAAACAGTGAGCGGAAAAGAAAAAGACTCATTTGCAAAAGATGTCCGATATTCATTGATTGATCTGTTTGCACAAAATATGGGACGGCCCGATTACAAAATGAGTCTTGTCATCTAGGGCAAGATGCAAGACTTGATGCATGCTTAAAATATAGGAAATAATAATTACTCTGCAGGAGTAACCCTTATAATTTCCTGGGAATACCAGTTTGAGATACGGCTCCCCGGGACCCTTGGACGTATCCAACTCCCCAGGTTGAGCTCATCTTCCGACTCATCTTCCAAGTTGTTCATTGCATCCGGGGTGAGCATTCCCCCGCTGACAAAATTGGGCTTCTTAGCAGCCTCTGATTGATCTTGTTGAGTTGGTTTGTAACCCAACCCAAATCTGTCCTCCTTCTCCACAGGTAGCAGCTTGCCCCAGCCTTGGGCAGTCCCCTTTTCAACAACCTTCCTGGCTTGCTGATAAGACGTCATGGAGGTTCCCAGTACAGCAGATGCTTCATTTATGTTCAGGGCCTCAAATCCCTGGCTCATCGTTTCATGGATTTCTCTGTCCATTTCAATGTACTTGTATGTTGCCAGATGGCTAACAAAGATATCCTCTTCTCCAAAGATGGTGATGATCTGGCCTTCCCACTCGAATTTCAGCTTCTGGTGAAGGGTAGACATAACTGCGCCAGCGGCATGGATCCAAGGTCTACCCAACAAACAGCTGTAGGCCGGCTGAATGTCCATCACATAGAAGGTAATTTTGAAGGTCTGCGGGCCAATCATCACAGGCAGATCAATCTCCCCAAGCACTGATCTTTTAGAGCCATCAAATGCTCTTACCACCAAATTACTTGGACGCAGTGCCAAACCATCGTACTCCAGCTTCACCAAGGCTTTCTTTGGTAGAACATTGAGTGAAGACCCAGTGTCCACCAGTACATGGGATAGAACAGCACCCTTGCATTCTAGAGTGATGTGTAAAGCCTTGTTGTGGTTACGTCCCTCAGTTGTTAAGTCAGCATTGGTAAAGCCCAGTCCATGACTGGTGTTGACATTAGCTACCACAGTTTCTAGCTGATTAACAGTGATCTCCTCTGGCACGTACGCTGCGTGCAAGACTTTCAGTAATGCATTCCTGTGAGCTTCAGAACACATCAGCAGGGAGAATATGGAGATCTTTGAGGGAGTTTGGTGAAGCTGATCCACCACCTTGCAATCACTTCTCTTTATAATTCTCATAAACTCGTCTACATCTTGTTCAAAAGATGTCTTCTGAGTTTCTTTGACAGCCGGCTCTTCAAATACCACACTCTTTCCTTTTGCTTTGGCAGCAGCTTCTGCTTCGGCATTAGGCCTCTGAGTTTGTGAGGCAAAAAGGCGTCCGCTTCTGGTGAAGCCTCCTCCTCCCCCAACATTATCAATATGTGGAGAAGAGGTTGAAGAATCCAAAGTGATTTTCTCCCCGTTGCAGTAGAGGTCAGAGCCATAATGCCAAGGTATGGCATTGCTGCTTTCATATGGAACGGGTCCAGGCACCGTGATGGTAACTAGACTGACTGCTGCAGAGGAGGGTACTGAAATGGTGTGCGGATCGTAGTAAATGGTGACTGGTGACCTGGCAGGAGATGCCACTGCTTGTTGTTGAAAGTTATTGTTTGGAGGAACATTTGACGGATCGTAGTAGATGGTGACTGCTGAAATATCTTCATCAATTTCTGTTGGCGTTGTAGAAGATCCTGCTGAATAAATGGGTGCTGAGGTCGTAGAATGAATGGTTGACGACATTTGATTTGCTGAAGTGATGGACGGAGCCATTGTTGATGATATTGATGAATTGGTCGGAATGATTGTTGTTGCAGTTGTAGAAGAGTCAAGAATTGTTGTCAAAGGGATTGCTGGATTTGTAGGTGCTGATGTTGTGATCTGGAGTATACCACTTTTGATAAGACCATCTATGCCGCTTCTCAAGTTATCACACCCGTTGACCGAAATATTACAATAACCACAACCGAGCTCACACCCGGGGAACATCTGGCATTCTAGAAGCTGAGCTTTAATTTCTATCAGAGGTGTCCGAACCTGTCCAACACTGGTGATTAGGAAAGATGGCTTATCTTCCTCAATAGCATTAATTCTGGGTCCTCCATGATTGGGCATAGGATTCTTGTTGACATTTGGAGGGGGTGCAAAGTTGAGGGCTTTGGAATCTACCAGATCTTGTACCTTCATTTGTAAAGCCCTGCATTTCTCCATATTGTGGCCAGGCGCATTAGAATGAAAAGAACACCGGGCGTTGACATCATAATTTCTTGGAAGATTGGAAGGATCAGGAGGTTGCAATGTCCTTAACTCAACCAGGTTGAGTTTCAGGAGTTGTGGCAATAAAGCGGCATAAGGCATAGGGATAGGGTCAATCACCCTATTTGCCTGTGATGGTCTTTGCTGAAAGGGTCTTTGCTGTTGATTGCTGTTGTTGTTGTAGGTCCTTTGTGGTGGATACTGAACTTGCTGTTGATAGTGTGGTTGTTGTGGTGGTTGATATGCCGGTTGCTGAGGAATCAGAGCTGGAATAGTGACAGCTGCTACCGATCTGTGGACGTACTGAGGTCTTCCCTTGGTGGCATGAATGGCATTTGTCTCGCCGGTTCTTCTAGGTCCCACAAAAGGCTTCCTGGGATTGCTTGACGAACTTGCACCATTATCAGAAATCTTACCCATCTTCAGAAGGCTTTCAATTCTTTCTCCAGCTATGACTACGTCAGCGAAGCTGGTGGAAGAAAAGGCAGCTAGCCTATCAATATATGTTCCCTGCAGAGTGTTCATAAACATGTCGGCCATTTCTCTTTCCGACATGGGTGGCTGGACAGCAGCAGCAAGCTATCTCCACCTCTGAGCATACTCCCTGAAGCTTTATCTGGAGGACTGAGACATTCCCATCAAGAGGGTCCTGTTAGGAGCCATGTCCAGATTGTATTGGTACTGCCTAATGAAGGTCTTAGCTAGGTCCTTCCAGCATCTGATAGTAGCTCTGGTCAAGTGAGAGTACCACTCCCTGGAAGCCCCAGTCAAACTATCTTCAAAGTAAAACATCCATAGTTTTTCATCCATGGTGTATGCCTTAAGTCTCCCCAGAAAAGACTGCAAGTGAGTTCGTGGACAGGAAGTTCTATTGTACTTCTCGAAGCACGGGGGTTTAAACTTGTGGGGAATCCTTACCCCATCCACTAACCCCATATCCATGACATCGAAACCCAAGGAATTTTGAGACTCCAGAGATCTCAACTTCTCAGCAATTTCATCAAGCCTCCTATCATAAACTTCATCCCCAGCTCCCATCACAGTAAACTGCTCTTCTTGGGGGTCTTCTTGTAAGACTCTTCCTCTAGTAGTATTTCCTTGCACATTACCCGGGATGTTAACTTCCGGGTCTAGATGAGGCCCATATACTGGTGGGTTAATATGAGGCTGACCCCTTTCATTGTTACTTGTTCCTCCAGTTCCCAGAGGAGGTTCTTCCGGGGTTTGTCTTTCTACCAATGCCCTCAACCTTTCTTGACTCTGAGCCAAGCCATTCATTACTTCCATGAACTGGGTCATTTGGTTTCTTATCTCCAACCTTTTGTTAACCATCTGGGTTCTGACCTCTGTCAGCTCTTGCTGTACTTGATCCATCTGGATACCAGGAAGATTGTTGCGAGTAGGATACCTGTGCGGACGGTTGAGGGGAAACACCCGACGGCGAGCAATAATTCCTGAATCACAACAGAGTTAGATACAAATAATGACAAAACCTACAAAACAAAACAACAGTTAGCATGCAATGCAGTATGCTTATTTGTTTCCAAGGTATCCGACTTGGCACTTGGTTTTGACCTTTCCAGACCCTGAGGAATATACTTTGATGTTGCTTGAGAGAAAAGAAACTTAGTGAAACAAACTAACAAATACATTACAAATGGTGGATCATACATAGTTTGTTTTTACAACATATGCCCCTGAAGGGTCAAAATACAACAAAAAGAAAAGTACATGAAATGGAAATAACAACAAGCAAATAAGTCACACATCTAAGCCAAACTCATCCTCCTTAACCTCCTTCAAAAGTGCTTCAGTGACAGGGCTAGCTGGATGCTCTGTGATGTTTCTGATAAGAAGGTTCCTGGTGGCAATAGCAGTGGTCAGCTTCTTGTGCCTGTCTTGCTCCTTTGACCTCTTCACACCAGCCCTAAGCTTCAATTCTGAAATTTCCTTTTGGGCTGCCAGCAAAGCCTCCTGTTGCTTCTTTTCATTAGCCTCTAACTGCTCAATCCTGGCCTGAGTTCTCTTATCCTCTTGAGTGCGAGCTTCAGTGATTCTGACCCACCTATCCTGACTCTCTTTTAGATAGAGATCAGTCCTAGCCTTCTGAAACTGGGCCTCTTTACAAGCATTCTTCAATATTTGCTCTCCAGCTCTTGATTTCTTGATGTAGTCCCCTGCTTTCTCAATCCTGGCTAGATGCTCCACCTTAAGCTTCTCCAACCTCTCAATGTCTAAACGACCATCACTCCTCTACCAGAGGGTCTTATTCAGAGCTTGAGACAGATTCTCATTCCTCTCCTTCAGTTTCTCAAATTCTTCCAGGCTGACAGTGGCTGGAGGTGGTGTTGTGGATGGTCCAGGTGCATCCTCAATGGTGAAAGGCATCCCAGAAATCTGAGCCCTAGCATGAGACCATTCATAGTACTGAGCTGAAGCCACATTATTGCATCTCCCAAGAATGGCCATCCCTTTGGTCTGGATGTTGTCCCAAGCCTAGGATGCTTGTCTAACAACAGCTAGATTAGGCTTTATCTCGCAATACAGGGTTTCAGCCAAGTCTTGCACCCTAGGAGGGTGAACCAAAGCATAGCCCAATTGTCTCTTAAACAGCAAAGGATTATAGTTGATGCACCCCTTCACTCCTACCAGAGGTACATTGGGGAACTGCCCACAGCTAGTGATTATATCTCTGCCTTTGGTGCTCTGGGTGCACCATCCGATGTCATCTGAGGTCAAAGCAATGAGTCTTCTAGCCCAATTCTTCTGTTGGTGAGGATTCAGGAAGGCATCAGTTTTGGGTAAGTGTTTAAGCAGCCAAGTGTGAAATAGAGGAGCACAGCATCTCACCAATCTCCCTCTCTGCTTCTCATTCCTTTGGTGAATAGAATAATAGAAATCTCCCAGCAGGGTGGGTACTGGGTTCCTCAAAAGGAAGAGATGAATAGCATTCTTGCTGATAAACTTGGGCTCATCTGCAAAAAGTATAACCCCATATATACTGAGGGCTAACAATGCACAAACTGCCTTCCATTCTCCCAAGGAGGCCTTCAGGATGGCCTGAGAAGTTAGAAAATCTAAGTGTAGACCAGGAATTCCAGCCTTTGTTGTCATGTTCTGCTCAATAAAAATAGGCTCCAGGTACAGTGCTTTTGCCACTTATTCATTGCTGGGAGAAGTCATTTCAGGGTTGAAGGGGACACCACCCCTGACAGGCACTCCAATCAAAGATGAGAACTCCTCCAGCAAAGGTCCTAGCTGAAAGTTCTGGAAAGTGAAGCATCTCAAAGGAGGGTCATAAAACTGTAGGCAGGTGTGGATCAAACTCCTCTGAGAAGGGTCCAAGTCCATAACCATATCAATAATACCTCCATAATGCTCTATGAATAATGGGATATGGTCTGGAGTGATAAGTGCTTGGACCTGCCTGATGCCAGTCAGCACAGGCTCAAAGAAATGGTATGAAATGTTGCTCTTCTTGGGTGCCATGAATGCTGATGAAGAGCTGAAAACAAATGCTGATGATGAAGACTGATACTGGAGATGAGCCACTGATATGCTGAGGCTGATGATGGGAGTAGCTGAAGCAGGAAACTTATGAAAATAGCTGAAGCAGATAATTATTGAATAGGGGTCTATGCAGATGAAGGGGTCAAAACCAAGCCAGATGTAATATGGATACCTTGAAAAACAAATAAACAAATGTTAAATGATGCAATGATGAGTATGAAAATGATATGCAAGGGTTTGTGATCAAGCTGGATCTGATTACTGCCTTGATATAAGTCCATGTATGTCTAAGAAGTCCAGATGGAGGTTCAGAAGTCCAGTAACCAAGGTGGGGGACTCAAATAAAGAGTCACATGTCCTGGGTTAAATCACAAGAACTGTCCAAAGTGAAGCATTCTTAAACACAACAAGTATCAGGGTATGATGTGGCCAAGAGTTCCTGCAAACCTGTAAACAGCCCAACCCCCTCACAGGTGGTGTTCTAAAACAAGGATCCTCAGACTTGGATCAGTTATAAGAAGTGTAAACACTTCTAACCCGGAGGTACAGTGTTTACAATAACCATAAAAGATCCTCCTCTAATTCACCTCAGTTTCTGAAGGTCATAATAAAGGTCATCCAGACTTAGCAGGCTTCCCAGATAGCCCTAGCACTACAGGAAATCTGTAGCATAGAGTTCTCAAGAAGAAACCCACATCTGAACCGTTTTTCATATTCCCGCACCAGACCGAAATGGAATGGGAAAGAACATGAACCACTCTAGCCTAAGTGTCACTCAGGTCCCAGGTATAGGACCTTAAACTCTCAATAGAACCCCGCCCACCACAGAAAAAACTAGATCCAGCCAGATGACAATATGCCAGTATGATATATAAAGCTGTAAAGGAAGCAGTAAATAACTGTACATAAAGCAGTAAATAAGGCAAATATACAAACAAAATTAGCACATAACACCCCAGTAAACACAAATCAATCAAGCGCTAGGAGGAACCCACAAAAAGAACCAAAAGCCCTGGTTACAGTATATTCTCCCCAGCAGAGTCGCCAAGCTGTCGCTCCCACCAAATGACACCTCAGGTCAGAAGGGGTACAGACGCGAACGGTCGGCGAAAAGAGGAATGAGAACACACAAGGGTGAACTCAAAAGAAAGGAAAAGAGTCGCCTGCTAGGCATTTTTATCCCGGAGGAAAGGTAATGTTGCATAAACCTGAGAAAAGATATGGATAAGACGGTCGCGAACCAGAGAGACTGAGAAAGGGGGTTGGTTACAACCTGGGAAGGTATTAGCACCCAGATTGTCCGTCGTACTCGACGGGATCCACGCTTAAAAGATTTGTGTTTTAAAGGGGTAGTGTCAGTGCTATCTGTGTACCAAAGCTGGAAAGAATGCAAGTGTCAGTGTAAAAAGAAATGTGAAGTGTAATATGTGAAGTGTCAGTGTAAGAATAAGAGTGAAATGCTCAAGACCATGAGGCTTAAAGAATAAGGCTGGAAAGAGGGGGAATATACAGAGACTTTTGTTCGATAACTGTTAAGTTATGCCTACGTATCCTCCCGTGCAATGAGGAAGTCAGAACACCGTAGTTCGACCCAAAGAGACTGAAAGGTAAATTGACTTGTGAACTGCTTGCTTGTCTATGCTCAAGTGTATGACCTATCTGGCTCAGGTGCAAACTATCTTGCATTAGACGGAAGAAGCAAGTTCTTGTTTATGAGTGAATGAGATGAGAAAAGAATCCCGGAGGAGACGATTATTGTTTGTTTTTATATTTTCAGTCTTTTATTGCTATTTGAAGTTTTTCATAAGTTAATGAGTTTAAGCCTAAACCAATGGTTTAGTAAACTCATCACATCTTCCCTCTGATTAAGGGTAATGAGAATACCTTAAGTGTGAAGTCAGCATCTCACAATTAATTACCATGATGTAGGATTAAGATCATTAACCTACTTGTGATTATTTAGATGTTTTTGTTGTTTTTGTTTAGTGTTGAGTAATGAGATTAAGCCATAATCAAGGATTAAACAACCTCATTACACCATCCTAATAGAAGGATAATAGATGAGAATGTTTAAGGTGAGGAAAGCTCCTCAACTTAATCCATGATTAGGGATTAACCTCATGACAAAACAAAGCCTTTATTTAATGGATTTTAGTTATTGATAAGATGAAGAAATGAGTTTTATGGTTTGTAAGACAACTTGAGGGGGACTTGTCCATTAACACTAGGGTTAGTCCTTCTTAACGAATTAAGGAAGAATTAGAACCCTAATGCAAGGCCCAAGTTACAAGCTTGATGTCTTGATGATTATTAAGTGAATTGATTAAAGGATTTAAACACATTAAGGGTTTAACACTTAGGATTAAAGTTATACACTCCATCCTAATAGAAGGATGCAGGCATAAGTTTAATCACAAAGCCTTAAAGCCTTTAGGGTTTAGTCCCTGATTATGAGATGAGAAGAGAGGACCCAAAGATGACACAAAGGTAAAAGCTAAATGGGGGACTAATCAAACCCTAATTGTTATCATTCTTGGTCATCCCTAGGGTTTGTGGGGCTTAAGAGAAAGATCTTCAAAGGCCACCAAGGAGAGAAGCAGATGAGAGGAGCAAAGAGAAGCAAAACAACTCGCTTCACTTAAGAAGACAAGTTGCTTGAAGAAAGAAAGTAAGATGAACAAGAATGAGCAAGCTCAATCCAATACACAAGATAAAGTGCAGCAATGATGCATAAGAGAGATGAAAAGAGATTGTGAGAAGTGAAGGCAAATCCACTTCTCAAAACAACTTACCACCTGAAAAGTTAGCAAAAGAAAAGAAATGCAATGCAAATGAGATGCAATGTCATGATGCAAATCAAAAACAGAAGCATAAGTATGATGTTAATGATTCTAAGAGATGATGCAAACATGAGGCAAGGCATTAGGATGATCATACAAACATATGGATGCAAAAGAAGCATGTTTTGAACCATGAATGTTCATGAAAAGTTATGGAATGAAAAAGACACATAACATGGCAAATGAAAGATGCAATGATCAAACATGATTCTAATATGTCCTAAGATGTGTTATGAATCAAATGAATGCACACAATGTCATGGCAAGTCATGGTATGCAAGCAAATGGAAGATGGATGCAAAGGAAGGCATGAATTAGGGTCATATGCAACATACAAAGCAAAAATCCAAAACCAGAAGCAGATGATATGATAAAAATTTTAAAATGCAATCAAAGGAACCCTAAACCTATACAAACTCACTGCCCGAAGGAGGGGATCCAACTCTTAACCTATTGAAAGTTATGAATTTTCTAAGATTGCTAGGGTTTTAAGGTACCTTGTCAAGAAAAATGCAAAACAAATTGAAAATGCAAGATCAATTCAAACCAATTTTATCATATAAACTACATGCTATACAAAAGGCAATGCAAAAAGAATCATTGTCCAACTCTCAATGGTTAGGCAGAAATGAATTTTTGAAGTTTGTCACAAAATATTGCCTAATAATGAATTTAATTCCACTGAAAATGATCAAAAGGCAACAAGATCAAAAAAGAAATTTGTTTTGAGAGTTGGACAATGTTTCTAAATGTTTTTAAATGTTACATGAATTTTTTTGTGATTTTTAAATACCTAAAAGTATTTTTAATTAATTAATTTTCATTAACTAATTAAAAATAAACTTTTAAATGACTTAAAAATGATTTTTAATGCAAAAAAAAATATATATATATATATATTTTTGTGTTCTGAAAAATAATGAAAACCTTGACAAAAAATTTCATAATTTTTAAACATTTTTTGCTATTTTTAATAATTCGTGCAAAATAAATCAAAACAAATGAAAATAAAATGAATTTTAAATGAAAAATAGGAAAGTCAGCCAATCCAATGGATGAGATTCAAACTCACAGGGGCGGGAATTGACTTGGCGCGCTAATGGACGGCCCAAATTCAAACTGGCCTAATTATGATTAAACCCTAATCCAAAACCCTAATTACTCTCTGTAGAACCTCAAATTTGCCTTCTTTATTTTAAACATCATAATACATCATTTGCATCATAAGCATATCATATATATAGCATTATAGCATGGGAAAATAAAGCATGACAAGCATCAAGCCCTAACATGAGGAATATGGCCATTTGGGGAGGTGTTGGAGGCCATCTAAGCTAAGACAAGGGTTCCAATGGATTTGTGGGAGGCCTATGATGAGTCTAGACTTTTTTGGCAAGGCCAAGTTCACCTACAAAAGCTCAGAAGATTGCTTAATCATCACAAGTTTTAAGACAAGGCAAGGCTCCTAAGCAGTGCAGCCAAATTAGGGTTTTGACTTCAAGAGCCTTAAACTCATAATTTTGGCCAACTCTTTTGGGCAATGTTTTCCATATGATAAGAGGTCCCTACATGTCAATTTTCATGAGAAAATTCCAAATGGAAGTCAGTCATTGCCTTAGTTGCTTGCAGATGAAGTAATTGGTCGACTGTGCCTGTAAAAAGTCAACTGTCTGATTTCAAGGGGGTCCAAGCCACTTTTTCTTGCCAAGGGAGGTCTTTACAATGTTATAAGATGTTTGGGATGGTTGGAGATCAAGAATCATGGATATTTGGAGATTTTTGCAAAAATGGTATAAAGTTGGCTTTTGAGATTTTCCAAATTTAGCAACTTTTGCCCTAATTTTCAAGTGAGCTTAACATGGTCAAGAATTCTTCAAATGAACCCAACCCAAACATGAAAGTTGAAGACTAAGGCCTGCCATTTTCAAAAAGTACAAGTACATTTTCATGGGATTTATGGTTTGAGAGATAAAGCCCTCGAAAATTTCATGCATTTTAGGGCAAAATCACATTTCCATGTACACACCAAATGCAAGAGTGCTCAAAACTCATTTTTAAGTGCTGGAATGGATCAAATGAGGTTACTAAGTTACAATGCAATGTATTTAGATGATTTTGCTCAAAAGAAACTTACATTTTGATGCCAAGCAAAGAAGTGTACTCAAAAATGCAAATTTAGCCAAATCATGAGAAGTATGTAATGGTTAACTCTAAGGGCCAAAGTTGTTTATGTTCTGACCAAGGATTAGAAAAGGCTTGTATATGTGCCAAAAGGCCAAGCAAAGAGTGAGGTATGTGAGCTTATCTCACACTTTTGCAAATGATGCAAAATCTCAAAAAGGGCTCATTTATTCCCATTCCAAGTGCAAGGTGAGGCCACCATCCTTTTATTCATGCCATATCAAGTTGTTAGCTCAAGAGAAATGGGAGGGTCCAGGCAAGTAATTTGACACATTTCACAAAATGCAAGTGCATGGGCATTTGAGATTTTTGGTGTCACATGAGATGTCATTTTTTACCAAAGGGGCAAGTTGATATGGAATGAAGTTGCAAGCTCATTTGTATACCATTTGGAGACATTATTTCACAAGGCATGGTATGAAGAGGTTTTGGCCCAAAAGGGGTGCAGAAAGCATGAGTGGAATGGGAGATATCTCATGAGGGGCATTTTGGCAAAATGATAAAAATAACATGGTACACTGATCCAAGGGCCAGGTTTCTTCCATTTTTGAATTAGGGAATCATAAGAGGTCAGCATGTGCAAAGAGAGTGGGAGGAGCACGATTGAATCATTCCACCACACACCTCATGCAGGTTTTGCAAAATCACCTCATGCACACTATTCTCACGTGCATTTCCTTGCCAACCCTAGCTACTGAAAACACATCATATATAAGTGAATTTTCCTCTTTGAATCGGGCAGAGGAGGTAGAATTTCATCAAACTCAAGCTTTGGCTCTTGCTGCATTTTCTCTCATAACTCCTCATCCATAGCTCCATTTACAAGGCAGACCCCATATTCTTGTTCCTGAAGCTTCAAAGGACATAGATCAAGCTTCATTTCAAGCTAGAGAGAGGTTCTTGTACCAGTCCAGTTCAAACCAGATTCCACCAAAGAGCAAGGTTGAAGTTGATTTTGAAGCTTCTTTCACATTTATTTTGTGAAAGGAGGTTGCTAGAAGATCATCCCAAGCTGGATTTTGGCTTTCTTGGAGAAATTTGAAGCTGTGTGATCTCAGGTATGCCTCAAATCCATAAGTTTGTAAATGATTTTGGTGATGTGCATTGTAATCTACTTGTTACACTGAGCATGTGGAGCTTTTTGGTTTTGAAAATGATGTGAAAATGAGGTCGGGCTAGGGTTTTGAAGTTTCTAGATCCAAACTGTTTTGATGTTGTTCATGCTGTGTGTGTTGTTTTACATGTCTGTGATGATTGATTCATGTTGTGCTTAGTTAGAGGATCATTTTTGATGTTTGATTCGTGTGTTTTCATGGAGAAATGGAGGAGATATGTTTCTCTGGTTTTGTTGTTTTGCTGGCTGCTTGTTCCTGCTTCATTCGAATGTTTCAGTTTTTGTTTCATGGGAATGAGGTTGAAGATGATGACGTGTTGGTTTGTGTTTGGGCATGTTTTGTTTTTGTCTTTTGGTGACTAAACCCTAGCATGACCAGTTGATGCCTTGTTCACATGTTTTGTGCATTTTGCTTGCTTTATGTAGTATGCCATAAGTTTAAGTGTGCCTGGGTTTTTGTTTGCCTTGCATTGCTGCATGGGCCTGAGGCCAACATGCTAGGCGCGCCCCCCTGCTGGGCCCAGGCAGTTGGCATGTGCTGGCCAGCCTTGCTTCTTGCACTCCTCCATCCTTTTCTTTGTTCTTTTATTTTCTTCTTTTTTCTTCTTGCATTTTGTTTATTTTTAAATATTTCCCAACCTAGAAAAAATCTATAAAAATTCATGTGCATTCTTTAGTTCATCTAGTTTTTTATCATATTTTTTTCACATTTTTATTTTTATTTCCACGTGGCCAAATTAATTCAACACTAGGCATTGCTTTATTGTGGACTCTCTTGGACCAATCTGCCTTGTCCAATTCCTATCTTCCTCATCCTTTAAGCTATGAACCTCATTCTTTTTGCATTCAAATCCTAAGACACTCTATTATCTTCATGATTTATCTTAGATTTTTCACAAATTTCCCTGCTGGATTTTGATTGAGTTACTTGTGCATCAATTTTCTAAACCCTAATTGGTGATACCTTGCATCTTTGAGCTTCATTGACTTAGTTTGATGCTGAATTTTTGCAACCCCTTTTGGATTCTCATTTCCTTGTGTTTTAAGGGTACTTTGATGGTTGGGTAGATTTTTTAGGTGCTTGTATTTATTTATTAGGTATTTTCTTCCTCACCTTGCCTTGTTTTGCACCCTTTGAGTCTTGTGGTCTCTTTTAAGTTTAGAAGGGCACTTGTGCCAACTTCTCCTCATCTTTTGGGATCCTTTAGAGGCATAGGGTTGTTCCTGATCTTAGGATAGGGTTTGAGTTTCCTTGAGCTTTGGTTTTTGATTCTCTTTTATGTGTATTATATCCTTAAGTTTTATGCATGTCTTCTTTGCATTTGTTTCACTTCTAATCATCTTAGTGTGATCTTGTGCTGCTTTGTTCATCATCTTATGAACTCTTTGCCATGCCCTTATGCTTGTATAACTTCTGACTTGTTGGTTCATGCCTTGGTTTTATGATGTTACACTAACCTTGCAGGAGCTATGGTAAGTGAGAGATGTGGGAATTGAGTTCCACATCTCCATCTCTCATCTCTTCTCATTTTGTTTATATGGACTAACATTTTCTTGTTGGGCTTAGGCCTTTCTCATCCCTTCTCCTATCTTTTTCTTCTCTTCTTCTTTCCTTCTTCAGTAGGATAGAAACCTCACTAACCTAGGACCCTCCATGCATGCTAACTTAGGATAGAAACTTCCCCCTAGTTTTTCCCTTTGTTGCTCCTCTTGGTTCTTCTTCTCTTCTCATCTCATAACTCTAAAAAACACTTTAATAAATGTGAAGTGATGCATTGATCCATAGCCTTATTCCATGAGGTATGCTTGTAGTCTTCCCATCTTGGGATAGTACATGTTTACCTTGTGATGCACAAGTCTGATCAAGGTATCTTCTTCATAAAGAAAAGCATAAAAAAAACACTTCTTCATGTAAATAACCAAAAACACTTAATAAGTAAGCAAGTTAGTGAGCCTAAGCCCTAGTATTTGGGTTCAAGTTTTGGGGATCTTCTCCTTACTTGAGTGTGCTTGTTCTATTATTCCATCTTGGAATGTAGTGACAAGTGCACATTCCATTGGTGAGAGCTTGAGTTCACTTCCTTGTGACGCACTCATGAAAAGCTTCATAAAAAACACAAAACAAACAATAAGCGTTTTTCCTTCGGGAATTCTTTTCTCATCTCATTCGCTCCGTCCGCGAACTTGCTCCTACTTGTCATCTTGCAAGACGGTAACGCACTCGTCGTCCGAGCCTGCAACACCTGAGCAATGACATAGGCAGTTCAAGCTTTAATCCACAAGCATTTTCCTTTTGGTACCCCTAGTTAGGGGAACTACGGCGTCTCTGATCCTCATTATCCTGATGAGGTACGTAGGCAGCGGGGTAGGGCCCGTTCGAGCACAATCTTTATTTTCCCTACATTTTTCCTTTCGCTTTCTTATTTCTTTTCTTTCCGGTTCCAGTTTTCATTTTCATTTCTTTAGCTGCAGTTTTCATTCTCTCACCCTTTGAAGCATTTATTTTCGCAAGCGTGGATCCCGTCGGGTACGGCGGACGATCTGGGTGCTAATACCTTCCCAGGTCGTAACCGACTCCCGAGCCCAGTCTCTTTGGTTCGTAGGACCCGTGTCCTTCCTCTTCTTTTCTTCTGGTTTGTGCAGCATTACCATTCCCTTTCTTCGGGATAAAAATGCCTGGCTGGCGACTCTACCTTTTCCGCGCCACTTTCGCGTTTGTACTAGGATGAAAATCCCGGGAGCGACAGCTGGCGACTCTGCTGGGGATCGAACCCAGAATCTCTGGTTCCCCTGTGAGTCTCTCCTAGCGCTTGTTTGTTTCTGTTTCATTGGGTTATGTTTGTTTGATGTGGCTTGTTGTATTGTATTGTTGTTTGTTTACTACTTCATTTACAGCTTTATTTTACAGCTTTATTTACGGTTTTCAGTATTTATTTTCTGCATCATGTATATCATACTGGACTGTCTGGACTGGTTTCTTTGGTGGGATGGGAGTTACTGGTTCTTGAGAGATATGAGCCAAGTACCCGGCTCGAGTGCACTATAGGATTTAGAGTGGTTCCACTTTGGCCTCATGAGATCTTGTCATGGGGGTAGTAGTGAGTTCCACACCCAGGTTGCGATTGTCTTGGAAATGTCTTGATTTGGGGATCTTCCTCTCTCATTACATAACCTTGACAGTTATGTGCAGTTGGGGACCGATCATTGAGGACCTTTGTGGAAACAACCCTCTCCAGTGGTGACAGTGGCAGACCACATTTTGTGGCAAACCCATTCGCACCCGAGGGTCCACTGGGAACTCGCATAGGATGGCCTGGTTCTCTTATAAGAACTCAGTCAAAGCATCTGGTCGTATGACATTAGTACTGTATCCTACGGGCTGAATGTACTATTGTTTCTCGATTTCAGCGCTTGAAGCTGGGGACTTATAAGGGATGCTTGTTTTTTCCCGGACTCAGCTGAGGCCTCCCTGCATAGTACATAATGCCTAACCGATTCCCTGATTTGGTCATTAGCCATTTCTCGGAGATGGTGACAGTATTATTGCTATGTGGCTTTGAGAGTCCGTGATGTCTGACCCGGAGCCTTTTGCCCGTGAGATTGGGGTGTGTACAGGTGTGCAGGAACCCATGACCTCAACATACACTCATCGGTTCAGTTATGATCTTTGGTCCTGTGATTATGATCTGTGGTTCTATTGATTCTATGGTTCCGAAGTTATGGTCCTGGAATTCTGGATTTCTTGATACTGTGATTCTGAGATCTTCTATCAGAGGGTTGTGATTACCAGAGGGTGTGATTCAGTGAACTTTTGGGTTTGCCAGTTATTCAGAGGGGCCCTTGTCAGTGTTCCAGTCCAGATGGTCCCAGTTGGTCATGTGCTTGCATTGCATTACATTTGCATCATTCTTTGCATTAACTGTTTATGTTTCCCATTTTTCAGGTCATTAATCACATCTGTTCCCAGTTCTGGTATTCTTATCTCTATGGCAGAAATCAGAAGCGATCCGAGGAAAAAGAATGTGCATTATACCTTTCTTCAGCCGGAAGTCAGAAGTGTTCAGAGGTTAGCAGGTCTGATGAACGATCAAGTCTTGGGTAATTTCAAGAAAAGATATGGCCAGATACTGAAGTTTGTGGACAAGCCTACTACAGACCAAAAGGACAGCTTGCATACCTTGTTGCAATTTTATGATCCCATGTTGCGTTGCTTTATTCTTCCAGGTTACATCTTAGCTCCGACATTGGAAGAGATCTCCAGCATGCTGAGTGTTCCGATCAGAGAGACATTGCCGTTCTACGGGTCAGAGGTTGTGCTCAGAGATGAAGATATAGCCAAGGTTTGTAGGTTGCCAGTTGCTTCAGTCAGAAAAGCTTTGCAAGAGAGTAAAGGCAGAGGTCTACCATGGAGTGTGCTTATCCCAGAGGCTGAGAAGTATGCTACAGAAGCTAAGTGGAATGACTTTGGGGCCTTGCTGGCATTGATGGTATATGGGTCTAGCTTGTTTCCCGGAGAGAAAGAGTTTGTCAGCTTAGAAGTGATTTCAATCTTTGCAAAAGGCAATCCAGTGCCCACTTTATTGGGTGACTTTTATTTTAGTGTCCATTACAGAAACGAGAAAGGTAGAGGTGGTCCAGTGGTCTGCTGCGCTCCTTTGTTTGCTGAATGGTTCGCTAGACAGTTGCCTAAGTCAGGTGCCTTCAAGGATATACGAGGCGAATGGAGATGGTCCAGAAGATTGATGGGACTGACTGAAGAAGACATTGCTTGGGGTTATGACAGGGATTTGCTAGGAAAAGAAGTGATGGTTAGTTGCGGAAGGTTTGCTGGAGTACCTTTGCTGGGAAGGAAAGGTGTCATCAGTTACTACCCGACATTAGCCAGAAGGCAGTTTGGCTACCCTTTGAAGGATCCTCCTCAGATGGAAATGTTTGCTGAATCTTTGTATTTTCCTGTTGATGGAAACAGAGAGCTAGTCCAACAAGCAGTTCAATCCTGGGATCACAGGAAAAGGAAAGGGAAGAAGGACTTCGGCCGAGTTGATCCCAAGGCATATCCACCATATGCTGAATGGTTGAAAAGGCATATCGAGTCAGTTCTCATGCCTTTTTCAGTCGAAGCTCCACTTTATCCCCGAGAGGTACCAGGTCCGAGCAGTACGGTTTCCTTGGAGGAGTACAAGAAGCTAGAAGCCCAGCTGCATGAGGTCAGAGTAGAGAATATTGAGATGGTAAGCTTATACCACCAGGCCAATAGAGCCAAGAAGGAAGCTGAAGCCAATCTGCAGAAGCTCCAAGCCTCTTTGGAAAACAAAGAGAAGGATTTTGCTGGAAGAGAAGCCCATTTCCACAGATTGGGTATGATGGAAGCTCGAAGAGAAGTTAAGCGCAAGGAGACCTTAAAGACTCTCAGGAGTGCTCGGCAGTCCATCGTTTGGTTGAAAGGCCAAAGGGATGAAGACCAAAAGAAATTCAAAGAGAAGGAAGAGTTCTTTGAAGTTCAGATGGCTTTCAAGAAGGAGGAAGTGGAACAAGCCCACGCTATCCGGAGGGAAAGGACCCAACAGCTAGTCCAAAGTCAATTAGCTCTGGAAGAAGCCAGGAAAGAGATTGAAGAGCTCAAGCTGAGAGCAAGTGTCAAGAAAAGCAGGGCGGAGGTGGCAGAGCCGGGGTCCTTAGCTTAGTTTTCAGACTACCTACAGGCTTGTTGTAGGAGTCTTGCTTTTATTTCTTTTGTCTTTATGTACTGATTTGTAATCCTTCGGGGAATATTCTCCGATGTATTCTGACTTTTAGCCTATAGTGGATTGTCTATATTCAGTACTAATGTGCAAGTTATCACTTTGAATGTGCAAGACTCGTTTGTCCAGATGCTGCTAAAGTCTGAACACTTATTAAAGAAAAGGTTTGAAAGACAAAAAAGGTGATTGCTGAGATAGATGCCAGAACTGGGGCATGCCAAATGCTTAAAATTGGGAACATAAACAATTGCATTGCATCCATATAACCTGTTTGTTGTTTTGCAGGTAGTGTCTCGGTTACTAACGTATTTTGTGTTTCAGGCACTATAGCTCCTCGAAAGGTTCGGGGGCAGCCAACAGTACACAGGTACCCAACCAAGATTAACAGAGAGAGAGCCATGGATCAGATGCAGGCAGATTTGGCAGATCTAAGGCAGAGGATGGATAACTTCATGACATTAATGGCCGGCATGGGGCAGAATCAAGAGCGTCTGCGAGAGATGGTGGAGAATCAGAACAGAAACGCTGCTGCTGCTGCTAATGCTGATAATCATACCGGTGCGGGCGCACGTCAGGGTGGACCTCATGTTATACAACCAGGGGCGACCGTAGTCAATGACGGGATGCATAACATTCATGTGGATCACCAGGAGGACCAGTTCACTTTACTTGATGAGACCGAGGGTCAAGGGGTCGAAATGAACAAGAGGTTTGAAGAGATGGCTGAGCAAATCAAGGCTATTCAGTCCCAGAGTTCTTTGGGGTTCGATATAACAGACTTGGGCTTGGTTCCGGGAGTCAGGATCCCGTATAAGTTCAAAGTTCCTACTTTCGAGAAGTATAACGGCACTGCTTGCCCAAAGACCCATCTGCAATCGTATGTCGGGAGAATTGCCGCGCATACAGACGATGAAAAACTGTGGATGTATTACTTTCAGGACAGCTTGGTGGGAGCTTCCCTTGAGTGGTACATGAAGCTCAGCAGGGTCAATGTCAAGAGCTGGAAAGATCTCGCTGAAGCTTTTGTGAGGCAGTACCAATATAATATGGACATGGCTCCGAATCGCACCCAGTTGCAACATATGGCTCAGACAGCAAAAGAAGGCTTCAAGGAATATGCCCAGAGGTGGCGTCAGCTAGCTGCCAGGGTGCAACCACCCTTGTTAGAGAATGAAATGGCCGATATGTTTATGGGTACCCTCCAGGGGGTATTTCTTGAGAGATTGGCATCGAGTTCTGCTACAAAATTCAACGATATTGTCATTGCGGGAGAAAGGGTTGAAACGCTGTTAAAAATGGGGAAGATACAAGATCCTGGTGTTAGTAGCTCAAATGGGGCGAGGAAAGCTTTTAGCGGACCCCCAAGAAGGAGAGAAGGCGAGGCCAATGCTGTATTCGGCCGAAGCCAGGGTCGTGGTTACAGAAGACCTTATGAGCATATGGCTGCTGTTACTATTCCTACAGCTCCCGTACAACAGATGCTACCTCCACCACAACAACATCAGCAACAACAACAACCTCGAACCAACTACCAGCAAAGACCATATCAGCCTAGGCAGGCTCGCCCGGCTAATAGGGTGATTGAAGCTATTCCGATGACATATGCTGCCTTGTTGCCGAGACTACTAGATTTGAACCTTATTCAATTGAGGACTTTGGCACCACCACCTCCTGGAGAGCTTCCAGCTGGTTATGATGTCAACGTACGATGCGCTTTTCATTCAGGAGCACCCGGGCACTCAACTGAGAAGTGCAGGGCGCTGCATCACAAAGTTCAGGATCTCCTAGATTCCAAGGCAATCAACTTTGCGCCTCCACCGAATATCAACTCGAACCCTATACCTAATCATGGCGGGGCAAGAGTTAATGCTGTTGAGGGGGATGATGAGTTGAGTTTGGTGCTGAGTATTGAGGATGTCAAGACGCCGTTGAGGGTGGTGAAAGAGAGACTGTTGAAAGGTCAAGTATTTCCGGGTTGCCGTCTCGATTGCAAAGACTGTATAAGTGCTGTGAACGGCTGCGAGAAATTGAAGATGGGTTTGCAAGTGTTGATTGATGATGGGTCTCTGCAATTTAGCAAGATTAGTAATGAAAAGGCTGATGATGTGTCAACCATTACTATCTTTTACGATGAAGCTGACATGCCCGTCAGACAAGAGCCAGTTACCATTTACACTCCTCAGATTAGTCCTGTGACTATAACTGTACCTGGGCCAGTGCCGTACACCGATGATAGGGCCATTCCGTGGCATTATGGTTTCGATGTCTATGTGGCGGGACAGAAGATGGAGAGTAGACCTGTTGCTGACCTGACTATTGAAAATGTGGGAGGTGTTGGAGGTTTTACTCGAAGTGGCCGTTTATTTGCTCCCCCTGCACTGAGAAAGGATCTTGAGGCCGAAGCTTCATCCAAAGACAAAGGAAAGCAGACTGCGAATGATGAGTCAGATACTCCTGTGGCTGGGCAGGGGACATTTGAAAAGGAGGTAGAGGAGTTCATGAAGATCATCAAAAGGAGTGACTATAAGGTGGTTGATCAACTGAACCAGACGCCTTCAAAGATTTCTATCTTGTCACTGTTGATGTGCTCTCCCGCGCATAGAGAAGCTTTACTGAAAGTGCTTCAAATGGCCTATGTTCCTCAAGAGATCACAGTCAATCAACTCGAAGCTGTTGTTGGAAGTGTTAATGCTAGCCATGGCTTAGGCTTCACTGACCGAGATCTCACCTCGGAGGGAAGGAATCACAATAAAGCACTGCATATCACGATGGAATGCAAGGGCGCTGTGTTGTCTCATGTCCTTGTAGACACAGGCTCTTCTTTGAATGTGCTCCCGAAGAAGGCGTTGATGAAGCTTAACATTGATGGGATTGTCCTAACGCCGAGTGATTTGGTGGTTAAAGCTTTCGATGGTTCAAGAAGATCAGTTTTCGGAGAGGTTGAGTTGCCTGTCAAGATAGGCTCTCAAGTATTCAAGAGTGTCTTCTATGTAATGGACATCCAGCCTGCGTACAGTTGCTTGTTGGGCAGACCATGGATACATGCAGCGGGAGCTGTCACTTCAACCTTGCATCAGAAGCTTAAGTATGTGGTGGACGGTCAGGTCATCACAGTTTGCGGGGAAGAAGATATATTTTTCAGCCACCTGTCGACATTCAAATATGTAGAAATGGACGGAGAAATTCACGAGACTTTGTGCCAAGCTTTTGAAGCAGATGTCAGTATCTTGACTCCGGTGAAGAAAAATAACGAAGGCACGTCCATTCATTCTTACCAGGAAGCAAAGGAGGTCGTCCAATCAGGCAAGGCCCAGGGCTGGGGCAAGTTGTTGGAGATGGAAAAGAAGGATGATAAATTCGGCTTAGGGTATCAGCCTGGGGGGTCTGCTCAGAGTGGTAAGGCTATCTCATTCACAAGTGCTGGTCTGCTCGACCGCGATCAAATCTGTATGGCAAGCCAAGGCAGGGATAGTGACAGAGATTGGGACAACAATTGGATTCGCCCGTGTGCACCTGGCGAGGAGCTAGGAAATTGGTCTGCTGAAGACATTGTTCAAGTCACCTGGCTCTCAAAGTAATTGCTTTGTTTCCTTTTATTAGCATACTGCATTGTCAAATCCGGCATTCTGCCCAAGATGCTTGGATCCATTGTATTGGGCCACCATGTTTTGTATCGCATCGTTATTTTTGCTATGAAATAAAAGGACATTTTCAGACAAACTGTTTTCCCTGTCTTTGTTTTTAAACTTTTTCACAAAAAATATATAAAAATGGCAATGTGTTTTCATTTTTGTTTTGTGTTAGCGTCCCTTTTCAAAATAAGAAGATTCTGAATAAGCACATCATTTGTGCAGTGTTGATCATCCGGATTCCACGGATAACGTTCCTGCTATGACTATGCATGACTTTGATAATCCAGTCTACCAAGCTGATGAAGGGGTTGAGGAAGACTGTGACCTCCCTGAAGAGTTGGTCAGATTGTTGAAACAAGAGGAACGGGTTATTCAGCCTCATCAAGAAGAGATTGAGACCATCAACATTGGCAGTGAAGATGCAAAGAAAGAAATCAAGATAGGGGCCAATCTGCAGGCCGATGTCAAGCAAGAGCTGATCAGTATGTTGAGAGAGTATGTGGATATCTTTGCTTGGTCATATCAAGATATGCCAGGTCTAGATACCGATATTGTGATGCATAAGCTACCTCTAAGAGAAGACTGTCCTCCTGTGAAGCAAAAGTTGAGAAGAACTCGCCCGGATATGGCGATGAAGATTAAAGAGGAGGTACAGAAACAGTGGGATGCCGGATTCCTTGCCGTGACTAGTTACCCGCCATGGGTAGCTAACATAGTACCAGTACCTAAGAAGGACGGCAAGGTCCGAATGTGCGTTGACTATAGAGATTTGAACAGAGCAAGCCCGAAGGATGATTTTCCGTTGCCACACATTGACGTGTTGGTTGACAATACTGCTCAATTCTCAGTGTTCTCCTTCATGGATGGATTCTCCGGTTATAATCAGATAAAAATGGCGCCGGAAGACATGGAGAAGACAATGTTCATTACCCCGTGGGGAACATTCTGCTATAAGGTCATGCCCTTCGGTCTGAAGAATGCAGGGGCAACTTATCAACGGGCAATGGTCACGTTGTTCCATGACATGATCCACAAGGAGATCGAATGTTATGTGGATGATATGATTGCAAAGTCCAAAGACGAAGAGGAGCATTTGGTTAACCTAAAGAAGTTATTTGATAGATTGATCAAGTATAAACTGAGGTTGAATCCGAACAAGTGCACTTTCGGAGTGCGTTCTGGAAAGTTGCTGGGTTTCATTGTAAGTCAAAGGGGAATTGAGGTAGATCCTGCTAAAGTGAAAGCTATTCAAGATATGCCTGCACCAAAGACAGAAAAAGAAGTGCGCGGTTTCTTAGGTAGATTGAACTACATTTCTCGGTTCATATCTCACCTAACTGCCACGTGCGAACCGATATTCAAACTGCTAAGAAAAGAGCAGACGGTCAGGTGGAATGATGATTGCCAAAGAGCTTTCGACAAAATAAAGGAATACTTACAGGAGCCTCCAATTCTGATGCCTCCGGTGGAGGGGAGACCATTAATCATGTACTTGACCGTGCTAGACGGGTCGATGGGGTGTGTGCTCGGCCAACATGACGAGTCTGGTCGAAAAGAGTACGCCATTTATTACCTTAGCAAAAAGTTTACCGACTGTGAATCCCGATACTCACTGCTCGAGAAAACTTGCTGCGCTTTGGTATGGGCTGCTCGCCGACTGAGGCAGTACATGTTGACCCATACTACACTTCTCATTTCCAAGATGGACCCTGTCAAGTACATCTTTGAGAAACCAGCATTGACCGGAAGGGTTGCTAGATGGCAGATGATTTTAACTGAATACGACATCCAGTACACTTCTCAGAAAGCCATCAAAGGAAGTGTATTGTCGGAATACCTTGCTCAGCAACCTCTTGAGGATGACTATCAACCAATGAGATTTGATTTCCCTGATGAGGACATCATGTACCTCAAAACAAACGATTATGAGGAATCACTTCCGGAGGAGGGACCTGATCCTGAACCCAAATGGGAGTTGATGTTTGATGGGGCTGTCAATATCAATGGTCGTGGAGTTGGTGCCGTACTTATTACTCCTGAAGGTGTCCATTTACCCTTCGCTGCCAAAATCACTTTTGGCTGCACCAACAATGAAGCGGAATACGAGGCGTGTATAATGGGAATAGAGGAGGCAATTGATCTTCGGATTAAGAACCTCGATATATTCGGAGATTCAGCCCTCGTCATTAACCAGATTACCGGCAAGTGGTATACACATCAAGAGCATCTAGTTCCGTACAGGGATTATGCTAGAAAACTGTTGACATTCTTCACGACAGTTGAACTCAAGTACATACCACGTGACGAAAATCAATTTGCCGATGCTTTGGCCACTCTCTCTTCGTCGATTAAAGTCCTGTGTTGGAATTTTGTGCCCAGAATTGACATCTCCAGGCTTGACTCTCCAGCTTATGCTTTCTCTGTAGACGCCGTGTCTGACGAGAAACCTTGGTATTTTGATATCAAGTTATTCCTGGAAAAGCAAGAATACCCAACAGGGGCATCTTCCAAAGACAAAAAGACCTTGAGACGGCTTGCTGCTAGTTTCTTCTTGAACACAAACGGGGTTTTGTACAAGAGGAACTTCGACATGGTTTTGCTCAGATGCGTGGATAGACACGAAGCAAGCCTGTTGATGCAGGAAGTCCATGAAGGATCTTTTGGTACCCATGCAGGGGGGCATGCTATGGCAAAGAAACTGCTGAGATCAGGGTATTACTGGATGACAATGGATGCAGACTGTTGTTCATTCGCTCGTAAATGCCACAAGTGCCAAATATATGCAGACAAAGTGCATGTTCCTCCTAACCCGCTCAACGTCATGTCATCTCCTTGGCCTTTCTCTATGTGGGGCATTGACATGATCGGGAAGATCGAGCCAACTGCTTCGAACGGTCATCGCTTCATTCTGGTCGCGATTGATTACTTTACCAAGTGGGTAGAAGCAGCGTCTTATGCCAATGTCACTCGTCAAGTGGTGGCAAGATTTCTGAAAAGAGATATCATATGCAGATATGGAGTGCCCGAAAGGATCATTACTGATAATGGTTCTAATCTCAACAACAAGATGATGGCGGACTTATGTCGGGACTTCAAAATACAGCATCACAATTCTTCTCCTTACCGACCAAAGATGAATGGTGCGGTAGAGGCAGCTAACAAGAATATCAAGAAGATTGTGCAGAAAATGGTTGTCACCTACAAGGATTGGCATGAGATGTTACCGTTTGCTTTGCATGGGTACCGGACGTCGGTCAGGACGTCAACAGGGGCAACTCCCTTCTCTCTAGTGTATGGCATGGAAGCAGTCCTGCCTGTTGAAGTAGAGATTCCTTCTTTGCGCGTGTTGATGGATGTCAAGTTGGATGAGGCTGAATGGGTGCGTGCTCGTTACAATCAGCTATGTCTAATTGAGGAAAAGAGATTAGCGGCTATCTGTCATGGTCAGCTTTATCAGAGGAGAATGAAGCGGGCATTCGATCAACGAGTACGTACTCGAGAGTATCGAGTGGGAGAGCTTGTGTTGAAGAGAATCGTTCCTCCAGGTTCAGATAACAGGGGCAAGTGGACCCCAAATTACGAAGGACCATTCATAGTGAAGAAAGTATTCTCAGGGGGAGCACTGATGCTCACCACTATGGATGGAGATGATTTCCCATCCCCTGTTAACTCGGACGCAGTTAAAAAATACTTCGCATAAAGAGACCCGCTGGACACAAAAACAGAATGTAAGTCCAGGCAAGAAAAGGGCATCCCGGCGAGCTAAAAACAGAATAAAAAGCTCGGGCAAAAATTAGGGAAATAAATGAATAAAAAAAAATGTACACCCGCTGAGTTGAAAAGCCACATTGGACAGCTCAGGCAAAAAAGGGTATCCCGGTGGATTGAAAACCCGAGAGGGCGGTCCACGCAAAATAAGGGAATAAGCGAACAACTGTGATCCGAGTTATCTGAACCACGTCATCGTTTCGTACATCCTGACAATGTTGGAAGGATAGGAAACAGTTCCCTCGTCCTCTCAGAAAGCTAAAACAGAATGAAAGTATTGAAGATGTGCAGGTCATAGCAGAAATGGAACTCTTTGGAATGCCATGTACATTGCCATTAGGATAGTTTCTTTTCTCATTTTTTTAGTGGCTACCTCTTTCCAGGTAGTTGCTTCCTGATGTAAATCTTTGCCTATTCAGAGGCTATCCAATAAAATAATATTCAGTCAAAAAGATGTGTGTGTTTATTTTTGTTTGCAAAATGTCCTGAATTTTTGGCAAAAATAGCGTTGCATCTAAATATGGTGATATTTTTGAAAAGAAAACTGACATGCAGGGAAACTGTAACCCTCTTTGAGTGTCGGGTGACGATGGATGAACCGATCATTCCATGCGAATCCCCGGGACACACGTGTGTTTTCTGTTGTTGCAGGTTGCAGGATGGCGTCACTTTCTCTCAAGCAATTCACTCTTCCCCAGTAGAGTATCTCCCCAAGCAGGGACTTCTTCTTCCAGCAGGTATCTGAAAGCCTGACTCGTTTAAACAGAGATTTTCCTCCAACCAAGCCTTGGCAGCAGCCCAACTTCTTCCCCAGTGAAGTAACAGTCTATTCTTCCCCAGTGGAGTATACCCCGCAGGTGCCTGAAGACCTGACATCATCAGAGAGGGAATTGCCAGTATTCTATCCCCAGCAAGAATTCTTGCCTGTCAGATACCTGAAAGCCTGATATCCCTTCAGAGTCTTGAAGCATCAGATGCTCTCCCCGGCCAGAGTATTTGCCCAGGAAGCTTCCCCAGCCAAGTCTGAAGATGATCTGTCCCCACAGAGTTCATATTGGATTTTCACCTCCGTCCGTGAAATATTTCTCAGCCAAGTTGCCATACTTTTGGGTATTTGATGATACAGTCAGGTATTCATCACTTCAGTCAGAGTTGAGTGTCCAAACCTCTTGACTTGTCTTCCCCTACAGAGTTGTATCTCTTGCTGCCAATCAGGCATTTGTCTACCGCTCGTCTGCATTTGTCAACACTCGTTTGTGTTATCCCTAAACGGAGTTTTCCCCAGCATTGGTATTACTGCTTTATCGTCGCTCGTCTGCATCTTTCAACACCCGTCTGTGTTGGCTCTATGGTTTGCTCGTCTGCTTTTCCCCTACATTGGCTTATGATTACCTTGATATTGCTCGTCTGCAATTTTCCGACACTCATCTGAGTTTGTTTATGATAGTTGTTATTGCTCGTCCGCAACTCTTCAACACTCGTCTGTGTTCTGATATGATATTTGTTGTTGCTCGTCTGCAACCTCCCAACACTCGTCTGTGTTTGGTATTAGATCCGCTGCACTCGTCTGTGCCTTGATATGTATTCTATGTTGTTGCTCGTCTGCAACTGTCCAGCACCCATCTGAGTTTGTTTAAAGCTCGTCTGCTTTTATCCCCCAGAAGTCGTTTGTGTTTGTTTGAAGCTCGTCTGCTTTGCCTGGATACTCGTCTGTATCGTCCTCAGCACTCGTCTGTGCTAGCTTACACCTGAATGTGAGGATTTGCTGTTTACCCTGGTATTTCTGCATTGCTACTTCAAATGCTCGTCTGTGTTTGAATCTCTGGTATTCGTCTATACCAGTGGCTGATACTCGTCTGTATCATTGCCTGGGACACTCGTCTGTGTTTCTCAGATCATCGTCTGATACTCGTCTGTATCATGGACTCATGGCACTCGTCTGTGTTATCTTGATGATCATCCAATACTCGTCTGTATTGAAGAGGTTTCGAATCCTGACAGTGGGAATTAAATGTCGAAATGATTAACCGGCCCTGGCGTAACAGGTAAATCCGAAGGAGGCTCGTCTGTCTCAGGCACCAATTATTATTGTTGCTGCACCTGGCGTAACAGGTTTGTTAAGGAGACTTGTCTGTCTTATACCATATATCCGCGGATAATATATGAAGAAGGTTCGTCTACCTTGATTGCATGTCTATCCCACAGACTTATATGCATTCCCGGAGCCTGCGTAAGGGTTATCCGAAGAAGACTCGTCCGTCTTATCCCACTTATCTGCGTAAGGATTAGTGAAGGAGATTCGTCTATCTCAGGCTACTTTGAAGTTCCTTAAGGGCTCGTCCGCTCTCTGCACCTGGCGTCACAAGTCATTCGAAGACTCGTCTGTCACCATGATAATATTCCAGATATCAGTTTCAACTTGGAAGAAGCTCGTCTGCTTTTTTCTCCGATTCATATCCCCAGAGCATCATCTGGTCAGGTTTATTTCCCGGTGTTGCATTCTTCGTCAGAGTGCAAATTTCAGGTCTTCTTGGTATTCAATCACAGTTTATCTTGAACGGTCGATAGTCCGTACTATCGTCCTTTTTCAGATCAACAGTTGCTTGAATAGGGGCAGCTGTAGAACCTCAAATTTTCCTTCTTTATTTTAAACATCATAATACATCATTTGCATCATAAGCATATCATATATATAGCATTATAGCATGGGAAAATAAAGCAGGACAAGCATCAAGCCCTAACATGAGGCATATGGCCATTTGGGAAGGTGTTGGAGGCCATCTAAGCTAAGACAAGGGTTCCAATGGATTTGTGGGAGGCCTATGATGAGTCTAGACTTTTTTGGCAAGGCCAAGTTCACCTACAAAAGCTCAGAAGATTGCTTAATCATCACAAGTTTTAAGACAAGGCAAGGCTCCTAAGCAGTGCAGCCAAATTAGGGTTTTGACTTCAAGAGCCTTAAACTCATAATTTTGGCCAACTCTTTTGGGCAATGTTTTCCATATGATAAGAGGTCCCTACATGTCAATTTTAATGAGAAAATTCCAAATGGAAGTCAGTCATTGCCTTAGTTGCTTGCAGATGAAGTAATTGGTCGACTGTGCCTGTAAAAAGTCAACTGTCTGATTTCAAGGGGGTCCAAGCCACTTTTTCTTGCCAAGGGAGGTCTTTACAATGTTATAAGATGTTTGGGATGGTTGGAGATCAAGAATCATGGATATTTGGAGATTTTTGCAAAAATGGTATAAAGTTGGTTTTTGAGATTTTCCAAATTTAGCAACTTTTGCCCTAATTTTCAAGTGAGCTTAACATGGTCAAGAATTCTTCAAATGAACCCAACCCAAACATGAAAGTTGAAGACTAAGGCCTGCCATTTTCAAAAAGTACAAGTACATTTTCATGGGATTTATGGTTTGAGAGATAAAGCCCTCGAAAATTTCATGCATTTTAGGGCAAAATCACATTTCCATGTACACACCAAATGCAAGAGTGCTCAAAACTCATTTTTAAGTGCTGGAATGGATCAAATGAGGTTACTAAGTTACAATGCAATGTATTTAGATGATTTTGCTCAAAAGAAACTTACATTTTGATGCCAAGCAAAGAAGTGTACTCAAAAATGCAAATTTAGCCAAATCATGAGAAGTATGTAATGGTTAACTCTAAGGGCCAAAGTTGTTTATGTTCTGACCAAGGATTAGAAAAGGCTTGTATATGTGCCAAAAGGCCAAGCAAAGAGTGAGGTATGTGAGCTTATCTCACACTTTTGCAAATGATGCAAAATCTCAAAAAGGGCTCATTTATTCCCATTCCAAGTGCAAGGTGAGGCCACCATCCTTTTATTCATGCCATATCAAGTTGTTAGCTCAAGAGAAATGGGAGGGTCCAGGCAAGTAATTTGACACATTTCACAAAATGCAAGTGCATGGGCATTTGAGATTTTTGGTGTCACATGAGATGTCATTTTTTACCAAAGGGGCAAGTTGATATGGAATGAAGTTGCAAGCTCATTTGTATACCATTTGGAGACATTATTTCACAAGGCATGGTATGAAGAGGTTTTGGCCCAAAAGGGGTGCAGAAAGCATGAGTGGAATGGGAGATATCTCATGAGGGGCATTTTGGCAAAATGATAAAAATAACATGGTACACTGATCCAAGGGCCAGGTTTCTTCCATTTTTGAATTAGGGAATCATAAGAGGTCAGCATGTGCAAAGAGAGTGGGAGGAGCACGATTGAATCATTCCACCACACACCTCATGCAGGTTTTGCAAAATCACCTCATGCACACTATTCTCACGTGCATTTCCTTGCCAACCCTAGCTACTGAAAACACATCATATATAAGTGAATTTTCCTCTTTGAATCGGGCAGAGGAGGTAGAATTTCATCAAACTCAAGCTTTGGCTCTTGCTGCATTTTCTCTCATAACTCCTCATCCATAGCTCCATTTACAAGGCAGACCCCATATTCTTGTTCCTGAAGCTTCAAAGGACATAGATCAAGCTTCATTTCAAGCTAGAGAGAGGTTCTTGTACCAGTCCAGTTCAAACCAGATTCCACCAAAGAGCAAGGTTGAAGTTGATTTTGAAGCTTCTTTCACATTTATTTTGTGAAAGGAGGTTGCTAGAAGATCATCCCAAGCTGGATTTTGGCTTTCTTGGAGAAATTTGAAGCTGTGTGATCTCAGGTATGCCTCAAATCCATAAGTTTGTAAATGATTTTGGTGATGTGCATTGTAATCTACTTGTTACACTGAGCATGTGGAGCTTTTTGGTTTTGAAAATGATGTGAAAATGAGGTCGGGCTAGGGTTTTGAAGTTTCTAGATCCAAACTGTTTTGATGTTGTTCATGCTGTGTGTGTTGTTTTACATGTCTGTGATGATTGATTCATGTTGTGCTTAGTTAGAGGATCATTTTTGATGTTTGATTCGTGTGTTTTCATGGAGAAATGGAGGAGATATGTTTCTCTGGTTTTGTTGTTTTGCTGGCTGCTTGTTCCTGCTTCATTCGAATGTTTCAGTTTTTGTTTCATGGGAATGAGGTTGAAGATGATGACGTGTTGGTTTGTGTTTGGGCATGTTTTGTTTTTGTCTTTTGGTGACTAAACCCTAGCATGACCAGTTGATGCCTTGTTCACATGTTTTGTGCATTTTGCTTGCTTTATGTAGTATGCCATAAGTTTAAGTGTGCCTGGGTTTTTGTTTGCCTTGCATTGCTGCATGGGCCTGAGGCCAACATGCTAGGCGCGCCCCCCTGCTGGGCCCAGGCAGTTGGCATGTGCTGGCCAGCCTTGCTTCTTGCACTCCTCCATCCTTTTCTTTGTTCTTTTATTTTCTTCTTTTTTCTTCTTGCATTTTGTTTATTTTTAAATATTTCCCAACCTAGAAAAAATCTATAAAAATTCATGTGCATTCTTTAGTTCATCTAGTTTTTTATCATATTTTTTTCACATTTTTATTTTTATTTCCACGTGGCCAAATTAATTCAACACTAGGCATTGCTTTATTGTGGACTCTCTTGGACCAATCTGCCTTGTCCAATTCCTATCTTCCTCATCCTTTAAGCTATGAACCTAATTCTTTTTGCATTCAAATCCTAAGACACTCTATTATCTTCATGATTTATCTTAGATTTTTCACAAATTTCCCTGCTGGATTTTGATTGAGTTACTTGTGCATCAATTTTCTAAACCCTAATTGGTGATACCTTGCATCTTTGAGCTTCATTGACTTAGTTTGATGCTGAATTTTTGCAACCCCTTTTGGATTCTCATTTCCTTGTGTTTGAAGGGTACTTTGATGGTTGGGTAGATTTTTTAGGTGCTTGGATTTATTTATTAGGTATTTTCTTCCTCACCTTGCCTTGTTTTGCACCCTTTGAGTCTTGTGGTCTCTTTTAAGTTTAGAAGGGCACTTGTGCCAACTTCTCCTCATCTTTTGGGATCCTTTAGAGGCATAGGGTTGTTCCTGATCTTAGGATAGGGTTTGAGTTTCCTTGAGCTTTGGTTTTTGATTCTCTTTTATGTGTATTATATCCTTAAGTTTTATGCATGTCTTCTTTGCATTTGTTTCACTTCTAATCATCTTAGTGTGATCTTGTGCTGCTTTGTTCATCATCTTATGAACTCTTTGCCATGCCCTTATGCTTGTATAACTTCTGACTTGTTGGTTCATGCCTTGGTTTTATGATGTTACACTAACCTTGCAGGAGCTATGGTAAGTGAGAGATGTGGGAATTGAGTTCCACATCTCCATCTCTCATCTCTTCTCATTTTGTTTATATGGACTAACATTTTCTTGTTGGGCTTAGGCCTTTCTCATCCCTTCTCCTATCTTTTTCTTCTCTTCTTCTTTCCTTCTTCAGTAGGATAGAAACCTCACTAACCTAGGACCCTCCATGCATGCTAACTTAGGATAGAAACTTCCCCCTAGTTTTTCCCTTTGTTGCTCCTCTTGGTTCTTCTTCTCTTCTCATCTCATAACTCTAAAAAACACTTTAATAAATGTGAAGTGATGCATTGATCCATAGCCTTATTCCATGAGGTATGCTTGTAGTCTTCCCATCTTGGGATAGTACATGTTTACCTTGTGATGCACAAGTCTGATCAAGGTATCTTCTTCATAAAGAAAAGCATAAAAAAAACACTTCTTCATGTAAATAACCAAAAACACTTAATAAGTAAGCAAGTTAGTGAGCCTAAGCCCTAGTATTTGGGTTCAAGTTTTGGGGATCTTCTCCTTACTTGAGTGTGCTTGTTCTATTATTCCATCTTGGAATGTAGTGACAAGTGCACATTCCATTGGTGAGAGCTTGAGTTCACTTCCTTGTGACGCACTCATGAAAAGCTTCATAAAAAACACAAAACAAACAATAAGCGTTTTTCCTTCGGGAATTCTTTTCTCATCTCATTCGCTCCGTCCGCGAACTTGCTCCTACTTGTCATCTTGCAAGACGGTAACGCACTCGTCGTCCGAGCCTGCAACACCTGAGCAATGACATAGGCAGTTCAAGCTTTAATCCACAAGCATTTTCCTTTTGGTACCCCTAGTTAGGGGAACTACGGCGTCTCTGATCCTCATTATCCTGATGAGGTACGTAGGCAGCGGGGTAGGGCCCGTTCGAGCACAATCTTTATTTTCCCTACATTTTTCCTTTCGCTTTCTTATTTCTTTTCTTTCCGGTTCCAGTTTTCATTTTCATTTCTTTAGCTGCAGTTTTCATTCTCTCACCCTTTGAAGCATTTATTTTCGCAAGCGTGGATCCCGTCGGGTACGGCGGACGATCTGGGTGCTAATACCTTCCCAGGTCGTAACCGACTCCCGAGCCCAGTCTCTTTGGTTCGTAGGACCCGTGTCCTTCCTCTTCTTTTCTTCTGGTTTGTGCAGCATTACCATTCCCTTTCTTCGGGATAAAAATGCCTGGCTGGCGACTCTACCTTTTCCGCGCCACTTTCGCGTTTGTACTAGGATGAAAATCCCGGGAGCGACACTCTCAAATGACCGGAACAGTGTTCCGGTCATCTTCTCCGGCAAGCCAAAACCTCAATCTCTCTCAATACGCATCAAATCCTCACAAAACTCTCCAGAATCAATCTATGAACACCACTAAGCATAAACCCTAAATCAAACAACATTTATTTTCACTGAATCAAAGGAAACAAGCAAAAACATTTTTACGGGCAAACTTTCAGATCATCATAACATTCTTTTTTCTGGCTCATTTTCAAAAATAAATAGATCCCCATGATCAGGGCAACATATAGAACAATATTCTAACAAGAAATTAAAGTTCTGGAAAATTTGTTCATCATGCTACCTGAGATTGAGCTTTCGAAACAGGGACTTTCTGGCTGCTTCTTTGGTTCAAACAAGCTCCAATGATCCTCCTTTGAAGCTTTTGACACTTAGCTGGAGTTTATATGGCCTAGAGAGGGAGTTGGCAGAAGCTCAGGCCAAAGGAGTGTGAAAATCGTATTTGTGATGTGGGAGGTTTCAGGCCAAAACAATGGTTTGTTTGTGATCAGTGGAACATGCTGAGATGTTCTATGAAGTTTGTTTTTGTGTTTGAAGGTTGTATGATGAGTTTCGAAGGAAGTTGCATAAGAGGTGGAAAATGAGAATGTTGGCTTAGAGAGAGTTTCAGCATGAGTTGTGTGGTGTGTTGAGCTGCTTTTGGTCCATGTATCAAGTGGTGATAGGTGTAACACGGTGGGAGAACTGACTTTAGTTATGTTGCGGATAGCAAGAGTCGCCACCGACTTTTATTTTATCCAAAGGAAAGGCATAAAAGAACAGGAAAGACCTTTTAAAAGATTTTTGGGTCCGGGGTGTAGGTTATGTAAAGGGAAGGTGTTAGCACCCTTTACATCCATAGTTATCCATGGGCTCTTAGTTACTTAGCTCACTTTAAATTGTTTTGAGAAGTGTAGTGTGTGATTAAAAATTTTCTTAAGTACTTTATAATGACCCTTGTACGGATATATATAAAGACTTTGTTTTGAAAATTGTTTAAAATGTAAAGTGTAATGAAGTAATTTGATGAAAAAAGTGAGCAAGTACTTAAGAGGAACCTACCCTAAGTTAAATCTTTACTGTTCTTAAATGTTCTTTCAATGGTAAGACTATCCCTATTATTAAGGAATAGGTAGTCATTACCTTGGATGTAATGGGACAAGTAAAGGGTCATCTGTTATTTAGGCAACTGTGGGATGTATAAGCAATTCGAAGGGACTTATCATCTTTATTCGAAAGGGACAAGATCATTACGAAGGCAACATTCGAAGGGACTTGATCTTTTTATCTGTTTAGGGACTAGATGATGTGAGATGAGGGACTTTTGCTTTATACACCCTACTTGACCTTTTGTTTTAGGCAACATGAGAGGTATCCCTAAGGAAGTGAGATGGCGATCAAAGATCGACTTACGTGTGTGAGTGTACAATTTTAAATATTTATCTTTTAAATTAATGAGCTAAATTCAATTTTTAAATACAAACACATATTGCACTCCCTATTTTACTAACCATGGCATTTAAAAATAAATAATAAAATTACTACAATTATTACATAATGGATACAATTACATTATAATAATTAAAATAATTAAAATAAATAAGTAAATAAATATATAATTAAATGGGTTAGTAATAATAAACAAAAATAAATAAATATAAGAGGGTTAGTAATAAAATAAATGTGTATAAAATAACTAGTATAACAATATAATATAAAAATAAATTAAAAGTGAACAAATAAATAAATATATTTTTTAAGATTGATTTTTTTTTAATAAATAATAAATATGATCAATAGTCTAATTATTTAATTTTATATACATATTATAAAAATATTTACCAATTATAATTAGATAAGCATAAAAATAATAAATTGATCTAATAAAATAAAGTTAGGTTTTTTTTTAATTGTTTTTTAGGAAAATAAATTATGGTTTACCAATTAATCTAATCCTAATTACATTATTTACATAAAGCTATATATAATAACAAATTATAAATAAAAAATAAGTATACAATTTAAAATTTTTAAACACATACATTAATATTCAAAATCATAATTAGGGTTTATAAACAAAATTAGATTTTTATATGAAAATATTAGGGTTAATTATACACAAATTATTAAATAAATATTCAAAATTAAAAATGAATTAAGAGTTAAAAATATAATTAGGGTTATAGTTTAATTACCAATTAAAATAATTTAAAACAAAATTAATAATAAACAAAACAAAAAGAAATAAAATAGAAGAAAGGAAAAGGGGGGAGGCCTGGTTTTGATCCCAGGACCTCCCCAATACCTGAAGAAGACTCCAGCCACTGGGCTTGCCTGCGCATGTGTTACTGATCCACCTCCATTTGGTTTTGTTACTACTCCATGAAAATAAAAGAAATTCAACAAAAATATTGCATCTTGGCTGGTTTCGAACCAAGCACCTTCGCCTACCAAGCAAAACGCCTTACCACCAGGCTAACCTGCACGCTATGACATATAAACAGAACATATATATTATAAAAACAGTTTGAATTTTGAATTCCAGGAATTCGCGCCAATGGACTCGTCTTCTTCCTCAAAATTTCGCAGGTTTTCCTGCGAATTTTGCTATGCATTTTGTTGCGAATTTTCCTGCGACCCTAAACCTGCGAATACCATATCTCAACAAATACATACAATTTCATCAAATTGATCGTACCAATGTGATCCTTGCAGTCCATACAGTAAAAACATGTTAATGAAAGGCATTTATATAAGGTGTATCATGAAACCCCAAATTCGAAGGTGAAACCCTAACCATGGCACTTTCTTGTTTCTACACTTAAGCTTCGATCAAATGGTCCAGAATCATTCTAAACATCCAAACAAACAACAATATGAGATCAAATCACGTTTATAATGCACAAATGTTTGAAATTGAAAATTAAGAAAAATTGAAAGAAACGAATTCGGTTTAAGCAATTCAAGGTGTTTTGGATGCAATGAATGGTTAGGATTACATCAATGATGTTCAAAGAACATGTTTGAACCTTTAGAATGCTTTGAGAACACCTCTAAGGGAGAATCCGAATTGAGAGTTTTTTTGTGAATTTTGAAAATTTAGAACTTACTCTTGAGGCTAGGAATTCGTCCCTTTTGCATTGCTATGTGTTCATGTATATATAAGGATTGAATTAGGTAAAAAAGAATGGGCTTTGTATCATGAAAATTGATTACTTGATTATGAAGAAATCTCTCATCCAAAAATATCAAAAAATCCAATATATCCTTACTATCTTGGTCTAGCACGAATTTGGATATGAATTATTGGTCTTGAATGGTGTTTATGACCTTCTAGAATCACAATCTCTTCCAAATATATGATTTTCATATTTTATTTTAATTAAATTTGTATTTTAATGAATAAAATTCAAATAAATATCAAATAAAATATAAAAAAATCAGAAAATGTATGGGCTAGGTCGTGCTTGATGATATTGTAAAGTTTGTATGGCAATTTGGTGGGCTCATTTAGCAAAAATTAGTTTTAAGGCCTTACTTGCTTCATAAGTTTCCCTAAAATTTCCCAACTTTGCAAGGGCACAAATCCTTCAATTTTAATGCTATGAGGGTGTTCTTGGACATTTTGGAAAGCTTAAAGAGTCTTTTAACCAACCTATTTGGTATCATGTCCATATCATTTACCATTCTCAAGTTATGCCCTTTTGAAGTTGTTGACTTTTTGTTGACTTTTAAAAGGACCTATAATGTATTAGCTCATACCTTCCAAATGAAGCATTTTTGGGCTTGGCTTGTGAGACACAAAGTTGTAGAGAATTCAATTTCCTTCAAAATGAGATTTGGATGGGAAAAATTTGATGAAGCATGTGAAAGTTATGGCTGGTCAAAGTTCAGTTGACTTTTCCTGAGGAAATCCTAATTTAGAAACCTCTGATTCTTGATGATCTGAAATATCCTTGATGAATCAAGATCAAACCTTGATCAAATGATGAATTTTACTTCATATACTTGATGTTGGCAAAAAATCATGAAGTTTGACTTTGGTTTGACCACAGTTGACCTTAGTTTGACTTTTTAACTGCTTTGACTGATTTTTTCTTATCTGATCATTTGACTGAGCAAACCTTTGGGAAAAGTCTTGAAGCTTGTCATGGGAATTCTTAGACATATATAAGATGTTATTAAGCTCACTTGAAGTCTTGGAAGTCCATTTAGCCTGATTAAAGTCAAAACCCTAGTTTTGGATGCACTGCTTAGGAGAATGCCTTGCCTGAGGAATTTGTCACATCTTCTGACCAATTGTGAACTTTGTGAACCTTGTGAACCTCATAAAGTGTCTTGTGAACCTCATGAATGATCATGTGAACCTTGTGAACCTCATAAAGTGTCTTGTAAACTTCATGAACCTCATGAAAGGTCTTGTGAACCTTGTGAACCTCATGAATGATCTTGTGAACCTCATGAAAGGTCTTGTGAACCTTGTGAACCTCATAAAGTGTCTTGTAAACTTCATGAACCTCATGAAAGGTCTTGTGAACCTTGTGAACCTCTTAGCACACAAAGTCTTGTATTGTGAGGGCAAATTTTGGGGTGCAACAATAGGTCAAAGAGTTGTTGGTGGCCTATGGTGATTGGTATGGGTCTTTTGCAAAAAAGTCAAGCTTTGTGTAAGAGAGGTATGGGCTCATGGCTAGCCAAGGAAAAGAGGGGTGTCCTGCGCAGCAAGAAGTGATGAGAACCATAGGATCAATTTTGAAGTCAGCCAGCACATGGATTAGGGTTTGAGTGAGGTTTTGCAACTTTGTTCAACTTTGGCCCTTTTGAAGTTTCTTGATCCACAAGTCATGAAAATGAGTGAACTTTTGATGCAATATGACTTTTAGACATTGGTTCATGTTTGTGTGAAGATTAGAAGTCCATTTGAGGTCTCAATTTGCCTTGGCAAGGGATTTTGCAACTTTGCCTCTTTGGTAGAAAACTTGAAATTATGTGATTTTGGTCAACTTTGACAAGCCATAACTTTTGATCCAAAATGAATTAGAATGAGTTCTTGTACTTTTTGAAAAGGGAATGATCCATTATACAACTTTCATGACCAAAGTTTTCTCATTTGAAGCATTTTTGAATCAAAAAGCAAGGGTTGAAAAAGTTTACCAAAATGGCAAGTTTCCATTACAAGTCATTTTCCCCAAAAGTCAACTTTGCAAATGGCTTGAAATTCTTCAATTTTGTGAACTTCTAACATTTTCCATGATCAAATAAGGATCATACATAATCAAAATGATGATGAACACCCTTTGGTTGGGTCATTGGGGGCCTCAGATGCCCTGATTTTGCACTGACTTGCTCAAAAAGTCAACTCTTGATTAGATGCCTTCCCCATGGAATTTCTTCATGAAAATTGATATGCATGATCCCTATACCATATAGAGACCAATAGAAACAAGAATGACCAAAAAATTTGGAGTTATGGCCTTTGAAACCAAAACCCTAATTCTAGGTCATCTGTGCAGTCAAACCTGGCTCTGCTTCCATGCCTTTCCCAGTTCTTGTGATTTTTTTTGACATTATTGACTTTGAGGGGATATAATATGATGCTAGAACATACATGGACCCATTTGAAGTGATTGATGACCTTTGGAGTGGCTCAAGAAGCTCCTGGATCGCTCAGATCACAAACCCTAGATGCAGATGACTTTGAACCAATGCAGTGAAGCAAAAATGTAATGTGAGATGCTATGGTTGAACTTATGTATATTAAAAGATCACAAGCCATGGTGTGAATGGGTGAGGGCAAATTTGGGGTGTTTACACATCTCTTATTTCTTTTTTTATTCTATTAATTTTCTGTTTTGTTTTTTCTTCATCCCCATGACTTCTTGCATTTGAACTAAAAAGTGTGATACCTCCTGAGCTTTTTCCTCGTGCGATTTTCATTCTGCCCTTGCAATTTTCTTTTGCACTGCGTTTTGGGGGATAAGCAATGCGTGCTATTTGCGTGTTGTGTGTGTGATGAATTCACGAAATCCTTTCCGTGTGTTTGATGCGTTGCTACGGAAGGGAATTTGGTGTGTGAGTATCACGTTACGTGAGTGTGGTGGCTTGAGAAATTAGTTTTGCGGGTTGTACGAATTTTGGTGAGTGGAGTTATGTAAGTGGGGTTAATAGAGAGTGGTGTAATTGAGGTGGAAGTCACATAATTGTTACCATGGAACAGAATTTTGTGTACAAGTGTGTTATGAACTTTTTTTCTCCTTTCTTGTATTTTTGTGTAATTATAATAGGGAAATGGGCTTAGTAAGAAAAATGATGTGGGCTTTCAATTGACAATGAAATGGTGAATTTAGAAAGAAAAAATAAATAATAAGAATATGGATAAATGATGATTTAATGGATTAATAATGGGAAAAATGGATAATGAAACAAGTATGACACGAATATTGAAAATGGATATAAAAATAAGGATTATGAACGGAATTGGGTATTACGAATGATATGGATAATTGGATATTAAAAATTAAAAGTTGGAAAGGGTTGATTTTGAAATGTACGAATATGGTAGAAAAAGGATAACTGAGAAAACTGTGGATGAAATGATAGAACATGAATAACAAAATGAATAAATGACCCAACTACCATTCAACAACGAAACCTTGATTTTTTAAAAACCCAAAACCAAACTTGCATTGCTTCCACCAAAACCACTGATTACTGAACAATTCGCAAGAGAAACAACGATCGTCTGGATAAATCATCCTCTGAGTGTTATCACGATAAGCCTGACTCTCTGAATCCAAAACCAACACATGAACCACTGCCTGGTAGGTTGATGACCTTTGCACACAACAGACTTTGAAACGCGTCGCCTAAAAAAACCACAAGCACAGATAACTTGCAAATGCAACAATCTCTTGATAATTTGACCAAAATTAGGTCAAACGTCCATCTGAATCGGATCCTAATCGAACAATCGAATTTGAGGTAAAAAGTCACTGCTGGCTTATGTTATGCTTTAACAGTGAATGTTATGCTTCAATAATGAATGTTATGCTTCATATTTCTATGTAATGATGTAATGCATAATATGAGAATGATATGCTTAATGCTATGAAAAGAGAGTGCAAATTTGGGGTATTACAGCTATCCCTATTCAAGCAACTATTAATCTGAAAAGGACGATAGCACGGGCTATCGACCGTTCAAGATAAATTGTGGTTGAATACCAAGAAAACCTGAAATTTGCACTCTGCTGGAGAATGAAAGAAAAGAGAAATAAACCCAACCAAAAAAGAACTACCGCAAACCCTGATGAGGTGGCAAGTAACCAGTAACCAAGAAATGTCTTTTAAACAACGCCAGGAGACTACTAGCTTTCCACAACGACGATGGACTTTAATGGCGTTGCAATATCAAGCGATTTGCAAACCAGACCAGATCAAGTGATCTGCCAAGGAAATGGTATCAAGTGATCCATAACCAGGAAGACGAGCATGTAATATCAAGCGATTTACGACTCAAACAACAAGGAGTAATATCAAGTGATTTACAACTCGGACAAGATCAAGCGACCTGCTAAGGAAATGGTATCGAGCGATCCAAAACCAGGAAGACGAGCACATAATATCAAGCGATTTACGACTCAAACAACGAGGAGTAATATCAAGCGATTTACAACTCGGACAATGTATTTTGGTACAACGCCAGTCGACTACTGGCTTGCCACAGCGACAGTGGACTTTAATGGCGTTGCAATATCAAGAGATTTGCAACCCAAACAAGATCGAGCGATCTGAGAAGAGAATGGTATCAAATGATCCATCCACAATAAGTCCATTGACACGGGACAAAACGATCAAACCAAACTTTGATTTGAGAAAAGAGTAACAACTCTACAGGGAAATATCATCTAGTGACAATCTTGCATCTTCTGGACTAGTTGACTGCTTGAAGATCAACCCAAGAGGATTTTACAGGAGACACGACATCCAAAATGCCCAAGTGTCTTCAAACTCTATGAGAGATTCGCCGAATCTTGACATAACTGCCCCAGACTGCATGGATTGTGGAAGAATTTGTCTCGCGAGGGTTCCTGAAAAACCTTATATCCATATGAAATATTATGCACCATATTCTGAACCCTGGATATGTCTATCACTTGTCAAGAGGGAAGAACACCTCGTACTTCTGAAGAAACTTCAATCTCGTTTTTGAATTCATCCTAAAACAGTTACCTATAAGCAAAAGGATATGCACATATGCCCCGAGCATAAATGAACCAAGTATGGTTGAACCCTGATGATATGACTGATTGATTTTTTTTCTATTTGTTTTTATGACAGACTCACTGGATATCAACTCAAGGGTCGAAGAAGTGAAGACTATGCCATCGACTCAAAGGTCGAAGAAACGAAGGTAGCAATATCGACTCAAGGGTCAAAGAAACGAAGGTAGCAATATCGACTTGAGGGTCGAGGAAATAACCATGATATTGACTCAAAGGTCGAGCAACAAAGATAATGGTATCGACTCAAGGGCCGAGGAAATAAGGCAATATCGACTCGAAGGAACAAAGCAACAATATCGACTCAAGGGTCGAGGGTATGAAAACAACGATATTGACTCAAGGGCCAAAGAAACGAAAGCAATAATATCGACTTGAGGGTCGAGGAAACAAAGGCAATAGTATCGACTCAAGGGTCGAAGAAACGAAAGCAACAATATCGACTCAAGGGTCGAAGAAACAAAAGCAATAATATCGACTCAAGGGTCGAAGAAACGAAAGAAACAATATCGAATCAAGGGTCGAAAAAATAAGGTAATATTGACTCAAGGGTCGAGGAATTAAGGTAATATCGATTCGAGGGTCGAGGAGAACAAAGCAACATCAACTCGAGGGTTGAGGAAACGATAATGACAATATCGACTCAAGGGACAAGAAAACGAAGGCAATGATATCGACTCAAGGGCCGAGGCAATGCAAGCAATGACATCGATTCAAAGGTCGAAAAACAAGGGTGATGGTATCGACTCAAGGGTCGAGAAACAGAAGCGATGATATCGACTCAAGGGCCGAAGAAAACCAAAGTGAAGATTGCCACACTCAACTGAAGTGAGAGGCTGGACGCATATAGATGCCAACTGGTCATGGTTGAGGAGATGCCAACATAGACTGAACTTTAACCTTGAAGATGCCAATGACTACTGGACTTTAGCCATGTATGATGATCAGATGAAGAAACCATAACAACCGAGGAGAAATTCTCTAATCAGGGAAACACGCTTCCTGCGCCCTACTGTGATCAATCATCAAACGTTCATTTTGGGATCTGCCTTACATACTATAAGATTGTCTCAAGAGGATTTTATAGAAAACCTGGCATCTGAAATGCTTCAGTGTTTTCAAACTCCTGCAGAGATTCGTTGGGTCTTGAATCAATTACATCAGATTGTATGGTTCATGAAGGAAATTGCCCCAATATCTTATATCATCATGAGGTGTTCTGCCCCAGTATTATGAACCTTGGGTAGGTGCATCTGATTAACCGTTTTCTGGAGAGAGTAACTTCTAGTGCTTCTAGGGTGACCTGCCCTAGTACGAGCCTTGCTTTAGAGAAAACACCCAGGCTAACTGCTCTATGAGATATTTAAATCTCGAAGTGATTGCCCCAGTTTGGCTGAACTTGAAGAGATTGACGTTATTGCCTCGGATTGGCTGCATTTAAACCAACTAGTTGGAAAAGTCCCTATTCAACGGAGTTTCTTGGAAAAATGCCCCTTGATATGAATGTCCTTCAGAAGTTTCGAACTTCTCAAGTTGGCAAGATTAAGCTTCTAGACTGAGGTTCCATATGTGAACTTCTTTGATGCCAAACAAATGTATGCAAGCAGAAAATGTTTTATTCTGAGAATGATAATTCTAATGCAACACATGTTAATCCCGAAGCTTTTATTGAAAATATGTCGCAAACCTTTGTGAGCAACTCACTGGTTAAGATAGGACATGTATTATTTTATTTTTTTTGAAAGAAAACATGCAATGCAATACCGACAAAGGTATTTTAGCACAACTCATATGAGTCAGGAATGCTATCTTGTGGTAGTACACTCTCGAATTAACCCTGTTTCAGTTAGGACTTTTAAGGGTTATATCGTGGCTTGGTTCACGGTTATAGAAACAAAGATATAGGCTCAAAGTTTATATGTGCCCACCTATCTTCGTGATGTCCTTCTATTCCTATGTTCAGCTAGTTTTCACATGCGCTCACCTTTCCTAAGGGTTTTGTGTTGGTTGAGGAACCAATACCACTAACGGTTTAAGCACCACCGAGGTTGTCAGAGTAAAAGTCATCCTTATTGTCTTTGTCTTTTATGTCTGTATCACACGACTTTCTTTTTGCTTAAGTATTTTTCATGGTCAATCCTTTTCGTCTTTATCCTTTTCATTCTCTTGCTTATCCCTAACTTTTTCTTGGACTGATTCTTTTGAATTTTTTTACTTTGAAGTCCAGCGGGATGCCCTAACTTTTTCCTAAGTCATTTGTTTTAAAATTTCGACTTAGTGGGCGTTTCATATTCTTTTTTTTCGATTTTTTTTGAACAAATCGTGTGACCATTGTGGTTTCCGGTCTTTGGACCTCTTGATTGGTATAACCATTGTGGTTTCCGGTCTTTGGACCTCTTGATTGGTATAACCATTGTGGTTTCTAGTCTTTGGACCCCTTGATTTTGTACAATGATAGGCGATGGTTCCTTGGATACACTCCTTTATGAAAGTATGAACACTCAGTCCAACTAGATGACACCTACCCTGCCCCTGGGTTACATGTTAGGGTTTTTTCATGCGAAAAGAAACTCCTACTTTAAGGCTCAAAGGGGTTGGCAAGGGTTTATCTCCCTTATATTTCCGGTGTTTGGGATTTGAAACAAAGCATGTACATCGTCAACAGGGTCTTATTCAAGAGCACACAAATGGAGATTTTTTCATTTTCATTTCGTCATCCTCCATCACAGAGTTTAAGAACAACAGTTGGTATTTCACTGCACATTCACAAAATTAAAACTAAAATAGGAATGAATTACTTCAAGAAAAACATGTGCATTTCATTAATTAACATTCAAGAACAAACAAACTTCATGCATGCATACAAATGTTTAAACAAACATATAAAAGCTACACATGAAAATGCAGTAAAGAAACTGAGCAATGCCATTGTTGAGGAGACTTGACTCCGTCTGGACCTGTTGATCTTGAATACTTTAGTAGTCAATAGCCTTTTCCCGATGGGATTAGCAGTTTTCAATCAAATGACCACGTGTCAGCACCATACTTCATTCCCAATTATTCTGACCTCAAGCTTTTGACGTTCAAACAATGACACGAGACGTCTGAAGAAAAGAGTGACACTGAGATGAAATTTCCACATAAGTTTGCTTGGAAAGACCTGACGATCTTCTGCCTATGTATCTCCATTGACCAAAGACCAATGAAGAATCAGAGCGACGTAGTTCCCCTTAATATGGATGAAAATGTAGTACATAAACTAACCATCCTCATAGCCTCTCTTCAGAATCAACTTGAGAATCACCTCCACATCTATCCTCAATAATTTCCTCCATAACATGAACTGATGAACCCACATGACCAAGCGAAGACTTGTTAACTTGAATGCCCTAAGGCGTCACTAAAATCAACCCAGACTCAATTAAATCCTGAACCTTATCCCTGAGAGGCTTGCATTCTTCAGCTGAATGTCCTGGTGCATTGCCGTGGAACCCACATCGAACATTGGGATCAAAACTTGGTGGGTATGGAAATGGCACCGGACCTGGTTTCTTCGGCACTATCAATCCACTGTCGATCAGGTGTGGAATTACCTAGTTGTATGGCACTGGCAGTGGATCAAAATACCTCTTTGGTTTCTTAGTGTAATAATGATGCCTTTGCGGAGTATGCTTCTATTGGCATGGTCGCTGTTGGTACTGAGGAAGTTCACTATTAACAGACATCTAACATACAAATTCAGAAGACTGCTGACTCTGAGCAGTTGAAATGCACGGGTACTGTTGATAAGTCAATGGAGTTTGTGGAGCTTCCCAAACTGCATCAACTACATCCTTTTCTTGTGAACTAACAAAATATTAATTCTTATTAGTTAAGCCATCTGAAATGCCTTGGATCATTCCTATCTTGAGAAAACTCTCAATGCGCTCTCCAACTACCACTAAGTCAGAGTAACTTGATGTTCCACTGCCACTCAACCTCTCCAGTACGGCCCTTTCAAGGTCTCTATGAAAAGATCAACCAATTCTCTATCTGATAACGGCGGTTGAACACGAGCAGCTACTTCTCTCCACCTCTGGGCATATTCTCTGAAAGATTCACCATCCATTTGGGATAAACCTTGAAAATCCATGCAGCTAAGAGCTCTGTCAAGATTGTAGTCAAACTGTTTCACAAAGGCATTGGCTAGGTCTGACCATGACTGGATACGACTGCTCTCTAATTTCATGTACCAACTCGATGATGCCTCACTCAGATTGTATTGAAAACAATGAATCATTAATTTGTCATTTTGCTCATATGAGGTCATTCTTCTGCAAAACCTCACCAAATGATGCCTTGGACAACTATCCCCTTTGTACTTTTCAAACTTCGGTACTTTGAACTCTGGAGGTATTACAAGGCCATGTACCAAACACATGTTCATAGCACTTAGATCAACAACATTACGACTTTGAAGGGCTTTAATCTCTTCCTCCAACACAAGGAATCTTCCTTCCCTCTCAACAACTTGTGGATCATGGATTCTCACCACAAGGTTTGCCTCTTGGGAGCCTGATATAGTGAAAGCAAAACTGTGATAGTCAGCAGCATCAATAGAAGAAGAATGTCCACTCCAGGTGACCAGACGCTCTCGAACATCTAGGTTCTCAATTGGGATCTGTGCAGGCTGAGCTTGAGTGGAATTGTGGCCATCTTGCCTTGACAAAGTCATCACATCCTCCAAAAGTTGAACCCACTGATCTCTTGTCAACCCAACACTTGCAAACTGACTTTGCTCTCCAAGGTCCATGTTCTGTCCAAAAGTTGCTTCAAGTCTAATACAAGAGCTGGATTCTCAACTGTAGATGGTGAAAAAAGAACGAATGAGTCCTGCCTGCAGAACAAAAATGAAATGCAAATGCTATGAGATGCCATGTTCGCTTACTTCCAGGGAATCTATCTACTTTGATTAACATTTTGCTACAGAAGAAAGTCTGACAGCATAATTCAGATATGATATCCCCGAAAATAACTGAACATGTATGCTAAAATGCTATGATGACATGTATGCAGCTGGCAAGTGATCGAGAACTGGTGTCTGTCTGGATACAGAACACTGAGCTGAGAACCAAGTATCTTAAGCCAAAGGTCCTTTAAATAAGAACTCCCAGATAAGTACTCAGAACCACAAATCAAGAACTCAATAACCATAGTAACCAGATCAAAACATAAGATCACACTAATGATGAAGGGTATGTTGAGGTCAAGGGTTCCTGCAAACTTGTAAACCCCTCCCAATCTCACAGGTGTGCTCCGGGTCAAACATCAAGGACTCTCAAAGCCGAATAGCAATAATACGTTCACCATTTTCGAGAAATAGCTCATAACCAGATCAGGGAATCAGTTTAGCATTATGTACTACTCAGGGAGGTCTCAGCGTGAGTCCGAGAAAAACAAGCATCCCTTATAAGTCCCTAGCTTCAAGCGCTGAAATCGAGAAACAATAGTACATTCATCCCGTAGGATACAGTACTATTGTCATACGACCAGATGCTTTGACTAAGTTCCTATAAGAGAACCAGGTCATCCTATGTGAGTCCCTATTGGACCCTCGGGTGCGAATGGGTTTTCCACAGAATGTGGTCTTCCACTGTCACCACTAGAGAGGGTTGTTTCCACAAAGGTTCTCAATGATCGGTCCCCAGATGCACATAACTATCAAGGTCTTATCCCGAAGTGGAGGAAATACCCACACAGGATATTTCCAAGACGGTCGCAGTCTGGGTATGAAGCACATCGCCACTCATCTTGCCACATGCGAGTACAATGTGTCCAAGCTAATCCTAGGGTGCACTCAAGTCGGGTATTTGGCTTATCTCTCAGTAACAACATCATCGAGTACCACCAAATAGAAGAAATCTAGACAGTCCAGTAATAATATGATGCATGAAAATAAAATACTGAAAACTGTAATTAAAGCTGTAAATAAAACTGTAAATAAACAAAAGTAAAATACACAATTAACAGCAAACAATCAACACCTAACGCAACAGAAATACGCAAGTGCTAGAAGAGACTCTCAAGGGAACCAGAGATTCTGGGTTCGATCCCCAGCAGAGTTTCAAGCTGTCGCTCCCTGGATTTCCATCCTGGTACAAACACGAAAGTGGCGCGAAAAGAGGTAGAGTCGCCAGCCAGGCCTTTTTATCCCGAAGGAACGGGAATGGTAATGCTGCACAAACCAGAAGAAAGAAGAGGAAGGACACAGGTCATGCGAACCAAAGAGACTGGGTTCGGGAGTCGGTTACGACCTGGGAAGGTATTAGCACCCCAGATTGTCCGCCGTACCCGACGGGATCCACGCTTGCAAAGAAACTGTTTCAAAGGGCGAAGAAATGAAAGATGCTGCAAAGAAATGGAATGTGCAAGAGGCACACCTAGCTATGGAGGAAATCCCCAAATCTAGTCCCACAAGTGGAGGCTCAGGCACACTGACCTATTGACATTTATTAAGTGTTTTTGTGATTAGTGGTTAAGAAGTGTTTTTTAGCTTTTCTTTGAGAAGTAATCTCATGCTAAGACCTATCCACCACGAGGGATATCCTACACCTCTCCCCAAAACGGAACGCGTGCAAGTATCTCATAGTAAAGTCTCGTGTCACATGAGAAGACTCGTCATTTATTAAAGTGACTTGAAATTAAGTTTGAAGATGAGAAGAGAGAGCACCAAAAGGATCTAAAAGGTAAAATCTAATGGGGAAGATTTATCCTAATGTTATCAGGCATGGGATTCCTAGGTTAGTGTGGTTTGAATTCTATTCTAATGAAGAAGAAGGAAAGAAAATAAAGAAGAAGAAGAAAGGAGCATAAAACGCTAGAAGACAACTTACTTCTCTAAAGAAGTTAAGTTATTTCTAAAAGGGGAGTGGTGAAGTGGATCGCAAGATGGAATAAGGCACATCACAAATACAAATGAGAATAAAAGATGAGATGAAGACTTGAAATGTGGATATCAACCACACTTCACTTACCATGAGCCCCTACAAAACAAAGGTTAGTGAACTTGTCGCTCCCGAGATTTTCATCCTAGTGCAAACGCGAAAGTGGCGCGGAAAAGATAGAGTCGCTAGCCAGGCATTTTTATCCCGAAGGAACGGGAAAGGTAATGTTGCACAAACCCGAGGAAGAAGGAAAAGACAAGGTCTTGCGAACCAAAGATCTGGGTTCGGGAGTCGGTTACGACCTGGGAAGGTATTATCACCCCAGACCGTCTGCCGTACCCGACGGGATCCACGCTTGCTTGTTTGTTTCAAAGGGTGAGAAATAAGATGCTACTGAATAAGAATTGCTAACTGGAACTGGAAATAAGGATGGGAAATGGAAAAGAGAAGGAAAAGAAAAATGGGGAAATGTAGGGAAAATAAAGAATGTGCTCGAACGGGCCCTACCCCGTTGCCTACGTACCTCATTGGGAAAATGAGGATCAGAATCAACATAGTTCGCCTAACCAGGCGGGAACTATTTGTTTGTGTTTTTTATAGCTTGAACTGTGTATGTCTATGCTCATGTGTTGCAGGCTCGTCTGGTACGAGTGCGATTACCATATTGCATGCGAGACAAGTCATCGCAAGTTCGCGTTGAGAGTGAGTGAGATGAGAAGAGAAGTTCCTGCAGGATAGTCGCTTATTGTTTGTTTTTGTCTTTTTAAGAGTTTTGTATGAAATTGGCACAAGGAAGTGAATTCAAACTATTTTCCATGGAATATGTATTTGCTACTACATTCCAAGATGGAATAATAGAGCAAGCACACCAAGTAAGGAGAATTTATCCAAGACTTGTTTCCAAGGATAAGGGTCTAAGTTCACCAGCTTGTTGAACTTTATTACATCTTTTTGTAGCTTTTGTGAAGAAATGTCTTTTAGATTTTTCTTTGTGAAATAACCTCATGGTAAGACTTGTACATCATGCTAGACAAGCCTACACCACTCCAAGATGGAATGAATGTAAGTTCCCCATGGAATAAGGCTATACACAAGGGATCCTTTCATGCATTTATTAAGTCTTTTGGTTTTTGTTTGAAGATGAGAAAGAAGACTCAAATCGGAAAAGGACAAAAATTAAGGGGGACTAAGACACAACCCTAAGTTATTTATTAAAATGGTGGTCCTAATGGTGAGTGAGAATTTTCTAATCCTAAAGAGCAAAAGGAAAAGAGAGAAGAAAAAGGATGCAACTTACTTCATAAGGAAGATAAGTTGGTCCTAACAAAAGGGGAAATCCTACCAATCACAAATATGGAAGTAAAAGGTGAATTAAATGCATAAAGGGAATGCATAAAAAATAAAATAAAAGGATAAGATGTAAGGAAACATACCTTTACCTCCCAACAAAATAAAGATTAGTGTGCATTTTATTAAAAATAATAAAACAAACTCACACCAATTAAATCCTAATGACTCTAGGACTCAATCTAAATTCTATATTAATTCTAAAAGAACTAAAAAATGCTAAAACAAAAATTCAGCACCTACTACAGCCCCTAAACTAAAAGCAGCTACCAAAATAATGTATAACACAAGGTAAATTTCTACAGCCCACAATCAACATGTAAAGATAGGTGTATAAAAGTCACATACAACATGCAAACATAACAAACAACATGTATTTTACAGCACCTATATTAACAAACAGCTATGAAAACATGGAGCATATTTGATCATTTTTATTTATGTGCACAAAGTGAATGATAAACAACACATCAACATCAATTAACATGGATATACATACACCACAAAATGAATTCAAACATGTGAATTTATTTACATCATTTATTTGATTAAAAGGAACAATGATCAACAAGAATAACCACACTTTTCCATATTGCACACAATAAACATTTATCATGACTTTGAACAAGTATCACTACAAGCATCAATTATTTCACATGCATGGCATAAAAATCAGAATTGAACTCATGTTAAGATATGATCAATTAAGCACAAGAAACTTGCATGAACATGTGAAGTATTTAATCACTTTTGGCAAAAAATCAATCATGGCATTTAATCACTTTATCAATCAAGCAAGCAATGACAATAATCATGAAGCACATGTTGAATTTAAGCAAGAACTTAACATGTGAAACAAATGATTAAAGTGTAGCAAAACACATCAAGAATCAATTATATCACATTTACACATTTAACACAAAACATGGAAAAGTGAACGAAATCATGTCGAAACGACTCGAAACAAATGAATCGGCTATTGGAAATAGACCCAAAAATTCCCTAAAATCAATACTTAAACATACATGAACCTTAGAAGAACTAGGAAGCAAGATTGAGAAAGAAAATAAGCTAAAAAACAAAAAACTAACAGCGTTAACTGGTTAACCAAACGGTTAACCCGTTAATGGACCCCGGACAACACTAAATTTGGCTAAAAACGCATGCGTTAACCGGTTAACCAAACCGTTAACCGGTTAACGCTGAACAGAAAGTCAAAAATGCTTTTGAAATAAGTGCTTTTGGCCACAATATTCCTTCTAAACAACCCTAACCCCCACCTAATCATGCTAACACGAATTTCTACTCAATTAGGGCTTATTAACACATTCTAGAACTTATAACAAGCTACAACCTAACTTCTAATCCATTAAAATCGACAAATCGCAAGAAAAACGTAACGAAAACATAATCAACCACAAGTAATACGAAAAGCACTTAAAGAATGCCAAAATGGCGAGATGAAGAGAATAACTTAAAGCTATCATGGTTTTAGATTACCAACCTACGAAGCGGAGAAGTGCTTCGGTAAATGTTGCAAGAATCAGAGCTTGATCGAAGAGAAAACCAAGAAAACCGCGAATCCGCAAAATAAATGTGTTCTTGATGCTTGAGCCTTCTTGCACTTCCAATAAGTCGAAATCTTCACAAAAATCAGTAGCTTCTTCTTCTACAATCCACGATTCAATAGAGGTTGGAGGCTAAGCTTTAAGATCTTAAAGTTTCATTGTGAAACTTGAAGAGCTTCTTCAAAAAAGCTTTGGTGAAAAGGGAAATGGAGGAAACGTGAGAGAGAAAAAGTGATTCTAGAAATTGTGAGAGAGTGAAAAATTGGGAACCTTTTGCATTGAAGTGATTAATGATTATATAGGGGCTAGGCTTGGAGCTTGGTTTGGGAATGGAGTTAGGTTTAGGAATGGAGTTAGGTTTGTAGTTAGTTAGGGTTAGGGTTGGAGAAGGAATATTCCTTGGAATACTCTAGAAGGTGGTAGAACATGGTAGAAGCATCCAAAGGAAATGGAGTGGAATTGAAATGGAAAAACAAGAGGGAAAGAATGAAAGGAAATGTGGAAGGAAAGTGGAAGGAAAAGTGGAGGGAAAGGTGAAATTAACCACTTTTCAAATGATTTTTTCCCTTGATTTTTTATGATTCCTCCATCATTTCTTGACCAAATTTGAACCATAGGATCATTGTTACACTAATTTCATGATTTTGATCTTAAAATTCAGGAGTCGACCTTTTTTACCTAGCTCGGTTGCCTTTTCCCCTATTCCTTGATTTTCAGTCATCTGGCCAATTGAACCTCTTCCAAAATGATTTTGTGGATTAAATTTGAACCCTAGGCACTTGACATCATATATAAGACAAAGGAATCCACTTTGAATCATAACTTCATGCAGAAGCCCAGTAGAAATGAAACCTTAATTTGGCCTTTTTTATCAGAAGATGTTGCACTACTTGCCTCCTTTGATCGAATCAAATCTTTCCATGGCTTGTGGCTTCAAATGAATCATTGTGGGATGTCGTGAACCCTTTGCACAAGGTTGAGAAGCTTTGTGGACCTTTGATAGCCTTTGTATAGCCTTTAGTTGCTCCAACCAATGATCACATACCTATGCCTCAACTATGCTACAGATGATGCAATGTTGTTGGTTATTTCATGAACATATGTATGCAAAATGCTATGCAAAATGTTGGGGGAATGAGAGGGAAAATTTTGAGGTATTACAGCTGCCCCTATTCAATCATCAGCAGGCCTGTACGAATAATTGCAAGAGCTTTTAGACGTTCAAGGTATAGAGTGATTAAATACTCGAATAAAACCTGGAAATTTGAACTCTGTGGATAAGAGAAATGTCATCTGCCTTTTATTTATTTCTTCTTTTGTTTTGACCTCTGAATAGGTAGCGGGAAAAAAACAATGTGGAACGAGATCATTGTACATAAACGAGAGCCCTGGAAAACATGATCGTTGTACAATACGATAACCTACGACGCGACTGCTGAGCGAATCAAGCCACTGAATGGGAGCCTGTTGTACAAAACAGGGCTTGGAACGAGACCATTGTAGAAAACGGAACTCGAAGATGTGACTACTGAGCTAATCAAGCCACAAAGAAAACACGTGACTGATGAGTGAATCAAGCTACGGAAAGGGAGCATGTTGTACAAAACAGGGCTTTGAACGAGACCATTGTACAAAACAGAACTCGGAGATGTGACTGCTGAGCGAATCAAGCCACAAAGACAACACGTGACTGCTGAGCGAATCAAGCCACATAAAAGATGACAAACATTGACTTGGAAAGACAAAGATGTTTGGAAAATGGTATAAGTATCTTCTGTGGGGAGTATCTGGTTGAGAGGATGTTATAGGTTGTATGTAAAATACCTCAAAACTGGCCTATACTGGTATGCACGTGTTTGAATTTATGACGTAATGCTCCATGACAATGGAAATGCTACGCTTTGGAGGATGCAAATGTAATGATGATTACTAAATGCAAATGCAAAGAGATCTCCTGATAAAGAGACTGCAAGTATCCCAGATGGCTTGACTGGGAGGAACTGGTGATCACTACATTGATCTGGTTAATCTCCGTGAGAGGAAACAACTCTGCGGGGAACATTGTTAATGATACACCGACTTTGAACAACTGCCACTGCCAAAAATAAATTGGACTTTGAGATTGGAGAGCCAAGACCCTGTTGGAGATGGACTCTTCTTTTTAGGTACGCTACCTGTTGAACTCTGTTGGGGAAGTGAAAACCTTCTGACTTGGATGGGGAACCAGATGTATGGCATTGTTGAGGAAGTAACCTGCTGGGAAGGAAAAACACTCCTTGTAATGCTGGGAATTGCCCCTGTATTGAAGGGAAGTCTCTGCTTGGGGAGACCATCAATCTTCTTTCACCACTGCTGGGGAATATTTCAATTTCCACTCTATTGGGGATGATGGAGAATGTCGATGAGAAGGCTTCATGTTGAAGATAAGAGTTCAAGTTGCCCCTCGCTGGGGATGAGAGGTGTAAATCCTGTCATGTTGGGAATGATAGATGTAAGGCTTCCCATGCTGGGGATGAGAGACGATGATACCCTTCTGCTCAAGAAGTACCCTTCCATTTGCTGCACTGCTGGAGAAGGGATTGTCTAATGAGATTTTCTAAGGAATTTTGATCAATGAAGCCTGCTGATGAAATAAATCTTGAAGTAATGTGCTTACAATGTCTTTGCTCCCAATCCCTGGGTTGATAGATTGCCAACTAATCATGAGTGAACAATGGTTCTTTGCAATTTTTAACTCGCCTCAGATTAAGGTCCATCAGAAGAAAAATGTCTCAAGAGGATTTTACAGAAAATGTGACATACGAAATGCCTCAGTCTTCAAACTCTTGGAGAGATTCATCAGATCTCAAAATAACTGCCCCAGACTGCATGGTCTATGCAAGAATTTGCCTCGCGAGGATTCATGAAAAACCTCATATTACTGTGAGATATTCTGCCCCAGTATTTTGAACTCTAGATAGGTGCTTCTGATTGACCGTCTTCGGGTGAGAGTACTTCTCATGCTTTTGGGGTGGCCTACCCTAGTATGAGCCTTTGAGTAGTTTCATCCCTGAATGGATGATCTTCGAGTGAATAGCCAGACTAAATACTCTTGGAGAGATGTGAATCTCGAAGTGATTACCCCAGTTTGGCTGAACTTTGAATGAATGCCTCCGACCGATGGCTCTTTGAGAGATTTGATCTTGAAGTGATTGCCCCAGCTTGGCTAAATTCTGAAGAGATTGCTCGACGTGATTGCCCCATTTTAGTTGGCTCTTACCACGACTGTTGGGAAAGTCCCCACTCAATGGAGCTTCTATGAAAAGTGCACCTCGATAGATTGTCCTTCAGAAGTTTCAGACTTCTCAACTTGGCAAGATTAAGCTTCTGGATTGAGATTCCATACGTGAACTTTTATGATGCCAGACAAATGTATGCAAGCAGAAAATGTTTATTTTTAAGAATGAAAATTCTAATGCAAAACACATGTTAGTATTGAAGTGTTACTATAAAAGATGTCGCAAAAAATTGTGAGTGAATCACTGGTTAAGATACGACATTAACTTTTTTGGATAATGGAAAGCATGCACATGCAACACCAACAAAAATCTTTCAGCACCACTCATAGGAGTCAGGAACACGGTCTCGTGGTAGTACGCTCTCAAAATAACCCTATTTAAGTTAGGACTTTTGAGGGTTGTATCGTGGTCTGGTTCACGATTATAGAAACAAAGGATATAGGCTCGAAGTTTATAGGTACCCACCCCTCTTCGTGATGTTCTCCACTCCTATGTTCAGCTAGCTTTCACAAGCGCTCACCTCTCAAAAGGGTTTTATGATGGTCGAGGAACCGATTACACTAACAGTTTGAGCACCAATTAGGTTGTCGTTTGGAGTCAGTCACCCCTCTTATCTTTGGTGTCTGTGCCACACGATTTTGTTCTTGTTTGAGGATCCTTCTTGTGTAATCCTTTTCGTCTTTTGATTTTGCATTATTTTTCTTATCCCTAACTTTTTCTTGGACTGATTCTTGTGAATCTTTGATTGTGAAGTCCAGCGGGATGCCCTATTTTTTGCCTAAGTCACTTGTTTTCAAGTTTCGACTTTGCGGGATTTTTCGTTTCTTTTTTCAATTCTCTTTTTTTTGAACAAATCATGTGACATTGTTTGTCTTGATTGCTTTGCGAGGGTCATGACTGTCTCACTTCTTGGTTGTTTGAGGGATAACCCTTGTGGTTTCTGGTCTTTGGACCTCTTGATTGGGATAACCATTGTGGTTTCTGGTTATTGGACCTCTTGATTTGGTACAACGAAAGGTAATGGATCCTCATATGTGCACTCCTTTTTGAAATTTGAATGCTCGGTCAAACTAACTGACACTTACCCTGCCCCTGGGTTAAATGCAAGGGGTTTTTCATGCGAAAAGAAACTCCTACTTCAAGCCTCAAATGGGTTGGCGAGGGTATATCTCCCTTATATCTCTAGTGTTTGGGATTTGAAATAATGCATGCACATCGTCAATAGGGTCTTTCTCAAAAGCACACAATTAGAGATTTTTGCATTTTCATTTTGTCATCCTCCCTCACAGAGTTTAAGCACAACAGTTGGTATTGCGATGTACACACACAAAATTATAAATGAAATACAAATGGATTACTTCAAGAAAAACACGTGCATTTTACTATGGTTAACATTCAAAAACAAATAAATTTCATGCATGCATACAAATGTTTAAACAAACAGGAGAAATTACAAATAAAATTGCAGTAAAGAAGCTGAACATTGCCATTGTTGAGGAGACTTGACTCCTTCTGGACTAAATGGACTTGTGGTCTAATGGTCGCATCCGACATGGCAGTCATACATCTTCTATTTATTATGACTTTGATACGAGACGTCTGAAAGAAGGAGTAAAGCTGGGGAATGAAGTTTCCCAATAAGGTTGCTCGGAAAGACCTGATGATCTTCTGCCTACGTATCTCCATTGACCCCAGACCAATGAAGAATCAGAGTGACATAGTTCCCCTCAATAGGGATGAAAATGCTTTGAGAGAAACAATGTCATTATTGGGAGTATTGGGATGTCCTTTCCCTTATCTGTTTGGTGCAAGGTTGACAACTTTTGAGTCGATTAAATCCTGCACCTTGTGGTGAAAAGCTTTACACCCATCGAAGTCAGCTTCATACGGGCACTGGCATCCCATCCGTACGGTAGTAGGAAAGGAGGTGGGGATAGCTTGTGAAGCTCAATCAGTTTCAACTGAAGCAAATGTTGTAGTAGGTCGGTATGAGACATTGGCAAGGGGTCGAAAATTATTTCCCTCCTTTGTGGATGCTGACGACCTTGTTGAGAGTTATGTTGGCGACAATTTGGCTGTTGCAACTGGGTTTCCTTGGGGAAGGCCACGGATGTTGTCTGGTAATATGAACCTTGATTTCTCCTCTTTCGTTGACCATAGACTGCCCCGACTTCTTCATACAGTCTTTTTTGCCCGTATGAAGATGACTTCTTGGTTCTAGAAGTAGAGGAACTGTATAAATGCGTTCTTGATGCTTGAGCCTTCTTGCACTTCCGATAAGTCGAAATCTTCACAAAAATCAGCAGCTTCTTCTTCTGTAATCCACAATTCAATAGAGGTTGGAGGCTAAGCATTAAGATCTTCAAGTTTCAATGTGAAACTTGAAGCGCTTCTTCAAAAAAGCTTTGGTGAAAAAGGAAATGGAGGAAATGTGAGAGAGAAAAAGTGATTCTAGAAATTATGAGAGAGTGAAAAATTGGGAACCTTTTGCATTGAAGTGAGTAATGATTATATAGGGGCTAGGCTTGGAGCTAGGTTTCGGAATGGAGTTAGGTATAGGCATGGAGTTAGGTTTGTAGTTAGTTAGGGTTAGGGTTGGAGAAGGAATATTAATATTCCTTGGAATACTCTAGAAGGTGGTAGAACATGGTAGAAGCATCCAAAGGAAATGGAGTGGAATTGAAATGGAAAAACAAGAGGAAAAGAATGAAAGGAAATGTGGAAGGAAAGTGGACGGAAAAGTGGAGGGAAAGGTGAAATTAACCACTTTTCAAATGATTTTTTTCCCTTGATTTTTTATGATTCCTCCATCATTATTTGACCAAATTTGAACCATAGGATCATTGTAACCCTAATTTCATGATTTTGATCTTAAAAGTCAGGAGTCGACCTTTTTTACCTAGCTCGGTTGCCTTTTCCCTGATTCCTTGATTTTCAATCATCTGGCCAATTGAACCTCTTCCAAAATGATTTTGTGGATGAAATTTGAACCCTAGGCACTTGACATCATATATAAGACAAAGGAATCCACTTTGAATCATAACTTTATGTAGAAGCCCAGTAGAAATGAAACCCTAATTTGGCCTTTTTTATCAGGAGATGTTGCACTGCTTGTTTCCTTTGAATAAATCAAATCTTTCCATGGCTTGTGGATTCAAATGAAGACTTGTGGGATGTTGTGAACCCTTTGCACAAGGTTGAGAAGCTCTGTGGACCTTTGATAGCATTTGTATAGCCTTCAGTTGCTCCAACCAATGATCACATACCTATGCCTCAGCTATGCTACACATGATGCAAAGTTTTTGTATATTTCATGAACTTATGTATGAAAAATGCTATGCAAAATGTTGGGGAAATGAGAGGGAAAATTTTGAGGTATTACAGAACCACATAAGCATAAGATGCAAATAAGAATATTCAAACAATACGCAAACCAAACATGAAAGTCACAAACCTAATACAATCAAAAAGTCAGTACCTAAACCCTATAGGTGACCTAAAACAAAGACCAGGCAAACCTAATAGGATGGCATAAATGCCTTCCCCAAACAATGTTAGAAGGATGGAAGAAAGAGGCACGAAAGTCTACCTAAGAAGCAAGGTACCAAATAAATATCAATGAACATGAGAAAATTATGAAAACAAAGTGTCCAAATGGCTCACAAAAATTCACAACCAAAGTCCATCAAATAATCGCACATAGTCGCTTGAGAACAAATAACGAAAACGCACAAATAAGACTCCTAAAACTATGGATGAGATTAAATTAAAAATATGGAAAAAATATTTTTATGAGCTTTTCTGAGTCTCTAAAATGACGCAAAAAGAACGGAGTTAAAATAATGCTTGAGACAGAAGAAATAAAATCTACAAGTTAATGCGTTAATATGGAAATTAAATGAGAAAGAAACTAAATGGAAATTCGAAATAAACTCGAGAAATTAATAAAAATCAGAAAATAAAAGTGTGAAAATTTCTAAAATGAGTTAATATGCTAACATAATATATTGGGAATTTTTTTAAGTGCTTTAGTATTTTTAATGAATTAAAAGTAAACTATAGGTAAAAAATAAAATAAACAAAACAAGAAAAAAGAGAGGGGGTGCAAACAGTAATAAAATGCAGTTAAGAAAACTAAAATGGGCCAACGGGGAGGTGAGAAAACCAGGGAGGGAGAAGGCCCAACGCAGAAAGCCATGAGGGTGTATAGCATGCGCGTGGTCAACATGTTTGACTGAATGGGAAACATTGGATCAAAAGACTATCAAAGGTTATTTCATCGTGTGGCCGGAAACGCGAGGGAGTAGGGTGGCACTGTGTTCCTGTGCGTGTGGGAATGAAGGAGAAAGGTCCTACCGGATGGTGACAAGTTTCACCGCCAATATGGACAGAATCACAAAAAAAATCCTCCACCTTATCTCTTCTCACGATCTTCAATGAATCCCTTCTTATCTCCACAACTTTATTATCAACCTAAATACTCTTATAATTTAATCCGTACAAAATAAAATGAACAAGAACAACACGACCTCACGGTCTCTTTCTCTCTCCCATCGATGCTCTTCTTCACTTTCAAAACCTCTGACATTGTTCATTAATCCCCCACCGGCCGCCACTTATCTCCTCCAAACGACCAAAACCTCAACACGAAAACCTCACACAAATTTCAACCTAAATCTGAAATCCGTTTCTTAAACAAAATATTCAAACCAAAAAAATCGAAAATTCAGAATGAAACAACCACAATCAAGGTGTGCATCAATAATTTTCTCTAGAAGCGGTCGAGATTCACGTACCTGTAAATCGGAAGCGCAAAGGTTGAAATCGACGTTACGATTGAAGAATACCGATGAAGAGCAATGATGTTGTTGCTTCAGCTAGTGAAAACGACGATGAACAATGTCGTCCATTTGAACGACGACTCAATCAATTCAATGATGAACGAAGGCGTTGACAACGAAATTAACGCGATAAAATCCAACTTTCAACTTTGCGTGATGAGTGTTATTTGTGTGAGTTTCAAGTTTGTGTTAAGCATCACGATTTTTTTGCAATGATGATGGATTGCTGGCAGTTTTCGGTGAAGGAGAAGAAGAGTTGTAGAGTTTGTTGAGAATGAAAAGTGTTGCGTGGTTGTTTGGTTTGCGGAGGATGGATTTTTTTGCTAATGAAGAAAAAGTGTTATCGCGGTTTTCTATTGATGAAGGTGTGAGGATTTGTGAAGGATGTATGAAGTTAGATGAGTTTTGTTGCTGTGATTTCTGGATGAAGGTTGAAGAATTTGGTTTCTGATGATGTCATGAAGAAGGGTGCTCAACTTAGTTTTTGTTGTGATGTTCATGATCCATGAGGAATGGATTTCATCTCTTCTTTCTTTTTTTATTCTATTAATTTTCTGTTTTTTTTTTCTTCATCCCCATGACTTCTTGAATTTGAACCAAAAAGTGTGATACCTCGTGAGCTTTTTCCTCGTGCCATTTTCATTCTGCCCTTGCATTTTGTTTTTGCACTACGTTTTGGGGGATAATCAATACGTGTTGTTTGCGTGCTGTGTGTGTGATGAATTCACGAAATCCTTGTTGTGTGTTTGATGCGTTGCTACGGAAGGGAATTTGGTGTGTGAGTATCACGTTACGTGAGTGTGGTGGCTGGAGAAATTGGTTTTGCGGGTTGTACGAATTATGGAGAGTGGAGTTAGTGGGGTCAATAGAGAGTGGTGTAATTGAGGTGGAAGTCACAGTATTGTTACCATGGAGCAGAATTTTGTGTACAAGTGTGTTATGAACTTTTTTTTCTCCTTTCTTGTATTTTTGTGTAATTATAATAGGGAAATGGGATGAGTAAGAAAAATGACGTGGGCTTTAAATTGACAATGAAATGGTGAATTTAGAAAGAAAAAATAAATAATAAGAATATGGATAAATGATGATTTAATGGATTAATAATGGAAAAAAATGGATAATGAAACAAGTATGACACGAATATTTAAAATGGATATAAAAATATGGATTATGAACGAAATTGGTTATTACGAATGATATGGATAATTGGATATTAAAAATTAAAAGTTGGAAATGGTCGATTTTGAAATGTACGAATATGGTAGAAAAAGGATAATTAAGAAAACTGTGGATGAAAGGATAGAACATGAATAAGAAAATGAATAAATGACCCGACTACCATTCAACAACGAAACCTTGATTTTTTTAAACCCAAAACCAAACTTGCATTGCTTCCACTAAAACCACTGATTACTGAACAATTCGCAAGTGAAACAACGATCGTCTGGATAAATGATCCTCTGAGCGTTATCACGATAAGCCTGACTCTCTGAATCCAAAACCAACACATGAACCACTTCCTGGTAGGCTGATGACCTTTGCACATAACAGACTTTGAAACGCGTCGCCTAAAAAAATAACCACAAGCACAGATAAATTGCAAATGCAACAATCTCCTGATAATTTGACCAAAAATAGGTCAAACGTCCATCTGAATCGGATCCTAATTAAACAATCAAATTTGAGGTAAAAAATCACTGCCAGCTTATGCTATGCAGTGTAAAATATGAGAATGATATGTTAAATGCTTTGAAAAGAGAGTGCAAATTTGGGGTGGTACACCGGTGAACCATGTCTGCCAAAGAGATAAATCACAGGGCACTGCGAAACCATGATTCTTCAAGTTTCTAACCCAAGTAATAGGCCTATGATAATGAATGCATAACAAGTTATGAATGACCTAATGGAGGATGCATGTGAATGTGAGGCATAAAGCTAGCTAGTGGTAATAAATAAGAGGGAAAATTTTGGGGTTTTCCAGCTGCCCCTATTTAATCATTGTGGACGTGAATGGATAATAGCAGTCGCTTTCATACATTTGAGGTATACAGGGATTGAATACCAGAAACTACCAGAAAATTTGCACTTTGTGGCAGAAGAACAGGGAAATAAACTCAACCAAATGAACTATGCTTGGATATAATTATGATGGGAAGAAAAGTAAACATGGAATGCTTTTTGAATAATGCCAGAAGGCTACTGACTTGCCACACTGCGGGTGGACTTTATAGGCTGCAACAATGCCTTATTGGCGTCCTGTCTTTTGGATGGAGTCGAAAGACTAATGACTTGCCACACTGCGGGTGGACTTTCACCAATTTACAGTTGGATTTCAAGATACTTTGTTATCCTGAGAACGAACTTTCACCAATCTGCGGTTGGACTTCAGATACTTCGCCACACTGCGGCTGGACTTTGAATAATTTGCCACACTGCGAGTGGACTTTTTCCAATCTATGGTTGGACTTTAAGATACTTTACCACCCTTTGGGTGTAATTTTGCTCACTACGGGAGACTTTTGCCCACTGAGGGGGACTTTAGAAATTCGCCACCCGAAGATGGACTTTGGCCAGTCTGCGGCTGGATCTTTGCTCACTGTGGGAGACTTTTTCCCACTATGCGGGACTTTAAAAATTCACCACCTGAAGATGGACTTTGGCTAGTCTGCGGCTGGACTTTTGCTCACTATGGGAGACTTTTGCCCACTGTGGGGGACTTTAGAAATTCACCACCTGAAGATGGACTTTGGCCAGTCTGTGGCTGGGCTTTTGCTCACCGTGGGAGACTTTTGCCCACTGTAGGGAACTTTAAAAATTCGCTACCCGAAGATGGACTTTGTCCAGTCTGCGGCTGGACTTTTGCTCACTGTGGGAGACTTTAGGAATTTGCCACCCGAAGATGGACTTTGGCCAATCTGTGGCTGGGGATACTTTGCCACACTGCGGGTGGTCTTTGGATGATTTGCCACACTGCGGGTGAACTTTAGATTGCCACACTACGGGTGGGATTTGGAGATCTTGCCACACTACGGGGGCTGCTTCTCACTACGGGATACCTTTGCTCACTACGGGAGACTTCTGCTCACTACGGGAGACTTTAGAAATTTGCCACACTATGGGTGGACTTCTGAAATTTGTCACCATGAGGACGGACTTTTGCCAATCTGCGGTTGGAATTTTGCTCAATGCGGGAGACTTTTGCTCACTACAGGAGACTTTAAGAATTTGCCACCCGAAGATGGACTTTGGCCAGTCTGTCGCTGGACTTTTGCTCACTACGAGAGACTTCTGCCCACTGCGGGGGACTTTTGCCCACTGCAGGGGACTTTAAGAATTTCCCACCGGAAGATGGACTTTGGCCAGTCTACAGCTGGACTTTTACTCACTGCTGGAGACTTTTGCCCACTTTGGGGGACTTTTGGAATTTGCCACCCGAAGATGGACTTTGGCCAGTCTGTGCCTGGACTTTTGCTCACTGCGGGAGATTTTATCCACTGTGGGGGACTTTTGCCAATCTGCGGTTGGACTTTAGAAATTTGCAACACTGCGGGTGGACTTCTGCTCACTGCGGGAGACTTTTTCCCATTGCGGGGGACTTTTGTCAATCTGCGGTTGGACTTTAGAAATTTTCCACACTGCGGGTGGACTTCTGCTCACTGCGGGAGACTTTTTCCCACTGCGGGGGGCTTTTGCCAATCTGCGGTTGGACTTTAGAAATTTGCCACACTGCGGGTGGACTTTTGCTCACTGCGGGAGACTTTTGCCCACTGCGGGTGACTTTTTCCAATCTGCGGTTGGACTTTAGAAATTTGCCACCCGAAGATGGACTTTGGCCAGTCTGTGGCTGGACTTTGCAAGATATCATACTTGGATTATGTTGGGTACACATATATTGAATTACCTGACGTGATGCCCCATGACACTGGGGATATTATGTCTTGAGAACCGATGTGAATGTAAAGGGAATTCCTGGCGCGGAAGTAATAAGTCCCTGCTGACTCTGCTGAGAATACAATGATCGCGGATTTGATCTTTATAAGCCCTACGGGGATGCCATCTCTGCTGGAGAAGAGCGTAAATAATCCATCTGTCTCGAATTATCACCTTTGCCAAAAATAAATTGGACTTTAGATTTGAGGAACCTACTTGAGGATTCCACAACCCCTGGGGATTGAAACTCACCCATAAGATTTCATTGGGGGATCGACAACTTTCCGACTTAGCTGGGGAAAGGTCTTGTCAAGGCTCTGTTGAGGAGTACTCGACGTCTACCTGAACCTTCTAAACCTCTGTGGGGAAAATAACCGATTAGCTAGTTGCCAGAAATACATGAACTCTTGTAAGAAATACTTCACTGCGGGAAGAGAACTCTCGGTTTGGGGATTATCAATCCTTGTTGCTCTGCTGGAGCAAAGAAATCTTCCAAGATCTGTCGGGGAAGAGAAATTTGTTTGAAATTTGCTAGAAAGTAGGATCCACCTTAGATCTATTGAGGAAAAAGATCCAGGAAACCCTTTGAAGAAAAAGTTTGGCGACTTTATTGGGGATAACTTCCATCCGTCTGCTGGGGATAACAAAACTGACACGTCCTACTAGGGAAGAAATATTTCGAGTCGTCTCGTGTTGGGGATCATTTGCTTTTGTCAGGACTTTACCTTAAGAGGGTTTTACAAAAGACTGGGTGTCTTTAAACTCTTAGGTATCGTAGTGATTTCCTGAATTTGCGTAATAACCTTGTTGAGGAGGTAACCATTGTCAACGGCGATGAGCTTGAAGCTGTCGGAAGCGCTGAATGAGATGATTGGCTTGACGAGCAACCGCTAGATGGGTAATATACTCAATCAGTAAGACTTATGATAAGAGGGTGACATAGAAACTCTTTGAGGGTATAACTATTTCGGTACTATCAACTCCGGATAGATGATTCTGATTGTCTGTCTTCGGGAAAGAATGAATTCTCGTGCTACTAGGGTGGCCTACCCCAATACGTGTATCTGCATAGTTTTGCACTTGACTGGATAATCTTAGCCCCTAGAGAGATTTGGATCTCGAGGTGATTGCCTCAGCTTGGCTGAATTTTGAAGAGTTTGCTCGACGTAATTGCCCTGGATTGGCTAGCTCTTACCGCAATTGGTTGGGAAAGTCCTTACTCAATGGAGATTTCTCAGAAAAGTGTACCTCGACGTGAATGTCTTTCAGAAGTTTTAGACTTCTCAACTTGGCAAGATTAAGCTTTTGTACTGAATTTATGCATGTGAACTTTTTTATGATGCTTAATAAATGTATGCAGGCAAAAAATGTTTATTCTTAGAATGAAAATTCTAATGCAACACACATGTTAATCTTGAAGTCTTTATTGAAAAGTTGTTGCAAACCTTTGTGAGCGAATCACTGGTTAAGATACAACATTATTTTTGAATAAATGAAAGCATGTACATGCTATACCAACAAGGATCTTTTAGCACAACTCACAGGAGTCAGGAACGCGGTCTCGTAGTAGTATGCTCTCAAATTAATCATATTTCAGTTAGGACTTTCGAGGGTTGTATCGTGGCCTGGTTCACGGTTATAGAAATAAAGGATATAGGCTCGAAGTTTATTTGTTCCCACTCGCTCTTCATGATGTTCTCCATTCCTATGTTCAGCTAATTTTCACAAGCACTCACCTTTCATAAGGGTTTCGTGTCGGTTGAGGAACCATTGCTGCCATCAGTTCAAGCACCAATCAGGTTTTCATTGTGAGCCAATCACCCCTTTTGTCTTTCGTGTCTGTGCCACACGACTTTGTTCTTGCTTAAGGATCTTTCTTATGTAATCCTCTTTGCATTGTTTGCCTTTGCGTTATTTTGCTTATCCCTAACTTTTTCCTGGACTGATTCTTGTGAATCTTTGATTGTGAAGTCCAACGGGATGCCCTAACTTTTTCCTAAGTCGCTTGTTTTCAAGTTTCGACTTAGCTGGCTTTTTTCATTTTCTCTTTTTTTTTGAACAAATTGTGTGACACTGTTTATCTTGATTGTTTTGCGAGGGTTTTGACTGCCTCATTCTTTGGTCGATGAAGGATAACCATTGTGGATTCCATTCTTTGGACCTCTTGATTTGGATAACCATTGTGGCTTCTGGTCTGTGGACCTCTTGATTAGCATAGTGGAATGTAATGGATCCTCAAATACACTCCTTTATGAAAGCCTGAATGCTTGGTCCGACTAGTTGACATCTACCCTGCCCTTGGGTTACATGTGAGGGTTTTTCGTGCGAGAAGAAACTCCTACTTCAAGGATCAAGGGGGTTAGCGAGGGTCTATCTCCCTTATATCTCTAGTGTTTAGGAATTTGAAACAAAGCATGTACATCATCAACAGGGTCTTATTCGAGAGCACACAATTAGAGTTTCTTGCATTTTTGTTTCGTCATTCTCCTTCATAGAGTGTAAGCATGACAATTGATATTGCGATGTACACATGCAAAATTGTGAGTGAATGCGAATGAATTACTTCAAGAAAAACATGTGAGTTTTATTATTGCTAACATTCAAAAGCAAACAAATTTCATACATGTAGACAAATGTTTAGCACATAAAAGAAACTACAAATGGAAATGCAGTAAAGAAACTGAATATTGCCGTAGTTGAGGAGGCTTGACTCCGTCTGGACCTGTCAATCATGGATACTTTCAGTGATCAATGGCTCTTTCACGGAATTGTAATCTTCAAGTTGCAGCCGTATACCCAACCATGGCAATCATACCTCTTCTTCTAGTTATTCTGAGACGTCTGAAGGAAAGAGTGAAACTGGAGAGTAAAGTTGTCTTATAAGGTTGCTCAGAAAGACCTGACGATCTTCTGCCTACGTATCTCCATTGACCCATGACCAATGAAGAATCAGAGCGACGTAGTTCCCCTCAATAGGGATGAATAAGAACAAAGAAGAAAGGAAAACACACAAATGCCATCACTAAGAGTACTTGAATACTGTTGGCTTTATTTGCTTCTTGAATACCCTTGTAACCCGGGTGATTAAATCAAATTTTGGCTTAACGCGAACCATCTGGTAAAACAACCGTGACACCCTCATTCATTCCAGCTCCACCGTGATTAGGCATTGGATTTTGGAGTGCATTTGGTTGAGGAGCGAAATTAATCGCCTTAGAGTCAATTAGGTCCTGTACCTTGTTCTGAAAAGCCCAACACTTCTCAATATTGTGCCCCTGGGCACCCGAATGGAACTTGCATCTGGCATTTGCATCAAAATTCGGAGGTAGATTGTAGGGAGGAGAAGATCTCATGGTACAAAGCTCGACCATGTTCAACTTTAGTAGCTCTGGAAGCAAAACAATATATGGACATGGGACAGGATCAATCCTACGGTCCCTCGCTTTTTCTCTTTGCTGAAATAGTCTATGTGCCTGTTGTTGTTGACCTTGAGGTTGTGATTGAACATTTTGTTGTTGATATTGCTTTGAGCGCCTAACCTGCCCCTGCACTCTCTTACTCGGCCGAGGAGAGAATGAAGGTTGTTGATGTAACCCCTTTGAAGACTTGCATGCTTCATCTTGCGGCACTTCCGGTCCGTTCATTCCAAAAGTGATTACTCCTTCATCAATTAAATCTTGCACTTGATGCTTGAATGCCTTGCAATCATTAACATCATGTCCAGGAGCTCCAGAGTGAAAAACACAGTAGGCGTAGGGATTCCAACCTTGGTGAAGTTTACCAGAAGGAAGAGTTAGCTTACGACACTCAATCAACCCCATTTTGAGCATTTGTGAGCACAACTTAGCGTAAGACACGGGTACCAGATCAATAACCCTTTCTTGCTCCTGTTGATAACGGATTGTTGCCGATGGAGGTGTTACACACAAAACCTGTTGAATTTTTCTCCAAGAAACCAAGGCGCAGCAGCTGAAGAAGATCCCTGGTAAGGAAAGAATGTGCTCACTTCTTTGGCAACGATTGATGTATGATCAGTCAGTTCACTTGTATCATGCAACACGGAGTTGGTTCCTATCTTAGGCTTTTCCCGACTGCCAAGTGGTGATTGCTAGTGAAGAGACTCAAACTGTAGAGGAAATCCACCTAACAACTCTTGATTTAGTGGACATCCCAAAGAGATTGGAGAAACCTGACCTTCTGTTTGGAAAGAAGACACATAGCTATTTTCCTTTTTCAACATAGCATTCATGATTCCCGTAAGCAACTTCATCTGAGTCTTCATCAAGTTGAATTCTTCTCTCAGTAATTTCTGATCCTGGGACAATGCTCGAATGTCCACTATAAAATGCCCCAGTTGGGCCTTCATCTCAGTCACCTCTGCTCGAAGTTGTTCCATGCCCATACCCTGACAATCATGATTCAAGTTGGCCATTCTGGAGAGAAACCAAGGCAGGATAAGAATATGTTCCTGAACACCTGTCACAAATGCAAGGATGTATGCAAATGCCATGTTCGGTTATTTTCAAGGAATCTATCTGTTTTGATCCAAGCTTTAAACCCGGAAAAAATCCGTCGATTTAATTCAGATATATGATCTTTAGAAATAACTGAACATATATGCTAAAATGCCATGATGTCATGTATGCAACTGGCATGTGATCAGCGGTCTGATGCTGGTGTGGATCAGATAACCAAATGTTGGTGAAGATCATAATATCATTATCTCTGTGCAGAAATTCCAAAATTCTCAACCAGGTATCAAATAAGACTGGATCATATCATGGAGTATCACTGGCAAAAGTGGGTATGTTGGAAGTTTAGGGATCCTGCAAGCCTGTAAACCCCTCCCAATCTCACGGGTGTGCTACTATGGGTCAACATCACGGACTCTCAAAGTCGAGCAGTAATAATATGTTCACCATTTACGAGAAATGGCTCATGACCAAATCAAGGAATCGGTTTGGCATTATGTACTACTCAGAGAGGTCTCAGCTGAGTCCGGGAAAACAAGCATCCCTCATAAATTCCCGACTTCAAGCACTAAAGTCGAGAAACAATAGTACATTCATCCCGAAGGGTACAATACTATTGTCATACGACCAGTTGCTTTAACTAGGTTCCTATGAGAGAACAAGGTCATCCTATGCGACTTCCTAGTGGGCCCTCGGGTGCGAATGGGTTTGCCACAAAATGTGGCCTGCTATTGTCACCACTAGAGAGGGTTCTTTCCACTAAGTTCCCCGGTGATCGGTTCCCAACATTAGCAGCTCAGGTGAGAACATTCTATGGTCTTCCTAGGCAATATAGAACATATCCCAAGAGAGCCTGATCTGGGTGTGGGACTCGTGAAAACTACACGTGCTCAAGATCATGCAAGCCACACAATTGCCCACTCTAAATCTTATGTGTATACTCAAGCCAGATATTTGGCTTATCTCACAATAATCCCATCCCGCCAAGGAAAACTAGAACAGCCAGTGCAGTATATGCCAGTACATGCAACAATAAAGTAAAGTGCAGAAAGTTGTAAATAAAGTTGTAAAGTAAAGCGATAAATTGTAAATAAAACAGTAAAGCTAAACTAAAGAACAACAGCAAATAAATAAACACTCAACGAAAACTGAAACAGACAAGCGTTAGGATTGACTCTCAAAGGGGAAACCAGAGATTCTGGGTTCGGTCCCTAGCAGAGTCGCCAGCTATCGCTCCAGGGATTTTCATCCTAGTAAAAACATGAAAGTGGCGTGGAAAAGGTAGAGTCGCCAACCAGGCATTTTTATCCCGAAGGAACGGGAAAGGTAATGTTGCACGAACCTAAGGAAGAAGGAAAGGACGAGGCCTTGCGAACCAAAGATATGGGTTCGGAAGTCTGTTACGAATTGGGAAGGTATTAGCACCCCAATTCGTCTGTCGTACCCGACGGGATCCACGCTTGTAAGTCTGTTTCAAAGGGTGAGGAATAAGATGATGTTTGAAAGAAAGAATTACTGATTGGAATGAGAAAAGGAATATGGAAAAAGAGATCTAAAAGAAAGGGGAAAATGTAGGGAAAATAAAGAATCTGCTCGAATGGGCCCTACCCCATTGCCTACGTACCCCATCAGAAAAATGAGGATCAGAGTCGCCGTAGTTCGTCTAACTAAGGCGGAGATTTGCTTATGTTTTTTTAGGATGACTTTGCCATAGCTCTAGCTCAGGTGTTACCGGCTCTGACTTGAGGGTGTTTACTATATCGCTATTTGAACTGTCGAGACAAGTTGCATTTGTCCGCAAAGAGTAAGATGAGAAGAGAAGACGTGTTGTCTTGTTGGTTTATTGTCTTTTAGAAGAAGTGTTTTGACTTTATGTTTATCGCGGGTACAACACTAAATACTATGATATAGGAGCGAATACTTTCTAAGGTCGCCCCAATGGAACGTTTGTAAAGTATTCTATAAGAGTGGAAGAGACCTCCACTGATCATTTCCCATATAGCTTAAGGCTCGTGACACATTATACCTATTTTCCTTTTAAATGTTTTTGATTTTTCTTTAAAGGTGAGAAGTGAGACTCAAATTAAAAGGAAAAACTCTAAGGGAAGCTAGACTTTACCCTAAGTTAATTGAGTTTAATAGTGACCTATGGTTAGTGAGGCTTGAAAGATTAAATCTACCTAAGTGGATATTAGACTAGAAACGCGAGTACGAAAATTAATAGTGAATGATATGGCCCTCCTAGGTCATGGTGGGTGAAAATGTGTATGAATCGTAAGCGGGATGAAACGATGGATTGGGTGGGTCGATTGCGTGGTGCTGAGACACACGACTTATGGTGTGCAACATACAAGGCTTGCTTTTGGGTGTATTGGAGTGGAGAGATGATAATCGAGGGATCCTAAAGTCACATGAAACTTTATTTATTTATTTATTTGAAATTCTTCGATTTTGGATCGAATAACTCCTTTTCTTTATTTTTGAAAATTGGTTATCTAACGCTTCATTTTATCTTTTCTATCCTAATTATAGGTATCACATATAAAGTTCTAACTATTACATCACAAAGTATAAACCATAAAAATATAACCGAGGCATAATAAAAATAATCCAAGTCCATAAGCAAATCCTCGAAAAATACCTTGCACAAAAAGAAGATGTTAGTAAATGAAATGAAGATGAGGATGCAAAAATATGGCCAAAATGAATTAAAGGCAAAGTTGCAAGAATTTCTATAAAACAAATATAAAGGCTAATCGCTTCATGTAAACACACTTGAATGGTTTCTAAGCTTAAGTACTAAAACTAAAGGATCCTAAATGATATCAACATTCTAAAATCAGTAGCTAAACCACACTAATGCCTTCTAATATCCTATGATCAAGCCTAATTAATATATGTCCTAATGCACCACAAAATCCTAAGCTAACTAGATGGATTTACAATGGAAGAATTGACTAGAATCAATACACTAAAAAAAGTAAAAGTCCTGGAAAAAATATGAAATTAATTCCCTAAGGTCCCTAACCTGACTATAATATTGTGTTAAAAAATATCCTAAAAATTCATAACCTAACTATGTCAAATGGTCACTTAAATCCACCTAAGAACAATTCACAATTTCCTCAAACAATGCTACCAAAACAGTAGATAAAATGACCTAAAAAATATAAAAAAAAATTATTCTAGGTTCTATTATTAGTCCTCTAATCATAGAAAAAATAATGGGACAACAATCAAACAGGAAGTGGGAGATCAAAAATACACAAAATAAAGTGTTCATGAAAGAATTCAATCTAACTCTAATTAAATGGAAAATTGAAATTAAATTAAAAAATACGAAAATTCAGAAAATAAAAATGTAGAACACTTCTAAAATGAGTTAAAAGGCTACTATAATTTTTGTAGAATTTTATTATATGTTTTAGTATTTTTTATGGATTTAAATTGAAAAGATGTTAAAATAGAAAATATAAAAAGGAAGAAAATAGTGGGGGTGAGAATAGAAACTTTTTCTAGTTAAAATACTACATGGGCCTGCAATGTGGGGGTGCAAATAGTGAATTTGCTAAGCCCAGACACACAAAGCCGTATATGGTGAGGTTTGGTCAACTTCGTTTGACCTCATCTGGGCCGCATGATCACAGAATTTGAACAAGTATGAACATTGTATGGCTGAAGGAGCTTAGGATCATGATAATTAAGGTGTATGGCATGCATAGGATCCTCCTGGGGAAGCCTACTGGATGGTGACAAGTGTCACCGCCGGTGTGGACCGTTTGCACAAAGATCTTATCCTCTAGTTAATGGTAACAGTAGGAATTACTTGGATTCTTATGAGTTTTAATTGCAATTATTGTGATTTATTATTATTTTAATTTTTCAAAATCCAAATTAAAAACATGTATTAAACCAAAATCAAATTATAACTTAAAAAAGAAATCAGAATGTCTCTCTCTCATAAAACACATTCCTTCTTCATCTTCTCAAACATACCTCTCCCTAAACTAAAACCCTAGTCGCGCCGCCGACCGCCTCCCTCCGATCCAACTCCTCAAACCGAAACAAAACGAATGAAACTCCTCTCCTTTCCTCTACGTTCTTAGAATCCGGAGACTACTCCTCATAATTCGTTCTAAATCCAAAAATCGCCACAAATCCGAAGTGAAGTAAAGAATAAAAGAAATGGATCTATACCCACCTTCTATTTGAAGCGATGAATGACGATTGGAGTTGCTTTCAATTTTTTGCTCTTTTCTTTGCGCGATTTGGCCTCATTTGCGGTTCGATCGCTAACCCTTTCCCTATTCTTGTGATGTTTTCAGATGATTATTGATGTCGTGAGGATGATGAAGACAATCGATGGGAATGAAGCTACGCGCAACAGGGGGCGATGATGATCGAAGGTGATGAAGGTTGCAAGAGTTGAAGCCGGTTGATGGAGATGCGAAAGCCGAGAGCCGAGAGAAAGATTGAAGACTGAAGGATTTGATTAAAGGTAAAGTTGTATGAGAATGGAGTCCCTTTTCAGAACATGCATAAAGGTTTTTTTTTATTTTATTTCTGTGAATGGTTTCTCTTTGTTGTTGTTGTTGTGAATAATTGCTATGAAGATTTTCTGAGATGTGTGTTGAATCTGTGACGAATTTGGATTTAGATGATGATAATAAGTTGATAATTGGTGTAGTAATAATATGTAATACCTCGTATTTTATTTAAAGCTCTGGACAATATTAATTAGTAATAATATTATTCCGGAATACTCTAAGAAATTTTAATGGAACCAAATAGAGTAATCAGCGGGATATTATTTTATTAATTGATATTAGTTGACTCAGAGGTTTTATAAAATATCGGATTAAGAGACATTTTCGGATATTCTCTAATTTTGACCTATTGGTAAAAATATAAGCTTTTATATTTATATTTATATATATATATATATATATATATATATATATATATATATAGAGAGAGAGAGAGAGAGAGAAAGATTATGAGAGGAAGAGAAAGTTGGTAAGAAAGAAGAAAAGAAGGAAAAGGAGAAGAGAAGAGAATAAGAAGAGAATAAGAAGAGAGAAAAGCCCTAAAGCTCCAATTCCTCATTCCCGATCATCCATCCGTCGAATCAACTCAATCTTTCCGCAAATCTTCGTCTCTCGAGGTGGGTTCTTAGTTAGAAACTTTTGTCTTTGGTTTTTAATCTTAAGCATACCCAACTTTACACTTTACAATGTCACTTCGCAAACTAAACTCATATCATGGAATTGCTCGATAAAATCTAGCTCTTTAATCAACATTGCCGACATATGCAAAGTCTTTCAACTTAAGGCATCAGCTACTGTAATACCTACATATAAAAGACATACTTCAAAGAATATTTTTTATATATAAATTTATGTTTGGTATTGAAAAACAACAAGTTTCTAGCAACACATTGCATAAGTATAGCCACTACAACATAAGGTACTAATATAAAGGCTATAAATTATACAAGATGTTCAAAATATAAAGGTCTAAGAACTAGATCCGAAGATCTCAAAAGTCCACAGCGGAATACAAAGCCATCAAACAAGTAAAGATAATCAAATCGCCTTATCTTTACCCTTTGCGGAACCTGAAGTACCTGAAATAACAACATCAACATGGGGTGAGATAACAACATCTCAGTGAGTTCCCTATCTTAGAGTTCTCTCGGCTCTAAGGGTTCAAAACCTATTACTCCACGAATACAAACGCCTCTTCTCAAGAGTAGCCAAAGAAAAACAGAAAAGCCCTAAAGCTCCAATTCCTCATTCCCGATCATCCATCCGTCGAATCAACTCAATCTTTACGCAAATCTTCGTCTCTCGAGGTGGGTTCTTAGTTAGAAACTTTTGTCTTTGGGTTCCAGGGCAATTTTCGCTCAGCGAGACCTGTAGGTTCCAACCTTGGTTTTTAATTCGTAACTTATGATCCGGGTATCCGTTTTTAACGTTCCTCATATCGTTTCGAAGCTAATGATTAAATCTATTATTTGAGATCAAGAAATGTTGGTTCCACCCGACTTTTACCCAACTATTCGATTAAAAGGTAACGAAACATAATTATGTAATTGTGAGTTAAAGATAAGGAATTGGTGAGACTTGTGAGACACCTAGGAGTTCGTAGACTAATAATAATTGAGGATCGTGCTTGATTGTGTTCCCCTTTGTTAGCTTGATGTGGGTATTACATTGAGTCCCACGGGAAGCGAGAGTTAGCTTGAGGTGGGTATTACATTGAGTCCCACGGGAAGCGAGAGTTAGCTTGAGGTGGGTATTACATTGAGTCCCACGGGAAGCGAGAGTTAACTTGAGGTGGGTATTACATTGAGTCCCATGGGAAGCGAGAGTTAGCTTGAGGTGGGTATTACATTGAGTCCCACGGGAAGCAAGAGTTAACTTGAGATGGGTATTTCATTGATTCCCATGAGAAGTCTAGTGGTTCATACTTGAGGTGGGTGTTCCACTAAGTCCCACGGGAAGTCTTGTATGATGTATTGTTAGGTTGTTCCGTTTCGACTTGTTTATTTTTGAGAGGAACCTTGTACTCGTAGAATTTTTATGCTTGACCCTTAGAGCCGAGAGAACTCTAAGATAGGGAACCCACTGAGATGTTTTATCTCACCCCATGTTGAAGTTGTTATTTCAGGTACTTCAGGTTCCGCTAAGAGTAAGGATAAGGCAACTTGATTATCCTTGCTAGTTGATGGCTTAGTCTTCCGCTGTGGATTTTTGAGATCTTCGGATCTAGTTCTTAAATCTTTTTGTAGTTAAACACCTTGTACTATTTTATAGCCTTGTTTAGTACCTTATGTTGTAGTGGCTATATTTATGCAATGTGTTGCTAAGAACTTATTTGTATTTCAGTACCAAATTATTAATATTATATATGAAAAATATGCTTCATGTATGTCTTTTGTATATGGGTATTACATAATAGATGAGTGATAAGATGAAGAATTATGAGTCTAAAACATGATAGAAACCCAAATAGGACTAAATCGGAGTGATAGAATGATGAATCCCGTAGCAGAAGTTGAATTGAGGAGGTTTCTGGTGGATTGCGTATCAGATCTGAGATACGCGTATGGAGGCAGGTGTTACGTGTAACATCCGGTGGGTACGCCGCTCGTTATGCGTATGGAGAGTGATTTTTGCAGACTCTCTGGTGTCGCTCTCGGAATTGTCATCCTAGTACAAACGCGAAAGTGGCGCGGAAAAGGTAGAGTCGCCAGCCAGGCATTTTTATCTCGAAAGAATGGGAAAGGTAATGCTGCACAAACCTGAGGAAGAAGGAAAGGGCGCGGCCTTGCGAACCAAAGATCTGGGTTCGGGAGTCGGTTACGACCTGGGAAGGTATTAGCACCCCAGACCGTCTGCCGTACCCAACGGGATCCACGCTTGTTTGTTTTGTTTCAAAGGGTGAGAAAATAAAGTGCTGCTGAATAAAAGAACTGCTACTGGCATGGAAATGAAATGAGAAAGGAAGCTGAAAAAGAGGATGGAAAGGAAGAATGGGGAAAATGTAAGGAAAATAAAGAATGTGCTCGAACGGGCCCTACCCCGCTGCCTACGTACCTCATCGGGATAATGAGGATCAGAGTCGACGTAGTTCGCCTAACTAAGGCGGGAACTATTTGTTTGTGTTTTTTATGGCTGGAACTACGTATGTCTATGCTCAGGTGTTGCAGGCTCGTCTGATACGAGTGCATTTACCGTCTTGCATGCGAGACAAGTCGTCGCGAGTTCGCGCTCAGAGTGAATAAGATGAGAGGAGAAGTTCCCGCAGGATAGTCGCTTATTATTTGTTTTTGTCTTTTATGAGAAATTTTTTGAATTTGTTTGTGAACATTCTCATACTAAGACCTATCCATCGCGGGAAGTACTTACACCTCGCCCTGAAATAGGACGCGTATAAGCACTCCGCAACAAAGTCTCGTGTCGTACAAGAACGTTCAACATTTATTAGGTATTTTATTATTTTCTTCGTGAGGTGAGAAATAATGACTCAAGTCGGAAAAAGGACAAAAACTAAGGGGGACTAAGACACAACCCTAAGTTAGTTATCATATGATGGTCCTATGGTTAATGAGGTTTTCTAATCCTAAAGAAGAAAAGAATATAATGCAACTTACTTCCTAGAGAAGTTAAGTTGATTCTAACAATGGGGAATCCTACCAAACACAAATATGGAAGGAAAAAATGAATTAAAATGCATAAAAGAAAGTGCATAAAATAAAGGATAAGGTGAAGTAAACTTACCTCAATCTTCCCCTCTACAAAACAAATGTTAATGCACATTTTTATTTAAAATAACAAGGCAAACATACCCTAATTAAATCCTAAAGACTCTAGGACTCAATCTAAAATCTATCTTAATTCTAAAGGAACTAAAAATGCTAGGACAAAAATACAGCATCTATTACAGCCTCTATTACCCAAACAACTATGGAATCTATGCCTAACACAAATCATCTTTTTACAGCCAGCATGCAGCATGGAAAAGTAGGTGTAAGAAGTTATAAACAACATGCAAACATAACAAACAGCATACATTTTACAACACCTATATGCAAAAACAGCTATGGAATGCAAAATCCAGAATTGATTATTTTCATTTTTAATGCACAAACTCAATGAGAACTGCACCAATTTGATCATGAACATGCATTTGAACATGGATTAACATACCTAGATGAAAGATCATGAACATTTTTTAGGATTATTCAAGAATGCATCACATGTGGTTTATGCCCAAAGTAATGCAAAAATGTAGCACATGAATATGGCATATGAACATGAGGATTATTGATTATAAACATGGAACATGATAGCTCAAACATGATGTCAAACTCAATGCAAAATTCAGAATTGAATTGATGTGAATAATATGATCAAGCATGCAAACAAATGCAACCAAACACACATACATACATGATTATGCAAAATGCGACATACATTGATATAATGAAATGCAAAATGATTTAATGCAATGCAAACATGTAAAAACAGAATGCAACATGATTATTATATGCCAAATAATGCAAGAACATGGCAACAACATGCAAGAACTCAAACTATGCACAAAGAAACACTAAAATGCATAATATGCGACATGAACGGAATCGTGTCGAAACGACTCGAAATGGGGGAATGAGCTACTGGAAATGGACTCAAAAATTCCCTAAAATCAATACCTAAACATGTATGAACATTAGAGGCACTAGGACTTAGGACTAAGCAATCAAATAAGCTAAAAATCCAAAAATCAACAGCGTTAACCGGTTAACCATATGTGTTAACCGGTTAACGGACCCTGGACATCACTAATTTGTGGTTAAAATGCATGCGTTAACCGGTTAACGCTGAACAAAATTGAAAAAAAGTCTTTGAAATAAGTGATTTTGGCCACAAACCCACTTCTAATGATCCCTAACATACCTAGGAACACGCTAACACTAATTTCTACTTAATTGGGGCTTATTTACACATGCTAGCACCTATAACTATCAACACTTCAAATCCTAAATCAACAAAAATCACAAAATGCAAGCCACACATAAAGAAAATGAAATCTATCGCAATCAAAACGAAAAGCAATTAAAGAATGCCGAAACGGCGAGATGAAGAGAATAACTTAAAGAAGAAGTGATTTAAATCACCAACCTACGAAGCGGAGAAGTGCTTCGGTGTATGTTGCAAGAATCGGAGCTTAATCAAAGAGAAAACCGAGAAAAACCGAGAAACCGCAAAATAAATGCGTTCTTGATGTTTGGATCTTCGTGCACTTCCGAAAAGCCGAAACCTTCAACAAAATTCAGTAGCTTCTTCTTCTACAATCCACAATCAACAAAGGTTGGAGGCTTAAGCTTCAAGATCTTCAAGTTTCAATGTGAAACTTGAAGAGCTTATTCAAAAAGCTTTAGTGAAAGGAGAGAAAAAGGAGGAAAAGTGAGAGAGAAAAAGTGATTGTCAAAGAGTGAAAAATTGGAAAAATGGTGGGAACCCTTTGCATTGAAGTGATTAATGGCTTTATAGAGGCTAGGCTAGGAGCTAGGTTTGGGTTTGGGGCCCAAAAATTTGGCTTGGGATCCAAAATTAGGTTTGGTAGTTAGTTAGGGTTAGGGTTGGAAAAGGGAATATTCCTTGGAATATTCCTTGGAACACTCTAGAAGATGGTAGAACATGGTGGAAGTTTCCAAGGGAAATAGAGTGGAATTAAAGTGGAAAAACAAGAGGGAAAGAATGAAAGGAAGTGTGGAAAGAAAGTGGAAGGAAAAGTGGAGGGAAATGTAAAACCAACCACTTTTCAAATGATTTTTCTTTGATTTTTTTTATGATTCCTCCATCATTCCTTGACCAAATTTGGACCATAGGATCATTGTAACCCTAATTTCAAGATTTCGATCTTAAAAGTCAGGAGTCGACCCTTTTTACCTAGCTCGGTTGCATTTTCCCCAATTCCTCGATTTTTCGTCGTTCGGCCAGTCGAATCCCTTCCAAGATGAATTTGTGGATGAGATTTGAACCCCAGGCACTTGACACCATATATGAAACAAAGGAACCCTCCTTAAATCATAACTTCATGCAGAAGCCCCGTAGAAGTGAAACCCTAATTTGGCCTTTTCATCAGGAAATATTGCACTGCTCGCCTCCTTTGATCAACTCCATATGTCCATGGCTCGTGGCTTCAAGTGAAGACTTGTGGGATATTGTGAACCTTTTGCACAAGGTTGAGAAGCTTTATGGCCCTTCGGTTGCCTTTGTAATGCCTTCGGTAGCTCCGATCATTGTTCACATACCCATGCCTCAGCTATGCTACATATGATGCAATGTTTTGTTTTTTTTTGGTTATTTTATGAAGCTATATATGCAAAATGTCGAGGATATGAGAGGGAAAATTTTGAGGTATTACATCTGGTCGTTGGAATATGGTACGCATATGTGCATATGCTGATACACGTAAAGGGAAGGGTGATACGCATTTGATACGCGTTTGGGCAGCAGGGTTGCGTTTTCGTGATTTCATAGCGTTTCGCCTATTGTTTCACGTCGTTCCTTTTTTTGATGTTCCAAAAGATGATCTAGTAATAGTAATTGATGATAGATGTAATTATAGGATAATAATATGATGATTTAATGAATGTTGTTAGAAGAATTTAGATGATGAATTTGGAGATGATAAAATAAAATGATTATGACGATTTTATATTGTTGCGATGTTGTATTCTGATGTAGGTCTCATGACCAATAATGTTATGATGTTACGATGATGTAAGATGATGTATTTGAACGATGTTTATGACGTGTGATTTTTTTGTATGCCATTTTCATACCGCACATTTGCATTATTACGATGGCCTGGAATGGCAAACACGATATTTAAGATGAAGACTTATGTCTTGCGGATGCCCACCTAAATGACATGAATTTTAAGATGGGAGTTTACTCCGAATGGTACCACACGCATTGTCAAGTCGCATTTGAATTGCATTATTGAATGATTGTTGAGATGATATGAATATTGTGATGATGCGATGTTTATGAAGAATATGATGTGAGTGGGTAATTAAATGACTTGAACTTATATATGTTGATTATTATATCCTGTTCATAATTGTCGATATCTCACCCCTTCTATTTGAATGTTACCCTCTGTTGGTAAAGTGTAGATGATCCCGAGTATCGAAGAGTCCGTTAGATGGTTTGAGTCGTTGGTCGCTATGATATGTAACACTTCGGGGGGATTAGTGAATGAGTTAATTTGATTTAGCTCTCGTTTTGTTATGTTTTGGATTTAAGATGTTTATTTTAGAATATGATGTTTGAATTGAGATGAATTATTATTAAGTTGATTTTTTGTATGATGAGTTGTTATGATTTAAATGATTCCGCTGCGTAGTAAAGACATGACTTATTACTTGATATGACTGTGATGAATTGTTTTAAAGAAGAAAAATGTGATAACACATTTTTGTTGAACTCTGATTTATTTATAATTAATTGTGGGTAGAAATGCACTACAAGAAAAAATATGTTTTGCGACACATAGATTGTGACGGTTCCCATAAAACCGTCATCCTTCATAAGTTACGACATTTGCTACGACAGATTTAGACAACCGTCGTTAAAGTTTTTAAAATTTTTAATATTTTACGACGGTTATAGACCTAACCGCCATAAAAAGAAGTCTGTGACGGTTAAAAAACCGTCGCCCCCAAATATATTTTTAAAGCAATGACAATATATATCATATAATTGGCTTTCTTTCATGCCCGCGACATTTAGGTCAACCGTCGCCTCTATGATGAGTTGCCTCATAAATTATGGTTTCACCTTTTCCATATCCCGCTTTCTTACTTAAAAGCACACTAAAAGCAAAATTTCAAAATACCTTTCTTTTAAAATTTCAAAGCCCTAATATCTCTATCTCTTCACAAACACACGATTAGAAAATTCATTATCCATTTCACATTTCATATGGGTTCAATTTCAACAATCAGCTTCGTTCGTTTTCATATTTCAACTAGTTTCAGTTGTACTGAAGTTCTTCATTTTTGGATTTCAAGGACGTTCAATTTCAACTAGGTATCATTAAATTTCTTCAGTTTTGGATTTCAACAAGGTTCAATTTCTAGGTGGTTCTTCAATTTTTTCATTTTTGAGTTTCATAGGGGTTTAATTTCAACGAGGTTAGTTCAATTTATTATTTTTGAATTTGATTCCTCTTCCCCTGTTTATGGTTTTATTGATAACTTTTGACCTAAGAACAATTTTACTTCTTCTATGCGACATATCCTATTTTGTAGTTGATATTTAAGGGTTTTCCGATGTCGTCGTACCATTCTCTGCACACCACTGACGAACTCTTCCACGAGAACCACCATGCCGCAAATTCTCCTTGACACTCTTGTGTCGATTTGTCGTGTGGGGCGTCCGAAAGTGTATGTCTTGGTGGGTATGTCATTGTATTGTGGTTGAGATTTTTACAATGAGAAGTTTTATTTTCAATATTAATTCAAGATTGGATTATTTATATAAAATTTTCTACACTATTTATTTCTTTCCAGAGTTTCTAGTCGATGAACTTATTGCTTTTCCTATCCCAAATCATTTTTTAGAATGGCTATACATTTTTCCATATTATCTTTGAAAATCTAGAAAAGGAACAACAGATTGTATCCAAAAACTGTTATAGAAGTTAGTTAAGAGATTGATTAGGAGTGTTGAAGTTTGTTAGCTTTTGGAATCTATTATGGATTGGTTATTTATGAAGGGTTAGTTATGATTGTGGTTATGAAGTTAATTGAAATTAGTTAGTTCAACTGACAGTTAGTTATGTTTAATGAGTAGTGTTGGTTAGAATGATTTGTGAAAGTTAAGGAAGTATTGCTTATGATAAGCAAAGTTAGTTATGAGTTCGGTTAGGCTTCAGTAATGAAATTATTTGGAATTCTTGTTAGCATTGGGAGTTTTTATAGGTTGTTTAGCTTTGATGAAATTTTATGCTCGAAATTCTGCTATGTGAGAGTAGTAATATAATGATGCCCTGAACTTGACATGGTGATTGTTGCTACAATTTAGCATTGATGACTAGATGAATGAAAAATTTATGAACTGGAAACTGTTAAATCAATTGTTAAGTGAATATTATTGATGACACAATTGGGATTTGTGTAATGCTTGTTAATTATATGGTCCTATTTGAATCTGTTGCGAAGTTGGAAGTGTTATTTCACTTTGAAAAAACAAAGTTAATTCTGATGTTAGGTTGTGGGTTTATTTAATTTCTTCGTGATTTTTCCTGTCTGCAGATTGTGTAGGTTTGTTGCTAGAGATTATGTTGAAACGAGTAGAATTTGTAACCACCATGCTTAGAGTTTCCATCAAAGAAATAGGTGTGTTGTTTGATTTGTTAAAGTACAAAATCATAGTGTGAGAATTTGTAACCACCAAGTCGACGTTGGACTTCCATATAGTACTCTGAGGTGTTTCATCCGCTGGACGCACCATCGTTGATTTCTTCACTTTGATCAACATCTCAAGCTCAGAATCAGTGCCATTACCTATCATGCCAACATTTTCATCAAGTCGTCTCTTTATGAAAATCTCCCGAGACATTGGTGGATGTTGAGCCAAATCAATGAATTTTCGAGACTGTTGTAGAATTTACATGACATTAGATTGTTGATTCTTCCTTGGAATGCAGAGGAGCACATGACAGTTGTGTTGGAGCTGACATATAACTATGGTGTTACTGAATACACCAATGGAAATGCTTATGCACAGATTAGTTAAAATATTTTATTTTATTTTTGGAAACTTTAACTGGTATCTTCACTTTTCTGCACTACTTGATAAAATTTGTGTGGTGTATATAACAGGTTGCTTTTGGCACTGATGATGTATACAAGAGTGTCGAGGTAGTCAACATAGTCACTCAAGTGCTGAGGTAGTCAACATTGGCACTGATAACAAGTTGATTTTTGTGTTCTCCATTGTCCACATACAATATAAAAAGTTGTTTAGTAACATTGAGGTTTGTATTTTGTCTGCTATGTGTGCTACTGTTATGTCTATACAATTATTCCATATTTTTATTTTGTATTTTTTTTATTTTCTTATCGGTCTCGGTTGAAGTCTCCGCTCCATCTTCTATGGTTATGCTTCACAATTTTCCTATTGAAACTGTTGTTGGATCTCATCTTCAAGCTATGATGATAGTGAAAACAGCAAATGGTTATACCATATTTTAGGATATTTTAAAGTTTCATTTTCATTACACTAAAAGCAAAACTGTTTGATATTTTTGGTTACATGGATGTTTCATGTGCAGGTGCAATTTTCTACAGATATGATGCCTTCAATTCTTTGATAAAGTGGAAAGCTAGAAGTGAGTCTTTTGTAATTGTCAAATGCATCTCAGGAGTTGTCATACTTGGAAACAGTGCCAAATAGTCATGTCCATCCTTCAATTCTTTGATGGTTTTCCCTATTCTTGGACTTACATACATGCTTCTAATACTGGTCAAGCTTTAATCCATGCCATACTTTCTAAAGAATATCACCAACTTGTTGATTTTATTGAAACCGTGAATGTTTTGGGTGGAGAGAATGTTCTAACAGATGATGGAGTTCTTGTGCATCGAATATCCGACAACAATAGGACATTGTACTGAGTTTTATGTCAAACATTGGAAACCTTTGTAAGTTTCAATATTTTTTGCTCATTAGAAAGTATTCTAGTGTTAGTATAGTGCTTATGTGCAACAATAGTCACTTACCGTGTCTAGTTAGTTTAATGGCTGCAACAAAATTCTTTAGTAACTTGTAACATAATTTTATTCATCTCGATATTCCAGCAGTGGATATGGTGATTAACTATGATATTCCCTCAAACTCCAAAGTAAGATGAAATATTTTTCTTAGATATTCCAGTAGTAGTACTTTTTTTTACATGTTTAACATAGTAATAACTAATCAAAAGTTCACATTTAGCTTAATGTAATGTTAAGAATTTATTAGTAATTTCACGGCACTTTTAGTATGACGGTTCTGCCTATTAATGTAATGGTAATGCCTAATGGTTTTGCCTATTAATTTGATGGTAATTCCATTGTTTTGCCTATTAATTTGGTAATACCTAATGGTTTTACCTATTAATTTAATGGCTTAATGTAATGGAATTACCTATGGTTATGCTTCACAATATTTTTTTAATTTGGTAATGTATAATGGTTTTGCCTATTAATTTAATGACTTAATTTAATGGCCTAATGGTTTTACCTATTAATTTAATGTAATGGTTTTACCTATTGTTATGCTTCAATTATTATTTTTTAATTTTAAAAGTAAATTACCTGCAGATTTACCTATGAAAAGGAATTTTCCTACGGATTTACTTACAATTGTACCTATGGAATAAAAAGTTACGACGGTTGGAACCGTCGTAATCAATTATAAAATAAAAAATCAAATGGAAATTTACGACGGTTGGAACCGTCGTAATCAATTATAAAATAAAAAATCAAATGGAAATTTACGACGGTTGTAACCGTTGCAATATGCAGATTACGTCATTTCACTACCTGTCGTGAGAGATAACGACGGTTGGTGTGACGGTTTTGGAAACCGATGCGATACGGCCTCGCGACGTACGATTCAACGACCGTGGTGCAACCGTCGTGACTTGAAAACTACGACGGTTTTAACCGTCGTAATCTTCCAAAATAACCGTCGCAATATGCCAATTTTCTTGTAGTGATGGGGTGTTACATTAGTGGTATCAGAGCAGGTCGGTCTGTCTGGCCAAGTGTCGAGTCGTAGTTGTTTAACAATCGAGTATTGTTATTTTTGTGCTGATCTTTGTTCGTGTTGTGGTGTTAAGCTGATATGGCTGGAAGAAACAATGTTGTTATGGCTGCTATAATGCAAGCAATGGCTCAAGCTGTGCAGAACCTACCGAATACTGGAAAGAATGAGGGATCTCGTAGTTTGGCGAATTTTTAGAGGGAGAACCCGCCTACTTTCAAGGGTAAGTATGACCCTGATGCAGCATTGGAATTGTTGAAGGAGATTGAAACGATCTTCCGAGTGATGGATTGTATGGTAGCACAGAAGATTCGATATGGTACACATATGTTAGCGCTTGAGGTTGATGACTGGTGGTTGGAGACTCGTGCGAGATTGGAAGCGGCAGGTGAATAGGTCACCTGGGCTGTTTTCCATAGGGAGTTTATGAGAAAGTATTACCCTAAAGAGTTCACGGTAAGAAATAAGTGGAGTTCCTTAAGCTAAAGTAGGAAAATATGTCAGTCACTGATTATGCTGCTAAGTTCACTGAATTGTCTAAGTTTTATCCATATTATGATGGGGCTGGAGCAGAATTCTCTAAGTGCATCAAATTTAAGAATGGATTGCGCTCTAATGTTAAGAAGGTTGTAAAGTACCAGAAGATCCGAGTGTTTTCTGATCTTGTTGATAACTGCAGAATCTTCAAGGAAGATAGTAATGCTCATTACTAGATTGTGAATGACAGGAGAAGAAAGAACCAACAGAATCGTGGCAAGCCTTATGATGTTTCGGCTGGCAAGGGTAAGCAGAAGATTGCTTTGAGTCAGAGAAATGGTGGGGGAGATGCTCCTGCTATTATTGTTTGTTTCAAGTGTGGTCAAGCTGGACACAAGAGCAATGTTTGTACTGCTGAGGTTAAGAGGTGTTTCCGATGTGGCAAAATTGGGCATACATCGAATGATTGTAAGCATAAAGAGGTAGTCTTTTTTAATTGCGCCGAAGAGGGACATACTGGTAGCAAGTGTCAGAAGTCGAAGAAAGCTCAGACGGGAAGAGTGTTCACGTAGGCATACCGCTAACGAGGACATGCTTATTAGAGGTACATGTTTCATTAATAGTATTACTTTAGTTATTATTATTGATATTGGTGCAACACATTGTTTTGTTTATGTTGATTGTGTTAAGAGATTGGGTCTTTCGTTGTCTGCTATGAATGGGGAGTTAATCGTCGAGATTTCGGCTTCGGGATCAGTGACTACTTCTCTCGTTTGTTTGAAATGTCCTTTGTCGATATTCAATAAATATTTCTTGGTTGAGTTGGTTTTTTACCCGTTGACTGGGATGGATGTAATTCTAGGTATGAATTGGTTAGAGTATAACTATGTTCATATAAATTGTTATTGTAAGTCAGTGAGGTTTTCCACTCCAGAAGAGGAAGGAGTTAGGTTGTTGTCTTTCAGAGAGTTGCAGAAATTGATGAAAGAGGAAGTTTAGATGTTTCCATTGATGCCAACGTTGTCTATTGAAAGCAAAGCTAAGATTGAGGAACTGCAAGTAGTAAGTGATTTTCCCGAGGTTTTTCTTGATGAAATTCCCGATGTGCCACCGGAAAGAGAAGTTGAATTTACGATTGATCTTGTACCTGGTACTAGACCTGTTTCTATGGCACCGTATCAGATGTATGCATTAGAATTGTCAGACTTGAAGAAGCAGTTAGAAGAGTTACTTGAGAAGAAGTTTGTAAGGCCGATTGTATCGTCGTGGGGAGCTCTAGTGTTATTGGTGAATAAGAAAGATGGAAGTATGATATTGTGTGTGGATTATAGATAGTTGAATAAAGTGACGATCACGAATAAGTATCCGCTTCCGAGAATTGATGATTTGATGGATCAGTTGGTAGGTGCTTGTGTATTTAGTAAGATAGATTTGAGGTCGGGTTACCATCAGATCAAAGTAAAAGATGAGGATATTCAGGAGACTGCATTCAGAACACGATATGGACATTACGAGTATTCAGTGATGCCTTTCGGTGTTACCAACGAGCCGGGAGTATTCATGGAGTACATGAATCACATTTTTCATACGTATCTGGATCGTTTTGTGGTTGTGTTTATCGATGATATTCTGATTTACTCTAAGTCAGAAGATGAACATAAAGAACATTTGAGGTCTGTGTTGGAAGTTTTGAGAGAGAATAAGTCGTATGCGAAGTTTTCTACGTGCGAATTTTGGTTGAAAGAAGTCAGTTTTCTTGGTCATGTAATTTCAAGTAGTGGTATTTCAGTGGATCCTTCTAAAGTAGAAGCTGTGTTACAGTGGGAAACTCCAAGATCGACTACTGAGATTATGAGCTTTTTGGGGCTAGATGGTTACTACTGAAGACTTATTGAAGGGTTTTCTAAGTTGGCACTTCCATTGACTTGGTTGACTTGTAAGGGTAATGCTTTTGTTTGGGATATTAAGTGCGAAGAGAGTTTTATAGAATTAAAGAAGAGGTTAACGCCGGCTCCGGTTTTGACATTGCCTAATTCAGATGAACCGTTTATAGTGTATTGTGATGCTTCGTTGATGGGTTTAGGAGGTGTGCTTATGCTGAATAAGAAGGTTATTGCATATGCGTCGAGGTAGTTGCGAGTGCATGAAAATAATTATCCTACGCATGATTTAGAACTTGCTGCAGTTGTTTTCGTACTGAAGATTTGGAGACATTATCTTTATGGTTCTCATTTGAAGTGTTTAGCGATCATAAGAGTCTGAAGTATCTATTTGATCAGAAAGAATTGAATATGAGACAACGCAGGTGGTTGGAATTGTTGAAGGATTATGATTTTGGTTTAAATTACCATCCGGGTAAAGCTAATGTTGTAGCTGTAACACCCCGTAATATATTTAAGTCTCCGGATAATATTATTAATTTGAGGATTAAGAGACATTTTTGGATACTCTCTATTTTTGGAACCATTGGTAAAATATAAGTTTTTATATAATTGTTTATATAGAAATAAAATGAGATAAAGAAGAAGTTACTAAGAAAAGAAGAGAAAAAGGAAAAGAAGAAAAGAAGAGAAAAGAGAAGAAGAAGGAGGGAAAACCCTAAAGCTTCATATTCATCTTTCTCCATCATATGTCTGTCGAATCAACTCATTCTTCCCGTCAATCTTCATCTCTCGAGGTGGGTTCATAGTTAGATACTTTTGTTTTATTTTTTGGTTGAGTTTTGAAGTTTATGAGTTTTAGGGTTTTGATAGAAATCTTGAAAACAAATTATTTAAACGGTTAAAAACTTGATTAAACCTAACTATTTTGCTCACAGTATGCCTAGGAACATGTTTGGTGTTGTTTTCCTATGTTGGTTGATGTTTTGGATGATTTTGGCATGGAATTGTATGCTTCTCGTAAGCCTGAGTTTTTTCTGGAAATCGTAGAGCTCGCTCAGCGAGCTAGGCTCGCTCAGCGGGCAGTGGAATTTCTGCTGAGAAAATTGTTGATCTGGTATAGCTCGCTCAGCAAGCAGGAGCTCGCTCAGCGAGCTCAAGCATGGATTTTCTTGCTCAGCGAGCTAAGGGCTCGCTCAACTAGACCTGGAAGTTTCGGTTTTGTATTTAATTCATAACTTGTGAACCGGGTATCCGATTTTAGTGTTCTGCATATCGATTCGAAGCTGAAAACATTTACTAATAGATGACACTAAAATATATTATTTTTACTCGACTTTTACTCGACTTTTCCCCACTTTTCATATAATTGGAATTATGTTTACTTTGGAAGTATGAGCTAATGGAGATAAAATGTACAACTTGTGAGGTAGCTAGGACTTTCCCTCAGGCTAGTGTGTCTTGAGTATTTATATCGCTTTAGGACCTCCGTATTAGTCTTGATTAAGTCTCAACATGGATACCTTTGCGTTACGTTAGATCATCCTTAAAGACTAGAGGTATCGTTGAAGGCGTGTGTGTGTGGCTTGTGGTGGGTATTCCATTGAGTCCCACGGGAAGCATAATGAGGCTTGTGGTGGGTCTTCCATTAAGTCCCACGGGAAGCATATCGAGGCTTATGGTGGGTGTTTCGTTGAGTCCCACGGGAATTATATTGAGGCTTATGGTGGGTGTTTCATTGAGTCCCACGGGAAGCATAGTGAGGCTTGTGGTGGGTGTTCCATTGAGTCCCACGGGAAGCATAGCGAGGCTTGTGGTGGGCATTCCATTGAGTCCCACGGGAAGCATAGTGAGGTTTGTGGTGGGTGTTCCATTGAGTCCCATGGGAAGCATAGTGAGGCTTATGGTGGGTATTCCATTGAGTCCCACGAGAAGCATGTTAGTGGCTTGCGATGGGTATTACATTGAGTCCCATAGGAAGTCTAGTTGAGTTATACTTGAGGTGGGTGTTTCACTGAGTCCCACGTGAAGTTTTTTAGAGTGCGGTATGGTTGTTTTCTGTTTTTCTTTGGCTACTCTTGAGAAGAGGCGTTTGTATTCGTGGAGTAATAGGTTTTGAACCCTTAGAGCCGAGAGAACTCTAAGATAGGGAACTCACTGAGATGTTGTTATCTCACCCCATGTTGATGTTGTTATTTCAGGTACTTCAGGTTCCGCAAAGGGTAAAGATAAGGCGATTTGATTATCTTTACTTGTTTGATGGCTTTGTATTCCGCTGTGGACTTTTGAGATCTTCGGATCTAGTTCTTAGACCTTTATATTTTGAACATCTTGTATAATTTATAGCCTTTATATTAGTACCTTATGTTGTAGTGGCTATACTTATGCAATGTGTTGCTAGAAACTTGTTGTTTTTCAATACCAAACATAAATTTATATATAAAAAATATTCTTTGAAGTATGTCTTTTATATGTAGGTATTACAGTAGCTGATGCCTTAAGTTGAAAGACTTTGCATATGTTGGCAATGTTGATTAAAGAGCTAGATTTTATCGAGCAATTCCATGATATGAGTTTAGTTTGCGAAGTGACATTGTAAAGTGTAAAGTTGGGTATGCTTAAGATTAATAATGATTAATAATGATAGAATTCACGTATAACAACAGTTATCATTCTAGTATTGGGATGGAACCTTTTGAAGCGTTGTATGGTCGGAGATGTAGGACTCCATTATGTTGGCATGAATCGGGTGAGGGTGTAGTGCTTGGACCTGAGATAGTTTGAGAGACTACAGAGAAAATCAAGTTGATTAGAGAAAAGATAAAGGTGTCTCAGAGTAGACATAAGAGTTACCATGATAAGCGAAGAAAGGATTTAGAATTCCAAGTCGGTGAACATGTGTTTCTGAGAGTTATGCTTGTAACTGGTGTTGGAAGAGTGTTAAAGTCTAAGAAGCTTACTCCGAGATTTATTGGTCCATATCAGATTTTGGATAGAGCTGGAAAAGTTGCTTATCGAATGGCCTTACCGCCTAATTTGTCGAATTTGCATGATGTGTTCCACGTTTCGCAACTCCGGAAGTATGTTCCCGATCCGTCTAATGTTGTTGGTATGGATGATATTCAAGTACGGGATAATCTAACTGTGGAGACCATGCCGGTACGTATTGAGGATCGAGAAATGAAGACCTTGCAAGGCAAGGAGATAGTGCTAGTGAAAGTTGTTTGGCTAGGAGCTGCTGGAGAGAGTATGACGTGGGAATTAGAGAGAAAGATGCAGGAGTCTTATCTTGAGTTGTTTGATCGAGGTAAGATTTTCGAGGACGAAAATGTTCTAGTGGGGGAGAGTTGTAACACCCCGATTTAATTAATGTATTTAATTAAATTATTTTAGGAATATTTTTTGTTAATTGCGATGTGTGATGTTTGTTATTAAGATGATTGATCGATTTAAGTTGTTTTAAGTTGATTTGTGAGTTAGACTTAGTTTGGGGAGGTTTTAATAGTAATGTCGAGAGGTGTAAATAGAAGCCCATTAGTGGATTAATTAGATAATTTTAGTAAATAAATATAATAGTATTATTTTTATGACATTTTAATTAAAATAAGGAAAATAGGAATAGTAAGGGATTTAGAGGGAATTGGTTATAATCAGAATTTTGGAGAGAAGAACGAGTCCTTGGGAGAGCAAGAGCTAGGGCTAAGGATTTTCGTGGAGAGTTTCGTAGAGAGTTTCAACCGTAGATTCGAGCTCCATTCAATCTAAAAGGTAAGGTTGGGATTCATATCTTATAATCGGGAGAAAATAATATGTATGTATGAGATAAGGTTGTTTGATTTTCCTTGTTGTTGTTGTATGATGTTTTGTGTATGACTTCGTATGATGATTATGAATTTATGTTGGTGTTCTATTATGAACATACTGTTGTTGCTGTTATGAATAATTGCTATGAAGATTTTCTAAGATGTGTGTTGAATCTGTGACAAATTTGGATTTAGATGATGATAATAAGTTGATAATTGGTGTAGTAATAATAGATGAGTGATAAGATGAAGAATTATGAGTCTAAAACATGATAGAAACCCAAATATGACTGAATCAGAGTGATAGAATGACGAATCATGTAAAAGAAGTTGAATTGAGAAGGTTTCTGGTGGATTGCATATCAGATCTGAGATATGCGTGTGGGGGCAGGTGTTACGCGTAACATCTGGTGGTTACGCTACCTGTTACGCGTATGGAGAGTGATTTTTGCAGACTCTCTGGTCGTTGGCGTATGGTACGCGTATGGGCATACACTGATACGCGCATGGGGAAGGGCGATATGCGTTTGGGCAGCAGAGTTGCGTTTTCGTGATTTCGTAGCGTTTCGCCTATCGTTTCGCGTCCGTTCCTTTTTCTGATGTTCCAAAAGATGATCTAGGACTAGTAATTGATGATAGATGTAATTAGAGGATAATAATATGAGGATTTAACGAATGTTGTTAGAAGAATTTAGATGATGAATTTGGAGATGATAAACTAAGATGATTACGAAGATTTTATACTGTTGCGATGATGTATTCTGATGTAGGTCTCATGACCAACGATGTTATGATGTTATGATGATGTAAGATGATTAAGATGATGTATTTGAACGATGCTTATGACGTGTGATTTTGATGTATGCCATTTTCATATCGCATACATTTGCATTATTACGATGGCCTGGAATGGCAAACACGATGTTTAAGATGAAGACTTATGTCTTGCTGATGCCCACCTAAATGACATGAATTTTAAGATGGGAGTTCACTCCGAATGGTACCACATGCATTGTCGAGTCACATTTGAATTTCATTATTGAATGATTGTTGAGATGTTATAAATGTTGTGATGATGTGATATTTATGAAGAATATGATGTGAGTGGGTAATTGAATGACTTGAACTTATATATGCTGATTATTATATCCTGTTTATAATTTTCGATATCTCACCCCTTCTGTTTGAATGTTACCATCTGCTGGTAACGTGCAGGTGATCTCGAGTAGCGGAAAGTCCGTTAGATGGTTTGAGTCGTTGGTCGCTCTGATATGTAACAATTCGAGGGGATTAGCGAATGAATTAATTTGATTTAGCTCTCATTTTGTTATGTTTTGGATTTAAGATGTTTATTTTAGAATATGATGTTTGAATTGAGATGAATTATTATGAAGTTGATTTTTTTTATGATGAGTTGTTATGATTTAAATGATTCCGCTGCGTAGTAAGTACATGACTTATTACTTAATATGACTGTGATGAATTGTTTTAATGAAGAAAAATGTGATACCCCGTTTTTGTTGAACTCTGATTTATTTATAATTAATTGCGGGTAGAAATGGGGTGTTACAATTTTCCTCACAAGATTTTCATTTGAAATTTTTTCTCCTAAAGTTCCTGAAGTGTTGGCAATCTCAAGAATATTCATGTGAAAGTCATGAATAGTCCCATCCTCTTTCATCCTCAAATTTTTAAATTTTGTAGTGAGAAACTGAAGTCTTGACATCTTGACCTTGGAAATTCCTTCATGAGTGGCTTTAAGAGTATCCCAAACATCCTTGGCCAATTCACAATGGTGCACCAACCTGAATATATTCCTATCAATTCCATTGAACAAAACATTTAATGTTTTAGAGTAGCCCAGAGCCAACTCATCCTCCTCTTTTCTCCATTATTTCTCAGGTTTTAAAGTCTTTGTTCCATCTTTTCCAACAATGACAGAATGTTCCCATCCTTTGTCTGCAACTTTCCATGCCTTCCTATCTAGAGATTTCAAGAAGGGTACGCACCATACGAGGTTTCCAGTAATCATAGTTAGATTCATCCAGAATGAGTGGTCTGTTCACAAATCCTTAATCCTTGTCCATTGTACCAGAATATACTGCCCCTAGATGTCACCCAGAAAAACAAACAAAGTGTCTGCTTTGATGCCAATTGAAATTCTGGAACCAGATATGAGATGTCGAAAGAGATGTTACGACACTAATATCTGACAGATTTAAATATGAACAAGTTAAATAATCATAAAACAATTATAAAAGACACAAGCAATTGTTAACCCAGTTCGGTGCAACACACCTAAACCTGGAGGCTACCAAGCCAGGAAGAAATCCACTATAAGTAGTATTAGTTCAGAGTTAAACCCAACAGTTTACACCTTTCACTTAATCCCTACCCAATGCAACTTCTTATGTAAGCAACACTCAGATGTGAGACACTTCTCACTCCCCCTCAATCATAGCGGTGATAACAACCAAAGACCAATCAGAAGAAGACACACTTCAAAGACAAACCTTGACCTTACTTAAAAGCTTAAGTCAAGAACAAATCACTCTTGCTTAAAAGCTTTGAGTGGACAACTTACAACTCAACAAAATCTAGTCCATTACAATTATCAACATGATAATTGTTTGGCTCATAAGAAAATAAGAACATTTAAAAACCCTAACACAAGTGTAACACCCTAATTTTTGCCCTAAGGTTTCTTCGCATTTCATCTGCATTTTGCATACAAACAAGATCGCATTGGCTTTCGAGTTTCTCCTCAGATGAAGGGTCTATGCTTCGCAGGGGATCACCATTGTTTTTACTTCTTTATATTTGTTTATATTTACTGATCACTAACCAAAATACCAAAAATATGTTGCAGTGTTCTTCTTCTTCTCTGTGTTGCAGGTTTGCGAAGATAAGACAGTGAATTCAATTCAGATGCGTTTGTTCAGTCACAATTCGATTTCAGATGTATGTTTGACCAAATATTGATCAAACTATCAAAAGATTGTGTTGACTTCCAGTTTGTGTGTGCCAGTGGTTTATTCCTCAGATAGCGGATTTTCAAAAGTTTAGGTTGTGCTATGTACAAAAGGCATCAGTTATCAGACAGTATTTTATGCAAGGTTTGGTCTGGGTCTGCAAGTTCATCAGTGATCCATTTGAGGATTTATTTTCCTCAGTATGGATTCAGTTTATCAGGGAAATAATCAGACAATTTTCAGATGACAGTTGTGGTTTGAGTTGCAATTTATTCGACTGTTCAGTGGTTCTGTGTTGGCTGTGTTCATTTTCATCAAAGGCTTGTGAGAAAAATCGGGAGTTGGTCGTGAAACCTAAAAAATCATCACCTTATATCTCTTATTCATTTTTTTTCCGATTAAACCATTTCCCTTTCAATAACTATTTTCAGTTATCCATTTATCCACCCATATTCCATTTCTTATAATCATTTTCATATCTTCATTTCTTTTTTTTGCGTTTTTTTTCCAATCTATATATTGTCCATTTCTTTTATCCATTTTTCGATTTTTTTTTATTTTTCACAAAATATCCATTCTCAACCCAATAACCATTTTCTTTTATCCATTTCTAAATTCACATTTCAACATTTTTTATTCATTCCATTTATTCCAATTTTTTCCTTCCTCCATTTTTTTTCAATATTTCCATTTTTTATTTAGTAATCAAATCCATTTATTTTTTTTAACCATTTGTCAAAAAAAAAATTATTAAAAAAAAATGTTATTAGAGAAGGCCCATATCATTTTTTTTAGCCCTTTTTCATTTTTTTATATACAAAATAAATTTGAAGAAAATAAAAAAAAATCAAGAAAGTCAAAGACTTTCTCCAACACAATCTCCTCAAACTCCAAGCCACAGCAAAAGCAACTCCCAGGCCAACGCAGCTACAAGCCTCAAATAACTTTTCAACATAAGCTCACGTGCAGCCAATACGTCAAGTCTTACCATCAGCCACAACCTCTCCACGCGCAAGCTAGCAACACAAGCCTCACGCATCTCAAGCATTTCACGCGTGACAACAACTTCACATCTAGCCAAAGCCAAAATCCTTCCCAGCCGAAACAACAGGCCCACACGCATCAATCCGCGCACGTGAACAGGTTTAGCCAATGCCTTTCCTGCGGCCAAGACTCCAAGCCTCACTCCCAGCTGGCCCCACATGCCCAGCTCCTCACGAGCAAAACACCAACAAGCCAATTCAACACCAGCTTATCATGCCGCAAGCCCAAGCTCAGCAAACCGTAAGCCATCACTTCAAAATCCAAGCTAGCAATCCTTCAGCTCGCATCATCCGCACGGCCAAAACAAGGCCAAGCCTTCCTCAAGCCAACATCAGGCCTTGCCAATCCTTCACATACAGCCGAAAACGTAATCCCTCAAAGCCTCACACCCAGCCGCATCCCAGCTTTTCAATACAAGTTATCTAAGCCTCAAGCCGCAAGCTTCCAAGAGAACATCAGCTGCAAATACACATCCCGCACACCTAAGCAAACACGAGCAAAGCACCTGCAATCAAAAGCATGAAACGCAACACCAAAATCAAAACGCACAGAGCATCTAAACAAAACGCAAAATTAAAACGAAAACTCACACGAGAAATCTGTGAAATCAAAACGCAACCTCATCCCAAACCAAACGGCATCAAGCTTTCTTCTTCTACTCCTATAAATAAAGCCCTTCATCACTTCTAATTTCCAAGCTTTCAAAGCCAAAAAAACCCTGCTCAAATCAATTTCAATCTCAAATCCCTAACCCCTTTCTTCATCCCTCATCCCTCACCTTCAATTTGTACCGATTTGAAAAGAAGAAGAAAGAAGAAGAATTGCTTCTGTGTGTTGTTTCGATTCTAAAGGTGAGGAGGCGTCGTCCGTGTTCATTGATTTGTTGCCCTGTTTTTTTTTCGCCGCCGTTAGCCTCCCTGTGTTGTTGTCTTGGTTTCACTAAGAAGAAGATTAATTCTTCTTTATTTTGTTTTTTTCATTTTTGTTTGTTTTCTAATTTATTTTTTTTAATAAAAATAAAGCTGATAAGTTTTGGTGTGGGTTTAGATCCAAGTGGATCTTATTTTCTGATCCATACCCTACCCGTGAATCCTCTTCCCATTTCCCTTTATATCTTTTATTTTTTTTATTTTTTTTCATTTCTTTGTTGTGTTTAAATGACTTCTTTCTAATTTTTTGATATAAATTTTATAAGAAAATATTTTAGTAAAAAGAATTAGAAAAAAGTGTTTTTTTAGAAAAAGATTTTATAAACATTTTATGAAAAGAATTTAGAAAAAGATTTTAAGAAAAAAGTTTTAGAAAATGATTTAAAAGATATTTTGAATTCTTTTATGGATCTAGTCTTTTAGATCCATTTTCTTCATCTTTTTATTTTTTTGGTCGATGACAATCTCCGATTCGTAGATTGTTGATTTCCGATCGGTTTAATCTTCATTATTTCAAATCTATGGATGAATGATCATTTGGATCATTCTCCATACTTTGAGATCGTGATAGGTTGCTTTTCGGTAAATTCAACGAAAATCTCGATTAAGATTAGACCATTCTTTTTCTTTTAGTGTGGCATGTTTTCGGAGAACGATCCATTATATCGTTTCTCTAACATGTATTAACACGAATATTTTCCACTTTAATTAGTGGTGGCCGGCCTAATTTGTAGGGTAATTACTTTGTAAATTACTCGGCGATTTCTTAACATAGACCTAAAGTTGTCCCGATTCGAATTAAGATCCACTTGGATCTGGTTGCCTCGATTTTATTATTCCTTGTTGTGGTTGTGCTTGATTAAGTTCATCATACCACTTATATTGTAAATATTATAATAATGTGAATATAATCCGTTTAAATTTAATCTCTCGCACCTTATCCTTTTATTTTAATTTCTTGCTCCTTATCTCTTTATTATGCTTTATCATATTATATCATATATCATTTGTTTATAGTTATATTGTTATTTGTGGTTTTTATTTTGTCCATTTGGATATCAAAACACAAATAAAGGATTAAAAACTTAAAAGACTTGTGATTTCTAATTTCGGACTATGGTTACTATCCCTTGCTTTGGTGAATGGACTTAGACTTTAAGATTTTCCCCCTTGCTCAAGATGGAATGGATTAGAAACCTCGGCCTCAAGTTATTTCATTAGCCTTTGAAGATGGAATTCCGAACATTGAAGAATTGTGCATATTATGGTTTGGTAAACTCTTTTCTTAACTTTTAATTCAAGTATTAGGATTAGTCCCTTCATCTCCTTCCCATTCTTAAATTTTCAAAACTTCTCCCTATTTCAAAAATCTTCTTGTTTTTCTAAACTTCAAACACTTTCATAAACAAACCTTGACTTAGGTCAAGCGATTTTTAACCTTTTCACTTTATTTTCTTAATCAATGTTAATTCATGTAAATATATCAAAAATCATTTTCTTACATACTTTAAAAAACTCAAAACTCACTCAATTGTTTTTGTGCCTTTGTGCATCTTTTCTTTTCACATGTTTAGATATGATTCATCCTTTCTAGCGGAATTATTCGCTAAAGGATGACGACTTATCTCTACATTCTAAAATCAATTCAACTCATTGTTTCTTTTCAAATTTTGTACCACGAACTACGAGGTTTTGATCTCGCATTGCACTTTATGGGTACGTAGGCATGAGGCATTAAAAACCTCATCAAACACAAAATCATCAAAAAATATTCTTCTCCTCATCTCTTCAATCATTTTCAAGCAAACCAATTTCAGACCAAAAAGCAATAAATATTTCAAAGGGCTCCCGTGGAGTACCACGGACGAGTCGGGTGCCTAAAACCTTCCCGGTTCGTAACCAATCCCCTTACCCATTCTCTGTTTGTTTCTTTTAGCTTTTGCTTCAGATTCCTAGGTTTTTATTCGTTCTTTTACCTTTTTTCTTTCGGAAATAAACAAAAGCGTGGTGGCGACTTTGTGTACATCGAGTGAAGTTAATCAATAGCTTACACTCACGATTTTACCGCTACAGAAAAGTGGCGACTCTGCTGGGGAGTAATCTCTAAGCGGATTCAGACTACTTTGATTTATTTATTTTTTTGGTTTGACTTGTTTGTTATTTGGTTGTTCTGTTTCGGTTTTGTTGATCCTCTGTATGAGATAGATTCTAACCCGGATCTGAGTTGAAACGTATGATAGGACGGTGATATTCAAAGCGATATGTGATGGAGTAGTCCAAAGCAATATCAATTTGATAATCTCCACTCGGTTAGGCTCTCTTGGACTATCAATGTCATGACGAGTAATCGTACGTGGCATTATTTTCCGACCTTGAGCTGATCATACTGAGGACCGTAGAACCCTTAACCCATCTAAGCCAATTTAGGAACGTAGTGCGGAAATTGTCTGGGTGTAAACCTAAGGCGGTTGTCACGCGATACTACACTCGGACGAGGTCTATTTTAAGAATGTTATCGGTTGGGGAGTAATCCAACGTACCGATGATATTCTAAAGATGGTTGTTAACTCCGGGCACCTCTGTTAGCACCCTTTTGGTTTTCTGCAGGTACAATGAAGACAAAACCTTAGTACAAACCTGTGTGGGTTGGTGTTCTATTACCTTGACTTCATGCTCGTGACTCGGAACCTAAGCCCGTGTGCCTTGTGTGATCTTGTTTGTGTTTGTTGCATACATGCCATCATACATTCATGAGCATTGTTCGTAAGATTTCAAAGGACTTATAAGGAACTTTTGCTAAATTTCAGATGTCCATGGCTATGACTTTTGAAAGGAGGAACACAAAGAAGTACACCTTCAAGAATCCTAATGTTGTAGAGTTGAGAAAACTAGGAGCTTTGGTTGTTGATACCCAAGAGTTCCGGAGATGTCATGGGAAGCTTTTGTATATGTTGGATACCGATGTACCTGAAGGGATTCTCCCTACTTTAGCTCAGTTTTATGATCCGTTGCATCACTGTTTTACTTTCCCGGATTATCAGCTTGTGCCGACTTTGGAGGAGTATTCTCATTGTTTAGGTTTGCCTATTCTGGACAAGGAGTTTCTTTTCACTGGTTTAGAGAAGGAGCTTACTATCAAGGTCATCGCCAAAGCACTGTTTCTTAAGGAGTCCGATCTTAATGGGAAGTTTCTTCCAAAGGGGAGTGTTCGTGGTATTAATGTTAAGTTCTTGATGGGAAAGGCTTCTACTTCGCTTACTTTGGGTCATAAGGATGCATTTGAAGCTATTCTTGCTTTGCTTATTTACGGGATTGTCTTGTTTCCGAACTTGGATGGTATTGTGGATGAGAATGCTATTCAGATCTTCTTGAAGAAGAACCCGGTGCCTACTTTGCTTGGAGATATGTATCATGCTTTTCACTATAGGACCTCCAAAGGTGACGGAGAGATTGTATGTTGTGCGCCTCTTCTTTATAGGTGGTTTATTTCACACCTACCGAAGTCGGATGTTTTCAAGGACAATAGAGAGAATCGAAGATGGTCTCAGAGGTTGATGTCGCTTTCTCATAAGGACATGACATGGTATAGTTCTTATTATGACACTGGAGTTCTTATTGATAGTTGTGGAGAATTTCCTAATGTACCTCTTCTTGGTACACGTGGGGGAATTAGCTACAACCCCATTCTGGCTAGACGACAGTTTGGTTATTGTTTGAAGGATGTTCCAAACAATCTCTCCTTAACCCGTTTCTTCTTTCTTAATGGTGCTGATCATATAGAGATGAAGAAAAGGATTGCTCATTCTTGGCATGTTGTTCACCGGAAAGAGAAAGGTCAATTGGGGAGACAACACCTTCCTCCTTCCGAATGTTATATTCAGTGGGTTCGATCTAGAACTTCCAAGCTCAAGATGCCTTATCCACCTGAGGAGCCTATGTTTCCCATATTGCCTTTGTCTGCTTTTCTTCCTCCCGTTGATGAGAAGGTGATTCTTCAAGAAGAGTTAGAGAAGATGAAGAAAGAGAAAGAAGAATGGCTACTTGAGAGGGCTACGATGTAGGAGCAGCTGAAGGAGAAGGATGATCTTATTGAGCTACTTGAGCGGCGTGTCACAAAGAGGCCGAGAGAGGATTTATTTTCCTCTAGTACTCCAACTACTATTCCTCCTACTTCCGGTGCTTGGAAGGCCATTGTGGACAAGTTGGTGAAAGATAAGGAAGATATGGAAGATCGGTACAAGAATGAGATCAAGAGGATTTGCATGAAGTATCAGCCAGGATTCGGAACTTCCTCGGATATGATTCCTTAGGCCTAGTTTACTTTTCCTCTTATGTATTAGGATTATTGATGTTTGTGCTTCATTTGTAATCCTCACTTTGATCTTAATGAGAATGAGTTTTTTAAGTATTTCAAAAAATGTCTCTTTATGAATATTGCAAGTTATCTTATAATCCTTTGAAATCTTTGCATTTGCATACGCATACCATGCATCATACTTGCATTTGTCTTGCTTTTTGAGTGTTCTGCAGGGATCTTATTGTTGTTTCTTGGTCTTCATTCAGTTCTCCTGTCAAGCTGACTCACCGATTTGATACTCGAGCTAATCAGAGAAGAGTGATGGAAACTTTGCAACAAGAAAATCACGAGCTGCGCGAGGAGGTTACTTATCTGAGGGAAAGTTTGGAAAGAGTGTCTGTTATGATGGAAAGTTTGGTGGTTGCTCAGAATCAGCCACCTCCTTCTCCTGTTCAGAATACTGTCATCTCTGAGGTTGTTACCGCATCAGTTCCTGTTGAGACTGTTATCTCTCCTCGCTATCGTATGCCTGCTAGCACACCTTGGGGCATGCCAGTCGATTTTATTCCTGCTGGTTACCGTCCTCCTCATCATCCGGAGACTGCTGCATTTAATACTCTCCCACCACCAGTATGGACTACTCTTCCTTCAATTGTGACTACTGCACCGCCTGTTGTGCATACTATTCCGCATCATGATGAGATGATTTACCATGCTGAGCCTAGTGAAGGCGCTGGAGTTGCTGAAAGACTTGACGACTTCTAGGGACGCTTTGTTGAGATCCAGAGGGAGATGAGAGCCTTGAAGCATAAGGATTTGTTCGGAAAAGATGCCTATGATCTTTCTTTGGTCCCAAATGTTAAAGTTCCTTACAAATTCAAGCTGCCTGAGTTTGAGAAATACAAAGGCAATACTTGTCCATTGAGCCATCTGACTATGTATGCAAGAAAGATGTCTGCTCAGACTGATAATGATAAGCTGCTGATTCACTATTTCCAGGACAGTTTGACTGGTGCACCCATGAGGTGGTATATGAGTCTGGATAATAGCCAAATCAAGACCTTTAATGATTTGGGAGAAGCTTTTGTGAGGCAGTACAAGTACAACGTTGATATGGCTCCTGATAGAGATCAACTTCGTGCTATGTCCCATAAGGACAAAGAGACTTTTAAAGAATATGCACAGAGATGGAGAGAGCTGGCAGCCCAGATTGTTCCTCCGCTGGAAGAAAAAGAAATGACGAAGATCTTCTTGAAGACGTTGGGTTCTTTTTATTATGAGAGGATGATAGCAAGCGCTCCTTCCGATTTCACTGAAATGGTGAGCATGGGGATGCATTTAGAAGAAGGTGTCCGTGAGGGACGGTTAAGTCAAGAGAATGGAAATGGTTCAAGCTCTAGAAGGTTCAACTTTGGGAAAAAGAAATAAAATGAGAATAATGCAGTATCCCGTGAAAGTTATAGAAGGCCTCACAGTCGTGGGAATCACCATTCGCAGCATGTGGCTTCTGTTACACCGATGATTAACGTGGCTCCAACTGTGCCAGCTGTTCCAAAGTACCAACCCCGTTATCAACAACCTTCTATGCAACAAGGTGGTAATCAACAAGCTCGGGCTAAGCCGAGTTTTGATCCTATTCCGATGCTGTATGCAGACTTGCTTCCATCTTTAATTGCAAAGAATCTTGTGCAAACTCGTCCTCCACCTCCAGTTCCAGAGACTATTCCATGGTGGTATAAGCCAAAGGCTTGTTGTGCTTTTCATCAAGGTGCCCCGGGGCATGATGTTGAGAATTGTTATCCACTGAAGTTCGAAGTATAGAAATTTATGAGGAACAATGTCTTGTATTTCAATGATGTTAATCCAAATGTGCAGAAGAATCTGTTGCCGAAGCATGGTAATGCGTCTGTGAATATGGTTGATGGTTGTCCTGGTTTGTTCAAGATCTATGAGGTTCGTCATATTCGAAGATCTTTGGTTGAGATGCATGCTTTCTTGAGTGAATATCACGATATTGATCACGATTATGCTGGGTGTTGTATTTGCTCGGTGAATCCTCGTGGTTGTGTGATTGTTAAGAGGGATATTCAAAAGATGATGGACGATAAATTGATCGAAGTAACAGCAAAGAGATGTGAATATGAAAATGAAGTGAATGTTATCATGCCTCAGTTCAATCTTCTTGAGAGGACTATTCCTGAGAGGGTGGTTATTTCTTTTGATAGTCGCAAGAATGTTGTTACTCCATTGGTGATTAATGTGCTCGGTCCAATGCCATATGAGTCTGATAAAGTTGTTCCGTACCGGTATAATGCTACGATGATAGAGAATGGTAGGGAAGTTCCTATTCCTACTCCGAAGTCTGTGGTTAGCATTGCTGATGTGACGAAGGTCACCCGAAGTGGTAGAGTGTATGCTTCAGACCCTCCGAAGAGAGTTGAAGATGCAAGTGCGAGTAAGCAGATTATGGATGTTGTTGCCCAATCGGGCCAAGCTAGTAATAGTGAAGATGAGGTGCTAAATTTGATAAAGAAGAGTGAGTATAACATCATTGAGCAGTTGTTGCAGACTCCATCGAAGATATCGATTTTGTCTCTCTTGATGATTTCTGAGGCTCATAGGCAGTCTTTGTAGAAGATTCTCGATCAAGCTTATGTTAACCATAATGTGATTGTTGATCAATTCGATAGTATTGTGGCTAATATCACGTCATGCAACAATTTGAGCTTCTATGATGATGATTTGCCTGAAGAAGGAAGAAATCATAACTTGGCGTTGCATATTTCGGTGAATTGTCAGGAAGATGCCATGTCCAAGGTGTTAGTTGATACCGGATCGTCTCTGAACGTTATTCCAAAATCGACTTTGTCTAAGCTTGCGTTTCAAGGTGCTCCCATGAGGCACAGTGGGATTATAGTGAAAGCGTTTGATGGGTCGAAGAAGACAGTGATTGGAGAGGTGGATCTTCCTATTCTTATTGGACCGTTTATATTCAAGATTACTTTTCAAGTAATGGATATACGTCCCGCATACAGTTGTCTCCTCGGAAGACCCTGGATCCATGAAGCCGGAGCTGTAACATCCACTCTTCATCAGAAGTTGAAGTTTTTGAGAGAGGGGAAATTGGTGACCATTGAAGGTGAGAGAGTGATGCTTATGAGCAATTTGTCTTCTTTCTCCTATATTGATGCCGAAGAAGAGGTAGGAACGTCGTTTCAAGCTCTTTCTGTTGTGGATAATGTTGTTAAGAAGAATGCCATGCCCATGTCTTCTTTCAAAGATGCTCTGCGAGTGCTGGAAGCTGGTCAGTCTGATGGTTGGGGAAGAATTATTGATGCTGTCGACAACAAGGAAGGTTTTGGTATCGGCTTTGCACCTGGTGCAGTTATCAAAGATCCAAAGACTATTCAAGAAGGCTTCCGAAGTGCTGGATTTATCAACGATCATTCTGTTGCTGCCATCATTGATGATGATGAAGATGAAGAAGTGCCTGACTTCGTGACGCATGGAAAGATTTGCCAGAACTGGATTGTTGTTGATATTCCTTTTATCGTTCATTCTTCAAAGTAATTTGTTTTTATTTTCTTTCAAAAATCCTTTCACTCTGCCCAAGGTGAAAGTGATGTTTGTCGGGCTTTGTTTCAGATTTTATCATCATCAATAAAATGTTATTTTGTTATTTCCATATGTGTTTTTCCTTTTTTGCTTTATTCTGAAAAAATGGTAACATAAAAAACCCAAAATAATAATAATTGTTTATCTGCATAATATTTGCACTTTTGTTCATACTCTAAAATAAAAATAAAATCATTGTGCAGATTGATTGATAAACCCATTGAAAATAATGATCCTATGCCCTCTCCCAACTTTGAATTCCCTGTGTTTGAAGCTGAGGAAGAGGATGATGAAGAGATTCCCGATGAGATTTCTCGGTTGCTTGAGCACGAGGAGAAGATTATTCAGCCTCATGGAGAGTCTATAGAGATGGTCAACTTGGGTTCTGAAGATGAAAAGAAAGAAGTCAAAGTTGGAGCATTGCTTGGTCCTGATGTTAAGAAGAGGATTGTAGAGCTTCTCAGAGAATGTGTTGATGTATTTGCTTGGTCTTATCAAGACATGCCAGGTCTTGATACTAATATTGTGGAGCATAGATTGCCGTTGAAGCCTGAATGTCCACCTGTGAAGCAGAAGCTGAGAAGAACTCATCCAGACATGGCAGTAAAAATCAAAGAGGAGGTTCAAAAGCAGATTGATGCAGGTTTTCTTGTGACATCAACTTATCCTGAATGGGTGGCCAATATTGTTCCTGTTCCGAAGAAAGACGGAAAAGTCCGAATGTGTGTTGATTACAGAGATTTGAACAAAGCCAGTCCGAAAGATGATTTTCCATTGCCACACATTGATATGTTGGTAGATAATACGGCTAAGTTTGATGTATTCTCTTTTATGGACGGATTTTCCGGTTATAATCAAATAAAGATGGCACCCGAGGACGTGGAAAAGACCACATTTATTACACCATGGGGAACATTCTGCTACAGAGTGATGCCCTTTGGATTGAAGAATGCCGGTGCGACGTATCAAAGAGCTATGACTACACTTTTCCATGATATGATGAATAAAGAAATCGAAGTATATGTTGATGATATGATCGCCAAGTCGAGGACTGAAGAGGATCATGTTGAACATTTGTTGAAATTGTTTCAAAGGTTGAGGAAGTATAAGCTTCGTTTGAATCCGAACAAGTGCACATTTGGTGTACGTTCTGGAAAGTTGCTAGGTTTCATTGTCAGCCAAAGAGGCATTGAAGTTGATCCTGATAAAGTGAAAGCTATTCAGGAAATGCCTGCTCCAAGAACCGAAAAGCAAGTAAGAGGATTCTTGGGCCGTTTGAATTATATTTCGAGGTTTATCTCTCACATGACTGCCACATGTGCTCCGATCTTCAAGCTGCTTCGAAAAGATAAAGGTTGTGTCTGGACAGATGATTGTCAGAAGGCGTTTGAAAGTATCAAAGAATATCTGCTTGAACCTCCTATCTTGTCTCCTCCGGTGGAAGGTAGACCGATGATCATGTACTTGACTGTGTTGGAAGATTCCATGGGTTGTGTGCTTGGTCAGCAAGATGAATCTGGAAGAAAAGAACATGCAATTTACTACTTGAGTAAGAAATTCACTGATTGTGAGTCTCGGTATTCCATGCTTGAAAAAACTTGTTGTGCCTTAGCTTGGGCTGCAAAGCGTCTTCGCCAGTATATGCTGAATCATACGACTTGGTTGATCTCTAAAATGGATCCAATCAAGTATATCTTTGAAAAGCCTGCTTTGACTGGGAGGATTTCTCGTTGGAAAATGTTGTTATCAGAATATGATATCAAGTACCGAACTCAAAAAGCTATAAAAAGTAGTATCTTGGCTGACTATTTGGCACATCAACTGATTGATGATTACCAACCTATCAGGTTTGATTTTCCCGATGAGGATGTGATGTTTTTGAAAGTGAAAGATTGTGATGAACCTTTGATTGAGGAAGGGCCAGAGCCTGGATCTCGATGGGGTTTAGTTTTTGATGGTGCTGTGAATGCACGTGGAAGAGGAATTGGGGCAATGATCATTACTCCCCATGGTTCACATATTCCTTTTGCCGCGAGGTTGACTTTTCCTTGCACCAATAATGAAGCTGAGTATGAAGCCTGCATTATGGGTCTTGAAGAAGCTATTTATCTGAGGATTAAACATCTTGATGTGTATGGAGATTCTGCCTTGGTAATTAATCAGATTCAGGGCACGTGGGTAACCCATCAACCCCACTTGATCCCTTATAGAGATTATGCCAGGAAGATATCAACTTTCTTTACTAAAGTTGAGTTCCATTATGTTCCTCGTGATGAGAATCAGATGGCAGATGCTTTAGCAACTATAGCTTCTATGATAAAAGTGCACCAGTGGAATGATGTTCCCATGATCAGTGTGATGCGACTTGAAAGACCAGCTCATGTGTTTGCAGTCGAAGAGGTCCATGATGATAAGCCTTGGTATCACGATATTAAATGTTTCCTCCAGAGTCAAGAATACCCGCTTGGGGCATCTGGTAAAGATAAGAGGACTTTGAGGAGATTGGCAGGCAATTTCTTCCTGAATGGAAATGTGCTTTATAAGAGAAATTTTGACATGGTCTTGCTCAGATGCGTGGATAGACACGAAGCAGACATGTTGATGAAAGAAATTCATGAAGGATCTTTTGGCACTCATGCTAATGGGCATGCAATGGCTAAAAAGATGTTGAGAGCAGGTTACTATTGGCTAACAATGGAATCTGATTGTTGCAAGTATGTGAAAAAGTGCCATAAGTGTCAAGTGTATGCTGATAAGATTCATGTGCCACCAGCTTATCTCAATGTGATTTCTTCCCCATGGCCTTTCTCTATGTGGGGAATTGATATGATTGGCATGATTGAACCCAAGGCTTCGAATGGACATCGTTTTATTCTTGTGGCGATTGACTACTTCACCAAGTGGGTGGAAGCAACATCGTATGTTAATGTGACCAAGCAAGTTGTGGTTCGGTTTATCAAGAATAATATTATCTGCAGATATGATGTTCCGAATAGAATCATTACTGATAATGGTTCGAACTTGAACAATAAGATGATGAAAGAGCTTTGTGAAGACTTCAAGATTCAACACCATAATTCCTCTCCTTATAGACCGAAGATGAATGGGGCTGTTGAAGCTGCGAACAAGAACATTAAGAAGATCATTCAGAAGATGGTTGTGACATACAAGGACTGGCATGAGATGCTCCCTTTTGCTTTGCATGGGTATCGTACATTTGTCCGCACTTCAACAGGGGCAACCCCTTTCTCACTTGTTTATGGTACAGAAGCAGTGCTCCCCGTCGAAGTTGAGATCCCATCAATGAGAGTTTTGATAGAAGCCAAGTTGACTGAGGCTGAATGGTGTCAAAGTAGATTTGATCAGTTGAATTTGATTGAAGAAAAGTGAATTACAGCTTTGTGTCATGGTCGGTTGTACCAGCAAAGAATGAAGAAAGCTTTTGACAAGAAGGTCAAACCTCGTGTATTCAGAGAAGGCGACCTCGTGCTCAAAAAGATTCAGTCTTTCCTTAAAGATTATCGGGGCAAGTGGACTCCGAACTATGATGGCCCATATGTTGTTAAGAAAGCCTTCTCTGGCGGTTCATTAATTCTTGCAACTATGGATGGTGAGGAGATCACTCGCCCTGTGAATGCGGATGCAGTCAAGAAATACTTCGCCTAAAAAAAATAAAAGAACAGCTCGCTAAGTTGAAAACTCGAAAGGGCGACTTAGGCAAAAATGAGCGTCTCGGTGGATTGAAAACCCGAAAGGGCGGTCCAGGCAAAAATTAGAGACAAAAACAGAAATAATTATCCCGGTAGATTGAAAACCCGAAAGGGCAATCTAGGCAAAAGTTAGGGATCATGGCAAGTAACTGCGTCGACAGACTGAATCACTTGTAGCAACCGAGGATTTCAGATTCTATCCTTCAGAAGAATTATTCACCAAAGATTCTTATTCACTTATCCTTGACTGAAGTTTCGGACACAGTAGAGTTCAAAGTTGATAGGGAGAATAGTGATCATTGTATCTCAATGTAGCCCTTTTCCATGTATTTACCATTTTTCAAACTTGTAATAATCCATGGAGTCATGCCATTTGCTGACTACCATTCTATCAATGAATTTGAGCTTTTATCCAATTGTTTGCAATTCTTTATATTGTTTCTGTTTACAAAATTTCAATTTATTGTTGATGATGATTTTTGAAACAAATTTATAAATTTAATCTTTGAAGATTTTAAAAACATTTTTCTTTTGATATATGAATAAAGAAAGGATATCGATAGTAATTCCAAGGATGGTAAAGTCTGGATGTGTGTAACTTGTATCTCCCAAAGCAGGTTTTGATTCGGTTGTGTCCATGTGAAATTCCTGGATAGTCTTGACAGGTTGATGTTAATGATGTTTTGTCCCCCAACAATGATGTTGAACAGAGATTGTATGTATTCCCCAGAAGAGTTGTTGAAGAGGATGTTCTTAAGAATCCCTAACTGAGTTTTGATCTATTCCTCAGCATGTTATCTGTGAATTGAGAAGCATTGGGAATCCCCAGCTGAGCTTTTGTTCCTCAGCTTGATTTGTTTGCATCCTTGAATATAGAAGTGTTGATATAGCAGTCAGTTTAGAGGTTTTCTTTTACCTGATGATGGGTATAAATTTAAAATCCCTCATAACTGTATTGTTGCTATGATGTTAACTTCTGATATCCCCATATGGATCCCCAGTAGGTCTGCATGTGTTGATTTCCAGCAGGTTCCTATGTGATTTTTAGCAGGTCTTGCACTCTATCACTAAGAGGAGCAGGAGTTGTATGACAGTTATTCCTCGTGAAGTTTGATTTTTATCAAGAATACTTCCATCCTCAACAGATTATTACCTTTCCTCAGCAGGATGATATTCCTAGCAGATGCTGTCTCTTTATGATTTAAGCCTTGTAGTAGGATTGTATTCCTTTGATGGCTTATGATGTTCCCCTGCAGATTTCAAGTTGAATCTCCAACATGTTTCCCTGCATTGTTGCCTTGGGATTAGCCGAGTATCCGGTTGTGGTGTTCATGTCACCCGTTTTCTTATCTTTATGTCTGTTTTGTCAGCATATTCATAAGCATATTCATACGCATAAGCATAGCATTGTTTGCTTGCATTCTTGCGGTTATCATTGTTATCTGCTCTTTGGTGTGGACTTTCCCCACAGAGTGTGTGTGTCGTATTCCTCTCAAGTTTAGAGTGTCGACCATTAAGCAGAAAGTGTTAATTCTTTCTAATTCCCCACTGAGTTTGTTTCTCGTGGATGATGTTGGTTCAGTTCCTCTCCAGTTTATTATCTGAATGGAATTTTCCCCATTTGAGATATTTCCTCCTTGGGATGAGTCTTGTTTTATCGTTTCTCTCCAATTTGTTCTTGGATTAAACTTTGGTCCCCTTTTGTGGATATATTATTTTGTAATTAAGCTATCAGTAAATCGATAGTGGGTAATATTACCAAATTCATCAAGTTCTTTTACTTGTACTCCTACCCAGTAAATCCGGTAGTTGAGATTTCTTCCTCTTACCCAGTAAAAAGGTAATAGAGTTTGTTTTCCTTTGATTGAGCTCCTACCTAGTAAATCAGGTAGTTGAGAATTGTTCTACCCAGTAAATCCGGTAGTCGAGAATTGTTCTACCCAGTAAATCCGGTAGTCAAGTTATTTTCCTCTTACCCAGTAAAAAGGTGATAGAATCAAATATTTTCTTCTTACCCAGTAAAAAGGTAACAGAAGTTGTTTTCCTTTGATTGAGTTCCTACCCAGTAAATCAGGTAGTTGATCATGCTCATATCCAGTACATCGATAGTCGAGCCCTTTATATTTTCTCTACCCAGTAAATCAGGTAGTCGATCATACTCCTATCCAGTACATCGATAGTCGAGTCCTTTATATTTTCTACCCAGTAAATCAGGTAGTTGAGAATTATTTTCTTACCCAGTAAAAAGGTAGTGGAGGTTATCCCTCTGTATTTTTCTCCTATCCAGTAAATCGATAGTCGAGTCCTTTATATTTCCTACCCAGTAATCAGGTAGTTGATGATTCTTATCCAACTCAGTATTTCTCCATTTTTGGACTCGAATACTTTGTTTGATTGATATTCCTGGCAGGGTGTTTATCTTTCCCTGGTTGAATTTTGTTCCTTGAATATATCATATCTTTTCCCAAGTGGAGTCTGTTATCCAGTGATTTATTTTCCTGGTAACTCTTTGGTTGTCTGTTGTTTCCCCAGCGGGATTTTCTTCTGTGTCCCCAAGTTTTTGCTTTTCTCTGGTGGTCATATTTTCCCCACAGAGATCTTGGGTTTGCATATCATATTCATATCATATCATTGTTCTCTTAGGACAAAAATTGGGCATTCTGTATTTAAGTCTCTCCCATCTTGTAGAGATGAAGATGTCAATCTTCATATCTCCGGATTGAAGAAACTTAAATAGGGGCAGCTGTAACACCCTAAATTTTGCCCTATGGTTTCTTCGCATTTCATCTGCATTTTGCATACAAACAAGATCGCACTGGCTTTCGAGTTTCTCCTCAGATGAAGGGTCTATGCTTCGCAGGGGATCACCATTGTTTTTACTTCTTTATATTTGTTTATATTTACTGAGCACTAACCAAAATACCAAAAATATGTTGCAGTGTTCTTCTTCTTCTCTGTGTTGCAGGTTTGCGAAGATAAGACAGTGAATTCAATTCAGATGCGTTTGTTCAGTCACAATTCGATTTCAGATGTATGTTTGACCAAATATTGATCAAACTATCAAAAGATTGTGTTGACTGCCAGTTTGTGCGTGCCAGTGGTTTATTCCTCAGATAGCGGATTTTCAAAAGTTCAGGTTGTGTTGTGTACAAAAGGCATCAGTTATCAGACAGTATTTTATGCAAGGTTTGGTTTGGGTCTGCAAGTTCATCAGTGATCCATTTGAGGATTTATTTTCCTCAGTATGGATTCAGTTTATCAGGGAAATAATCAGACAATTTTCAGATGACAGTTGTGGTTTGAGTTGCAATTTATTCGACTGTTCAGTGGTTCTGTGTTGGCTGTGTTCACTTTCATCAAAGGCTTGTGAGAAAAATCGGGAGTTGGTCGTGAAACCTAAAAAATCATCACCTTATATCTCTTATTCATTTTTTTTCCGATTAAACCATTTCCCTTTCAATAACTATTTTCAGTTATCCATTTATCCACCCATATTCCATTTCTTATAATCATTTTCATATCTTCATTTCTTTTTTTTTTGCGTTTTTTTATCCAATCTATATATTGTCCATTTCTTTTATCCATTTTTTTATTTTTTTTATTTTTCACAAAATATCCATTCTCAACCCAATTACCATTTTCTTTTATCCATTTCTAAATTCACATTTCAACATTTTTTATTCATTCCATTTATTCCAATTTTTTCCTTCCTCCATTTTTTTTCAATATTACCATTTTTTATTTAGTAATCAAATCCATTTATTTTTTTTAACCATTTGTCAAAAAAAAAATGTTATTAGAGAAGGCCCATATCATTTTTTTTAGCCATTTTTCATTTTTTTATATACAAAATAAATTTGAAGAAAATAAAAAAAATCAAGAAAGTCAAAGACTTTCTCCAATACAATCTCCTCAAACTCCAAGCCACAGCAAAAGCAACTCCCAGGCCAACGTAGCTACAAACCTCAAATAACTTTTCAACATAAGCTCACGTGCAGCCAATACGTCAAGTCTTTCCATCAGCCACAACCTCTCCACGCGCAAGCTAGCAACACAAGCCTCACGCATCTCAAGCATTTCACGCGTGCAACAACTTCACATCTAGCCAAAGCCAAAATCCTTCCCAGCCGAAACAACAGGCCCACACGCATCAATCCGCGCACGTGAACAGGTCTAGCCAATGCCTTTCCTGCGGCCAAGACTCCAAGCCTCACTCCCAGCTGACCCCACATGCCTAGCTCCTCACGAGCAAAACACCAACAAGCCAATTCAACACCAGCTTATCATGTCGCAAGCCCAAGCTCAGCAAACCGTAAGCCATCACTTCAAAATCCAAGCTAGCAATCCTTCAGCTCGCATCATCCGCACGGCCAAAACAAGGCCAAGCCTTCCTCAAGCCAACATCAGGCCTTGCCAATCCTTCACATACAGCCGAAAACGTAATCCCTCAAAGCCTCACACCCAGCCGCATCCCAGCTTTTCAATACAAGTTATCTAAGCCTCAAGCCGCAAGCTTCCAAGAGAACATCAGCTGCAAATACACATCCCGCACACCTAAGCAAACACGAGCAAAGCACCTGCAATCAAAGGCATGAAACGCAACACCAAAATCAAAACGCATAGAGCATCTAAACAAAACGCAAAATTAAAACGAAAACTCAAACGAGAAATCTGTGAAATCAAAACGCAACCTCATCCCAAACCAAACGGCATCAAGCTTTCTTCTTCTCCTCCTATAAATAAAGCCCTTCATCACTTCTAATTTCCAAGCTTTCAAAGCCAAAAAAAACCCTGCTCAAATCAATTTCAATCTCAAATCCTTAACCCCTTTCTTCATCCCTCATCCCTCACCTTCAATTTGTACCGATTTGAAAAGAAGAAGAAAGAAGAAGAATTGCTTCTGTGTGTTGTTTCGATTCTAAAGGTGAGGAGGCGCCGTCCGTGTTCATTGATTTGTTTCCCTGTTTTTTTTCGCCGTCGTTAGCCTCCCTGTGTTGTTGTCTTGGTTTCACGAAGAAGAAGATTAATTCTTCTTTATTTTGTTTTTTTCATTTTTGTTTGTTTTCTAATTTATTTTTTTTAATAAAAATAAAGCTGATAAGTTTTGGTGTGGGTTTAGATCCAAGTGCATCTTATTTTCTGATCCATACCCTACCCGTGAATCCTCTTCCCATTTCCCTTTATATCTTTTATTTTTTTTATTTTTTTTTTCATTTCTTTGTTGTGTTTAAATGACTTCTTTCTAATTTTTTGATATAAATTTTTTTAGAAAATATTTTAGTAAAAAGAATTAGAAAAAAGTGTTTTTTTAGAAAAAGATTTTATAAACATTTTATGAAAAGAATTTAGAAAAAGATTTTAAGAAAAGAGTTTTAGAAAATGATTTAAAAGATATTTTGAATTCTTTTATGGATCTAGTCTTTTAGATCCATTTTCTTCATCTTTTTATTTTTTTGGTCGATGATAATCTCCGATTCGTAGATTGTTGATTTCCGATCGGTTTAATCTTCATTATTTCAAATCTATGGATGAATGATCATTTGGATCATTCTCCATACTTTGAGATCGTGATAGGTTGCTTTTCGGTAAATTCAACGAAAATCTCGATTAATATTAGAACGTTCTTTTTCTTTTAGTGTGGCATGTTTTCGGAGAACGATCCATTATATCGTTTCTCTAACATGTATTAACACGAATATTTTCCACTTTAATTAGTGGTGGCCGGCCTCATTTGTAGGGTAATTACTTTGTAAATTACTCGGCGATTACTTAACATAGACCTAAAGTTGTCCCGATTCGAATTAAGATCCACTTGGATCCGGTTGCCTCGATTTTATTATTCCTTGTTGTGATTGTGCTTGATTAAGTTCATCATACCACTTATATTGTAAATATTATAATAATGTGAATATAATCCGTTTAAATTTAATCTCTCGCACCTTATCCTTTTATTTTAATTTCTTGCTCCTTATCTCTTTATTATGCTTTATCATATTATATCATATATCATTTGTTTATAGTTATATTGTTATTTGTGGTTTTTATTTTGTCCATTTGGATATCAAAACACTAATAAAGGATTAAACACTTAAAAGACTTGTGATTTCTAATTTCGGACTATGGTTACTATCCCTTGCTTTGGAGAATGGACTTAGACTTTAAGATCTTCCCCCTTGATCAAGATGGAATGGATTAGAAACCTCGGCCTCAAGTTATTTCATTAGCCTTTGAAGATGGAATTCCGAACTTTGAAGAATTGTGCATATTATGGTTTGGTAAACTCTTTTCTTAACTTTTAATTCAAGTATTAGGATTAGTCCCTTCATCTCCTTCCCATTCTTAAATTTTCAAAACTTCTCCCTATTTCAAAAATCTTCTTGTTTTTCTAAACTTCAAACACTTTCATAAACAAACCTTGACTTAGGTCAAGCGATTTTTAACCTTTTCACTTTATTTTCTTAATCAATGTTAATTCATGTAAATATATCAAAAATCATTTTCTTACATACTTTAAAAAACTCAAAACTCACTCAATTGTTTTTGTGCCTTTGTGCATCTTTTCTTTTCACATGTTTAGATATGATTCATCCTTTCTAGCGGAATTATTCGCTAAAGGATGACAACTTATCTCTTCATTCTAAAATCAATTCAACTCATTGTTTCTTTTCAAATTTTGTACCACGAACTACGAGGTTTTGATCTCGCATTGCACTTTGTGGGTACGTAGGCATGAGGCATTAAAAACCTCATCAAACACAAAATCATTAAAAAATATTCTTCTCCTCATCTCTTCAATCATTTTCAAGCAAACCAATTTCAGACCAAAAAGCAATAAATATTTCAAAGGGCTCCCGTGGAGTACCACGGACGAGTCGGGTTCCTAAAACCTTCCCGGTTCGTAACCAATCCCCTTACCCATTCTCTGTTTGTTTCTTTTAGCTTTTGCTTCAGATTCCTAGGTTTTTATTCGTTCTTTTACCTTTTTTCTTTCGGAAATAAACAAATGCGCGGTGGCGACTCTGTGTACATCGAGTGAAGTTAATCAATAGCTTACACTCACGATTTTACCGCTACAACAAGTAACACACTTCAATATTTTTTCTCTGTATCTTCAAATAGGGATTCACGGCCTTTAAATAGAGGTAAGAACGTGAGCGTGGGCCTGCTGCAGCTGAGAATAAGTTTTAACCTAATAAAACTAATTCACATAATTAGAGGAACAAAAATAGAAACCATATAAAGCAATCCTCAAAAATTAAATCAGACTGGATGACAACCATTCAAATAGAGTGCCTAATAAATCTCAACACAAACACACAACTGAATTAATAAAAACGCATGCAGAATTAAATGAACCAATCAGGACTGAAAAACCAGACACCGATGTCATGACATCAGTCTTGACATCAAGATAAAACAACAGCACACAAAAACTTCACACCTGCAGATTTCTTAAACAACATATCATGACATCAATTATGACTTTAAAATCACAAAACTTATTTTATCAAAAAATTGATGTCAATCTATAACATCTACAAAGATTATCTACAAAGGTTATCATTGTATTGATTAGATGGTGTATAGAATCAATTTCTATTGCCTTGATGCGTTGGATTCTATATGTCGTGGGTTAAATATTATTTATAGTCTTTCAACTATCTAAAGAAAACAACATTGAAATATGCACAAGTTAAACTTGGTGTCTATCTAATTGCAAGTTGTGGAACTTGAAAGGACTCGTATGAAATCAAAAAAATTAAAGTACTTCAACAAAAACTAAATAAAAAAGTTAAATAAATTGCAAAGTTGCAAGTTACAAATGTCTGTTCACAACTCATACTTAGGTGAAATTTTTTGACTAAAAAATGGATTGCACGGCCAAAGTAATGATGTCACAGTAGTGATGAATTTCTCATACTTTATGACAAGTAGAATACAACATCAAATGGGTTGCAGAAATTGTAGTTATCATCATAATGAGTCTCGATATTTGCGCACTGTGTTTCTTTCTTTCATGCTTTGTACTTGTAGAGAGCATATCAGCTAGAGACTATGATGACATAAACAAAATACAAACACATACTAAATATAAGAAAATAGTCTATGACTATGACATTTGGAAATTATTATTATATGGAAATGTGATGTTGTCACCAGAGTTGTTGTTCAATGGGATAAAATAAGCAATAAGTTAAAGTACATCCATATCTAAATTATAGATTTCTTTTGATCATAATAAATTGTTGTTGTATATAAAGTTGATATGAGAGGCATCTTGTATTGTAACTGAGGATTTCAAAACAATTAAAGAAGCTAATATCACTGAATTACTACTGCATTCATCTTTTCTAGATCTTATATAGGTTATTGAAACAATATTTCAAATTCCACAACTGTTCCTTTTCTTTAGGAATTTAATTAGAAATTTAATTCCCATGCTATTATGCATATTTTTGTTGTATATTGTTAAGGAAAACATATTGTTGTGAATGTGAAACATATTTCCAATGAAATCTCATGGATTTTAAAAAATATATATAAAGTTGTGTAAACATATACAGTGAATGTATACTATATCCTTAGAAAACACAGTAGTGATTAGGAAGTTGAGCCTAAAAATGTGGTTCGGATAAGTTTGAAATCTTAGAGTTGTTTATGTCCAAAACACTCTAAACACTTGCTGCAAAGTTTAAGACTTGGCAATATATATTAATCCAAGTCATTGCCAAGGAACTTATTGGTTTGGATTAGAAAACATTCATATGTCCAATGAGTACGTAATACATGTTAAAAATAATAATACTTCATAATAATTATATTATGTTATTACTATTATTCAATGAACAACTAAAAATATTAATTTATTATAGAATAGGGGATTTGATTGACTGATATTTCAAATCTTTTAATTGAAATAATGACATGGGTACTTAAATAAAATTGAACAATTTTATTAATATTTTATAATTATATCAAGGTGCATTAATTATTTTACTTGATCATTTTCAATCAATTAAAGATAACTATTCAAAATGAAAATATTTATTAATAATGATACATAATTGCAATATTATTTGAGCCTTACAAATTTATTGTACTTGAAGCATGTTTTAATTACTTAACCGTACGGATCAACAAGTATAAGGTAACACTTGAATAGATGGTTTCCTCTCGTCAAAGTTTCCTCTCTTCCCGCACCGCCTTGTAAGCTTTTCTCCCGTCTCCATTCCGCCATCGTATGGCTCTTCCGGTGGTCGTACCCTGATCCTGTCTGGACCCTCCAATCTCCAATTCGTTTGCTTCCGTTCCCCCTCATGGCAAGAAGAAATTCTTTGCTGAAGTCGTAACAAATGTTTGTGATATTCCACACAATCAACTTTCTCAATCTGTATTGAAAGGTGACCGTGTTTCGATTACAATACCCGAGGATGAATATCTCGCGGGAGTCGCCTCTTGCAAACACAATCTCCACGGAAAGATTGTATGACCCAAAGGTACGGTTCCTCTGAAAGTTGAAGATTTGAAATTGAAATTAGCTTCCATCTGGAACTTCTTAGGTAAATGGGGACTGGTTTCTTTGGGAAAGGGCTTCTTCGAATTTAGCTTTTCATCTATGGAAGACCTCCAAAGGGTTCGTGCGGCACAATCTTGGAGCCTCAACCAGGGTTTATTGAAACTTTTTGCTTGGACCACATATTTTAGTCCCTATGAACAACATCAGACCACAACTCAGGTTTGGATACACATTTCAGGCCTGACCCAGGAATATTGGAGGCCTAAAATTCTGTATGCAATAGCCAGTGCAATAGGGAGCCCCATATGCATGGATGAAACAACAACTAAATCCATGTTTGAACGGTCCTATGATCATTTTGAAAGAATACTTGTTGATCTGGATTTAACAGGGATCATTAGGAATAATATTTTGGTAGAAAGAAAGAGCTTTGCCTTCTTTGTAGAAGTTCATTATGAGAACCTGCCAGATTTCTGTGATCAATGCAAATTAATTGGACATAATGTTGGCAACTGCAGGAGAATGAATAGAGTTCAAAATAATGCCTCAAATTTGGCGAAACATCAGTAGAAAAGGGTTATTTGGAGAAGCAAAAGTCAGTAGATCCTAATCCAGTCTTGGAGAAAGACTCAGTACCTAAAAATTCTGAAGCCTCTGCTAGTACATCTCATTTGCAGTCTGAAGTAGTAGTTCTTAATGCAGTAGCTGATGCCACTACTGGTTATTTATCACAACACTCTACAATAAGGATAGTTGAGCATATTGATGAAGCTAATGACTCTACAATAAGATTACACAAAGATATCACTGCATTACATAATTCCCCTGAACCAAGAAGCCCTCCATCAGAGGAAACATTGGCTAGCTCAAGTGAATCTGAATTTGTTGATGCCACGCAACTTGAAGAAGGGATTACAAATATGGTCGTTAATCAAATAAACACTCATGATTTACAAGATATGGAGTTTCTCAAATAGTCCTGGGCAAACATGGTCGAAGAACCCAAACCAAGGGAAGATGTGAATGCATTCCCAAGTGGTGGTCTCAAAGCAGTCAAAGAAGAAAACAAAAGCAGTTTCTAATTCTTGGAGGGAGGGCTCTAGTATGTCTCTCCCAAAGATTTGCATCCAGGTGCAGACGCGAACGGTCAGCGAAAGAGAGAAGAGGTTGAATTGAGTAGAGTCGCCAGCTAGGCATTTTTAACCCGAAGGAAAGGTAATGCTGCATTAACCTAGAAAGAGATGGATAAGACGGTTGCGAACCAGAGAAACTGAGAAAGGGGGTTGGTTACAACCTGGGAAGGTATTAGCACCCAGATTGTCCGTCGTACTCGACGGGATCCACGCTTACAAGATTGTGTTTTAAAAGGGGTAAGTGTATATGTTATCTGTGTGCAAAAGCTAGGAATGAATGTACAGGTGTCAGTGCAGAAGGTGAATTGCTCAGGAACTGAGGCTTAAAAGAGATTGCTGAAAGAGGGGGAAGACAAAGAGACTTTTGTTCGATAACTGTTAAGTTATGCCTACGTATCCTCTCGTGCAATGAGGAAGTCAGAACACCGTAGTTCAACTCAAAGAGACTGAAAATGAAATTGACTGTGAACTGCTTGCTTGTCTATGCTCAAGTGTATGACTCGTCTAGCTCGAGTGCTAATTGTCTTGCATTAGACGGAAGAAGCAAGTTCTCGTTTGTGAATGAGTGTGATGAGAAAAGAATCCCGGAGGAGACGATTATTGTTTGTTTTTGTGTTTTCAGTTTTGTTATTGTTTTTGGTGTTTTGCATAGGATTATGAGCTTAAGCCTAAATCAAGGGTTGTAAACTCATTATATCCTCCCTGGTTAGGGATAATGAGCCTACTTAAGTATGAGATAAGCATCTCAACTTAATTACCATGATGATGTAGGATTAAGATCATTAACCTATAGGTGATTAATTAGATGTTTTTGGGTTTTTGTTTAGTGTTAAGTAATGAGTTTAATCTCTAATCACAGATTAGTGAACTCATTACACCATACTAATAGAAGGATAATAGATGAGAACACTTAAGCTGAGGAAGATACCTCAACTTAATCCATGGTTAGGGATTAAATTCATTATATAACAAGCCTTTATTAAATGGATTTTAATTAAGGGATGAGATTAAGAAATGGATTTTATGGTTTGTAAGACAACTTGAGGGGGACTTGTCCATTAAACACTAGGGTTAGTCCCTCTTAACCATAAGGAAGAGATAAAATCCTAATGTAAGGCCCAAGTTACAAGATAAAGTCTTAGTGATTATTAATGTGTTTTGATTAAGAGGTGTAAATAAATTAAAGGTTTAACACTTAGGATTCAAGTTATACACTCCATCCTAAGAGAAGGATGCAGACATAACCCTAATTTAAAGTCCTAAAGCTTTAAGAGTTTAGTATCTGATTATTGAGATGAGAAGAGAGACTCAAAGGTAAAAGACTAAGGGGGACTATAAACAACCCTAAAAGTTATCATGCTTGTATATCCTATGGTTTTTAAGGCTTAAGAGGAAAGATCTTCAAGAAAGCCACCAATGGAAGAAGCAGATGAAAAGAGAAGGAAGAAGAAGAATAAGTTACTTACTTCCTGAAGAAGATAAGTAACTTAAAGGAAATAAAGTAAGACGAATGGAACACAAGTGATTCAAGTTCACTTCAAAGACAAGTAAATATGCATATGAATGATGAGAAGAGATGGGAAGTGAAGGCAAATCCACCTCCCAAATAACTTACCGAAAGTTCTTGAAAATGTTAGTATGAAAGCATAAGACAATAAAGCAAAAGGAAATGAATGAAATGAGATGTGAAGACCAAAGTCATAAGTGAAAATGCAATGTAAAAGGCATATGAGATGATGCAAAGTCATACAAGATGCATATGAATGATCCTACAAAGATGAGATGCAATGAAAGCATGTTTATAAGCATGAAAACTCATGAATGTCCATGAAGTGTAATGGATGCAAAGCATAGCAAATGAATGAAGAAATGATCAAGAAATGTTCAAGCATGTCTTAAAATGTCTAAGATGTCATACAAATTCTTGAAATGTCATGGAAAGTTCACATGATGATGATGTGCAAAGGTGAATGCAAATGAACATGAGAAATTAGGGTTTTATGAATGTATGAGATGCAAATGACCAAAACAGAAGCATACATCATGATAAAAAATTGAAATCAAGCTCAAAAAAACCCTAATATCATACAATATCAAAACCTAAAGGAGAAGGTCAAAAGCTTAACCTAGTCGAAGTTATGAAATTTCTAAGTTTGCTAGGGTTTTTGTGTGATTCTTAAAGGAAAATGCACATCAAACTGAAAATGCAAGATAAATTCATGAGAAATATAACCTAGAAACTACATGCAAAATGTGAAACAATGCAAAAAGAATCAAGTTCTAACTCATCATGGTTAGGCATAAATGAAATTTTCAAATTAGGGTTAGAAATGTGATTTTTAAGAACCTTAATTCAAAGAAAATTGTGAAATTATGATCAAACCTAAAAAGAAATTTGTATGATGAGTTTGAAAATGTTTCTAAATGTATTGGAATGCTTCATGATTTTTTGGTGATTTTTAGAAACCTAAATGCATTTTTAATTAATTAAAATCCATTAATTAATTAAAAATAACATTTAAATATTTTAAAAATACTTTTTAAATGAAAAAAATAAAATAAAAATCATTTTTAGGTTGAGAAAAATATTTGGATCAGAAATGCAAAATATGAGATTTTTTGAATGAGATTTGATATTTTAAATAAAAATGAGAAACAAAATTAAATAAAAATGAAAATGAAATGATTTAAATGAAAAGTAAGCAGATCCAAGGGTCAGGATTTGAATTGGGATGGAGGGAGTTGTCTGGTGCGTGTTTCAAAGGCCCGGATCAAATATGGCTAATTAAATTAACTAACTTAATTAATTATGAATTAAAATTAAGTGGATGCATCTGATCCGTCCAAACGCGCGCTAAACCTAATCAGACGGCTCACATTCAAACTAGGGAGATTAGCCCTAATTACAAACCCTAAGTATTTTCAGGTGACCGGAGCTAGCTCCGGTCATCTTCTCTGGCACCCCCTCCCCTGAGTTCACTCAAATCACCACAAAAATTCACCAAAAGCTCCAGAATCAATCTTTAAACATCAATAAACTCAAATCCAGCAACAAAAACAATTAATCATGCACATACAAATGTGACCAACATCTCCACAATTGAAGCACTTTACAACATTCCTCCTACACTCGGTAGTAGCATGTCCAAGACCTCCACAGTTTGAACATTTCACAATATTCTTCCCACACTCAAAGGACTTGTAGCCTAAATCGCCACACTTGTAACACTTAACGGGGCCGGAACTCCCTCCACCAGATTTCCTATACAAGTTTCCCCTATGTTTTCCCTTATCAACGGGTGTCACATAAGGTCCACTTCTAGCTTATTGCTTCCCTTTCCTCTCATTCACACTCTTGTAATGTGTAGAACGAGCTCTGCTATCTTCTTCAAAAATTCTACAACATTCAGTCAAATCTGAAAACCTTCTGATTCTCTGATATCCCACAACTTGCTTAATCTCAGGACGTGATCACACTAAAATTCACCGTATTTCTGATTCCGATTTCGCATGCATTCTTAGCTTTTATTGTTATTTTGTTATGTTATTACTTTGTTTTTCTTTGTTTTCAGGTTTTTTATGTAATCGGGACCTAAATCGAGAAAAGGAGCGAAAAAGGAGTGGAAACGGACGAAAACCTAGAAATTCAGCGTTTTACACTTACGACATCCACCGTGGCGGGCACCATGGGGTATGCCATGACGTGGCCACATCTCAAGACCACTCCACAACTGCCAAGACCCATGATCCCCACTCTTCCATTCCCTATCAGTCTCATGGCGGGCGCCACAAGGCAAAAAAACAGTTCCCTCCACTTTTTAGTGGAGGGGGCATCCTGGTCTTTTCCTCCACTGGTTCGTGAGAACCTCTTTTTGCTAAGAAATCCAGGTTAAAATACTTTTCAACTTAGTTAAGATACTATATTTTTTAAAAATAGGTTTACTACTCTAACGCAATACGCACCTTTTTATCCGTGACAATAGGAGGGGTTGATTAGAGAGTACAACTCGGTTCTGAATACGCGAAAGCGACAGTTCCTGTTAAATTAGTTCTTTTCCAAGGAGAAAACATTGCTCATAAGTAGTTCTATTAACAAATACCGGATTATCAATCGATTATGTGAATTACATTCGAGCCTGTCTTTTATTAATTGTTTAAAATTATTATTTTATTTACCATTGCACCCTTCTTAAAATCCTTATATTTAGTTGCCTTAGATACACACCATAACAACAGGTACGATAGATTGACATTTGGTCTCTGTGGATTCGACAATCTTTTATATTACTCTGACGTGTTCGTACACTTGCGAAAAACACGCATCAAGTTTTTGGCGCCGTTGTCGGGGACCAATTTCGTCAAATTTCATACCCTGTAGTTATACCTAGTTCTAGTATAGTAAACCCCGCTATCCCAGCCAATAATTTTGAACTTAAACCAATCCTGCTGCAATTAGTGCAACAGAGACAATTCACAGGTCTCGCTACTGATAACCCGAACCAACATTTAAAAAACTGTCTTCAGTTAGTAGACACCTTTAAAACCAATGGAGCTTCTCCTGAGGCGATACGCTTAAGATTATTTCCCTTTTCCCTCAGAGATAAAGCTCTATCATGGTTAGATTCCCTTCCACCCAATTCAATAACAACTTGGGATGACCTTAGAAAAGTTTTCCTTGCTAGATATTTTCCCCCAAGTAAGACTGCTCTTCTTCAAAACCTAATAACCAGATTTACCCAACACCAAGGAGAGTGGTTGTTCGAAGCCTGGGAGAGATATAAAGAACTATTAAGAGCATGCCCACATCATGGCTTAGAGAATTGGTTAATCATTCAAACCTTCTATAATGGACTTCATTATAACACGAAGATGACCATCGACGCTGCCGCTGGTGGCGCACTTATGAACAAACCTTACCCTGAAGCTAGTGCCCTTATCGAGGATATGGCCCAAAACCATCAATCATGGGGAGTAGAACGAGCGACAATGGAAAAGAAGGAAGCCCAAGGAGGAATACATGAGCTAAGATCTATAGACATGATGCAAGCTAAAATGGACGCGTTGGCCCTTAGAGTCGAACATATGTGTGCAACTCTGAATACTGTAGCCGCAGTTTCGCCGAATTGTGAGATATGTGGGACGCAAGGACACCAATCCGCCGAATGCAATCTGTTGAATGAGACCAACACTGAGCAAGTGAACTACACCCAAGGGAACCCATTTTCAAACACATATAACCCTGGATGGAGGAATCACCCAAACTTCTCCTACAAAAATAATAACCCTATTCAAAATACCGCACCTCCGAGACCACAAGGTTACCAAACCCCAAGAACAAATCAACCTATGCAACCTGTACCACAAAAACCGAGCCTTGAGAAAATTATGGAAAATTTTATCACCGCTCAAACGCAACAAAACAAAGAGTTCATGAACCAAAACGTCCATGTTAACAAACTAATTACCCAGTTAGGAACCAAGGTTGATCAAATTATTACTCATAATAAGATGCTTGAAACCCAGATCTCTCAGGTAGCTTTAAACCAAGCCCAACAGACTACACCTGGAGGACAGTTCCCTGGACAACCTCAACAAAACCCGAAAGGGCAAGCAAATGTCATTACTCTACGAAGTGGAACCGCTTATAAGGAACCTTTGAACCCTAGATTAAGTGAGCCCGAAACTTCTGAGAGGAATGAGGAGAAGGAACCAGAGGAGTCTGAAACCCCGAAAAGTCAAGAAAAAGGAGAAGAACCTAAAAATAAAACCTATGTACCACCACCGCCATACAAACCACCAATACTTTACCCTCAAAGATTAACGAAAACCCAAATCGATAATCAATATCAAAAATTCGTTAAGGTTATAGAAAAACTTCACGTAGAAATCCCCTTTACGGAAGCCATCACCCAAATACCTTCTTACGCTAAGTTTCTCAAAGACATACTTACAAATAAACGTAGACTTGAAGATCCGAAACCCGTGGAATGTAATTCTATTTCCGAAAATAGGTTTGCAAAGAAAGATAAAGATCCCGGAAATTTTTCCATTCCTTGTGTTTTGGGGAATCAGGTCATCGAAAAAGCTTTTCTAGACTTAGGAGCTAGTGTGAGCTTAATGCCTTTAGCAGTTTGTGAGAGATTAAACTTAGGAGAATTACAACCTACTAAGATGTCACTTCAATTAGCCGATAGATCCGTTAAATACCCTATAGGCATACTTGAAGACGTCCCTGTTAGGATAGGTCAGCTGTTTATACCTACTGATTTTGTTGTCATGGACATTAAAGAAGATGACGACATACCAATCCTCCTAGGTAGACCGTTCTTATCGACTGTTGGAGCCGTAATAGATGTTAAAAAAGGGAAACTAACCTTTGAGGTAGGTGACGAGAAGATAGAATTTATACTTTCAAAATTTCTTATGGCACCTGTGATAGGAGATGCTTGTTATGCCTTAGATATCATTGAAGAATGCATTAGGGAATTAGAACAAGAAGAAGAAACTGAATATATAAAATTGCCATCAACCTTTATTTTGGAAGATGACAATTATAAAGAACCCTACATTGATGATAACCTTCACGAATGTTTATCTCTTACCCCAGATCCTATGCCTTGCCCTATGAAACCAACCGTAAAACTTAAGGAACTGCCTAAAAACCTGAGATATGAATTTCTTGATGAAGAAATGAACCATCCAGTTATAGTCAGTGCTACCTTAAACCAAGAAGAAACCAACCAATTGTTAGATGTTTTATGTAGGTACCCCTCAGCCTTAGGATATATGATCTCTGATCTAAAAGGAATAAGCCCATCCGTATGCATGCATCGGATTTTGCTTGAAGAAGATTCAAAACCCTCCAGAGAACACCAACGAAGAATAAATCCTATAATGAGTACTGTAGTTAAGACTGAAGTTCTTAAGTTACTAGAGGCAGGTATAATATATCAGATCTCGGACAGTAAATGGGTGAGTCCTGTGCATGTAGTACCTAAAAGGGAGGCATCACAGTCGTGCAAAACGAGAAGGGCGAACATGTAGCAAAAAGAACCAATGGAGGTTGGCGTATGTGCATAGATTATAGAAAATTAAATAAAGCAACTAGGAAGGACCATTTCCCATTACCATTCATAGACCAAATGTTGGAGCGCCTAGCCAGACACTCTTACTTTTGTTACCTAGATGGATATTCAGGATTCTTCCAAATACCTATTCACCCCGAAGATCAAGAAAAAACTACCTTTACATGCCCAGTTGGAACTTTTGCCTATAGAAGAATGCCTTTTGGACTCTGTAATGCTCCTGCCACCTTCCAACGCTGCATGATGTCTATCTTTGCATACTATTTAGATGGAATCATGGAAGTATTTATGGACGATTTCTCAGTTTGTGGATCTGATTTCAAAAATTGTCTTATCAACCTTGAGAAAATCCTGGAAAGATGTGTGGAGGTAAACCTTGTACTAAATTGGGAAAAATGTCATTTCATGGTCACCGAAGGGATTGTTTTAGGACATATAGTTTCCGAAAAAGGTATAGAGGTAGATAAAGCTAAAATAGAAGTCATAGAGAATCTAAAACCGCCGAAGACTATCAGGGAGATAAGAAGTTTTCTTGGACATGCCGGATTTTACCGACGTTTTATCAAGGATTTCTCCAAAATAACAAAGCCCTTAACTGGTCTTTTAATGAAAGATGCTGAATTCATCTTCGATGAAAAATGTACTGAAGCATTTAATCTTCTGAAGCAAGCTCTGATTTCAGCACCTATAATGAAACCCCCTGATTGGTCAGAACCGTTTGAGATAATGTGTGACGCCAGTGATTATGCTGTTGGAGCCGTTTTAGGTCAGAGAAAAGACAAAAAGTTACACGTAATTTATTATGCTAGTAGAACCCTAGACGCTGCACAGCTCAACTACACAACAACCGAAAAAGAGCTCCTAGCTATAGTTTTCGCCATAGACAAATTTAGATCTTATCTAGTAGGAGCCAAAATTATAGTTTACACCGACCATGCTGCCATTCGTTACTTACTAAGTAAAAAGGATGCCCAACCTAGGTTACTTCGATGGATTCTATTATTGCAAGAGTTTGACTTGGATATCCGTGATAAGAAAGGCACTGATAATGTGGTAGCTGATCACCTATCTAGGCTAGAATACCTGAAACCTGACTCAGTACCCATAAATGACGATTTTGCCTATGATAGACTGATAGCCCAACTAGAAACTATTGAAGATGATAACCCAGACCTACATGAGCATTCTCATAAATCCTTAGCTATAGGTAATATACCTTGGTATGCAAACTTTGTTAATTACCTAGCCGCTGACATCATACCCCCTGATCTAAACTACCACCGGAAGAAGAAGTTCTACAGTGATGTGAGAAGCTTCTATTGGGACGAACTATTTCTTTTCAAGAGAGGTAAAGATGGAATTTTCCGCCGTTGTGTTCCAGAAGAAGAGGTAAATAATATAATTGAGCATTGTCACTCTGCACCCTATGGTGGACATGCAAGCACATCTAAGACCTACGCCAAGATTCTACAAGATGGTCTATTCTGGCCTACTATGTGGCGTGATGTCCATGCTTTCATTGTCAAGTGTGACAGATGCCAACGCACAGGAAATATTTCAAGACGTATTGAAATGCCGCTAAGAAATATCCTAGAAGTAGAACTCTTCGACGTATGGGGTATAGACTTTATGGGACCATTCCCACCATCTTTTGGAAATCAGTACATCTTAGTAGTTGTTGACTACGTGTCTAAATGGATTGAAGCTATCGCCGCACCCACGAACGACACCAGAGTAGTCATCAAATTATTCAAAAACTATATATTTCCCAGGTTTGGAAACCCCCGTTTAGTCATAAGTGATGGAGGATCACACTTCATATCGAGAATATTTGATAAACTTTTAAGCAAGTATGGAGTTAAGCATAGAGTAGCAACGCCATACCACCCATAGACCAATGGACAAGTGGAAGTATCTAATAGGGAGATCAAACAAATTCTTGAGAAGACTATCTCTATATCTAGAAAAGATTGGTCGCAGAAACTTCAAGAGGCATTATGGGCCTATAGAACCGCTTTCAAAACCCCTATAGGAACAACCCCTTATCAACTGGTCTATGGAAAATCATGTCACTTACCTTTTGAATTGGAGCAAAAGGCCTATTGGGCCATCAAAACTTTGAATTTGGATTACCTAACAGCTGGTGAAAAACGTATCCTTGACATCCACAAATTAGAAGAGCTCAGACAATCTGCCTACGAAAATGCCATCATATACAAAGAAAGAACAAAAGCTTGGCATGACAAAAGAATCATAAGAAGAGACTTCAAAATAGGCGATCCTATTCTCTTGTTCGATTCTAGGTTTCGACTTTTTCCAGGGAAGCTTCGTTCGAGATGGACTGGCCCTTTCGAAGTATCTAAGATCCTAAGATCCGGTGCTATTGAAATCAAGAACCAAACATGTAAACCGTTCATCATCAATGGACAGAGGTTGAAGCCCTACGAAGGAGGTGACATCCCAACAACATACACCTGTCATACTCTGAGTGATCCACCATATCCTTCCAATGATGTATAAAAATCGGTCGTCGAGCTAATGACGTTAAACAAGCGCTGCATGGGAGGCAACCCATGGTTTTCTTATTTTCGTACTTTTTATTTATTTTTACTTTATTTTAATTTGTTTACTTTATTATTATGTCAGGACTAACGATTTAATGTTTTATGTGATTTCAGGACTTGTTTGCTAACCTTGTACAGAATGCAGAACCCCGATGACATGCACGTGGCCTTTAGAGACGACGCACAGAGAGAACGTTACTATGTCCACATGAGACGCCCTATGGCTCCTACCAGATACCCTGACCATGATTGCATGGATGCCTTGGGGATAGAGCCAAGCGTCAGATTCTTATGCCATAAACTCCAGTGGGACCAGTTTGACGATAGGAACAACACTTACAGGAACTTGACTCTAGAGTTCCTCAGCTCATTTCATTATGACCCTTGGGCTGGACCCGATGGATATGCTGTTTTCAGGTTGTTCGGGATTGACTACTCCTTCTCTCACAAAGATTTTGGTGATTTACTAGGTTTTCAGACTACTCCTGATGTTATTCCAGAGACACCGATGGGGTATTTTATGAGCAGAGAAGTGGAAACGTTTTGGTCTAAAATATCAGGTGGATGGAGCCAAGATCCTTCCACCCAGTTTTCTCAGGTAATCCACAACCCTGCGTTAAGGTACTTCTAGATGATTCTAGAGCATTCTTTCCTAGGTTTGCCAGATACAGAGACTCTGCTAAGTGAAGAGGAGATTTTCCTACTATTTTGTGCGACTCAGTCCCGCCCAGTTGCTTGTGGCAACTTTCTGTTGAAGGGCCTTGCTAGTGTTGCCAGATCATCTGTAGGCATCATACATGTTGGTGAGATTGTTACACAGATAGCTACTGCATTGGGTTTGTCTCGCAAATTATTGCACCTCAGGACCTTCTGCTGCTACACCACCCTGGATGTTGACTTTTGTCTTGATAGAGTACTGATGAGGAGGGCCTCTTTTGAGCCCAACATGTTTAGATTACTGATTGATGGCGAAGTGATACATTACTTTACATTACCAGACCCGCTGATGACCAATGTCCATGATCCTGCCAATTGGAGTTATGCTCTAGAGGGTTATGGAGAGACTGTCAAAGAGCCGAAATCACCTCCCGCCGCTGAGTACACTCCTACACCTCTTACTCCCCGAATCAATGTTATGTCTAACAATATGTCTCTGCAGCCGCCTGATCTACAAACTCAGATTTATGAGCTCTGTAAGGAGACTGCCCTGCTCAAGCAGGAAGTAGCGGACTTGGAGTTACAGATTCAGGTTTCTGATCTCACTCATGCCTCAGAGGCCGATGCTCTATATCAGGAGATTGAAGAGCTTCGGAGGGAGATAGCTGAGATTCGTGGATCAAACCAGGAGGAGAAGCCTACCACATGTTTCGTTCTACACTGACGATATTACCCTAGTATTTAATTTCTTTTTTTCATGCTTTATTTTATTTCTCGCATCTCCAGACATATCTTACATTATTGCATCTATTGCATTTTCTTTTTTCATGTACTTTGAGTTTATCTTATATATACATATTATTTTATGCACTAATGTTGATTTTTCTCTTTTCTTTTTGATTTTTAATTATTTTATTTTGTCGTGCAAAGAAAAAAATATAAGAAAAAAATATTTTCATTTTTGTCTTCAAAAAAATATATGCAAGCCTCATGCCTTGGAAAAGAGAAGAAAACACTATCCAGACCCCCCGAAGACCGAAGGTACAAAGAGGGCCCAAAGGAGGATTTAAAAAAATCCAAGGCCCATCAGAATTTAGCCTTGTGGCGGGCGCCACAGGCCCATGTCGGGCGCCATGGCGTTCTCCCCTATTTCGGGGCTGAACATTCATTTTCACCATTTTCATACCTTCCATCTTCAAAAACCCATTTTTATAAGTTTCAAAAACCCCATTGAACCCCATTAAAACTCCCCTATTTCAAAAATACCCACAATCCATAAAACCTATCCAAAATCCATTTTCATTTTCATCCACCACAAACCATAAAAATAAAACCTTTATCATTTCTCTCATAAACCATTTCTACCATTTTTTCACTTCCTAAGTGTCGCTCCCACTAAATGAAGCTAAGTCAGATAGGGTACAGACGCGAACGGTCGGCGAGAGGGAACAATGAGAACACACAGCCGTGAACTCACTGGAGATGAATAGAGTCGCCAGCTAGGCATTTTTATCCCGGGGGAAAGGCAATGCTGCATAGACCTAGAAAGAGATGGATAAGACGGTTGCGAACCAGAGAGACTGAGAAAGGGGGTTGGTTACAACCTGGGAAGGTATTAGCACCCAGATTGTCCGCCGTACTCGACAGGATCCACGCTTGAAAGATTTGTGTTTTAAAGGGGTAGTGTCAGTGCAGTCTGTGTGTAAAATAGCTGGAAAAGGATGTACAGGTGTCAGTGCAAAAGAAGTGCAAAGTGTGATATATACAGTGTCAGTGTAAGGAATAAGAATGAATTGTTCAAGATCATGAGGCTTAAAGAATGAGGCTAGAAAGAGGGGGAATATACAGAGACTTTTGTTCGATAACAGTTAAGTTATGCCTACGTATCCTCTCGTGCAATGAGGAAGTCAGAACACCGTAGTTCGACCCAAAGAGACTGAAAGATGAATTGACTTGTGAACTACTTGCTTGTCTATGCTCAAGTGTATGACCTGTCTGGCTCAGGTGCTAACTGTCTTGCATTAGACGGAAGAAGCAAGTTCTCGTTTGTGAGGGAAGATGATGAGAAAAGAATCCCGAAGGAGACGATTATTGTTTGTTTTTGAGTTTTCAGTCTTTTATTGCTTTTTGAAGTTTGTCATAAGTTAATGAGCTTAAGCCTAAACCAATGGATTTAGTAAACTCATCACATCTTCCCTCTGATTAGGGGTAATGAGAATACCTTAAGTGTGAAGTCAGATTCTCACACTTAATCACCTTTGATGTAGGATTAAGATCATTAACCTACTTGTGATTATTTAGATGTTTTTGTGGTTTTTGTTTAGTGTTAAGTAATGAGGTTAAGCCATAATCAAGGATTAAACAGACTCATTACACCATCCTAATAGAAGGATAATAGATGAGAATGTTTAAGCTGAGGAAAGCTCCTCAACTTAATCCATGATTAGGGATTAAACTCATGACAAAACAAGCCTTTGATTAGGTGGATTTTATTTAATGGTATGATGATGAAATGAATTTTATGATTTGTAAGACAACTTGAGGGGGACTTGTCCATTAACACTAGGGTTAGTCCTTCTTAACCAATTAAGGAAGAATTAGAACCCTAATGCAAGGCCCAAGTTACAAGTGTGATGTCTTGGTGATTATTAAATGGATTGATTAAAGGATTTAAACACATTAAGGGTTTAACACTTAGGATTAAAGTTATACACTCCATCCTAAGATAAGGATGCAGGCATAAGCTTAATCACAAAGCCTTAAAGCCTTTAGGGTTTAGTCCCTGATTATGAGGTGAGAAGAGATGACTCAAAAGAGACACAAAGGTAAAAACTAAGAGGGGAGACTAATCAAAACCCTAATCATTGTCATGCTTGGTTGTTCCTAAGGTTTGTGAGGTTTTCAAGAGAAGTCTTCAATGGAACCACCAGGAAGCAGATGAAAGGATCAAGAGAAGCAAAGCAACTTGCTTCATTCAAGAAGTCAAGTCACTTGAAGAAAGAAAGTGGGAAGAAGAAGAATGAGCAAGCTCAATCTCAAACACATATAAAAATGCAGCATGGATGCAAGAGAGAGATTAAGAGAAGTTATGAAAAGTGAAGGCAAATTCACTTCTCAAAATCACTTACCACCTGAAAGGTTAGAAAAGGAATGCAATGCAATGCAAAAAGGGATGGAATGACATGATGCAAACCAAAACCAGAAGCATACTTATGATGTTAATGATGCTATGAGATGCTACAAACATGAAACAAGGCATGGAGATGATCACTCAAGCTTATGGATGTAGATGAAGCATGTTAAGAACCAAGAACATACATGAAAAGTTATGAGATGCATATGGCATACAACATGACAAATTCAAGGTGCAATGATCAAACATGTTTTCAATATGTCTTATGATGTTCAATGAATCAAATGGAAGCATGGAATGTCATGGCAAGTCATGTTATGCAAGAAGATGCAAGATGGATGCATATGGAAGCCCAAATTAGGGTTTATGATCAATGCAACAAACAAAAACCAAAACCAGAAGCAAACAACATTATAAAAAATTGAAAATACACTCAAAGGACCCCTAATCCTATACTAACTCACTGCCCAAAGGAGAGGTCTCAACTCCTAACCTAACTCAAGATATGATTTTTCTAAGTTTTCTAGGGTTTTAGGGTTCCTTAATAAGAAAATTACCAAACAAATGGAAAATGAAAGATCAAATCATGGACATTTAATCTCATAAACTACATGCTAAACACAATGCAATGCAAAAAGAATCAATGTCCAACTCTTTAGGGTTGGGCAGAAATGATTTTTGGAAGTTTTGATCAAAATAATGCATAAAAATGATTTTAATTCAATGAAAAATTCTCAAAATGCATCAAGATCAAAAAAGAAATTTGGTTTGAAGGTTGGACAATGTTTCTAAATGTCTTAGAACATTTCATGAATTTTTTGGTGATTTTTAAATACCTAAAAGTATTTTTAATAAATTAATTTTCATTAATCAATTAAAAATAAACTTTTAAATATTTAAAAATACTTTTTTAATGCTAAAAATGAAAATAAAAATATTTTTGGGTTTTAAAAATTAATGAAACTCTTGAAAAAAAGTTTCATAATTTTTAAAACATCTTTACTATTTTTAATAAATATGAGAAATAAAATATAAAGAAAATGAAATAAAAATACAATAAAGGAGAAGTATGCACAATGGAGGGCTAGGATTGAGTCTGGCCAGGGAAGGGTTGACTGCGCGCGCAGATCAAAGGTCCATATTCAAACTTGGTTTAAACTGGATTAAATAATTAATTTATTATGGTTAGGGTTTAATGACGAATCTCAGCCACACACACGTGCGGCAAGTCAACAAAGTCCACTGATCCAACGCTCCAGATTCAAATGCCCATTAATGATCTGATTAAACCCTAATGATTTTCAGGTGGCCGGAGAAGACCTCCGGTCATCTTCTCCGGTGGGAACCCCACCTGAAAATCCCTAAAATCTACAAAACGCAACCAAAATGAAATCTAAACACACAGAAATGATTCCCACCCTTCACTGAATCAAAACCCCAAACTAAAATTCATTTATATTTCCTCAAACTCATGAATCGAACAAAATATTTTTCTAGGTCAGGGAGTTTCAGAACACGATTACATCCTTATTTTTCCACCATTTTCAAAACTAAAGACATGTTTATGATCAGGGAAGCATGAATAACAACTTAAGAACTTAAAAAATGATTTCTGGAAAAAAAGTTCTTGAGCTACCTGAGTTTCGAAGCTTTCAATCTTGCAACTTTCTGACCCCTTTCTTTGAAGCAAACCACTCCTTGTGACCCCTTGATGATGTTTGAATGCTTGGAAGAAGTTTATGCTGGCTGGTTAGGGAGTTTGAACAAGTTCTGTTCAAGCTCAGGTGAGAATGGTGTTCTTGATTCAGGCAGTTCCAGGCAAAGGTGAAAGGTTCTTTGTAACCAGGATGATGATTTGAGAAGGTTTGTGAAGTTTGTTCAAGTGTTTGTGGCCTGAGGAATGAGATTCGAAAGTTCTGGCTTTGAGAGTGAAAAATGGGGAAGCTCAGTTCTTGCTTGGTTCAGGCTTGTGTCTTGCTGGTTTTTGCTCAGTGAAGCAAGGTGAGTTGATTAGTGGAGTTGGTCTTTGTGTTTGTGAGTTGTGTAGAGAGATTCGAAGGGAACTTCAAGTTGGAGTGAGTTTGTGTATGTGATGTTCTTGTGTGTTTCAGCCTGGCTTGTTATGTGAAATGGCTAGCATTTTGTTTGCATAAATTAATCCCATTGGTCAGATGATGTGACCTGGCCTTTATTGATTGGGATGGCCCCTTTTGCAAAATGTCAACTTTGGTGTAAGGAGGGCATGGGCTACATTGCTAGCTTGGTACAAAAGGCTTGACTTGCGCAGCATGGTGATGGGAGAGGGCTAGGGTGGTTCAGCAGCCAAGGCAACAAGTGGGTGAAGTGTGATGATGGTTTTTGCAAGTTGATCACCTTTGGTTCATATGGAAATGCCTTGCTTCACAAACCATGAAAAATGAGAAATGCTTAGTCCATTCTGAACTTTAGGTCACATGTGATGTTTGTGAAATGGTTTGACATGAATTAGAAGTTACAAATGCCTTGGTACAAAGTTCTTGCAAGTTTCTCATTTGGTGCACACCTTGAAAATTAATGATTTTTGCCAACTTTGACACACCATAACTTTTGATCCAAAATGAATTAGGTCATGTTCTTGTACTTTTTGAAAAGGGAAAGATCTAATCTACAACTTTCATGACCAAAGTTTTTCCATTTGAAGCATTTTTGGATCAAAAAGTAAGGGTTGAAAAAGTTGCATAAAATGACATTCCATTAAAAGTCAACCATGCCCTAAAAAGTCAACTTTGCAAAAACTTGTAATTCTTGAATTTTGGGAACTTCAACCTTCTTCCATGATCAAATAAAGATCATATACACTCAAAATGATGAAGATCACACCTTGGTTGGGTCATTGGGGGCCTCAGATGCCCTGATTTTGCACTGACTTGTCCAGAAAGTCAACCCTTGATCAGATGACTTCCCCATGGAATTTCTTCATGAAAATTGATATGCATACTCCCTATACCATATAGAGACCAATGGAAACAAGAATGACCAAAAAAATTGGGGTTATGGCCTCTGAAACCAAAACCCTAATTTTAGGTCAACTGTGCAGTCAAACCTGGCTCTGCATCCATACCAATCCCAGTTCTTGTGATTCTTGGGCATTTTTGACTTTGAGAAGATATAATATGATGCTTGAACACACATAGACCCATTTGAAGTGATTGATGACCTTTGGAGTGGCTCAAGAGGCTCTTGGATTGCTCAGATCACAAACCCTAGATGCAGATGACTTAGAATCTATGCAGTGACTCAAAATTTAGATATGAGATGTTATGATTGTGTTTGGGCATATGAAATGATCACAAGCCATAGTGTGAATGGGTGAGGGCAAATTTGGGGTGTTTACAGCTTCCCCTATTCAAACATGAGTTAGCTGTGCAGGATGTAAGCGATGGCTTAACAGGCAAACAAGATAACTTGTGGTTGAATACCAAAGACAGTCCAAAATTTGCACTCACAGAATGAAGAAGAAAAGGGATATAGATTGTAAAAGAAAATAAAGTATATTGTAAAGTGTGGGCGACGGAGGACGACCGTCGAGCAGAGGGCGACTGCTGGGTAAAGAGCAATGACGGGGACGACCGACATGCTGGGGAATAAAAGAATTATGATGGGGACGACCATCAAGATAAAACTGTAAAATTCTCTGGGGGTTAATGAAACATGACGGGGACGGCCATCAAGTTTACAAAGCAAAGTGACCAACGATGGGGACGGCCATCGGGCTAGAAAGAAAAGGGACCACGACGGGGACGGCCATCGGGTTAAAGAATAAATGAAATGAACAGATGATGAGGTACGGTCATCAAAGGTGAAGGACGATCACCTAGCAGGGGACGGCTGCTCTGTTGGGTTAAGATGAGGGACGGTCATCTAAGGTGGAGGACGACCACCTGGAAGGGTACGGCTGCCGAAAATATCGCGACATAGGACGAATGCCGGATAAAAGGTCAACGATGGGGACGACCATCGGATGAGCATGATGGAGGACGACCATCAAGAGGTGGAGGACGACCACCTAGCAGGGGACGGCTGCTCTCAAGGTTTATCATGACATTGGACGAATGCCAGATAACCAAAATCAACAATGGGGACGACCATTGGGTAAAATGATGAAGGAAGATCATCAAAAGGTGGAGGACGACCACCCAGCAGGGGACGGCTGCTAAATATCAACGATGGGGACGGCCATCGGATGAGCATGATGGAGGACGACCATCAAGAGGTGGAGGACGACCACCTAGCAGGGTACGGCTGCTCTCAGGGTTTATCATGACACAGGACGAGTGTCAGATAAAAGAAAAAAAACTTTGTTCTGTTGTCGAGCTACTGGGGAATAGTAAACACGGACGAGTGTTTACATCCAAGAAACAAAAGGTATAAGTGTTTGGTATTGTATATAGATTAAAGATGCAGACGAGCATCCTTAAGACTACGATACAGACGAGTATCGGGTAGAAACAAATACTGACGTGCGTTCAAAGATGATGATACGGACGAGTATCAACTGGTTATCAGAGAACACGGACGAGTGTTGAATCTGAAGGGAATCTTCTGGGGAAAGGTAGACACAGACGAGTGTCTATATTCAAGAAGACAAGAGTGTTTGACACAGTGTATGGATTAAAGATGCGGACGAGCATCCTTAAGACTATGATACGGACGAGTATCAGTATGAGTGTTTAACTGTTGGGGAGAGCGACACGGACGAGTGTCAAAAGGGGAAAAGTGTAATATAAACAAGTATCTGATATGCAAAGTGTAGATGACTGCGCTGGGGATACGACACGGACGGGTGTCAAAGGATCGTTATATGTAAGTGTGTGTGAGTGCAAAGAGGACGTCTTTGGGCTTTTTGCTGGGGTTATGCCACTGATGGATGTCAAAGGGAGTATATACTCTGGTGTCTGGGAGGCAACTGCTTTTGCTGGGGAACTTCCGCTGGGGAAATGAAGGAAGTATTCTGTATATTGACGGATTGTCATTACTCATAAGTGCTGATTCAAAACATGGCTTATGATTATGCTATATGTTTGATTTTTGTCGTAATGCTCCGTGTTAAAACGGAATGCTACGCTTTGTGGGTGAATATGATGTGAATGCCATGATTATGCAAAGATACCAAACTGGGACTCGGATCCTGTAGCCACGAAGATCTCTGGCCGATCTGCTTGAAATGGACATCCCAGCTGGGGATGAGATCATTGGTAGATCTGATGATATGATATCTGCTTGGGGATTCGGGTCACTGAGAGACCTATTCCAATAAATGAAAGACCCAGCTGGGGTTTGTAGAAGCTTTCTTCACTCTGTTGTGAGTTCTTCGTGCGTTGTTCTTCTGGATAGAGGCTGAAACTCTGTGGGGAGATAGCTCCTTGACTTTTGTACTCAGCTGAGGGTGAAATGGCAACTCGGCCGGGGAGAAAGAGAGATTATTGAGAGATCTCCCTTGAGATTCTGTTGAAGTGGATTCTTGACTCAGCCGGGGACATGGGCGCTTTCTGTGATGCCTGGCAACTCTGGTGGGGATAAGTAGTAAGTGGTAACTCAGCTGGGGAGAAAACACTTTGAGCGTTGAGTGTCGATTTGTCAACTTGTTGGAGTGAAGCTTACATGCCCCAAGTTGCGTTCTGGATACCTGCAATCCTGCAAAGATAGGGAAACGCACAAATAATCCCGAGGTATCTCTTACTGGATTCTGTCACAGGAGTTAGGCACTTCTGAGAGTAAGCATATTTCCTGCAAGCACGTTTTTTATTTGAAAATAAACATCTGTATTTCTTATGCATTCAATTTTTCTTTTAGATATCAGACATTTTTTGCAAATAAAAAATGTACAAGACGAGACGTGACTGAAAATCTGATTTTATTAATTCATATGCCCTGAATTGGCGAGATACAGTCAAAGAAACAAATCCCCTGAAATGAGGAGATTGTTACAAATTGAGAAACAAAATGCTGGCAATGTTGATGACGCTTTAAGGAGCTTCCTCTCTTGCTATGACTCGTATGACTTTTGACGTTCTTCTCATATTGCTTTCTGAAGAAGGCTGATTCTGATTGAAGATCGATTCTTTCGAAGCTTACCAAGTTGTAAGTGATACAGACGAATTCAGAGTGCAGTTGTTCGCTTATTCCCTTATTTTGCATGGATCGCCCTTTCGGGTTTTCAATCCATCGGGATACCCATTTTTGCCTGAGCTGTCCAATGCGGCTTTTCAACTCAGCGGGTGTACATTTTTTATTTATTTTCCCTTATTTTTGCCCGAGTCTTTTATTCTGTTTTTGACTCGCCGAGATGCCCTATTTTTGCCTGGACTTACATTCTGTTTTTGTGTCCAGCGGGTCATTTTACGCGAAGTATTTTTTAACTGCATCTGAATTCACAGGGGACGGGAAATCTTCACCATCCATGGTGCTGAGCATCAGTGCTCCACCAGAGAAAACTTTCTTTACTACGAATGGTCCTTCATAGTTCGGAGTCCATTTGCCCCTGTGGTCTGTATGAAGAGGGAGGATTCTTTTCAGCACAAGATCTCCTACTCGGTACTCTCGGTGCCTGACTTTCTGATCGAAGGCTTTCTTCATTCTTTTCTGATACAACTGCCTATGACAGATTGCAGCCAATCTCTTTTCTTCGATCAGACTCAGCTGTTCATATCGGGACCGAACCCATTCTGCTTCACTCAGTTTAACATCCATTAGTACCCGCAGAGAGGGTAATTCAACTTCAACAGGTAGGACTGCTTCCATACCATATACCAACTGATACGGTGTTGCCCAAGTGGATGTTCTGATTGACGTGCGGTACCCATGCAAGGCAAATGGTAGCATTTCATGCCAGTCTTTGTAAGTGACTACCATCTTCTGCACAATCTTCTTGATATTCTTATTTGCTGCCTCAACAGCGCCGTTCATCTTTGGCCTGTAAGGAGAAGAATTGTGATGTTGAATTTTGAAGTCCCGGCACAGCTCTGCCATCATTTTGTTGTTTAAATTGGAACCATTATCAGTAATGATTCGCTCGGGCACTCCATATCGACAGATGATATCTCTCTTCAGAAATCTGGCTACCACTTGCCTTGTAACATTCGCGTATGATGCTGCTTCAACCCACTTGGTGAAATAATCAATGGCGACCAAGATGAATCTGTGGCCATTTGAAGCAGTTGGCTTAATCTTGCCAATCATGTCAATGCCCCACATAGCAAAGGGCCAGGGTGAAGACATTATGTTCAAAGGATTGGGAGGCACATGCACCTTATCCGCATAGATCTGGCATTTATGGCATTTTCTGGCGTAGGCACAACAATCAGCATCCATTGTGATCCAGTAATAACCCGATCTTAGAAACTTCTTAGCCATGGCATTTCCTACAGCATGGGTACCAAAGGATCCTTCGTGCACTTCGTGCATTAACAAATCTGCTTCTGCCTTGTCGACGCATCTGAGGAGTATCATATCAAAGTTCCTTTTGTATAAAGACCCATCAGTGTTCAGAAAGAAACTACCAGCAAGCCTTCTTAACGTCTTCTTATCATTGGATGATGCCCCAGGTGGGTATGTTTGATCCTCTAAGAAGCACTTAATGTCATGGAACCAAGGCTTATCATCTTCAACAACATCTGCTGCGAACACATGTGCTGGTCTGTCAAGTCTGGACACTGAGATCTGAGGTACGAAGTTGGCAGCCTGAACTTTGATCATGGACGAAATGGTAGCCAGAGCATCTGCAAACTGATTCTCGTCTCGAGGGATATACTTAAGCTTGACCGTTGTGAAGAAAGTCAATAACCTCCTTGTATAATCCCTGTAAAGTATCAGATGATCCTGGTGGGTGTACCATTTGCCGTTGGTTTGATTGATTACCAGAGCTGAATCTCCGAATACGGTCAATGTCTTGATCCTGAGGTCAATGGCTTCCTCAAGACCCATAATGCAAGCTTCGTATTCAGCTTCGTTGTTAGTGCAGTTGAAAGTGAGTTTTGCCGAGAAAGGCATATGAACTCCTTTAGGTGTAATGAGTACTGCACCAACACCACGACCATTCATGTTAACAGCCCCATCAAACATCATAGTCCATTCTTCTTCCGGGTCAGGCCCTTCAGTGTGAATAGGCTCTTCATGATCTTTTGCTTTTATGAACATGATGTCTTCATCAGGGAAGTCAAATCTCATAGGCTGGTAATCATCAATGGGTTGCTCAGCAAGATATTCAGACAATACACTGCCCTTGATGTCTTTCTGAGATCTGTATTGGATGTCATACTCTGTGAGGATCATTTTCCATCTTGCAACCCGTCCGGTAAGAGCTGGCTTCTCGAATATGTACTTAACCGGGTCCATCTTTGAGATCAACAAAGTAGTGTGGGTCAACATATACTGTCTCAGTCGGCGAGCAGCCCACGCTAAAGCACAACAAGTTTTCTCGAGCAGTGAATAACGTTGTTCACAGTCGGTAAACTTTTTGCTTAGGTAGTATATTGCATACTCTTTTCGACCAGACTCGTCATGCTGGCCCAGCACACACCCCATTGACTCTTCTAATACTGTCAAGTACATTATCAGAGGTTTTCCTTCGACTGGAGGCATAAGGATTGGAGGTTCTTGTAAGTATTCTTTGATCTTGTCAAAAGCCCTCTGGCAGTCTTCATTCCACCTGACCGTCTGTTCTTTTCTTAGCAGCTTGAACAAGGGTTCACAGGTTGCCGTAAGGTGAGATATGAACCTTGAAATGTAGTTCAATCGTCCTAAGAAACCTCGAACTTCTTTCTCTGTCTTTGGTGCAGGCATTTCTTGAATGGATTTGACTTTATCAGGGTCAACTTCAATCCCTTTCTCGCTTACAATAAAACCCAGCAACTTACCAGATCTCACCCCGAATGTGCATTTGTTGGGGTTTAACTTCAATTGGTACTTCCTCAGACGTTTGAACAACTTGAGCAGATTTACCAGATGGTCCTCTTCAGTGAGGGACTTGGCAATCATGTCATCCACATAGCATTCGATTTCCTTATGGATCATATCGTGGAATAATATTACCATAGCCCGTTGATACGTTGCACCGGCATTCTTGAGCCCGAATGGCATTACCTTGTAGCAGAACGTGCCCCAGGGTGTGATGAAGGTTGTCTTCTCCATGTCTTCAGGCGACATTTTAATCTGATTGTATCCTGAAAATCCATCCATGAAGGAGAATACCGAGAACTGAGCCGTATTATCCACCAATACATCAATGTGAGGTAAAGGGAAATCATCTTTCGGGCTAGCTCTGTTCAGATCCCGGTAGTCAACACACATTCTAACCTTGCCGTCTTTCTTAGGCACAGGTACTATATTAGCAACCCACGGTGGGTAGCTAGTCACAGCAAGGAACCCGGCGTCCCATTGCTTTTGTACCTCTTCCTTGATCTTCATTGCCATGTCAGGGCGAGTACGGCGCAGTTTCTGCTTGACCGGTGGGCATTCTTCTCTCAAAGGCAGCTTGTGCACAACAATGTCGGTGTCCAACCCTGGCATATCTTGATAAGACCAAGCAAACACGTCGACATACTCTTGAAGCAGGTCAATCAGTTGTCTCTTCACTGAGTCTTGTAAGCAGGCCCCGATTTTAACTTCTTTCACGTCTTCATCTGTACCAAGATTGATCGTTTCAACCTCCTCCTGGTGAGGAGTAATAACCTTTTCCTCTTGTCTCAACAACCTGGCTAGCTCTTCAGGAAGCTCATAATCTTCTTTAACCCCTTCACCAGCTTGATTGATAGGATTGTCAAAGTCATACGAAGTCATAGCCGTGCTGTTGTCGGTGCTGTCTGGAAGGCACACTCTGCAAGGGTTTAGTTTGTTCATTTTAGTGATTTGATTTTAATGAAATAAAGTTGTCATTTTGAAAACACTGCCATTTATTTTTTGTACAAAAAGAAAAATGGAAAAACAGTGAGCGGAAAAGAAAAAGACTCGTTTGCAAAAAGATGTCTGATATTTCATTGATTAATTTTGTTGCACAAAAAGTACAGATGGCCCGATTACAAAATGAGTCTTGTCATCTTGGGCAAGATGCAAGACTTTGATGCATGCTATAAAAATACAAGAAATAATAATTACTCTGCATGAGTAACTCTTATAATTTCCTGGGAAGACCAGTTCGAGATACTGCTCCCCGGGATCTTTGGACGAATCCAGCTTTCCAGGTTGCGTTCTTCTTCCAGCTCGTCTTCCACATTGTTGACAGCATCAGGGGTGAGCATCCCCCCACTCACAAAGTTGGGCTCCTTTGCAGCCTCTATTTGATCTTGTTGAGTTGGTTTGTAACCCAACCCAAATCTATCCTCTTTCTTCTCCACAGGTAACAATTTGCCCCAGCCTTGGGCATTTCCTTCTTCAACAACCTTCCGGGCTTGTTGATATGATGTCATTGAGGTTCCAGGTACAGCAGAAGTTTCATTCACGTTCAAGGCCTCGAACCCCTGACTCATTGTTTCATGGATCTCCCCATCCATCTCAATGTATTTATAAGTAGCCAGGTGGCTGACAAAAATATCCTCCTCTCCATAGATTGTAACGATTTGACCCTCCCACTCGTATTTTAACTTCTGGTGAAGGGTTGAGGTCACGGCCCCAGCGGCGTGAATCCATGGCCTACCCAATAGACAGCTGTAGGCGGGCTGTATATCCATCACGTAGAAGGTCGTTTTGAAAGTTTGCGGGCCAATCGTTATGGGCAACTCAATCTCTCCCAGAACCGATCTCTTAGAACCATCAAAGGCTCTCACCACCAGGTTGCTGGGTCTTAACGCCAATCCGTCATACTCTAGCTTCACAAGGGCCTTTTTAGGTAAGACATTGAGGGATGACCCCGTGTCTACCAGCACATGGGAAAGGACTGCACCTTTACATTCCATGGTTATGTGCAAAGCCTTGTTATGGTTGCGGCCTTCCGTGGTCAAATCAGTGTTGGTGAACCCTAGTCCATGACTAGCATTAACATTTCCAACTACAGCTTCCAGCTGATTGACGGTGATCTCTTCAGGCACATAAGCTGCGTGCAAGACTTTGAGTAGTGCATTCCGATGGGCTTCGGAGCACATGAGAAATGATAGGATTGAGATCTTGGAAGGCGTCTGATGAAGCTGATCCACTATTTTGTAATCACTTTTCTTGATGATTCGCATGAACTCATCAACCTCTTGATCAAAGGGTGTTTTCAAAGTTTCTTTAATAGTCTGCTCTTCCTGCACCAAGCTTTTTCCTTTTGCCTTGGCAGCAGCTTCTGCTTCGGCAGTGGGTCTTTGAATTTGTGGAGCGAAAAGACGTCCGCTTCGAGTGAAGCCTCCGCCTCCTCCCACATTGTCTATTTGTGGTGCAGGGGTTGATGATTCAAAAGTGATTTTTTGTCCTTCGCAGTACAGGTCAGAGCCGTAATGCCATGGGATGGCATTGCTGCTTTCATAAGGTACTGGTCCAGGCACTATGATAGTGACTGGACTGATTGCAGCTGCGGAAGGAATTGTGATAGTCTGTGGATCGTAATATATCGTGACTGGTGCTCTGATGGGAGCAGCACTTTGTGAGTTGTAAGCAGAGTTATTTTCCGGATCATAATAAATGGTAACGGTTGAGACATCTTCATGATTTGTTGTTGATGTTGTAGGAGACATTGTTGGAAGGATGGATGTTGTTGTTGTAGGAGATCCAAAATAGAATGGTGCTGGAGTTGTGGAAGGAACACTTGTTGATATCTGGTCAACTGAAATGACAGATGAAGTACTTGTTGACGAAGCCGAAGAATTGTCGGGAACAATGGTTGTTGCAGTTGTAGGAGACACTGGAATTGTTGCTGATGAGATTGCTGGATTTGTTGGAAATGATGTGGTGATTTAAAGTTGGCCACTCTGAATGAGACCATCTATGCCATTCCTCAGGTTATCACACCCATTTACCGAAATATTGCAGTAAGCACACCCTAACTCACACCCCGGGAACATTTGACATTCGAGGAGTTGAGCTTTGATTTCTACCAACGGTGTCCGGATCTGACCCACACTGGTTATTAAATAAGACGGCTTGTCTTCTTCAATAGCATTAATTCTGGGACCACCGTGGTTTGGCATGGGGTTCTTATTAACATTGGGTGGTGGTGCGAAATTCAGGGCCTTAGAGTCTACCAGGTCTTGTACCTCCATGTGCAAGGCTCTGCACTTTTCTGTACTGTGGCCAGGTGCATTTGAATGGAAGGCACATCTGGCGTTGGAGTCATAATTCCTGGGTAGACTGTTAGGATCCGGAGGTGCCAACGTCCTTAGCTCAACTAGGTTGAGTTTCAGGAGTTGTGGCAGTAGTGTTGCATATGGCATAGGGATCGGATCGATCACCCTATTGGCTTGAGATGGCCTCTGCTGAAATGGCCTTTGCTGATTGTTGTTGTTGGCGTTGTTGTAATTTCTCGGAGGATATTGAGCTTGTTGATGGTACTGAGGTTGTTGCTGATAGTTTTGTTGCGGAGGTTGATAAACTGGTTGAGGATGAGCCGGAGCGGGAATGGTGACTGCTGCTACAGACCTGTGAACATATTGAGGTCTGCCCCTATTGGTGTGGATGGCATTGGTCTCGCCAGTTCTTCTTGGGCCTGCGAAAGGCTTCCTTGTATTGCTGGACGAGCTGGCACCATTGTCAGAAATTTTGCCCATTTTTAACAGGCTCTCAATTCTCTCTCCAGCTATGACAACATCTGCAAAGCTAGTGGAAGAGAAAGCAGCCAGCCTGTCAATATATGTTCCCTGGAGGGTGTTCATAAACATATCTGCCATTTCCCTCTCAGACATAGGTGGCTGAACAGCAGCAGCCAATTGCCTCCATCTCTGGGCATATTCTCGGAAACTTTCCCTTGACGACTGTGACATTCCCATTAGGAGGGTCCTGTTGGGTGCCATATCTAAGTTGTACTGATATTGTCTGATAAAGGCTTCTGCCAGGTCCTTCCAACACCTGATAGTTGCTCTCGTCAGATGAGAGTACCATTCTCTTGAAGCTCCCGTCAAGATATCCTCAAAATAGAACATCCAGAGCTTCTCATCCATGGTATAGGCCTTCAACCTCCCCAGAAATGATTGTAAATGAGTCCGGGGGCATGAAGTCCCGTTGTATTTTTCAAAACAAGGAGGCTTAAACTTATGGGGAATCCTGACCCCGTCTACCAAGCCCATGTCCATAACGTCGAAACCCAAAGAGTTTTGAGACTCTAAGGATCTTAACTTCTCAGCTAGCTCATCCAACCTTCTGTCATAAGCTTCCTCCCCAGCACCCATTACTGTAAACTGATCCTCCTGGGGGTCTTCTTGCAGTACCCTGCCTGCAGTGGCAGTCCCTTGAACATTTGCAGGAATGTTGACCTCTGGATGAAGGTGGGGGCCAAATGCAGGGGGATTGACATGAGGTTGGACCCTCTCGTTGTTGCTGGTGCCAGCAGTCCCTACATGTGGATCCTCTTGATTTTGTCTTTCCACCATGGCTCTCAATCTTTCTTGGCTCTGAGCCATGTTGTTCATCACTTCCATGAACTGCGTCATCTGCGTTCTCATTTCCAATCTTTCGTTTGCCATTTGATTTCTGACCTCTGCAAGGTCCTGCTGTACCTGATCCATTTGTATGCCCGGGAGGTTGTTACGGGTTGGATAACGGTGCGGACGGTTGAGGGGAAATACCCGGCGTCGAGCAATAGTTCCTGAACATCACAACAGAGTTAGCAACAATAAAACAAAAACCTACAAAACAAACAAAGGGTTAGCATGCAATGCAGTATGCTTATTTGTTTTCAAGGTATCCGACTCGGCATTCCGTTTTGACCCTTCCAGACCCTTGAAGATGCTGTTGATGTTGCTTTCGAAGTGGAACAAACTAATACATATATTACAAAAGGCAAATGATACATAGTTTGATTTCAGATACAAACCCTCTGAGGGGCCAAAATACATTAAAAGAAAATAAAAGTACATGGAATGAAAGCAACAACAAGCAAATGGTCAAACACCAAGACCAAACTCATCCTCCCGAACTTCCTTGAGAAGTGCTTCGGTCACAGGATCAGCTGGTCGCTCCGTGAGATTCCTGATAAGGAGGTTCCGGGTAGTAACAGCCGCAGTTAGCTTCTTGTGCTGACTTTGGTCCCTTGACCTCTTCACTCCAGCTCTGATCTTCAGCTCTGATATCTCCCTCTGGGCTGCTGCCAGGGCTTCTTGCTGCTCTTTTGCACTAGCTTCTAGTTGCTCTATCTTGTCTTGGACCCTCTTATCCTCCAGAGTACGAGCTTCGGTGATCCTGACCCACCTAGCCTGACTCTCCTTCAGATACAAGTCTGTCCTTGCTCTCTGGAACTGGGCTTCCTTGCAAGAATTCTTCAGAATTTGTTCTCCGGCCTTAGACTTCTTGATATAATCCCCAGACTTCTCAATCTTAGCCAGATGCTCTACCTTCTGCTTCTCTAACCTCTCAATATCCAACCTACCATCACTCCTCTCCCGGAGGGTCTTCTGCAAAGCCCGAGTTAACTTCTCATTTCTTTCTTTCAAGCTCTCAAACTCCTCCAAACTGACAGTGGCAGGGGGTGGTGCTGAGGATGGTCCAGGCATATCCTCCATGGTAAAGGGCATTCCAGAGAATTGAGCCCTGGCATGGGACCACTCATAATATTGTGCTGATGCCACATTGTTGCACTTCCCCAGAATGGTTACTCCCTTGGTTTGAACATTATCCCAGGCCCAGGCTGTCTGCCTAACAACAGCCAGATTAGGCTTGTTCTCACAATAAAGAGTCTCAACCAAGTCCTGTGCCTTAGGAGTGTGAACCAGTGCATAGCCCAGTTGCCTTCTGAACAGCAGAGGGTTGTAATTAATGCTACCCTTAACTCCTATCAGGGGTACATTAGGGAAATGCCCACAGCTGGTGATGATATCCCTGCCCTTTGTGCTCTGAGTGCACCACCTGATATCGGCCGAAGTTAGAGCAGTGAGTCTTCTAGCCCAGTTTCTCTGCTGATGAGGATTCAAAAATGCATCTGTCTTGGGTAGATGCCTGAGAAGCCAAGTATGGAACAAAGGAGCACAACACCTCACTAATCTTCCCCTCTGCTTTTCATTCCTCTGATGCACTGAATAGTAGAGATCCCCCAATAAAGTTGGCACTGGGTTCTTCAGGATGAAAAGATGGATTGCATTCTTGCTAATGAATCGAGGCTCATCTGCAAATAATACAATCCCATATATGCTCAGGGCCAGCAAAGCACAGGCTGCTTTCCACTCTCCCAGAGAAGCTTTCAGGGTAGCTTGAGAGATCAAGAAATCCAGATGCAAGCCAGGGATCCCAGCCTTAGAAGTCATAGGCTGTCCAATCAGAACTGATTCCAGATGCAAGGCCTTTGCTACCTCTTCATTACCAGGAAAGACCATCTCAGGGTTGAAAGGGATTCCACCCCTGATGGGTATACCAACTAATGATGAGTATTCTTCCAATAAAGGACCCAGCTGAAAGTCCTGAAAAGTGAAACACCTCAATGGGGGATCATAAAACTGAAGGCAAGTATGGATCAGGCTTCTCTGTGAAGGGTCCAGATCCATAACCACATCAAGTATATCTCCATAGTGTTCCCTGAACAGTGGTATATGGTCTGGAGTGATCAGGGTCTGAATCCTCCTGATGTCAGCTAGCTCTGGCTGGAAGAAGTGGTAAGTGATGTTGCTCTTTTTAGGTGCCATGATGTTGAGGATGAGTAGAGACAGGTGCTGATGATAACACTGAAGAATGGGCCACTGACTGGCTGATGCAGGTGACTGAAGCTGATAACTGAAGCAGATGCTGATGAAGATAGGTCAATACTGATGATGGGGTCAAAACCTAAGCCAAAAATGAAGATGGATACCCTGAAACACAAATAAGCAAATGTCAAAATGATGCAATGATTATGTATGCAAATGATATGCAAGGGTTTGTGACTGAGCTGGATCTGATCAAATGCCCTGATACAGGTCCAAGTATGTGCAAGAATTCCAGATGGAGGTCTATAAATCCAGTAACCAAGGTGGGGGACTCAAATAAAGAGCCATATGTCCAGGGTTTAGAATCACAAGAACTGTTCCAACATGGAGTATTCTTAACCAAATCAAAGTAACAGGATATGCTGAGGCCAAGGGTACCTGCAAACCTGTAAACAGCCCCAACCCCCTCACAGGTGGTGTTCTAAAACAAGGATCCTCAGACTTGGATCAGTTATGAGAAGTGTAAACACTTCTAACCCGGAGGTACAGTGTTTACAATAACCATAAAAGTTCCTCCTCTAATTCACCTCAGTTTCTGAAGGTCGATACTAAAAGGTCATCCAGACTTAGCAGGCTTCCCAGATAGCCCTAGTATTGCAGGAAATCTGCAACACAGAGTTCTCAAGAAGAAACCCATATCTGAACCGTGTTTCATATTCCCGCACCAGACCGAGATGGAATGGGAAAGAATATGATTCACTCTAGCCTAGGTGTCACTCAGGTCCCAGGTATAGGACCTTAACTCTCAATGGAACACCCACCCACCAAAGCAAACAACAGATCCAGCCAGCAGCACAGTATGACAATATGATATAATGCAAAGCTATAAAGAAAAGCAGTAAAACAACTGTACATAAAGCAAAAATAAATACAAATACACAAACACGAATAAGTACATAACACCCCAGTAAACACAAATCAAACAAGCGCTAGGAGGAACCCACAAAAAGAACCAGAAGCCCTGGTTGCAGTATAAGGGTCCCCAGCAGAGTCGCCAAGCTGTCGCTCCCACTAAATGAAGCTAAGTCAGATAGGGTACAGACGCGAACGGTCGGCGAGAGGGAAAAATGAGAACACACAGCCGTGAACTCACTGGAGATGAATAGAGTCGCCAGCTAGGCATTTTTATCCCGGGGGAAAGGCAATGCTGCATAGACCTAGAAAGAGATGGATAAGACGGTTGCGAACCAGAGAGACTGAGAAAGGGGGTTGGTTACAACCTGGGAAGGTATTAGCACCCAGATTGTCCGCCGTACTCGACGGGATCCACGCTTGAAAGATTTGTGTTTTAAAGGGGTAGTGTCAGTGCAGTCTGTGTGTAAAATAGCTGGAAAAGGATGTACAGGTGTCAGTGCAAAAGAAGTGCAAAGTGTGATATATACAGTGTCAGTGTAAGGAATAAGAATGAATTGTTCAAGATCATGAGGCTTAAAGAATGAGGCTAGAAAGAGGGGGAATATACAGAGACTTTTGTTCGATAACAGTTAAGTTATGCCTACGTATCCTCTCGTGCAATGAGGAAGTCAGAACACCGTAGTTCGACCCAAAGAGACTGAAAGATGAATTGACTTGTGAACTGCTTGCTTGTCTATGCTCAAGTGTATGACCTGTCTGGCTCAGGTGCTAACTGTCTTGCATTAGACGGAAGAAGCAAGTTCTCGTTTGTGAGGGAAGATGATGAGAAAAGAATCCCGAAGGAGACGATTATTGTTTGTTTTTGAGTTTTCAGTCTTTTATTGCTTTTTGAAGTTTGTCATAAGTTAATGAGCTTAAGCCTAAACCAATGGATTTAGTAAACTCATCACATCTTCCCTCTGATTAGGGGTAATGAGAATACCTTAAGTGTGAAGTCAGATTCTCACACTTAATCACCTTTGATGTAGGATTAAGATCATTAACCTACTTGTGATTATTTAGATGTTTTTGTGGTTTTTGTTTAGTGTTAAGTAATGAGGTTAAGCCATAATCAAGGATTAAACAGACTCATTACACCATCCTAATAGAAGGATAATAGATGAGAATGTTTAAGCTAAGGAAAGCTCCTCAACTTAATCCATGATTAGGGATTAAACTCATGACAAAACAAGCCTTTGATTAGGTGGATTTTATTTAATGGTATGATGATGAAATGAATTTTATGATTTGTAAGACAACTTGAGGGGGACTTGTCCATTAACACTAGGGTTAGTCCTTCTTAACCAATTAAGGAAGAATTAGAACCCTAATGCAAGGCCCAAGTTACAAGTGTGATGTCTTGGTGATTATTAAATGGATTGATTAAAGGATTTAAACACATTAAGGGTTTAACACTTAGGATTAAAGTTATACACTCCATCCTAAGATAAGGATGCAGGCATAAGCTTAATCACAAAGCCTTAAAGCCTTTAGGGTTTAGTCCCTGATTATGAGGTGAGAAGAGATGACTGAAAAGAGACACAAAGGTAAAAACTAAGAGGGGAGACTAATCAAAACCCTAATCATTGTCATGCTTGGTTGTTCCTAAGGTTTGTGAGGTTTTCAAGAGAAGTCTTCAATGGAACCACCAGGAAGCAGATGAAAGGATCAAGAGAAGCAAAGCAACTTGCTTCATTCAAGAAGTCAAGTCACTTGAAGAAAGAGAGTGGGAAGAAGAAGAATGAGCAAGCTCAATCTCAAACACATATAAAAATGCAGCATGGATGCAAGAGAGAGATGAAGAGAAGTTATGAAAAGTGAAGGCAAATTCACTTCTCAAAATCACTTACCACCTGAAAGGTTAGAAAAGGAATGCAATGCAATGCAAAAAGGGATGGAATGACATGATGCAAACCAAAACCAGAAGCATACTTATGATGTTAATGATGCTATGAGATGCTACAAACATGAAACAAGGCATGGAGATGATCACTCAAGCTTATGGATGTAGATGAAGCATGTTAAGAACCAAGAACATACATGAAAAGTTATGAGATGCATATGGCATACAACATGACAAATGCAAGGTGCAATGATCAAACATGTTTTCAATATGTCTTATGATGTTCAATGAATCAAATGGAAGCATGGAATGTCATGGCAAGTCATGTTATGCAAGAAGATGCAAGATGGATGCATATGGAAGCCCAAATTAGGGTTTATGATCAATGCAACAAACAAAAACCAAAACCAGAAGCAAACAACATTATAAAAAATTGAAAATACACTCAAAGGACCCCTAATCCTATACTAACTCACTGCCCAAAGGAGAGGTCTCAACTCCTAACCTAACTCAAGATATGATTTTTCTAAGTTTTCTAGGGTTTTAGGGTTCCTTAACAAGAAAATTACCAAACAAATGGAAAATGAAAGATCAAATCATGGCCATTTAATCTCATAAACTACATGCTAAACACAATGCAATGCAAAAAGAATCAATGTCCAACTCTTTAGGGTTGGGCAGAAATGATTTTTGGAAGTTTTGATCAAAATAATGCATAAAAATGATTTTAATTCAATGAAAATTTCTCAAAATGCATCAAGATCAAAAAAGAAATTTGGTTTGAAGGTTGGACAATGTTTCTAAATGTCTTAGAACATTTCATGAATTTTTTGGTGATTTTTAAATACCTAAAAGTATTTTTAATAAATTAATTTTCATTAATCAATTAAAAATAAACTTTTAAATATTTAAAAATACTTTTGTAGTGCTAAAAATGAAAATAAAAATATTTTTGGGTTTTAAAAATTAATGAAACTCTTGACAAAAAGTTTCATAATTTTTAAAACATCTTTACTATTTTTAATAAATATGAGAAATAAAATATAAAGAAAATGAAATAAAAATACAATAAAGGAGAAGTATGCACAATGGAGGGCTAGGATTGTGTCTGGCCAGGGAAGGGTTGACTGCGCGCGCAGATCAAAGGTCCATATTCAAACTTGGTTTAAACTGGATTAAATAATTAATTAATTATGGTTAGGGTTTAATGACGAATCTCAGCCACACACACGCGCGGCAAGTCAACAAAGTCCACTGATCCAACGCTCCAGATTCAAATGCCCATTAATGATCTGATTAAACCCTAATGATTTTCAGGTGGCCGGAGAAGACCTCCGGTCATCTTCTCCGGTGGGAACCCCACCTGAAAATCCCTAAAATCCACAAAACGCAACCAAAATGAAATCTAAACACACAGAAATGATTCCCACCCTTCACTGAATCAAAACCCCAAACTAAAATTCATTTATATTTCCTCAAACTCATGAATCGAACAAAATATTTTTCTAGGTCAGGGAGTTTCAGAACACGATTACATCCTTATTTTTCCACCATTTTCAAAACTAAAGACATGTTTATGATCAGGGAAGCATGAATAACAACTTAAGAACTTAAAAAATGATTTCTGGAAAAAAAGTTCTTGAGCTACCTGAGTTTCGAAGCTTTCAATCTTGCAACTTTCTGACCCCTTTCTTTGAAGCAAACCACTCCTTGTGACCCCTTGATGATGTTTGAATGCTTGGAAGAAGTTTATGCTGGCTGGTTAGGGAGTTTGAACAAGTTCTGTTCAAGCTCAGGTGAGAATGGTGTTCTTGATTCAGGCAGTTCCAGGCAAAGGTGAAGGGTTCTTTGTAACCAGGATGATGATTTGAGAAGGTTTGTGAAGTTTGTTCAAGTGTTTGTGGCCTGAGGAATGAGATTCGAAAGTTCTGGCTTTGAGAGTGAAAAATGGGGAAGCTCAGTTCTTGCTTGGTTCAGGCTTGTGTCTTGCTGGTTTTTGCTCAGTGAAGCAAGGTGAGTTGATTAGTGGAGTTGGTCTTTGTGTTTGTGAGTTGTGTAGAGAGATTCGAAGGGAACTGCAAGTTGGAGTGAGTTTGTGTATGTGATGTTCTTGTGTGTTTCAGCCTGGCTTGTTATGTGAAATGGCTAGCATTTTGTTTGCATAAATTAATCCCATTGGTCAGATGATGTGACCTGGCCTTTATTGATTGGGATGGCCCCTTTTGCAAAATGTCAACTTTGGTGTAAGGAGGGCATGGGCTACATTGCTAGCTTGGTACAAAAGGCTTGACTTGCGCAGCATGGTGATGGGAGAGGGCTAGGGTGGTTCAGCAGCCAAGGCAACAAGTGGGTGAAGTGTGATGATGGTTTTTGCAAGTTGATCACCTTTGGTTCATATGGAAATGCCTTGCTTCACAAACCATGAAAAATGAGAAATGCTTAGTCCATTCTGAACTTTAGGTCACATGTGATGTTTGTGAAATGGTTTGACATGAATTAGAAGTTACAAATGCCTTGGTACAAAGTTCTTGCAAGTTTCTCATTTGGTGCACACCTTGAAAATTAATGATTTTTGCCAACTTTGACACACCATAACTTTTGATCCAAAATGAATTAGGTCATGTTCTTGTACTTTTTGAAAAGGGAAAGATCTAATCTACAACTTTCATGACCAAAGTTTTTCCATTTGAAGCATTTTTGGATCAAAAAGTAAGGGTTGAAAAAGTTGCATAAAATGACATTCCATTAAAAGTCAACCATGCCCTAAAAAGTCAACTTTGCAAAAACTTGTAATTCTTGAATTTTGGGAACTTCAACCTTCTTCCATGATCAAATAAAGATCATATACACTCAAAATGATGAAGATCACCCCTTGGTTGGGTCATTGGGGGCCTCAGATGCCCTGATTTTGCACTGACTTGTCCAGAAAGTCAACCCTTGATCAGATGACTTCCCCATGGAATTTCTTCATGAAAATTGATATGCATACTCCCTATACCATATAGATACCAATGGAAACAAGAATGACCAAAAAAATTGTGGTTATGGCCTCTGAAACCAAAACCCTAATTTTAGGTCAACTGTGCAGTCAAACCTGGCTCTGCACCCATACCAATCCCAGTTCTTGTGATTCTTGGGCATTTTTGACTTTGAGAAGATATAATATGATGCTTGAACACACATAGACCCCTTTGAAGTGATTGATGACCTTTGGAGTGGCTCAAGAGGCTCTTGGATTGCTCAGATCACAAACCCTAGATGCAGATGACTTAGAATCTATGCAGTGACTCAAAATTGAGATATGAGATGTTATGATTGTGTTTGTGCATATGAAATGATCACAATCCATAGTGTGAATGGGTGAGGGCAAATTTGGGGTGTTTACACTAAGGAGCAACAACAATGGAGTTCAATGGATTTCTTCTTCGTGATGGAAGACCGGGTGATAGGTAAAGGAAAATTATTCAGAGGCTTCAGAGTCGAGAAATTCTCTCGACTAGGTACGTCGATGATAACTGTCTGTATGCTTTGGGTCTTTATCATAGTGTTTTTAATTTATTAGATTTTTTAGGCTTGCATAATATTTTCGTTAATCAGGAACCTACCTATGAGAGGCTGACAGTTGAGTTTTTAAGTTCATTGATATACACTTTCAGTCCTAACACTGCTAGCACAGTCGGTACTGTTAATTTTAGACTGTTTGGAATTAAATATGAATTCAGTACCAACGAGCTAGCAGGCTTGTTAGGAATCCCTCATAGGGAAGGTGCGATTTGTGAGGCACCTTTGGATGCGGAATGGTCGGCCGAGGTATTTTCCTTTTGGCAAAGGCTTTCAAGTACTTCAATAAATTCTTTTGAAGGAATACTTGCGTCGACCATTCATAACCCGGCCATAAGAGTTTTCAGATATCTTTTGGCATGTACTATTTTTGGCCGGGAGAGTCCAAACAAGGTGTAACACCCCAAATTTTCCCTCTTCTTTTTTAAGCATCATATTACATCATATTCATCATACTCATATCACTTTCATGTGTTGCGTGGCATCATTAGCATAGAAAAATGAAGCATGACATTCATTGTTGAAGCATAGCATAAACTGGCAGTGATTTCAGTTCATCGATCCGATTCAGATGGACGTTTGACCTAATCTTGGTCAAACTAGCAGGAGATTAGTTCAGATGCTGATTCTTCATGCTTTAGTGGTTATTTCTCAAGCAGTGCAAATTCGATGTTGAGCTGTGTTGTGTGCGAAAGTCCTTGATTTCCCAGGCAGTGGTTCGAGTGATAGTTTTGGGTCCAAGGATTCAAGTGTATCATGGTTATGGTTTCCATTGTGTGCATCTGCGGATTTACTTTTCCAGAGAATGATCCAGATTAATTCGAAGTGATTCTGGTCAGATGCTCAGAGAATGATTTATTCAAACGATCATTGTTTTACTTGTGAATTGTTCAGTGGTGGTGGTTTTCTCTCTGATTAAATGGTCTTTGTGGAAGCGATGTAAAATGGTTCAGTTGAATGAACTGATTGATTGAGATTTCGTGACTATGTGCACGTTGGTGGTGATTGGTCCGTTCCACAAAATATCAAGTTCCATATCTATTTCTAAACCATTTTTGTCAAATTATCCATTAAATCAATTCATTCCCTATTGTTTTTTCTTTACATTTCCAAACCATATCCATTTTTATTTACCTTTTAGCTACAAATCATAATTCTTATTTTCTTTTTCTCAATTTCATTAATCCATTTTTAAGACCATATTCCTTTTGATTTTTTTTCTTTTACATAATCTTTCTTACAAGGCCCATTGGATCTTATGTTAGACCAAACTACACTATACTTCAATTCAAGAGCTTTTTCTTACTCACACTCCATAAAATATATTGCATTATAATTCCAATCGCATGTAAATTCTCACAAAGTTTTGACAATATACACCCCATGACAAGTTATACATGGCCCACATTTTTCTTCCAAGCCACATCTCAATATGCCCTCTTCAAGCAATGACACGCGCCTGTATTATGTGAGCAATATTAAAAATGCAAAAAAAAAGCTGATAACAAATGAGGAACAAAACGCATTCCGCCAACAAACAAAACGCAGTGAAATGAAAAAATAGAAAAAAAGAGAAAATCCATAACAGAAAAAACAAGAAAAGGAGAGTAACAGATTGAGAAGGAGAGTTTGTTACAACGAATCATCAGCAGCAAAAAGAAAAAAATATAACAGATTTTCATTTTTCTCCTTATCATCAATACAACGGATTCTTGGCTTGAACATCACCAATAGCATACGAAAAAAAAAGCTCTCTCACCAGAATTTTCATACTACATTAACAATAATTCCAATCCATTTTGGCATCACCCATAACTAACTGCACGATTTTCATCATCAAAGAAAGAAAAAGAAGCAAAACGAAATTCACCTAGCCTCCATCACAAAAACCACAAGCAGAATCTTCTTTCACTCTTCTTCATCTCCAATAATACACGAAACCGATTCAGAATCATCCATTCTCTCCATAACCAAAACAGAATCATCAAGAATCTTCACAATCTTCATCGATTCTCTTCACAGATTAGACTCCAATCTTCACATCAACAATCAGATTCGTTGATTCGCTTCACATCGCGTAACCTTCATCAAGCAGCATCTTCATCGGCATTGTGGATTAGGCTTCAGTCTTCAATCCACGCTTCAGTATTCATCAATCTGCTTCAGCCTCTTCAATCGATTCCGCCTCTTCAATCGAACGAAGTCTTCACAACAGCACCAACAGACCTGCAAGTGGATTCAACACGCAGATTCTGAAGAAAGAGAAGCAAGCCGAATTCGCAAAAAGAGGAAGAGAATCGAATCATAAGCAAAAGTTGAAGAGGAAGCATTACTGAATCGAGGCTAATCTGCGTGTTGTTCGTCGCATCATCGCATAACAGGTACGCCTTCGATTCATTTACTTGATGCAATTGCTGGCTGTGTGCTGAATTGTTTGTGTTTGGATGTGATTTTGATTGCTATTCTTATGTGTTTGGTGATCCGAGTCCGAATTTTTAAAGAGATGTTTAGGTTAGGTTAGGGTTATAGAAGGTGAGAGATGGTTCGGCGAGTTGGATTGAGATGAAGCCGAATGAGAAAGAAGAGAGAGGCTTAGGTTTAGGTTGTTTAGATTAGGTGACCGGTTAAAGTGAACGATGGCGGCCGTTGTGAGTTTGACAGAGAGTTGAGATTGAACGGCGCGAGTAGGTTGCGGACAGTGGCTAGGAGCGGTGAACGCCGGTCTGAGAGGTTTAGCAAGGTTTAGGTTACGAAGGTGGTTGGAGGTTTTGCATCGGCGGTGAAGGTGAGTGGTTGTTGAAGAAGAAGAAGCCGAACGAGGAGGAGAAAGGAGGTGATAGTCCGGCGATCTTGCGGCGGTTAGGTCAAATTAGGGTTGTGGAAGGTGTTCGGTCCGGTGAAAGAGGAGAGGTGGGAGCGGGTTTCACGGTGGAGTGTGGCGGTCTCCGGCGGGTAGGTCTAAGGAGCGAAGAAGGTGAGGAGAAGAAGGTTGAAGGGAGAGCTTGTGTTGTTCTTTTTGTTTTTTTTTCGTTTTATGATAATAAGAAGAGTAGTTTTGGTGTTGTAAAGATTTGTTAAGTTTCTAATAAATTAAATTGTATTCTGATTGAGATTTGAGGAGGATAAGAGATAAGGATATCCATTTGTGGTTGATGTTTGCCCATACCGGCGGTGACACTTGTCACCATCCGGAAGGGCCTCTCTGTTAGCCAGTCACGCGGGGGCACGTACGCCAGACTGCATGTGTACATGCTTTCATCTATTTTCCTTTTTTTATTTATCTTTTTCGTTTAATAAAGATTTGAGTTTATTTCTTTTGGATTCTGCATGGGCCCAGATCATTAATTTTCGCACCCCCACCACCTTCAGCCCAAACAAATTCAACTAAAACCTTTACTTATCACACCTCCTTCCTATTTCTTTTATTTTCTTTCTCAATTTAATTTGTCTTTTTATTCAGTTTGAAATTAATCCATTAAAAATAGTTTTAGTCACCTAAAAATTCCCAAATAAATCACGAACCTTCTTTTATGTCTCTAGTTTTTTATCACATTTTTATTTTATTTTTTTCTTTGATTCACGTGCCAGAAATAATTCATCATTACTCATTTGCTTCATTTGCTTCACGTGCCAGAAATAATCCCATTCTTTTTGAATTGTGTTCTTGAGATCTTGTACTTTTAATGTGATTTTTCTCAGAATTTTTAGAAAATTATTTCTTGAGTCTTGGTCTAGAAACTTGTGACGTAAGTTTTCTGTCCTAACTTGGGTTATGCTTCCATTTGACTTAGTTCCTTGCTGAATTTTTGCAAATCCTTTTGGCTAGTTGATATAACATGTTTGAGGACCATTTGGTTTCCGTTGTGGAATTTTTAGATGGAATTTTTAACTCCATCCTTTGATTCCGTTGCTTCTATTTGGATACTGTTTGGTCTTGTGTGACCTCTCTCTTCATCTTGCTGGTTTCCTAAGCCATTATTCATCTCATTTTGATTCTGGTCTTGAGCTTTGTGCTTTTATTTTGTGCGTTTTGCATTACATCTTTCATAAATGTGTGTTTGTTTTCATATGTATTCATGTTGCATCCTTTTAAGTCATAAGTCTCTTATCTTCACTTCTTTTGAGTTGAATTTGCATTATGCATTTGTTCATTTCATTTCACTTCTGATTGTTTGATGTTATCATGTTAATTTGTTCATTTTGTTTCACTTGTGCATACTAACCTTGCAGGGGCTATGGTAAGTGTGAGATGTGGAAATTGAGTTCCACATCTCCAATTCTCATCTCTTCCTCTTATGTTTATGTGAACTAACCCTCTTTTGTTGGGCTCAGGCCTTTCTCATCCCTTCTTCTATCTTCTTCTTCTCTTCTTCATTAGGGTAGAAACCTCACCAACCCTTAGGACATCCATGCATGTTAACACTTAGGATTATTTTTAGTCCCCTTTAGAATTTTTCCTTTGAGTTCCTTTTGGTTCTTCTTCTATTCTCATCTCATAACTCTAAAAACACTTTAATAACTTTGAAGGGATGCATTTGATCCATAGCCTTATTCCATGAGATATGCTTGTAGTCTTCCCATCTTGGGATAGTACAAGTTTACCTTGTGATGCACAAGTCTGATCAAGGTATCTTCTTCATAAGAGAAAAGCCTAAAAAACACTTTTTCATGTAAATAATCAAAACACCTAATAAGTAAACAAGTTAGTGAGACTAAGCCCTAGTCTTTGGGTTCAAGTTTTGGGGATATTCTCCTTACTTGAGTGTGCTTGTTCTATTATTCCATCTTGGAATGTAGTGACAAGTGCACATTCCATTGAAGAGAGCTTGAGTTCACTTCCTTGTGACACACTCCTAAAAGCTTTCTAAAAATCACGAACAAACAATAATCGTCTTTCCTTCGGGAATTCTTTTCTCACCTCATTCGCTCTGTACGCGAACTTGCTCTTACTTGTCATCTTGAGAGACGGTTACGCACTCGTCGTCCGAGTCTGCAACACCTGAGCAATGGCATAGGCAGTTCAAGCCTTAATTAACAAGCAATTTCCTTTCCACCCCTAGTTAGGGGAACTACGGCGTCTCTGATCCTCATTATCCCGATGAGGTACGTAGGCAGCGGGGTAGGGCCCGTTCGAGCACAATCTTTATTTTCCCTACATTCTTTCTCTTCGTTTTCTCATTCAGTTCTTTTCTCGTTTTCTTTTCCCGTTCATTTTCTTTTTCTTTTGCTGCAGTTTTCATACCCTCACCCTTTTGAACAGTTATCTTTTGCAAGCGTGGATCCCGTCGGGTACGGCGGACGATCTGGGTACTAATACCTTCCCAGGTCGTAACCGACTCCCGAGCCCAGTCTCTTTGGTTCGTAGGACCTGCGTCCTTCCTCTTTCTTTCTTCTGGTTTGTGCAGCATTACCATTCCCTTTCTTCGGGATAAAAATGCATGGCTGGCGACTCTATTCTTTTTCCGCGCCACATTCGCGTTTGTACTAGGATGAAAATCCCGGGAGCGACACAAGGTAAATGCTAGAGAACTCCTATTTTTGCAAGGATGCCTCACTAGTACCCATATAAATCCGGTCCCGTTTATGCTTGCACACATGGATTTACTTACTAATAAAACATGACCGATTGTTTTTGGAGGGCTTGTTACGTCTATTGCTCGGGCTCTTGGCCTGAACGATGAGATAGCTACACTTGAACCACTACCGCCTCACACAATTAATTTAAAATTTCTGAAAGACATGAAATTGTGCCGAACGAGGAGAGAAGGTGGTTATGAGTTGATGGTTCATGGGGTAGCTATCCCATCTGTTGCTTTACCTTGCAGTAGACGTACTGATGTACGTAATGAAAGGAACTAGACCTATGATCTGAATGCTCCACCTGTTTTGGGTCCACTTCCTCCTAATATTCCTGATGGGGAGGCACATGACACTGATGAAGAGTATGATCGGAGAGAGCAGTCTCCCATACCTCACATGTCCCCCCGCCGTCCTTCACAGTCACACACCGCACCATCTTCCTCTAACCCTGTTGCAGGTGCTGCTCCTGGATTCTATGTCACCGAGGAGATGTGGCGTGATATGACAGCTAGAGAGGAAAGGCGAGATGGCCTTCTATCTACTATTTCACAACAACTGACGGACAACATGAGCTTCATGCAACAATCGCGATTGGTTTCGGATCGTGCTTACAACAACGTTTGCCGTACTTGAACGATATCTCATTAGAGCAGGACCGTCAGAGAGAGTTCAACCGCCGGCACTACCAGCTTATAGAGGCCACTCAGGGTTCCATCTTAGGTAACCTTCGAGAGGTTCGGGGTGCCCAGGCTGCCTTATCAGCACGACTTGACCGGAGGGACCAGCATTGCAGTAGATCCCGTCGTTCCAGACCATCACAGCAGGACGGCAAGGGCACCAGTGCTCCTCCACAGTAGTTTTTTTCAGGTTACCCTCCTTATCTTATTTCGAAACATTGGGGACAATGTTCGATTTAAGTGTGGGAGGGGATTTTATTGCTTTCTGTCATTTCCCTTTTTAGTTATTTATTTCCTTTCAGTTATTTCCCTTTTCAGTAAGTTATTTAGTTTAATTTTCTTAGCTAATGCATGAGTCTGACGAGTCACCAGTATAGTGTATTTTTAGTACATCCTCATTTTTCCCATTTCCTTAGCCTTACCAGAAAAATTTTAAAAAAGAAAACAATGTTGTTTCACATGTTTTTTGGGCTTTGAGACAGGTTTAGATTAGGATGTGGTGACTTAGGTCAACTTTTTGAAACATCAGCACCATTTTAGCACCATAGACCTCTTGAATATAGGAATCACTCCTAAACCCCACCACCATGGCCTTTATTATCATTTAAAAAATTGTCCTAAGTAGTTTATTTTAGCAGTCAGCTCTGGCCTAAGCATGCTCTACGTAGGGGGCCGATGAACATAAGTGAATGATCCAGTGCTAATAAAAAAAAAGAAAAAAGGCAAACTCTGGGATAGGTGACCCTCACAAAGTCATTTAAACCGAAAAAAGAGAAGAAAAAAATTTTTGCCACAAAAAGAAAAAAATTGCTAGTCACCTATTGTTAGTTGATTCAGAGGTATCTGGCACTGAACTTGGTAGGGCGGATTACGATCCGATCCCCCGCAACTACAATTAGGTCAAATAAAACAGGTTTACACATGCTTATGTGCCAGAAACCTTATGTTATGGATCAGAATCACTAACCGGTCACTCTACTATGAAGCATGTATAGATAACGGGCTTAATGTGATTGCGCCTGAATGAAAAGGACACAAAAAGATGAGAAGATAAGCCTAGATATTGTGGGATGACATGGAGTGGTTAATATAGGATTGAAGTTTGTGTTTGTGTTATTATGGTACCCTTGGATCACTTAGTTTGTACCTGTCACTGCATCCTGACTTGAACTTAGAAGCCCTTTAGCCCGAAGACACGTGTTGACACCATTTTTTCTTGAGCTTTAATGTTTGCTTGAGGACAAGCAAAGGTCTAAGTGTGGGAGAATTTGATCACACTAAAATTCACCGTATTTCTGACTCCGATTTCGCATGCATTCTTAGCTTTTATTGTTATTTTGTTATGTTATTACTTTTTTTTTCTTTGTTTTCAGGTTTTTTATGTAATCGGGGCCTAAATCGAGAAAAGGAGCGAAAAAGGAGTGGAAACGGACGAAAACCTAGAAATTCAGCGTTTTACACTTACGACATCCACCGTGGCGGGCGCCATGGGGTCTGCCATGACGTGGCCACGTCTTAAGACCACTCCACAACTGCCAAGACCCACGATCCCCACTCTTCCATTCCCTATCAGTCTCATGGCGGGCGCCATGACCTTGTGGCGGGCGCCACAAGGCAAAAAACAAGTTCCCTCCACTTTTTAGTGGAGGGGGCATCCTGGTCTTTTCCTGCATTTAGTTTTCCTATAAATAGGACCTTAGATTTTCGTTTTTCATCATCCAAACTTAGATTCTCTAGGCATATATCAATTTTAAAGCAGTTATCATTCCACATCGGGGTGTTACTGCAATTGAGTGATCGAGTCTGTATTCTGTCTGTGTGATCGAGTTTTGGAGCACTCCGGGAGGAAGTTAATCCTGCCGCCATTTTAATTCCAATTTGTATTCTACTTTTCCGCATTGCTTTACTTTCATTTAGTATCCGCACTCGCACTTTATTTCATTTATTTCCTGCACTCGCTTAACTTTTATTTATTTCCCGCACTCGCACTACTTTCGTTTATTTTCCGCACTCGCTTTAAATTACTTTTATTTCTCGCACTCGCACTACTTTTATTTACTTTCCGCACCCGCACTACTTTTATTTACTTTCCGCACTCGCACTAAATTACTTTTATGAAAAATTATAAAAAGAACTTTTACTTTACCATGTCTAACTAAATCTATAAAGGTTAGAATGTAAGGATCGTAATTAAACCAGTAATCCGTACAATTGTTCGTGGAAACACTTAAAGGTTATTTTATCTTTCAATTTAAGTAATTGTTTTTAACTATTTCAAAAACAGCCAAAAGCGCTTTGTCTAGTTTATTAGGAGCTTTTAGATTAAAAAGAAAAGAGATTTTAAAACGATTTTCGGACGCGTTATGAAGTTTAGAGTCTGGGTCGTGAGAACCTCTTTTTGCTAAGAAATCCAGGTTAAAATACTTTTCAACTTAGTTAAGATACTATATTTCTTAAAAATAGGTTTACTACTCTAACGCAGTACGCACCTTTTTATCCGTGACAATAGGAGGGGTTGATTAGAGAGTACAACTCGGTTATGAATACGCGAAAGCGACAGTTCCTGTTAAATTAGTTCTTTTCCAAGGAGAAAACACTGCCCATAAGTAGTTCTATTAACAAATATCGGATTATCAATCGATTATGTGAATTACATTCGAGCCTGTCTTTTATTAATTATTTAAAATTATTATTTTATTTACCATTGCACCCTTCTTAAAATCCTTATATTTAGTTGCCTTAGATACACACCATAACAACAGGTATGATAGATTGACACTTGGTCTCTGTGGATTTGACAATCTTTTATATTACTCTGACGTGTTCGTACACTTGCGAAATACACGCATCAAGTTTTTGGCGCCGTTGCCGGGGACCAATTTCGTCAAATTTTATACCCTGTAGTTATACCGTTTAGACTAAGGTTGTTACCCACCGGTCAATGCGAAAGACTCGCAGTGCCGGAAGTTTAGTAGACCCTCTAGCTGAACCTGAACGTTATGCTCGCGCACATTTGTTTTTACATAGGAATAGGAACGCTATGGCCAAAGATCAAAACCGAAGACCTCTTAAGGACTTCGCCCAACCATCAAACGAGGAACCTAGTTCTAGTATAGTAAACCCCGCTATCCCAGCCAATAATTTTGAACTTAAACCATCCCTGCTGCAATTAGTGCAACAAAGACAATTCGCAGGTCTCGCTACTGATAACCCGAACCAACATTTAAAAAACTTTCTTCAGTTAGCAGACACCTTTAAAACTAATGGAGCTTCTCCTGAGGCGATACGTTTAAGATTATTTCCCTTTTCCCTCAGAGATAAAGCTCTATCATGGTTAGATTCCCTTCCACCCAATTCAATAACAACTTGGGATGACCTTAGAAAAGTTTTCCTTGCTAGATATTTTCCCCCAAGTAAGACTGCTCTTCTTCGAAACCTAATAACCAGATTTACCCAACACCAAGGAGAGTCGTTGTTCGAAGCCTGAGAGAGATATAAAGAACTATTAAGAGCATGCCCACATCATGGCTTAGAGAATTGGTTAATCATTCAAACCTTCTATAATGGACTTCATTATAAAACGAAGATGACCATCGACGCTGCCGCTGGTGGCGCACTGATGAACAAACCTTACCCTGAAGCTAGTGCCCTTATCGAGGATATGGCCCAAAACCATCAATCATGGAGAGTAGAACGAGCGACAGTGGAAAAGAAGGAAGCCCAAGGAGGAATACATGAGCTAAGATCTATAGACATGATGCAAGCTAAAATGGAAGCGTTGGCCCTTAGAGTCGAACATATGTGTGCAACTCTGAATACTGTAGCCGCAGTTTCGCCGAATTGTGAGATATGTGGGACGCAAGGACACCAATCCGCTGAATGCAATCTGTTGAATGAGACCAACACTGAGCAAGTGAACTACACCCAAGGGAACCCATTTTCAAACACATATAACCCTGGATGGAGGAATCACCCAAACTTCTCCTACAAAAATAATAACCCTATTCAAAATACCGCACCTCCGAGACAACAAGGTTACCAAGCCCCAAGAACAAATCAACCTATGCAACCTGTACCACTAAAACCGAGCCTTGAGAAAATTATGGAAAATTTTATCACCGCTCAAACGCAACAAAACAAAGAGTTCATGAACCAAAACGTCCATGTTAACGAACTAATTACCCAGTTAGGAACCAAGGTTGATCAAATTATTACTCATAATAAGATGCTTGAAACCCAGATCTCCCAGGTAGCTTTAAACCAAGCCCCACAGACTACACCTGGAGGACAGTTCCCTGGACAACCTCAACAAAACCCGAAAGAGAAAGCAAATGCCATTACTCTACGAAGTGGAACCGCTTATAAGGAACCTTTGAACCCTAGATTAAGTGAGCCCGAAACTTCTGAGAGGAATGAGGAGAAGGAACCAGAGGAGTCTGAAACCCCGAAAAGTCAAGAAAAAGGAGAAGAACCTAAAAATAAAACCTATGTACCACCACCTCCATACAAACCACCAATACCTTACCCTCAAAGATTAAAGAAAACCCAAATCGATAATCAATATCAAAAATTCGTTAAGGTTATAGAAAAACATCACGTAGAAATCCCCTTTACGGAAGCCATCACCCAAATACCTTCTTACGCTAAGTTTCTCAAAGACATACTTACAAATAAACGTAGACTTGAAGATCCAAAACCCGTGGAATGTAATTCTATTTCCGAAAATAGGTTAGCAAAGAAAGATAAAGATCCCGGAAATTTTTCCATTCCTTGTGTTTTGGGGAATCAGGTCATCGAAAAAGCTTTTCTAGACTTAGGAGCTAGTGTGAGCTTAATGCCTTTAGCAGTTTGTGAGAGATTAAACTTAGGAGAATTACAACCTACTAATATGTCACTTCAATTAGCCGATAGATCCGTTAAATACCCTATAGGTATAATTGAAGACGTCCCTATTAGGATAGGTCAGCTGTTTATACCACCTGATTTTGTTGTCATGGACATTAAAGAAGATGACGACATACCAATCCTCCTAGGTAGACCGTTCTTATCGACTGCTGGAGGCGTAATAGATGTTAAAAAAGGGAAACTAACCTTTGAGGTAGGTGACGAGAAGATAGAATTTATACTTTCAAAATTTCTTATGGCACCTGTGATAGGAGATGCTTGTTATGCCTTAGATATCATTGAAGAATGCATTAGGGAATTAGAACAAGAAGAAGAAACTGAATCTATAAAGTTGCCATCAACCCTTATTTTGGAAGATGACAATTATAAAGAACCCTACATTGATGATAACCTTCACGAATGTTTATCTCTTACCCCAGATCCTATGCCTTGCCCTATGAAACCAACCGTAAAACTTAAGGAACTGCCTAAAAACCTGAGATATGAATTTCTTGATGAAGAAATGAACCGTCCAGTTATAGTCAGTGCTACCTTAAACCAAGAAGAAACCAACCAATTGTTAGATGTTTTATGTAGGTACCCCTCAGCCTTAGGATATAAGATCTCTGATCTAAAAGGAATAAGCCCATCCGTATGCATGCATCGGATTTTGCTTGAAGAAGATTCAAAACCCTCCAGAGAACACCAACGAAGAATAAATCCTATAATGAGTATTGTAGTTAAGACTGAAGTTCTTAAGTTACTAGAGGCAGGTATAATATATCAGATCTCAGACAGTAAATGGGTGAGTCCTATGCATGTAGTACCTAAAAAGGGAGGCATCACAGTCGTGCAAAACGAGAAGGGCGAACCTGTAGCAAAAAGAACCGATGGAGGTTGGCGTATGTGCATAGATTATAGAAAATTAAATAAAGCAACTAGGAAGGACCATTTCCCATTACCATTCATAGACCAAATGTTGGAGCGCCTAGCCAGACACTCTTACTTTTGTTACCTAGATGGATATTCAGGATTTTTCCAAATACCTATTCACCTCGAAGATCAAGAAAAAACTACCTTTACATGCCCAGTTGGAACTTTTGCCTATAGAAGAATGCCTTTTGGACTCTGTAATGCTCCTGCCAGCTTCCAACGCTGCATGATGTCTATCTTTGCAGACTATTTAGATGGAATCATGGAAGTATTTAGGGACAATTTCTCAGTTTGTGGATCTGATTTCAAAAATTGTCTTATCAACCTTGAGAAAATCCTGGAAAGATGTGTGGAGGTAAACCTTGTGCTAAATTGGGAAAAATGTCATTTCATGGTCACCGAAGGGATTGTTTTAGGACATATAGTTTCCGAAAAAGGTATAGAGGTAGATAAAGCTAAAATAGAAGTCATAGAGAATCTAAAACCGCCGAAGACTATCAGGGAGATAAGAAGTTTTCTTGGACATGCCGGATTTTACCGACGTTTTATCAAGGATATCTCCAAAATAACAAAGCCCTTAACTGGTCTTTTAATGAAAGATGCTGAATTCATCTTCGATGAAAAATGTACTTAAGCATTTAATCTTCTGAAGCAAGCTCTGATTTCAGCACCTATAATGAAACCCCATGATTGGTCAGAACCGTTTGAGATAATGTGTGACGCCAGTGATTATGCTGTTGGAGCCGTTCTAGGTCAGAGAAAAGACAAAACGTTATATGTAATTTATTATGCTAGTAGAACCCTAGAAGCTGCACAGCTCAACTACGCAACAACCGAAAAAAAGATCCTAGCTGTAGTTTTCGCCATAGACAAATTTAGATCTTATCTAGTAGGAGCCAAAATTATAGTTTACACCGACCATGCTGCCATTCGTTACTTACTAAGTAAAAAGGATGCCCAACCTAGGTTACTTCGATGGATTCTATTATTGCAAGAGTTTGACTTGGATATCCGTGATAAGAAAGGCACTGATAATATGGTAGCTGATCACCTATCTAGGCTAGAATACCTGAAACCTGACTCAGTACCCATAAATGACGATTTTGCCTATGATAGAATGATAGCCCAACTAGAAACTATTGAAGATGATAACCCAGACCTACATGAGCATTCTCATAAATCCTTAGCTATAAGTAATATGCCTTGGTATGCGGACTTTGTTAATTACCTAGCCGCTGACATCATACCCCCTGATCTAAACTACCACCGGAAGAAGAAGTTCTACAGTGATGTGAGAAGCTTCTATTGGGACGAACTGTTTCTTTTCAAGAGAGGTAAAGATGGCATTTTCCGCCGTTGTGTTCCAGAAGAAGAGGTAAATAATATAATTGAGCATTGTCACTCTGCACCATATGGTGGACATGCAAGCACATCTAAGACCTACGCCAAGATTCTTCAAGCTGGCCTATTCTGGCCTACTATGTGGCGTGATGTCCATGCTTTCATTGTCAAGTGTGACAGATGCCAACGCACAGGAAATATTTCAAGACGTAATGAAATGCCGCTAAGAAATATCCAAGAAGTAGAACTCTTCGACGTATGGGGTATAGACTTTATGGGACAGTTCCCACCATCTTTTGGAAATCAATACATCTTAGTAGCTGTTGACTACGTGTCTAAATGGATTGAAGCTATCGCCGCACCCACGAACAACACCAGAGTAGTCATCAAATTATTCAAAAACTATATATTTCCCAGGTTTGGAACCCCCCGTTTAGTCATAAGTGATGGAGGATCACACTTCATATCGAGAATATTTGATAAACTTTTAAGCAAGTATGGAGTTAAGCATAGAGTAACAACGCCATACCACCCACAGACCAATGGACAAGTGGAAGTATCTAATAGGGAGATCAAACAAATTCTTGAGAAGACTGTCTCTATATCTAGAAAAGATTGGTCGCAGAAACTTCAAGAGGCATTATGGGCCTATAGAACCGCTTTCAAAACCCCTATAGGAACAACCCCTTATCAACTGGTCTATGGAAAATCATGTCACTTACCTTTTGAATTGGAGCATAAGGCCTATTGGGCCATCAAAACTTTGAATTTGTATTACCTAACAGCTGGTGAAAAACGTATCCTTGACATCCACAAATTAGAAGAGCTCAGACAATCTGCCTACAAAAATGCCATCATATACAAAGAAAGAACAAAAGCTTGGCATGACAAAAGAATCATAAGAAGAGACTTCAAAATAGGCGATCATGTTCTCTTGTTCGATTCTAGGTTACGACTTTTTCCAGGGAAGCTTCGTTCGAGATGGACTGGCCCTTTCGAAGTATCTAAGATCCTAAGATCCGGTGCTTTTGAAATCAAGAACCAAACATGTAAACCGTTCATCGTCAATGGACAGAGGTTGAAGCCCTACGAAGGAGGTGACAACCCAACAACATACACCTGTCATACTCTGAGTGATCCACCATATCCTTCCAATGATGTATAAAAATCGGTCGTCGAGCTAATGACGTTAAACAAGCGCTGCATGGGAGGCAACCCATGGTTTTCTTATTTTCGTACTTTTTATTTATTTTTACTTTATTTTAATTTGTTTACTTTATTATTATGTCAGGACTAACGATTTAATGTTTTATTTGATTTCAGGACTTGTTTGCTAACCTTGTACAAAATGCAGAACCCCGATGACATGCACGTGGCCTTTAGAGACGACACACAGAGAGAACGTTACTATGTCCACATGAGACGCCCTATGGCTCCTACCAGATACCCTGACCATGATTGCATGGATGCCTTGGGGATAGAGCCAAGCGTCAGATTCTTATGCCATCAACTCCAGTGGGACCAGTTTGACGATATGAACAACACTTACAGGAACTTGACTCTAGAGTTCCTCAGCTCATTTCATTATGACCCTTGGGCTGGACCCGATGGATATGCTGTTTTCAGGTTGTTCGTGATTGACTACTCTTTCTCTCACAAAGAGTTTGGTTATTTACTAGGTTTTCAGACTACTCCTGATGCTATTCCAGAGACACCGATGGGGTATTTTATGAGCAGAGAAGTGGAAAAGTTTTGGTCTAAAATATCAGGTGGAGGGAGCCAAGATCCTTCCACCCAGTTTTCTCAGGTAATCCACAACCCTGCGTTAAGGTACTTCCAGATGATTCTAGCGCATTCTTTCCTAGGTTTGCCAGATACAGAGACTATGCTAAGTGAAGAGGAGATTTTCCTACTGTTTTGTGCGACTCAGTCTCGCCCAGTTGCTTGTGGCAACTTTCTGTTGAAGGGCCTTGCTAGTGTTGCCAGATCATCTGTAGGCATCATACATGTCGGTGGGATTGTTACACAGATAGCTACTTCATTGGGTTTGTCTCGCAAATTATTTCACCTCAGGACCTTCTGCTGCTACACCACCCTGGATGTTGACTTTTGTCTTGACAGAGGACTGATGAGGAGGGCCTCTTTTGAGCCCAACATGTTTAGATTACTGATTGACGGTGAAGTGATACATTACTTTACATTACCAGACCCGCTGATGACCAGTGTCCATGATCCTGCCAATTGGATTTATGCTCTAGAGGGTTATGGAGAGACTGTCGAAGAGCCGAAATCACCTCCCGCCACTGAGTACACTCCTACACCTCTTACTCCCTGAATCACTGTTATGTCTAACAATATGTCTCTGCAGCCGCCTGATCTACAAACTCAGATTTATGAGCTCCGTAAGGAGACTTCCCTGCTCAAGCAGGAAGTAGCGGACTTGGAATTACAGATTCAGGTTTCTGATCTCACTCATGCCTCAGAGGCCGATGCTCTATATCAGGAGATTGAAGAGCTTCGGAGGGAGATAACTGAGATTCGTGGATCAACCAAGGAGGAGAAGCCTACCACATGATTCGTTCTACACTGACGATATTACCCTAGTATTTAATTTCTTTTTTTCATGCTTTATTTTATTTCTCGCATCTCCAGACATATCTTACATTATTGCATCTATTGCATTTTCTTTTTTCATGTACTTTGAGTTTATCTTATATATACATATTATTTTATGCACTAATGTTGATTTTTCTCTTTTCTTTTTGATTTTTAATTATTTTATTTTGTCGTGCAAAGAAAAAAAATATAAGACAAAAATATTTTCATTTTTGTCTTCAAAAAAATATATGCAAGCCTCATGCCTTGGAAAAGAGAAGAAAACACTATCCAGACCCCCCCGAAGACCGAAGGTACAAAGAGGGCCCAAAGGAGGATTTAAAAAAATCCAAGGCCCATCAGAATTTAGCCTTGTGGCGGGCGCCACAGGCCCATGGCGGGCGCCATGGCGTTCTCCCCTATTTCGGGGCTGAACATTCATTTTCACCATTTTCATACCTTCCATCTTCAAAAACCCATTTTTATAAGTTTCAAAAACCGCATTGAGCCCCATTAAAACTCCCCCATTTCCAAAGTACCCACCATCCATAAAACCTATCCAAAATCCATTTTCATTTTCATCCACCACAAACCATAAAAATCAAACCTTTATCATTTCTCTCATAAACCATTTCTACCATTTTTTCACTTCCTAAGGAGAAACAACAATGGAGTTCAATGGATTTCTTCTTCGTGATGGAAGACCGGGTGATAGGCAAAGGAAAATTATTCAGAGGCTTCAGAGTCGAGAAATTCTCTCGACTAGGTACGTCGATGATAACTGTCTGTATGCTTTGGGTCTTTATCATAGTGTTTTTAATTTATTAGATTTTTTAGGCTTGCATAATATTTTCGTTAATCAGGAACCTACCTATGAGAGGCTGACAATTGAGTTTTTAAGTTCATTGATATACACTGTCAGTCCTAACACTGCTAGCACAGTCGGTACTGTTAAATTTAGACTGTTTGGAATTGAATATGAATTCGGTACCAACGAGCTAGCAGGCTTGTCAGGAATCCCTCATAGGGAAGGTGCGATTTGTGAGGCACCTTTGGATGCAGAATGGTCGGCCGAGGTATTTTCCTTCTGGAAAAGGCTTTCAAGTACTTCAATAAATTATTTTGAAGGAATACTTGCGTCGACCATTCATAACCCGACCATAAGAGTTTTCAGATATCTTTTGGCATGTACTATTTTTGGCCGGGAGAGTCCAAACAAGGTAAATGCTAGAGAACTCCTATTTTTGCAAGGATGCCTCACTAGTACCCATATCAATCCGGTCCCGTTTATGCTTGCACACATGGCTTTACTTACTAATAAAACATGACCGATTGTTTTTGGAGGGCTTGTTACGTCTATTGCTCGGGCTCTTGGCCTGAACGATGAGATAGCTACACTTGAACCACTACCGCCTCGCACAATTAATTTAAAATTTCTGAAAGACATGAAATTGTGCCGAACAAGGAGAGAAGGTGGTTATGAGTTGATGGTTCATGGGGTAGCTATCCCATCTGTTGCTTTACCTTGCAGTAGACGTACTGATGTACGTAATGAAAGGAACTGGACCTATGATCTGAATGCTCCACCTGTTTTGGGTCCACTTCCTCCTAATATTCCTGATGGGGAGGAACATGACACTGATGAAGAGTATGATCGGAGAGAGCAGTCTCCCATACCTCACATGTCCCCCACCGTCCTTCACAGTCACACACCGCACCATCTTCCTCTAACCCTGTTGCAGGTGCTGCTCCTGGATTCTATGTCACCGAGGAGATGTGGCGTGATATGACAGCTAGAGAGGAAAGGCGAGATGGCCTTCTCTCTACTATTTCACAACAACTGACGGACAACATGAGCTTCATGCAACAATCGCGATTGGTTTCGGATCGTGCTTACAGCAACATTTGTCGTACCTTGAACGATATTTCATTAGATCAGGACCGTCAGAGAGAGTTCATCCGCCGGCACTACCAGCTTATGGAGGCCACTCAGGGTTCCATCTTAGGTAACCTTCGAGATGTACTGGGTGCCCAGGCTGCCTTATCAGCACGACATGACCGGAGGGACCAGCATTGCAGTAGATCCCGTCGTTCCAGACCATCACAGCAGGACGGCGAGGGCACCAGTGCTCCTCCACATTAGTTTTTTTCAGGTTACCCTCCTTATCTTATTTCGAAACATTGGGGACAATGTTAGATTTAAGTGTGGGAGGGGATTTTATTGCTTTCTGTCATTTCCCTTTTTAATTATTTATTTCCTTTCAGTTATTTCCCTTTTCAGTAAGTTATTTAGTTTAATTTTCTTAGATAATGCATGAGTCTGACGAGTCACCAGTATAGTGTATTTTTAGTACATCCTCATTTTTCCCATTTCCTTAGCCTTACCAGAAAAATTTTAAAAAAGAAAACAATGTTGTTTCACATGTTTTTTTGGCTTTGAGACAGGTTTAGATTAGGATGTGGTGACTTAGGTCAAATTTTTGAAACATCAACACCATTTTAGCACCATAGACCTCTTGAATATAGGAATCACTCCTAAACCCCACCATCATGGCCTTTATTATCATTTAAAAAATTGTCCTAAGTAGTTTATTTTAGCAGTCAGCTCCGGCCTAAGCATGCTCTACGTAGGGGGCCGATGAACATAAGTGAATGATCCAGTGCTAATAAAAAAAAAGAAAAAAGGCAAACTCTAGGATAGGTGGCCCTCACAAAGTCATTTAAACCGAAAAAAGAGAAGAAAAAATTTTTTGCCACAAAAAGAAAAAAAATTGCAAATCACCTATTGTTAGTTGGTTCAGAGGTATCTGGCACTAAACTTGGTAGGGCGGATTACGATCCGATCCCCCACAACTACAATTAGGTCAAATAAAACAGGTTTACACATGCTTATGTGCCAGAAACCTTATGTTATGGATCAAAATCACTAACCGGTCACTCTACTATGAAGCATGTACGGATAACGAGCTTAATGTGATTGCGCCTAAATGAAAAGGACACAAAAAGATGAGAAGATAAGCCTAGGTATTGTGGGATGACATGGAGTGGTTAATATAGGATTGAAGTTTGTGTTTGTGTTATTATGGTACCCTTGGTTCACTTAGTTAGTACCTGTCACTGCATCCTGACTTGAACTTAGAAGCCCTTTAGCCCGAAGACACGTGTTGACACCATTTTATCTTGAGCTTTAATGTTTGCTTGAGGACAAGCAAAGGTCTAAGTGTGGGAGAATTTGATCACACTAAAATTCACCGTATTTCTGACTCCGATTTCGCATGAATTCTTAGCTTTTATTGTTATTTTGTTATGTTATTAATTTGTTTTTCTTTGTTTTCAGGTTTTTTATGTAATCGGGGCCTAAATCGAGAAAAGGAGCGAAAAAGGAGTGGAAACGGACGAAAACCTAGAAATTCAGCATTTTACACTTACGGCATCCACCGTGGCGGGCGCCATGGGGTCTGCCATGACATGGCCACGTCTCAAGACCACTCCACAACTGCCAAGACCCACGATCCCCACTCTTCCATTCCCTATCAGTCTCATGGCGGGCGCCATGACCTTGTGGCAGGCGCCATGACCTTGTGGCAGGCGCCATGACCTTGTGGCGGGTGCCACAAGGCAAAAAACAAGTTCCCTCCACTTTTTAGTGGAGGGGGCATCCTGGTCTTTTCCTGCATTTAGTTTTCCTATAAATAGGACCTTAGATTTTCGTTTTTCATCATCCAAACTTAGATTCTCTCGGCATATATCAGTTTTAAAGCAATTATCATTCCACATCGGGGTGTTACTGCAATCGAGTGATCGAGTCTGTATTTTGTCTGCCGCCATTTTAATTCCAGTTCGTATTCTACTTTTCCACATTTCTTTACGTTCATTTAGTATCCGCACTCGCACTTTATTTTATTTATTTCCTGCACTCGCTTAACTTTTATTTATTTCCCGCACTCGCACTACTTTCGTTTATTTTCCGCACTCGCTTTAAATTACTTTTATTTCTCGCACTCGCACTACTTTTATTTACTTTCCGCACCCGCACTACTTTTATTTACTTTCCGCACTCGCACTAAATTACTTTTATGAAAAATTATAAAAATAACTTTTACTTTACCATGTTTAACTAAATCTATAAAGGTTAGAATGTAAGGATCGTAATTAAACCAGTAATCCGTACAATTGTTCGTGGAAACACTTAAGGGTTATTTTATCTTTCAATTTAAGTAATTGTTTTTAACTATTTCAAAAACAGCCAAAAGCGCTTTGTCTAGTTTATTAGGAGCTTTTAGATTAAAAAGAAAAGAGATTTTAAAACGATTTTCGGACGTGTTATGAAGTTTAGAGTCTGGGTCGTGAGAACCTCTTTTTGCTAAGAAATCCAGGTTAAAATACTTTTCAACTTAGTTAAGATACTATATTTCTTAAAAATAGGTTTACTACTCTAACGCAGTACGCACCTTTTTATTCGTGACAATAGGAGGGGTTGATTAGAGAGTACAACTCGGTTCTGAATACGCGAAAGCGACAGTTCCTGTTAAATTAGTTCTTTTCCAAGGAGAAAACACTGCCCATAAGTAGTTCTATTAACAAATATCGGATTATCAATCGATTATGTGAATTACATTCGAGCCTGTCTTTTATTAATTATTTAAAATTATTATTTTATTTACCATTGCACCCTTCTTAAAATCCTTATATTTAGTTGCCTTAGATACACACCATAACAACAGGTATGATAGATTGACACTTGGTCTCTGTGGATTCGACAATCTTTTATATTACTCTGACGTGTTCGTACACTTGCGAAAAACACGCATCAGGACGCAAGCCATTCTCATACTTAATGCACTTAGAAAACTCAGCAGTAACAGCAGCATAATGAGGATGAAACTGAACCAATTCCACAAACTTAGCAGTATAGTCAACCACTGACATACTACCTTGCTTCAGCTCAAGGAATTCCATCTCCTTCTTTCCCTTCACACTCTTAGGGTAGTACTTCCCTAAGAACTCAGTACGAAAAACTTCCCAAGATATCTCTTCATCATTCTCCTCAAAAGATTGACTTCTACCGACCCACCAATCATCGGCTTCTTCATTTCAGCATGTGAGAACCAAGCCTCACCTTACTCTCTTCAGTACAATCCATGACTCTGAAGATTCTCTCAATCTCCTTCAACCAATTCTGAGCACCATCAGGATCAAATCTTCTCTTGAAGACTAGCGGTTGATTCTTCCTGAACTCATCATTCGCATTCACATCCGGCGCTCCCTACACCGCCCTAGCCATTGCTTCCAAAGCAGCAGCCATCGCATTGTCGTTTCTACCAGCCATATTCTAATTATTCCCAAAGATAACAACAAGATTAAACAAAAGTTCAATCACAACAACATCAAGACAGACACAACTGACTCGAACACTGACTCTAATACCACTTAATGTAACACCCCCTTTTTATACCCCAAATAAGCAATTAATTCACTTAGGCACATATTAAAATTTCATCAGAGTATATTTGAAAAACGGTATAAAAGAGCAATGCCACATTATACTTGAATTTAAAAACATGCAACACCTGCTCAATAAAGATATGCAACAAACGAGGTAACTTACATACACAAGGATTTCATCCTTACACCCGTATTCATCAATTCATTAAAAAGAGGAAACAAAACATAACAATTTCAAACTTATATACTTATCATAAATATATCTGCAAGTTTGAATCACCAAAATACTCCATGTTTACATAAAAAATATCACATCAAAATACATATACAAATGTATTCACAAAAAGGCATCAAGCCAAATCCTAGCTACCCGGTGCTACATATCAGAGCCGACCGACCAAAAGATGAAGACAAACTTCACAAAATATCATCCAGCAACCTACTCTGCAATGCCTCATAGAGCATCATAAAACAACAGAAGGGTGAGAAACATTATCATAATAACATTGCATATAATTATATATCTCAACATATAAAAATGCACATAAAACATATTCTCACCACACATTTCATTCCTCATCACCCATATACATAACAACGTGTACATACACAAATCAAGCATGTTCATCATGCACCAATTCATTAATTCACAAAAACTCACATTATTTATGTTTATTCCTCAATTCTATTCATTCTGCATAAACATACGCCTAGCTATGTTTAATCACACATATATATTTACAAATGTATAAACCACATACATATACATATCAAACATGCATATATACAATCAAGTATGTTTCATCACACATACTATCATCTCCATAATACTCCAAATAAACATTTACACATTCATGTTTATTTCTGCATATCATAATTAAAATGATAAAAATGCAACTCATAGAGACCGACACACGACTCTATGCAGATGCAAATGCGGTACCGTCTCAACATTTCAGCAGGTTCTCTCAGGAACCAAATGGAATCATCGCTTGTTACCTAAAGTAACTCCCCGTCGGGCACACGATGTTCACCCATTGCTCACACCCCACATGGGCACACAATGTTTATGGATTGCTCACACCCCACACGGGCACACAATCCGATTGCTCACACCCCACACGGGCACACAATCAACGTGAATAAACCACCCATCGCTCACACCCCACTCGGGCACACGATGTTTCTGGATTGTTCACACCCCACATGGGCACACAATCCGATTGCTCACACCCCACATGGGCACACGATCTTGTTGTAGTCATCGCTCACACTCCACATGAGCACACGATGCTACAACGGATTCACAAAGAATCCCACAACACAAGAATGCATACATTATGCTTACATTCAAAATAACACACAACATTCTTGAAAATGCATACATATTCACAATATAATTATGCATTCATCTCATACAATTAGCATACATTCACATTTAATTCAAGCCATGTATCTACTTGCCAAACGGCCACACCACAATAATCAAATCCACAATTCCATAATTAACATAATTCCGTTTTTATCGGAAAATTCGGGTAAAAGTCGGTTAAAAATTACATATTTTAGCATCAATAGATTCTACATGTTTTTAGATTCGAATCGATATGAGGATCACTAAAAACGAATATCCGAAACTCAAGTTACGAAACAAAACGTAAAAACCCAAAAATCCTCCCAGGCTCGTTGAGCGACGAACAGCTCGCTGAGCGAAAATCACCCTGGAACTTTCGCTGAGCAAGGGGTAGCTTGTTGAGCGACCACTGCGATTTCAGCAACATACCAGCTGCGAACACTCCATCTTAATCACTCCAAAACTCCTCTAATCTCATACAAACATGATCAATAACATATATCTAACATCATACTTCGATTATAACGATTTCCAACCGATTAATCTACCAATTTCTCACATTTCCACTATTACCCTAACTATTCATCTTCTCTAACTTTCATCAAAACCAAAACTCAACCAATCAAACACATACATAATCATACACAATATTAAGATAACAATGCTTATCACCCTTACCCGATTATTTCGATTTCTTGGAGCAATCTTGAAGCTTTTCCAACTTTCCCTCTTTTCTCTTCTTTTTCTCTTCTCCCTTTTTCTTTCTTCTCTTTTTCTTTCTATCTTTTTTTCTCTTCTTACCAACTTATACTCTTTCTCACTCTCTTATATTCTCTTTCTATTTTCTACTCTCTCCAACCAAATATCATTTTCTCACAAAATACCAATTCTACTAATTCTAACTTATCACTAATTAACAAAAGTCTAAAATACCCTCTTATCCAATTTTACCCAGAAATTCATAAAACGGTAAAAATCACATATCACACCAATATATCACCTTAATTCATCAACATATCATATTATCATATTAATTTCACAAACAAAATAATAATTACTCAATTAAAATAAAAGACTCCAACAAAATGGATATTATCGAATCGGGGCGTTACAACTATCCCCCACTTTAGAAATTTTCGTCCTCGAAAATATTACCTGATTCAAACAACTCCGGATATGACTTGCACATCCCACTCTCCAATTCCCCAGTCATATTGCCTTCCGCAGCGCCTCCCCACTGTCGCTCCCGATAAGTGGGAATGGCCCAAATAAAGGTACAGACGCGAACGGTCGGCGAGAGGGACAGTGAGAACACACAGCAGTGAACTCACTGGAGATGAATAGAGTCGCCAGCTAGGCATTTTTATCCCGAAGGAAAGGTAATGCTGCATAAACCTGGGAAAAGATATGGATAAGACGGTTGCGAACCAGGGAGACTGAGAAAGGGGGTTGGTTACAACCTGGGAAGGTATTAGCACCCAGATTGTCCGTCGTAATCGACGGGATCCACGCTCAAGAGATTTATGTTTTAAAGGGGTAGTGTCAGTGCAATTTGTGTATAAAGAGCTGGAAAAGGATGTACAGGTGTCAGTGTAAAGGAAATGAAGTGTGATATATACAGTGTCAGTGTAAGAATGAGAATGAATTGCCCATGAACATGAGGCTAAAAGAATAAAGCTGGGAAGAGGGGGAATATACAGAGACTTTGTTCGATAACCGTTAAGTTATGCCTACGTATCCTCTCGTGCAATGAGGAAGTCAGAACACCGTAGTTCGACCCAAAGAGACTGAAAGAATTGACTTGTGAACTGCTTACTTGCCTATGCTCAAGTGTATGATCTGTCTGGCACAGATGCAAACTGTCTTGCATTAGACGGAAGAAGCAAGTTCTCGGTTGTGAGTGAATGAGATGAGAAAAGAATCCCGGAGGAGACGATTATTGTTTGTTTTTGAGTTTTCAGTCTTTTATTGTTTTTGAAAGTTTGTCATAAGTTAATGAGCTTAAGTCTAAACCAATGGATTTAGTAAACTCATCACATCTTTCCTCTGTTTAGGGGTAATGAGAATACCTTAAGTGTGAAGTCAGATTCTCACACTTAATCACCTTTGGTGTAGGATTAAGATCATTAACCTACTTGTGATTATTTAGATGTTTTTGTTGCTTTTGTTTAGTGTTAAGTAATGAGGTTAAGCCATAATCAAAGATTAAACAGACTCATTACACCATCCTAATAGAAGGATAATAGATGAGAATGTTTAAGCTGAGGAAAACTCCTCAACTTAATCCATGATTAGGGATTAAACTCATGACAAAACAAAGCCTTTATTAGATGGATTTTAGTTAATGATATGATGATGAAGTGATTTTTAGGGTTTGTAAGACAACTTGAGGGGGACTTGTCCATTAACACTAGGGTTAGTCCTTCTTAACCACTTAAGGAAGAATTAGAACCCTAATGCAAGGCCCAAGTTACAAGTATGATGTCTTGATACTTATTAAGTGAATTGATTAAGAGATTTAAACACATTAAGGGTTTAACACTTAGGATTTAAGTTATACACTCCATCCTAAGAGAAGGATGCAGGCATAAGCTTAATCACAAAGCCTTAAAGCCTTTAAGATTTAGTCCCTGATTATGAGATGAGAAGAGAAGACTCAAAGAGAGACACAAAGGTAAAACTAAGTGGGGAGACTAATCAAAACCCTAATCATTGTCATGCTTGGTTGTTCCTAAGGTTTATGAGGTTTATCAAGAAAAAAGACTTCAATGGAACCACCAGGAACCAGATGAAAGGATCAGGAGAAGCAAAGCAACTTGCTTCATTCAAGAAGTCAAGTCACTTGAAGAAAGAAAGTGGGAAGAGGAAAAAATGAGCAAGCTCAAACTCAAACACATATAAAAATGCAGCAATGGATGCAAGAGAGATGAAAAGAAAAGTTATGAGAAGTGAAGGCAAATTCACTTCTCAAGTTCACTTACCACCTGAAAGGTTAGAAAAGAAATGCAATGCAATGCAAAATGGGATGGAATGACATGATGAGAAACAAAACCAGAAGCATTTACATGATGCTAATGATGCTATGTGATACTACAAACATGAGGCAGCACATGGAAATGATCAAACAAGTTCATGAATGCAAATGAAGCAAGTTAGGAACCATGAACATACATGAAAAGTTATGAAGTGCACATGGCATACAATCATGGCAAATACATGATGCAATGATCAAACATGCTTTCTATATGTCTTATGATGTCAAATGAATCACATGGAAGCATGGAATGTCATGGCAAGTCATGTTATGCAAGAGAATGCAAGATGGATGCATATGGAAGCCCAAATTAGGGTTTATGATCAATGCAACAAACAAAAATCAAAATCAGAAGCAAACCCTAAGATAAAAAATTGAAAATGCCACACAAAGGACCCCTAATCCCATACTAAACCAATGCTCAAAGGAGAGGATTCAACTCTTAACCAATCTTAAGTTACGATTTTCACAAGTTTCTAGGGTTTTTAGGGTTCCTAAACAAAAGAAATGTCAAACAATTTGAAAATGCAAGATCAAATCATGGCAATTTAATCTCAAAAACTACATGCTAAACACAATGCAATGCAAAAAGAATCAATGTCCAACTCTTCATGGATAGGCAGAAATGATTTTTTTGAACTTTGGATCAAATTAATGCATAAAAATGATTTTAATTCAATGAAAAATTATCAAAATGCATCAAGATCAAAAAAGAAATTTGGTTTGAAGGTTGGACAATGTTTCTAAATGTCTTAGAACATTTCATGAATTTTTTTGGTGATTTTTAAATACCTAAAAGTATTTTTAATAAATTAATTTCCATTAATCAATTAAAAAATAATCTTTTAAATATTTAAAAATACATTTTTAATGCAAAAAATGAAAATAAAAATATTTTTGTGTTTGAAAAATTAATGAAACTCAGGATAAAAAATTTCATAATTTTTAAACAAGTTTTGCTATTTTAAATAAATTGGACAAATAAAATAAAAAGAAATGAAATAAAAATGAATTTAAAATGAAGTATGCAGGATGGAGGGCCAGGATTGAGTCTGGGTTTGAAAATGTTGACTGCGCGCGTCATCTGATGGCCCATATTCAAACTGATTTAATCTCAATTAATTAAATAAATAATGCTGATTAGGGTTTAATGACTGCATCTCAGCCATTCACACGCGCGCGAAGTCAACTTTTTCAACGCATCCAACGTCCCAGATTCAAATGCACTTAATGACTGGGATTATGCCCTAATCATTTTCAGGTGGCCGGAGAAGACCTCCGGTCGTCTTCTCCGGTGGGAACCCCACCTGAAAATCTCCAAACTCTCTCAAAACCTAACTAAAACGAAATCTAAAAACATGGAAATGATTCCCACTCACTCACGAACCAAAACCCCCAATCAAAACAAATTTATTCTTCCTGGAATGGCTGAATCGAAGCAAACAAGAACTAGGGCAAAAAAGTTTCAGGAAGCAATTAAATTCTCATTTCATCACCATTTTCAAAACTAAAAACATCAGGATAATCAGTAAGACATGGAAAATAAGTTTAGAACTTAAAAATCCATTTCTGGAAAAAAAGTTCTTGAGCTACCTGAGATTCGAAGCTTTCACTCCAGCAACTTTCAGACCTCCTCTCCTTGTGAAATCCACTCCTTATGACCTCCTGATGATGCTTGAATGCTTGAGAGAAATTTATATTGGCTGGTTGATGAGTTTGGACAGCTTCTGCTCAAGCTCAGTTGAAAATGGCAATGGTGATGCAAGCAGTTTCAGGCCAATGTGAGTGGTTCTTTGTGGCCCAGATGATGAGTGGAGAAGGTTTGTGGAGTTTGTTTGGATGTTTGTGAGCTGTGGAAGGTGTTTCGAAGGAAACTGCAGTTTGGGGTGAAAATGGTGAAGTGATGTTATAGCTTGTTTCAGGCCTGGTTCTTTGTTGGTTTCTACTCAATGGGGCAAGGTGAGATGATTAGTGAAGTTTGCTTGAGTGTTTGTGAGCTGAGTAGAGAGTTTCGAAGAGAAATGCAAATGGGGTGGTTTTTGTGTATGTGATGCTATGATGTGTTTCAGCCTTGCCTTCTACATGAAATGGCCTGCATTTGGATAGTATAAAATAATCCCATAGGTCAGATGATGTGACCTGGCCTTTATTGATTGGTAAGTTCACTTTTGCAAAAAAGTCCACTTTGTGTAAGGAAGGCATGGCTTGAGCTATAGCTTGGTACAAGAGGCATGGGCTGCGCAGCAAGATGAGGTGAGAGGCTAGCATGGTTCAACATCCAATGTAGCAAGTGGTATGAGGAGTGATCATGAGTTTTGCAAGTTGCTTCAACTTTGGTTCACATGTGATTTTCTCATTCCATAAGCCCTGAAACATGAGAATTCTTGGTTCAATTCTGACTTTTAGGTCACATAGAATGTTTGTGTCATGGTTTGATGTCAAACTAGAGGTTACAAACAGCCTTGGTTCATGATTTTGCAAATTTCTCATTTGGTGCACATCTTGAAAATAAGTGATTTTTGGCAACTTTGTCACACCATAACTTTTGATCCAAGAAGAATTAGATCATGTTCTTGTACTTTTTGAAAAGGGAAAAATGTGATCTACAACTTTCATGACCAAGGTTTTTCCATTTGAAGCTTTCTTGGATCAAAAATCAAGGCTTGAAAAATGACCTAAAATGACATATCCTTGAAAAGTCAACCATGCCCTAAAAAGTCAACTTTGCAAAAACTTCAAATTCTTGAATTTTGTGAACTTCAAACTTCTTCCATGATCAAATAAAGATCATATACACTCAAAATGATGAAGATCAACCATTGGTTGGGTCATTGGGGGCCTCAGATGCCCTGATTTTACACTGGCTTGTCCAGAAAGTCAACCCTTGATCAGATGACTTCCCCATGGAATTTCTTCATGAAAATTGATATTCTTACTCCCTATACCATATAGAGACCAATAGAAACAAGAATGACCAAAAAATTTGGAGTTATGGCCTTTGAAACCAAAACCCTAATTTTAGGTCAACTGTGCAGTTAAACCTGGCTCTGCATCCATTCCAATCCCAGTTCTTGTGATTCTTTTGCATTCTTGACTTTGAGAGGATGTAGTATGATATAAGAACACACATGGATCCCTTTAAATTGATTGGTGGCCTTTGGAGTGGCTCAAGAGGCTCTTGGATTGCTCAGATCTCCAACCCTAGGTGCAGATGACTTTGAAACAATGTAGTGAATCAAAACTGTGATATGAGATGTTATGATTGAGTTTATGCATATGAAATGATCACAAGCCATGGTGTGAATGGGTGAGGGCAAATTTGGGGTGTTTACAGCTGCCCCTATTCAAACATGAGTTAGCTGTGCAGGTCGTAAGCGACGGCTTAACAGGCAAACAAGATAACTTGTGGTTGAATACCAAAGACAGTCCAAAATTTGCACTCACAAAATGAAGAAGAAAAGGGATATAGATTGTAAACGAGAATAAAGTATATCGTAGAGTACGGGCGACGGAGGACGACCGTCGAGCAGAGGACGGCTGCTGGGTAAAGAGCAATGACGGGGACGGCCGACATGCTGGGAAAAGTGCGGAAAGTAAAGCAATGACGGGGACGGCCGACATGCTGGGGATAAAAGGTAAAGCCAAGACGGGGACGGCCGACTAGCTGGGAAAACTAAGAAATTATGATGGGGACGGCCATCAAGATAAAGTTGTAAAATTCTCTGGGGATTAATGAAACATGACGGGGACGGCCATCAAGTTCACAAAGCAAGGTAATCGACGATGGGGACGGCCATCGGGCTAAAAGAAAGGAAAAGGGACCACGATGGGGACGACCATCGGGTTAAAGAATAAATGAAATAAACAGATGATGGGGTACGACCATCAAAGGCGAAGGACGATCACCTAGCAAGGGACGGCTGCTCTGTTGGGGAATAAGGAAATATGATGGGGACGGTCATCAACGTCCATAAAGCAAAGTAACCAACGATGGGGACGGCCATCGGATAAAAGGTCAACGATGGGGACGGTCATCGGACGAGCATGATGGAGGACGACCATCAAGAGGTGGAGGACGACCACCTAGCAGGGGACGGCTGCTCTCAGGGTTTATCATGACATAGGATGAATGCCAGATAACCAAAACCAACAATGGGGACGGCCATTGGATAAAATGATGAAGGACGATCATCAAAAGGTGGAGGACGACCACCTAGCAGGGGACGGCTGCTAAATATCACGACATAGGACGAATGTCGGATAGAAAATCAACGATGGGGACGGCCATCGGATGAGCATGATGGAGGACGACCATCAAGAGGTGGAGGACGACCACCTAGCAGGGTACTGCTGCTCTCAAGGTTTATCACAACACAGGACGAGTGTTAGATAAAAAGAAATTTGCTTTTTCGGCGAGCTACTGGGGAGTAGTAAACACGGACGAGTGTTTATATCCAAGAAACAAAAGGTATAAGTGTTTGGTATTGTGTATAGATTAAAGATGCGGACGAGCATCCCTAAGACTACGATACGGACGAGTATCGGGTAGAAACAAATACTGACGCGTGTGTAACACCCCAAATTTGCCCTCTTCTTGTTTAGCATCGTTATCATATCATAATCATCATGAGCATACCATATCCTTATCATTTTGCATAGAAAAATAAAGCATAACACTCACATGTTCTAGCATAAGGCATATGATCGGTCATCTGGGAAAATCCGAACCTGCAAGTCAAAATCAAGAGCATGGTGATCTAGCAAGAATCTCACAGGATCATTTTGCACAAGCCTGGTATCATGTTCAGAGCCCTAGAAAGAGAAGATGGATCAAAATTTGCTTGAAACGGTTGGGGCAGGTCTATTTTTGAGGTTTCCCACCAAAGGGAGGGAAATTCAAATTTTCCATGCGTTAACCGGTTAACGCATATGGTTAACCGGTTAACGGCTGCGAAATTTGAATTCCCAGCAGCAATTTCAACATGTGTGTTTTGGCTCCATTTTCCAATTTTCTGATTTTTATTCATTTGAATTAAATTTGAATTTGAGAGAAGGATCTAGAGCATTTATCCAAGCCTCATTCCAACCCTAAATCCAAATCACTTTCTAAGCTAATGCCAAGCCATATTTTGGATCCCAAACCAAAATTTTGGGCCCCAAACCTAAATCATATTTATTCCATTTCCCTCCAAACCAAAGGGGCTCCCTCTCATTTTTTCACTCTCATTTCTGAATTTTCATTCCTCTCACTCACAATTCTCTCACTTTTCTCTCCCAATTTTCCAAATCACTCAAAGTTCCTCTTTGAAGATCACACAACCTTGCCTTGAGGTGTGTAGATCTTGGAACTAAACCTCCATTCATAGCTTCTTTGCATCTTTTTGCTGGTTTTATTGGAGATTCAGATCTGGTTTGAGATCTAGAAGTGCTTTTGGATCCAAAATTCTGCATCAAGGGCTTGTTCTTGCATTTATTTTGCATGGAGTGTGGAGCTTAGCATCGGATCTTTAAAGTTTTGCGCGAGATCTACCGTTTTCAGCTCAATCAACAATTACCAAAGCATACCTCAGCTTTGTAGGTTGGTTAATTTCAGATCTAGCTCTGTTTTTAGCTTATTTGCATGCTTGTGCTTTAGATCCACCATGTGCTTGTGTATTTGCTTGTGTTGTTTGATTTGATTGGTTGATTTGTATCCGGATCCGAATGTTATTGTTCATGAGCTTAATGATATGGATTAATGTGAATTGATCTAATTTTTCCATGTGTAATTGATTGCTGGTCTGGTGCAAGCTTATTTGAATAAGCTGTTTTGAGATGCTGTTTTCTGCAGGATTTGTTGCTGTTTTATCAGTGTTAACCGGTTAACGTATATGGTTAACCGGTTAACGCCCCTGTTTTGTGCGTATTTTGTGCAGGTTTGAGCTGGTTAACCGGTTAACGCATTTGGTTAACCGGTTAACACTGAAGCAGAATGACTTTTTAGTGTTGTTTTGAGCTTGTTTGATCCCTTTGCTTGTTCTAATTGCCATGGATCATTGCATGATCATTAAACATGAGATTTTAGGGTGATTTGCTTGCTGGTTGATGTATGCTTTCATGTTTTCGACGCGTAAGTCGTGTACTTGCAATGTTTGGCATGATGTTTGATTCTTGTTCACAAGAACCTTTGAGCATGACTAATTCCATGATTGTGTTGGTCACTTTGCTGAATTTTTTTGTGCATACTAACCTTGCAGGGGCTATGGTAAGTGTGAGATGTGGGAATTGAGTTCCGCATCTCCAATTCTCATCTTCCTCTTATGTTTATGTTACTAACCCTTTGTTGTTGGGCTTAGGCCTTTCTCATCCCTTCTTCTTTTTTCTTCTTTTTCCTTCATTAGGATAGAAACCTCACTAACCTTTAGGACATCCATGCATGTTAACACTTAGGATTGCTTTAGTCCCCTTTAGAATTTTTCCTTTGAGATCCTTTGGTGCTCTCTCTTCTCATCTTCAAACTTAATTCTAATTCATTTAATAAAGGTTGAGTACTTTCATGTGACATGAGACTTTGCTATGAGATGCTCACATGCGTTCCATTTCGGGGCGAGGTGTGAGTCATCACTCGTGGTGGATAGGTCTTAACATGAGTACCTCACAAAGAAAAGCTAAAAAACATTTCTTGACTAAAAAACCACAAAAACACTTAATAATGATAATAGGTTAGTGTGCTTGAGCCTTCACTTGTGGGACTAGCTTTGGGGATTTCCTCCATAGATAGGTGTGCCTCTTGCGCATTCCATTTCGGGATGATGTGAGATGTACACATCCCATTGAGTAAGACTTGGGTACACTTACCTATGCAAACTTTCACTCATAAAAGCTTCTAAAAAACACCAAACAAACAATAAACGTCTTTCCTTCGGGACTTCTTTTCTCATCTCCTTCGCTCCGTACGCGAACTTGCTCCTACTTGTCATTTTGCAAGACGGTTACGCACTCGTCGTCCGAGCCTGCAACACCTGAGCAATGGCATAGGCAGTTCAAGCCTTAATCCACAAGCAATTTCTTTTCTACCCCTAGTTAGGGGAACTACGGCGTCTCTGATCCTCATTATCCCGATGAGGTACGTAGGCAGCGGGGTAGGGCCCGTTCGAGCACAATCTTTATTTTCCCTACATTTTTCCTTTTCTTTTCTTATTCATTTCCTTTCTCATTTTTCTTTTCCAGTTCATTTTCTTTTCTTTTGCTGCAGTTTTCATACCCTCACCCTTTGAAACAATATTCTTTGCAAGCGTGGATCCCGTCGGGTACGGCGGACGATCTGGGTGCTAATACCTTCCCAGGTCGTAACCGACTCCCGAACTCAGTCTCTTTGGTTCGCAGGACCTGTGTCCTTCCTTTTTTTTCTTCTGGTTTGTGCAGCATTACCATTCCCTCTATTCGGGATAAAAATGCATGGCTGGCGACTCTACCTTTTTCCGCGCCACTTTCGCGTTTGTACCAGGATGGAAATCCCGGGAGCGACAGCTGGCGACTCTGCTGGGGAGAAAACCAGAGATCTCTGGTTCCCCTGTGAGTCTCTCCTAGCGCTTGTGTGTTGCTGTTTCATTGGGTGATGTTTGTTTGATGTGGCTTGTTGTATTTTATTGTTGTTTGTTTACAGCTTTATTTACAGCTTTATTTACAGTTTTCAGTATTTATTTTCCGCATCATGTATATCATACTGGACTGTCTGGACTGGTTTTCTGTTTGGTGGGATGGGTGATACTGTTTCTGAGAGATAAGCCAAGTACCCGGCTTGAGTGCACCCTAGGATTAGAGTGGACATATTGTACTCGCATGTGGCATGATGAGTGGCGATGTGTTTCACGCCCAGATTGCGACTGTCTTGGAAATATCTTGTGTGGGGATTTCCTCCACTTCGGGATAGGACCTTGATGGTTATGTGCATCTGGGGACCGATCATTGAGAACCTTTGTGGAAACAACCCTCTCCAGTGGTGGCAGTGGCAGACCACATTTTGTGGCAAACCCATTCGCACCCGAGGGTCCACTGGGAACTCGCATAGGATGGCCTGGTTCTCTTATAGGAACTCAGTCAAAGCATCTGGTCGTATGGCATTAGTACTGTATCCTACGGGCTGAATGTACTATTGTTTCTCGATTTCAGCGCTTGAAGCTGGGAACCTGTAAGGGATGCTTGTTTTTCCCGGACTCAGCTGAGGCCTCCCTGCGTAGTACATAATGCCTAACCGATTCCCTGACTTGGTCATGAGCCATTTCTCGGAAATGGTGAAAGTATTATTGCTATTCGGCTTTGAGAGTCCGTGATGTTTGACCCGGAGCACACCCGTGAGATTGGGGATGGGTTTACAGGTTTGCAGGAACACTTGACCTCATCATACCCTTGTTATCAGTGCAGTTCATGTTATGATGCAGTTACTTTGGTTCCGGAGTTCTGGTTTTCTGGTTCTGGTATTCGTGATACTATGGTCCTGAGATTTTCTTCAGAGGGTTGTGGTTATCAGAGAGGGTGACTCAGTGAACTTTTGGTTTGTCAGAGGGATCTTGTCAGTGGCCAGATTCCAGACAGTCTCAGATGACCATATGTCTTTGCATTTGCATCTGCATTGCATCATTGCATCATTAATCATTGTTTTGTTTTCATTCACAGGTTCATATTTCTGCTTCCGGTTCCGGTATTCTCTTCAAAGATGGAAGATCCTCGCAAGCAGAATATTCACTTCAAGTTCTTTGATGTCAAGATTGGTTTGCTGAAGAAGATGGTAAAGCTGATTACGCCCAACCAGGTAGAGAGATTCAGAAAAGCTTATGGGAGTATTCTTGATGTGGTGATAGAGCTAAATCCTTCAGAGAGGAGTGCCATTCATACATTGCTTCAGTATTATGATCCTCAGCTCCGTTGCTTCACCTTTCCTGATTTCCAGTTGGGCCCTATGCTGGAGGAGTATGCTTTGATCCTGGGTGTGCCAGTTCAAGATCAGGTTCCTTTCAACTCTGAGATGAGTAGACCAGCACCGGAGGCTATTGCTAAGGCTCTTTATTTGAGTCCTTCTACTGTGAAGTCTTTGACCATTATCAAAGGAGGTGTGTCTGGGTTTTCTTTGGAGGTTCTGGTAAAGAAGGCGGAAGAATTGGCTGTTGAAGAAGAATGGGATGCGGTCTGTGCTATCTTGGCTCTTTCTATCTATGGCACCATTTTGTTTGCTGATATGGAGAAGTTCATAGATATAAACGCCATACATCTCTTTTTGCTGAAGAATCCTGTGCCTACCTTACTCGGGGATTTGTATTACTCGGTTCATTACAAGACTGAAAAGAAGAGGGGAGGTTTGGTTCGTTGCTGTGCTCCATTATTTCACATGTGGTTCATGAGGCATTTGCCTAGTACGGGAGTGTTTAGTGACCATAGTCTGATATGGGCTCAGAAGCTGGAAAAGTTGCTTGCCAAGGATGTTAGGTGGTTCACTCAGAGGCTGCAAGGTGCACGTTTCATTACCAGCTGCGGAAGTTATCATAGTGTGCCTTTGTTGGGAATAACTGGAGGGATTAATTACAATCCAATCTTGTTAAGAAGACAATTAGGATACGCTTTGAGAGATGTGCCTGAAGATTTGAAGCTGACCCCCATTTTCTACTTTTCCGTGAAAGATAATATGCCCTTAGTGAGGAAGGTTGCGGGGGCTTGGAAAAGCATCAAAGGAGAAGGAATAGCTAGTTTCGGGAAGTGCAACAATCAGACGTTCCCAGGGTACGAAGCTTGGTTGAAAGACAGAGCCAGAAGAGTTTTGTTACCATTTTCAGCACCAGTTGCTGAGTCCATTGATACTGTGCCTTTAGAGGAATTCGAGAAGTTAGAAGCCCAGTTACATGCAGTTAGAGTTGAAAATACCGAGATGGTAAGCTTGTATTACCAAGCTAACAGGGCCAAGAAGGAAGCTGAGGAGAAGTTGCTGAAGATACAGACGACTTTGGAGGCTAAGGAGAAAGACTTTGCAGGAAAAGAAGCGCATTTCCGCAGGTTGGGGATGATGGAAGCCCAAAGAGAAGTTGAGCGCAAGAAGAAGTCAAAGACCCTCAGAGAGGCTCGACAGTCTATTGTCTGGTTGAAGGGACAAAGAGAGCAAGAGTTGAAGCAATATAAAGAAAAGGAAGAGTTCTTTGAATTTCAGATGGCTTACAAGAAAGAAGAGGTGGAGCAGGCCCACAGGATTCGCAGAGAGAAGACCCAACAGCTTGCAGACAGTCAACAAGCCCTCGAAGAAGCACTCAAAGAGATTGAAGACCTCAAGTTGATGGCAGGAGTCAAGAAGGTCAGGTCTGATGATGGAGTTTCAGGATCCTCAGGCGGCGGTTATGCTTCTTAGTTTGTTTTCTTTGTATTTGGATTACCTACGGGCATGTTGTAGGAGTCCTAGTTGTTTGTTTATACTCTGTAAGAACTCGTACTCTATGAGGTATTCTGTTTTTATTGTGCCTAATGGGCTGATCTATGTTAAGATGTTTCTCACTATTTCTTGGTTTGCTTGCTATTATGGTTTGAATGTGGTTTCCCGCAAAGGTTTCTGAAAGTCGAGGATCAGTACCCATCTGGTTTTCTTTGCTAAATACCGGAGCCGGGGCATAAGTGACTTGTGTTTGGAAACATAAACAACTGCATTGCATCCATATAACCTGTTTGTTGTTTTGCAGGTAGTGTCTCGGTTACTAACGTATTTTGTGTTTCAGGCACTATAGCTCCTCGAAAAGCTCGGGGGCAGCCAACAGTACACAGGTACCCAACCAAGGTTAACAGAGAGAGAGCCATGGATCAAATGCAGGCAGATTTGGCAGACCTAAGACAGAGAATGGATAATTTCATGACGTTAATGACCGGCATGGGGAAGAATCAAGAACGGCTGCGAGAGTTGGTTGAGAATCAAAACAGAAACGCTGCTGCTGCTGCAAATGTTGGTAATCATACCGGTGCGGGCGCACGTCAGGGTGGACCTCATGTTATACAACCAGGGGCGAACGTAGTCAATGACGGGATGCATAACATTCATGTGGACCACCAGGAGGACCAGTTCACTTTACTTGATGAGACCGAGGGTCAAGGGGTCGAAATGAATAAGAGATTCGAAGAGATGGCCGAGCAAATCAAGGCTATTCAGTCCCAGAGTTCTTTGGGATTCGATATAACAGACTTGGGTTTGGTTCCGGGAGTCAGAATCCCGTACAAATTCAAGGTTCCTACTTTTGAGAAGTATAACGGCACTGCTTGCCCAAAAACTCATCTGCAATCATATGTGGGGAGAATTGCCGCGCATACAGACGATGAAAAGCTATGGATGTATTACTTTCAGGACAGCTTGGTGGGAGCTTCCCTTGAGTGGTACATGAAGCTCAGCAGGGTCAATGTTAAGAGCTGGAAGGATCTCGCTGAGGCCTTCGTGAAGCAGTACCAGTACAACATGGATATGGCTCCGAATCGCACCCAGTTGCAACATATGGCTCAGACAGCAAAAGAAGGCTTTAAAGAATACGCCCAGAGGTGGCGTCAGCTAGCTGCTAGGGTGCAGCCACCCTTGTTAGAGAATGAGATGGCCGATATGTTTATGGGTACCCTCCAGGGGGTATTTCTTGAGAGATTGGCATCAAGTTCTGCTACAAAGTTCAACGATATTGTCATTGCGGGAGAAAGGGTCGAAACGCTGTTGAAAATGGGGAAGATACAAGACCCAGGTGCTAGTAGCTCAAATGGAGCGAGGAAAGCTTTTAGCGGACCTCCAAGAAGGCGAGAAGGAGAGACCAATGCTGTATTCGGCCGAAGTCAGGGCCGTGGTTACAGAAGACCTTATGAACATGTGGCTGCTGTCACTATTCCTGCAGCTCCCGTACAACAGATGCCACCTCCACCACAACAACAACAACAACCTAGAGCCAATTACCAGCAAAGACCTTATCAGCCGAGGCAGACTCGTCCTGCTAACAGGGTGATTGAAGCTATTCCGATGACATATGCTGCCTTGTTGCCGAGACTACTAGACTTGAACCTTATTCAATTAAGGACTTTGGCACCACCACCTCCTGGAGAGCTTCCAGCTGGTTACGACGTCAACGCGCGATGCGCTTTTCATTCAGGGGCACCCGGGCACTCAACCGAGAAGTGCAGGGCGCTACATCACAAAGTTCAAGATCTCGTGGATTCAAAGGCAATCAACTTTGCGCCACCACCGAATATCAACTCGAACCCTATACCTAATCATGGAGGGGCAAGAGTTAATGCTGTTGAGCGTGATGACAAGTTGAGTTTGGTACTGAGAATTGATGAAGTCAAGACGCCGTTGAAGGTGGTGAAAGAGAGACTGTTGAAAGGTCAAGTATTTCCTGGTTGTTCTCTTGATTGTGAAGACTGTATAAGTGTTGTGAATGGCTGCGAGAAATTGAAGACGGGTTTGCAAGAGTTGATTGATGTTGGGTCCCTACAATTTAGCAAGATTAGTAATGAAAAGGCTGATGATGTGTCAACCATTACTATCTTCTACAATGAGGCTGACATGCCCGTTCGACAAGAGCCTGTTACCGTTTACGCTCCTCAGATTAGTCCTGTGACTATAACTGTACCTGGGCCAATGCCGTATAATGATGATAGAGCCATTCCGTGGCATTATGGTTCCGATGTCTATGTGGCGGGACAGAAGATGGAAAGTAGACCTGTTGCTGACTTGACCATTGAAAATGTGGGAGGTGTTGGAGGTTTTACTCGAAGTGGTCGTTTGTTTGCTCCCCCTGCACTGAGAAAGGATCCTGAGGCCGAAGCTTCGTCCAAAGACAAAGGGAAGCAGATTGCGAATGACGAGTCAACTACTCCTGTGGCTGGGCAGAGGACGTTTGAAAAGGAGGTAGAGGAGTTTATGAAGATCATCAAAAGGAGTGACTACAAGGTGGTTGACCAACTGAATCAAACGCCTTCAAAGATTTCTATTTTGTCACTGTTGATGTGCTCTCCCGCGCACCGAGAAGCCTTGCTGAAAGTACTTCAAATGGCCTATGTTCCTCAAGAAATCACTGTTAATCAACTCGAAGCTGTTGTTGGAAGTGTTAATGCCAGCCATGGTTTAGGCTTCACTGACCGAGACCTTACTTCGGAGGGAAGGAATCACAATAAAGCACTGCATATCACGATGGAATGCAAGGGCGCTGTTTTGTCTCATGTTCTTGTGGACACAGGCTCTTCCTTGAATGTGCTCCCGAAGAAGGCGTTGATGAAGCTTAACATTGATGGGGTTATTCTGACGCCGAGTGATCTAGTGGTTAAAGCTTTCGATGGTTCAAGAAGATCCGTTTTCGGAGAGGTTGAGTTGCCTGTCAAGATAGGCTCTCAAGTCTTCAAGAGTGTCTTCTATGTCATGGATATCCAGCCTGCGTATAGTTGCTTGTTGGGCAGACCGTGGATACACGCAGCTGGAGCTGTCACCTCAACTCTGCACCAGAAGCTTAAATATGTGGTGGATGGCCAGGTCACCACAGTTTGCGGGGAAGAAGATATATTCGTCAGCCATTTGTCGACATTTAAATATGTAGAAATGGACGGGGAAATTCACGAGACTTTGTGCCAAGCTTTTGAGGCAGATGTCAGTATCCTGACTCCGGTGAAGAAAAACAACGAAGGCACGTCAATTCATTCCTACCGGGAAGCAAAAGAGGCCGTCCAATCAGGCAATGCCCAGGGCTGGGGCAAGCTACTAGAGGTGGAAAAGAAGGGTGATAAATTCGGCTTAGGGTATCAGCCTGGGGGGTCTACTCGGAGTGGTAAAGCTATCTCATTCACAAGTGCTGGGTCGATTGACCGCGATCAAATCTGTATGGCAAGCCAAGACGGGATAGTGACAGAGACTGGGACAACAATTGGATCCGCCCGTGTGCACCCGGCGAGGAGCTAGGAAATTGGTCTGCTGAGGACATTGTTCAAGTCACCTGGCTCTCAAAGTAATTGTTTTGTTTCCTTTTATTAGCATACTGCATTGTCAAATCCAGCATTCTGCCCAAGATGTTTGGATCCATTGTACTGGGCCACCATGTTTTGTATTGCATCGTTATTTTTGCCATGAAATAAAAGGACATTTTCAGACAAATTGTGCTCTCTTTCTTTGTTTTTAAACTTTTTCACAAAAAACAATATAAAAATGGCAATGTGTTTTTTCATTTTTTGCTTTGTGTTAGCGTCTCTTTTCAAAATAAGCAGATTCTGAATAAGCACATCATTTGTGCAGTATTGATCATCCGGATTCCACGGATAACGTTCCTGCTATGACTATGCATGACTTTGATAATCCAGTCTACCAAGCTGATGAAGGGGTTGAGGAAGATTGTGACCTACCTGAAGAGTTGGTCAGATTGTTAAAACAAGAGGAACGAGTTATTCAGCCTCATCAAGAGGAGATTGAGACCATCAACATTGGCAGTGAAGATGCAAAGAAAGAAATCAAGATAGGAGCCAATCTGCAGGCCGACGTCAAACAAGAGCTGATCAGTATGCTGAGAGAGTATGTAGATATCTTTGCTTGGTCATATCAAGATATGCCAGGGTTGGATACCGACATCGTGATGCATAAGCTACCTCTGAGAGAAGACTGTCCTCCTGTGAAGCAAAAGTTGAGAAGAACTCGCCCGGATATGGCGATGAAGATTAAAGAGGAGGTGCAGAAACAGTGGGATGCCGGGTTCCTTGCCGTGACTAGTTACCCACCTTGGGTAGCTAACATCGTACCAGTGCCTAAAAAGGACGGCAAGGTCCGGATGTGCGTTGACTATCGAGATTTGAACAGAGCAAGCCCAAAGGATGATTTTCCGTTGCCACACATTGACGTGTTGGTCGACAGTACTGCTCAATTCTCAGTATTCTCCTTCATGGATGGATTCTCCGGTTATAATCAGATAAAAATGGCGCCGGAAGACATGGAGAAGACAACGTTCATTACCCCGTGGGGAACATTCTGCTATAAGGTCATGCCCTTCGGTTTGAAGAACGCTGGGGCAACTTATCAATGGGCAATGGTCACGTTGTTCCATGACATGATCCACAAGGAGATCGAATGTTATGTGGATGATATGATTGCAAAGTCCCAGGACGAAGAGGAGCATTTGGTTAACTTGAAGAAGTTATTTGACAGATTGATCAAGTACAAGCTGAGGTTAAATCCGAACAAGTGCACTTTCGGAGTGCGTTCTGGAAAGTTGCTGGGTTTCATTGTAAGTCAAAGAGGAATTGAGGTAGATCCTGCTAAAGTGAAAGCTATTCAAGATATGCCTGTACCAAAGACAGAAAAAGAAGTGCGCGGGTTCTTAGGTAGATTGAACTACATTTCCCGGTTCATATCTCACCTAACTGCTACGTGCGAACCGATATTCAAACTGCTAAGAAAAGAGCAGACGGTCAGGTGGAATGATGATTGCCAAAGGGCTTTCGACAAAATAAAGGAATATTTGCAGGAGCCTCCAATTCTGATGCCTCCAGTGGAGGGGAGACCGTTAATCATGTACTTGACCGTGCTAGAAGGGTCGATGGGGTGTGTGCTTGGCCAACATGACGAGTCTGGTCGAAAAGAGTACGCCATTTATTACCTTAGCAAAAAGTTTACCGACTGTGAATCCCGATACTCACTGCTCGAGAAAACTTGCTGCGCTTTGGTATGGGCTGCTCGCCGACTGAGGCAGTACATGTTGACCCATACTACACTTCTCATTTCCAAGATGGATCCTGTCAAGTACATCTTTGAGAAACCAGCATTGACCGGAAGGGTTGCTAGATGGCAGATGATTTTAACTGAATACGACATCCAGTACACTTCTCAGAAAGCCATCAAAGGAAGTGCATTGTCGGAATACCTTGCTCAGCAACCTCTTGAGGATGACTATCAGCCGATGAGATTTGATTTCCCTGATGAGGACATCATGTGCCTCAAAACAAACGATTATGAGGAACCACTTCCGGAGGAGGGGCCTGACCCTGAATCCAAATGGAAGTTGATGTTTGATGGGGCTGTCAATATCAATGGTCGTGGAGTTGGTGCCGTACTCATTACTCCTGAAGGTGTTCATTTACCCTTCGCTGCCAAAATTACTTTTGGCTGCACCAACAATGAAGCGGAATACGAGGCGTGTATAATGGGAATAGAGGAGGCAATTGATCTTCGGATTAAGAACCTCGACATATTCGGAGATTCAGCCCTCGTCATTAACCAAATTACCGGCAAGTGGTATACACATCAAGAGCATCTAGTTCCGTACAGGGATTATGCTAGAAAACTGTTGACATTCTTCACGACAGTTGAGCTCAAATACATACCACGGGACGAAAATCAATTTGCCGATGCTTTGGCCACTCTCTCTTCGTCAATTAAAGTCCTATGTTGGAACTTTGTGCCCAGAATTGACATCTCCAGGCTTGACTCTCCGGCTTATGCTTTCTCTGTAGACGCCGTGTCTGACGAGAAACCTTGGTATTTTGATATCAAGTTGTTCCTGGAGAAGCAAGAATACCCAACAGGGGCATCTTCCAAAGACAAGAAGACCTTGAGACGACTTGCTGCTAGTTTCTTCTTGAACACAGACGGGGTTTTGTACAAGAGGAACTTCGACATGGTCTTGCTCAGATGCGTGGATAGACACGAAGCAAGCCTGTTGATGCAGGAAGTCCATGAAGGATCTTTTGGTACCCATGCAGGAGGACATGTTATGGCAAAGAAACTGTTGAGATCAGGGTATTACTGGATGACAATGGATGCAGATTGTTGTTCGTTCGCTCGTAAATGCCACAAGTGCCAAATATACGCAGATAAAGTGCATGTTCCTCCTAACCCGCTCAACATCATGTCATCTCCTTGGCCTTTCTCTATGTGGGGCATTGACATGATCGGGAAGATTGAGCCAACTGCTTCGAATGGTCATCGCTTCATCTTGGTCGCGATTGATTACTTTACCAAGTGGGTAGAAGCAGCGTCTTATGCCAATGTCACTCGTCAAGTGGTGGCAAAATTTCTGAAAAGAGATATCATATGCAGATATGGAGTGCCCGAAAGGATCACTACTGATAATGGTTCTAATCTCAACAACAAGATGATGGCAGACTTATGTCGGGACTTCAAAATACATCATCACAATTCTTCTCCTTACCGACCAAAGATGAATGGTGCGGTAGAGGCAGCTAACAAGAATATCAAGAAGATTGTGCAGAAAATGGTTGTCACCTACAAGGATTGGCATGAGATGTTACCGTTTGCTTTGCATGGGTACCGAACGTCGGTCAGGACGTCAACAGGGGCAACTCCCTTCTCTCTAGTGTATGGCATGGAAGCAGTCCTGCCTGTTGAAGTAGAGATTCCTTCACTGCGTGTGATGATGGACGTCAAACTGGATGAGGCTGAATGGGTGCGTGCTCGTTACAATCAGCTATGTCTAATTGAGGAAAAGAGATTAGCGGCTATCTGTCATGGTCAGCTTTATCAGAGGAGAATGAAGCGGGCATTCGATCAACGAGTGCGTACTCGAGAGTATCGAGTGGGAGAGCTTGTATTGAAGAGAATCGTTCCTCCAGGTTCAGATAACAGGGGCAAGTGGACCCCAAATTACGAAGGACCATTCATAGTGAAGAAAGTATTCTCAGGAGGGGCACTGATGCTCACCACTATGGATGGAGATGATTTCCCATCCCCTGTTAACTCGGACGCAGTTAAAAAATACTTCGCATAAAGAGACCCGCTGGACACAAAAACAGAATGTAAGTCCAGGCAAGAAAAGGGCATCCCGGTGAGCTAAAAACAGAATAAAAAGCTCGGGCAAAAATTAGGGAAAATAAACAAAAAAAAATGTACACCCGCTGAGTTGAAAAGCCACATTGGACAGCTCAGGCAAAAAAGGGTATCCCGGTGGATTGAAAACCCGAGAGGGCGATCCACGCAAAATAAGGGAATAAGCGAACAACTGTGATCCAAGTTATCTGAACCACGTCATCGTTTCGTACGGTTTGACAATATCGGAAAGATAGGAAACAGTCCCCTTGTCCTCTCAGAAAGCCAAAGCAGAATGGAGAGTCTTGAAGACGTGCAGGTCATAGCAGAAATGGAACTCTTTGGAATGCCGTGTACATTGCCTTTAGGATAGTTTCTTTTCTCAATTTCTATAGTGGCTACCTCTTTCCAGGTGGTTGCTTCCTGATGTAAATCTTTGCCTATTCAGAGGCCATTCAATAAAAATAATATTCAGTCAAAAAGCTGTGTGTGTGTATTTTTGTCTGCAAAATGTCCTGAATTTTTGACAAAAATAGCATTGCATCTAAACATGGTGATAATCTTGAAAAGAAAACTGACATGCAGGGAAACTGTAACCCTCTTTGAGTGTCGGGTGATAATGGATGAGCAGATCATTCCATGCAAATCCTCGGGACACACATGTGTTTTCTGTTGTTGCAGGTTGTAGGATGGCGTCACATCAAGCAATTCATTCTCCCCCAGTATAGTATTCCCCAAGCAGAGATTTTTCTTCTCCAGCAGGTAGCTGAAAGCCTGACTTGTCTAAATAGATATTTTCCTCCAACTAAGTCTTGGCAGCAGCCCAAGCAGGTTCTTCTTCCCAAGTGAAGTAGCAGTCCATTCTTCCCCAGCGGAGTATGCCTAGCAAGTACCTAAGAGCAGGTCATCATCAGAGGTGGAATTGACAGTATTTTATCATCAACAAGATTATTCCCCAGCAAGAGTCCTTGCCTGTCAGGTGCTTGAGGGCCTGATATTCCCTCAGAGTCTTGAATCATCGGATGCTCTCCCCAGCCAGAGTATTTGCCCAGGAAGCTTCCCCAGCCAAGTCTGAAGATGATCTGTCCCCCCACAGAATTCATATTTGATTTTCACCTCCGTCCGTGAAATATTTCCCAGCAAAGTTGCCCTATTGTTGTTTTATTTGGTGATGCAGACAGGTATTCATCACCTCAGTCGGAGTGGGTATCCAGACCTCTTGACTTGTTTTCCCTTGCAGAGTCGTATCTCTTGTTGCCGATCAAGCATTCGTTTATTGCTCGTCTGCAATCTTCAACACTCGTATGTGTTATCCCTAAGCAAGTTTCCCCAGCAAGGACATATTACTGCTTTATTGTTGCTCGTCTGCATCTTTCAACACTCGTCTGTGTTAGCTCTGTGTTGCTGTTTGCTCGTCTGCAATTTTCGGCATTCGTCTGTGTTTTGAAGTGATTACCTTATTATTGCTCGTCTGCAATTTCCAACACTCGTCTGTGTCATGATGCCTTTGTTGTTGCTCGTCCGCAACTCCTCAACACCCGTCCGTGTTCCGATGATATTTTCTGTTGCTCGTCTGCAACCTCTCCAACACTCGTCTGTGTTTGGTATGGGATCCTTCGCTGCATTCGTCTGTGCCGTGATATGTATTCTCTGTTGTTGCTCGTCTGCAACTGTCCAGCACTCGTTTGTTTGTGTTTGAAGCTCGTCTGCTTTTATCCCCCAGAAGTCGTTTGTGTTCTGAAGCTCGTCTGCTTTGCCTGGATACTCGTCTGTATCATCCTCAGCACTCGTCTGTGCTAGCTTGCGCCTGAATGTGAAGATTTGTTGTTTACCCTGATATCTCTGTGACTACTTCAAATGCTCGTCTGTGTTTGAATTTCTGGTATTCGTCTATACCAGTGGCTGATACTCGTCTGTATCATCGCCTGAAGCGCTCGTCTGTGTTTCTCAGATCATCGTCCGATACTCGTCTGTATCTTTGACTATTGGCACTCGTTTGTGTTCTCTTGATGATCATCCAATACTCGTCTGTATTGAAGAGGTTTAAAATCCTGACAGTGGGAATTAAATGTCAAAATGGTTACCGGGCCTGGCGTAACAGGTAAATCCGAGGGAGGCTCGTCCGTCTCAAGCACCAATTATTATGGTTGCTGCACCTGGCGTAACAGGTTTGCTCAGAAGACTCGTCTGTCTTATGCCATATATCCGCGGATAATATATGAAGAAGGTTCGTCTACCTTGATTGCATGTCTATCCCACAGACTTATATGCATTCCCGGAGCCTGCGTAAGGGTTATCCGAAGAAGACTCGTCCGTCTTATTCCACTTATCTGCGTAAGGATTAGTGAAGGAGATTCGTCCATCTCAGGTCACTTTGAAGATCCTTAAGGGCTCGTCCGCTCTCTGCACCTGGCGTCACAGGTCATGCGAAGACTCGTCTGTCAGCATGATAGTATTCCAGATATCAGTTTCAACTTGGAAGAAGCTCGTCTGCTTTTTCTCTCCTTCTTATCCCCAGAGCGTCATCTGGTTGGGTTTATTTCCCAGTGTTGCATTCTTCGTCAGAGTGCAAATTTCAGGTCTTCTTGGTATTCAATCACAGTTTATCTCGAATGTCTGATAGCCGTTGCTCTCATCCTTTTCAGATTAACAGTTGATTGAATAGGGGCAGCTGTAACACCCCAAATTTGCCCTCTTCTTGTTTAGCATCGTTATCATATCATAATCATCATGAGCATACCATATCCTTATCATTTTGCATAGAAAAATAAAGCATAACACTCACATGTTCTAGCATAAGGCATATGATCGGTCATCTGGGAAAATCCGAACCTGCAAGTCAAAATCAAGAGCATGGTGATCTAGCAAGAATCTCACAGGATCATTTTGCACAAGCCTGGTATCATGTTCAGAGCCCTAGAAAGAGAAGATGGATCAAAATTTGCTTGAAACGGTTGGGGCAGGTCTATTTTTGAGGTTTCCCACCAAAGGGAGGGAAATTCAAATTTTCCATGCGTTAACCGGTTAACGCATATGGTTAACCGGTTAACGGCTGCGAAATTTGAATTCCCAGCAGCAATTTCAACATGTGTGTTTTGGCTCCATTTTCCAATTTTCTGATTTTTATTCATTTGAATTAAATTTGAATTTGAGAGAAGGATCTAGAGCATTTATCCAAGCCTCATTCCAACCCTAAATCCAAATCACTTTCTAAGCTAATGCCAAGCCATATTTTGGATCCCAAACCAAAATTTTGGGCCCCAAACCTAAATCATATTTATTCCATTTCCCTCCAAACCAAAGGGGCTCCCTCTCATTTTTTCACTCTCATTTCTGAATTTTCATTCCTCTCACTCACAATTCTCTCACTTTTCTCTCCCAATTTTCCAAATCACTCAAAGTTCCTCTTTGAAGATCACACAACCTTGCCTTGAGGTGTGTAGATCTTGGAACTAAACCTCCATTCATAGCTTCTTTGCATCTTTTTGCTGGTTTTATTGGAGATTCAGATCTGGTTTGAGATCTAGAAGTGCTTTTGGATCCAAAATTCTGCATCAAGGGCTTGTTCTTGCATTTATTTTGCATGGAGTGTGGAGCTTAGCATCGGATCTTTAAAGTTTTGCGCGAGATCTACCGTTTTCAGCTCAATCAACAATTACCAAAGCATACCTCAGCTTTGTAGGTTGGTTAATTTCAGATCTAGCTCTGTTTTTAGCTTATTTGCATGCTTGTGCTTTAGATCCACCATGTGCTTGTGTATTTGCTTGTGTTGTTTGATTTGATTGGTTGATTTGTATCCGGATCCGAATGTTATTGTTCATGAGCTTAATGATATGGATTAATGTGAATTGATCTAATTTTTCCATGTGTAATTGATTGCTGGTCTGGTGCAAGCTTATTTGAATAAGCTGTTTTGAGATGCTGTTTTCTGCAGGATTTGTTGCTGTTTTATCAGTGTTAACCGGTTAACGTATATGGTTAACCGGTTAACGCCCCTGTTTTGTGCGTATTTTGTGCAGGTTTGAGCTGGTTAACCGGTTAACGCATTTGGTTAACCGGTTAACACTGAAGCAGAATGACTTTTTAGTGTTGTTTTGAGCTTGTTTGATCCCTTTGCTTGTTCTAATTGCCATGGATCATTGCATGATCATTAAACATGAGATTTTAGGGTGATTTGCTTGCTGGTTGATGTATGCTTTCATGTTTTCGACGCGTAAGTCGTGTACTTGCAATGTTTGGCATGATGTTTGATTCTTGTTCACAAGAACCTTTGAGCATGACTAATTCCATGATTGTGTTGGTCACTTTGCTGGATTTTTTTGTGCATACTAACCTTGCAGGGGCTATGGTAAGTGTGAGATGTGGGAATTGAGTTCCGCATCTCCAATTCTCATCTTCCTCTTATGTTTATGTTACTAACCCTTTGTTGTTGGGCTTAGGCCTTTCTCATCCCTTCTTCTTTTTTCTTCTTTTTCCTTCATTAGGATAGAAACCTCACTAACCTTTAGGACATTCATGCATGTTAACACTTAGGATTGCTTTAGTCCCCTTTAGAATTTTTCCTTTGAGATCCTTTGGTGCTCTCTCTTCTCATCTTCAAACTTAATTCTAATTCATTTAATAAAGGTTGAGTACTTTCATGTGACATGAGACTTTGCTATGAGATGCTCACATGCGTTCCATTTCGGGGCGAGGTGTGAGTCATCACTCGTGGTGGATAGGTCTTAACATGAGTACCTCACAAAGAAAAGCTAAAAAACATTTCTTGACTAAAAAACCACAAAAACACTTAATAATGATAATAGGTTAGTGTGCTTGAGCCTTCACTTGTGGGACTAGCTTTGGGGATTTCCTCCATAGATAGGTGTGCCTCTTGCGCATTCCATTTCGGGATGATGTGAGATGTACACATCCCATTGAGTAAGACTTGGGTACACTTACCTATGCAAACTTTCACTCATAAAAGCTTCTAAAAAACACCAAACAAACAATAAACGTCTTTCCTTCGGGACTTCTTTTCTCATCTCCTTCGCTCCGTACGCGAACTTGCTCCTACTTGTCATTTTGCAAGACGGTTACGCACTCGTCGTCCGAGCCTGCAACACCTGAGCAATGGCATAGGCAGTTCAAGCCTTAATCCACAAGCAATTTCTTTTCTACCCCTAGTTAGGGGAACTACGGCGTCTCTGATCCTCATTATCCCGATGAGGTACGTAGGCAGCGGGGTAGGGCCCGTTCGAGCACAATCTTTATTTTCCCTACATTTTTCCTTTTCTTTTCTTATTCATTTCCTTTCTCATTTTTCTTTTCCAGTTCATTTTCTTTTCTTTTGCTGCAGTTTTCATACCCTCACCCTTTGAAACAATATTCTTTGCAAGCGTGGATCCCGTCGGGTACGGCGGACGATCTGGGTGCTAATACCTTCCCAGGTCGTAACCGACTCCCGAACTCAGTCTCTTTGGTTCGCAGGACCTGTGTCCTTCCTTTTTTTTCTTCTGGTTTGTGCAGCATTACCATTCCCTCTATTCGGGATAAAAATGCATGGCTGGCGACTCTACCTTTTTCCGCGCCACTTTCGCGTTTGTACCAGGATGGAAATCCCGGGAGCGACAGCTGGCGACTCTGCTGGGGAGAAAACCAGAGATCTCTGGTTCCCCTGTGAGTCTCTCCTAGCGCTTGTGTGTTGCTGTTTCATTGGGTGATGTTTGTTTGATGTGGCTTGTTGTATTTTATTGTTGTTTGTTTACAGCTTTATTTACAGCTTTATTTACAGTTTTCAGTATTTATTTTCCGCATCATGTATATCATACTGGACTGTCTGGACTGGTTTTCTGTTTGGTGGGATGGGTGATACTGTTTCTGAGAGATAAGCCAAGTACCCGGCTTGAGTGCACCCTAGGATTAGAGTGGACATATTGTACTCGCATGTGGCATGATGAGTGGCGATGTGTTTCACGCCCAGATTGCGACTGTCTTGGAAATATCTTGTGTGGGGATTTCCTCCACTTCGGGATAGGACCTTGATGGTTATGTGCATCTGGGGACCGATCATTGAGAACCTTTGTGGAAACAACCCTCTCCAGTGGTGGCAGTGGCAGACCACATTTTGTGGCAAACCCATTCGCACCCGAGGGTCCACTGGGAACTCGCATAGGATGGCCTGGTTCTCTTATAGGAACTCAGTCAAAGCATCTGGTCGTATGGCATTAGTACTGTATCCTACGGGCTGAATGTACTATTGTTTCTCGATTTCAGCGCTTGAAGCTGGGAACCTGTAAGGGATGCTTGTTTTTCCCGGACTCAGCTGAGGCCTCCCTGCGTAGTACATAATGCCTAACCGATTCCCTGACTTGGTCATGAGCCATTTCTCGGAAATGGTGAAAGTATTATTGCTATTCGGCTTTGAGAGTCCGTGATGTTTGACCCGGAGCACACCCGTGAGATTGGGGATGGGTTTACAGGTTTGCAGGAACACTTGACCTCATCATACCCTTGTTATCAGTGCAGTTCATGTTATGATGCAGTTACTTTGGTTCCGGAGTTCTGGTTTTCTGGTTCTGGTATTCGTGATACTATGGTCCTGAGATTTTCTTCAGAGGGTTGTGGTTATCAGAGAGGGTGACTCAGTGAACTTTTGGTTTGTCAGAGGGATCTTGTCAGTGGCCAGATTCCAGACAGTCTCAGATGACCATATGTCTTTGCATTTGCATCTGCATTGCATCATTGCATCATTAATCATTGTTTTGTTTTCATTCACAGGTTCATATTTCTGCTTCCGGTTCCGGTATTCTCTTCAAAGATGGAAGATCCTCACAAGCAGAATATTCACTTCAAGTTCTTTGATGTCAAGATTGGTTTGCTGAAGAAGATGGTAAAGCTGATTACGCCCAACCAGGTAGAGAGATTCAGAAAAGCTTATGGGAGTATTCTTGATGTGGTGATAGAGCTAAATCCTTCAGAGAGGAGTGCCATTCATACATTGCTTCAGTATTATGATCCTCAGCTCCGTTGCTTCACCTTTCCTGATTTCCAGTTGGGCCCTATGCTGGAGGAGTATGCTTTGATCCTGGGTGTGCCAGTTCAAGATCAGGTTCCTTTCAACTCTGAGATGAGTAGACCAGCACCGGAGGCTATTGCTAAGGCTCTTTATTTGAGTCCTTCTACTGTGAAGTCTTTGACCATTATCAAAGGAGGTGTGTCTGGGTTTTCTTTGGAGGTTCTGGTAAAGAAGGCGGAAGAATTGGCTGTTGAAGAAGAATGGGATGCGGTCTGTGCTATCTTGGCTCTTTCTATCTATGGCACCATTTTGTTTGCTGATATGGAGAAGTTCATAGATATAAACGCCATACATCTCTTTTTGCTGAAGAATCCTGTGCCTACCTTACTCGGGGATTTGTATTACTCGGTTCATTACAAGACTGAAAAGAAGAGGGGAGGTTTGGTTCGTTGCTGTGCTCCATTATTTCACATGTGGTTCATGAGGCATTTGCCTAGTACGGGAGTGTTTAGTGACCATAGTCTGATATGGGCTCAGAAGCTGGAAAAGTTGCTTGCCAAGGATGTTAGGTGGTTCACTCAGAGGCTGCAAGGTGCACGTTTCATTACCAGCTGCGGAAGTTATCATAGTGTGCCTTTGTTGGGAATAACTGGAGGGATTAATTACAATCCAATCTTGTTAAGAAGACAATTAGGATACGCTTTGAGAGATGTGCCTGAAGATTTGAAGCTGACCCCCATTTTCTACTTTTCCGTGAAAGATAATATGCCCTTAGTGAGGAAGGTTGCGGGGGCTTGGAAAAGCATCAAAGGAGAAGGAATAGCTAGTTTCGGGAAGTGCAACAATCAGACGTTCCCAGGGTACGAAGCTTGGTTGAAAGACAGAGCCAGAAGAGTTTTGTTACCATTTTCAGCACCAGTTGCTGAGTCCATTGATACTGTGCCTTTAGAGGAATTCGAGAAGTTAGAAGCCCAGTTACATGCAGTTAGAGTTGAAAATACCGAGATGGTAAACTTGTATTACCAAGCTAACAGGGCCAAGAAGGAAGCTGAGGAGAAGTTGCTGAAGATACAGACGACTTTGGAGGCTAAGGAGAAAGACTTTGCAGGAAAAGAAGCGCATTTCCGCAGGTTGGGGATGATGGAAGCCCAAAGAGAAGTTGAGCGCAAGAAGAAGTCAAAGACCCTCAGAGAGGCTCGGCAGTCTATTGTCTGGTTGAAGGGACAAAGAGAGCAAGAGTTGAAGCAATATAAAGAAAAGGAAGAGTTCTTTGAATTTCAGATGGCTTACAAGAAAGAAGAGGTGGAGCAGGCCCACAGGATTCGCAGAGAGAAGACCCAACAGCTTGCAGACAGTCAACAAGCCCTCGAAGAAGCACTCAAAGAGATTGAAGACCTCAAGTTGATGGCAGGAGTCAAGAAGGTCAGGTCTGATGATGGAGTTTCAGGATCCTCAGGCGGCGGTTATGCTTCTTTGTTTGTTTTCTTTGTATTTGGATTACCTACGGGCATGTTGTAGGAGTCCTAGTTGTTTGTTTATACTCTGTAAGAACTCGTACTCTATGAGGTATTCTGTTTTTATTGTGCCTAATGGGCTGATCTATGTTAAGATGTTTCTCACTATTTCTTGGTTTGCTTGCTATTATGGTTTGAATGTGGTTTCCCGCAAAGGTTTCTGAAAGTCGAGGATCAGTACCCATCTGGTTTTCTTTGCTAAATACCGGAGCCGGGGCATAAGTGACTTGTGTTTGGAAACATAAACAACTGCATTGCATCCATATAACCTGTTTGTTGTTTTGCAGGTAGTGTCTCGGTTACTAACGTATTTTGTGTTTCAGGCACTATAGCTCCTCGAAAAGCTCGGGGGCAGCCAACAGTACACAGGTACCCAACCAAGGTTAACAGAGAGAGAGCCATGGATCAAATGCAGGCAGATTTGGCAGACCTAAGACAGAGAATGGATAATTTCATGACGTTAATGACCGGCATGGGGCAGAATCAAGAACGGCTGTGAGAGTTGGTTGAGAATCAGAACAGAAACACTGCTGCTGCTGCAAATGTTGGTAATCATACCGGTGCGGGCGCACGTCAGGGTGGACCTCATGTTATACAACCAGGGGCGACCGTAGTCAATGACGGGATGCATAACATTCATGTGGACCACCAGGAGGACCAGTTCACTTTACTTGATGAGACCGAGGGTCAAGGGGTCGAAATGAATAAGAGATTCGAAGAGATGGCCGAGCAAATCAAGGCTATTCAGTCCCAGAGTTCTTTGGGATTCGATATAACAGACTTGGGTTTGGTTCCGGGAGTCAGAATCCCGTACAAATTCAAGGTTCCTACTTTTGAGAAGTATAACGGCACTGCTTGCCCAAAAACTCATCTGCAATCATATGTGGGGAGAATTGCCGCGCATACAGACGATGAAAAGCTATGGATGTATTACTTTCAGGACAGCTTGGTGGGAGCTTCCCTTGAGTGGTACATGAAGCTCAGCAGGGTCAATGTTAAGAGCTGGAAGGATCTCGCTGAGGCCTTCGTGAAGCAGTACCAGTACAACATGGATATGGCTCCGAATCGCACCCAGTTGCAACATATGGCTCAGACAGCAAAAGAAGGCTTTAAAGAATACGCCCAGAGGTGGCGTCAGCTAGCTGCTAGGGTGCAGCCACCCTTGTTAGAGAATGAGATGGCCGATATGTTTATGGGTACCCTCCAGGGGGTATTTCTTGAGAGATTGGCATCAAGTTCTGCTACAAAGTTCAACGATATTGTCATTGCGGGAGAAAGGGTCGAAACGCTGTTGAAAATGGGGAAGATACAAGACCCAGGTGCTAGTAGCTCAAATGGAGCGAGGAAAGCTTTTAGCGGACCTCCAAGAAGGCGAGAAGGAGAGACCAATGCTGTATTCGGCCGAAGTCAGGGCCGTGGTTACAGAAGACCTTATGAACATGTGGCTGCTGTCACTATTCCTGCAGCTCCCGTACAACAGATGCCACCTCCACCACAACAACAACAACAACCTAGAGCCAATTACCAGCAAAGACCTTATCAGCCGAGGCAGACTCGTCCTGCTAACAGGGTGATTGAAGCTATTCCGATGACATATGCTGCCTTGTTGCCGAGACTACTAGACTTGAACCTTATTCAATTAAGGACTTTGGCACCACCACCTCCTGGAGAGCTTCCAGCTGGTTACGACGTCAACGCGCGATGCGCTTTTCATTCAGGGGCACCCGGGCACTCAACCGAGAAGTGCAGGGCGCTACATCACAAAGTTCAAGATCTCGTGGATTCAAAGGCAATCAACTTTGCGCCACCACCGAATATCAACTCGAACCCTATACCTAATCATGGAGGGGCAAGAGTTAATACTGTTGAGCGTGATGACAAGTTGAGTTTGGTACTGAGAATTGATGAAGTCAAGACGCCGTTGAAGGTGGTGAAAGAGAGACTGTTGAAAGGTCAAGTATTTCCTGGTTGTTCTCTTGATTGTGAAGACTGTATAAGTGTTGTGAATGGCTGCGAGAAATTGAAGACGGGTTTGCAAGAGTTGATTGATGTTGGGTCCCTACAATTTAGCAAGATTAGTAATGAAAAGGCTGATGATGTGTCAACCATTACTATCTTCTACAATGAGGCTGACATGCCCGTTCGACAAGAGCCTGTTACCGTTTACGCTCCTCAGATTAGTCCTGTGACTATAACTGTACCTGGGCCAATGCCGTATAATGATGATAGAGCCATTCCGTGGCATTATGGTTCCGATGTCTATGTGGCGGGACAGAAGATGGAAAGTAGACCTGTTGCTGACTTGACCATTGAAAATGTGGGAGGTGTTGGAGATTTTACTCGAAGTGGTCGTTTGTTTGCTCCCCCTGCACTGAGAAAGGATCCTGAGGCCGAAGCTTCGTCCAAAGACAAAGGGAAGCAGATTGCGAATGACGAGTCAACTACTCCTGTGGCTGGGCAGAGGACGTTTGAAAAGGAGGTAGAGGAGTTTATGAAGATCATCAAAAGGAGTGACTACAAGGTGGTTGACCAACTGAATCAAACGCCTTCAAAGATTTCTATTTTGTCACTGTTGATGTGCTCTCCCGCGCACCGAGAAGCCTTGCTGAAAGTACTTCAAATGGCCTATGTTCCTCAAGAAATCACTGTTAATCAACTCGAAGCTGTTGTTGGAAGTGTTAATGCCAGCCATGGTTTAGGCTTCACTGACCGAGACCTTACTTCGGAGGGAAGGAATCACAATAAAGCACTGCATATCACGATGGAATGCAAGGGCGCTGTTTTGTCTCATGTTCTTGTGGACACAGGCTCTTCCTTGAATGTGCTCCCGAAGAAGGCGTTGATGAAGCTTAACATTGATGGGGTTATTCTGACGCCGAGTGATCTAGTGGTTAAAGCTTTCGATGGTTCAAGAAGATCCGTTTTCGGAGAGGTTGAGTTGCCTGTCAAGATAGGCTCTCAAGTCTTCAAGAGTGTCTTCTATGTCATGGATATCCAGCCTGCGTATAGTTGCTTGTTGGGCAGACCGTGGATACACGCAGCTGGAGCTGTCACCTCAACTCTGCACCAGAAGCTTAAATATGTGGTGGATGGCCAGGTCACCACAGTTTGCGGGGAAGAAGATATATTCGTCAGCCATTTGTCGACATTTAAATATGTAGAAATGGACGGGGAAATTCACGAGACTTTGTGCCAAGCTTTTGAGGCAGATGTCAGTATCCTGACTCCGGTGAAGAAAAACAACGAAGGCACGTCAATTCATTCCTACCGGGAAGCAAAAGAGGCCGTCCAATCAGGCAATGCCCAGGGCTGGGGCAAGCTACTGGAGGTGGAAAAGAAGGGTGATAAATTCGGCTTAGGGTATCAGCCTGGGGGGTCTACTCGGAGTGGTAAAGCTATCTCATTCACAAGTGCTGGGTCGATTGACCGCGATCAAATCTGTATGGCAAGCCAAGACGGGATAGTGACAGAGACTGGGACAACAATTGGATCCGCCCGTGTGCACCCGGCGAGGAGCTAGGAAATTGGTCTGCTGAGGACATTGTTCAAGTCACCTGGCTCTCAAAGTAATTGTTTTGTTTCCTTTTATTAGCATACTGCATTGTCAAATCCAGCATTCTGCCCAAGATGTTTGGATCCATTGTACTGGGCCACCATGTTTTGTATTGCATCGTTATTTTTGCCATGAAATAAAAGGACATTTTCAGACAAATTGTGCTCTCTTTCTTTGTTTTTAAACTTTTTCACAAAAAACAATATAAAAATGGCAATGTGTTTTTTCATTTTTTGCTTTGTGTTAGCGTCTCTTTTCAAAATAAGCAGATTCTGAATAAGCACATCATTTGTGCAGTATTGATCATCCGGATTCCACGGATAACGTTCCTGCTATGACTATGCATGACTTTGATAATCCAGTCTACCAAGCTGATGAAGGGGTTGAGGAAGATTGTGACCTACCTGAAGAGTTGGTCAGATTGTTAAAACAAGAGGAACGAGTTATTCAGCCTCATCAAGAGGAGATTGAGACCATCAACATTGGCAGTGAAGATGCAAAGAAAGAAATCAAGATAGGAGCCAATCTGCAGGCCGACGTCAAACAAGAGCTGATCAGTATGCTGAGAGAGTATGTAGATATCTTTGCTTGGTCATATCAAGATATGCCAGGGTTGGATACCGACATCGTGATGCATAAGCTACCTCTGAGAGAAGACTGTCCTCCTGTGAAGCAAAAGTTGAGAAGAACTCGCCCGGATATGGCGATGAAGATTAAAGAGGAGGTGCAGAAACAGTGGGATGCCGGGTTCCTTGCCGTGACTAGTTACCCACCTTGGGTAGCTAACATCGTACCAGTGCCTAAAAAGGACGGCAAGGTCCGGATGTGCGTTGACTATCGAGATTTGAACAGAGCAAGCCCAAAGGATGATTTTCCGTTGCCACACATTGACGTGTTGGTCGACAGTACTGCTCAATTCTCAGTATTCTCCTTCATGGATGGATTCTCCGGTTATAATCAGATAAAAATGGCGCCGGAAGACATGGAGAAGACAACGTTCATTACCCCGTGGGGAACATTCTGCTATAAGGTCATGCCCTTCGGTTTGAAGAACGCTGGGGCAACTTATCAACGGGCAATGGTCACGTTGTTCCATGACATGATCCACAAGGAGATCGAATGTTATGTGGATGATATGATTGCAAAGTCCCAGGACGAAGAGGAGCATTTGGTTAACTTGAAGAAGTTATTTGACAGATTGATCAAGTACAAGCTGAGGTTAAATCCGAACAAGTGCACTTTCGGAGTGCGTTCTGGAAAGTTGCTGGGTTTCATTGTAAGTCAAAGAGGAATTGAGGTAGATCCTGCTAAAGTGAAAGCTATTCAAGATATGCCTGTACCAAAGACAGAAAAAGAAGTGCGCGGGTTCTTAGGTAGATTGAACTACATTTCCCGGTTCATATCTCACCTAACTGCTACGTGCGAACCGATATTCAAACTGCTAAGAAAAGAGCAGACGGTCAGGTGGAATGATGATTGCCAAAGGGCTTTCGACAAAATAAAGGAATATTTGCAGGAGCCTCCAATTTTGATGCCTCCAGTGGAGGGGAGACCGTTAATCATGTACTTGACCGTGCTAGAAGGGTCGATGGGGTGTGTGCTTGGCCAACATGACGAGTCTGGTCGAAAAGAGTACGCCATTTATTACCTTAGCAAAAAGTTTACCGACTGTGAATCCCGATACTCACTGCTCGAGAAAACTTGCTGCGCTTTGGTATGGGCTGCTCGCCGACTGAGGCAGTACATGTTGACCCATACTACACTTCTCATTTCCAAGATGGATCCTGTCAAGTACATCTTTGAGAAACCAGCATTGACCGGAAGGGTTGCTAGATGGCAGATGATTTTAACTGAATACGACATCCAGTACACTTCTCAGAAAGCCATCAAAGGAAGTGCATTGTCGGAATACCTTGCTCAGCAACCTCTTGAGGATGACTATCAGCCGATGAGATTTGATTTCCCTGATGAGGACATCATGTGCCTCAAAACAAACGATTATGAGGAACCACTTCCGGAGGAGGGGCCTGACCCTGAATCCAAATGGAAGTTGATGTTTGATGGGGCTGTCAATATCAATGGTCGTGGAGTTGGTGCCGTACTCATTACTCCTGAAGGTGTTCATTTACACTTCGCTGCCAAAATTACTTTTGGCTGCACCAACAATGAAGCGGAATACGAGGCGTGTATAATGGGAATAGAGGAGGCAATTGATCTTCGGATTAAGAACCTCGACATATTCGGAGATTCAGCCCTCGTCATTAACCAAATTACCGGCAAGTGGTATACACATCAAGAGCATCTAGTTCCGTACAGGGATTATGCTAGAAAACTGTTGACATTCTTCACGACAGTTGAGCTCAAATACATACCACGGGACGAAAATCAATTTGCCGATGCTTTGGCCACTCTCTCTTCGTCAATTAAAGTCCTATGTTGGAACTTTGTGCCCAGAATTGACATCTCCAGGCTTGACTCTCCGGCTTATGCTTTCTCTGTAGACGCCGTATCTGACGAGAAACCTTGGTATTTTGATATCAAGTTGTTCCTGGAGAAGCAAGAATACCCAACAGGGGCATCTTCCAAAGACAAGAAGACCTTGAGACGACTTGCTGCTAGTTTCTTCTTGAACACAGACGGGGTTTTGTACAAGAGGAACTTCGACATGGTCTTGCTCAGATGCGTGGATAGACACGAAGCAAGCCTGTTGATGCAGGAAGTCCATGAAGGATCTTTTGGTACCCATGCAGGAGGACATGTTATGGCAAAGAAACTGTTGAGATCAGGGTATTACTGGATGACAATGGATGCAGATTGTTGTTCGTTCGCTCGTAAATGCCACAAGTGCCAAATATACGCAGATAAAGTGCATGTTCCTCCTAACCCGCTCAACATCATGTCATCTCCTTGGCCTTTCTCTATGTGGGGCATTGACATGATCGGGAAGATTGAGCCAACTGCTTCGAATGGTCATCGCTTCATCTTGGTCGCGATTGATTACTTTACCAAGTGGGTAGAAGCAGCGTCTTATGCCAATGTCACTCGTCAAGTGGTGGCAAAATTTCTGAAAAGAGATATCATATGCAGATATGGAGTGCCCGAAAGGATCATTACTGATAATGGTTCTAATCTCAACAACAAGATGATGGCAGACTTATGTCGGGACTTCAAAATACAGCATCACAATTCTTCTCCTTACCGACCAAAGATGAATGGTGCGGTAGAGGCAGCTAACAAGAATATCAAGAAGATTGTGCAGAAAATGGTTGTCACCTACAAGGATTGGCATGAGATGTTACCGTTTGCTTTGCATGGGTACCGAACGTCGGTCAGGACGTCAACAGGGGCAACTCCCTTCTCTCTAGTGTATGGCATGGAAGCAGTCCTGCCTGTTGAAGTAGAGATTCCTTCACTGCGTGTGATGATGGACGTCAAACTGGATGAGGCTGAATGGGTGCGTGCTCGTTACAATCAGCTATGTCTAATTGAGGAAAAGAGATTAGCGGCTATCTGTCATGGTCAGCTTTATCAGAGGAGAATGAAGCGGGCATTCGATCAACGAGTGCGTACTCGAGAGTATCGAGTGGGAGAGCTTGTATTGAAGAGAATCGTTCCTCCAGGTTCAGATAACAGGGGCAAGTGGACCCCAAATTACGAAGGACCATTCATAGTGAAGAAAGTATTCTCAGGAGGGGCACTGATGCTCACCACTATGGATGGAGATGATTTCCCATCCCCTGTTAACTCGGACGCAGTTAAAAAATACTTCGCATAAAGAGACCCGCTGGACACAAAAACAGAATGTAAGTCCAGGCAAGAAAAGGGCATCCCGGTGAGCTAAAAACAGAATAAAAAGCTCGGGCAAAAATTAGGGAAAATAAACAAAAAAAAATGTACACCCGCTGAGTTGAAAAGCCACATTGGACAGCTCAGGAAAAAAAGGGTATCCCGGTGGATTGAAAACCCGAGAGGGCGATCCACGCAAAATAAGGGAATAAGCGAACAACTGTGATCCAAGTTATCTGAACCACGTCATCGTTTCGTACGGTTTGACAATATCGGAAAGATAGGAAACAGTCCCCTTGTCCTCTCAGAAAGCCAAAGCAGAATGGAGAGTCTTGAAGACGTGCAGGTCATAGCAGAAATGGAACTCTTTGGAATGTCGTGTACATTGCCTTTAGGATAGTTTCTTTTCTCAATTTCTATAGTGGCTACCTCTTTCCAGGTGGTTGCTTCCTGATGTAAATCTTTGCCTATTCAGAGGCCATTCAATAAAAATAATATTCAGTCAAAAAGCTGTGTGTGTGTATTTTTGTCTGCAAAATGTCCTGAATTTTTGACAAAAATAGCATTGCATCTAAACATGGTGATAATCTTGAAAAGAAAACTGACATGCAGGGAAACTGTAACCCTCTTTGAGTGTCGGGTGATAATGGATGAGCAGATCATTCCATGCAAATCCTCGGGACACACGTGTGTTTTCTGTTGTTGCAGGTTGTAGGATGGCGTCACATCAAGCAATTCATTCTCCCCCAGTATAGTATTCCCCAAGCAGATATTTTTCTTCTCCAGCAGGTAGCTGAAAGCCTGACTTGTCTAAATAGATATTTTCCTCCAACTAAGTCTTGGCAGCAGCCCAAGCAGGTTCTTCTTCCCAAGTGAAGTAGCAGTCCATTCTTCCCCAGCGGAGTATGCCTAGCAAGTACCTAAGAGCAGGTCATCATCAGAGGTGGAATTGACAGTATTTTATCATCAACAAGATTATTCCCCAGCAAGAGTCCTTGCCTGTCAGGTGCTTGAGGGCCTGATATTCCCTCAGAGTCTTGAATCATCGGATGCTCTCCCCAGCCAGAGTATTTGCCCAGGAAGCTTCCCCAGCCAAGTCTGAAGATGATCTGTCCCCCCACAGAATTCATATTTGATTTTCACCTCCGTCCGTGAAATATTTCCCAGCAAAGTTGCCCTATTGTTGTTTTATTTGGTGATGCAGACAGGTATTCATCACCTCAGTCGGAGTGGGTATCCAGACCTCTTGACTTGTTTTCCCTTGCAGAGTCGTATCTCTTGTTGCCGGTCAAGCATTCGTTTATTGCTCGTCTGCAATCTTCAACACTCGTATGTGTTATCCCTAAGCAAGTTTCCCCAGCAAGGACATATTACTGCTTTATTGTTGCTCGTCTGCATCTTTCAACACTCGTCTGTGTTAGCTCTGTGTTGCTGTTTGCTCGTCTGCAATTTTCGGCATTCGTCTGTGTTTTGAAGTGATTACCTTATTATTGCTCGTCTGCAATTTCCAACACTCGTCTGTGTCATGATGCCTTTGTTGTTGCTCGTCCGCAACTCCTCAACACCCGTCCGTGTTCCGATGATATTTGCTGTTGCTCGTCTGCAACCTCTCCAACACTCGTCTGTGTTTGGTATGGGATCCTTCGCTGCATTCGTCTGTGCCGTGATATGTATTCTCTGTTGTTGCTCGTCTGCAACTGTCCAGCACTCGTCTGTTTGTGTTTGAAGCTCGTCTGCTTTTATCCCCCAGAAGTCGTTTGTGTTCTGAAGCTCGTCTGCTTTGCCTGGATACTCGTCTGTATCATCCTCAGCACTCGTCTGTGCTAGCTTGCGCCTGAATGTGAAGATTTGCTGTTTACCCTGATATCTCTGTGACTACTTCAAATGCTCGTCTGTGTTTGAATTTCTGGTATTCGTCTATACCAGTGGCTGATACTCGTCTGTATCATCGCCTGAAGCGCTCGTCTGTGTTTCTCAGATCATCGTCCGATACTCGTCTGTATCTTTGACTATTGGCACTCGTTTGTGTTCTCTTGATGATCATCCAATACTCGTCTGTATTGAAGAGGTTTAAAATCCTGACAGTGGGAATTAAATGTCAAAATGGTTACCGGGCCTGGCGTAACAGGTAAATCCGAGGGAGGCTCGTCCGTCTCAAGCACCAATTATTATGGTTGCTGCACCTGGCGTAACAGGTTTGCTCAGAAGACTCGTCTGTCTTATGCCATATATCCGCGGATAATATATGAAGAAGGTTCGTCTACCTTGATTGCATGTCTATCCCACAGACTTATATGCATTCCCGGAGCCTGCGTAAGGGTTATCCGAAGAAGACTCGTCCGTCTTATTCCACTTATCTGCGTAAGGATTAGTGAAGGAGATTCGTCCATCTCAGGTCACTTTGAAGATCCTTAAGGGCTCGTCCGCTCTCTGCACCTGGCGTCACAGGTCATGCGAAGACTCGTCTGTCAGCATGATAGTATTCCAGATATCAGTTTCAACTTGGAAGAAGCTCGTCTGCTTTTTCTCTCCTTCTTATCCCCAGAGCGTCATCTGGTTGGGTTTATTTCCCAGTGTTGCATTCTTCGTCAGAGTGCAAATTTCAGGTCTTCTTGGTATTCAATCACAGTTTATCTCGAATGTCTGATAGCCGTTGCTCTCATCCTTTTCAGATTAACAGTTGATTGAATAGGGGCAGCTGTAACACCCCAAATTTGCCCTCTTCTTGTTTAGCATCGTTATCATATCATAATCATCATGAGCATACCATATCCTTATCATTTTGCATAGAAAAATAAAGCATAACACTCACATGTTCTAGCATAAGGCATATGATCGGTCATCTGGGAAAATCCGAACCTGCAAGTCAAAATCAAGAGCATGGTGATCTAGCAAGAATCTCACAGGATCATTTTGCACAAGCCTGGTATCATGTTCAGAGCCCTAGAAAGAGAAGATGGATCAAAATTTGCTTGAAACGGTTGGGGCAGGTCTATTTTTGAGGTTTCCCACCAAAGGGAGGGAAATTCAAATTTTCCATGCGTTAACCGGTTAACGCATATGGTTAACCGGTTAACGGCTGCGAAATTTGAATTCCCAGCAGCAATTTCAACATGTGTGTTTTGGCTCCATTTTCCAATTTTCTGATTTTTATTCATTTGAATTAAATTTGAATTTGAGAGAAGGATCTAGAGCATTTATCCAAGCCTCATTCCAACCCTAAATCCAAATCACTTTCTAAGCTAATGCCAAGCCATATTTTGGATCCCAAACCAAAATTTTGGGCCCCAAACCTAAATCATATTTATTCCATTTCCCTCCAAACCAAAGGGGCTCCCTCTCATTTTTTCACTCTCATTTCTGAATTTTCATTCCTCTCACTCACAATTCTCTCACTTTTCTCTCCCAATTTTCCAAATCACTCAAAGTTCCTCTTTGAAGATCACACAACCTTGCCTTGAGGTGTGTAGATCTTGGAACTAAACCTCCATTCATAGCTTCTTTGCATCTTTTTGCTGGTTTTATTGGAGATTCAGATCTGGTTTGAGATCTAGAAGTGCTTTTGGATCCAAAATTCTGCATCAAGGGCTTGTTCTTGCATTTATTTTGCATGGAGTGTGGAGCTTAGCATCGGATCTTTAAAGTTTTGCGCGAGATCTACCGTTTTCAGCTCAATCAACAATTACCAAAGCATACCTCAGCTTTGTAGGTTGGTTAATTTCAGATCTAGCTCTGTTTTTAGCTTATTTGCATGCTTGTGCTTTAGATCCACCATGTGCTTGTGTATTTGCTTGTGTTGTTTGATTTGATTGGTTGATTTGTATCCGGATCCGAATGTTATTGTTCATGAGCTTAATGATATGGATTAATGTGAATTGATCTAATTTTTCCATGTGTAATTGATTGCTGGTCTGGTGCAAGCTTATTTGAATAAGCTGTTTTGAGATGCTGTTTTCTGCAGGATTTGTTGCTGTTTTATCAGTGTTAACCGGTTAACGTATATGGTTAACCGGTTAACGCCCCTGTTTTGTGCGTATTTTGTGCAGGTTTGAGCTGGTTAACCGGTTAACGCATTTGGTTAACCGGTTAACACTGAAGCAGAATGACTTTTTAGTGTTGTTTTGAGCTTGTTTGATCCCTTTGCTTGTTCTAATTGCCATGGATCATTGCATGATCATTAAACATGAGATTTTAGGGTGATTTGCTTGCTGGTTGATGTATGCTTTCATGTTTTCGACGCGTAAGTCGTGTACTTGCAATGTTTGGCATGATGTTTGATTCTTGTTCACAAGAACCTTTGAGCATGACTAATTCCATGATTGTGTTGGTCACTTTGCTGGATTTTTTTGTGCATACTAACCTTGCAGGGGCTATGGTAAGTGTGAGATGTGGGAATTGAGTTCCGCATCTCCAATTCTCATCTTCCTCTTATGTTTATGTTACTAACCCTTTGTTGTTGGGCTTAGGCCTTTCTCATCCCTTCTTCTTTTTTCTTCTTTTTCCTTCATTAGGATAGAAACCTCACTAACCTTTAGGACATCCATGCATGTTAACACTTAGGATTGCTTTAGTCCCCTTTAGAATTTTTCCTTTGAGATCCTTTGGTGCTCTCTCTTCTCATCTTCAAACTTAATTCTAATTCATTTAATAAAGGTTGAGTACTTTCATGTGACATGAGACTTTGCTATGAGATGCTCACATGCGTTCCATTTCGGGGCGAGGTGTGAGTCATCACTCGTGGTGGATAGGTCTTAACATGAGTACCTCACAAAGAAAAGCTAAAAAACATTTCTTGACTAAAAAACCACAAAAACACTTAATAATGATAATAGGTTAGTGTGCTTGAGCCTTCACTTGTGGGACTAGCTTTGGGGATTTCCTCCATAGATAGGTGTGCCTCTTGCGCATTCCATTTCGGGATGATGTGAGATGTACACATCCCATTGAGTAAGACTTGGGTACACTTACCTATGCAAACTTTCACTCATAAAAGCTTCTAAAAAACACCAAACAAACAATAAACGTCTTTCCTTCGGGACTTCTTTTCTCATCTCCTTCGCTCCGTACGCGAACTTGCTCCTACTTGTCATTTTGCAAGACGGTTACGCACTCGTCGTCCGAGCCTGCAACACCTGAGCAATGGCATAGGCAGTTCAAGCCTTAATCCACAAGCAATTTCTTTTCTACCCCTAGTTAGGGGAACTACGGCGTCTCTGATCCTCATTATCCCGATGAGGTACGTAGGCAGCGGGGTAGGGCCCGTTCGAGCACAATCTTTATTTTCCCTACATTTTTCCTTTTCTTTTCTTATTCATTTCCTTTCTCATTTTTCTTTTCCAGTTCATTTTCTTTTCTTTTGCTGCAGTTTTCATACCCTCACCCTTTGAAACAATATTCTTTGCAAGCGTGGATCCCGTCGGGTACGGCGGACGATCTGGGTGCTAATACCTTCCCAGGTCGTAACCGACTCCCGAACTCAGTCTCTTTGGTTCGCAGGACCTGTGTCCTTCCTTTTTTTTCTTCTGGTTTGTGCAGCATTACCATTCCCTCTATTCGGGATAAAAATGCATGGCTGGCGACTCTACCTTTTTCCGCGCCACTTTCGCGTTTGTACCAGGATGGAAATCCCGGGAGCGACAGCGTGTTTAAAGATGATGATACGGACGAGTATCAACAGATTAACAGAGAACACGGACGAGTGTTGAATCTGAGAGGACTCTTCTGGGGAAAAGTAGACACAGGCGAGTGTCTAAATTCAAGCAGACAAAAGTGTTTGACACGGTGTATGGATTAAAGATGCGGACGAGCATCCTTATGACTATGATACGGACGAGTATCATGTAGAAACAAACTCTCGACGCATGTTCTGAGATGATGGTACGGACGAGTACCAACGGGTTAACAAAGAACAAGGACCAAAGTCGAATCTGTGGGGATATGAATGGTATATACAAGATACGGACGAGTATCTGTATAGGTGTGAGTAGTATAAGTATATATAGACGAGTGTTTATCCGCTGGGGGGGGTGACACGGACGAGTGTCAAGAGAGAAAAGTATAATAATATCAACAAGTATACGGGTTGTAAAAGTGTAGGCGACTGCGCTGGGGATATGACACGGACGGGTGTCGAGAAAGTGTATATAGGTATATGTGAGTGCAAAGAGGATGTCTTTGGCTTTCTGCTAGGGTATGACACGGACGAGCGTCAGGACGTACTTGCAATACGGGTGTGTTGTTTGTAAAGAGTGTTCAGGTGACTTTACTGGGGGAAGATGGCACGGACGGGTGTCAAAAATGAGCATATACTGGTGTTCGTGATTTGTGAGGCAGCTGCTTTTGCTGGGGACTCAGGTGGGGATTTCTCTGGGGGAAAGTATTCTTCATTCTGATGAATGGTCATTATTCACAAGTGTTGATTCAAAACATGGCTCATGAATATGCTATGTGTTTGATTTTTGCCGTAATGCTCCGTGTTAAAACGGAATGCTACGCTTTATGGGTGAATATGATGTGAATGCTATGATTGTGCCAAGGTACCAAACCGGGATCCGGGTCCCACTGCTGTGAAGATCTTCGATCGATCTGTTGAAATGGACATCCCAGCTGGGGATGAGATCATTTGTGGATCTGATGATATGATATCTGCTTGGAGATATGGGTCCTCGATAGACTTATCCTTATAAATGAGAGACCCAGCTGGGGTTTGTAGAAGCTTTCTTCACTCTGTTGTGATCTTCTATGCGCTGCTCTTCCGGATAGAGGCTGGAACTCTGTGGGGAGATGGCTCCTTGACTTTCGTGCTCCGGCTGAGGATAAAAAGGCAACTCGGCTGGGGAGAAAGAGAAATCATTGAGATCTCCCTAGGGATTCTGCTGAAGTAGGTTCTTGACTCAGCCGGGGATATAGGTGCCTTCTGCGATGCCTGGCAACTCTGATGGGGATAAGCAACAAGTGGCAACTCAGCTGGGGAAGTCATGGGAGGCAACTCAGCTGGGGAGAGAGCACTTTGGGTGCTAAAATTGAGTGTTGATTTGCCAGCTTGCTGGGATGAAGCTTATATGCCCCAAGTTGCGCTCTGGATACCTGCAATCCTGAAAAAGATAGAGAAACGCACAAGATAATCCCGAGGTATCCTTTACTGGATTCCGTCATAGGAGTTTAGATACTTCTGAGAGTAAGTATATTTCCTGCAAGCATGTTTTTTATTCGAAGATAAGCATCTGTATCCTTATGCAATCATTTTTCTTTAAGACATCAGACATTTTTGCAAATAAAATGTACGAGACGAGACATGACTGAAAATCTGATTTTTATTAATTCATATGCCCTGAATTGGCGAGCTACAGTCAAAGAAACAAGTCCCCTGAAATGAGGAGATTGTTACAAATTGAGAAACAAAATGTTGGCAGTGTTGATGACGCTTCAAGGAGCTTCCTCTTCACTATGACCCGTATGACTCTTGACGTTCTTCTCATCTTGCTTTTGAAGAATGTTGATTCTGATTGAAGCTTGATCTTGTTGAAGCTTGCCAAGTTGCAGATGATACAGACGAATTCAGAATGCAGTTGTTCGCTTATTCCCTTATTTTGCATGGATCGCCCTTTCAGGTTTTCAATCCATCGGGATACCCATTTTTGCCTGAGCTGTCCAATGCGGCTTTTCAGCTTAGCGGGTGTACATTTTTTTGTTTATTTTCCCTTATTTTTGCCCGAGTCTTTTATTCTGTTTTTGACTCGCCGGGATGCCCTATTTTTTTGCCTGGACCTACATTCTATTTTTACGTCCAGCGGGTCATTTTTATGCGAAGTATTTTCTAACTGCATCTGAATTCACAGGGGATGGGAAATCTTCACCATCCATGGTGCTGAGCATCAGTGCTCCACCAGAGAAAACTTTCTTTACCACGAATGGTCCTTCGTAGTTCGGAGTCCATTTGCCCCTGTGGTCTGTATGAGGAGGGAGGATTCTTTTCAGCACAAGATCCCCTACTTGGTACTCTCGATGCCTGACTTTCTGATCAAAGGCCTTCTTCATTCTTTTCTGATACAACTGCCCATGGCAGATTGCAGCCAATCTCTTCTCTTCAATCAGACTCAGTTGTTCGAATCGGGCCCTAACCCATTCTGCTTCACTTAGTTTAACATCCATTAGTACCCGTAGAGAGGGTAATTCAACTTCAACTGGTAGGACTGCTTCCATACCATACACAAGTTGGTACGGTGTTGCCCCAGTGGATGTTCTGATCGACGTGCGGTACCCATGCAAGGCAAACGGTAGCATTTCATGCCAGTCTTTGTAGGTGATTATCGTCTTCTGCACAATCTTCTTGATGTTCTTATTAGCTGCCTCAACTGCGCCATTCATCTTTGGCCTGTAAGGAGAAGAATTGTGATGTTGGATCTTGAAGTCCCGGTATAGCTCTGCCATCATTTTATTGTTTAGATTGGAACCATTATCAGTAAAGATCCGCTCGGGAACTCCATACCGACAGATGATATCTCTTTTCAGAAATCTGGCTACCACTTGCCTTGTGACGTTTGCATATGAAGCTGCTTCGACCCACTTGGTGAAATAGTCAATAGCAACCAGGATGAATCTGTGGCCATTCGAAGCAGTTGGCTCAATCTTACCAATCATGTCAATGCCCCACATAGCAAAGGGCCAGGGTGAAGACATCACATTCAGAGGATTCGGAGGCACATGCACTTTATCTGCATAGATCTGGCATTTATGGCATTTTCTGGCGTAGGCACAACAGTCAGCATCCATCGTGATCCAGTAATAACCTGATCTTAGCAATTTCTTAGCCATGGCATGCCCTCCCGCATGGGTACCAAAGGATCCTTCGTGCACTTCATGCATCAACAAGTCTGCTTCTGTCTTATCAACACATCTGAGGAGTACCATATCAAAGTTCCTTTTGTATAAAGACCCATCAGTGTTCAGGAAGAAACTACCAGCAAGCCTTCTTAATGTCTTCTTATCATTGGATGATGCCCCAGGTGGGTATGTTTGATCCTCCAAGAAGCACTTGATGTCGTGAAACCAAGGCTTATCATCTTTGACAACATCTGCTGCGAACACATATGCTGGTCTGTCAAGTCTGGACACTGAAATCTGAGGTACAAAGTTTGCAGTCTGAACTTTGTTCATGGATGAAATGGTAGCCAGAGCATCTGCAAACTGATTCTCGTCCCGAGGGATATACTCAAGCTTGACTGTTGTAAAGAAAGTCAATAACCTCCTTGTATAATCCCTGTAAGGTATCAGATGATCCTGGTGGGTGTACCACTTGCCATTGGTTTGATTGATTACCAAAGTTGAATCTCCGAATACAGTCAATGTCTTGATCCTGAGGTCAATGGCTTCCTCAAGACCCATAATGCAAGCTTCGTATTCAGCTTCGTTGTTAGTGCAGTTGAAAGTGAGTTTTGCCGAGAAAGGCATGTGAACTCCTTTAGGTGTAATGAGCACTGCACCAATACCACGACCATTCATATTAACAGCCCCATCAAACATCATAGTCCATTCTTCTTCTGGGTCGGGCCCTTCAGTGTGAACAGGCTCTTCATGATCTTTTGCTCTTATGAACATGATGTCTTCATCAGGGAAGTCAAACCTCATAGGCTGGTAATCATCAATGGGTTGCTCAGCAAGATATTCAGATAGTACACTGCCCTTGATGGCTTTCTGAGAGGTGTACTGGATGTCATACTCTGTGAGAATCATCTGCCATCTTGCAACCCGTCCGGTAAGAGCTGGCTTCTCGAAAATGTACTTGACTGGGTCCATTTTTGAGATTAACAAAGTAGTGTGGGTCAACATATACTGTCTCAGTCGGCGAGCAGCCCACGCTAAAGCACAACAAGTTTTCTCGAGCAGTGAATAACGTTGTTCACAGTCGGTAAACTTTTTGCTTAGGTATTATATTGCATACTCTTTTCGACCAGAATCGTCATGCTGGCCCAACACACACCCCATTGACTCTTCTAATACTGTCAGGTACATTATCAGAGGTCTTCCTTCAACTGGAGGCATAAGGATTGGAGGTTCTTGTAAGTATTCTTTGATCTTGTCAAAAGCCCTTTGGCAGTCTTCGTTCCACCTGACCGTTTGTTCTTTTCTCAGTAGTTTGAACAAGGGTTCACAGGTTGCAGTGAGGTGGAATATGAACCGTGATATGTAGTTCAATCGACCTAAGAACCCCCGAATTCTTTCTCTGTCTTCGGTGCAGGCATCTCTTGAATAGCTTTGACTTTATCAGGGTCAACCTCAATCCCTTTCTCGCTCACAATAAAACCCAGCAGCTTACCAGATCGCACCCCGAATATGCATTTGTTGGGGTTTAACTTCAGTTGGTACTTCCTCAGACGTTTGAACAACTTTAGCAGATTTACCAGATGGTCTTCTTCAGTAAGGGACTTTGCAATCATGTCATCCACATAACATTCTATCTCTTTATGGATCATATCGTGGAATAATGTCACCATAGCCCGTTGATACGTCGCACCGGCATTCTTGAGCCCAAATGGCATTACCTTGTAACAGAACGTGCCCCAGGGTGTGATGAAGGTTGTCTTCTCCATGTCTTCAGGTGACATTTTAATCTGGTTGTATCCTGAAAATCCGTCCATGAAGGAGAATACCGAGAACTGAGCTGTATTATCCACCAATACGTCAATGTGAGGTAATGGGAAGTCATCTTTTGGGCTGGCTCTGTTCAGATCCCGGTAGTCAACACACATTCTTACTTTGCCGTCTTTCTTAGGCACAGGTACTATGTTAGCAACCCACGGTGGATAGCTAGTCACAGCAAGGAACCCGGCGTCCCATTGCTTTTGTACCTCCTCCTTGATTTTCATAGCCATGTCTGGGCGAGTACGGCGCAGTTTCTGCTTAACTGGCGGGCATTCTTCTCTCAAAGGCAGCTTGTGCACGACAATATCGGTATCCAACCCTGGCATGTCTTGATAGGACCAAGCAAACACGTCCACATATTCTTGAAGCAGGTCAACCAGTTGTCTCTTCACTGAGTCTTGTAGGCAGGCCCCGATTTTAACCTCTTTCACGTCTTCATCTGTACCAAGATTAATCACTTCAACCTCCTCCTGGTGAGGAGTAATAACCTTTTCCTCTTGTCTCAACAATCTGGCTAGCTCTTCAGGAAGCTCATATTCTTCTTCAACCCCTTCATCAGCTTGATTGATTGGATTGTCAAAGTCATACGAAGTCATAGCCGTGCCGTTGTTGGTGCTGTCAGGAAGGTATTCTCTGCAAAGGTTCAGTTTGTTCATTTTAGTGATTTGATTTTAATCTTGTTTTAGAAAAGTGAAATAGAGTTGTCATTTTGAAAACACTGCCATTTATTTTTTGTACAAAAAGAAAAAATGGAAAAACAGTGAGCGAAAAAAGAAAAAGACTCGTTTGCAAAAAGATGTCTGATATTTCATTGATTAATCTTGTTTGCACAAAAAGTACAGATGGCCCGATTACAAAATGAGTCTTGTCATCTTGGGCAAGATGCAAGACTTTGATGCATGCTATAAAAATACAGGAAATAATAATTACTCTGCATGAGTAACTCTTATAATTTCCTGGGAAGACCAGTTTGAGATACTGCTCCCCGGGATCTTTGGACGAATCCAGCTTTCCAGGTTGCGTTCTTCCTCCAGCTCGTCTTCCAGACAGTTGACAGCATCAGGGGTAAGCATCCCCCCACTCACAAAATTGGGCTCTTTCGTAGCCGCTGCTTGATCTTGTTGAGTTGGTTTGTAACCCAACCCAAATCTGTCTTCTTTCTTCTCCACCGATAGCAGTTTGCCCCAGCCTTGGGAGTTTCCTCCCTCAACAACCTTCCGGGCTTGTTGGTATGATGATATTGAAGTACCAGGCACAGCAGATGTTTCATTGACATTCAAAGCTTCGAACCCCTGGCTCATTGTTTCATGGATCTCCCCATCAATCTCAATATACTTATAGGTGGCCAGGTGGCTGACAAAAATATCCTCTTCTCCACAGATTGTAACGATTTGACCCTCCCACTCATATTTTAACTTCTGGTGAAGGGTAGAGGTCACGGCGCCAGCGGCGTGAATCCATGGCCTACCCAATAGACAGCTGTAGGCAGGCTGTATATCCATCACGTAGAAGGTAGTTTTGAAGGTCTGCGGGCCAATCATTATGGGCAATTCAATCTCTCCCAGAACCGATCTCTTTGAACCATCAAAGGCTCTTACCACCAGGTTGCTGGGTCTCAATGCCAATCCATCGTATTCTAGCTTCACCAGGGCCTTCTTAGGTAAGACATTGAGGGATGACCCCGTGTCTACCAGCACATGGGAAAGGACAGCACCTTTACATTCCATGGTTATGTGCAAGGCTTTGTTGTGGTTGCGGCCTTCCGTTGTCAAATCAGTATTGGTGAACCCTAGTCCATGACTAGCATTAACATTTCCAACTACAGCTTCCAGTTGATTGACAGTGATCTCTTCAGGCACGTAAGCTGCGTGCAAGACTTTGAGTAGTGCATTCCGATGGGCTTCGGAACACATAAGCAATGATAGGATTGAGATCTTGGAAGGCGTTTGATGAAGCTGATCCACTACTTTATAATCACTCTTTTTGATGATTCGCATGAACTCATCAACCTCTTGGTCAAAGGGTGTTTTCAAGGCTTCTTTAACAGTCTGCTCTTCCTGCACCAAACTTTTTCCTTTTGCTTTAGCAGCAGCTTCTGCTTCGGCAGTGGGCCTCTGAATTTGTGGAGCGAAAAGACGTCCGCTTCGAGTGAAGCCTCCGCCTCCTCCCACATTGTCAATTTGTGGTGCAGGGGTTGATGATTCAAAAGTGATTCTTTGTCCTTCACAGTACAGGTCAGAGCCGTAATGCCACGGGATGGCATTGCTGCTTTCATAGGGTACTGGTCCAGGCACCGTGATAGTGACTGGACTGGCTGCAGCTGCGGAAGGAATTGTGATAGTCTGTGGATCGTAATAAATTGTGACTGGTGCTCTGACGGGGGCAGCACCTTCTGAGTTGTAGGCAGAGTTGTTTTCTGGATCATAAAATATGGTGACAGTTGAGACATCTTCATGATTTATTGCTGGTGTTGTAGGAGACATCGTTGGAAGGATGGATGTTGTTGTTGTGGGAGTTTCAAAATGAAGTGGTGCCGGAGTTGTAGAAGAAAAATCAGTTGAGACGATAGATGAAGTACTTGTTGATGAAACCGAAGAATTGTCAGGAACAATGGTTGTTGCAGTTATAGGAGGTTCTGGAGTTGTTGCCGATGAGGTTGCTGGGTTTGTTGGAAATGATGTGGTGATCTGAAGTTGGCCACTCTGAATGAGACCATCTATGCCATTCCTCAAGTTATCGCACCCAATGACTGAGATATTGCAGTAAGCACACCCCAACTCACACCCCGGGAACATTTGACATTCGAGGAGTTGAGCCTTGATTTCTACCAACGGTGTCCTGATCTGACCCACACTGGTTATTAAATATGACGGCTTGTCTTCTTCAATAGCGTTAATTCTAGGACCGCCGTGGTTTGGCATGGGGTTTTTATTAACATTGGGTGGTGGTGCGAAATTCAGAGCTTTCGAGTCTACCAGGTCTTGTACCTTCATGTGCAGGGCCCTGCACTTTTCCGTACTGTGGCCAGGTGCATTTGAATGGAAGGCACATCTGGCGTTGGAATCATAGTTTCTGGGTAGACTGTTGGGATCCGGAGGTGCCAACGTCCTTAGCTCAACTAGGTTGAGTTTCAGGAGTTGTGGCAGCAATGCAGCATATGGCATAGGGATCGGATCGATTACCCTGTTGGCTTGAGAAGGCCTCTGCTGGAATGGCCTTTGTTGACTGTTGTTGTTGGTGTTTCTGTTGTTGTAATTTCTCGGAGGATACTGATTTTGTTGATGGTACTGAGGTTGCTGTTGATAGTTTTGCTGCGGCGGTTGATAGACTGGCTGAGGATGAGCTGGAGCAGGAATGGTGACTGCTGCCACTGATCTGTGAACATATTGGGGCCTTCCCCTGTTGGTGTGGATGGCATTGGTCTCGCCAGTTCTTCTCGGGCCTGCAAAAGGCTTTCTTGTGTTACTGGACGAGCTTGCACCATTGTCTGAGATCTTGCCCATCTTCAATAGGCTTTCAATTCTCTCCCCCGCTATGACAATATCTGCAAAGCTAGTGGAAGAGAAAGCAGCCAGCCTGTCAATGTAAGTCCCCTGAAGGGTGTTCATGAACATATCTGCCATTTCCCTTTCAGACATAGGTGGTTGAACAGCAGCAGCCAATTGCCTCCATCTCTGGGCATATTCTCGGAAACTTTCCCTTGACGACTGTGACATTCCCATTAGGAGAGTCCTGTTGGGTGCCATGTCTAAGTTGTACTGATACTGTCTGATGAAGGCCTCTGCCAGGTCCTTCCAGCATCTAATAGTTGCCCTTGTCAAGTGAGAATACCAGAAATGATTGTAAATGAGTCCGGGGGCATGAAGTCCCGTTGTATTTTTCAAAACATGGAGGCTTAAACTTATGGGGAATCCTGACCCCGTCTACCAAGCCTATGTCCATGACGTCAAAGCCCAGAGAGTTTTGAGACTCTAAGGACCTCAATTTCTCAGCTATCTCTTCCAACCTTCTATCATAAGCTTCCTCCCCAGCACCCATTACTGTGAATTGATCCTCTTGGGGGTCTTCTTGAAGTACCCTGGCTGCAGTGGCGGTCCCTTGAACATTTGCAGGGATGTTGACCTCAGGATGGAGGTGTGGTCCAAATACAGGGGGGTTAACATGAGGTTGGACCCTTTCATTGTTGCTAGTGCCGGCAGTTCCTATATGTGGATCTTCTTGATTCTGCCTTTCCACCATGGCCCTCAATCTTTCCTGGCTCTGAGCCACGTTGTTCATCACTTCCATAAACTGAGTCATTTGATTCCTCATCTCTAGCCTTTCATTTGCCATTTGATTTCTGACCTCAGTAAGGTCCTGCTGCATCTGATCCATTTGAATGCCCGGAAGGTTGTTACGGGTTGGATAACGGTGCGGACGGTTGAGGGGAAATACTCGGCGCCGAGCAATAGTTCCTGAACATCACAACAGAGTTAGTGGCAATAAAACAAAAACCTACAAAACAAACAAAAGTGTTAGTATGCAATGCAGTTATGCTTATTTGCTCCCAAGGTATCCGGTTTGGCATTCAGTTTTGACCCTTCCAGACCCTTGAAGATGCTGTTGATGTTGCTTTTGAAGTGAAACTCGGATGGAACAAACTAATACATATATTACAAAAGCAAATGGTACATAGTTTGTTTACAAGCACAAGCCCTCCGAGGGGTCAAAATACATTACAGGAAAATAAAAGTACATGGAATGAAAGCAACAACAAACAAATGGTCAAACACCAAGACCAAACTCATCCTCACGAACTTCTTTGAGAAATGCTTCGGTCACAGGATCAGCCGGACGCTCCGTGAGATTCCTGATGAGGAGATTCCGGGTCGTAACAGCTGCTGCTAGCTTCTTGTGCTGACTTTGGTCTTTTGACCTCTTCACTCCAGCTTTGATCTTTAGCTCTGATATCTCCCTCTGGGCTGCTGCCAGGGCTTCTTGCTGCACTTTTGCACTAGCTTCCAGTTGCTCCATCTTGTCTTGAACTCTCTTGTCCTCCAGAGTACGAGCCTCGGTGATCCTGACCCACCGGGCCTGACTCTCCTTCAGATACAAGTCTGTCCTTGCTCTCTGGAACTGGGCTTCTTTGCAAGCATTCTTCAGGATTTGTTCTCCAGCTTTAGACTTTTTGATATAATCCCCAGACTTCTCAATCTTAACCAGATGCTCCACTCTCAACTTCTCCAATCTCTCAACCTCCCTCATACCATCACTCCTTTCCCGGAGGGTCTTCTGCAAAGCTTGAGTTAACTTCTCATTTCTTTCTTTCAAACTCTCAAACTCCTCCAAACTGACAGTGGCAGGTGGTGCTGAAGATGATTCAGGCATATCTTCTATAGTAAAGGGTATCCCAGAGAATTGGGCCCTGGCGCGGGACCATTCATAATATTGTGCTGACGCCACATTGTTGCACTTCCCCAAAATGGTTATTCCCTTGGTTTGAACATTATCCCAGGCCCAGGCTGCCTGCCTAACAATAGCCAGATTAATCTTGTTCTCACAATAAAGAGTTTCAACCAAGTCCTGTGCCTTAGGAGTGTGGACCAGGGCATAGCCCAGTTGTCTTCTAAACAGCAGAGGGTTGTAATTGATACTACCCTTAACTCCTATTAGGGGCACATTGGGGAAATGCCCACAGCTGGTGATGATATCCCTACCCTTGGTGCTTTGAGTGCACCATCTGATATCGGCTGAAGTTAGGGCAGTGAGTCTCTTAGCCCAGTTGCTCTGTTGATGAGGGTTCAAAAATGCATCTGTCCTGGGTAGATGCCTGAGAAGCCAAGTATGGAACAATGGAGCACAACACCTCACCAATCTTCCCCTCTGCTTTTCATTCCTCTGATGCACTGAATAGTAGAGATCCCCCAATAAAGTGGGCACTGGGTTCTTCAAGATGAACAGATGGATTGCATTCTTGCTAATGAATCGAGGCTCGTCTGCAAACAATACAATTCCATATATGCTCAAAGCCAATAAGGCACAAACAACTTTCCACTCTCCTAAAGAAGCTTTCAGGGTAGCTTGAGAAATCAGGAAATCCAGATGGAAGCCAGGGATTCCAGCTTTGGAAGTCATATGCTGCTCAACCAGAACAGGTTCCAAATGCAGAGCCTTTGCTACTTCTCCATTACCAGGAAAGACCATCTCAGGGTTGAAAGGGATTCCACCCCTGATAGGCAAACCAACCAATGATGAGTATTCTTCTAATAGAGGGCCCAACTGAAAGTCCTGAAAAGTAAAACACCTCAATGGGGGATCATAAAACTGAATGCAGGTGTGGATCAGGCTTCTCTGTGAAGGGTCCAGATCCATAACCATATCAAGTACATCCCCGTAGTGTTCCCTGAACAATGGTATGTGATCTGGAGTGATCAGGGTCTGAATCCTCCTGATGTCAGATAGCTCTGGCTGGAAGAAGTGATAGGTGATGTTGCTCTTTTTAGGAGCCATGATGCTGAAGGTGAGTAGAGATAAATGCTGAGGATAACACTGAAGAACTGGCCACTGATTGGCTGGTGCAGACAACTGAAGTAGATAGCTGAAGCAAATGCTGATGAAGATAGGTCAGTACTGAAGATGGGGTCAAAACCAGAACCAAATGAAGATGGATACCCTGAAACACAAATAAGCAAATGTCAATATGATGCAATGTTTATGTATGCAAATGATATGCAAGGGTCTGTGACTGAGCTGGATCTGATCAAAATGCTCTGATATAGGTCCAAGACATATTCAAGGATACCAGATGGAGGTCTATAAATCCAGTAACCAAGGTGGGGGGGCTCAAATAAAGAGCCACATGTCCAGGGTTTTAGAATCACAAGAACTGTTCCAACATGGAGTATTCTTAATCAAGTCAAAGTAACAGGGTATTCTGAGGTCAAGGTACCTGCAAACCTGTAAACAGCCCAACCCCCTCACAGGTGGTGTTCTAAAACAAGGATCCTCAGACTTGGATCAGTTATGAGAAGTGTAAACACTTCTAACCCGGAGGTACAGTGTTTACAATAACCATAAAAGTTCCTCCTCTAATTCACCTCAGTTTCTGAAGGTCAAAACTAAAGGTCATCCAGATTTAGCAGGCTTCCCAGATAGCCCTAGCATTGCAGGAAATCTGCAACACAGAGTTCTCAAGAAGAAACCCATATCTGAACCGTGTTTCATATTCCCGCCCAAGACCGAGATGGAATGGGAAAGAATATGATTCACTCTAGCCTAGGTGTCACTCAGGTCCCAGGTATAGGACCTTAACTCTCAATGGAACACCCACCCACCAAAGCAAAACCAGATCCAGCCAGACAGCATGACAGTATGATATATGTAAAGCAGTAAAGAAAGTAATAAAACAAACTGTACATAAAGCAATAAATAAAACAAATACAAACACAAATAAGCACATAACACCCCAATAAACACAAATCAATCAAACGCTAGGAGGAACCCACAAAAAGAACCAGAAGCCCTGGTTACAGTATAAGTGTCCCCAGCAGAGTCGCCAAGCTGTCGCTCCCGATAAGTGGGAATGGCCCAAATAAAGGTACAGACGCGAACGGTCGGCGAGAGGGACAGTGAGAACACACAGCAGTGAACTCACTGGAGATGAATAGAGTCGCCAGCTAGGTATTTTTATCCCGAAGGAAAGGTAATGCTGCATAAACCTGGGAAAAGATATGGATAAGACGGTTGCGAACCAGAGAGACTGAGAAAGGGGGTTGGTTACAACCTGGGAAGGTATTAGCACCCAGATTGTCCGTCGTACTCGACGGGATCCACGCTCAAGAGATTTATGTTTTAAAGGGGTAGTGTCAGTGCAATTTGTGTATAAAGAGCTGGAAAAGGATGTACAGGTGTCAGTGTAAAGGAAATGAAGTGTGATATATACAGTGTCAGTGTAAGAATGAGAATGAATTGCCCATGAACATGAGGCTAAAAGAATAAAGCTGGGAAGAGGGGGAATATACAGAGACTTTGTTCGATAACCGTTAAGTTATGCCTACGTATCCTCTCGTGCAATGAGGAAGTTAGAACACCGTAGTTCGACCCAAAGAGACTGAAAGAATTGACTTGTGAACTGCTTACTTGCCTATGCTCAAGTGTATGATCTGTCTGGCACAGATGCAAACTGTCTTGCATTAGACGGAAGAAGCAAGTTCTCGGTTGTGAGTGAATGAGATGAGAAAAGAATCCCGGAGGAGACGATTATTGTTTGTTTTTGAGTTTTCAGTCTTTTATTGTTTTTGAAAGTTTGTCATAAGTTAATGAGCTTAAGTCTAAACCAATGGATTTAGTAAACTCATCACATCTTTCCTCTGTTTAGGGGTAATGAGAATACCTTAAGTGTGAAGTCAGATTCTCACACTTAATCACCTTTGGTGTAGGATTAAGATCATTAACCTACTTGTGATTATTTAGATGTTTTTGTTGCTTTTGTTTAGTGTTAAGTAATGAGGTTAAGCCATAATCAAAGATTAAACAGACTCATTACACCATCCTAATAGAAGGATAATAGATGAGAATGTTTAAGCTGAGGAAAACTCCTCAACTTAATCCATGATTAGGGATTAAACTCATGACAAAACAAAGCCTTTATTAGATGGATTTTAGTTAATGATATGATGATGAAGTGATTTTTAGGGTTTGTAAGACAACTTGAGGGGGACTTGTCCATTAACACTAGGGTTAGTCCTTCTTAACCACTTAAGGAAGAATTAGAACCCTAATGCAAGGCCCAAGTTACAAGTATGATGTCTTGATACTTATTAAGTGAATTGATTAAGAGATTTAAACACATTAAGGGTTTAACACTTAGGATTTAAGTTATACACTCCATCCTAAGAGAAGGATGCAGGCATAAGCTTAATCACAAAGCCTTAAAGCCTTTAAGATTTAGTCCCTGATTATGAGATGAGAAGAGAAGACTCAAAGAGAGACACAAAGGTAAAACTAAGTGGGGAGACTAATCAAAACCCTAATCATTGTCATGCTTGGTTGTTCCTAAGGTTTATGAGGTTTATCAAGAAAAAAGACTTCAATGGAACCACCAGGAACCAGATGAAAGGATCAGGAGAAGCAAAGCAACTTGCTTCATTCAAGAAGTCAAGTCACTTGAAGAAAGAAAGTGGGAAGAGGAAAAAATGAGCAAGCTCAAACTAAAACACATATAAAAATGCAGCAATGGATGCAAGAGAGATGAAAAGAAAAGTTATGAGAAGTGAAGGCAAATTCACTTCTCAAGTTCACTTACCACCTGAAAGGTTAGAAAAGAAATGCAATGCAATGCAAAATGGGATGGAATGACATGATGAGAAACAAAACCAGAAGCATTTACATGATGCTAATGATGCTATGTGATACTACAAACATGAGGCAGCACATGGAAATGATCAAACAAGTTCATGAATGCAAATGAAGCAAGTTAGGAACCATGAACATACATGAAAAGTTATGAAGTGCACATGGCATACAATCATGGCAAATACATGATGCAATGATCAAACATGCTTTCTATATGTCTTATGATGTCAAATAAATCACATGGAAGCATGGAATGTCATGGCAAGTCATGTTATGCAAGAGAATGCAAGATGGATGCATATGGAAGCCCAAATTAGGGTTTATGATCAATGCAACAAACAAAAATCAAAATCAGAAGCAAACCCTAAGATAAAAAATTGAAAATGCCACACAAAGGACCCCTAATCCCATACTAAACCAATGCTCAAAGGAGAGGATTCAACTCTTAACCAATCTTAAGTTACGATTTTCACAAGTTTCTAGGGTTTTTAGGGTTCCTAAACAAAAGAAATGTCAAACAATTTGAAAATGCAAGATCAAATCATGGCAATTTAATCTCAAAAACTACATGCTAAACACAATGCAATGCAAAAAGAATCAATGTCCAACTCTTCATGGATAGGCAGAAATGATTTTTTTGAACTTTGGATCAAATTAATGCATAAAAATGATTTTAATTCAATGAAAAATTATCAAAATGCATCAAGATCAAAAAAGAAATTTGGTTTGAAGGTTGGACAATGTTTCTAAATGTCTTAGAACATTTCATGAATTTTTTTGGTGATTTTTAAATACCTAAAAGTATTTTTAATAAATTAATTTCCATTAATCAATTAAAAAATAATCTTTTAAATATTTAAAAATACATTTTTAATGCAAAAAATGAAAATAAAAATATTTTTGTGTTTGAAAAATTAATGAAACTCAGGATAAAAAATTTCATAATTTTTAAACAAGTTTTGCTATTTTAAATAAATTGGACAAATAAAATAAAAAGAAATGAAATAAAAATGAATTTAAAATGAAGTATGCAGGATGGAGGGCCAGGATTGAGTCTGGGTTTGAAAACGTTGACTGCGCGCGTCATCTGATGGCCCATATTCAAACTGATTTAATCTCAATTAATTAAATAAATAATGCTGATTAGGGTTTAATGACTGCATCTCAGCCATTCACACGCGCGCGAAGTCAACTTTTTCAACGCATCCAACGTCCCAGATTCAAATGCACTTAATGACTGGGATTATGCCCTAATCATTTTCAGGTGGCCGGAGAAGACCTCCGGTCGTCTTCTCCGGTGGGAACCCCACCTGAAAATCTCCAAACTCTCTCAAAACCTAACTAAAACGAAATCTAAAAATATGGAAATGATTCCCACTCACTCACGAACCAAAACCCCCAATCAAAACAAATTTATTCTTCCTGGAATGGCTGAATCGAAGCAAACAAGAACTAGGGCAAAAAAGTTTCAGGAAGCAATTAAATTCTCATTTCATCACCATTTTCAAAACTAAAAACATCAGGATAATCAGTAAGACATGGAGAATAAGTTTAGAACTTAAAAATCCATTTCTGGAAAAAAAGTTCTTGAGCTACCTGAGATTCGAAGCTTTCACTCCAGCAACTTTCAGACCTCCTCTCCTTGTGAAATCCACTCCTTATGACCTCCTGATGATGCTTGAATGCTTGAGAGAAATTTATATTGGCTGGTTGATGAGTTTGGACAGCTTCTGCTCAAGCTCAGTTGAAAATGGCAATGGTGATGCAAGCAGTTTCAGGCCAATGTGAGTGGTTCTTTGTGGCCCAGATGATGAGTGGAGAAGGTTTGTGGAGTTTGTTTGGATGTTTGTGAGCTGTGGAAGGTGTTTCGAAGGAAACTGCAGTTTGGGGTGAAAATGGTGAAGTGATGTTATAGCTTGTTTCAGGCCTGGTTCTTTGTTGGTTTCTACTCAATGGGGCAAGGTGAGATGATTAGTGAAGTTTGCTTGAGTGTTTGTGAGCTGAGCAGAGAGTTTCGAAGAGAAATGCAAATGGGGTGGTTTTTGTGTATGTGATGCTATGATGTGTTTCAGCCTTGCCTTCTACATGAAATGGCCTGCATTTGGATAGTATAAAATAATCCCATAGGTCAGATGATGTGACCTGGCCTTTATTGATTGGTAAGTTCACTTTTGCAAAAAAGTCCACTTTGTGTAAGGAAGGCATGACTTGAGCTATAGCTTGGTACAAGAGGCATGGGCTGCGCAGCAAGATGAGGTGAGAGGCTAGCATGGTTCAGCATCCAATGTAGCAAGTGGTATGAGGAGTGATCATGAGTTTTGCAAGTTGCTTCAACTTTGGTTCACATGTGATTTTCTCATTCCATAAGCCATGAAACATGAGAATTCTTGGTTCAATTCTGACTTTTAGGTCACATAGAATGTTTGTGTCATGGTTTGATGTCAAACTAGAGGTTACAAACAACCTTGGTTCATGATTTTGCAAATTTCTCATTTGGTGCACATCTTGAAAATAAGTGATTTTTGGCAACTTTGTCACACCATAACTTTTGATCCAAGAAGAATTAGATCATGTTCTTGTACTTTTTGAAAAGGGAAAAATGTGATCTACAACTTTCATGACCAAGGTTTTTCCATTTGAAGCTTTCTTGGATCAAAAATCAAGGCTTGAAAAATGACCTAAAATGACATATCCTTGAAAAGTCAACCATGCCCTAAAAAGTCAACTTTGCAAAAACTTCAAATTCTTGAATTTTGTGAACTTCAACCTTCTTCCATGATCAAATAAAGATCATATACACTCAAAATGATGAAGATCAACCATTGGTTGGGTCATTGGGGGCCTCAGATGCCCTGATTTTACACTGGCTTGTCCAGAAAGTCAACCCTTGATCAGATGACTTCCCCATGGAATTTCTTCATGAAAATTGATATGCTTACTCCCTATACCATATAGAGACCAATAGAAACAAGAATGACCAAAAAATTTGGAGTTATGGCCTTTGAAACCAAAACCCTAATTTTAGGTCAACTCTGCAGTTAAACCTGGCTCTGCATCCATTCCAATCCCAGTTCTTGTGATTCTTTTGCATTCTTGACTTTGAGAGGATGTAGTATGATATAAGAACACACATGGATCCATTTAAATTTATTGGTGGCCTTTGGAGTGGCTCAAGAGGCTCTTGGATTGCTCAGATCTCCAACCCTAGGTGCAGATGACTTTGAAACAATGTAGTGAATCAAAACTGTGATATGAGATGCTATGATTGAGTTTATGCATATGAAATGATCACAAGCCATGGTGTGAATGGGTGAGGGCAAATTTGGGGTGTTTACACCCACGCCACTTTCACAATCGCAATATCCTTGCCTCTTAGCTTCTTGATTTCACGATCCAATATCCTAACCGACAAAGCTTCCACCGTAAGGTTATCTCTTACCTCAACCTCGTCCATAGGAATAACATGTGACGGATCCGAAACATACTTCCGAAGTTGCGAAACATGGAACACATCATGCAAATTCGAAAGATTCGGAGGCAACGCCACACAATAAGCCACAACACCAACTCGTGCAGTAATCTGATACGGCCCAATAAAACGAGAAGTCAACTTCTTCGATTTCAAAGCACGACCCACACCCGTAACTGGTGTAACTCTCAAAAACACATGGTCGCCTTCCTAAAACTCAAGATCCTTCCTTCTCTTGTCATGATAACTCTTTTGTCTACTTTGAGAAGCTCTCATCTTCTCCTGAATAAACTTTACTTTTTCCGTCGTTTGTTGTACCATCTCCAGTCCAACTACTGTTCTCTCTATGGTTTCATGCCAACATAAAGGTGTTCGACATCTCCGACCATATAAAGCCTCAAATGGTGCCATACCAATACTCGAATGAAAACTGTTATTATAGGTGAACTCAATCAACGTTAAATAACTATCCCACATACCACCTTGTTCTAGCACACAAGCACGCAATAAATCCTCTAACGATTGAATCGTCCTCTCGGTTTGACCGTTTGTTTGCGGATGGTAAGCCGAACTCAATCTTAGCTTAGAACCCAAAGCCTTTTGCAAACTTTCCCAAAACCTCGATGTAAATCTAGGATCTATATCTGATACAATACTCTTAGGAACTCCATGTAACTTCACAATCACAGAAACATAAATCTCGGCTAACTTCTCCAAAGAATAACTAATATCCATCGAAATAAAGTGAGCAGATTTAGTAAGCCTATCCACAATCACCCAAATAGCATTATGACCTCTTTGCGTATTCGGAAAACCCGTAACAAAATCCATCGATATACTATCCTATTTCCATTCCGGAATATCCAACGGTTGCATTAAACCACTAGGCTTCTGATGTTCCACCTTAGACTTCTTACAAGTTAAACACGCATACACAAAATGAGCTACATCTCTCTTCAATCTGAACCACCAAACGATCTTCTTCAAATCTTGATACATCTTATTCGCTCCCGGATCAATAATAGTAACTAAAGGCGTACTATTAATAAAGCATGTACCTTTAATCAAACGGTCTTCACTAGTAGTATCCTTCCCTGATAGTGCAAACACCTTTCCGCCCGCCTGAGCTTGCTTCGGCTTAGTACACTTAGTACTAATGTGACCAACATCTCCACAATTGAAGCACATTACAACATTCCTCCTACACTCAGTAGTAGCATGTCCAAGACCTCCATTGTTTGAACATTTCACAATATTCTTCCCACACTCAAAGGACATGTGGCCTAAATCGCCACACTTGTAACACTTAACGGGGCCAGAAATCCCTCCACCAGATCTCCTATCAAAGTTTCCCCTATGTTTTCCCTTATCAATGGGTGTCACATAAGGTCCACTTCTAGCTTGTTGCTTCCCTTTCCTCTCATTCACACTCTTGTAATGTGTAGAACGAGCTCTGCTATCTTCTTCAAAAATTCTACAACATTCAGTCAAATCTGAAAACCTTTTGATTCTCTGATATCCCACAGCTTGCTTAATCTCAGGACGTAAGCCACTCTCATACTTAATGCACTTAGAAAACTTAGCAGTAACAACAGCATAATGAGGATGAAACTGAACCAATTCCACAAACATAGCAGTATATTCAACCACTGACATACTACCTTGTTTCAGCTCAAGGAATTCCATCTCCTTCTTTCCCTTCACACTCTCAGGGTAGTACTTCCCTAAGAATTCAGTACGAAAAACTTCCCAAGATATCTATTCATCATTCTCCTCAAGAGATTGACTTCTACCGACCCACCAATCATCGACTTCTTCCTTCAGCATGTGAGAACAAGGCCTCACCTTACTCTCTTCAGCACAATCCATGACTCTGAAGATTCTCTCAATCTCCTTCAACCAATTCTGAGCACCATCAAGATCAAATCTTCCCTTGAAGACCAGCGGTTGATTCTTCCTGAACTCATCATTCGCATTCACATTCGGCGCTCCCTGCACTGCCCTAGCCATTGCTTCCAAAGTAGCAACCATCGTATTGTCGTTTCTACCTGCCATATTCTGATTATTCCCAAAGACAACAACAAGATTAAACAAAAGTTCAATCACAACAACATCAAGACAGACACAACTGACTCGAACACTGGCTCTGATACCACTTAATGTAACACCCCTTTTTTATACCCAAATAAGAAATTAATTCACTTAGGCACGTATTAAAATTTCATCAGAGTATATTTGAAAAACGGTATAAAAGAGCAATGCCACATAATACTTGAATTTAAAAACATACAACACCTGCTCAATAAAGATATGCAACAAACGGGGTAACTTACATACACAAGGATTTCATCCTTACACCCGTATTCATCAATTCATTAAACAGCAGAAACAAAACATAACAATTTCAAACTTATATACTTATCATAAATATATCTGCAAGTTTGAATCACCAAAATACTCCATGCTTACCTAAACCATATCACATCAATATACATATAAAAATGTATTCACAAAAAGGCATGAAGCCAAATCCTAGCTACCCGGTGCTATATATCAGAGCCGACCGACCAAAAGATGAAGACGAACTTCACAAAATATCATCTTACAACCTACTCTGCAATGCCTCATAGAGCATCATAAAACAGCAGAAGGGTGAGAAACATTATCATAATAACATTGCATATAATTATATATCTCAACCTATAAAAATGCACATAAAACATATTCTCACCATACATTTCATTCCTCATCACCCATACACATCGCAACGTGTACATACACAAATCAAGCATGTTCATCATGCACCAATTCATTAATTCACAAAAACTCACATTATTTATGTTTATTCCTCAATTCTATTCATTCCTCATAAACATACGTCTAGCTATGTTTAATCACACATATACATTTACAAATGTATAAACCACATACATATACATATCAAACATGCATATATACAATCAAGTATGTTTCATCACACATACTATCATCTCCATAATACTCCAAATAAACATTTACACATTCATGTTTATTTCTGCATATCATAATTAAAATGATAAAAATGAAACTCATAGAGACCGACACACGACTCTATGCAGATGCAAATGCGGTACCGACTCAACATTTCAATAGGTTCTCTCAGGAACCAAATGGAATCATCTCTTGTTACCAAGAGTAACTTCCCATCGGGCACACGATGTTCACCCATTGCTCACACCCCACATGGGCACACAATGTTTATGGATTGCTCACACCCCACACGGGCACACAATCCGATTGCTCACACCCCACACGGGTACACAATCAACGTGAATAAATCACCCATCGCTCACACCCCACACGGGCACACGATGTTTCTAGATTGATCACACCCCACATGGGCACACAATCCGATCGCTCACACCCCATATGGGCACACGATCTTGTTGTAGTCATCGCTCACACTTCACATGAGCACACGATGCTACAACGGATTCACAAAGAATCCCACAACACAAGAATGCATACATTATGCTTACATGCAAAATGACACATAACATTCTTGAAAATGCATACATATTCACAATATAATTATGCATTCATCTCATACAATTAGCATACATTCGCATTTAATTCAAGCCATGTATCTACTTGCCAAACGGCCACAACACAATAATCAAACCCACAATTCCATAATTAACATAATTACATTTTTATTGGAAAAGTCAGGTAAAAGTCGGCTAAAAATTACATATTTTAGCATCAATAGATTCTACATGTTTTTAGCTTCGAATTGATATGAGGATCACTAAAACCGAATACTCGAAACTCAAGTTACGAAACAAAACGTAAAAACCAAAAAATCCTCCCAGGCTCGCTGAGCGAAAATCACCCTGGAACTTTCGCTGAGCGACCACTGCAATTTCAACAACATACCAGCTGCGAACAGTCCATCTTAATCACTCCAAAACTCCTCTAAACTCATACAAACATGATCAATAACATATATCTAACATCATACTTCGATTATAACGATTTCCAACCGATTAATCTACCAATTTCTCACATTTCAACTAAAACCCTAACTATTCATCTTCTCTAACTTTCATCAAAACCAAAACTCAACCAATCAAACACATACATAATCATACACAATATTAAGATAACAATGCTTATCACCCTTACCCGATTATTTCGATTTCTTGGAGCAATCTTGAAGCTTTTCCAACTTTCCCTCTTTTCTCTTCTTTTTCTCTTCTCCCTTTTTCTTTCTTCTCTTTTTTTTTCTATCTTTTTTTTTCTCTTCTTACCAACTTATACTCTTTCTCAATCTCTTATATTCTCTTTCTATTTTCTACTCTCTCCAACCAAATATCATTTTCTCACAAAATACCAATTCTACTAATTCTAACTTATCACTAATTAACAAAAGTCTAAAAATACCCTCTTATCCAATTTTAAGCGGAAATTCATAAAACAGTAAAAATCACATATCACACCAATATATCAACTTAATTCATCAACATATCATATCATCATATTAATTTCAAAAACAAAATAATAATTACTCAATTAAAATAAAAGACTCCAACAAAATAGGAATTATCGAATCGGGGCGTTACAAAGTTTGTTTTGAAGTTTGATGGTTGGTTTTTGAGAATCGAAGAAGGGAAGCTTTTTGTGATTTTTGTGAATGTTATGTTCTTGGAGGTTTCAGACTTGCTTGTGTTATCTAATGAGCTCCAAAATGTTTGTATGTAATGTCTTGATTGGTCAGAAAGTTGGTAGTGGCCTATTGTGATTAGTATGGGCAAGTTGCAAAAAAGTCAACAACTTTGTACTTCAAGCATGGGCCATGTCAGGAGCTACTCCAAGGGGTGTCTGGCCTCAACCTGATTCATTGAGGGCCATAGGATTGATTTTATGCAGCTGGCACAAGTGGATGGAAGGTTCCAAGAGGTTTTGCAACTTTCCCTCTTTGAGAATTTTATGAAAATGTCTTGAGGAATCTTGCAATCCAAGGCACAATCTTGGTTCAAATGCATTTCACTATGTTTGTATGATGCCTAGAAATCAATTAGAGGTCATGAAATGGCTTGAAACTTGCATTTGCAAAAAATCCTCTTTGGCATGAACTTGAAAATTATAGGATTTTTGCCAACTTTGAAAGGCCATATCTTAAGTTCTAGGATGAATCAAGACATGGTCTAGTACTTTTTGAAAAGGGAAAGACCTAATCTACAACTTTCATGCCCAATAATTTTTCATTTGAATCATTTTTGGTCATGAAAGAGGAGGTTGAAAATCTTTCCCAAAATGGAAAGTTTCCATTACAAGTCATTTCCAAAAATAGCAAGTTTGCATTTGGCCCAAAATTCTTCAACTTTGTGAAATTCCAACCACTTATAAGATCAAATAAATATCATAGAGCCTCAAAATGATGATGATGACCCTTTGGTACCCTTGTTGGGGGCCTCAGATGCCCTGATTTTGACTTTACTTGCTCAAGAAGTTACCCAATGATCAGATGACTTCCACAATGAATTTCTTCATCAAATTTGATACACATGATCCTTATAGCATATTAAGACCATTAGAAACAAGAATGACCAAAAAATTTGGGATTAAGGCCTCTGAAAATAAAACCCTAATTTTGGTCATTTGTGCAGGAAAACCCTAGCTCTGCCTCCCTGCCTTTGCCATTCTTTGTCATCTCTTGACTTTCATGAGCTTTGGGGGGAATATTATGATCATGGAACACACATGGACCTTCTTGGCAAACTTCAAGACCTTTGGGATTGCTCAGATCACTTCTTGGATTGCTCAGATCACAAGCCCTAGATGTAGATGAAATGGAACTATGTAGTGAAATAAATATGCAATATGAGATGGTATGTTTATGCTAATGCAAAAATGAAAGATCACAAGCCATGGTGTGAGAAAAAGTGAGGGGAAATTTTGGGTGTTTACAGTTGCCCCTATTCAAGCATGAGTTAGCTGTGCAGGGTGTAAGCGCCTGGCTTAACAGACAAACAAGATAACTTGTGGTTGAATACCAAAGACAGTCTGAAATTTGCACTTGTTGGGGAGAAGAAGAAAAGAGATATAAATTGTAAAAGGTAGTATAGTATAATTATCAAATGAAAGCGATGGAGGACGACCATCGAGCAGAGGACGACTGCTGGGGGTAAAATAGTAAGCAAAGCATTGACGGGGACGACCAGCATGCTGGGAAATGAAGAAACCGCGACGGGGATGGCCATCGGGTAATAAAATAAAATTCTATGGGGATTTGAGAAAAGCAATGATGGGGACGGCCATCAGGCTTAGAAAGTAAAGTAAACAACGATGGGGACGACCATCGGGCTAAGCTGATGAAGGACGATCACCAGGAAAAAGAAAAAGGGACCACGACGGGGATGTCCATCGGGTTTAAAGAGTAAATGAAATATTGATGTGGGACGGTCATCAAAAAGGTGAAGGACGATCACCTAGCAGGGGACGGCTGCTGAAAATATCACGACATAGGATGAATGTCGGATAACAAAATCAACGATGAGGACGGTCATCGGATAAACGATGAAGGAAGATCATCAATAGGTGAAGGACGATCACCCAGCAGGGTACGACTACTCTTTATCACGACATAGGAAGAATGTCAGATAGAAGGTTCCAACAATGGGGATTCCACTAGGGAATGGATGAGGGACGGTCATCCAAAGGTGAAGGACGATCACCTGGCAGGGGACGACTGCCGAAAGTATCAGGACATATGTCGAATGTCGGATAAAAGAAAGTTGTTTTGTTGGCGACATACTGGGTAATGGTAAACAAGGACGAGTGCTTACGTTTTTAAGATAAAATTTATAAGTTTTATGACGGTGTGTATAGATCAAAGATGCGGTCGAGCATCCTTAGTACCATGATACATATGAGTATCGGTAGAAACAAACACTGACACGTGTTTAAAGATGATGATACAGATGAGTATCAATCGGTTAGGCAAGGAACACGAATGAGTGTTGATCTGCTGAGGAGGTGATATACAAGATACAGACGAGTATCAGAGGATCGTGTATACGTATGTACAAGTTTTTTGACCTGCTGGAGGATATATGTGCAAGACACGGACGAGTGTCAGAGGTATTGAGCAAGGGACACGGACGAGTGTTTGACTTGTTGGGGAAGTATAACACGGGTGTGTCAGAAAGAATATGTACAAGTTATGAACAAATATCTGCATTGAGAGTGCATAAAGTATTCTGGTCACCTGCGGGGGATAAGATGACACAGACGAGTGTCGAAAAGAGCATGTATGAATAGGTATTTGTGTTTGGAGAGTGCAAAGGGGATGCTTTGGCTTTTATCTGCAGGGGATATGAGTTTAGTATATTGTTGATGAAATGATGATGGTATTTGTAGGTGACTGGTTCGAACCTGGCTTATGATCCTGCAAATGTTTGATTTTTGCCGTAATGCTCCGTATTAGACGGAATCCTAGCGGGGTGAATCCAAGGTCGACCCAACAAACAGCTGTACGCCGGCTGAATGTCCATCACGTAGAAATTAGTTTGAAAGACCAGTGGGCCAATTATCACAGGCAGCTCCACTTCTCCAAGAACAGACCTCTTAGAACCATCAAAAGCTCTGACCACCAGATTGCTCGGTCGGAGAGCTATTCCATCATATTCAAGCTTAACAAGGGCTTTCTTTGGCAAGACATTGAGTGAGGACCTAGTGTCAACTAGAACATGTGAAAGCACAGCTCCTTTACACTCTAGAGTGATGTGTAAAGCTTTATTATGATGATGACCTTCTGTAGTCAAATCAGCATCGGTGAAGCCTAGTCCATGACTAGTATTAACATTAGAAACCACTGTCTCTAGCTGATTAACTATGATCTCCTCAGGCACGTAGGATGCGTGCAGGACTTTAAGTAATGCATCCCGATGAGCTTCGGAACACAATAGCAGTGATAGGATGGAGATCTTTGAATATGTCTGGTGGAGCTGATCCACAACCTTATAATCGCTTCTCTTGATTATCCTCATAAATTCGTCCACATCTTGATCAAAGGACGTCTTATGAGCATCATTGGTGACTGGTTCTTCAGGATCCACATTTTTGCCTTTAGTCTTGGCAGCAGCCTCTGCCTCAGTATTAGCTATTGGAACTTGTGACGCGAAGAGACGTCCGCTTCGAGTGAAGCCTCCGCCTCCCCCGACATTATCGATCTGTGGTGTATAAGTTGAAGGATTAAGAGCGACTCTCTTCCCGTTGCAGTAGAGGTCTGAACCATAGTGTCATGGCACAACATTATCTTTTTCATACGGAATGGGTCCTGGTACTGTAATGGTGACTGGACTAACTGCGGCGGAAGTAGGAACTGTTATTGTCCGTGGATCGTAATAAATGGTAACAGGATTTCTGACTGATGGTGGTGGTGGAAGACTGAAGTTGGGTTGTTGTTGAGATTGTTGCTGAAAATTGTTGGAAGCGGGGACCAATGTCGGGTCATAATAGATAGTGACTGTGGAGATGTCATTATTAATGGTTGTTGTTGTTGTAGAGGCGGATGTAATTGAACTAATGTCTGTTGAAGTAGTAGAAGAGATGATTGTTGACTTTGTAGAAGAGTCTGTCGGAACAATTGTTTTTGAAGTTGTAAGAGGGGTGCTTGTTGGTGCTGCGGGAGGAATTGTTGATATTGTAGAAGTTGAAACCGTTGATGTTATCTGCAAGATACCTTCTCTGATGAGAACATTGATGCCACTTTTTAAACTTGCACAACCATTGGCAGAAACTTTGCAAGATTAACAGCAGGCCTCACAACCTGGGAACACCTAGCATTTTAAAAGCTGAGCTTTAACCTCGGACAAAGGTGTTTGAATACTTATAGTATCTTCAATTAGGTTCACTGGCTGATCCTCCTCAATTGCCTTTATCCTGGGACCACCATGGCTAGGCATAGGATTCTTTGTGACATTAGGAGGAGGTCCAAAATTTAAAGCCTTGGAGTCAACTAAATCCTGGACCTTCATGTGCAAGGCTCTGCAATTTTCTGTTGTATGACCAGGTGCATTAGAATGGAAGGCACATCTGGCGTTGACGTCGTAATTCCTTGGAAGGTTCTGAGGATCTGGTGGAGCCAGAGTCCTCAATTCAACAAGATTGAGCTTCAAAAGTTGTGGCAATAAAGTGGCATAGGGCATCGGGATAGGATCGATTACCCTGTTGATTTGAGATGGCCTTTGCTGGAAAGGATGTTATTGTTGGTTGTTGTTGTTGTAGGACCTTTGTTGAGGAAAATGTTGTTGCTGAGGGAAATTTTGTGGTTATGGAGTGTATTGTTGTTGAGGTGATGGAGTGGGAATAGTGACAACAGCTATTGATCTCGGCATGTACTGGGGCCTACCTCTGCCCATGTGTATTGAATTAGTTTCACCCGACCTGCGAGGCCCTGCAAAAGGTTTCCTTGTGCTGCTGGAGATGGCGCCATTATCGGAAAAGTTACCCATCTGTAACAAACTTTCAATTCTCTCTCCTGCTATGACCACATCAGCAAATCTAGTGGAAGAGAAAGCAGCTAGCCTATCAATGTATGTCCTTTGTAGGGTGTTCATGAACATATCGGCCATTTCTCTTTCCGACATTGGAGGTTGAACAGCAGCATTTAACTGTCTCCGTCTCTGGGCATACTCTCTGAAGCTTTCTCTGGAGGATTGTGACATACACATTAGGAGAGTTCTGTTGGGAGCCATGTCTAAATTGTATTGATATTAGCGTATGAAAGCCTCGGCCAAGTCCTTCCAATTTCTGACTTTTGCTCTGGTCAGATGAGAGTACCATTCACGGGATGCCCCGGTCAGACTATCCTCAAAGTAGAACATCCATAACTTTTCATCCATAGTGTAAGCCTTCAATCTTCCCAGAAAGGATTGAAGATGGGTACGAGGATAAGAGGTACCTTTATATCTTTCAAAGCAGGGAGGTTTGAATTTGTGAGGAATTTTGACTCCCTCAACTAGGCCCATGTCCATAACATCAAATCCTAAAGAGTTTTGGGACTCCAGAGATCTTAGCTTTTCTGCTATTTCGTCCAGACGACGATCATAGGCTTCATCCCCTGCACCAATGACAGTAAACTGTTCCTCTTGAGGGTCCTCTTGTAAGGCAAGCCCTCCAGTGTTACCTTGGGTATTCCTGATAGCGTTGACTTCAGGGTTGAGATGAGGCCCAAACTCCGAGGGGTCAGTACGTGGATGTACGTGATCATTGTTGCTGGTACCTCCTGTACCTGGATGATTCTCTTCAGGAGTTTGCTGCTCGACCAACTCTCTTAATCTTTCTTGGCTTTGGGCCAACCCAGTCATTACTTCCATGAACTGGTTCATCTGAGCTCTCATTTTAGTTCTTTCATTAGCCATTTGAGTTCTCACGTCAGTCAAATCTTGCTGAACTTGGTCCATCTGTAAGCTCGGAAGGTTGTTTCTTGTAGGATACCGGTGAACTCTGTTGATGGGGAAAACCCTCATACGAGCAATGTTTCCTAAAACTACAACAAAGTGAGAAAACAACAACAAAAATACCTACAAAACAAAGAATGAGGTTAGTAAACAATGCAGTATTTCTATTTGTCTTCCAAGGGTATCCGGTTAGGTTCTTTGGTTTTGACCTTCCAGACCTCGAGGAATGATGATGTTGAAGAGAAATGAAGCCCAAAGGATAACACATAAACCATATATTAGAAATGCAAAGATACATAGTTTAATGATTACAACAAGTCCCCATGGTGGGTCAAAATACAACAACAAAATCAACAAAGTACAAACAAAAATGAAGTACAAGTACAAAGAAATCAAAATCCAGCCCAAAGTCATCCTCTTTGACTTCCTTTAGGAGAGCATCAGTCACTGGTCCAACTAGATGCTCTGTGATGGTCCTGATAAGAAGGTTCCTGGTGGCAGTGGCATTTGTCAACTTTCTATACTTGTCTTGATCTTTTGATATCTTCAACCCCGCCCGGAGTTTCAACTCGGAGATTTCCTTCTGTGCTGCTAATAAGGCTTCTTGACTCTTCTTCTCATTAGCTTCTAGCTGCTCTATCCTAGCCTGGGTCTTCTAATCTTCCTGTGAACGAGCCTCAGTAATTCTGATCCATTTAGCCTGACTCTCTTCCAAGTAGTACTCAGCTCTGGCTTTTTGAATCTTAGCTTCTTTACAAGCATTCTTCAATACCAACTCTCCTGCTCGGGCTCTTCTGATGTAATCATTTGTCTTCTCAATCTTGGTCATATGCTCGATTCGGAGCCTCTCTAACCTCTCATTGTCCAGACGACTATCATTCCTCTCACAGAGGGTCTTCTTTAGAGCTTTAGAAAGCTGAGTATTCCTTTCCTTCAACTTCTCAAATTCCTCTAGACTGACTGTAGCTACAGGCTCTACTGCTGATGGCCCCGACACATCCTCCAGGGTTAATGGCATGCGGGTGATCTGTCCTTTGATATGAGACTAATCAATATACTGAGCTGAAGCCATGTTGTTGCAATTGCCAAGAATGGCAGTCCCTTTTGTCTGAATGTTATCCCAAGCCCAGGCTGCTTGTCGGACGATAACATGATTATTCTGAATGTCACAGTAAAGGGTTTTCTGATAAGTCCTGCTCTCTTGGTGGATGTACTAAGGCATACCCTAGTTTCCTTTTGAACAACAAAGGATTGTAGTTGATGCAACCCTTCACTCCAATAAGAGGTACACCACCTGATGTCTTCTGAAGTGAGAGAAATCATTCTCTTAGCCCAATTTCTTGACTGATGAGGATTCAAGAAAGCTTCTGTCTTTGGCAAGTGTCTCAATAGCCAACAATAGAAGAGAGGTGCACAACATCTGACTAATCTTCCCCTCTGTTTCTCATTCCTTTGATGCACTGAGTAATAGAAATCCCCGAGCAAGGTAGGAACTGGATTCTTCAGCAGGAAAAGATGGATAGCATTCTTGCTTACAAACTTAGGCTCGTCTGCAAACAAGATGATATCATATATACTAAGAGCCAGGAGAGCACAAACAGTTTCCCACTTCCCAACTGCAACATGACTGGTGGCCTGAGTGATCAAGAAGTCCAAATGGAGGCCGGTGATTCCAGCCTTGGTGGTCATATGTTGATCAATGATGGTGGCTTCCAAGTATAGAGCCTTAGCTATGTCCTCATTCCTAGGAGCAGTCATCTCAGGGTTGAAAGGAATCCCCCTCCTGATGGGGACACCCAACAACATGGAAAATTATTCTAACAAGGGACCCAACTGAAAGTCTGGGAAAGTAAAGCATCTGAGGGGAGGGTCATAGAACTGAAGGCAAGTGTGAATCATGCTCCTCTGTAATGCATCCAAGTCCATGATCATGTCCATAATACCACCATAATGTTCCCCGAATAAAGAGACATGATCAGGAGTGATAAGTTTCTGAATCTGCCTGATGCCTGCTAGAGAGGGTTCAAAGAAATGATAAGAAGTGTCTGAATCTGCCTGATGCCTGATGCTGATGCAGATACTGAGGAGAAATACTGATGAAGAAAACTGATGAAGGTGCTAAAGAGAATCTCTGATGAAGATGGCTGATAAATATATCTGATGAAGATGTCTGAGCAGGAGAACAGTCAAAACCAAACCAAAGATGAAGTGGATACCCTGTAAAACAAATAGACAAATGTTAAAATGATGTAAAATGATGTATGCAGAATGATATGCAAGGGTTTGTGATCAGGTGCTAGATCTGTTATCTGCTTTGATAAGGTCCATGTGTGTTTAGAAATCCAGATGAAGGCTTAGAGAACCAGAAACCAGGTGGGTGACTCAAATAAAGAGTCACAAGTCCATGGTTTCATAAGATCAGTCCAAAATAGTGTTACCTTAACAATATTAGTAACAGGGTATGATGAGGTCAAGGGTTCCAGCAAACCTGTAAACATCCCAACCCCCTCACAGGTATTGTTCTAGAACAAAGATCCTCAGACTTGGATCAGTTATGAGAAGTGTAAACACTTCTAACCCGGAGGTACAGTGTTTACATTAATCATAAAGGATCCTCCTCTAGTTCACCTCAGATGCTGAAGGTCTATCTAAAAAGGTCATCCAGACTTAGCAGGCTTCCCAGATAGCCCTAGTACTACAGGAAATCCGTAGCATAGAGTTCTCAAGAAGAAATCCATGTCTGAACCGTGTTTCATATTCCCGCACCATACCGAAATGGAATGGGAAAGAATATGAAGCCACTCTAATCCTATGTGTCACTCAGGCTCCCGGTATGGAACCTTACTCACTGAGTATCCTTCCCACCAAGGTAAACAACAGATCCAACACATGATAGAATGACAATAATATGAAATGCAATAAAACAGTAAATGAAGCAATAAATAAAGTTGTACAGAAAGCAATAAATAAAGTTGTACATAAAGCAATAAATAAAGAAAAAAACAAAAAGCACATATAGCACATAATACCCCCATAAACACAAATCAAACAAGCATTAGGAGAAACCCACAAAAAGAACAAGAAGCCCTGGTTGCAAGATAAGGGTCCCCAACAAAGTCGCCAAGTTGTCGCTCCCAAAGATTTGCATCCAGGTGCAGACGCGAACGGTCGGTGAAAGAGAGAAGAGGTTGAATTGAATAGAGTCTCCAGCTAGGCATTTTTATCCCGAAGGAAAGGTAATGCTGCATAAACCTTGAAAGAGATGGATAAGACGGTTGCGAACCAGAGAAACTGAGAAAGGGAGTTGGTTACAACCTGGGAAGGTATTAGCACCCAGATTATCCGTCGTACTCGACGGGATCCACGCTTACAAGATTGTGTTTTAAATGGGGTAAGCGTATATGATATCTGTGTGCAAAAGCTAGGAATGAATGTACAGGTGTCAGTGCAGAAGGTGAATTGCTCAGGAACTGAGGCTTAAAAGAGAATGCTGAAAGAGGGGGAAGACAAAGAGACTTTTGTTCGATAACTGTTAAGTTATGCCTACGTATCCTCTCGTGTAATGAGGAAGTCAGAACACCGTAGTTCGAATCAAAGAGACTGAAAATAAAATTTACTGTGAACTGCTTGCTTGTCTATGCTCAGGTGTATGACTCGTCTGGCTCGAGTGCTAATTGTCTTGCATTAGACGGAAGAAGCAAGTTCTCGTTTGTGAATGAGTGTGATGAGAAAAGAATCCCGAAGGAGACGATTACTGTTTGTTTTTGTGTTTTCAGTTTTGTTATTTTTTTTGGTGTTTTGCATAGGATTATGAGCTTAAGCCTAAATCAAGGGTTGTAAACTCATTATATCCTCCCTGATTAGGGATAATGAGCCTACTTAAGTATGAGATAAGCATCTCAACTTAATTACCATGATGATGTAGGATTAAGATCATTAACCTATTGGTGATTAATTAGATGTTTTTAAGTTTTTGTTTAGTGTTAAGTAATGAGTTTAATCTCTAATCACAGATTAGTGAACTCATTACACCATCCTAATAGAAGGATAATAGATGAGAACACTTAAGTTGAGGAAGATACCTCAACTTAATCCATGGTTAGGGATTAAATTCATTATATAACAAGCCTTTATTAAATGGATTTTAATTAAGGGATGAGATTAAGAAATGGATTTTATGGTTTGTAAGACAACTTGAGGGGGACTTGTCCATTAAACACTAGGGTTAGTCCCTCTTAACCATAAGGAAGAGATAGAACCCTAATGTAAGGCCCAAGTTACAAGATAAAGTCTTAGTGATTATTAATGTGTTTTGATTAAGAGATGTAAACAAATTAAAGGTTTAACATTTAGGACTAAAGTTATACACTCCATCCTAAGAGAAGGATGCAAGCATAACCCTAATTCTAAGTCCTAAAGCTTTAAGAGTTTATTCTCTAATTATTGAGATGAGAAGAGAGACTGAAAGATACTCAAAGGTAAAAGACTAAGGGGGACTATAAACAACCCTAAAAGTTATCATGCTTGGATATCCTATGGTTTGTAAGGCTTAAGAGGAAAGATCTTCAAGAAAGCCACCAATGGAAGAAGTAGATGAAAAGAGAAGGAAGAAGAAGAATAAGTTACTTACTTCCTGGAGAAGATAAGTAACTTAAAGAAAAGAAAGTAAGAAGAATGGAACACAAGTGAAACAATTTCACTTCAAATACAAGTAAATATGCATATGAATGATGAGAAGAGATGGGAAGTGAAGGCAAACCCACCTCCCAAATAACTTACCAAAAGTTCCTGAAAATGTTAGTATGAAAGCATAAGACAATAAAGCAAAAGGAAATTAATGAAATGAGATGTGAAGACCAAAGTCAGAAGTGAAAATGCAATGTAAAAGGCATATGAGATGATTCAAAGTCGAACAAGATGCATATGAATGATCATACAAAGATGAGATGCAATGAAAGCATGTTTAAAAGCATGAAAACTCATGAATGTCCATGAAGTGTAATGGATGCAAAGCATAGAAAATGAATGAAGAAATGATCAAGAAATTTTTAAGCATGTCTTAAAATGTCTAAGATGTCATACAAATTCTTGAAATGTCATGGCAAGTTCACATGATGATGATATGCAAAGGTGAAAGCAAATGAACATGAGAAATTAGGGTTTTATGAATGTATGAGATGCAAATGACCAAAATAGAATCATACATCATGATAAAAAATTGAAATCAAGCTCAAACAAACCCTAATATCATACAAGATCAAACCCCAAAGGAGAAGGTCAGAAGCTTAACCTAGTGGAAGTTATGAAATTTCTAAGCTTGCTAGGGTTTTTGAGTGATTCTTAAAGGAAATTGCAAATCAAATTGAAAATGCAAGATAAATTCATGAGAAAAATAACATAGAAACTACATGAAAAATGTGAAACAATGAAAAAAGAATCAAGTTCAAACTCATCATGGTTAGGCAGAAATGAATTTCTCAAATTAGGGTTAGAAAATGTGATTTTTAAGAACCCTAATTCAAATAAAATTGTGAAATTATGATCAAACCTAAAAAGAAATTTGTATGATGACTTTGAAAATGTTTCTAACTGTATTGGAATGGTTCATGATTTTTTGGTGATTTTTAGAAACCTAAATGCATTTTTAATTAATTAAAATCCATTAATTAATTAAAAATAACATTTAAATATTTTAAAAATAATTTTTAAATGCAAAAAATAAAATAAAAATCATTTTTAGGTTGAGAAAAATATTTGGATCAGAAATGCAAAATATGAGATTTTTTGAATGAGATTTGATATTTTAAATAAAAATGAGAAAGAAAATGCAATAAAAATGAAAATAAAACGATTTAAATGAAAAGTAAGCAGATCCAAGGGTCAGGATTTGAATTGGGATGGAGGGAGTTGACTGGCGCATGTTTCAAAGGCCCGGATCAAATCTGGCTAATTAAATTAATTAACTTAATTAATTATGAATTAAAATTAAGTGGATGCATCTGATCCGTCCAAACGCGCGCTAAACCTAATCAGACGGCTCACATTCAAACTGGGGAGATTAGCCCTAATTACAAACCCTAAGTATTTTCAGGTGACCGGAGCTAGCTCCGGTCATCTTCTCCGACACCCCCTCCACTGAGTTCACTCAAATCACCACAAAAACTCACCAAAAGCTCCAGAATCAATCTTTAAACACCAATAAACTCAGATCCAGCAACAAAAACAATTAATCATGCACATACAAAGAGAATCGAAGAAGAACAAATTTTAGGTCAAACTTTCAGAAGCTTCATACACTCTCAAATCTCAACCATTTTCAAAACAAATTACATCACAATGATCAGTGGAGCATACAGAATCATTTAGGAACTTAAAATAAAGCTTCTGAAAAAAATGTTCTTGAGGTATACCTGAGATGGAGCTTTCTGATTCTGGGCTTTCTGGACCTTTCCTTGATGCAAAAACACTCCAATGGATCCCCTTAGGCTTCTGGGATGCTTGAAACAAGTTTACGATGGCTGATTTAGATGATTCATTTCTGCTGCACCAGAAATCGTGTTTTGGTTTTGTGTGCTTTCAGGCCAATTCAAGGGTTGCTTTGTGTTCTATGAGTGATTTGAAGATGATTGGTGAAGTTTGTTTTGAAGTTTGATGGCTGGTTTTTGAGAATCGAAGAAGGGAAGCTTTTTGTGAATTTTGTGAATGCTGAGTTCTTGGAGATTTCAGGCTTGCTTGTGTTATCTAATGAGCTCCATAATGTTTGCATGTAATGTCTTGATTGGTCAGAAAGTTGGTAGTGGCCTATTGTGATTGGTATGGGCAAGTTGCAAAAAAGTCAACAACTTTGTACTTCAAGCATGGGCCATGGCAGGAGCTGCTCCAAGGGGTGTTTGGCCTCAGCCTGATTCATGGAGGGCCATAGGATGGATTTTATGCAGCTGGCACAAGTGGATGGAAGGTTCCAAGAGGTTTTGCAACTTTCCCTATTTGAGAATTTTATGAAAATTTCTTGAGGAATCTTGCAATCCAAGGCACAATTTTGGTTCAAATGCATTGCACTATGTTTGTTTGATGCCTAGCAATCAATTAGAGGTCATGAAATGGCTTGAAACTTGCATTTGCAAAAAAATCCTCTTTGGCATGAACTTGAAAATTATAGGACTTTTGCCAACTTTGAAAGGCCATATCTTGAGTTCTAGAATGAATCAAGACATGTTCTAGTACGTTTTGAAAAGGGAAAGGCCTAATCTACAACTTTCATGCCCAAGAATTTTTCATTTGAAGCATTTTTGGTCATGAAAGATGAGGTTGAAAATCTTTCCCAAAATGGAATGTTTCCATTACAAGTCATTTCCAAAAATAGCAAGTTTGCATTTGGCCCAAAATTCTTCAACTTTGTGAACTTCCAACCACTTCTAAGATCAAATAAAGATCATAGAGCCTCAAAATGATGATGATGACCCTTTGGTACCATTGTTGGGGGCCTAAGATGCCTTGAATTTGACTTTACTTGCTCAAGAAGTTACCCAATGATCAGATGACTTCCACAATGAATTTCTTCATCAAATTTGGTACACATGATCCTTATAACATATTAAGACCATTAGAAACAATAATGACCAAAAAATTTGGGATTAAGGCCTCTGAAAACAAAACCCTTATTTTGGTCATCTGTGCAGGAAAACCCTAGCTCTGCCTCCCTGCCTTTCCATTCTTTGTCATCTCTTGACTTTAATGAACTTTGGGGGGCATATTATGATCATGGAACCCACATGGACCTTCTTGGTAAGCTTCAAGACCTTTGGGATGGCTCAAATCACTTCTTGGATTGCTCATATCACAAACCCTAGATGTAGATGAAATGGAACTATGTAGTGAAACAAATATGCAATATGAGATGGTATGCTTATGCTAATGCAAAAATGAAAGATCACAAGCCATGGTGTGAGAAAAAGTGAGGGAAAATTTGGGGTGTTTACAGCTGCCCCTATTCAAGAATGAGTTAGCTGTGCAGGGTGTAAGCGCCTGGCTTAACAGACAAATAAGATAACTTGTGGTTGAATACCAAAGACAATCCGAAATTTGCACTCTCTGGGGAGAAGAAGAAAAGGGATATAAATTGTAAAAGGTAGTATAGTATGATTATCAAATGAAAGCGATGGAGGACGACCATCGAGCAGAGGACGACTGCTGGGGGTAAATAAGTAAGCAAAGCAATGACGGGGACGACCATCATGCTGGGAAATGTAGAAACCGCGACGCGGACGGCCATCAGGTAATAAAATAAAATTCTCTAGGGATTTGAGAAAAGCAATGATGAGGACGACCATCAGGCTTGGAAAGTAAAGTAAACAACAATGGGGAAGGCCATCGGGCTAAGCTGATGAAGGACGATCACTAGGAAAAAGGAAAAGGGACCACGACGGGGATGTCCATCGGGTTTAAAGAGTAAATGAAATATTGATGTGGGACGGTCATCAAAAAGGTGAAGGACGATCACCTAGCAGGGGACGGCTGCTGAAAATATCACGACATAGGACGAATGTCGGATAACAAAATCAACGATGAGGACGGTCATCGGATAAACGATGAAGGAAGATCATCAATAGGTGAAGGACGATCACCCAGCAGGGTACGACTACTCTTTATCACGACATAGGAAGAATGTCAGATAGAAGGTTCCAACAATGGGGATTCCACTAGGGAATGGATGAGGGACGGTAATCCAAAGGTGAAGGACGATCACCTGGCAGGGGACGACTGCCGAAAGTATCAGGACATATGTCGAATGTCGGATAAAAGAAAGTTGTTTTGTTGGCGACATACTGGGTAATGGTAAACAAGGACGAGTGCTTACGTTTTTAAGATAAAATTTATAAGTTTTATGACGGTGTGTATAGATCAAAGATGCGGTCGAGCATCCTTAGTACCATGATACATATGAGTATCGGTAGAAACAAACACTGACACGTGTTTAAAGATGATGATACAGATGAGTATCAATCGGTTAGGCAAGGAACACGAATGAGTGTTGATCTGCTGAGGAGGTGATATACAAGATACAGACGAGTATCAGAGGATCGTGTATACGTATGTACAAGTTTTTTGACCTGCTGGAGGATATATGTGCAAGACACGGACGAGTGTCAGAGGTATTGAGCAAGGGACACGGACGAGTGTTTGACTTGTTGGGGAAGTATAACACGGGTGTGTCAGAAAGAATATGTACAAGTTATGAACAAATATCTGCATTGAGAGTGCATAAAGTATTCTGGTCACCTGCGGGGGATAAGATGACACAGACGAGTGTCGAAAAGAGCATGTATGAATAGGTATTTGTGTTTGGAGAGTGCAAAGGGGATGCTTTGGCTTTTATCTGCAGGGGATATGCGTTTCGTATATTGTTGATGAAATGATGATTGTATTTGTAGGTGATTGGCTCGAACCTGGCTTATGATCCTGCAAATGTTTGATTTTTGCCGTAATGCTCCGTATTAGACAGAATGCTACGCTTATTTTGGGGAATATGATGTGAATGCTATGATTATGCAAATGAGAAACTCGATCCGAGACTCGGATCCTGCGGGGAGAAAGATATTTGGGCGATCTGTTTGGAGGGAGAACTCAGCTGGGGGAAGAGATCATTGATAGATCTATTTGGAGGGAGAACTCCTAATGGGGATGAGGAAGTTTTAGCAACTCCACTAGGGACGTGTTTCAGATAATGCTCTACTGGGGAGTCAACTTTGTGGGGGAATCAATTTCACCATCTCTGCTGAGGATGAGAGAATTCTGGCATCTCTGGTGGGGAAAAGAAAGTTCTTTGATCACTTTGCTATGAAAGAGTTGTCAGACATTGCTTGGGAGATCCTTCTTGGGGAGGAGATATCTTTTGGGAAGTAGTAAGCTGGGGATTTAAAGCTTGATATGCCCCATGTTACGAAAGATTATTTGTCTTGAGTACCTGCAACCTGTTAAGACAAAGGAAACGCACAAGTGTCCTGAGGTATCCTTTACCGGATTCCATCATAGAAGTTAGATTTACCTGAAAGCAACATACTTCCTGTAAGAATTTATTAAAATGGCTCATATGTTTTATGCAAGTGTTGTATTATGAACATTGGACATTTTTCAAACGGAACAAAAATGTACAGAACAAAGTGTGACTGAATATTCTGATTTTATTGATTTGTGTGCCCTGAATAGGCAAGTAAAATCAAAGAAGAAAATCCCCTAAAAAGAGGAGGTTGATGTAAATTGAGAAAATAAAAGTGTTGGCAATGTTGAAATTTGGCGTTCCAGTGAGCTTCCTTTGCTATGACATGTATGACCTTGACGTTCTTCTTATTCTTGCTTTCTGAAGAAAGCTGATTCTGACTAACGCTTTGTATTTTCGGAGCTTGCTATGAGTGAGCGATACAGACGAATTAAGAATGCAGTTGTTCGCTTATTCCCTGATTTTGCGTGGATCGCCCTTTCGGGTTTTCAATCCATCGGGATACTCATTTTTTGCCTGAGTTGTCCGATGTGGCTTTTCAACTCAGCGAGTGTACATTTTTTAATTTTTCCCTTATTTTTGCCCGAGTCTTTTATTCTATTTTTGATTCGCCGGGATGCCTTATTTCTGCCTGGACTTATATTCTTTTTTTATGTCCAGCGGGTCTTTTTATGCGAAGTATTTTCTAACTGCATCTGAATTCACAGGAGACGGGAAGTCTTCACCATCCGTGGTTGCGAGCATCAGTGCTCCACCTGAGAAGACTTTAGTTATTACGTAGGGACCTTCATAGTTTGGTGTCCACTTGCCCCTGTGGTCTGTATGCGGATGAAGGATTCTTTTCAGAAAAAGCTCTCCCACTTGGTATTCCCGAGGTCTGACTTTCTGATCGAAGGCTTTCTTCATTCACTTCTGATATAACTGCTTATGACAGATTGCTGCTAATCTTTTCTCTTCGATCAGATTCAGTTGATTGTACCGAGACCGGACCCATTCTTCTTCATCCAGTTTCACATCCATCATTACCCGTAAGGAGGGTAGCTCAACTTTAACAGGTAGGACAATTTCCATACCATACACAAGCTGATAAAGCGTTGCCCCAGTAGATGTTCTGATTGAGGTTCGGTACCCATTCAAGGCAAATGGTAGCATCTCGTGCCAGTCTTTGTAGGTAACTACCATCTCTTGCACAATCTTCTTGATGTTCTTGTTAGCGGCCTCAACAATACCATTCATCTTTGGCCTGTAAGGAGAAGAGTTGTGATGTTGAATTTTGAAGTCCCGACAAATTTCTGCCATCATTTTGTTGTTCAAATTGGAACTATTATAAGTAATGATTCGCTCGGGAACTCCATATCGACAACTGATATCCCTTTTCAGAAAACGAGCTACCACTTGCCTGGTGACGTTTGCATACGAAGCTGATTCGACCCATTTGGTGAAGTAGTCAATGGAAACCAGGATGAATCTGTGACCATTCGAAGCAGTCGGCTCAATCTTTCCAATCATGTCAATGCCCCACATAGTGAAAGGCCAAGGTGAAGACATTACATTCAAAGGATTCGGAGGCACATGCACTTTATTTTCGTAGATCTGGCATTTGGGGCATTTCTGGCATAAGCACAACAATCTGCATCCATTGTGATCCAGTTGTAACCCGATCTTAATAACTTATTTGCCATTCCATTTCCTCTGACATGGGTACCGAAAGAACCTTCGTGTACTTCGTGCATCAGTAGGTCTGCTTCCTTCTTGTCAACACATCTGAGCAGGACCATGTCAAAGTTTCGCTTGAATAATGAGCCATCAGTATTGAGGAAGAAACTGTTGGCCAACCTTCTCAATGTCTTCTTATCATTGGACGACGCCCCAGGTGGGTATGTCTGATTCTCCAAGAAGCATTTGATGTCATGGTACCAAGGCTTGTTGTCACTAGCAGTGTCCACAGAGAATACATATGCTGGTCTGTCCAGTCTGGATACCAAAATACGAGGCACATAATTGGCCGCTTGTACTTTGATCATGGATGAAATGGTAGCTAAAGCGTCTGCAAACTGATTCTCATCTCGAGGGATGTATTTGAGTTTCACTGTTGTGAAGAAAATCAATAATCTCCTCGTATAGTCATGATATGGAATCAGATGCTCCTGATGAGTGTACCATTTGCCGTTGGTCTGGTTGATTACCAAAGCTGAATCTCCGAATACATTCAAGGTTTTGATCCTGAGGTTAATGTCCTCCTCAAGACCCATAATACAAGCTTTGTATTCTGCTTCGTTGTTAGTGCAGGCAAAGGTGAGTTTTGCCGAGAAATGCATTTGAACTCCTTTTGGTGTGATAAGTACTGCACCAACTCCATGACCGTTGCAATTAACTGCCCCGTCAAACATCATAGTCCATGCTTCTTCTGGATCAGGCCCTTTAGTGTGAACTGGCTCTTCACAATCTTTCGCTTTCAATAACATGATGTCTTCATCAGGGAAATCAAATCTCATAGGCTGGTAATCATCAATGGGTTGCTCATCCAGATAATCAGACAATACACTGCCTTTGATGGCTTTTTGAGAATTGTACTGAATGTCATACTCTGTTAGAATCATTTTCCATCTTGCAACCCTTCCGGTAAGTGTTGGCTTCTCAAATATATACTTGACTGGGTCCATCTTTGAGATCAATAAGGTAGTGTGAGTCACATAGACTGTCTTAGTCGGCGAGCAGCCCACGCTAAAGCACAACAAGTTTTCTCGAGCAGTGAATAACGTTGTTCACAGTCGGTAAACGTTTTGCTTAGGTAGTATATTGCATACTCTTTTCGACCAGACTCGTCATGCTGGCCCAAAACACACCCAATTGACCCTTCTAATACTGTCAGGTACATGATTAGAGGTCTCCCTTCAACTGGAGGCATGAGAATTGGAGGTTCTTGCAGGTACTCCTTAATCTTGTCAAAAGCTTTCTGACAATCATTGTTCCACCTGACTGTCTGTTCTTTCCTTAACAGTTTGAATAAAGGTTCACAGGTTGCAGTGAGATGAGATATGAACCTTGATATGTAGTTCAATCTACCTAAGAACCCTCGAACCTCTTTCTCAGTCTTAGGTGCATGCCTTTCCTGAATAGCTTTGACTTTGTCGGGATCAACATCAATTCCCTTTTCACTTACAATAAAACCCAGCAGCTTACCAGAGCGTACCCCGAATGTGCATTTGTTGGGGTTCAACTTCAGCTGATACTTCCTCAGACGCTTAAACAACTTCAGCAGATTCACCAGATGATCTTCTTCTGCGAGGGACTTGGCAATCATATCATCCACATAGCATTCGATTTCTTTGTGGATCATGTTGTGGAATAATGTTACCATAGCCCGTTGATATGTTGCACCAGTGTTCTTCAGTCCAAACGGCATTACCTTGTAGCAGAATATGCCCCAAGGTGTGATGAAAGTTGTTTTCTCCATGTCTTCGGGTGACATCTTGATCTGGTTGTATCCAGAAAATCCGTCCATGAAAGAAAATATCGAGAACTGAGCTCTGTTGTCCACCAATACATCAATGTGAGGTAATGGGAAATCATCCTTCGGGCTAGCTCTGTTCAGGTCCCGGTAATCCACACACATATGCACCTTTCCATCCTTCTTAGGCACGGGTACAATGTTAGCGACCCATAGCGGGTAACTAGTTACAGCGAGGAAACCGACGTCCTACTGTTTTTGTACTTCTTCCTTAATCTTCATGGCCATATCTGGGCGAGTGCGGCGCAAATTCTGTTTAACCGGTGGGCAATCTTCTTTCAATGGTAGCCTATGCATGACAATATCCGTATCCAGACCTGGCATATCTTGATAGGACCAAGCAAAGACGTCGATATATTCCTGAAGCATACTGATGAGCTGTTCTTTCACTGGAGCTTGTAGACTGGCCCCAATCTTCACTTCCTTCACATCTTCCTCGGTACCAAGATTGACAGTCTCAACCTCCTCCTGATGAAGAGTAATCACTTTTTCCTTCTGCTTCAACAACCTGGCCAACTCTTCAGGCAAATCGTAGTCTTCATCAACCCCTTCATCTGATTGATTAATTGGATTGTCGAAGTCATACAAGGTCATAACAGTGTCGTTGTCGGTGCAATATGGAGGATTATCTCTGCAAGAGTTGAGATTTGTTCATTTTAGTGATTGATTTTAATCTTGTTCAGAAAAAAGTGTGAATGAAGTTATTATTTTGAAAACATTGCCATTTATTGTTTTGTGCGAAAATAACAAAAATGAAAAGACAGTGAGCGAAAAAGAAAAATTGTTTGCAAAAGATGTCCATTGTTCATTGATATTCCATTTGCACAAAAATACAAATATGGCTCTATTACAAAATGAGTCCTGACACCTTGGGCAAGATGCAGGACTTGATGCATGCTTAAGCTGGAAATAATAATTACTATGCAGGAGTAACCCTTATAATTTCCTGGGAAGACCAATTAAGGACTTGTTGACCCGGGACTCTTGGACGAGTCCAGCTTTCCAGGTTGAGGTTGCTTTCAGCCTTGTCTTCCACGTTATTGACAGCATCTGGGGTTAGCATTCCCCCACTTATGAATCTGGGCTCTTTAGCAGCCTCTACTTGATCTTGTCGGGATGGTTTGTAACCCAAATCGAATCTATCTTCTTTCTTCTCCACAGGTTGCAGCTTGCCCCAACCTTGGGCATTCCCATCTTCAACAACCTTCCGAGCTTGTTGGTAGGAGACAATTGAAGTACCCATCCTATCCTCTTGGGATGCAGCAAATACTTCAGTTGTCGCCTTGTTGACGTTCAGTGCTTCAAAACCTTGGCTCATGGTCTCGTGGATTTCACCATCCATCTCAATATATTTGTAGGTAGCCAGATGGCTAACAAAAATGTCCTCTTCCCCACAGATTATGATAATTTTCCCTTCCCACTCGTATTTTAATTTCTATTGAAAGGTCGACGTAACTGCGCCAGCGGCGTGAATCCAAGGTCGACCCAACAAACAACTGTAGGCCGGCTTAATGTCCATCACATAGAAAGTAGTTTGAAAGACTTGTGGGCCAATTATCACATGCAACTCCACTTCTCCAAGAACAGACCTCTTGGAACCATCAAAAGCTCTGACCACCAGATTGCTAGGTCGGGGAGATATGCCATCATATTCAAGCTTAACAAGGGCTTTCTTTGGCAAGACATTGAGTGAGGACCCAATGTCAACTAGAACATGTGAAAGCACAGCTCCTTTACACTCTAGAGTGATGTGTAAAGCTTTATTATGATGACAACCTTCTGTAGTCAAATCAGCATTGGTGAAGCCTAGTCCATGACTAGTATTAACATTAGAAACCACCGTCTCTAGCTGATTAACTGTGATCTCCTTAGGCATGTAGGCTGCGTGCAGGACTTTAAGTAATGCATCCCGATGAGCTTTGGAACACAATAACAGTGATAGGATGGAGATCTTTGAAGGAGTCTGGTGGAGCTGATCCACAACCTTATAATCGCTTCTCTTGATTATCCTCATAAATTTGTCCACATCTTGATCAAAGGACGTCTTATGAGCTTCTTTGGTGACTTGTTCTTCAGGCACCACATTTTTGCCTTTAGCCTTGGCAGTAGCCTCTGCCTCAGTATTACCTCTTGGAACTTGTGACGCGAAGAGATGTCCGCTTCGAGTGAAGCCTCCGCCTCCCCCGACATTATCGATATGTGTCGTATAAGTTAAAGGATCAAGAGAGACTCTATTCCCGTTGCAGTAGAGGTATGAACCATAGTGCCATGGCACATCATTATCTTTTTCATACGGAATGAGTCCAGGTACCGTGATGGTGACTGGACTAACTGGGGAGGAAGTAGGAACTGTTATTGTCTGTGGATCATAATAAATGGTAACAGGATCTCTGACTGATGGTGGTGTTGGAAAACTGAAGTTGGGTTGTTATTGAGATTGTTGCTGAAAATTGTTGGAATCGGGGACCATTGTCGGGTCATAATAGATAGTGACTGTGGAGATGTCATTATTAATGGTTGTTGTTGTTGTAGAGGCGGATGTGATTGAACTAATGTCTGTTGAAGTAGTAGAAGAGATGATTGTTGACGTTGTAGAAGAGTCTGTCAGAACAATTGTTTTTGAAGTTGTAAGAGGGGTTCTTGTTGGTGCTGCAGGAGGAATTATTGATATTGTAGAAGCTAAAACCGTTGATGTTATCTGCAAGATACCTTCTTTGATGAGACCATTGATGCCACTTTTTAAACTTGCACAACCATTGGCGTAAACTTTGCAAGATTCACAGCAGGCCTTACAACCTGGGAACACCTGGAATTTTAAAAGGTGAGCTTTAACCTCGGCCAAAGGTGTTTGAATACTTTCAGTATCTTCAATTAGGTTCACTGGCTGATCCTCCTCAATTGCATTTATCCTGGGCCCACCATGTCTAGGCATATGATTCTTTGTGACATTAGGAGGAGTTGCAAAATTTAAAGCCTTGGAGTCAAATAAATCCTGGACCTTCATGTGCAAGGCTCTGCACTTTTCCGTTGTATGGCCAAGTGCATTGGAATGGAAGGCACATCTGGCGTTGACGTCGTAATTCCTTGGAAGGTTCTGAGGATTTGGTGGAGCCAAAGTCCTCAATTCAACAAGATTGAGCTTCAAATGTTGTGGCAATAAAGTGGCATAGGGCATCGGGATAAGATCGATTACCCTGTGGATTTGAGATGGCCTTTGCTGGAAAGGATGCTGTTGTTGGTTGTTGTTGTCATTATAGGACCTTTGTTGAGGAAATTGTTGTTGCTGAGGGAAATGTTGTGGTGGTGGAGTGTATTGTTGTTGAGGTGATGGAGTGGGAATTGTGACAGCGGCTATTGATCTCATCATTTACTGGGGCCTACCTCTGCCCATGTGTATTGAATTGGTTTCACCCGACCTGCGAGGCCCTGCAAAAGGTTTCCTTGTACTGCTAGAGCTGGCGCCATTATCAGAAATATTACCCATCTTTAACAAACTTTCAATTGTCTCTCCTGCTATGACCACATAAGCGAAGCTAGTGGAAGAGAAAGCATCCAGCCTATCAATGTATGTCCCTTGTAGGGTGTTCATGAACATATCAACCATTTCTCTTTCTGACATTGGATGTTGAACAGCAGCAGCTAACTGTCTCCATCTCTGGGCATACTCTCTGAAGCTTTCTCTAGAGGATTGTGACATACCTGTAAACAACCCAAATTTTCCCTCACTAATTCCACACCATTGGCTTGTGATCTTTCATGTTTTCATTATTATAATCATACCATCTCATATTGCATTTTTGTTTCCCTACATAGTCCAAGTTCATCTACATCTAGGGTTTGTGATCTGAGCAATCCAAGGACCCATCTGAGCCACTCCAAAGGCCTCCAAGCATTCCAAGCGGGTACATGTGTGTTCAATCATCATATTATGTCTCTCAAAGTTCAAAGAAGCCAAGAAATCACAAGAACTGGCAAGGCATGTAAGCAGAGCTAGGGTTTTCACTACACAGATGACCAAAATTAGGGTTTTGGTTTCAGAGGCCATAACTCCAAATTTTTGGGTCATTCTTGTTTCTAATGTTCTTAAGATGTTATAAGGATCATATGTACCAAGTTTGATGAAGAAATTCATTGTGGAAGTCATATGTTGACTGGGTAACTTCTTGAGCAAGTCAGAGCAAAATCAGAGCATCTGAGACCCCCAACAATGGAACCAAAGGGGTATTTTAATCAAATTGAAGTTATATGATCTTTATTTGATCATTTAAGTGCTTGTAAGTTCACAAAATTGAAGAAATTTGAGCTAAATCAAAAGTTGCCAAAAATGGAAATGACTTGTAATGGAAACTTCCCATTTTGGGAAAGTTCTTCAACCTCCACTTTCTCAACCAAAAATGCTTCAAATGAAAAATTCTTGGTCATGAAAGTTGTAGATTAGGTCTTTCCCTTTTCAAAAAGTACAAGAACATGTTCTAATTCATTATGGAACTCAAGTTATGATCTTTCAAAGTTGGCAAAAATCCTATAATTTTGAAGAATACACCAAAGAGGATTTTTTGCAAAACCACTTGCCAAGCAATTTCATGACCTATAATGCATCTCTAAACATCATACCATCATAGTACAACTCATTTTGATCAGAATTGGCCCAAGAATCATACACTTTCATGCCTTGAACTTCAAGAAATTCCAAAAGGGCCAAAGTTCTTCAAATTTGCAAAATGGTATGAATCTTTCTATACACTTGTTCCAGCTCATCAAATCTGATCCATAAGCCTTCCTTGATCTCTACTGAACCAAGCCATGCCCAAATCTAAGCCTGCCATGTGCCCATACCTCAAGTACAACCAACCTTGACTTTTTGCAAATCACCCCATACCAATCAACATAGCCCACACCAACTATTCTGACCTATCACAGCTTCACATACATGCCTTATGCAACTCATTTCACACAACACATTACCTTGAATCAGCCCACAACTCAAGAACACAAAAATCCTCAAGAAGCTTTCCCTCTTAGAAACTCAAAAACCAACCATCAAAACTTCAAACAAACTTTACCATTCTACTCAGCATCACTCATAGAACACTTCCCACCCTCCATTATAGCCTGAAACATCACAAAACCAAAACACGATTTTTCACATTTCAAAACTGAAACTTCAAAACAGTCCAAATAAATTCATTCTAAGCATCAAAGCTCACTCAGGAGGTCCATTGGAGTTGATTGACACCAAGGAAAGGCCCAGATAACTCAAACTGAGAAATCTCAAGCTTAGGTATCATCAAGAACTTTTTTTCCAGAAATGTATTTTAAAGTTCGAAAATGGTTGATTATTAAGCATGTATTGAGTTTCTGAAATTTCTGTTCAGTTTCACGTTTTGATTCGAATCTCATGATTGATGAATGATAAATGTGTTTTGAGGGTAGATTCATGTTTAGGAAGGTTAGGGGGTTGTTTCTGGAAATTTAGAGGCTTTGATTTGGCCTAGGGAGGAAGATAGGGTGAAGGTCTCGCCGGAGAAGATGACCGGAGCACTGTTCTGGTCATCTGAAAGTGCTTAGGGCTTAATTAGGGTTTTATTTGCCAGATGCGTTCTGGGCCTTTGGATCAGGATTAGTTTAGGAACGGGTGGTCAGGATTAGTTCACTTATGTTTTAATTCGGATTAATTAAATTAATTAAATAATTAGGTCAGTTTGAATGTGAGCCACTGGATCTGGCGCCACTACAACATTTTGACTCTATAGCAACGCCTATTTTTTTGAAGGTTAAAAAACTGTTCTGGTAGTGTATAAAGGGCAACGAATTTTATATTTCGTTGCAAAACCATATATATTTCTTACTAATGTTTTGCAATGTTTAAAAACCATTCATTTAAAAGACAATGGGAACGGTTTCTAATTGCAACAGTTTAATGTTATTCTCATATAATATATTATTATTTTAATAAAATATATAAAAAAAAATAAGGCCGTTCTCATTTGATATATAAAAGAAAAAAAGAAAAAGAAGTAAAACTAAACTTCGTAAAAGATAAAAGAAAAAACAAACATGCTCTCATTTTAGGCTCAAAAACTTTTTCACGTTTTCATCTTCCCTCCTAAGTTCATTTGACAAAATCTATAACTTTTTCACCAAAACCCTAAACACAAATCTTCCGAAAATCAAAAATTTTATACTAATTCCTTTGATTTCTTCTTCTCAAACTCCAAATGGTAGAAAATTTCACCCTAAAACCATAAACCCTAAATCACGAAGAAAGCTTCTTTGACCTACATCTTTTCTCTATTCATCTTGGCAATTGGTTTTTCCATTTAACAATCCACCCTCTGTCATTCAACCGACCGCTCTCTGTTGTTTGTAGCTAGACAATATTTCATCATTCAATCTCTTCAGAGTTCTCATACTAGGCACGTTGAAAAAAAGGGTGTAGAAGGTTAGTTTTTGTATTTTGATTCCATCTCTCTAGTTTGTTTTAGTTTATATATTCATGATTTTTTGAATTTATGTGCTTTCATGGTGGAACTGTATGTGGAACTGTCTACATACTTTTTTTATGTTTTTCTAGAGAAAGTGAGGAAGGGGTTGGTTGTCAGATCTTCTACTAATAACAATTAAATCAACAAGTAAATTTGAATGGATAAACAAAAATTGAAATGAAAATTGAATTTAGAGGGCCAAGAATTAAAAGAGAAAAACAAGGGTTGCTGGAACCTTTTTATGTTTGATAGCGTAAAGACATATTAGAAAGATTAAACAATGGGGTTTGTTACATTTGCATTGAAGAAAAGCTCTTTTCAAATCCCTTTTTCTAATCCAGTTTGACTAAACCTAAATTGCGTTACCAGTTAGTTTAATTTTGGGTACATTTTTAATTCCAAAGGTCTAATCTAGCTAAGGTTAGATAATAAGTTACTGAGTTGATTTGAAGAACCCTGTAACTCAATGGAGAATTGTTCAACTTTGGAACCTTGTTTTTGCAGTCCAAGTGAAAATGTGGTGGCCCATGAAAGGATGTTATATCACTGTTGGTGAAAGGGTAGGACAGGTTGGTTATTTAAGTAGAGGAGATTATTACATGTTTTTAACTTGGTTTTGTTTTGTTTTGTATTGCTATTTCATACTATATTACTTTTATGTTTTCTGTCATGAGGATTTTAATATATACTCTAACTGGTTACCACATGCTGAAGTGGGTCTTTTAAATTACTCTACTATGTACTCTACTATGTGGGTCAAAGATTGAAACTAAAGTCTAATCAAATATTTATAGCTAGCTAGACTATGCTCCAAAATGTATTTAATATTGATTAACACATGCTAATACAACATACTGATTACCACATGCTGAAGTGGGTCTTTTAAATAATTGTATTTAATATTGACATATTTAGTACATTCTACTAAAATCTTCTTATATAAAATATGAGGATAAAATATGAAGTGAGTGCTACTCGTACACAATGTATCAAATATGTTCAATAAAAGTACAACACTGGAAAATTATTGATTTTCAAAATTAGTGTTTTGGTGGGTCATTGAGTTAGACATAGTTAATTAACTCAAACTTTTATATACCAACTTCTTTGTAAAATTTTCTTATTCTTTTTCTGTCTTCATTTTCTTCAGGTGAGAGTATTAAAGAACTGGAGATCCGAAGTTACAGTAGAAATTCGAACCCCACAAACTGAAGCTCTTACTATTTCAGCCTAATTGACATTATACCAGGTTTGTATTGACATTTCAGCCTAACTGACATTATACCAGGTTTGTATTGACATTTATCCATTCAATTTGTAGGACTAATTGCCTGATCTTCTTAAATTTGATGTGAATTCCTAGTTTTTGATACTTGTTTCACTAGATGAGCATGTTGTGTGTTAATAAAGTAGTAGTGTAGTAGTAGTTATTGGCAGGAGGAATGCTTGTAATTGATAATTCCAGCTTTAACAAAAGCATAATTAACACCGTTTAGAATCACTGCATGTTTTTAAATTCAATCAACAAACATTTTAATATCAAAGTAAATTGTTAATTAGAATTATTACATCTAAGACACATGTTTTTGGTATGCTTCAAAATCTTTCAACTCTTCCAAATAGGGGACTAGTTAATAACAATTATGATGATACCAATCCTTAGCCCCAAAATTGATTCATCATTGTGTGTGTATGCAATTTGACACTATTAACTTGGATTTGTATGTTTGTTTGCAGTTTTATCATTTAGTTGAATTTACATAATTTTGGATCTATATATTTACCATTTTGATTGAATAAATATTATTTAATATTTAGTTAAATAAAATTTTCCATTTCGTGTATATATAAAAAAAGTGAGTTGAACAATTTATTGTCCACTAATCTACACTTGAGATGTCAGATGCAAAAAGTTGGAGATTAATACTTCTAGATTACATCCTCTATATTGTTTTAAACCTGAACAACATTTTTATTATTTGAAGTGTACATGTAATCAAAATGAAATTCAATAAGCCAAAATTAATAGTTTGAGAGCTATTTTCATCTTTGAATGTTTAGCCGATTTGAAAGCAAGAAGTAACCTACCAACATAAAAGAAGACAAAACTCTTTCAATAAGTTTCTACTTTCTATCATAAAAAAATACTTATATCTTTCTTTCTTAGTCATGATTATTTTCTATTGTTGAGAAACAGCCAAATTCGTCTATAGATTGAGAGTCTTCATTAAATTATAAGCCCGTGTTTATGACAAAATCACTTTAAGAAAATGTATTATATTTTTTTAAAAATAAATTATATTTGTGTTCCTCTATTTTATTTAATTTACGAAATTTATAAAAATATAGACGAGTTCCGTTCTACACGCCTTTATTATTATTTTTTAAAATAAATAAATGAAACAAAAATAAATTGGACACATTGGTTTACTCTACTGCTTTTCTTTTCTGCTTGTGTTTCTTATACCTTTTTTTCCATATATGGTAGTCTCCCCGTAAGCCTGATGGACAAGGAATGGACAAAGAAAAACCCTGCGAGTAAAGAGTATTAAAATGGTCTTGATTCTTTTCTAGATTATGCATACACCAATGGAAAACCCGGCGGGAATGAGATTTTGTGTCCTTGTGCTAATTGTTACAATAGCAAGTGGTTTACAATGAATGAAGTACGAAATCATTTAACTGCATTTGGATTTCAAAAGGGATATGATGTTTGGATTCGACATGGTGAGAAGAAACCGAAACCTGGTGATCTTAATGATAACCATACGAATCAGGAAAATGATCAAATTGACGATATTGATTGACTATTGCATGAGAGATTTAGAGATGTTGTACAAGCAGAAAATGAAGTGATGTAGGCCTCAATGAAGATGCAAAAAAGTTTTTTAATCTAGTCGAAGAAGCCAAACAAGATTTGTATCCCGGTTGCAAAAACTTCTCTAAATTGTCGTTCACCATTCGTCTTTATCTATTGAAATGTCTTTATGGTTGGAGCAATGTATCATTCAATGCTCTATTAGAGTTGTTGAAAGAAGTTGTGCCTTCATTGAACATCCCTGACACATTCAACAAAACTAAAGGCATGATAAGGTACTTAGGGTTGGATTATAAGAAGATTGATGCTTGCCCTAATGATTTCATGATATATTGGAAAGATCATGAGAATGATACTTCTTGCCATGTTTGCAGTGCTCCACGGTGGAATGAAGATGTAAAAGGAAATGATCAAATTGAAAAAAATAATAAGTCTCATAAAGTTCCTGCGAAAGTTTTGAGGCATTTTCCCTTGATTCCTAGACTTCAAAGATTGTTTATGTGTTCCAAGACAACTAGATCATTAAGGTGGCATGATGAAGAGCGTTCAAAAGATGGGAAGCTGAGGCATCCTGCAGACAGAGAAGCATGGAAAGAATTTGATAAATGTCATTCTGAATTTGCCGATGAACCACGTAATATAAGACTTGGATTGGACAGCGATGGATTTAATCCATTTAGAACCATGAATTTATCTCATAGTACTTGGCCTGTTGTATTAATACCGTATAACTTTCCACCATGGTGGTGCATGAAGGCTGAGTATTCTATGTTGTCTTTATTAATCCTTGGACCACGTTCACCTGGGAATAACATTGATGTGTATCTTCAACCATTGATATAAGAGTTGAAAGTATTATGGGATTTGGGTGTAGAAACATATGATGCATCACTAAATCAAACTTTCCAAATGCGGGGAGCTCTCTTGTGGACTATTAGTGACTTTCCTGGGTATGCAATGTTGAGCGGGTGGAGTACAAAAGGGAAACTAGCGTGTCCTTGTTGTAATTATAACACTAATTCGATATATTTGAATAATAGTAAAAATGTGTGTTATATGGATCATCGTGTTTTGTTGCCTGACAATCACAAATATAGGTCAAATGCTAGGGATTTCAATGGGAGCATAGAAGACAGGCCACCACCAGAATTGTTAACTTGGGAACAAATCTCGAAGAAACTAAAGGACGTCAACAATTCTTTTAGAAGGCTGCAAAAGAAAAGTCATAATGGTCCGTGGAAGAAAAAATCAATATTTTTTGAGTTACCATATTGGAAGCATAATACTTTACGCCACAATCTTGATGTGATGCACATTGAGAAAAACATATTTGATAGTATAATTGGGACTTTGTTGGATATCCTAGGAAAGACAAAAGATCATAAAAACGCACGTTTAGACTTGAAAGAGATGGGTATTAGAAAGAAACTTCACCCTAAAGAGGTAGATCAAGGCAAAAAGTCAGTTTTTGCAAAAGCATGCTTTTCCATGTCTGCAAAGGAGAAAACTACTTTTTGTTCTGTATTGAAAAATGCAAAAATACCAGATGGTTGTGCTTCAAATATTTCAAGATGTGTTCAACTTGCTGAAAAGAAAGTTAGTGGATACAAGAGCCATGATGCACATTTCATGTTGCATTACTTGCTTCAGGTGGCTGTGAGAAGTACAATGCCAAACCAGGTTGCACACCCATTAATTCGTCTTTGTTCATTTTTTCGTTGTTTATGTCAGAAGGTGATTGAGGTGGAAGATTTGGATATCTTGCAATCTGAGATTGTAGAAACACTTTTCCAATTCGAGACAATTTTCCCCCCGAGTTTCTTTGATATAATGGTTCATTTGCCAATACATTTAGTGAATGAGGTAAAAATGGGAGGACCTGTTCAATTTCGGTGGATGTACTTTCCAGAAAGATATCTAGGAAAATTGAAGGGTTATGTTCGTAATAAAAGTCGTCCTGAAGGTTCTATTGCTGAGGGTTATTTGGTTGAAGAATGCTTGACATTTTGCTCTAGGTATTTGCATAGTGGTGTTGAAACAAGATTCACTAGAATGACAAGGAATAGCGATAGATATGATCCTCATGAACATGAAAGTCCAAGCTCTTGTCTTACTGTTGGTCATCCTATTGGAGGAAAGAGAAAGGGTGAAGCAATATTATTGGATCACAAGTCAAGGAGTTTAGCCCATCGTTACATCTTATTCAATCATGAAGATGTCCAAAAATTTATAAGGTAAATGAATATACATGTAGGTTTCAATTGCATAAAATAATTATTTTACAATAACTTTAACACTGTAATTTTAATTGTAGTGAACATGAAAATGAAAATGCCAATAAAAGAAAGGGATGGAGCAAAGCAAAGAGTCAAGGGCTAGATTTTGTTGAATGGTTTAAGAAGCGTACATTGTTAAATGATGTATCTGGAAACCTTAGGAAGCTATCCAAAGGACCAAATCAAATTGCACGAACTTTTTCTGGCTATGTAATCAATGGATATAGGTTTCATACAAAACAACGTGATGCTAAACGAAAAACACAAAACAGTGGTGTGACACTAGCCGCAATTACTGAAAGTTTTGCAAGTACCAAAGATGAAAATCCAATAACACAATCAATAACTTACTATGGATTAATTACAGAAATAGTTGAGGTAGACTATTATGGTAAGTTGAAGTTTGTGTTATTTAGATGTGATTGGTTTGAAGTTGAAGAGGAAAAATATGGGATGACTTGCGTTTACTTCAACAAGAGATATTACATGGATGATCCTTTTGTATTGGCTTCTCAAGTCCACCAATGCTTCTATATTCAAGATCCTTCTAATACAAATAAACATTATGTTATGAAGTCTATTCTGAGGGACTTTTTTAACATGAATGAACAATCAGATTTAAATCCCCATCAACCGTATAGTTGTGATATATCAGATCATGCAGTGAATCTAGCTTCAAGCGATGAAATTTTTGAAGTTGAATTTGTTAGGAATGACATTCCACCAACAATTTTTAATAATTTTGTACCTATATCTGATGTAAATGAATCTGATGATGATTCAAATTTCTGACAATTTTTTACGTAGGTTTTGTGAATTTCATTTTGAAACAGTTTATGTATGTAATGGGTTTCACTATGCACTTTAATTTTGTACCTGTATGTGATGAATTTCATTTTGTGAATTTCGTTCTGAAAATGTGTGCTTGAATCTATTTGATTTAGTTTCTAGTGCATATAAGAATAAAAATATTGAAGACTTGATTTAACTCTTCTAGGTTTATTTGTATCATAGAAAAGTTGAATACTCATTTTCACAGCTCTGTACACTTGGAAAACGTAGATCCACTGTACACTTGGAAAAAGCAAGACTTAAAATTCAATTCAATGTAACAAGCCAATTAAAGTAGCTTTATTTAAGACAAACAAGTATATTATCTTTAAAATTGAAGATGAATATGTATCCATTTCAATGTTAATACTGACATATCATCCGGAATTTAAAATGGATTAGGTGTGAGTCCAATTCATAACAATTCATAAAAGTTGTTCTGGTTTTCTGTTTTATTTTGATGTTTTTGAGATCAACAACAAATCCCGGTTTGAAATGTGAACATCATTCAGTTCAACATTGTCGGTCAATATTTTACTTCAACATTGTTTACTGGTTTTTAAATGATGTTATTTTACATTGTAGTACTGTATTTCATTAATCTATTGTGGTACTGCATTTCATTAAGTTAATATTCTGCATTTAAAATGAAAAATAATGAAAAACTAATTGTTCAATTGTTTATGTTGTAGGAAAATGACAAACAAGAATGATTTTGTGTTTGATTTCCAAGCTAAGTCTAGCACAAATTTAAGGAGGAAGATGAAAATCAAGGTTGAAAATGAAAAATCCTTAAAAGAAAACCCAACAAACCAAGGAAGCATTCTTATAAACACCAATGTTGAAAACATTCAAAATCTGGACCATCGAAAGCAATCAAAAGTAGAAGTCTCTAAGAAAACGTTTAAGCCACGCATTGTTTATGTTCTAAACAATAATACGAGTAGGTTGGATGTAGAAGCCTCTAAGAAAACTACCGAACCGAGAAAAGTGTTTATACAAAACACTAATATTAGGAGCCTTTCAAAAGTAGAAGTTGCCAAGCCGAGCAAAATGTCATTTCTGAATAATAATAAGAGGCAACTGGAAGTAGAAGCCACAAAGGAAAGTAATGAGCCTAGAAAAATGCTTGGTTTGAACAATAATACTATGAAGAAATTGAAATCTACGGTGGATAATCAAGTTAAAGGTTTGATTGAATCAAAAGTCTCAATGAACAACAATGAGCAAACCAAAGAGGTAATGTATATTGGTTAATATATTGTTTTATTATATGAATTTTTAAAAAATGAGGATAAACCCACATACAGTAATCAAGTTAAAGGTTCTGATCCTAGGTTGTTTTTAAAAAATAAAGATAAAACCATTTACAGTAATATATTGTTTTATTATATGGATTTTTAATTATTGTATTGGTTAATATCAAGCTCATTATTTTCTTACATTAAGATTTTGCAAGGCTTCAACAATACTATGAACAAGTCTCAACAAGCCTTTGAGAAGAAAAAAAGTATTCCAAATTGTCCAGTCATGCCACTTACCGAAAATCTCGATAAATATAAGGAGCAAAATGGATTAGTGGAATTTGACGATGATGATATAGAAGAAAATGATGGTATAGAACAAAATGGAGTAGGGGAATTTAAAGATGATGAAATGGAAGAATATATGGAGAATGGTAGTAATCGTGATGGTGAGAAAGTTGAGGGAATAGATGCAAATAAAGCTGAAGGTAATAACTTAGGTGCTTCATCCTCAGGATTAATAAGAAAACGAGGAAAGACTTTATGTCGGAAAATTCATGCCCGAGAATTCAAAGATAGATAAGAAATCACCTTGAATGAAGAAGAACAACCAATTGGGCCAGATGAAAAAACAGTGTCTGAACTTAGTAGTTTTTTGGGGACAATAGGAAGAAGTTCAGATTTATGTCCTCTCACTTTCACTAGTTGGATTGATTTGGTTAACTTTTGGCAGACAAACGATATTGATCCCGTATGGGATTATGTCAATGTAAGTATTTTTTTTTTATTTGATTTTGTGTTTGTTAGCCTACTTTAACGTATACATATTTCTAAATATATATTTTTGCAGGAAAAATACAGTGTCCCAATGGAAGGAAGGAAATATGTATTTGCTACTGTAAACGATGCTTGGAGACGATTCAAATACTCACTTAAAAGGAATCATTTTACTAAGTATAAAACTTTGCGCAAGCAACTAAGGTATCGTCCACAAGAAGTACCAGAAGAAGATTTTAGAAAGTTATTGGAGTATTGGAGAGATAAAAAAACTCAAGTAAGATATAACTATTGTCCTTTAACTGGTGTCTTTTAATTCCAAAGAGAATAATTAGATTTAAGTAGCATTGTTATATAGAAAATCAAGCATAATTATTGTCATGTAAAATTGTTGTCATATAAAAAGTGTATCAGCATGCTAAAGGGTATCATAATTGTTGTCGTATAAAAAATGCATCTTAACATACAAATGTAGCTCATAATTGATATTTATTTTAAAACCATTGTCATATAAAAAGTGTATCAGCATTAGTGTATCAGCATACAAATGTAACAACATGCAAATTCCTAAATACTATACAAATGTAATTCATATATGAGATAAATTCATATATGACAATAGTGTATCAGCATGCAAATTCCTAAAAACTATTGTCATATAAAACTATTGTCAACATAATTCCTAAAAAGCATTGATGCAAATTTCATATATAATTAATTTCTCCTTTCTTATTTTTGTAGGAAGTCAGTCATAAAAATGCTGAAAATGTAGCTCAACTAAAATGGAGGCATCGAGTGGGGAATAAAGCATTTGCTATTATAAGAGAGAAAATGGTATTCTTTTTTGAATTATTCTAATTGAATATTAAATTTTGTTATTTTATTAATATTGTCATACTATTGTTTTACTTGGTTTAGCGTGAAAGTAATGAAGATAAAAGACCACCAACTCAGGCTGAAGTGTTCATTGCTACTCGACAAAGTAGAAAAGGAAATGAGTTGGATCAAGAAACCAGACATACAATTGTAAGTTATTTTTGTTAAGTGTTATTGTTGTAAGGAGTTGTTGCCAATAAAAGAGCTTACATCTAGATTAATCATTAATTCAATGAAATTTACTTTTATTTCTTAAGGTTGTGGTATTTTTATTGTTATGTTTTGTTCTTTGCATTTCATTCACTTCTACTATACTATTTATGTTAGATAAAGCTTCAAGACTTGATTGAAAATCATGGGAAGCCTTCTTCAGAAGCTTTCGAAAGTGTATTTGGCAAACAAAAACCGGGGAGAGTGTGTTGCCATGGAAGAACCACAACACCGACTCTCTTGAAAAGAAATGAAGAAATTGCAAAACTAAAAAAAGAGCATGCGGATGAGGTTAGGTAGTTTAATAATAGGATACAAGAGATGGAGGAGAAACGTCGTCAAGATAAGGAAGAAATGGAAAGAAAAATGCAGCTGCTTCTTAAGACCATTTTGAATCAAAACACCTCAGAGTTGAATATAGATGCTCTCGCAGCTTTGATATCAGCCCTTGCATCCGATGCTAATAGTGTCTTACGTTCTTCTACATCAACACATGCTCCAACTAATGATCAAGTAAAATTGATTTTTTTATGCTTTACATTATAGATTTAGAACTTTCGGATAATAATTTAATTTCCATTTATTTCTTTTATTTTGCAGGTCATGAATGATAATATCAATGAAGATTTTCAGTCATTGGATGAAGAAGAGACGTAGATATTGAGATGTAGATGTAGATGTTTAAGTTTATTTTTATAGATTCGCTATTTTATTTTGATTATGAACGATGATTGACAATATGAAATATATATTGAAGATGAATTTTTGAGTGTGAATCATGATTGACATTTCGATATATATATATATATATATATATATATATATATATATATATATATATATATATATATATAAGGAATTATGTTCTTCTTTTAAGTTTTTTTTATAATTGAAAGATCATTTTAAATTTGTATAAATATTATAATATAAAAAATATTGTGAATGATAATATTTACTATTAGCTTTAAAAATAGAAGAATTTCAAATTAAAAAAATATATCATTTGTTGCAACGGTTATAAAATATTGTTGTAGTATAAAAATCGTTGCTATAGTCTTTGAAGAAAAAATTAAGAAATAGATATACTAGAACGGTTTCAAATGAACAACAACTAGAAACCGTTGCTATACCAAATGAAACAACCGTTCCCAAAAACAATAGAAAGACAACGGTTTTTATTTGAAAACAAAGTACAACCGTTGCTGTTGAAAGTCGTTCCCTAAGGAAAACAAAAACAACGGTTCTCTAATATTCGTTACCATTGGAAAAAATAACTGTTGCGAAAGGATACAAGAACGCCTCAGTTTGGAACGATCTCAAAACCGTTCTGATAGTTAAAGGCAACGGATTTCTTAGTTTTTGCAACGGGCTTCCTCCGTTGTGGTAAAGCTAAAATGTTGTAGTGCGCGCAGTCAATTCCCTCCATTTTTCCTTTGAATCTCAGCCACCAGATGTGATTACTTCCCATTTATTTTATTTTTAATTCATCTTCTTTCATTTTCTTTCCATATTTATTTTAAAATAGCAAAAATCATCAAAAAAATCTGAAATTTTTTAACAAGTCTTTTATTAATTTTCAGAAATCAAAAATATTTTTATTTTTATTTTTTGCATTAAAAAAGTATTTTTAAATCATTTAAATGTTTTATTTAATTATTTAATTGATTTTAATTAATTAAAAATACATTTACGTATTTAAAAATCACAAAAAAAATCAGAGAACATTCTTAGACATTTAGAAACATTTACAAACTCACCATACAAATTTCTTTTTGGTTTTGATCATGCTTTGACATTTTTTAATGAATTAGGGTTCTTAAAATTGTTCATTTTCTAACCCTAACTTCAAAAATTCATAACTTTTAAACCAGGCTGAGTTTGTGAATGGTTCTTTTTGCATTGTTATATGCATGGCCTCTAGTATCCAAAAACATTTTTGTTTCATTTTTATCTTGCATTTTCAAATTATTTGGCCTTTTACATTGAGGATCACCCAAAAAACCCTAGAAACTTAGGAAATTGATAAATAGATATACTAGAATGGTTTCAAATGAACAACAGCTAGAAACCGTTGCTATACCAAATGAAACAGCCGTTCCCAAAAACAATAGAAAGACAACGGTTTTTATTTGAAAACAAAGTACAACCGTTGCTGTTGAAAGTCGTTCCCTAAGGAAAACAAAAACAACGGTTCTCTAATATTCGTTACCATTGGAAAAAATAACTGTTGCGATTACTTCCCATTTATTTGATTTTTAATTCATTTTCTTTCATTTTCTTTCCATATTTATTTTAAAATAGCAAAAATCATCAAAAAAATCTGAAATTTTTTAACAAGTCTTTTATTAATTTTCAGAAATCAAAAATATTTTATTTTTATTTTTTGCATTAAAAAAGTATTTTTAAATCATTTAAATGTTTTATTTAATTAGTTAATTGATTTTAATTAATTAAAAATACATTTACGTATTTAAAAATCACCAAAAAAATCAGAGAACATTCTTAGACATTTAGAAACATTTACAAACCCACCATACAAATTTCTTTTTGGTTTTGATCATGCTTTGACATTTTTTAATGAATTAGGGTTCTTAAAATTGTTCATTTTCTAACCCTAACTTCAAAAATTCATAACTTTTAAACCAGGATGAGTATGTGAATGGTTCTTTTTGCATTGTTATATGCATGGCCTCTAGCATCCAAAAACATTTTTGTTTCATTTTTATCTTGCATTTTCAAATTATTTGGCCTTTTACATTGAGGATCACCCAAAAAACCCTAGAAACTTATGAAATTGATAACTCCTTCTAGGTTTGGCTTATAACCTCCCCCTTTGGATGGTAGCCTAGTATAGGTTTAGGGTTTATTTGAGTGTGTTTTCAAATTTTTATCATGTCATATGCTTCTGTTTTGTTCATGTGCATCTCATACTTCCATGAAACCCTAATTTTGCATCTTCATTTGCATTCATCTTGCATATGTATCCATACATGAACTTGCCATGACATTTCATACATTCATATGTCATCTTAGGCATCTTAGGACATGTTAGAATCATGCTTGATCATTTCTTCATTCATTTTCCATGATTTGCATTCATTTCCTTTCATAAACTTTCATGAACTTTCAAACTTCAAAGCATGCTTCCATTTGCATCTCATTTTTTGTATGACCATTCATTGCCCTTTGTATGCCTTTGCATCATGTCATAACATCATTTACATCATGTGTATGCTTCTGTTTTTAGTCTTTGCCTTTGCATATTCATTGTTTCATTTCTTTTCTTTCCTTATGCATCTTGTGCTAATATTTTCAGGTGGTAAGTTAATTTGAGAAGTGGATTTGCCTTCACTTCTCATTTCTCTTCATCTTCTTCATTTGCATCTTTGCTGCATTTTTTATTGTCTTTGAGTGGGCTTTCTCACTTGTGTTCATCTCTCACCTTCTTTCTGTAAGTTACTTATCTTCTTCAATGAAGTAAGTAACTTATTTCTTCTGCTTCTTCCTCCTTTCATCTGCTTCTTCCATTGGTGGCTTCCTTGAAGATCCTTCTCAAGCCTTAAAAACCATAGGAACATCCAAGCATGACAATAATTAGGGTTGTGATTACTCCCCCTTAGTTTTTACCTTTGAGTCTTCTTTGTGTCTCTCTTTTCATCTCACCATTAGAGACTAAACCTTTAAGGCTTTAGGACTTTGGAATTAGGGTTATGCCTGCATCCTTCTCTTAGGATGGAGTGTATAACTTTAATCCTAAGTGTTAAACCCTTAATTTGTTTAAACCTCTTAATCAATCCACTTAATAATCATTAAGACATTAATTTGTAACTTGGGCCTTACATTAGGGTTCTAATTCTTCCTTTATGGTTAAGAATGACTAACCCTAGTGTTTAATGGACAAGTCCCCCTCAAGTTTTCTTACAAACATAAAATCCACTTCTTAATCTCACCCTTAATTAAAATCCACTTAATAAAGGTTTGTTATATAATGACTTTAATCCCTAATCATGGATTAATTTGAGGTATCTTCCTTAGCTTGAGTGTGCTCATCTATCATCCTTCTATTAGGATGGTGTAATGAGTTCACTAATCCTTGATTATGGCTTAAACTCATTACTTAACACTAAACAAAAACCCAAAATAAACATCTAAATAATCACAAGTATGTTAATGATCTCAATCCTACATGATCATGGCAATTAAGTTGAGGTGCTTATCTCATACTTAATTATTCTCATTATCCCCAATTAGGGAGGATATAATGAGTTTACAAGCCTTTGGTTTAGGCTTAAGCTCATAAACTTATGACAAACTCCAAAAAAAATAAAAGATTGAAAACACAAAAAAACAATAATCGTATCCTTCGGGATTCTTTTCTTATCACACTCATTCATAAACGAGAACTTGCTTCTTCCATCTAATGCAAGACAGTTAGCACTCGAGCCAGACGAGTCATACACTTGAGCATAGGCAAGTAAGCAGTTCACAGTCAATTTATCTTTCAGTCTCTTTGAGTCGAACTACGGTGTTCTGACTTCCTCATTGCACGAGAGGATACGTAGGCATAACTTAACTATTATCTAACAAAAGTCTCTTTGTCTTCCCCCTCTCTCTGCATTCTCTTTTAAGCCTCATTCCTGAGCTTTTCACCCCTTTTGCACTGACACCTGCACATTCTTTCCCAGGTTTTGCACACGAACAACACATATACCTACCCCTTTAAACACAATCTTTTAAGTGTGGATCCCGTCGAGTACGACAGACAATCTGGGTGCTAATACCTTCCCAGGTTGTAACCAACCCCTTTTCTCAGTTTCTCTGGTTCGCAACCATCTTATCCATCTTTTTTCTAGGTTTATGCAGCATTACCTTTCTTTCGGGATAAAAATGCCTAGCTGGCGACTCTATTCATCTTCACCTTCATCTTCTCCTTTCGCCGACCGTTCCCGCTTGTACCGAGATGCAAATCTTCGGGAGAGACAATACCCATTAGGAGAGTTCTGTTGGGAGCCATGTCTAAATTGTATTGATATTGGCGTATGAAAGCCTCGGCCAAGTCCTTCCAATTTCTGACTGTTGCTCTGGTCAGATGAGAGTACCATTCATGGGATGCCCCGATCAGACTATCCTCAAAGTAGAACATCCATAACTTTTCATCCATAGTGTAAGCCTTCAATCTTCCCAGAAAGGATTGAAGATAGGTACGAGGACATGAGGTACCGTCTTTCAAAGTAGGGAGCTTTGAAATTGTGAGGAATTCTGACTCCCTAAACTAGGCCCATGTCCATATCATCAAATCCTAAGGAGTTTTGGGACTCCAGAGATCTTAGCTTTTCTGCTATTTCGTCCAGACGACGATCATAGGCTTCATCCCCTGCACCAATGACAGTAAAATGTTCCTCTTGAGGGTCCTCTTGTAAGGCACACCCTCCAATGTTACCTTGGGTATTCCTGATAGCGTTGACTTCAGGGTTGAGATGAGGCCCAAACTCCGGGGGGTCAGTACGTGGTTGTACGTGATCATTGTTACTGGTACCTCCTGTACTTGGATGATTCTCTTCAGGAGTTTACCGCTCGGCCAACTCTCTTAATCTTTCTTAGCTTTGGGCCAACCCAATCATTACTGCCATGAACTGGTTCATCTGAGCTCTCATTTCAGTTCTTACATTAGCCATCTGAGTTCTCACGTCAGTCAAATCATGCTGAACTTGGTCCATCTGTAAGCTCGGAAGGTTGTTTCTTGTAGGATACCAGTGAACTCTGTTGATGGGGTAAACCCTCCTACGAGCAATGTTTCCTGAAACCACAACAATGTGAGAAAACAACAACAAAAATACCTACAAAACAAAGAATGAAGTTAGTATGCAATGCAGTATGTCTATTTGTCTTCCAAGGGTATCCAGTTTGGTTCTTTGGTTTTGACCTTCTATACCTCAAGGAATGATGATGTTGAAGAGAAATGAAGCCCAAAGGATAACACATAAACCATATATTACAAATGCTAAGATACATAGTTTAAAGATTACAACAAGTCCCCATGGTGGGTCAAAATACAACAACAAAATCAACAAAGTACAAACAAAAATGAAGTACAAGTACAAAGAAATCAAACATCCAGCCCAAAGTCATCCTCTTTGACTTCCTTCAGGAGAGCATCAGTCACTGGTCCAATTGGATGCTCTATGATGGTCCTGATAAGAAGGTTCCTGGTGGCAATGGCATTTGTCAACTTTTTATACATGTCTTGGTCTTTTAATCTCTTCAAACCCGCCCGGAGTTTCAACTCGGAGATTTCCTTCTGTGCTGCTAACAAGGCTTCCTGACTCTTCTTCTCATTAGCTTTTAGCTGCTCTGTCCTAGCCCGGGTCTTCTGATCTTTCTGTGAACGAGCCTCAGTAATTCTGATCCATCTAGCCGGACTCTCTTCTAAGTAGTGCTCAACTTTGGCTTTCTGAATCTTAGCTTCTTTACAAGCATTCTTCAATACCAACTCTCCTGCTCGGGCTCTTCTGATGTAATCATATGTCTTCTCAATCTTGGTCATATGCTCGATCCGGAGCCTCTCTAACCTCTCATTGTCTAGACGACTATCTTTCCTCTCCCAGAGGGTCTTCTTTAGAGCTTCAGAAAGCTGAGTATTCCTTTCCTTCAACTTCTCAAATTCCTCTAGACTGACTATAGCTACATGATCTACTGCTGATGGCCCCGACACATCCTCCAGGGTGAATGGCATGCGGGTGATCTGTCCTCTGATACGAGACCAATCAATATACTGAGCTGAAGCTATGTTGTTGCACTTGCCAAGAATGGCAGTCCCTTTTTTCTGAATTTTATCCCAAGCCCAGGTTGCTTGTCGGACAATAGCATGATTATTCTGAATGTCACAGTAAAGGATTTTTGATAAGTCCTGCTCTCTTGGTGGATGTACTAAGGCATACCCTAGTTGCCTTTTGAACAACAAAGGATTGTAGTTGATGCAACCCTTCACTCCAATAAGAGGTACATTGGGATACTGCCCACATCTTGTGATTATGTCCCTACCCTTGGTGCACTGAGTGCACCACCTAATGTCTTCTGAAGTGAGAGCAATCATTCTCTTATACCAATTTCTTGACTGATGAGGATTCAGGAAAACTTCTGTCTTTAGCAAGTGTCTCAATATCCAACAGTAGAAGAGAGGTGCACAACATCTGACTAAATTTCCCCTCTGTTTCTCATTCCTTTGATGCACTGAGTAATAGAAATCCCCGAGCAAGGTAGGAACTGGATTCTTCAGCAGGAAAAGATGGATATCATTCTTGCTTACAAACTTAGGCTCATCTGCAAACAAGATGATACCATATATACTAAGATCCAGGAGAGCACAAACAGTTTCCCACTTCCCAACTGCAGCATGACTGGTGGCCTGAGTGATCAAGAAGTCCAAATGGAGGCCGGGGATTCCCGCCTTGGTGGTCATATGATGATCAATGATGGTTGCTTCCAAGTATAAAGCCTTAGCTATGTCCTCATTCCTAGGAACAGTCATCTCAGGGTTGAAAGGAATCCCCCTCCTGATGGGGACACACAACAACATGGAAAATTCTTCTAACAAGGGACCCAACTGAAAGTCTGGGAAAGTAAAGCATCTGAGAGGAGGGTCATAGAACTGAAGGCAAGTGTGAATCATGCTCCTCTGTGATGCATCCAAGTCCATGATCATGTCCATAATACCACCATAATGTTCCCTGAATAAAGGGACATGATCAGGAGTGATAAGTGCCTGAATCTGCCTGATGCCTGCTAGAGAGGGTTCAAAGAAATGATAAGAAATGTTGCTCTTCCTGGATGAGTCCATACTGATAATGGATGCTGATGCAGATACTGAGGAGAAATTTTGATGACGACAACTGATGAAGGTGTTGAAGAGAATCTCTGATGAAGATGGCTGATAAATATATCTGATGAAGATGTCTGAGCAGAAGAACAGTCAAAACCAAACCAAAGATGAAGTGGATACCCTGTAAAACAAATAGACAAATGTTAAAATGATGCAAAATGATGTATGCAGAATGATATGCAAGGGTTTGCGATCAAGTTTTGGATCTGTTATCTGCTTTGATAAGGTCCATGTGTGTTCAGAAATCCAGATGAAGGCTTAGAGAACCAGTAACCAGGTGGGGGACTCAAATAAAGAGTCACAAGTCCAGGGTTTCATAAGATTAGTCCAAAATAGTGTAACCTTAAAAATATTTGTAACAAGGTATGATGAGGTCAAGGGTTCCTGCAAACCTATAAACATCTCAACCCCCTCACAGGTATTGTTCTAGAACAAAGATCCTCAGACTTGGATCAGTTATGAGAAGTGTAAACACTTCTAACCCGGAGGTACAATGTTTACATTAATCATAAAGGATCCTCCTCTAATTCACCTCAGATGCTGAAGGTCAATCTAAAAAGGTCATCCAGACTTAGCAGGCTTCCCAGATAGCCCTAGTACTACAGGAAATCCGTAGCACAGAGTTCTCTAGAAGAAACCCATGTTTGAACCGTGTTTCATATTCCCGCACCAGACCGAAATAGAATGGGAAAGAATATGAAGCCACTCTAATCCTATGTGTCACTCAGGCTCCCGGTATGGAACCTTACTCACTAAGTATCCCTCCCACCAAGGTAAACAACAGACCCATCACATGATAGAATGACAGTAATATGAAATATAATAAAACAGTAAATGAAGCAATAAATAAAGTTGTACAGAAAGCAATAAAAAAAGAAAAAAACAAAAAACACATAACACCCACATAAACACAAATCAAACAAGCGCTAGGAGAAACCCACAAACAGAACCAGAAGCCCTGGTTCCAAGATAAGGGTCCCCAGCAGAGTCGCCAAGCTGTCGCTCCCAAAGATTTGCATCCAGGTGCAGACCCGAACGTTCGGCGAAAGAGTGAAGAGGTTGCGAACCAGAGAAACTGAGAAAGGGGGTTGGTTACAACCTAGGAAGGTATTAGCACCCAGATTGTCCGTCGTACTCGACGGGATCCACACTTACAAGATTGTGTTTTAAAAGGGGTAATTGTATATGCTATCTATGTGCAAAAGATAGGAATGAATGTATAGGTGTCAGTGCAGAAGGTGAATTGCTCAGGAACTGAGGCTTAAAAGAGAATGCTGAAAGAGGGGGAAGACAAAGAGACTTTTGTTCGATAACTATTAAGTTATGCTTACATATCCTCTCGTGCAATGAGGAAGTCAGAACACCGTAGTTCGACTCAAAGAGACTGAAAATGAAATTGATTGTGAACCGTTTGCTTGTCTATGCTCAAGTGTATGACTCGTCTGGCTCGAGTGCTAACTGTCTTGCATTAGACAGAAGAAGAAAGTTCTTGTTTGTGAATGAGTGTGATGAAAAAGAATCCCGGAGGAGACGATTATTGTTTGTTTTTGTGTTTTCAGTTTTGTTATTGTTTTTGGTGTTTTGCATAGGATTATGAGCTTAAGCCTAAATCAAGGGTTGTAAACTCATTATATCCTCCTTGATTAGGGATAATGAGCCTACTTAAGTATGAGATAAGCATCTCAACTTAATTACCATTATGATGTAGGATTAAGATCATTAACCTATTGGTGATTAATTAAATGTTTTTGGGGTTTTTGTTTAGTGTTAAGTAATGAGTTTAATCCCTAATCACAGATTAGTGAACTCATTACACCATCCTAATAGAATGATAATAAATGAGAACACTTAAGCTGAGGAAGATACCTCAACTTAATCCATGGTTAGGGATTAAATTCATTATATAACACTAGTGCAGAAATGACTTTTTACATCGGGCGAAAATGACTTTTTACATCGGTTCCAAGTCCGATGTAAAGGCAGCCGATGTAATAAGTCAAAGACATTTTACATCGGTTTTAGGACCGATGTAAAAAATATGTCAACCACATCGGTTAATTTTTAAGTCTGATGTGAAAAAAAATATAATTTTTTTTAATGTAAAAGGGACTTTTTACATCGGTTGGATGATAAAACCGATGTAATATGTTGGGCTTTACATCGGTGCTTTCATATAACAAATGTAAAAAGTATGCCATACAGGGGACTTTTTACATCGGTTCCCCATTCGCCCGATGTAAAAAGTGTGCCATACAGGGGACTTTTTACATCGGTTCCCCTTTCGCCCGATGTAAAAAGTGTGCCATACAGGGAACTTTTTACATCGGTTCCCCTTTCGCCTGATGTAAAAAGTGTGCCATATAGTACTTTTTACATCGGTTCCCCTTTCGCCCGATGTAAAAAGTACTGTAGAAAATTTATATAATTTGACTATTTTTTAGCAGTTCCTGTAATTTTTTTGGTAACTAATTATTTAGCAATTCCTGTAAATTTTTTTGGTACCTAATTTTTCCTTCACATAGACCATATTTAGGTCGCTATTTTCATATATTTCTCACCAATATTCAATAAACCAAATATCTAGTACACATATATTCTTCCAAATGTACTAGTATACACATATAGTCATCTCAATATATAGGAGGTTTATACTAAAATTTACTACTACAACAACAACAACAAAAAATACACATTCAACCAATATTCCCCCCACTTGAATATCAACTTACAATATCCACAAGAATATGAGTTGTAACTTCGGTAGAAAACACAAAAATCAAATTTCCTGAAAATAAATAATAACACAAAAATCAAATTTCCGATGACAGTCATGAGATTTTAAGCCAATTAGTTTGAGATCTTTAACAGATACAAGCCTCTTGACATTTGATGAGTAACCATGCGGAACTTTAATACTTTGTAAACACTCACAAAGACTTGTTTTATCTTTGTTAGACAAAGTGTAACAGGCAGGAGGCAAATATATCTTGTTGCCTATATGTTGTGGAGTTAACTCTTCTCGTATACCCATCAAACCCATATCCACACGAGCATTATAACCATCTTTTGTTTTGCCATGAATGTTCAGAAGTGTTCCGAGTAAACTATCACATACATTTTTCTCCACGTGCATCACATCAATACAATGTCTTACATCAAGACTAGACCAATATGGAAGATCGAAGAAAACTGACCTCTTTTTCCATAAATTTTTCGTATTTGATTTCTTTTTGTATTTTCCAAACACAACATTAATGCCCTGTTGTCGTTGATAAACTTCCTCTCCTATTAAGGGATTTGGAGCTTCACCATGCTCTTGTTCCCCATTGAAAGCTTTTCGCAATCTACGATATGGATGATAACGAGCTAGAAATTTTCGATGTCCAAGATAAACAGTTTTCTTTCCTTACTCAAGTTGGAGGTAACTCGTGTCTTCTTCACATATAGGACATGCATTATGCCCTTTAACTTTATAACCAGACAAATTACCATACGCCGGAAAATCGTTGATGGTGCAAAACAACATGGCATGCATATTGAAATGTTCACCAAAATACGCATAAAAAACATCCACCCCTTCATCGCACAATACTCTTAAATCATCAATCAAGGGACTTAGATAAACATCTATGTCATTTCCCGGTTGTTTTGGGCCCGAAATCATCATGGATAACATAATATATTTACGCTTCATGCATAACCTAAGAGATAGGTTGTAAATCATCAGGAGAACAAGCCAAGAAGAATGATTAGTACTTAGATTACCAAACAGATTCATTCCATCAGTAGAAAGTCCAAGTCTAAGGTTTCTCGACTCTTTGCCAAAATTTGGAAACAAAGAATCTATTTTCTTCCACTGCAAAGAATCAGCTACATGACGAATTTTTCCATCACATTTTCTTTCTTCGGCATGCCATCTAAGATTCCTTGCGTCATTTGCATTTGCAAAGAGTCTCTTGAACCTTGGAATTATTGGTAGGTACCATACCACTTTCGCGGGAGGACCCTTTTTGACAACCTCATCATCACTAGAATCACCATCTTTCTTTTTGTAGCGTGACGCCTTGCACTTCGGACAATGATTATAGTTTACATACTCTTTTCTGTATAATATGCAATCATTAGGACATGCATGTATTTTTTCATACTCCAAACCCATTGGACACAATATCTTTTTTGCCTCATAATAACGATTTGGCAATACGTTACCTTCTGGAAGCATCTGTGTCAACAATTCAAGAAATTCGGTAAAACTTTTGTCAGTCCATCCATTATTTGCCTTCAAAAATTAAACAATTTTAACACGGCTGACAAACGTGTAAAATTAGTGCATCCCGGGTACAAAGGTTGATCCTTGTCACTGCATAAAGTATCATACGCATGTGCCTTTTTAAACGAATCTTGTCTAATATCACGCATCATGTCTTCCAGACGATCATCATCTATTTCTACACCAATATTATCTTTTTGGGACAAATTTGACTTTTCTACTACCTCACCGTGCCATATCCATTGTGTATAACTTTGACAAATTCCATGACAAATTAGATGATCCATGATTGCCTTCTTATTAAGTTTTGGTTCGCGATTTGCGCAACGAACACATGGACAGAGAAAAATCACATCAACACTTTTTTCACCATTACTTTTAGGAGGAGGAAGATTTTTTTTTTAGCATTGCTTTCAGCAAACTGTAGAAATTCCTTCACTCCATGTTCGTACTCAACACTTAATCGATTAGCTTTTATCCAACTACGATTCATACCTATGTTCCGGAATTAATGCATACAGATCAGATAAATCATTTAGACACCTATAATAGTCGCTCTCTTGGACATTAGAAAGAATGCAAAAGTCTCTACGTGCAAACACATGACATGCATAAAGAAGAAGTGGGAAGTTATAAATAATTAAAAAAGAACCTGTAATATGGTGTGGCCGGCCGGATGACTCACGGGTGACGATGCAGAAGTTCTCGTCGACACACAATTTCTACAAGAAACAATTTCATCACAATATGTATAAAATAAACATGGCTATATATATATATAGTTTATATATATATATATATATACAAAACTATATATATATATATATATATATAACAATAGTGAATAGGAAGAAGAAGATGAACAGAAAATGGTACCGGCGGCGGCGGACGGCGGAGGGAGAGGGAGACACGGCGTCTGCTGCGGAGGGAGAGGGGGAGACGCGCGGAGGGTGGAGGTGAACGGTGTGACGATGCAGCGAGGGAGAGGGGGAGACGTGTGGAGGGCGGAGGGTGGATGTGGAACGGCGTGACGACGCGTGGAGGGTTGGAGATGAACGGCGCCAGCGGCAATGAACGGCGTCAGCGGCAACAGCGGCAACAGCGAATGAAGATGAGGGGCGGCGGCGGTGGGTACAGGAGGAATAAGACACTGAAATAGTAACAGTAATGAAGATTATGTTTTAGATTTAGGGTTTTAATTTTTTAAAGGACTTTTTACATCGGTTGGTAGATCCACCGATTTAATAGGTGTTACGTAATTTTTTTAAATTTTTTTTAAGACACTTATTACATCGGTTGGTATATCCACCGATTTAAAAGGTATTTTTTTAATTTTTTTTAATTTTTTTTAAAGACACTTATTACATCGGTTCTAACAACCACCGATTTAATAAGTATTTTTTTTAATTTTTTTTAAGACACTTTTACATCGGGTCTAAAACCCACCGATGTAATAACATATTATTTTTTTTAATTTTGTTTTAGAAACCTATTACATCGGTTTTAAAACCCACCGATGTAATATGTTATATTTGTTTTTTAATTTTTTTTAATAAGAAACTTTTTACATCGGGTCTTATACCCACCGATGTAAAATGTTATTTTTTTTTTGATTTTTTTTAAAGAAACTTTTTAAATCGGTTTTTACAACACCCGATGTAATATGTATTTTGTTTTTTTTTTAATTTTTTTTATTGTTTTTTAATATGGATTTTTACATCGGTTTTAGAAAAACCGATGTAAAAGGCTTTAGATGAATTTTTTTGTTATTTACAAAACTGCCACCGCATTACTTTTTACATCGGTTTTTTTCAATAACCGATGTAAAATCCCTTATAACAATTTATGTTATTATTTACGAAACTGCCACCGCGTTATTTTTTACATCATTTTTAATAAATGCCTGATGTAAAATCATTTAACCAAATGTCTTTTTTTTAGTAGTGTAACAAGCCTTTATTAAATGGATTTTAATTAAGGGATGCGATTAAGAAATGGATTTTATGGTTTGTAAGACAACTTGAGGGGGAATTGTCCATTAAACACTAGGGTTAGTCCCTCTTAACCATAAGGAAGAGATAGAACCCTAATGTAAGGCCCAAGTTACAAGATAAAGTCTTAGTGATTATTAATGTGTTCTGATTAAGAGGTGTAAACAAATTAAAGGTTTAACACTTAGGATTAAAATTATACACTCCATCCTAAGAGAAGGATGCAGGCATAACCCTAATTCAAAGTCCTAAAGCTTTAAGAGTTTAGTCTCTGATTATTGAGATGAGAAGAGAGACTCAAAGAGACTCAAAGGTAAAAGACTAAGGCGGACTATAAACAACCCTAAAAGTTATCATGCTTGGATATCCTATGGTTTTTAAGGCTTAAGAGGAGAGATCTTCAAGAAAGCCACCAATGGAAGAAGCAAATGAAAAGAGAAGGAAGAAGAAGAATAAGTTACTTACTTCCTGAAGAAGATAAGTAACTTAAAGGAAAGAAAGTAAGTAGAATGGAACACAAGTGAAACAAGTTCACTTAAAAGACAAGTAAATATGCATATGAATGATGAGAAGAGATGAGAAGTGAAGGCAAATCCACCTCCCAAATAACTTACCAAAAGTTCCTGAAAATGTTAGTATGAAAGCATAAGACAATAAAGCAAAAGGAAATGAATGAAATGAGATGTGAAGACCAAAGTCAGAAGTGAAAATGCAATGTAAAAGGAATATGAGATGATGCAAATTCATACAAGATGCATATGAATGATCATAAATAGATGAGATGCAATGAAAGCATGTTTAGAAGCATGAAAACTTATGAATGTCCATGAAGTGTAATGGATGCAAAGCATATCAAATGAATGAAGAAATGATCAAGCAATGTTCAAACATGTCTTAAAATGTCTAAGATGTCATACAAATTCTTGAAATGTCATGGCAAGTTCACATGATGATGATATGCAAAGGTGAAAGCAAATGAACATGAGAAATTAGGGTTTTATGAATGTATGAGATGCAAATGACCAAAATAGAATCATACATCATGATAAAAAATTGAAATCAAGCTCAAACAAACCCTAATATCATACAAGATCAAACCCCAAAGGAGAAGGTCAGAAGCTTAACCTAGTGGAAGTTATGAAATTTCTAAGTTTGCTAGGGTTTTTGAGTGATTCTTAAAGGAAATTGCAAATCAAATTGAAAATGCAAGATAAATTCATGAGAAAAATAACATAGAAACTACATGAAAAATGTGAAACAATGAAAAAAGAATCAAGTTCAAACTCATCATGGTTAGGCAGAAATGAATTTCTCAAATTAGGGTTAGAAAATGTGATTTTTAAGAACCCTAATTCAAATAAAATTGTGAAATTATGATCAAACCTAAAAATAAATTTGTATGATGAGTTTGAAAATGTTTCTAACTGTATTGGAATGGTTCATGATTTTTTGGTGATTTTTAGAAACCTAAATGCATTTTTAATTAATTAAAATCCATTAATTAATTAAAAATAACATTTAAATATTTTAAAAATAATTTTTAAATGCAAAAAATAAAATAAAAATCATTTTTAGGTTGAGAAAAATATTTGGATCAAAAATGCAAAATATGAGATTTTTTGAATGAGATTTGATATTTTAAATAAAAATGAGAAAGAAAATGCAATAAAAATGAAAATAAAATGATTTAAATGAAAAGTAAGCAGATCCAAGGGTCAAGATTTGAATTGGGATGGAGGGAGTTGACTGGCGCGTGTTTCAAAGGCCCAAATTAAATCTGGATTATTAAATTAATTAACTTAATTAATTATGAATTAAAATTAAGTGGATGCATCTGATTCGTCCAAACGCGCGCTAAACCTAATCAGACGGCTCACATTCAAACTGGGGAGATTAGCCCTAATTACAAACCCTAAGTATTTTCAGGTGACCAGAGCTAGCTCCGGTCATCTTCTCCGGCACCCCTCTCCACTGAGTTCACTCAAATCACCACAAAAACTCACCAAAAGCTCCAGAATCAATCTTTAAACATCAATAAACTCAAATCCAGCAACAAAAACAATTAATCATGCACATACAAAGAGAATCGAAGAAGAACAAATTTTAGGTCAAACTTTCAGAAGCTTCATACACTCTCAAATCTCAACCATTTTCAAAACAAATTACATCACAATGATCAGTGGAGCATACAAAATCATTTAGGAACTTAAAATAAAGCTTCTGGAAAAAATGTTCTTGAGGTATACCTGAGATGAAGCTTTCTGATTCTGGGCTTTCTGGACCTTTCCTTGATGCAAAAACACTCCAATGGATCCCCTTAGGCTTCTGGGATGCTTGAAACAAGTTTGTGATGGCTGATTTTGATGATTCAGTTCTGCTGCACCAGAAATTGTGTTTAGGTTTTGTGTGCTTTTAGGCCAATTCAAGGGTTGCTTTATGTTCTATGAGTGATTTGAAGATGATTGGTGAAGTTTGTTTTGAAGTTTGATGGCTGGTTTTTGAGAATCGAAGAAGGGAAGCTTTTTGTGATTTTTGTGAATGTTGAGTTCTTGGAGGTTTCAGGCTTGCTTGTGTTATCTAATGAGCTCCATAATGTTTGTATGTAATGTCTTGATTGGTCAGAAAGTTGGTAGTGGCCTATTGTGATTGGTATGGGCAAGTTGCAAAAAAGTCAACAACTTTGTACTACAAGCATGGGCCATGGTAGGAGCTGCTCCAAGGGGTGTCTGGCCTCAGCCTGATTCATAGAGGGCCATAGGATTGATTTTATGCAGCTGGCACAAGTGGATGGAAGGTTCCAAGAGGTTTTGCAACTTTCCCTCTTTGAGAATTTTATGAAAATGTCTTGAGGAATCTTGCAATCCAAGGCACAATTTTGGTTCAAATGCATTGCACTATGTTTGTATGATGCCTAGCAATCAATTAGAGGTCATGAAATGGCTTGAAACTTGAATTTCCAAAAAATCCTCTTTGGCATGAACTTGAAAATTATAGGATTTTTGCCAACTTTGAAAGGCCATATCTTGAGTTCTAGGATGAATCAAGACATGTTCTAGTACTTTTTGAAAAGGGAAAGACCTAATCCACAACTTTCATGCCCAAGAATTTTTCATTTGAAGCATTTTTGGTCATGAAAGAGGAGGTTGAAAATATTTCCCAAAATGGAAAGTTTCCATTACAAGTCATTTCCAAAAATAGCAAGTTTGGATCAAATAAAGATCATAGAGCCTCAAAATGATGATGATGACCCTTTGGTACCCTTGTTGGGGGCCTCAGATGCCCTGATTTTGACTTTACTTGCTCAAGAGGTTACCCAATGATCAGATGAATTCCACAATGAATTTCTTCATCAAATTTGGTATACATGATCCTTATAACATATTAAGACCATTAGAAACAAGAATGACCAAAAAATTTGGGATTAAGGCCTCTGAAAACAAAACCCTAATTTTGGTCATCTGTGCAGGAAAACCCTAGCTCTGCCTCCCTACCTTTGCCATTATTTGTGATCTCTTGACTTTCATGAACTTTTGGGGGCATATTATGATCATGGAACACACATGGACCTTCTTGGCAAGCTTCAAGACCTTTGGGATGGCTCAGATTGTAACACCCCCTTTCTATACCTCCAAATAATCAATTAAATCATTTAGGCACATGTTAAAAATTTCATTAGAGTATAATTGAAAATAGTACAAAAGAGGCATGTCACATTATGCTTGAAATTAAAAACATACAACACCTGCTCATTTAAAGATATGCAACGATGGAGTAATTTTCAACATAGGAAATTTAATCCTTACACCCATATCTCCAAAGATATAATTACACAGCAGAAACTAAATCAACAACATCAAACATGTATATTTCCATTCATATATATATATATATATATATATATATATATATATATATATATATATATATATATATATATATCAACAGGTTTGATGCAAACAACAATATTTTTGTTTATACAAAACATCCATCCAACAAATACATGTACACAATGCATCACAAAAATGGCACTAAGCCAACCTAACTACCCTGTGCTACATATCAGAGCCGACCGACCAAAAGATGAAGACGAGCTTCACAAAAATTGCCATCCAGAAACCTACTCTGCAATGCTTACTAGAGCATCATAAAACAGCAGAAGGGTGAGAAACATTATCATAATAATATTGCATATAATTATATATCTCAACATATAACATACACATAAAACATATTCTCACCACAATTCATACCTTATCACTTATACACATCGCAACGTGCACATACACAAATCAAGCATGTTCATCATGCACCAATTCACTAATTCATATAAACTTACATTATTTATGTTTATTCCTCAATTCTATTTATTCCGCATAAACATACTTCTAGCTATGTTTAATCACACATATACATTACAAATGCATAAATCACATGCATATACATATATCAAACATGCATATATACCAATAAGTATGTTTCATCATACATATTATCATCTCCATAATACTCCAAATAAACATATGCACATTCATGTTTATTTCTGCATATCATAATTAAAATGATAAAATGCAACTCATAGAGACCGACACACGACTCTATGCAGATGAAAATGCGGTACCGACTCAACATTTCAGCAGGTCCACTCAGGAACCAAATGGAATCATCGCTTGTTACCTAAAGTAACTCCCCGTCGGGCACACGATGTTTCCCATTGCTCACACCCCACATGGGCACACAATGTTTATGGATTGCTCACACCCCACACGGGCACACAATCTGATTTCTCACACCCCACACGGGCACACAATCAATGTGAATAAATCAACCATCGCTCACACCCCACACGGGCACACGATGTTTCTGGATTTCTCACACCCCACATGGGCACACAATCCGATTGCTCAAACCCCACATGGCCACACGATCTTGTTGTAGTCATCGCTCACACTCCACATGAGCACAAGATGCTACAACGGATTCACAAAGAATCCCACAGCACAAGAATGCATACATTATGCTTACATGAAAAATGACACACAACATTCTTGAAAATGCATACATATTCACAATATAGTTATGCATTCATCTCATACAATTAGCATACATTCGCATTTAATTCAAGCAATGTATCTACTTGCCAAACGACCACAACACAATAACCAAACCCACAATTCCATAATTAACATAATTATGTTTTATCGGAAAAGTCAGGTAAAAGTCGGCTAAAAATTACTTTCCTTAGTATCGTTGGTTTCTACACGTTTCTAGCTTTGAATCGATATAAGGATCACTAAAAATGGATACCCGAAACTCAAGTTACGAAACAAAACGTAAAAAAAAACCCAAAAATCCTCTCAGGCTCGCTGAGCGAAAATCACCCTGGAACTTTCGTTGAGCGAGGGGTAGCTTGCTGAGCGACCACTGCGATTTCAGAAAAATAACAGCTGCGAACAGTCAACCAAAATGACCCCAAAACTCCTCTAAGCTCATACAAACATGATCAATAACATATTCTAGCTATCATACATCGGCTATAACGATTTCCAACCGATTAATCCATAAATTTCTCATATTTTCTCTCAAACCCTAACTATTCATCTTCTCTAACTTCTACCAAATCAAAACTCCACAAAATCTAACACATACATAATCATATACAAGATTAAGATAACAATGTTTATCACACTTACCCGATTATTTTGTCTACGCGGAGTAATCTTGATCAAAACCTAGCTTTTCCAAGTTTCCCTCTTTTCTCTTCTTTTCTCTTCTCTCCTTTTCTTTCTTCTCTTTTTCTTTCTCTTCTTTACTAACTTTCTATTTCACTCTCTCTCTCTCTCACTCTCTTATATTCTTTTCTCTCTATTTCTACACTTAACTCTATTCTTACTCTATTATTTCTATTTCTTTCCAACCAAATATCATTTTCTCAAAAAAATACCAATTCTACTAATTTCTAACTTATCATTAATTAACAAAAGTCTAAAATACCCTCTTATCCAATTTTACCCGAAAATTCACAAAACGGTAAAATCTCACAACATACCATATCATCACATTAATTCCTCAACATCAAATATCATCATGATAATTTCACAAATAAAACAATTATCATACAAATGAAAAAAAAGACTCCATAAAAAATTGGGAAAATCAAATCGGATACGACTCATGCATCCTACTCTCCAATTCCCAAGTCATATTGCCTTCCGCAGCGCCTCCCCACGCCACTTTCACAAGTGAAATATCCTTGGCTCTTAGCTTCTTGATTTCAGGATCCAAAATCCTAACCGGCAAAGCTTCCATCGTAAGGTTATCTCTTACTTCAACCTCATCCATATGGATAACATGTGATGGATCCGGAACATACTTCCGAAGTTGCGAAACATGGAATACATCATGCAAATTCGAAAGATTCGGAGGCAACGCCACACAGTAATGTCGCTCCCTGGATTTCCATCCTGGTACAAACGCGAAAGTGGCGCGGAAGAGGGTAGAGTCGCCAGCCAGGAATTTTTATCCCAAAGGAACGAGAATGGTAATGCTGCACAAACCAAAGAAAAGAAAAGGAAGGACAAAGGTCCTGCGAACGAAAAGAGACTGGGTTCGGGAGTCGGTTAGGACCTGGGAAGGTATTAGCACCCCGGATCGTCCGTCGTACCCGACGGGATCCACGCTTGCAAAGAAACTGTTTCAAAGGGTGAAGAAATGAAAGCTGTTGCAAAGAAAAGGAATTGAACTAAATAAAAATGAAAGAAGGGGGGAAATGTAGGGAAAATAAAAGAGTGTGCTCGAACGGGCCCTACCCCGCTGCCTACGTACCTCATCTAGACAATGAGGATCAAGGACGTCATAGTTCCCCTAACTAAGGGTGGAAAAATTGCTTGTGTCTTAACGCTTGAACTGCCTATGTCAATGCTCAGGTGTTGCAGACTCGGACGACGAGTGCGTTACCGTCTTGCAAAATGATAAGTAGGAGCAAGTTCGTACATAAGGAGTGAGTGGGATGAGAAAAGAAGTCCCGAAGGAGAGACGCTTATTGTTTGTCCAATGTTTTTTATGAGTTTTCTGCTTTGAAGTTTGCATAGGTACGTGTACCTAAGTCTTACTTAACAGGATATGTACTTCTTACATCATCCCGAAATGGAATGTGCAAGAGGCACACCTAGCTATGGAGGAAATCCCCAAATCTAGTCCCACAAGTGAAGGCTCAGACACACTGACCTACTGGCATTTATTAAGTGTTTTTGTGATTTTTGGTTAAGAACTGTTTTTTATATTTTCTTTGCGAAGTAATCTCATGCTAAGACCTATCCACCACGAGGGATATCCTACACCTTGCCCTGAAACGGAACGCGTGCAAGTATCTCATAGCAAAGTCTCGTGTCATATGAGAAGACTCGTCATTTATTAAAGTGACTTAAAGTTAAATTTGAAGATGAGAAGAGAGAGCACCAAAAGGATCTCAAAGGTAAAATCTAATGGAGAAGACTACTCATAATGTTATCATGCATGGGAGTCCTAGGTTAGTGTGGTTTAAAATCTATCCTAATGAAGAAGAAGGAAAGAAAATAAAGAAGAATAAAGGCGCGGAAAACGCTAGAAGACAACTTACTTCTCTAAAGAAGTTAAATTGTTTCTAAAAGGGGAGTGATGAAGTTAAGCAAACAAAGCACAATGCTAAAGCAATCACAACTTGAAAGCATAAAGAGATGAAGGAGAAGTTGTATGTGGGATACCCTCCCACACACATGACTTACCATAACCCCCTACAAAACAAAGATTAGCTAAACAATTGAACATTGAAAGCATATGGAAAGCAAAAGCAAAGTAATGGTCAAGGAAAGGGAAAATAACGTAGGGAAAAGAAAGTGTTATGCTCGGATGGGCCCTACCCCACTGCCTACGTATCCCTTTTGAGGAATCAGAGGTAACGTAGTTCGACTAACTACTTTTGTTTGTTTTTTTTGGATTTTTTAGTTGAACAATGTTAAATTCACATTCTACCGGCTGCTCGACCTTTGGAGACTCACGCACCTGGAGTAGAAGGAATTAACATGCTCTTGTGAAAAGAAAACAAAGAGTTTGATTTGTGTTTTAGGAATGCTCATGCAAAAAAGGTAGTCCTAGACGAAGGAACCGTGCTACCTAAGTTAACATGCAAACGAGAGACTATACAAAGCCTAGCAATCCTATGGGGAACAATCGCATCAGACAAATAAGCAAAACAGCTCGAGGAGTATCCACATCACTCGAGTAGAAAACATCCACCTGTGGATTATGTCTTCACAGTGGCAAAGAGAGGGCCTAACAATGATATGGAGGATCGAAGCAGGACAAAAGTAGGGGCGACACCTAACCACGATATCGAGGATCAGGCAGGATGGGTACACGAAGTAAGGAGATCTCCTCTAGCTCGTGACTGTGGGAAAAAAGTATGTATATACATGGTATCATATCACCAAGTAAGAACAGAATGGGGGAAATATCATGTGCGTACGAGCATAAAGCGTCAACGTTAACGGACGTGAGCTACACAAAGCGTGGGGATCCAGAAAGTGAGATCCTCTTCCATAGACTGACCGGACAAGAGCAAGATGGACTTTATCCAAAAGCATCAACACAGAGTGCGAGCTAATGAAAGACTCAATGATAGTGTGGGGCTGATTACGAGCCCTTTTCGCTTGCCTTCTTCGAGGTCTTATCAAGGGGAATGGGGATGGGGCGCCTTTTTTGAGGTCTTTACAGAAATGTAAACAAACACATACAGAGCCTCTAAAGGAGGACTTCCAGAAAATGCCCACCAAAAAGAAACGGTCGGGACTCCAGCCTATGTAAGTGATAAAGTGCAGAAATAGTAAATCGAATAAGAAATTATACCGTGAGGATGTAAATCCGAAGTACCAACAAGCTAAACAAAAAATAGAAACCCAGAGGTCCGCTCGAACAAGCTAAGATCCACAAACAAAGCAAGTCGGGCATCGCATTTCCCATATAAGCTCAAGTCATCGGAGTGAAAATAAATCACTCAAGATGTGAAAATCAGATGCGACCGCACAAAGGCCCTGCATACAACACAATCCAGACAAAACAACGGCACAAAAAATCATTTGAAACCAAACGATATCCCACAAATAAAGTGGAATACCAATCAAGCGACCGTCGTCAAGATCGTTGCGAGAATCTTATATGAACTCAACAAATGCATTAGAAACCAAAAAGAGGTGCAACTGGAAGTTGCACCTATGCCTCACAACTCAAAATCAAGTAGAAAGATGAGCATACGAGTCATGGACATGCATTGAAATGTATGTTTTAAAACGGGGCAGCACCTATGCACTAACATAAACAACATGCAAACTCAAACCGGAATCAAGAAAATTTACATGCAATGAATGACAAATGATCAACAAACATAAGTACAAGTCAAATAAAGTTCAATGCATCAAAATTGCACCAAACCGGACTTAAAAAGCCTTAAAACGGAAAAAACGCGTCAAAAATCACCGACTCAGAATTGAACGAAAATCACATGGTAACTTGAAAACGTGCCAACGGATTCAAATATGCAATTTGTTTTTGAAAATTCCGCTCGGAAGTGGGACTTTTTGGCCGATTTTGTCGGCTGGCAGTAGCGAAATAGCCGAAAAAAATTGTCCGAAATCGACTAAAAAGTTTACCAATGACTTCAGAATACTCAACAAAGTCAATTTACGCTATTCACATTCACGAAAACGCGCTACTGTTAGGAAGTTATGACCAAAACAATTTTTCGACACGCGACACATGAACAACATCAACAATTAAGCCTCAACCTATCCCATTTCGAATTTACACATTGAAACAATCATGAATTCAAAAGTCAAGCACTTCAATCAATATCAAGTCACAACAATTAGCTCTCCTAAGAATTTTTTCAAACACCTTACATGCACCGATTATTCTATGTCAATTTTAACAAGCATTTCCACTTATGCACTACAACAATTATTAGGATCAATTAATCAAGCATCAATCAACAATCAAATCAAGAATAAATGCGCATAATCTCCACAAGATTAAATCAACTTGACAATTCAATTCAAGAAACAATTCAACAATTATTCATGAATTAAAGTTTAAGAAGCTTACCGAATGAAGAATCGACAAAGAAATTGTGAATCCGGAGGAAGTGAGACGCGGTCGTGAACGGAGGATATGGGGAGAGGCTGTGTGGCTGCTAGCGGCAGAAAATGATGGTCGCGCGATGGCGGAGTTGACTGGAGGTGGTGGTTCGCGGTGGTTCGGCTACCGGAAGCTTGATCGGAATTGTTGTGTTCTTGAGTTTTTGATGAAGTTGTTGTTGTGTTCTTGAGAAAGAGTTGAGAGAATGAACTTTGATTATTTAGAGAGAGTTTTTGAAAGTTTTTGGTGTTTGTAAATTGTGATTGAAGTTATGAGACAAATTGTGGGTTAAAAGAATATATAGTGGAGTGTAAAATGAAAGGCAAAAGGTAGAATTTCGGCTTAAGTGAAAATAACATTGTCTTCGACAAATTTTTTTGACTCTGAGCCTTCCACAACATCGTCTGCCTATGAATCACGGTTGCAAAGAAAAAAGAATGAATGTCATACGATCAAAATCGAGTGCGATCAATACGTTTAAGCTGCAAGACCTCACTGAATAAGTTGTTTTTTTGGCTTATTTGGTGTCCATTACTTGAAAACGTGACAAGGTCAACCTTTTTGGAGCATAATATCGACTCGACTTTGTCAGCAAAGTTGTAGATATATGAGTCAGTGACCTCGTGTTAAAATGGGAGCTCAACCGGACAAAAGACGAGGCAGTATGAATTTTCTAGTGAAATCACTTTCAACTTTTTTCTTCGGTTCAGCACTTCAGTTTTGTGAAATAAATCAAAACGACAATCTTCGGAGCACCGCTCGAACTCGCGTTCTTCTTTGAACTTGAAGAGGATAAAATTTGTGAACCAACGCTTCGAGAACGGACGCAGTCCGATGAAAATTGACCGAGTTATGAATTTTACAAAATCTGACAGACAGTGCACGACACCAAAGAACCCCACTGGTAATTTGCATTTTCGGGATCCTTCCACTCGGACCTAACTCAAATTGAATTCACAGAATAAAGCTAACATCTAAACAGAATTTTAGGCACCAGAACGACGTCAATCCGATGAACGAGCTGAGAGTAATGAATTTTTTAGTGTTCAAAGCTCATCGGTCCAGCAGTGTTTTTCACTATATCGACTCTGAAAACTCGCACATTCGGAGATCTTCTTCAAAGAATTAGTTCTCAGCCAAAACCCGGAAGTTGGAAAAGATATCAAGACGGAACTTTTGGAATATGAATCTCTCAGAAATCTTGATCCAATCAGAAGTTACGAACTCTTGAATACCACTAGCACAAGTAATCGATGAAACTGAAATTTCAGAAACAAATAACTCCCGCCACTTTCCTTGATGAATTGGCCTCCAAGGCAAACACGAAAGTTGTAGAGAATACCGAAACGATTCTTACCATTGAATTTCAGGCCAAAAAAAGTTTTCGGGCGAGAGTTACAACTTTTGCAAACTGCACCGTAAAACTGATATTATGCTTAAACTTTGAATTAACCGAGAACTTTGGCATCTTTTTGAGATTCTTGTGCACGTGCCACATGAAGAAATAAAGGTATGTCGCAACCTATGAAAGCTCAATGGAGATGTATGCTCATATATTTTTATGATACAATTATGATCAAAATTCAATGTAATGTATGCAAGGATATTCTAAATGACATGAAAATGAGAGGGCAAATTTGGGGTGTTACATCTGCCCCTATTCAAGCAACTGTTAATCTGAAAAGGACGATAGCACGGGCTATCGACCGTTCAAGATGAACTGTGGTTGAATACCAAGAAAACCTGAAATTTACACTCTGCCGGAGAATGTAGAAATGGGAAAATAAACCCAACCAAGTAACACTCTGGGTAATTGAATTGAAGAAAAAGAAAACGAGCTCCTTCCAAATTGAATTGTTACGCTGGATAAGGAAAACTAACACAGACGAGTCTTCTTCAAGAAAACCTGTTACGCCAGGAACTGGACATACGAGCTCTCTTCAAGTAAACCTGTTACGCCAGGAACTGGACATACGAGCTTTCTTCAAGTAAACCTGTTACGCCAGGAACTGGACTTACGAGCCCTCTTCAAGTAAACATGTTACACCAGGAACTGGACATATGAGCCCTCTTCATACATTTTTTATAAAAATATATGACTTGAGACAGACGAACCTCCTTCGGATAACCCGTTACGCCAGGACCGGTGATGCACTTAAGTTTGTGGGATAGACATGCATAATCAGGATAGATGAACCCTCTTCATATATCCTCCGTAGATATATGGTCTAAGACAAACGAGTCTTCTTCAGATAACCTATTACGCCAGGTGTGACATTAGGATTGGATGAACCCTCTTCATAAATCTTGTGTAGATAAGTGGTGTTTGAGACAGACGAACCTCCTTCGGATAACCTGTTACGCCAGGACCGGCAACCATTTTGACGTTTAATCCCACCGTCAGGACTTCAAACCTCTTCAACACAGACGAGTATTGGATGATCATCAAGAGAACACAAACGAGTTCCATAAGTCAATTATACAAACAAATATCAGACGATGATCTAAGAAACACAGACGAGTACTTCAGGCGATGATACAGACGAATATCAGCCACTGGTACAGACGAATACCAGAAACCCAAAACAGACGAGCATTTGGAGTAGCAATATAGACGAGTACCAGAAATCCAACATAGACGAGCATTTGGAGTAGCAATACAGACAAGTACTAGAGCGATTATCAAATCAGTACATATGGATATAAGCTAACACAGACGAGTGTGAGGGATGATACATACGAGTATCCAAACAATGCAAACGAGCTTCAAATAGATATCAACCACAGACGGGCGCTTGGGAATGCAGACGAGCAACAAGCAAATATCAAACACAAACGAGTGATGGGGCGTGCATACGAGCAAAAGCGACTATCAAACACCGACGAGTGTTGGGGAGTTCATACAAGCAAAATCAACTATCAAACACCGACGAGTGTTGGGGAGTGCATATGAGCAAAAACAACTATCAAACACCGACGAGTGTTGGGGAGTGCATACGAGCAAAATCAACTATCAAACACAGACGAGTGTTGGGGAGTGCATACGAGCAAAAGCAACTATCAAACACAGATGAGTGTTGGAGGGTGCATACGAGCATAAAAAAATGCCGGATAGGCAACAAGAATCACAACTCTGCAGGGGAGAACCAGGTCAAGAGGCTTTGACACTTAACTCTAGTTAGGGGGATGAATAACTGTTTGTATCATCACATTGACCAAAAATAAATTGGCGACTTCTCTAGGGAATATTTCAATGATGGGAGTGAAACCCAAACATGAACTCTGTGGAGAAATCAGGCATTCAGCTGCCTGCTGGGCATACTTCACTTGTGGAAAGATAATCTGCTTGGGGATGAAAGCCCTTCAATTAGCCTTGGAGTTCTGCTGGGGATTCAACCTGCTCTAACTCAGCTGGGGAACATCCTTTCTGCTGGAGATAGGAATTGCAAAGTGTCTCTCGCTGAGGAGAAAAAATCTGCTTGGGGAATGTCACCTTGTAACATCCTTCTTGTCCAGCTGACTTCTTGAAGATCAATTCAAGAGAATTTTACAGAAGAAATGACATCCAAAATGCCCCACATCTTCAAACTCTTGGAGATTCGTCGAATCTTGACATAATTGCCCCATATTGCATGGATTGTGAAAGAATTCGTCTCACGAGGATTCATGAAAAACCTCGTATCACTGCAAAATACTATGTCCTGGTATTATGAACCATATATAGGTCTATCAATTGTCAAGATGGAAGGATGTATCATAACCCCAAAGAAACTTCAATCTCGCTTTCGAATTCAGCATGAAACTGTTACTTGTAAGCAAAAGGATATGCACATCTGCCCCAAGTAAAAATGAACCAAGTATGGTTGAACCTTGGTGATATGATTTTTGATTCTTTTCTTTGTTTTTATGACAAACTCACTGGGTATCAACTCAAGGGTTGAAGAAGTGAAGACTATGATATCGACTCAAGGGTCGTTAGATACGGCAATATCGACTCAAGGGTCGAGGTAACAAAGGTGACAACATCGACTCGAGGGTCGAGGAAACAAAAGCAATAATATCGACTCAAGGTTCAAGGGAATAAGAGAAATAATATCGACTCGAGGGTCGAGGGAATAAGAGCAACAATATCGAATCAAGGGTCGAGGAAACGAAAGCAACAATATCGACTCAAGGGTCGAAGAAACGAAATCAACAATATCGACTCAAGGGTCGAGGAAACGAATGCGATGATATCGACTCAAGGGCCGAGAAAACGAAAGCAACAACATCGACTCGAGGGTCGAGAAAACAAAGGCGATGATATCGACTCAGGGGCCGAGAAAACAAAAGCAACAACATTGAATCGAGGGTCAAGAAAACAAAGGCGATGATATCGACTCAAGGGACGAAGAAATGAGAGCAACAATATCGACTCAAGGGCCGAGGAAACAAAGGCAAAGATTGCCACGCTCCACTGAAGCGAGAGGCTGGATGCATATAGATGCCAACTGGTCATGGTTGAGGAGATGCCAACACAGATTGAACTTTAACCTTGAAGATGCCAATGACTACTGGACTTTAGCCGTGTATGATGACCAGATGAAGAAACCATAACGACTGAGGAGAAATTCCCTGATCAGGGAAACACGCTTCCCGCGCCCTATTGGGATCAATCATCAGACGTTCATTCTAGGAACTGCCTTGCATACTGTAAGATTATCTCAAGAGGATTTTAAAGAAAACCTGGCATCCGAAATGCTTCAGTGTTTTCAAACTCTTGAATATCTCGAAGTAACCACCTCAAACTATATGGTCTATGAAGGAATTTTTCCCAAGATCTTGCATCATCGTGAGGTGTTATGCCCCAGTATTATGAATCCTGGGTAGGTGCCTCTAATTAACCGTCTTCCGGAGAGAGTAACTTCTAGTGCTTCTAGGGTGACCTGCCCCAGTACGAGTATTGCTTTGGAGACAAACACCCAGACTAACTGCTCTGTGAGAGATTTAAATCTCGAAGTGATTGCCCCAGTTTGGCTAGAATTTGAAGAGATTGATCGATGTTATTTCCCCGGATTGGCTGCATTTAACCCAACTGGTTGGAAAAGTCTCTATTCAATGGAGTTTTTTGGAAAAATTCCCTTTGACATTGTAAACACCCCAAATTTGCCCTCACCCATTCATCATGGCTTGTGATCATTTTCATTTGCATAAGTTCAATCATAGCATCTCATACCACATTTTTGTTTCACTGCATCGGTTCAAAGTCATCTGCATCTAGGGTTTGTGATCTGAGCCATCCTTGAGCCATTTGAGCCACTCCAAAGGTCATCAACCACTTCAAAGGGGTCCATGTATGTTCAATCATTATATTATATCCTCTCAATATCAAAGAAGTCAAGGAATCACAAGAACTGAGATAGGCATGGAAGCTGAGCCAGGCTTAACTGCACAGATGACCTAGGATTAGGGTTTTGGTTTCAAAGGCCATGAATCCAAAATTTTTGGTCATTCTTGTTTCTATTGGTCTCTATAGGGTATAGGGATCATGCATATCAATTTTCATGAAGAAATTCCATGGGGAAGGCATCTGATCAAGAGTTGACTTCTTGAGCAAGTCAGTGCAAAATCAGGGCATCTGAGGCCCCCAATGACCCAACCAAAGGGTGTTCTCCATCATTTTGAATGTGTATGATCTTTATTTGATCATAGAAGATGTTAGAAGTTCACAAAATTGAAGAATTTCAAGCCATTTGTAAAATTGCCTTTTTGGGAAAGTGACTTGTAATGTAAACTTGCCATTTTGGGAAAGTTTTTCAACCTCCTCAAATTGATTCAAAAATGCTTCAAATGAGAAAACTTTGGTCATAAAAGTTGTAGATTGAATCATTCCCTTTTCAAAAAGTACAAGAACTCATTCTAATTCATTTTGGATCAAAAGTTATGTCCTTGCAAAGTTGGATAAAATCACATAATTTCAAGTTTTACACCAAAGAGGCAAAGTTGCAAAACCTCATGCCAAGGCAAAATGTGACTTCAATGTGACTTCTATGCATTACACAAACATGAACCATGACTTGAAGATCAGAATGCACCAAAGAATTGTCCATTTTCATGACTTGTGCATTAAGAAACTTCAAAAGGGCCAAAACTTTGTGAAATTGCAAAAACTCACATAAACCCTAATCCACTTGCTGCATTGCCTCAAACTCATTTCCATGGTCCTCCTTGATCACAGCTCAGCCAATCCATGCCTTTGTACCTTGACTGAACCAACCCATACCTCTCTTACACAAAAAGTTGACTTTATGCAAAATGGCCCATACCAATCAAGCTAGGCCAGCAACAACTCTCTGGCCTATCCAAGCTTGATACATGGACAAAATGAGACTCAACACATAACACAACAGAGCCTGAAACATCACATAAGTCATAGTTCCCAAAACTCACCTCTTATGCATTTTGTTTCGAAACTCAGTACACAGGCTCCAAACATCAAAACAAACTTTACAAAATCACTCACCATGATCCTCTGATCATTTCCCAACCATTGTTTTGGCCTGAAACCTCCCACATCAAAAACACGATTTCCCTCCTCCATTGACCTGAGCTTCTGCAAACTTCCTCTAGAGACCGTATAAACTCCAGCTAAGCATCACAAATTTCTGGGGAGGATCATTGGAGCTTGTTTGGACCAAAGAAGCAGCCAGAAAGTCCCTGTTTCGAAAGCTCTAGTTCAGGTGAGCTCAAGAACATTTTTTCCAGAACTTTAATTTCTTGTTATAAAATGATTCTATGAGTTGCACTGATCATCTGGATGTGTTTGGTTTTGAAAATGGTCAAGAAACAAGCATGTATTGACTGTCTGAAAGTTTGCCCGTAAAAACGATTTTGTTTGTTTCTCTTGATTCATGAAAAATAAATGATTTTTGTTGTAGGGTTTATGTTTAATGATGTTCATAGATTGATTCTGGAGTTTTTAGTGAAGTTTTGATGCGTTTTGAGTGAGATTGGGAAAATGGTTGGCCGGAGAAGATGACCGGAACACTGTTCCGGTCATCTGAAAGTGATTAGGGCTCAGGATTAGGGCTAATGACATAATTAGGCAAGTTTGAATTCTGGCCGTTCGTTTGCGCGCCAGGTCAATTCCCGCGTCCCTAAGTTTGAACCACAGCCTTTGATCTGTTTGACTTTCTCTTTCTTTCTTTTTAAATTCATTTTATTTCATTTGTTTTATAATTAACTTCCACGAATTATTTAAAATAGCAAATCACATTTAAAAATTCTGAAAATTTTTGTCAAACATTTCATAAATTTTTAGAACCCAAAAATATTTTTATTTTTATTTTTTGCATTAAAAATTATTTTTAAATCATTTAAATGTTTATTTTTAATTAGTTAATGAAAATTAATTTATTAAAAATAAATTTAGGTATTTAAAAATCACAAAAAAATTCACATTGCATTTTAAAACATTTAGAAACATTATCAAACTCTCAAAACAAATTTCTTTTTGGTTCTTGATACATTTTAACAATTTTCATTGGAATTAAATTCATTTAAGGGCAATATTTTGGTTCAAACTTTGAAAAATCCATTCTGCCTAACCCTTGAGAGTTTGATAATGGTTCTTCTTGCATTGCATCCTTCATATCATGTAGTTTATAGGATAAAATTGGTTTGAACTTATCTTGCATTTTCAATTTGTTTTGTATTTTTCAATGTGAGGCACCTTAAAACCCTAGCCAACTTGAGAAATTCATAACTTGCACTAGGTTAAGAGTTAGGTCCCCTCCTTTAGGCAGTGAACTTGTGTAGGGTTAGGGTTCCTTTGATCCCATTTTCAATTTTTTATCATGTCATTTGCTTCTGGTTTTGAATTTTTGTCTTACAAACCATAAAAATCATTTCTTAATCTTATCTTTAACTAAAATCCATTTAATAAAGGCTTTGTTTTGTCATGAGGTTAATCCCTAATCATGGATTAAGTTGAGGAGCCTTCTTCAGCTTAAATGTTCTCATCTATTATCCTTCTATTAGGATGGTGTAATGAGTCCATTAAATCCTTGATTATGGCTTAAACTCGTTACTTAACACTAAACAAAAACTCCAAAAACATCTAAATAATTACAAGTAGGTTAATGATCTTAATCCTACATCATGGTGGTTAAGTGTGAGGTGTTTACTTCATACTTAAGGTATTCTCATTACCCCTAATCAAAGGGAGGATGTGATGAGTCTATTAACCCTTGGTTTAGGCTTAAGCTTATTGACTTATGACAAACTCAAAAAGCAATAAAAGATTGAAAACCCAAAAAACAAACAAAAATCGTCTCCTCCGGGGATTCTTTTCTCATCTCATTCACTCAAAAACGAGAACTCGTTTCTTCCGTCTAATGCAAGACAGTTTGCACCTGAGCCAGACAGGTCATGCACTTGAGCATAGACAAGTAAGCAGTTCACAGGTCAATTTATCTTTCAGTCTCTTTGGGTCGAACTACGGTGTTCTGACTTCCTCATTGCACGAGAGGATACGTAGGCATAACTTAACAGTTATCGAGCAAAAGTCTCTGTATATTCCCTCCTCTTCCAGCATTGTTTTTTAGCCTCATAGTCTTGAGCATTTCACTCTTGTTCTTACACTGACACCTCTCTTATACACTTCACATTTCTTTTACACTGACACTTGCATTCTTTCCAGCCTTGATACACAAATTGCACTGACACTACCCCTTTAAAACACAAATCTTTTAAGCGTGGATCCCGTCGAGTACGATGGACAATCTGGGTGCTAATACCTTCCCAGGTTGTAACCAACCCCCTTTCTCAGTCTCTCTGGTTCGCAACCGTCTTATCCATATCTTTTCTTAGGTTTATGCAGTATTACCTTTCCTTCGGGATAAAAATGCCTAGCTGGCGACTCTATTCATTTCTTCTCTTTCGCCGACCGTTCGCGTCTGTACCCCTTCTGACCTGGGTGTCATTTGGTGGGAGCGACAGATTGGCGACTCTGTTGGGGACCCTTATACTGTAACCAGGGCTTCTGGTTCTTTTTGTGGGTTCCTCCTAGCGCTTGTTTGATTTGTGTTTACTGGGGTGTTATGTGCTAATTATGTTTATATAGTTGCTTTATTTATTGCTTTATGTACAGCCTTATTTATTGCTTTCCTTACAGTTTTTTTCATACTGTCATTATCATTGCCGGATCTGTTCTTTTTTCTTGGTGGGTGGGGTTTCATTGAGAGTATAAGGTCCTATACCTGGGACCTGAGTGACACATAGGCTAGAGTGGTTCATGTTCTTTCCCATTCCATTTCGGTCTGGTGCGGGAATATGAAACACGGTTCAGATGTGGGTTTCTTCTTGAGAACTCTGTGCTACAGATTTCCTGTAGTGCTAGGGCTATCTAGGAAGCCTGCTAAGTCTGGATGAACTTTATTATTGACCTTCAGAAACTGAGGTGAATTAGAGGAGGATCTTTTATGGTTATTGTAAACACTTTACCTTCGGGTTTGAAGTGTTTACACTTCTCATAACTGATCCAAGTCTGAGGATCCTTGTTCTAGAACACCACCTGTGAGGGGGTTGGGCTGTTTACAGATTTGCAGGTACCATTGGCCACATCATACCTTGTCACTTATTTGGTTTAAGAGTACTTCACTTTGGACAGTTCTTGTGATTAACCCTGGACATGTGACTCTTTATTTGAGTCCCCCACCTGGGTTACTGGATTTCTGAACCTCCATATGGACTTCTTGAACATACATGAACTTTATATCAAGACAGATGATCAGATCCAGCTTGATCACAAACCCTTGCATATCATTTGCATACACCATCATCGCATCATTTAACATTTGTTTATTTGTCTTTCAGGGTATCCACATTATGACTGGCTTGGTTTTGACCCCTTCATCTGCATAGACCTCTGCTTCATCAGCTATCTGCTTCAGCTATTCTCTTCAGTTGTTTGCTTTAGTCATCTTCATCATCACCAGCATCAGCCTATCAGTGGCCCATCTCCAGTACCAGTCTTGATCTTCATCAGCACTTGTCTTCAGCTCTTCATCAGCAGTCATGGCTCCCAGGAAGAGCAATATATCATACCATTTCTTTGAGCCTGTGCTGACTGGCATCAAGCAGGTCCAGTCACTTATCACCCCTGACCACATCCCATTATTCAGAGAACATTATGGGGGTATCCTGGATATGGTTATGGACCTGGACCCTTCTCAGAGGAGCATGATCCACACATGCTTACAGTTTTATGACCCTCCATTGAGATGTTTCACATTTTCAGACTTCCAGCTAGGACCTCTGTTGGAGGAATTTTCATCATTGATTGGAGTACCTGTCAGGGGTGGGATCCCCTTCAACCCAGAGATGACTTCTCCCAGCAATGGAGAAGTGGCAAAAGCACTGTACCTAGAGCCTACTTTGATTGAGCAGAATATGACAACAAAAGCTGGGATCCCTGGTTTACACTTAGACTTCTTGATTTCTCAGGCCATCCTGAAGGCCTCTTTGGGAGAATGGAGGGCAGTTTGTGCATTGCTAGCTCTCAGCATATATGGGGTTATACTGTTTGCAGACGAGCCCAAATTTATCAGCAAGAATGCCATTCATCTTTTCCTTCTGAGGAACCCAGTAGCCACATTGCTGGGAGATTTCTATTACTCCATTCATCAGAGGAATGAGAAACAAAGGGGGAAGTTGGTGAGATGCTGTGCTCCTTTGTTTCACACCTGGCTGCTCAAACACCTACCTAAGACAAATGCCTTCCTGAATCCCTACCAACAGAAGAATTGGGCTAAGAGACTTATTGCTTTGACTTCAGATGACATCAGATGGTGCACCCAAAGCACCAAAGGCAAGGACAACATCACTAGCTGTGGGCAGTACCCAAATGTGCCTCTAATAGGAGTAAAGGGTTGCATCAACTACAATCCTTTGCTATTTAAGAGACAAATGGGCTATGCTTTGGTTCACCCTCCTAGAATGCAAGATTTAGCTGAGACCCTGTATTGTGAGATAAAGCCTAATCTAGCTATTGTCAGACAAGCATCCTGGGTTTGGGACAACATCCAGACAAAAGGGATGGCTATTCTTGGAAGGTGCAATAATGTTGCTTCAGCTCAGTACTATGACTGGTCTCATGCTAGAGCTCAGATTACTGGAATGCCCTTCACCCTCGAGGATATACTTGGACCATCCACAACTCAGCCAGCAGCCACTGTCAGCCTGGAAGAGTTTGAGAAAATGAAGGAAAGGAATGAGAATCTGTCTCAAGCTTTGAAGAAGACCCTTTGGGAAAGGAGTGATGGTCGTCTGGACATTGAGAGGTTGGAGAAGCTTAGGGTGGAACATCTGACCAAGATTGAGAAAACAGAAGACTACATCAAAAAAGCAAGAGCTGGGGAGAAAATATTGAAGAATGCTTGTAAGGAGGCCAAGTTTCAAAAGGCTAGGATTGATCTCTATCTGCAAGAAAGTCAGGCTAGGTGGGTCAGAATCATTGAAGCCCGTACTCAAGAAGATCAGAGAACTCAAGCCAGGATTGAGCAGTTAGAGGCCAATGAAAAGAAGCAACAGGAAGCTTTGCTGGCAGCCTAGAAGGAGATTTCAGAGTTGAAGCTCAGGGCTGGTTTGAAGAGGTCAAAGGACCATGACAGGCACAAGAAGCTGACCACTGCCATTGCCACCAGAAACCTCCTCATCAGGACTATTACAGAGCATCCGGCTGGTCCAGTGACTGAGGCACTTCTGAAGGAGGTTAAGGAGGATGAGTTTGGACTTGATGTCTGACCTTTTTTTTTATTGTTGTTGTTTTCATTTGATGTACTTTTCATTTTGTGTTGTATCTTGACCCTTCAGGGGCATGTGTTGTAAAAACAAACTATGTATTGTTCAGTATTTGTAATATATTTTAGTTTGTTTCCATTGTGGGGTTTCCTTTTTCCCAACAACGTCAAAGCATCTTCCTCGAGGTATGGAAAGGTCAAAATCAAGAACCAAGCCGGATACCTTGGAAAACAAATAAGCATACTGCATTGCATACTAACATTGTTTTGTTTTGTAGGTTTTGCCTTTACTTTGTTTGCTTCTAACTCTGTTGTGTCTCAGGAAATATTGCTCGCCGCAGAGTATTCCCTGTCAACCGTACGCACCGGTACCCTACTCGCAACAACCTTCCTGGTATCCAAATGGATCAAGTACAGCAAGACCTGACTGAGGTCAGAACCCAGATGGCTAATGAAAGAGTGGAGATGAGGAACCAAATGTCTCAATTTATGACCGTGATGACTGGTTTGGCCCAGAGCCAAGAAAGGTTGAGGGCATTAGTAGAGAGACAAACTCCCGAAGAACCTCATCCTGGCACTGGAGGAACAAGTAATAATGAGGGAGGACAGCCTCATGTTAACCCACCAGTATTTGGACCTCATCTAGATCCGGAAGTCAATATCCCAAGAAATGTACAAGGCAACACTGCTGCAGGCAGGATCTTGCAAGAAGATCCTCAAGAGGAGTAGTTTACTGTAATGGGAGCTGGAGATGAAGTTTATGATAGGAGGTTTGATGAAATTGCTGAGAAGTTGAGATCTCTGGAGTCTCAAAATTCCTTAGGCTTCGATGTAATGGATATGGGGTTAGTGGATGGGGTAAGAATTCCCCACAAGTTTAAACCCCCGTGCTTTGAGAAATACAATGGAACTTCCTGTCCACGAACTCACCTGCAGTCCTTCCTGGGAAGACTTAAAGCATATACCATGGATGAGAAGCTGTGGATGTTCTACTTTGAAGATAGCTTGACTGGAGCTTCAAGAGAGTGGTATTCACACTTAACCAGAACTACAATCAGATGCTGGAAGGACCTAGCTGAAGCTTTCATCAGGCAGTACCAATACAATCTGGACATGGCCCCTAACAGGACCCTTCTGATGGGAATGTCTCAATCCTCCAGAGAAAGCTTCAGGGAATATGCCCAGAGGTGGAGACAGCTTGCTGCTGCTGTCCAGCCACCCATGTCGGAAAGAGAAATGGCCGACATGTTCATGAATACCTTGCAAGGAACGTATATTGACAGACTGGCTGCCTTTTCTTCCACCAGTTTTGCTGACGTAGTTATAGCTGGAGAAAGAATTGAAAGTCTATTAAAAATGGGCAAAATTTCTGATAATGGTGCAAGTTCGTCCAGTAATCCCAGGAAGCCTTTTGTGGGACCTCGAAGGACCGGTGAGACAAATGCCATTCATGCCAGCAGGGGCAGACCTCAGTATGTTCACAGATCAGTAGCAGCAGTCACCATTCCAGCTCCGATTCCTCAACAATTAGCATATCAGCAACCACAACAACCACATTATCAACAGCAAGCCCAGTATCCGCCACAGAGAACCTACAACAATAGCAACAGCAATTAACAACAACGACCCTTTCAGCAAAGACCATCACAGGCAAACAGGGTGATTGACCCTATCCCTATGCCTTATGCTGCCTTATTGCCACAACTCCTGAAACTCAACTTAGTTGAGTTAAGGACATTGGCACCACCAGATCCCTCCAATCTCCCAAGGAATTATGATGTCAACGCCAGATGTGCTTTCCACTCCAATGCACTTGGCCATAATACCGAAAAATGCAGGGCCTTGCAAATGATAGTCCAAGATCTGGTGGATTCTAAAGCCTTCAACTTTGCACCCCCTCCAAATGTCAACAAGAATCCTATGCCTCATCATGGTGGGCCGAGGATTAATGCCATTGAGGAAGACAGACCATCTACCTTGATCACCAGTGTTGTACAAATTCGGACACCTCTGGTCGAAATTAAAGCTCAGCTTCTAGAGTGCCAGGTGTTTCCCGGGTGTGAGCTCGGTTGTGGGTATTGCAACATTGCAGTAAACGGGTGTGATAATTTAAGAAGCGGCATAGATGGTCTTATCAAAGATGGCATACTTCAGATCTCAACAACGGTGCCTACAAATCCAGCAATTACTTTGACAACAATTCTTGATTCTTCTACAACAGCAACAACGATCATTCCTACCGATTCATCAATATCATCAGCAATGGCTCCGTCCATCACTTCAACAAATCAAATGTCAACAATCCTTTCTTCTACAACATCAGCATCCATTTATTCAGCCGAATCTTCCACAACACCAGTAGAAATTAATGAAGATATCTCAGCAGTCACCATCTACTATGATCCATCAATTGTTCCTCCAAATAGCAACTTTCAGCAACAAACAGTGGCACCTCCTGCCAGGTCACCAGTCACAATTTACTACGATCCGCACACCATTTCAGTACCCTCCGCTGCAGCTGTCAGTCCAGTCACCATTACGGTGCCTGGACCCGTTCCTTATGAAAGTAGTAATGCCATACCTTGGCATTATGGCTATGATCTCTACTGCAACGGGGAGAAAATCACTTTGGATTCTTCAACCTCTTCTCCACAAATTGATAATGTTGGGGGAGGCGGAGGCTTCACCAGAAGCGGATGCCTTTTTGCCTCACAGACTCAAAAGCCTAATGCTGAAGCGGAAGCTACTGCCAAAGCAAAAGGAAAGAGTTTGGTGCTTGAAGAGCCAGCTATCAAAGAAACTCAGAAGACATCTTTTGAACAAGATGTAGACGAGTTTATGAGAATCATAAAAAGAAGTGATTACAAGGTGGTGGATCAGCTTCACTAAACTCCCTCAAAAATCTCCATATTATCCCTGTTGATGTGTTCTGAAGCTCACAGGAATGCATTATTGAAAGTCTTGCACGCAACATACGTGCCAGAGGAGATTACCGTTAATCAGCTAGAAACTGTGGTGGCAAATGTCAACACCAGCCATGGACTGGGTTTTACCAATGCTGACTTAACAACTGAGGGACGCAACCACAACAAGGCTTTACACATCACCCTAGAATGCAAAGGTGCTGTTTTATCTCATGTACTGGTGGACACTGGGTCGTCACTCAATGTTCTACCAAAGAAAGCCTTAGTGAAGCTAGAATATGATGGTTTGGCACTGCGTCCGAGTAATTTGGTGGTGAGAGCATTTGATGGCTCTAAACGATCAGTGCTTGGGGAGATTGATCTGCCTGTGATGATTGGCCCGCAGACCTTCAAAATTACCTTCTATGTGATGGACATTCAGTCGGCCTACAGTTGTTTGTTGGGTAGACCCTGGATCCATGCCGCTGGCGCTGTTACGTCTACCCTTCACCAGAAGTTGAAATTCGAGTGGGAATGCCAGATCATCACCATCTGTGGGGAAGAAGACATCTTTGTTAGCCATCTGGCTACGTATAAGTACATTGAAATGGATGGGGAGATCCATTAAACCATGAGCAAAGGGTTTGAGGCCTTGAACATTAATGAAGCATCTGCTATACTGGGAACTTCCATAACATCATACCAGTAAGCCCGAAAGGTTGTTGAGGAAGGTACCGCCCAAGGCTGGGGCAAGCTGCTGCCCGTGGAAAAGAAAGAAGACCGATTTGGGTTGGGTTACAGACCAACTCAACAAGATCAATCAGAGGCTGCCAAAGAGCCCAACTTTGTCAGTGGGGGGATGCTCACCCCGGATGCTGTAAACAACTTGGAAGACGAGGAGGAAAGCGACCGCAACCTGGAGAGCTGGATACGTCCAAGGATCCCGGGGAGCCAAGTCCTTAACTGGTCTTCCCAGGAAATTATAAGGGTTACTCCTGCAGAGTAATTATTATTTCCTGTATTTTTTAAACATGCATCAAGTCTTGCATCTTGCCCAAGATGTCATGACTCATTTTGTAATCGGGCCATCTTGTAATTTTGTGCAAATAGATCAATCAATGAATATCGGACATCTTTTGCAAACAAGTTTCTTTTTCGCTCACTGTCTTTTCATTTTTCTTTTTGTACAAAAAATAAAATGGCAATGTTTTCAAAATAAATAACTTCATCTTTCACTTTTTCTAAACAAGATTAAAATTGATCACTAAAATAAATAATCTAAACCCTTGCAGAGAGTGCCCTCCAAATTGCACCGACAACAACACTGCTATGACCTCGTATGACTTTGACAATCCGATTAATCAAGCTGATGAAGGGGTTGAAGAAGATTATGAGCTTCCTGAAGAGATAGCCAGGCTGTTAAGGCAAGAGGAGAAGGTTATCACTCCTCATCAGGAGGAAATTGAAACAGTTAATCTTGGTATGGAAGAAGATGTGAAAGAAGTTAAGATCGGGGCCTGCTTACAAGATTCAGTGAAAGAGCAGCTGATTGATATGCTTCGAGAATATATGGATGTTTTTGCTTGGTCTTATCAAGATATGCCAGGGTTGGACACCGACATTGTCATGCACAAGCTGCCTCTGAAAGAAGACTGCCCGCCAGTAAAACAGAAGTTGCGCCGCACTCGCCCAGATATGGCAATGAAGATTAAAGAAGAGGTACAAAAACAGTGGGACGCCGGGTTCCTTGCTGTAACTAGTTACCCGCCGTGGGTCGCTAATATTGTACCTGTGCCTAAGAAGGACGGCAAGGTGAGGATGTGTGTGGACTACCGGGATCTGAACAGAGTCAGCCCGAAAGATGACTTCCCTTTACCTCACATTGACGTATTGGTTGATAATACGGCTCAGTTCTCGGTATTCTCCTTCATGGATGGATTTTCAGGATCCAATCAGATCAAAATGTCACCTGAAGACATGGAGAAGACAACCTTTATCACACCCTGGGGCACGTTTTGTTATAAGGTGATGCCATTCGGACTGAAGAATGCTGGTGCCACTTATCAACGGGCTATGGTAACATTATTCCATGACATGATCCATAAAGAAATCGAATGTTATGTGGATGATATGATTGCCAAGTCCCTCACAGAAGAAGACCACCTGGTGAACCTGTTGAAGTTATTCAAGCGTCTGAGGAAATATCAGCTGAAGTTAAACCCCAACAAATGCACATTCGGGGTACGATCTGGTAAGCTGCTGGGATTTATTGTAAGTGAGAAAGAGATTGAGGTCGACCCTGATAAAGTTAAAGCCATTCAAGAAATGCCTACACCAAAATCAGAAAAGGAAGTTCGGGGGTTTCTAGGTAGATTGAACTACATTTCAAGGTTCATATCTCACCTTACAACAACCTGTGAACCTTTGTTCAAGCTGTTAAGAAAAGAACAAACGGTCAGGTGGAATGAAGACTGCCAGAGGAATTTTGACAAAATCAAGGAATACTTACAAGAGCCTCCAATCCTCATGCCTCCAGTTGAAGGAAGACCTCTAATCATGTACCTGACAGTTTTAGAAGAGTCAATGGGGTGTGTGTTGGGCCAGCATGACGAGTCTGGTCGAAAAGAGTATGCAATATACTACCTAAGCAAAAAGTTTACCGACTGTGAACAACGTTATTCACTGCTCGAGAAAACTTGTTGTGCTTTAGCGTGGGCTACTCGCCGACTAAGGCAGTATATGTTGACCCACACTACTTTATTGATCTCAAAGATGGATCCAGTCAAGTATATATTTGAGAAGCCAGCTCTTACCGGACGGGTTGCAAGATGGAAAATGATCCTCACAGAATATGACATTCAGTACACATCTCAAAAAGCAATCAAGGGAAGTGTATTGTCTGATTATCTTGCTGAGCAACCTATTGATGATTACCAGCCTATGAGATTTGACTTCCCTGATGAAGACATCATGTTCATAAGAGCAAAAGATCATGAAGAGCCTGTTCACACTGAAGGGCCTGACCCTGAGGAAGAATGGACTATGATGTTTGATGGGGCTGTTAATATGAATGGTCGTGGTGTTGGTGCAGTACTCATTACACCTAAAGGAGTTCACATGCCTTTCTCGGCAAAACTCACTTTTAACTGCACTAACAACGAAGCTGAATACGAAGCTTGTATTATGGGTCTTGAGGAAGCCATTGACCTCAGGATCAAGACTTTGACTGTGTTCGGAGATTCAGCTTTGATAATTAATCAAACCAACGGCAAATGGTATACCCACCAAGATCATCTGATACCTTATCGGGATTATACAAGAAGGTTATTGACTTTCTTCACAACGGTCAAGCTTGAGTATATCCCTCGAGACGAGAATCAGTTTGCAGATGCTTTGGCTACCATTTCATCTATGATCAAAGTTCAAGCTGCCAACTTTGTGCCTCGGATATCAGTATCCAGACTTGACAGACCAACATACGTGTTCTCAGCAGATGTTGTTAAAGATGATAAGCCTTGGTTCCACGACATCAAATGTTTCTTAGAGGATCAAACATACCCACCTGGGGCATTTTCCAATGATAAGAAGACATTAAGAAGGCTAGCTTGTAGTTTCTTCCTGAATGCTGATGGTTCCTTGTACAAAAGAAACTTTGATATGGTACTTCTCAGATGTGTTGATAAGACGGAGGCAGATTTGTTGGTGCACGAGGTGCACGAAGGATCTTTTGGCACCCATGCGGGAGGGCATGAAATGGCTAAAAAGTTGTTAAGATCAGGCTACTACTGGATCACAATGGATGCAGACTATTGTGCGTATGCCAGAAAATGCCATAAATGCCAGATCTATGCGGATAAAGTGCATGTGCCTCCAAATCCCCTGAATGTGATGTCTTCACCCTGGCCCTTTGCCATGTGGGGCATTGATATGATTGGCAAAATTGAACCGAAGACTTCAAATGGCCACAGATTCATCCTGGTTGCCATTGACTATTTTACCAAGTGGGTTGAAGCAGCTTCCTATGCAAATGTTACAAGGCAAGTGGTAGCCCGATTTCTGAAGAGAGACATCATCTGTCGGTATGGATTTCCCGAGAGAATCATTACTGATAATGGTTCCAACTTGAACAACAAAATGATGGCAGAACTGTGCCGGGACTTCAAGATCCAACACCACAATTCTTCTCCTTACAGGCCAAAGATGAATGGCGCTGTGGAAGCAACTAACAAGAATATCAAGAAGATTGTACAGAAGATGGTGGTCACCTACAAAGACTGGCACGAAATGCTACTGTTTGCCTTGCATGGGTACCGAACCTCAATCAGAACATCCACTGGGGCAACACTGTATCATCTTGATTATGGTATGGAGGCAGTCCTACCTGTTGAAGTTGAATTACCCTCCTTGCGGGTACTAATGGATGTTAAACTAAATGAAGCAGAATGGGTCTGATCCCGATACGAACAACTGAATCTGATTGAAGAGAAGAGACTAGCTGCAATCTGTCATGGGCAGTTATATCAGAAAAGAATGAAGAAAGCCTTCGATCAGAAAGTTAGGCTTCGGGAATACCAAGTAGGAGATCTTGTGCTGAAAAGACTCCTCCCTCCTCACACAGACCACAGGGTCAAGTGGACTCCGAATTATGATGGTCCGTTCATAGTAAAGAAGGTTTTCTCTGGTGGAGCACTGATGCTCAGTACTATGGATGGTGAAGATTTCCTGTCCCCTGTGAATTCAGATGCAGTTAAAAAATACTTCGCATAAAAATGACCCGCTGGACATAAAAACAGAATGTAAGTCCAGGAAAAAATAGGGCATCCCGGCGAGTCAAAAACAGAATAAAAGACTCGGGAAAAAATAAGGGAAAATAAAATGAAAAAATGTACACCCGCCGAGTTGAAAAGCCGCCTTGGACAACTCAGGGAAAAATGGGTATCCCGGTGGATTGAAAACCCGAAAGGGTGATCCACGCAAAATAAGGGAATAAGCGAACAACTGCATTCTGAATTCATCTGTATCACTTACAACATGGCAAACTTCGAAGGGTTAGAGCTTCGGTCAGAATAAGCCTTCTTCAGAAAGTGGGATGAGAAGAACGTCAATGTCATACGAGTCATAGCAAAAAGGGAAGCTCCTTGAAGCGTCATCAACATTGCCGGCACCTTTTTGTCTTTTAATTTCTAACGATCTCCTCATTTCAGGGGATCTGTTTCTCTGACTGTATCTTGCCAATTCAAGGCACATGAATTAATAAAATCAGATTTTCAGTCATGTTTCGTCTCGTACATTTTATTTTCGTTTGCAAAAATGTCTGATGTCTTTAAGGTATTGATTCTCATAAATACAGATGCTTCCTTTCTAAAGAATACATGCTTACAGGAAATATGTTTGCTCCTAGGATTGCCTAAACTCCTATGACGGAATCCAATAAGGAATATCTCGGGATGCTTGTACATTTCTTTGTCTTTACAGGATTGCAGGTGTTCAGAGCATAACATGGGGCAGGGAGGCCTCTTCCCAGCAAGCTATCTAATCATTATCTACTCAGTCTATCCCCCGATTAGCACCGGAGGTGCTCTCTCCCAAACTGAGTTGTCGGTCATCATTCCTCCTCAGCCAAGTACAAAAGACCGGGAACCATCTCCCCACAGAGTTTCAGCCTCTATCTAGAGAAGCAATGCCTGAAGATCTCACAACAGAGTGACGAAAGCTTCTACAAACCCCAGTTGGGTCCCTCATTACCGAGATAGGACTATCAAGTGATCTAGCTCCCCACGCAGAGTCATATATGGCAGATCTACCAATGATCTTATCCCCAGCTGGGAAGTCCACTTCAAGCAGATCAGCCAGAGATCTCCACAGCGGCGGGATCCGAACCCCGGATCGGTATCTTTGCATAATCATAGCATTCGCATCATATTTTCCCCACAAAATCGTAGCATTCCGTCTAATACGGAGCATTACGGCAAAAATCAAACATATTGCATAATCATAAGCCATGTGTCGAACTGAACATTTCTAAGAAATGACCATCCGTCAACAATATACAGAATATTTCCCAAATTCCCCACCAGAAAGCCAAGGCATTACACTCACAAATACAGGAACACACTCCTTTGACACTCGTCTGTGTCATATCCCCAGCGGAGAGCCAAAGCATCCCTTTGCACTCACTAACGCAGATACACATATATATACAATTCCGTGACACCCGTCCGTGTCACCTTCCCCAGCACAGTTGCCTAAACACTTTGCAAACCAGATACTTGTTTATAATACACTTATATCCCATCAGATTTAACACTCGTCCGTGTTCTTTGTTAACCAATTGATACTCGTCTGTATCATTATCTCTGAGCATGCGTCAAGCGTTTGTTTCTACCGATACTCGGCCGTATCATAGTCTTAAGGATGCTCGTCCGCATCTTTAATCTATACACCGTGTCAAACACTTATGTCTTCTTGAATATAGACACTCGTCTGTGTCTACCATTCCCCAGAAGAATTCCCAACAAATCTTGTTGGACTATTTCTTGTCTATCTGACATTCGTCCTATGTCATGATACCGTTTCGGCAGCCGTACCCTGCCAGGTGATCGTCCTTCACCTTTTTGATGATCGTCCTTCATCACCCCCAGTGGAGTCTCTATTCATTAGAACCCCTTTCTATCCGACATTCGTCCTATGTCATGACATTTTTAGCGGCCGTCCCCTGCTAGGTGATCGTCCTTCACCTCCTGATGATCGTCCTTCATCATTCTATCTGATGGTCGTCCCCATCGTTGATCTTGTTATCTGGCATTCGTCCTATGTCATGAAGAACCCTGAGAGCAGCCGTGCCCTGCTAGGTAATCGTCCTTCACCTCCTGATGATCGTCCTTCATTATGCTTATCTGATGGCCGTCCCCATCCTCGACCTTTTTATCCGGCATTCGTCCTATGTCGCGATACTTTTGGCAACCGTACCTTGCCAGGTGATCGTCCTTCACCTTAGATGACCGTCCCTCATCTTATCCCCAACAGAGCAGCCGTCCCCTGCTAGGTGATCGTCCTTCACCTTTGATGACCGTACCTCATCATTTATGTCATTTATGCCTTGAACCCGATGGCCGTCCCCATCATTTACCTATAATCCCCAGAAAGTCTTGATGGCCGTCCCCATCATAATCTCTTATCCCCAGCATGCCGGCCGTCCCCGTCATCGCTTTATCCCCAGCAGTCGTCCTCTGCCCGACGGTCATCCTCCGTCGCCCGCACTTTATAATTATACTTTATTCTCTTTAACAATCTATATCCCTTTTCTTCTTCATTCTGTGAGTGCAAATTTTGGACTGTCTTTGGTATTCAACCACCAGTTATCTTGTTTGCCTGTTAAGCCGTTGCTTACATCCTGCACAGCTAACTCATGTTTGAATAGGGGTAGCTGTAAACACCCCAAATTTGCCCTCACCCATTCATCATGGCTTGTGATCATTTTCATTTGCATAAGTTCAATCATAGCATCTCATACCACATTTTTGTTTCACTGCATCGGTTCAAAGTCATCTGCATCTAGGGTTTGTGATCTGAGCCATCCCTGAGCCATTTGAGCCACTCCAAAGGTCATCAACCACTTCAAAGGGGTCCATGTATGTTCAAGCATCATATTATATCCTCTCAAGATCAAATAAGTCAAAGAATCACAAGAACTGAGAAAGGTGTGGAAGCTGAGCCAGGCTTAACTGCACAGATGACCTAGGATTAGGGTTTTGGTTTCAAAGGCCATGACTCCAAAATTTTTGGTCATTCTTGTTTCTATTGGTATCTATAGGGTATAGGGATCATGCATATCAATTTTCATGAAGAAATTCCATGGGGAAGGCATCTGATCAAGAGTTGACTTCTTGAGCAAGTCAGTGCAAAATCAGGGCATCTGAGGCCCCCAATGACCCAACCAAAGGGTGTTCTCCATCATTTTGAATGTTTATTATCTTTATTTGATCATAGAAGATGTTAGAAGTTCACAAAATTGAATAATTTCAAGCCATTTGTAAAATTGCCTTTTTGGGAAAGTGACTTGTAATGTAAACTTGCCATTTTGGGAAAGTTTTTCAACCTCCTCAAATTGATTCAAAAATGCTTCAAATGAGAAAACTTTGGTCATAAAAGTTGTAGATTTAATCATTCCCTTTTCAAAAAGTACAAGAACTCATTCTAATTCATTTTTGATCAAAAGTTATGGCCTTGCAAAGTTGGATAAAATCACATAATTTCAAGTTTTACACCAAAGAGGCAAAGTTGCAAAACCTCATGCCAAGGAAAAATGTGACTTCAATGTGACTTCTATGCATTACACAAACATGAACCATGACTTGAAGATTAGAATGCACCAAAGAATTGTCCATTTTCATGACTTGTGCATTAAGAAACTTCAAAAGGGCCAAAACTTTGTGAAATTGCAAAAACTCACATAAACCCTAATCCACTTGCTGCATTGCCTCAAACTCATTTCCATGGTCCTCCTTGATCACAGCTGAGCCAAGCCATGCCTTTGTACCTTGAATGAACCAGCCCATACCTCTCTTACACAAAAAGTTGACTTTATGCAAAATGGCCCATACCAATCAAGCTAGGCCAGCAACAACTCTCTGACCTATCCAAGCTTGATACATGGACAAAATGAGACTCAACACATAACACAACAGAGCCTGAAACATCACATAAGTCATAGTTCCCAAAACACACCTCTTATGCATTTTGTTTCGAAACTCAGTACACAGGCTACAAACATCAAAACAAACTTTACAAAATCACTCACTATGATCCTCTGATCATTTCCCAACCATTGTTTTGGCCTGAAACCTCCCACATCAAAAACACGATTTCCCTCCTCCATTGACCTGAGCTTCTGCAAACTTCCTCTAGAGACCATATAAACTCCAGCTAAGCATCACAAACTTCTGGGGAGGATCATTGGAGCTTGTTTGGACCAAAGAAGCGGCCAGAAAGTCCCTGTTTCGAAAGCTCCAGTTCAGGTGAGCTCAAGAACATTTTTTCCAGAACTTTAATTTCTTGCTATAAAATGATTCTATGAGTTGCACTGATCATCTGGATGTGTTTGGTTTTGAAAATGGTCAAGAAACAAGCATGTATTGACTGTCTGAAAGTTTGCCCGTAAAAACGATTTTGTTTGTTTCTCTTGATTCATGAAAAATAAATTATTTTTGTTGTAGGGTTTATGTTTAATGATGTTCATAGATTGATTCTGGAGAGTTTAGTGAAGTTTTGATGCGTTTTGAGTGAGATTGGGAAAATGGTTGGCCGGAGAAGATGACAGGAACACTGTTCCGGTCATCTGAAAGTGATTAGGGCTCAGGATTAGGGCTAATGACATAATTAGGCAAGTTTGAATTCTGGTCGTTCGTTTGCGCGCCAGGTCAATTTCCGCGTCCCTAAGTTTGAACCACAGCCTTTGATCTGTTTGACTTTCTCTTTCTTTCTTTTTAAATTCATTTTATTTCATTTGTTTTATAATTAACTTCCACGAATTATTTAAAATAGCAAATCACATTTAAAAATTCTGAAAATTTTTGTCAAACATTTCATAAATTTTTAGAACCCAAAAATATTTTTATTTTTATTTTTTGCATTAAAAATTATTTTTAAATCATTTAAATGTTTATTTTTAATTAGTTAATGAAAATTAATTAATTAAAAATACATTTAGGTATTTAAAAATCACAAAAAAATTCACATTGCATTTTAAAACATTTAGAAACATTATCAAACTCTAAAAACAAATTTCTTTTTGGTTCTTGATACATTTTAACAATTTTCATTGGAATTAAATTCATTTAAGGGCAATATTTTGGTTCAAACTTTGAAAAATCCATTCTGCCTAACCCTTGAGAGTTTGATAATGGTTCTTCTTTCAATGCATCCTTCATATCATGTAGTTTATAGGATAAAATTGGTTTGAACTTATCTTGCATTTTCAATTTGTTTTGTATTTTTCTTTGTGAGGCACCTTAAAACCCTAGCCAACTTGAGAAATTCATAACTTGCACTAGGTTAAGAGTTAGGTCCCCTCCTTTGGGCAGTGAACTTGTGTAGGGTTAGGGTTCCTTCGATCCCATTTTCAATTTTTTATCATGTCATTTGCTTCTGGTTTTGAATTTTTGTGTTGCATGTTGTTCATAAACCCTAATTCTTGCTTTCCTTTGCATTCATCTCTTATATGCTTGCATTCAAGAACTTGCCATGACATTTTGTGCATCCACATGATTCATAATACATCTTAGGACATATTAGAATCATGTTTGATCATTGCATCTTTCATTTGACATGTCATACTTTCATTGCATTTCATAAAACTTTCATGAATCTTTATGGTTCAAAGCATGCTTCATTTGCATCCTCAACCTTGTATGATCATCCACAACTCTTGACATGTGTTTACATCATCTCTTAGAATCATTAACATCATGTTTATGCTTCTGACTTTGGTTGGCATCATGACATTTCATCTCATTTGCATTACATTTCATTTCTTTTGCTAACTTTTCAGGTGGTAAGTTGTTTTGAGAAGTGAATTTGCCTTCACTTCTCATAATCTCTTCTCATCCCTCTCTTGCATCATTGCTGCATTTTATCTTGTGTATTAGAGTGAGCTTGCCCATTCATGCTCTCTCCTCTCTCTTCCTTCATGCAACTTGTCTTCTTAAGTGAAGTAAGTTGTTTTGCTTCTCTTTGTTTCTTTCTCCTTTCATTTGCTTCTTTCCTGGTGGCTTTTCTCCTGAAGATCTTTTGCAAGCCTCATTAACCCTAGGAACAACCAAGCATGATAACAATTAGGGTTTGATTAGTCCCCCATTTAGCTTTTACCTTTGTGTCATCTTTGAGTCCTCTCTCCTCATCTCATAATCAAGGACTAAACCCTAAAGGTTTTAAGGCTTTGTGATTAAGCTTATGCCTGCATCCTTCTATTAGGATGGAGTGTATAACTTTAATCCTAAGTGTTAAACCCTTAATGTGTTTAAATCCTCTAATCAATTCACTTAATAATCATCAAGACATTAAGCTTGTAACTTGGGCCTTGCATTAGGGTTCTAATTCTTCCTTAATTGGTTAAGAATGACTAACCCTAGTGTTAATGGACAAGTCCCCCTCAAGTTGTCTTACAAACCATAAAAATCATTTCTTAATCTTATCTTTAACTAAAATCAATTTAATAAAGGCTTTGTTTTGTCATGAGGTTAATCCCTAATCATGGATTAAGTTGAGGAGCCTTCTTCAGCTTAAATGTTCTCATCTATTATCCTTCTATTAGGATGGTGTAATGAGTCCATTAAATCCTTGATTATGGCTTAAACTCATTACTTAACACTAAACAAAAACTCCAAAAACATCTAAATAATTACAAGTAGGTTAATGATCTTAATCCTACATCATGGTGATTAAGTGTGAGGTGTTTACTTCATACTTAAGGTATTCTCATTACCCCTAATCAGAGGGAGGATGTGATGAGTCTATTAACCCTTGGTTTAGGCTTAAGCTCATTGACTTATGACAAACTCAAAAAGCAATAAAAGATTGAAAACCCAAAAACAAACAAAAATCGTCTCCTCCGGGATTCTTTTCTCATCTCATTCACTCACAAACGAGAACTCGCTTCTTCCGTCTAATGCAAGACAGTTTGCACCTGAGCCAGACAGGTTATGCACTTGAGCATAGACAAGTAAGCAGTTCACAGGTCAATTTATCTTTCAGTCTCTTTGGGTCGAACTACGGTGTTCTGACTTCCTCATTGCACGAGAGGATACGTAGGCATAACTTAACGGTTATCGAACAAAAGTCTCTGTATATTTCCTCCTCTTCCAGCATTGTTTTTTAGCCTCATAGTCTTGAGCATTTCACTCTTGTTCTTACACTGACACCTCTCTTATACACTTCACATTTCTTTTACACTGACACTTGCATTCTTTCCAGCCTTGATACACAAATTGCACTGACACTACCCCTTTAAAACACAAATCTTTTAAGCGTGGATCTCGTCGAGTACGACGAACAATCTGGGTGCTAATACCTTCCCAGGTTGTAACCAACCCCCTTTCTCAGTCTCTCTGGTTCGCAACCGTCTTATCCATATCTTTTCTTAGGTTTATGCAGCATTACCTTTCCTTCGGGATAAAAATGCCTAGCGGGCGACTCTATTCATTTCTTCTCTTTCGCCGACCGTTCGCGTCTGTACCCCTTCTGACCTGGGTGTCATTTGGTGGGAGCGACAGACATGAATGTCCTTCAGAAGTTTACGCCTTCTCAACTTGGCAAAGTTAAGCTTCTAGACTGAGCTTATATATGTGAACTTCTTTGATGCCAAACAAATGTATGCAAGCAGAAAATGTTTTATTCTGAGAATGAAAATTCTAATGCAACACATGTGCTAATCTTGAAGTTTTATTGAAAAAATGTCGTTTGTGAATGAACCACTGGTTAAGATATAACACAAGCTTTTCTGAAATAAAACATGCATATGCAATACCAACAAAGGTGTTTTAGCACAACTCGTAGGAGTCAGGAACGCTATCTCATGGTGGCACGCTCTCGAATTAACCCTGTTTCAATTAGGATTTTTTGAGGGTTGTATTGTGGCCTGGATCACGGTTATAGAAACAAAGGATATAGGCTCGAAGTTTATTTATGCCCACCCCTCTTCATGATGTCCTTCAATCCCATGTTCAGCTAGCTTTCACAAGCGCACACCTCTCAAAAGGGTTTCGTGTTGGTTGAGGAACCTTACTACTAACAGTCTAAGAACCACTGAGGTTGTTGTTGGTATACCAATCACCAACCCTATTGTCTTTTGTGTCTGTGTCACAAGACTTGTTTTTGTTTAAGGATCCTTCTTGTGTAATCCTTTCCATTTTTCGCTTTTGTTTCATTTTTTGTTTATCCCTAACTTTTGCCTGGACTGATTCTTATGAATTTTTTTTTACTTTGAAGTCCAGCGGGATGCCCTAACTTTTTCCTAAGTCGCTTGCTTTCAAGTTTCGACTTAGCGGGCTTTTTATTCCTTTTTTCTTTCTTTTTTTGAACAAATCATGTGACACTGTTTGTCTTGACTGTTTTGTAAGGGTTGTGACTGTCTCACTTTTTGGTTGATGAAGGATAACCATGGTGGTTTCCGGTCTTTGGACCTCTTGATTTGGTACAATGAAATGTTAGGGATCCTCAAATATACTCCTTTATGAAAGCATGAAAGCCTGGTCCAACTAGCTGACACCTACCCTGCCCCGGGTTAAATGTAAGGGTTTTTGCATGCGAAAAGAAACTCCTACTTCAAGGCTCAAAGGGGTTAGCGAGTGTTTATCTCCCTTATATCTCCGGTGTTTAGGATTTGAAACAAAGCCTGTACATCGTCAACGGGGTCTTATTCAAGAGCACACAAATGGCGATTTTTGCGTTTTCATTTCGTCATCCTCCATCACAGAGTTTAAGAACAATAGTTGGTATTGCAATGCACACACAAAATTATAAGTAAAATACGAATGCATTACTTCAAGAAAAACATGTGCATTTCATTATGTTTAACATTCAAAAAGCAAACAAGTTTCATGCAAGCATACAAATGTTTAGACAAACAATAAAAACTACAAATAAGAATGCAGTAAAGAAATTGAACATTGCCATCATTGAGGAGACTTGACTCCGTCTGAACTTGTTGATCTTGAATACTTTCAGTACTCAACAACCTTTTCCTGATAGAATTTGCAGTCTTCAATCAAATGTCCATGTGCCTAGAATCATACTTCATTCCCAATTATTCTGACCTTAAGCCTTCGACGTTTAAACATTGACACGAGACGTTTGAAGAAAAGAGTGACACTGAGATGAAATTGCCACATAAGTTTGCTCGGAAAGACCTGACGATCTTCTGCCTACGTATCTCCATTGACCAAAGACCAATGAAGAATCAGAGCGACGTAGTTCCCCTCAGTAGGGATGAAAATGAGGTACATAAACTAACACTCCTCATAGCCTCTTGTAAACACTCCAAATTTGACCTCACTAAGTTCACACCATGGCTTGTGATCTTTCATATTTGCATTAGTTTAATCATATCATATCATGTTGCATTTTTGCTTCACTGCATTAGTTCAAGTCATCTGCATCTAGGGTTTGTGATCTGAGCAATCCAAGGATCCATATGAGCCACTCCAAAGGTCTTCAATCATCTCAAGAGGTTCAATGTATGTTCAATCATCATATTTTATCCTCCAAAGATCAAGAAAGTCAAAGAATCACAAGGACTGAGAAAGCATGGAAGCTGAGCTAGGGTTTAACTGCCCAGATGACCTAAAATTAGGGTTTTGGTTTCAGAGGCCATAACTCCAATTTTTTTGTTCATTCTTGTTTATATTGGTCTCAATATGTTATAAGGATCATACATACCAAGTTTGATGAAGAAATTCATTATGGAAATCATCTGATCACTGGGTAACTTCTTGAGCAAGTTAGAGCAAAATCAGGGCATCTGAGGCCCCCCAACATGGAACCAAAGTGGATATTTCATCAAATTGAAGTTATTTGGTCTTTATTTGATCATTGAAGTGCTTAGAAGTTCAAAAATTTGAAGAAAAGTGAGCTAAACCAAAAGTTGCCAAAAATGGAAATGACTTGTAATGTAAACTTTCCATTTTGGGAAACTTTTTCAACCTCCTCTTTCTCAACCAAAAATGCTTCAAATGAAAAATTGTTGGTCATGAAAGTTATAGATTGGATCATTCCCTTTTCAAAAAGTACAAGAACAAGATCTAATTCATTTTGGAACTCAAGATATAGCTTGTCAAAGTTAGCAAAAATCCCATAAATTTCAAGAATGCACCAAAAGGGATTCTTTGCAAAACCACTTGCCAAGGCTTTTTGTGACTTCAAACACACTTCAATACATCATAGAATCATAGTGCATTGCTTCTAGATCAGAATTGCCCAAGGAATTTCAAGATCACATGCCTTGAACATCAAGATTTCTCAAAGGGGCCAAAACATCACATAATTGCAAAACACCCCATAACTTATTTCCCACATGCTGAATTGCCTCAAGAATGGATTTGTGGACTTCCTTGAAGTCAGTTGCGCATGGACATGCCCAAAGGCCAGCTGCATCCTTGCCCATACCTCAAGTACACAAGTTGGTGACTTTTTGCAAGAAGGGCCATACTAATCACAATAGGGCACAACCACTCCACAGACCTATCACAAGTTGATATGTGGACCAAATGCTGGTTATAACACACAAGAACACAAGCTGAACCCTAAGAATCACCAAGTTCACAAAAACTATCCCTCTTGCAAAAGCTTTCAAATCTCCCAACTCAGCCACTCAATCTCCAAACAAACACCACCATTAATTTCTAAATCACTCACTGATCATAAACCACCCACAAAAATAGCCAAGAACACACCATAAACAAAATACGATTTTCAGCCAGTTGAGGTGCAAACTCACAAACCAGCCATCCACAAAGCTTTCCAAGCATTGCAAACTCTTCAAGAAGGTCATTAGAGGCAATTTGCACCAAGGAAGCAGCCAAAAAGCTCAAGGGTGAAAATCTCCATCTCAGGTAGCCATTCGAATTAATTTTTCCAGAACTTCTTTTTTATGTTACAAAATGATTAAGCATGCTTCACTGATCACATTGAACTTGGAATTTTGGAAAATGGTTGAGAAATGAGAGTGTATTGATTGTCTGAAATTTTTTCCATGTTTATGTTTCTCTTCGAATCAGGAGTTTGAGTGAAAATAAATTTGTTTTGAGGGTGGATTTGATCTTAGGAGAGTGAGAGGAGTGAATCTGGAGCTTTAGAGCTCCAGAAAAGACCTAGGGAAGAAGTTGGAAGCTTTCAGGGGAGGGTGTCACCGGAGAAGACGACCGGAGCTCTTCTCCGGTGACCTGAAAGTCATTAATTAGTTTAATTAGGGTTAGGGAAAATTTTGAATGTAGGCCGTTGGATTTAGGTTTCCCGTGTGCGTTGTGTGGTCCAGATCTTGTCATTAACATTTAATCTGATTTATTTAATTAATTAAACAATATTAAGTAAGTTTGAATATAAACCAGGAAATCATTGTGAGCCATCAGATGCGCATACTTCAGTCTATTTTATTTTTTATTTCATTTTTTCTCATTTATTTTGCACATTTTATTTAAAATAGCTAGAAATTTCCAAAAATATTTTTATTTTGCACTTTGATTTCAAATAATTTTCTTGACCTAAAATTATTTTTATTTTTATTTTTTGCATTTAAAAATCATTTTTTAAGTATTTAAATGTTTATTTTAATTAATTAATGAAAATTAATTAATTAAAATATCATTTAGGTTTCTAAAAAATCCCAAAAAATTCTTATTGCATCTTTAAACATTTAGAGACATTGTCATACCATCCACACAAATTTCTTTTTGGTTTTGAACCATTTTTGACAATTCTCTTGAATTTAGGGTTCATAAAATTCACATTTTAGAACCCTAACTTCAAGAATTATTTTCTGCCTAACCAAGAATGGTATGACAATGATTCTTTTTGCATTGATCTTCATTTGAAATGTATTTTCTAGCATACTTTTTCCATGAATTTCTTCTGCCATTTTGAATTGATTGGCATTTTCCCCCTTTAGATACCTTAAAACCCTATAAAACATAGAAAAATCATACCTTTCATTAGGTTAAGAGTTAGGTCTTTTCCTTTGGGGTGTGATATCATATGGGGTTAGGGTTCTTTTGGTTGGAATTTCAATTTTTTATCTTGTCATTTGATTCTGTTTTTGAGTTTTGCATTTCATGTTGCATGTAAACCCTAATTTCTCATATTCTCTTGCATACATCTTGCATATGCTTGCATTCATAAACTTTCCATGACATTTTATACATTCACATGACATATAATACATCCTAGAACTCATTAGACTCATGCTTGATCATTTCCTCATCCATTTTCCATGTTATGCCTTCATTTCATTTCATGTGCATTAATGTGCTTTCATGCTTCTTTCATGCTTCATTTGCATTCTCATCACTTGTATGAACATTCATATCTCTTGACATGCTTTCACATCATCTCATAACATCATTTGCATCATAAATATGATTCTGGTTTTGACTTGCATCCTTACATTCATTTCATTTTTCGTTCCATTTCATTTCCTTATGCTAACTTTTCAGGTGGTAAGTACTTTGAGAAGTGAATTTGCCTTCACTTCTCACAATTTCTTCTCATCTCTCTTATGCATTCATTGCTGAATTTTGCTTTTGCTTTAGAGTGAGCTTGTTCATTCATGTTCCTTCTTCACTTTCTTTCTTCAAGCAACTTATCTTCTTAAGTGAAGTAAGTTGACTTGCTTCTTCTGCTTCTCCTCCTTTCATCTGCTTCTCCTCCTTTCATCTGCTTCTTCCTTGCTGGCTCTTCTTGAAGATCTCTTGCAAGCCTCATAAAACCTGGGAAACCCCAAGCATGTTAACAATTAGGGTTTGATTAGTCCCCCATTTAGTTTTACCTTTGTGTCATCTTTTGTGTCTCTCCTCTCATCTCATAATCAGGGACTAAACCTTCAAGGTTTTAAGGCTTTGTGATTAAGATTATGCCTGCATCCTTCTCTTAGGATGGAGTGTATAACTTTAATCCTAAGTGTTAAACCCTTAATGTGTTTAAATCCCTTAATCAATCCATCTAATAATCACTAAGACAATAAGCTTGTAACTTGGGCCTTGCATTAGGGTTCTAATTCTTCCTTAATTGGTTAAGAAGGACTAACCCTAGTATTAATGGATAAGTCCCCCTCAAGTTGTCTTACAAACCATAAAATTCACTTCTTAACCTGATCATTAACTAAAATCCACTCTAATAAAGGCTTTGTTTTGTCATGAGGTTAATCCCTAATCATGGATTAAGTTGAGGTATCTTCCTCAACTTAAATGTTCTCATCTATTATCCTTCTATTAGGATGGTGTAATGGGTCCATTAAATCTTTGATTATGGCTTAAACTCATTACTTAACACTAAACAAAAATACCAAAAACATCTAAACAATTGCAAGTAGGTTAATGATCTTAATCCTACATCATGGTGATTAAGTGTGAGGTGCTTACTTCATACTTAAGGTATTCTCATTACCCCTAATCAAAGGGAGGATGTGATGAGTTTACTAACTCTTGGTTTAGGCTTAAGCTCATTAACTTACGACTAACACAAAAAGCAATAAAAGACTGAAAACACAAAAAACAAACAATAATCGTCTCCTCCAGGATTCTTTTCTCACCTCATTCACTCATAAACGAGAACTTTCTTTTTCCGTCTAATGCAAGACAATTTGCACCTGAGCCAGACAGGTCATACACTTGAGCATAGGCAAGCAAGCAGTTCACAAGTCAATTTATCTTTCAGTCTCTTTGAGTCGAACTATGGTGTTCTGACTTCCTCATTGCACGAGAGGATACGTAGGCATAACTTAACGGTTATCGAACAAAAGTCTCTGTATATTCCCCCTCTTCTAGCATTATTCTTTTAAGTCTCATTGTCTTGAGCATTGCAATCTTTTCTTACACTGACACTCCTTTTCTTCACTTCACTTTCCAACACTGACACCTGTACATCCTTTTTCATCTTTTGCACACAGATAGCACTGACACTACCCCTTTAAACACAAACTTTCAAGCGTGGATCCCGTCGTGTACGACGGACAATCTGGGTGCTAATACCTTCCCAGGTTGTAACCAACCCCCTTTCTCAGTTTCTCTAGTTCGCAACCGTCTTATCCATCTTTTCCTAGGTTTATGCAGCATTACCTTTCCTTCGGGATAAAAATGCCCAGCTGGCGACTCTTTTCACTTCATCTTCATTTCCTCTTTCGCCGACCGTTCGCGTCTGTACCCTATCTGACCAGGTGTCATTTGGTGGGAGCGACAGCTTGGCGACTCTGCTGGGGACCCTTATACTGCAACCAGGGCTTCTGGTTCTTTTTGTGGGTTCCTCCTAGCGCTTGTTTGATTTGTGTTTACGGGGGTGTTACGTGCTAATTGGGCTTATTTATTTGCTTTATTTAATGCTTTATGTATAGCTTTATTTATTGCTTTCCTTTACAGTCTTATGCATATTTCATACTGCCATTATCATTATACTGGATCTGGTTTTTGTTGGTGGGTGGGGTTTCACTGAGTGATTAAGGTCCTATACCTGGGACCTGAGTGACACCTAGGCTAGAGTGGTTCATGTTCTTTCCCATTCCATTTCGGTCTGGTGCGGGAATATGAAACCCGGTTCAGATGTGGGTTTCTTCTTGAGAACTTTGTGCTACAGATTTCCTGTAGTGCTAGGGCTATCTGGGAAGCCTGCTAAGTCTGGATGACCTTTATTATGACCTTCAGAATCTGGGGTGAATTAGAGGAGGATCCTTTATGGTTATTGTAAACATTGTACCTTCGGGTTGGAAGTGTTTACACTTCTCATAACTGATCCAAGTTTGAGGATCTTTGTTCTAGAACATTACATGTGATGGGGTTGGGTTGTTTACAGGTTTGCAGGAACCCTTGGCCACATCATACCCTGTTACTGTATTGTTTATGAATAGTTCACTTTGGACAGTTCTTGTGATTAACCCTGGACATGTGACTCTTTATTTGAGTCCCCCACCCTGGTTAATGGATTTCTGAGCCTCCATCCGGACCTTTGAACATACATGGACCTTATACCAAGACAGATAATCAGATCCGGCTCTTGATCACAAACCCTTGCATATCATTTGCATATATCATCATTGCATCATTTAACATTTGTTTATTTGTTTTTCAGGGTATCCATCATATCAAATTTGGTTTGGTTTTGACCCCTTCTACTTCTTAGACCTCTGCTTCAAATATCTTCTTCAGCATCTGCTTCAGTTATCACCCTTAGCACCTGCATCAGTCTGTCAAAGACTTACCTTCAGCTTTTCAGTCTGTGATCTTCATCAGCATTTGACTTCAGCTTCTTCATCAGTACTCATGGATGTTCTAAGGAAAAGCAACATATCTTATCACTTTTTTGAGCCCATATTGACTGGTATCAGGCAGGTCCAGTCTCTTATCACACCTGACCACATCCCACTGTTTAGGGAGCACTATGGGGGTATTTTTAGACATGGTCATGAATCTTGATTCTTCTCGAGAAGAATGATCCACACATGCTTGCAGTTTTATGACCCCCCACTCAGATGCTTCACCTTTCCAGATTTTCAGATGGGGCCTCTGTTGGAAGAGTTTTCCTTGTTGATTGGAGTGCCTGTCAGAGGAGATATCCCCTTCAACCTACAAATGACTGCTCCCAGAAGTGAAGAGATAGCAAGGGCATTGCATTTGGAGCCTGTCCTTATTGAGCAAAACATGACAACAAAAGCTGGGATTCCTGGCTTACATCTGGACTTCTTGATTTCTCAAGGCATCCTGAAGACTACATTGGGAGAATGGAAGGAAGTCTGTGCACTTTTAGCCCTCAACATATATGGGGTTATATTGTTTGCAGATGAGCCCAAATTTGTAAGTAAGAATGTCATCCACTTGTTTCTGCTGAGGAACCCAGTGCCTACATTGCTAGGATATTTTACTACTCCATCCATCAGAGAAATGAAAAGCAAAGGGGGAAGCTAGTTAGATGTTGTGCTCCTTTGTTCTACTCTTGGCTACTCAGACACCTGCCTAAATCAGATGCTTTCTTGAACCCACACTAGCAGAAGAATTGGGCCAAGAGGTTCATTGCCTTAACATCAGATGATATCAGATGGTGCACCCAGAGCACCAAAGGCAATGATATTATTACCAGCTATGGGTAATACCCTAATGTGCCTCTGATAGGAGTAAAAGGTTGCATCAATTACAACCCTTTACTGTTTAAGAGACAATTGGGATATGCCTTGGTTCACCCTCACAGAGAACAGGATTTGGCTGAGACCCTATACTGTGAGATCCAATCTGGCTTTGCTGTTGTCAGGCAAGCTTCCCGGGCTTGGAACAACATCCAGACCAAAGGGACAACCATCCTTGGAAGGTGTAACAATATTGCTTCAGCCCAGTACTCTGACTGGTCCCGTACTAGAGCTCAGATTACCGGGATCCCTTTCACCTTGGAAGACACACCTGGACCATCTACAGTACAGCCTGCAGCAACTGTTAGCCTAGAGGAATTTGAAAAGTTGAAAGAGAGGAATAATCAGCTATCTGAGGCCCTGAAGAAGACTCTTTGGGAAAGGAGTGACGGTCGCCTGGACATTGAAAGATTGGAAAGACTCAAGACTGAGCATCTTACCAAGATTGAAAGGACAAATGACTACATAAGTAAAGCAAGAGCAGGAGAGCTGGTTTTGAAGAATGCCTGCAAGGAGGCCAAGATTCAGAAAGCTAGGGTTGAGCATTACTTGGAGGAAAGCCAGACTAGGTGGATCAGGATCACCGAAGCCCGTGCACAAGAAGACCAGAGGACTCAGGCCAAGATTGAGCAGCTGGAGGCCAATGAGAAGAAGCAGCAGGAAGCTCTGTTGGCAGCTCATAAGGAGATATCAGAATTGAAGCTCTGAGCGGGGTTAAAGATATCAAAGGATCAGGACAGACATAAGAAGCTGACTAATGCCATTGCTACCAGGAACCTCCTCATTAGGACCATTACAGAGCACCCAGCTGGTCCGGTGACTGAGGCACTCCTGAAGGAAGTCAGGGAAGATGACTATGGATTGAATGTCTGATTCATCTTTGCTTGTATTTCTTTTCTTTTGATGTACTTTTTTCTTTTGATTGTTGTATTTTTGACCCACCATGGGCATGTATTGTAAACATACTATGTATTTTTCATCATTCGTAATATATCAGTTTGTTTTATTGGGCTTTCTCTCGACATCATCAAGCATCTCCTCGAGGTTTGGAAAGGTCAAAACCAAGAACCAAACCGGATACCTTGGAAAATAAATAAGCATATTGCATTGCATACTAACTCTTTCTTTGTTTTGTAGGTTTTTGTTTATTATTTGTTTCTCACTTTGTTGTGGTTTCAGGAAACATTGCTCGTCGCAGAGTGTTCCCTGTCAACCACACGCACTAGTACCCAACGCGAAACAACCTTCCAGGCATTCAGATGGATCAGGTACAGTAGGACCTGAATGAAGTAAGAAATCAAATGGCAAACGAGAGGGTCGAAATGAGAAACCAAATGACCCAGTTTATGGCTGTGATGACTGGCTTGGCTCAGAGCCATGAGAGGCTGAGAGAGCTGGTAGAAAGGCAGACACCTGAGGAGCCCCACCTTGGAACAGGAGGAACCGGCAATAATGAACGAGGGCAGCCCCGTATCGACCCACCAGAGTTTGGGCCCCATTTGAATCCAGATGTTAATGGCACAAGGAATGTTCAAGGTAACACTGTTGGGGGCAGAATCCTGCAAGAGGATCCCCAAGAAGAACAGTTCACAGTTATTGGGGCTGGGGATGAGGTGTATGACAGAAGGCTGGATGAGATTGCCGAAAAGCTGAGGTCTTTGGAATCCCAGAATTCTTTAGGCTTTGACGTGATGGATATGGGGCTGGTAGATGGGGTGAGGATTCCCCACAAATTCAAACCCCCTTGCTTTGAAAAATATAATGGTACCTCTTGCCCGCGTACTCATTTGCAATCTTTCTTAGGAAGACTCAAGGCTTATACCATGGACGAGAAGTTATGGATGTTCTATTTTGACGACAGCCTGACTGGAGCATCCAGAGAATGGTATTCGCATCTGACAAGGGCCACTATAAGATGTTGGAAAGACTTGGCCGAAGCCTTCATCTGGCAATACCAGTACAACCTAGACATGGCCCCCAATAGAACTCTTCTAATGGGCATGTCTCAGTCTTCAAGGGAAAGCTTTCGGGATTATGCTCAGAGGTGGAGACAGCTTGCTGCTGCTGTCCAGCCGCCCATGTCTGAAAGAGAAATGGCTGACATGTTTATGAACACCTTGCATGGAACTTATATTGATAGACTTGCTGCTTTCTCTTCCACAAGTTTTGCCGATGTAGTTATAGCTGGTGAGAGAATTGAGAGTCTTTTGAAAATGGGAAAAATATCTGATAACGGTGCAAGTTCCTCCAACAACCCCAGAAAACCCTTTTCAGGACCCCGAAGGGCAGGTGAAACAAATTTTATCCATACAGGCAGGGGCAGACCCCAGTATTCTCACGGGTCAGTAGCAGCCGTTACTATCCTGGCTCCGGTTCCACAACAACCATTGTTTCCTCAACAACAATAAAAACAACATCACTATCAGCAGCAATCTCATTTTCCGCAACAAAGAACTTACATCAATAACAACAACAACCCACAACAGCGCCCCTTTCAGCAGAGGCCATCTCAGGCAAATAGGGTGATCGATCCCATCCCTATGCCTTATGTCGCTTTACTGCCACAACTCCTGAAGCTTAACCTGGTTGAGTTAAGGACGTTGGCTCCACCAGATCCTCTCAACCTCCCAAAGAATTATGATGCTAATGCCAGGTGTGCCTTCCACTCTAATGCAACTGGTCACAATACTGAGAAGTGTAGAGCCTTACAGATGAAGGTTCAAGATCTGTTCGATTCCAAAGCTCTCAATTTCGCACCTCCTCCAAATGTTAACAGAAATCCTATGCCTAATCATGGTGGGCCCAGGATTAATGCCATAGAAGAGGATCAACCATCTGCACTGATTGTCAATGTTGCACAAATTCAAACACCGTTGGCAGAAATCAAAGCTCAACTTTTAAGATGCCAGGTGTTCCTAGGCTGTGAGGCCTGCTGCGAATCATGTAAAATTGCCATTACTGGTTGTGAGAGGCTGAGGTTTGGCATAGATGGCCTCATCAGAGATGGAATCCTGCAAATTATCACAACGGCTCCTTCAACAACTCGTTCTTCAGCAACAATGGATTCTCCTACAACATCAACAATTCTTTCTTCAGTAACAACAGATACTCCTACAACAACAACAACTATCATTCCCACTGATTCATCCACAACTCCGGCAATCACTCCATTTTATAAACAGAAACGCCTACAACACCAGCAAACACTAATGAAGATGTCTCAACGGTCACGATCTATTATGACCCAACAAATGTTCATCCCGACAACAGTTTCCAACGAAAAACTGCAACACCTCCTGTCAGATCACCAGTCACAATCTATTACGACCCGCATACCATCACAATTCCTTCCGCTGCAACAATCAGTCCGGTTACCATTACGGTGCCTGGGCCTGTTCCTTATGAAAGCAGTAATGCCATACCTTGGCACTACGGCTCTGATTTCTACTGCGACGGGAAGAAAATCACTTTAGATTCATCAACCTCTTCACCACAAGTTGACAATGTTGGGGGAGGCGGAGGATTCACCAGAAGCGGACGCCTTTTTGCCTCACAAACACCAAGACCCAATGCTGAAGCAGAAGCTGATGCTAAGGCAAAAGGGAAGAATGTGGTACTTGAAGAGCCAACTGTTAAAGAAACTCTGAAGACGTCTTTTGAGCAAGAGGTGGACGATTTCATGAGAATAATAAAAAAGAGTGATTACAAAGTGGTGGACCAGCTTCATCAGACACCCTCAAAGATCTCTATATTATCATTGTTAATGTGTTTCGAAGCCCACAAGAATGCATTGTTGAGAGTCCTGCACGCAGCATACGTGCCGGAAGAGATTACGGTTAATCAGCTGGAAACGGTGGTTGCGAATGTTAACACCAGTCATGGACTGGGCTTCACAAATGCTGATTTAACGACAGAGGGACGCAATCATAATAAGGCTTTACACATCACCTTAGAGTGCAAAGGTGCTGTTCTTTCTCATGTACTGGTAGACAGTGGGTCTTCACTCAATGTCCTCCCAAAGAAAGCCTTGGTGAAGCTGGAGTATGATGGTTTGGCATTACGTCCAAGTAACTTGGTGGTGAGAGCATTTGATGGCTCTAAGAGATCGGTGCTTGGAGAGATTGATCTACCTGTGTTGATTGGCCCACAAACCTTTAAAACTAACTTCTTCGTGATGGACATATAGTCGGCCTACAACTGTTTGTTGGGTAGACCCTGGATTCACGCCGCTGGCGCTGTTACATCTACCCTTCACCGGAAGTTAAAATTTGAGTGGGAAGGTCAGATCATCACAATCTGCGGGGAGGAAGATATCTTCGTCAGCCAGCTGGCTACTTAAAAGTATATAGAGATGGATGGGGAGATCCACGAGACAATGAGTCAGGGATTTGAGGCCCTTAACATCAATGAAGCAACTGCTGTGTCTGGAACTTCCATCACTTCATATCAACAAGCCCGAAAGGTTGTTGAGGAGGGTACCGCTCAAGGTTGGGGCAAGTTGCTACCAGTAGAAAAGAAAGAAGACAGATTCGGGTTGGGTTACAGACCAACTCGACAAGATCAACCAGAGGCTGCAGCAGAGCCCAAATTTGTCAGCGGGGGAATGCTTACCCAGGATGCTGTGAACAGTCTGGAAGACGAGGAAGAAGACGAACGCAACCTGGAAAATTGGATAGGTCCAAGGATCCCGGGGAACCAAGTCTCTAACTGGTCTTCCCAGGAAATTATAAGAGTTACTCCTGCAGAGTAATTATTATTTCCTGTCTTTTAAGCATGCATCAAGTCCTGCATCTTGCCCAAGGTGTCAGGACTCATTTTGTAATCGGGCCATCTTGTATTTTGTGCAAACGATCAATTAATGAATATCAGGACATCTTTTGCAAACGAGTCTCTTTTTTTCCGCTCACTGTTTTTCATTTTTCATTTTTTGTACAAAACAATAAAATGGCAATGTTTTTAAAATAATAACTTCATTTTCACTTTTTTTTAAATAAGATAAAACTGGTCACTAAAATGAACCAATCTAAACCCTTGCAGAGAGTGCCCTCCAGACTGCACCGACAACGACACTGCTATGACTTCGTATGACTTCGACAATCCGATTAATCAAGCCGATGAAGGGGTTGAAGAAGATTATGAGCTACCTGAAGAACTAGCCAGATTGTTAAGGCAAGAGGAGAAGGTTATCACTCCTCATCAGGAGGAAATTGAGACAGTTAATCTTGGTACAAAAGAAGACTTGAAAGAAGTGAAGATCGTGGCCTGCCTGCGAGATTCAGTGAAGGAACAACTTATTGACATGCTGCGAGAGTATGTTGATGTCTTTGCTTGGTCATACCAAGACATGCCAGATCTGGACACTGATATTGTTATGCACAAGCTGCCTCTAAAGGAAGACTTTCCCCCAGTAAAACAGAAGCTACGCCGTACTCGCTCGGATATGGCCATGAAGATAAAAGAAGAGGTACAAAAACAGTGGGACGCCGGTTTCCTTGCTGTAACTAGTTACCCGTCGTGGGTTGTTAACTTTGTACCTGTGCCTAAAAAGGATGGCAAAGTACGGATGTGTGTGGATTATCGGGATTTGAATAGAGCCAGCCCAAAAGATGACTTCCCATTACCTCACATTGATGTATTGGTCGACAACACGGCTCAGTTCTCGGTATTCTCCTTCATGGATGGATTTTCAGGATATAATCAGATCAAGATGTCACCTGAAGACATGGAGAAGACAAATTTCATCACACCCTGGGGCACATTTTGTTATAAGGTAATGCCATTCGGACTGAAGAATGCTGGTGCCACTTATCAACGGGCTATGGTACCATTATTCCACGACATGATTTACAAAGAAATTGAATGTTATGTGGATAACATGATTGCCAAGTCCCTCATAGAAGAAGACCACCTGATAAATCTGTTAAAGCTGTTCAAACGTCTGAGAAAGTACCAGCTGAAGCTAAACCCCAACAAATGCACATTCGGGGTGCGATCTGGTAAGCTGCTGGGATTTATTGTAAGTGAGAAAGGAATTGAAGTTGATCCTGACAAGGTCAAAGCCATTCAAGAGATGCCTGCACCAAAGACTGAAAAAGAACTTCGGGGGTTTCTTGGTAGATTGAACTACATTTCAAGGTTCATATCTCATCTTACTGCAACCTGTGAACCCCTGTTCAAGTTATTAAGAAAAGAACAAACGGTCAGGTGGAATGAAGACTGCCAGAAGGCTTTTGACAAAATCAAGGAATACTTACAAGAACCTCCAATCCTTATGCCTCCCATTGAAGGAAGACCTTTAATAATGTACTTGATAGTAATAGAAGAGTCAATGGGGTGTTTGCTGGGCCAGCATGACGAGTCTGGTCGAAAAGAGTACGCAATATACTACCTAAGCAAAAAGTTTACCAACTGTGAACAACGTTATTCACTGCTCGAGAAAACTTGTTGTGCTTTCGCGTGGGCTGCTCGCCGACTAAGGCAATATATGTTGACTCACACTACCTTGTTGATCTCAAAGATGGACCCAGTCAAGTATATATTTGAGAAGCCAGCAATTACCGGAAGGGTTGCAAGATGGCAAATGATTCTCACAGAATATGACATCCAGTACACATCTCAAAAGGCCATCAAGGGCAGTGTACTGTCTGACTATCTGGCTGAGCAACTCATTGATGATTACCAGCCAATGAGATTTGACTTTCCTGATGAAGACATCATGTTCATAAAAGCAAAAGATCATGAGGAGCCTGTTCACACTGAAGGTCCTGACCCAGAAGAAGAATGGACAATGATGTTTGATGGGGCTGTTAATATGAATGGTCGTGGAGTTGGTGCAGTGCTAATCACACCTAAGGGAGTTCACATGCCTTTCTCGGCAAAACTCACCTTTAACTGCACTAACAACGAAGTTGAATATGAAGCCTGTATCATGGGTCTTGAGGAAGCCATTGACCTCAGGATCAAGACTTTAACTGTGTTCTGAGATTCAGCTTTGGTAATCAATCAAACCAACGGCAAATGGTACACTCACCAGGAGCATCTGATTCCATACCTAGACTACACGAGGAGATTACTAACCTTCTTCACTACAGTTAAACTTGAGTATATCCCTCAGGATGAAAATCAGTTTGCAGACGCTCTGGCTACCATTTCCTCCATGATCAAAGTTCAAGCTACCAACTTTGTACCATTTCTCTGTGGACATTGATGACAAGCCTTGGTTCCATGATATCAAATGCTTCTTGGAGGATCAAACATACCCACCTGGGCATCATCCAATGATAAGAAGACATTAAGAAGGCTGGCTGGTAGTTTCTTCCTGAATGCCGATGGTTCCTTGTACAAGAGAAACTTTGACATGGTGCTTCTCAGATGTGTTGATAAGAAAGAGGCAGACTTGTTGATGCACGAGGTGCATGAAGGATCTTTTGGTACCCATGCTGGAGGACATGCAATGGCTAAGAAATTGTTAAGATCAGGTTACTACTGGATCACAATGGATGCAGACTGTTGTGCCTACGCCAGAAAATGCCATAAATGCCAGATTTATGTGGATAAAGTGCATGTACCTCTGAATCCTTTGAATGTGATGTCTTCACCTTGGCCCTTTGCCATGTGGGGCATTGATATGATTGGAAAGATCGAGCCGAATGCTTCAATTGGCCACAGATTCATCCAGGTAGCCATTGATTATTTCACCAAATGGGTTGAAGCAGCTTCGTATGCAAATGTCACCAGGCAAGTGGTAGCCCGATTCCTGAAGAGAGACATCATCTGTCGGTATGGAGTGCCCGAGCGAATCATTACTGATAATGGTTCCAATTTGAACAACAAAATGATGGCAGAACTGTGTCGGGACTTCAAAATCCAACACCACAATTCTTCTCCTTATAGGCCAAAGATGAATGGCGCTGTTGAGGCAGCTAATAAGAACATTAAGAAGATTGTGCAAAAGATGGTGGTCACCTACAAAGACTGGCATGAAATGCTACCATTTGCCTTGCATGGGTACCGTACATCGATCAGAACGTTTACTGGGGCAACACCGTATCAGCTTGTGTATGGTATGGAGGCAGTCCTACCTGTTGAAGTTGAACTACTCTCCCTGCGGGTACTGATGGATGTCAAGTTGAATGAAGCAGAATGGGTCCGATCTCGGTACAATCAACTGAATCTGATCAAAGAAAAGAGGTTAGCTGCTATCTGTCATGGGCAGTTATATCAGAAGAGAATGAAGAAAGCAATCGATCAGAAAGTCAAGCTTCGGGAATACCAAGTGGGAGTTCTTGTGCTAAAAAGACTTCTTCCAACTCATACAGACCACATGGGCAAGTGAACTCCTAACTACGATGGTCCGTTCATAGTAAAGAAAGTTTTCTCTGGTGGATCACTGATGCTCACTACTATGGACGGTGAAGATTTCTTATCCCATGTGAATTCAGATGCAGTTAAAAAATACTTTGCATAAAATGACCCGTTGGACATAAAAACAGAATGTAAGTCCAGGCAAAAATGGGGCATACCGGCGAGTCAAAAACATAATAAAAGACTCGGGCAAAAATAAGGGAAAATAAAGAAAAATGTACACCCGCTGAGTTGAAAAGCCACATTGGACAGCTCAGGCAAAAATGGGTATCCCGGTGGATTGAAAACCCGAAAGGGAGATCCACGCAAAATAAGGGAGCAAGCGAACAACTGCATTCTGAATTCGTTTGTATCATTCACGACACGGCAAGTTTCGAAAGGTCAAAGCATCGGTCAGAATCAGCCTTCTTCAGAAAGCAAGATGAGAAGAACGTCAAGGTCATACGGGTCATAGCAAAGGGAAGCTCACTGAAGCGTCATCAAAATTGCTAGCACCTTCGTTTTTCTCAATTTATAACAATCTCCTCATTTCAGGGGATTTGTTTCTTTGACTGTATTTGCCAATTTAGGGCACACAAATTAATAAAATCTGACTTTCAGTCACATTTCGTCTTGTACATTTTATTTCATTTGCAAAAATGTCATATATCCTTGATATAATGTTTGCATAAAAACAGACGTGCCTTTCTAATCACATGCTTGCAGGAATTTTTTTTTTTTTTTACTTCCAGGAATGTCTAACTCCTATGACGGAATCCGGTAAGGGATACCTCGGGATACTGGCGCGTTTCTTTGTTATAACAAGATTGCAGGTATTCAGAGCGCAACACAGGGCATGAAAGGTTTTCCCCAGCAAAGTTGTCAAATCATTATTTCCTCAGCACATCCTCCAAACAACACCGGAAGTGCTTTCTCCCCATCAGAGTTGCCAGGCATCACTTCTCTAGCACATTTTCTTCAGAGCAACATCACAAGGTGCTTATTTCCCCATCTGAGTTGTCAGATGTCATCATCCTCAGCAGGATCCCCACAAAAATCTCTAGGAAGATCGTTCAGTGGTCTTTCCTCCCCCAACAGAGTACTAGACGGGGAACCATCTCCCCACAGAGCTCCAGCCTCCTCCAGAAGAGCAATTTCTGAATTTCCTACACAACAAAGTGACGAAAGCTTCCACATCCCCAGCTGGGCTCCTCATTACTAAGATAGGTCTATCAGTGACTTATTTCCCCAAGCAGAGTCGTATATTTTATCAGATCTACCAATGATCTCATCCCTAGCTGGGATATCCTGTCAAGCAGATCAGTCAGAAATCTCCACAAGCAAAGGGATCCGAATCCCGGATCGGTATCTTTGCATAATCATAGAATTCGCATCATTTATTCCCCCCAGTGCGTAGCATTCCGTCTAATACGGAGCATTACGACAAAAAAATCAAACATATTGCATAATCACAAGTCAGGTTCGAACCAGTCACCTGTAAATACCAACAAAACCACATCAGCAATATACAGAATACCTCTCAATTTCCCCAACAGAAAGCCAAAGCGTCCCCTTTGCACTCTCCAACACGAATGCATGTTTATATACTCTTCTGACATCCGTCCGTATCACCATTCCCCAGCACGGTTACCCAAACACTTATTATAATACACTCTCATTGACACCCGTCCGTGTCATCCTATCCCCATAAGTCGCCAGATTACCTTTTGCACTTATAAGTTCATAACTTATATGTTTCCTCTTATAACACCCATCCGTGTCATACTCTTCCCAGCAAGTTGAACACTCGTTTGTGTCTCACTCATGCTTTTTTTTACCCATACAGATACTCGTCAGTATCTTGTATATACACTTATCTCCCCTCAGAGTCTACACTCGTCCATGTTCTTTGTTAACCAGTTGATACTCGTCCATATCACCATCTCTGAACATGTGACAACGTTGTTTCTACCGATACTCGCCCGTATCGTAATATTAACGATGTTCGTCCACATCTTCAATCCATACACAGTGCCAAACACTTATACCTTTTGTTTCTTGGATGTAAGCACTCGTCCGTGTTCACCATTCCCCAGTAAAAAGCAAAAACTCTTTTTTTATCTGACATTCGTCCTATGTCATGATACTTTCGACAGCCGTACCCTGCCAGGTGATCGTCCTTCACCTTTGGATGACCGTCCCTCATCCTTCTCCCAGCAGAGTCTCCATTATTGGAACCCTTTTATATCCGGCATTTGTCCTATGTCGTGATATTTAGCAGCCGTCCCCTACTAGGTGATCGTCCTTCACCTTCTTGATGATCTTCCTTCATCATTTTACCCGATGGCCGTCCCCATCGTTGATCTTGTTATCTGACATTCGTCCTATGTCATGATAAACCCGAGAGCAGCCGTACCCTGCTAGGTGATCGTCCTTCACCTCTTGAAGATCTTCCTTCATCATGCTTATCCGATGGCCGTCCCCATCGTCGACCTTTTCTATCCGACATTCGTCCTATGTCGCGATAAAGAGCAGCCGCCCCCTGCTAGGTGATCGTCCTTCACCTTTGATGACCGTCCCTCATCAATATTTCATTTATTCTTTAAACCGATGGTCGTCCCCATCGTTGTTTACTTTACTTTGCAAACCTAATGGCCGTCCCCATCATTGCCTTTGTTTTAATCCCCATAGAATCTCATTTCTTTACCTGATGGCTATCCCCATCATGATTTCTTTATTTCCCCAGCATGTCGGTCGTCCCCGTCATTGCTTTATCCCCAACAGTCGTCCTCTGCTCGATGGTCGTCCTCCATCGCTTTCATTTTATAATCATGCTATACTTTATTTTACAATCTTTATCCCTTTTCTTCTTCTCCTCAGCGAGTGCAAATTTTGGACTGTCTTTGGTATTCAACCACAAGTTATCTTGTTTGTCTGATAAGCCAGGCGCTTACATCCTGCACAGCTAACTTATGTTTGAATAGGGGCAGCTATAAACACTCCAAATTTTCCCTCACTAAGTTCACACCATGGCTTGTGATTTTTCATATTTGCATTAGTTTAATCATATCATATCATGTTGCATTTTTGCTTCACTGCATTAGTTCAAGTCATCTGCATCTAGGGTTTGTGATCTGAGCAATCCAAGGACCCATCTGAGCCACTCCAAAGGTCTTCAATCATCTCAAGAGGGTCCATGTATGTTCAATCATCATATTTTATCCTCCAAAGATCAAGAAATTCAAAGAATCACAAGGACTGAGAAAGCATGGAAGCTGAGCTAGGGTTTAACTACACAGATGACCTAAAATTAGGGTTTTGGTTTTAGAGGCCATAACTAAAATTGTTTTGGTCATTATTGTTTCTATTGGTCTCAATATGTTATAAGGATCATACATACCAAGTTTGATGAAGAAATTCACTGTGGAAGTCATCTGATCACTAGGTAACTTCTTGAGTAAGTCAGAGCAAAATCAGGGCATCTGAGGCCCCCCAACATGGAACCAAAGTGGATTTTTCATCAAATTGAAGTTATTTGGTCTTTATTTGATCATTGAAGTGCTTAGAAGTTAAAAAATTTGAAGAAAAGTGAGCTAAACCAAAAGTTGCCAAAAATGGAAATGACTTGTAATGTAAACTTTCCATTTTGGGAAAGTTTTTCAACCTCCTCTTTCTCAACCAAAAATGCTTCAAATGAAAAATTGTTGGTCATGAAAGTTATAGATTGGATCATTCCCTTTTCAAAAAGTACAAGAACAAGATCTAATTCATTTTGGAACTCAAGATATAGCTTGTCAAAGTTGGCAAAAATCCCATAAATTTAAAGAATGCACCAAAAGGGATTCTTTGCAAAACCACTTGCCAAGGATTTTTGTGACTTCAAACACACTTCAATACATCATAACATCATAGTGCATTGCTTATAGATCAGAATTGCCCAAGGAATTGCAAGATCACATGCCTTGAACATTAAGATTTCTCAAAGGGGCCAAAACTTCACATAATTGCAAAACACCCCATAACTTATTTCCCACATGCTGAATTGCCTCAAGAATGGATTTGTGGACTTCCTTAAAGTCAGCTGCGCATGGAAATGCCCAAAGGCCAGCTGCATCCTTGCACATACCTCAAGTACACAAGTTGGTGACTTTTTGCAAGAAGGGCCATACCAATCACAATAGGGCACAACCACTCCACAGACCTATCACAAGTTGATATGTGGACCAAATGCTGGTCATAACACACAAGAACACAAGTTGAACCCTAAGAATCACCAAGTTCACAAAAACTCTCCCTCTTGCAAAAGCTTTCGAATCTCCCAACTCAGCCACTCAATCTCCAAACAAACACCACCATTCATTTCTAAATCACTCACTGATCATAAACCATCTACAAAAACAGCCAAGAACACACCATAAACAAAATACGATTTTCAGCCAGTTGAGGTGCAAACTCACAAACCAGCCAACCACAAAGCTTTCCAAGCATTGCAAACTCTTCAGGAAGGTCATTAGAAGCATTTTCCACCAAGGAAGCAGCCAAAAAGCTCAAGGGTGAAAAGCTCCATCTCAGATAGCCATTCGAATTAATTTTTCTAGAACTTCTTTTTTATGTTACAAAATGATTAAGCATGCTTCACTGATCACACTGAACTTGGAATTTTTGAAAATGGTTGAGAAATGAGAGTGTATTGATTGTCTGAAATTTTTGCCATGTTTATGTTTCTCTTTGAATCAGGAGTTTGAGTGAAAAGAAATTTGTTTTGAGGGTGGATTTGATCTTAGGAGAGTGAGAGGAGTGAATCTGGAGCTTTAGAGCTCTAGAAAAGACCTAGGGAAGAAGTTGGAAGCTTTCAGGGGAGGGTGTCACCGGAGAAGACGCCCGGAGCTCTTCTCCGGTGACCTGGAAGTCATTAATTAGTTTAATTAGGGTTAGGGCAAATTTTGAATGTAGGCCGTTGGATTTAGGTTTCCCGCGTGCGTTGTGTGGTCCAGATCTTATCATTAACATTTAATCTGATTTATTTAATTAATTAAACAAGATTAAGTAAGTTTGAATATAGACCATTAGATTTGGCGCGTGGTCAACCAGGAAATCTCCAGAATCATTGTGAGCCATCAGATGCGCATACTTCAGTCTATTTTATTTTTTATTTCATTTTTTCTCATTTATTTTGCACATTTTATTTAAAATAGCTAGAAATTTCCAAACATATTTTTATTTTGCACTTTGATTTCAAATAATTTTCTTGAGCTAAAAATATTTTTATTTTTATTTTTTGCATTTAAAAATCATTTTTAAGTATTTAAATGTTTATTTTAATTAATTAATGAAAATTAATTAATTAAAATATCATTTAGGTTTCTAAAAAATCCCAAAAAATTCATATTGCATCTTTAAACATTTAGAGACATTGTCATACCATCCACACAAATTTCTTTTTGGTTTTGAACCATTTTTGACAATTCTCTTGAATTTAGGGTTCATAAAATTCACATTTTAGAACCCTAATTTCAAGAATTATTTTCTGCCTAACCAAGAATGGTATGACAATGATTCTTTTTGCATTGATCTTCATTTGAAATGTATTTTCTAGCATAATTTTTCCATGAATTTCTTCTGCCTTTTTGAATTGATTGGCATTTTTCCCCTTTAGATACCTTAAAACCCTAGAAAACATAGAAAAATCATACCTTTCATTAGGTTAAGAGTTAGGTCTTTTCCTTTGGGGTGTGATATCATATGGGGTTAGGGTTCTTTTGGTTGGAATTTCAATTTTTTATCTTGTCATTTGATTCTGTTTTTGAGTTTTGCATTTCATGTTGCATGTAAACCCTAATTTCTCATATTCTCTTGCATACATCTTGCATATGCTTGCATTCATGAACTTGCCATGACATTTTATACATTCACATGACATATAATACATCCTAGAACTCATTAGACTCATGCTTGATCATTTCCTCATCCATTTGCCATGTTATGCCTTCAATTTATTTCATGTGCATTCATGTGCTTTCATGCTTCTTTCATGCTTCCTTTGCATTCTCATCATTTGTATGAACATTCATATCTCTTGACATGCTTTCATATCATCTCATAACATCATTTTCATCATAAATATGATTCTGGTTTTGGTTTGCATCCTTGCATTCATTTCATTTTTCATTCCATTTCATTTCCTTATGCTAACTTTTCAGGTGGTAAGTACTTTGAGAAGTGAATTTTCCTTCACATCTCACAATTTCTTCTCATCTCTCTTATGCATTAATTGCTGAATTTTGCTTTTGCTTTAGAGTGAGCTTGTTCATTCATGTTCCTTCTTCACTTTCTTTCTTCAAGCAACTTATCTTCTTAAGTGAAGTAAGTTGACTTGCTTCTTCTGTTTCTCCTCCTTTCATCTGCTTCTTCCTTGGTGGCTCTTCTTGAAGATCTCTTGCAAGCCTCATAAACCCTAGGAACACCCAAGCATGTTAACAATTAGGGTTTGATTAGTCCCCCATTTAGTTTTACCTTTGTGTCATCTTTTGTGTCTCTCCTCTCATCTCATAATCAGGGACTAAACCTTCAAGGTTTTAAGGCTTTGTGATTAAGATTATGCCTGCATCCTTCTCTTAGGATGGAGTAGATAACTTTAATCCTAAGTGTTGAACCCTTAATGTGTTTAAATACCTTAACCAATCCATCTAATAATCACTAACCAATAAGCTTGTAACTTGGGCCTTGCATTAGGGTTCTAATTCTTCCTTAATTGGTTAAGAAGGACTAACCCTAGTGTTAATGGACAAGTCCCCATCAAGTTGTCTTACAAACCATAAAATTCACTTCTTAACCTTATAATTAACTAAAATCCACTCTAATAAAGACGTTGTTTTGTCATGAGGTTAATCCCTAATCATGGATTAAGTTGAGGTATCTTCCTCAGCTTAAATGTTCTCATCTATTATCCTTCTATTAGGATGGTGTAATGGGTCCATTAAATCTTTGATTATGGCTTAAACTCATTACTTAACACTAAACAAAAATACTAAAAACATTTAAGCAATAGCAAGTATGTTAATGATCTTAATCCTACATCATGGTGATTAAGTGTGAGGTGCTTACTTCATACTTAAGGTATTCTCATTACCCCTAATCAAAGGGAGGATGTGATGAGTTTACTAACCCTTGGTTTAGGCTTAAGCTTATTAACTTACAACAAACACAAAAAGCAATAAAAGACTGAAAACACAAAAAACAAACAATAATCGTCTCCTCCAGGATTCTTTTCTCACCTCATTCACTCATAAACGAGAACTTGCTACTTCCGTTTAATGCAAGACAGTTTGCACCTGAGCCAGACAGGTCATACACTTGAGCATAGGCAAGCAAGCAGTTCACAAGTCAATTTATCTTTCAGTCTCTTTGAGTCGAACTACGGTGTTCTGACTTCCTCATTGCACAAGAGGATACCTAGGCATAACTTAACGGTTATCGAACAAAAGTCTCTATATATTCCCCCTCTTCTAGAATTATTCTTTTAAGCCTCATTTTCTTGAGCATTGCATTCTTTTCTTACACTGACACTCCTTTTCTTCACTTCACTTTCCAGCACTGACACCTGTACATCCTTTTTCAGCTTTTGCACACAGATACACTGACACTACCCCTTTAAACACAAACTTTCAAGCGTGGATTCCGTCGTGTACGACGGACAATCTGGGTGCTAATACCTTCCCAGGTTGTAACCAACCCCCTTTCTCAGTTTCTCTGGTTCGCAACCGTCTTATCCATCTTTTCCTAGGTTTATGCAGCATTACCTTTCCTTCGGGATAAAAATGCCCAACTGGCGACTCTTTTCACTTCATCTTCATTTCCTCTTTCGCCTACCGTTCGCGTCTGTACCCTATCTGACCAGGTGTCATTTGGTGGGAGCGACACCTCTCTTCAAAATCAAATTGAGAATCACCTTCACACCTATCCTCAATAATTTCCTCCATAACATGAGCTGATGAACCCACACGGCCAAGCAAGGAATTGTTAACTTGAATGCCTTGAGGCGTCACTGAAATCAACCAAGACTCAATCAAATCATGAACCTTATCCCTGAGTATGGAAAAGGCATCAGACTCGGTTTCTTCGGCACTATCAATCCACTTTCGATCAGGCGTGGGAAGTATCAGAATGTATGGCATTGACAGTGGATCAAAATACCTTTTTGGTTTCTTAGTGTAGTAATGACGCCTCTGCGGAGTATACTTCTGTTGGCATGGTAGTTATTGATACTGAGGAGGTTCACTATTAACGGACATCTGACATACAAATTCAGAAGGTTGCTGAATCTGAGCACTTGAAATGCACGGGTACTGTGGATAAGTCAATGGAGTTTGTGGAGCTTCCCAAACCGCATCAATTACATCATTTCCTTGGGAACTGATAACAGATTCATTCTCTTCAACTGAGCTATCTAAAATGCCTTGGATCTTTCCCATCTTGATAAAAATCTCAATGCGTTCTCCAACTATCACCAAGTCCGAGAAACTTGAAGTTCCACTGCCACTCAACCTCTCCAAGTACGGCCCCTACAAGGTTTCTATGAAAAGATCAACCAATTCTCTATCTGATAGCGGGGGTTCTACCCGAGAAGCTACTTCTCTCCACCTCTGGGCATACTCTCTGAAATATTCACAGTCTCCTTGGGATAAACCTTGAAAATCCATGCGGCTAAGAGCCCTGTCAAGATTGTAGTCGTACTGTTTCAAAAAAGCATTGGCCAGGTCTAACCATGACTGGATACAACTACTCTCTAACTGCATGTACCAACTCGATGATGCCTCACTCAGACTGTATTGGAAACAATGAATCATCAATTTGTCATTATGCTCATATGAAGTCATCCTTCTGAAAAACCTTACCTAATGATGCCTTGGACAACTATCCCCTTTGTACTTTTCAAACTTCGATACTTTGAACTCTGGAGGTATTACAAGGCCGTGTACCAGACACATGTTCACAACACTTAGATCAACAACATTACGACTTTGAAGGGCTTTGATCTCTTCCTCCAACACACATAATCTTTCTTCCCTCTCCACAACTTGTGGATCTTGGATTCTCACCACAGGGATCGCCTCCTGGGAACCTGACATAGTGAAAGTAAAATTGTGATAATCTGCAGCATCAATAGAAGAAGAATGTCCACTCCGGGTAACCTGTCGCTCTCGAACATCTAGGTTCTCAACATGGATATGTGCAGGCTAAGCTTGAGCGGAATTGTGGCCATCTTGCCTTGCCAAAGTTGTCATAGCCTCTAAAATTTGGTCCCACTGATCTCTTGTCAACCCAACACTTGTAAACTGGCTTTGCTCTCCAGGGTCCATGATTTGCCCAAAAGTTGCTTCAAGTCTGATACGAGAGCTTGAATCTCAACTGTAGATGGTGAACAAAGAACGGATAAGCCCTGCTTGCGAAATAGAAATGCAATGCAAATGCTATGAGATGCCATGTTCGGTTACTTCCATAGAATCTATCTGCTTTGATCCACATTTTGATACAAAAAAAATCCAACAGCAATAATTCATATATGAGATCCTCAGAAATAACTGAACATGTATGCTAGAATGCTATGATGGCATGTATGCAACTGGCAAGTGATCAAGAACTAGTGCCTGTCTGGATACAGAACATTGAGCTGAGAACCAAGTATCTGATAATATATGCCCTCTAAATAATAACCATCTGATAAGAACTCAAAACCAAGGATCAAGAACTCCAGGATTATAATAACCGGACCAAAACATAAGATCACACTGATGATGAAGGGTATTTGGAGGTCAAGGGTTCCTGCAAACCTGTAAACCCCTCCCAATCTCACGGGTGTGCTCCGGGTCAAACATCACGGACTCTTAAAGCCGAATAGCAATAATACGTTCACCATCTCCGAGGAATGGCTCATGACCAAACCAGGGAATCGGTTTAGCATTATGTACTACTCAGGGAGGCCTCAGTGTAAGTCCGGGAAAAACTAGCATCCCTTATAAGTCCCCAGCTTCGAGCTCTGAAGTCGATAAACAATAGTACATTCATCCCGAAGGGTACAATACTATCGTCATACGACCAAATGCTTTGACTGGGTTCCTATAAGAGAACCAGACCATCATATGCGAGTTCCAAGTGGACCCTCGGGTGCGAATGGGTTTGCCACAAAATATGGTCTACCACTGTCACCACTGGAGAGGGTTGTTTCCACAAACGTTCTCAATGATCGGTCCCCAGATGCACATAACTATCAATGTCCTATCCCGAAGTGGAGGGAATCCCCACACAAGATATTTCCAAGACGGTCTCAGTCTGGGTGTGAAACACATCGCCACTCATCATGCCACGTGCGAGTACAATGTGTACACGCTAATCCTAGGCTCCACTCAAGCCGGGTATTTGGCTTATCTCTCAATAACAATATCACCCGAGTCCCACCAAACAGAAGAAATCCAGTCCAGACAGTCCAGTAATAATATATGATACATGAAAATAAATACTGAAAACTGTAAATAAAGCTGTAAATAAAACTGTAAATAAAATAACAGTAAAATACACAGGCAACAACAAACAATCAACACCCAACGAAACAGAAACATGCAAGCACTAGGAGAGACTATCAAGGGAACCAGTGATTCTGGGTTCGATCCCCAGCAGAGTCCGCCAGCTGTCACTCCCTGGATTTCCAACCTGGTACAAACGCGAAAGTGGCACGGAAGAGGCTAGAGTCGCCAGCCAGGAATTTTTATCCCAAAGGAACGAGAATGGTAATGCTGCACAAACCAAAGAAAAGAAAAGGAAGGACAAAGGTCCTGTGAACCAAAGAGACTGGTTTCGGGAGTCGGTTAGGACCTAGGAAGGTATTAGCACCCCAGATCGTCCGCCGTACCCGACGGGATCCACGCTTGCAAATAAACTGTTTCAAAGGGTGAAGAAATTAAAGTTGCTGCAAAGAAAAGGAACTGAACTAAATAAAAAGGAAAGAAGGGGGGAAATGTAGGGAAAATAAAAGAGTGTGCTCGAATGGGCCCTACCCCGCTGCCTACGTACCTCATCTGGACAATGAGGATCAAAGACGCCGTAGTTCCCCTAACTAGGGGTGGATAAATTGTGTGTGTCTTAAGGCTTCAACTGCCTATGTCAATGCTCATGTGTTGCAGACTCGGACGACGAGTGCGTTACCGTCTTGCAAAATGACAAGTAGGAGCAAGTTCGTACGTAAGGAGTGAGTGGGATGAGAAAAGAAGTCCCGAAGGAGAGACGCTTATTGTTTTTCCAGTGTTTTTTTATGAGTTTTCTGCTTTGAAGTTTGCATAGGTAAGTGTACCTAAGTCTTACTTAACATGATGTGTACTTCTTACATCATCCCGAAATGGAATGCGCAAGAGGCACACCTAGATATAGAGGAAATCACCAAATCTAGTCCCACAAGTGAAGGCTCTGACACACTGACCTACTGGCATTTATTAAGTGTTTTTGTGATTTTTGGTTAAGAACTGTTTTTTATATTTTCTTTGTGAAGTAATCTCATGCTATGACCTATCCACCATGAGGGATATCCTACATCTCGCCCCGAAACGGAACGCGTCCAAGTATCTCATAGAAAAGTCTCGTGTCACATGAGAAGACTCGTAATTTATTAAAGTAACTTAAAGTTAAATTTGAAGATGAGAAGAGAGAGCACCAAAAGGATCTCAAAGGTAAAATATAATGGAGAAGACTACTCCTAATGTTATCATGCATGGGAGTCCTAGGTTAGTGTGGTTTGAAATCTATCTTAATGAAGAAGAAGGAAAGAAAATAAAGAAGAATAAAGGAGAGGAAAACGCTAGAAGACAACTTACTTCTCTAAAGAAGTTAAATTGTTTCTAAAAGGGGAGTGATGAAGTTAAGCAAACAAAGCACAATGCTAAAGCAATCACAACTTGAAAGCATAAAACGATGAAAGAAGAAGTTGTATGTGGGATACCCTCCCACACACATGACTTACTATAACCCCCTACGAAACAAAGATTAGCTAAACAATTGAACATTGAAAGCATATGGAAAGCAAAAGCAAAGTAATGGTCAAGGAAAGGGAAAATAACGTAGGGAAAATAAAGTGTTATGCTCGGATGGGCCCTACCCCACTGCCTACGTATCCCTTTTGAGGAATCAGTGGTAACGTAGTTCGACTAACTACTTTTGTTTGTTTTTTTTGGATTTTTTAGTTGAACAACTTTAAATTCACGTTCTACCGGCTGCTCGACCTTTGGAGACTCACGCACCTGGAGTAGAAGGAATTAACATGCTCTTGTGAAAAGAAAACAAAGAGTTTTATTTGTGTTTTAGGAATGCTCATGCAAAAAAGGTAGTCCTAGACGAAGGAACCGTGCTACCTAAGTTAACATGCAAATGAGAGACTATACAAAGCCTAACAATCCTATGGGGAACAATCACATCACACAAATAAGCAAACAAGCTCGAGGAGTATCCACATCACTCGAGTAGCAAACATCAGCTTGTGGATTATGTCTTCACAGTGGCAAAGAGAGGACCTAGCAACGATATGGAGGATCGAAGCAGGACAAAAGTAGGGGCGACACCTTACCATGATATCGAGGATCGGGTAGGATGGATACACGAAGCAAGGAGATCTCCTCGAGCTCGTGACTGTGGGAAAAAAGTATGTCTATACATGGTATCATATCACCAAGTAAGAACAGAATGGGGGAAATATCATGTGCGTACGAGCACAAAACGTCAACGTCAACGGACGTGAGCTACACAAATCGTGGGGATCCAGAAAGTGAGATCCTCCTCCACATACTGACCGGACAAGAGCAAGATGGACTTTATCCAAAAGCATCAACACGGAGTGCGAGCTAATGAAAGACTCAATGATAATGCGGGGCTGATTACGAGCCCTTTTCGCTTTCCTTCTTCGAGGTCTTATCAAGGGGAATGGGGATGGGGCGCCTCTTTTGAGGTCTTTACACAAATGTAAACAAACACATACAGAGCCTCTGAAGGAGGACTTCCAGAAAATGCCCACCAAAAAGAAACGGTCGGGACTCCAGCCTATGTAAGCGATAAAGTGCAGAAATAGTAAATCGAATAAGAAATTATACCGTGCGGATGTAAATCCGAAGTACCAACAAGCTAAACAGAAAATAGAAACCCAGAGGTCCGCTCGAACAAGCTAGGATCCACAAACAAAGCAAGTCGGACATCGCATTTCCCATATAAGCTCAATTCATCGGAGTGAAAATAAATCACACAAGATGTGAAAATCGGATGCGACCGCACAAATGCCCTGCATATAACACAATCCAGACAAAACAACGACACAAAATATCATTTGAAACCAAACGATATCCCACAAATAAAGTGGAATACCAATCAAGCGACCGTCGTCAAGATCCTTGCGAGAACCTTACATGAACTCAACAAACGCATTAGAAACCAAAAAGAGGTGCAATTGGAAGTTGCACCTATGCCTCACAACTCAAAATCAAGTAGAAAGATGAGCATACGAGTCATAGACATGCATTGAAATGTATGTTTCAAAACGGAGCAGCACCTATGCACTAACATAAACAACATGCAAACTCAAACCGGAATCAAGAAAATTTACATGCAATGAATGAAAAATGATCAAAAAACATAAGTACAAGTCAAATAAAGATCAATGCATCAAAATTGCACCAAACCGGACTTAAAAAGCCTTAAAACGGAAAAAACGCGTCAAAAATCACCGACTCGGAATTGAACAAAAATCACATGGTAACTTGCAAACGTGCCAATGGATTCAAATATGCAATCGGTTTTTGAAAATTCCGCTCGGAAGTGGGACTTTTTGGCCGATTTCGTTGGCTGGCAGTAGCGAAATAGCCGGAAAAAATTGTCCGAAATCGACTAAAATGTTTACCAATGGCTCCGGAATAATAAACAAAGTCAATTTACACTATTCACATTCGCGAAAACGCGCTACGATTAGGAAGTTATGACCAAAACAATTTCTCGACACGCGACACATGAACAACATCAACAATTAAGCCTCAACCTATCCTATTTTGAATTTACTCATTGAAACGAGCATGAATTCAAAAGTCAAGCACTTCAATCAATATCAAGTCACAACAATTAGCTCTCCTAAGAATTTTGTCAAACACCTTACATGCACCGATTATTCTATGTCAATTTTAACAAGCATTTCCACTTATGCACCACAACAATTATTAGGATCAATTAATCAAGCATCAAATCAAGAATAAATGCACATAATCTCCACAAGATTAAATCAACTTGACAATTCAATTCAAGAAATAATTCAACAATTATTCATGAATTAAAGTTTAAGAAGCTTACCGAATGAAGAATCGACGAAGAAATTGTGAATCTGGAGGAAGTGAGACGCGGTCGTGAACGGAGGATAGGGAGAGAGGACATGTGACTGCCAGCAGCAGAAAATGATGGTCGCGCGGTGGCGGAGTTGACTGAAGGTGGTGGTTCGCGGTGGTTCGGCTACCGGAAGCTTGATCGGAATTGTTGTGTTCTTGAGTTTTTGATGAAGTTGTTGTTGTGTTCTTGAGAAAGAGTTGAGAGAATGAACTTTGATTATTTAGAGAGAGTATTTGAGAGTTTTTGGTGTTTGTAAATTGTGATTGAAGTTATGAGACAAATTGGGGGTTAAAAGAATATATAGTGGAGTGTAAAATGAAAGGCAAAAGGTAGAATTTCGGCTTAAGTGAAAATAACATTGTCTTTGACAAATTTTTTTGACACTGAGCCCTCCACAACATCGTCCGCGTATGAATCACGGTTGCAACGCAAAAAGAATGGATGTCATACGATCAAAATCGAGTGCGATCGATACGTTTAAGCTGCAAGACCTCACTGAATAAGTTGTTTTTTTTGGCTGATTTGGTGTCCGCTACTTGAAAACGTGATGAGGTCAACCTTTTTGGAGCATAATCTCGACTCGACTTTGTTAGCAAAGTTTTAGATATATGAGTCAGTGACCTCGTGTTAAAATGGGAGCTCAATCAGACAAACGATGAGGGAGATATGAATTTTCTAGTGAAATCACTTTCAGTTTTTTTCTTCGGTTCAGCACTTCAGTTTTGTGAAATAAATCAAAACGACAATCTTCGGAGCACCGCTCAAACTCGAGTTTGTCTTTGAACTTGAAGAGGATAAAATTTGTGAATCAACGCTTCGAGAACGGACGCAATCCGATGAAAATTGACCGAGTTATGAATTTTACAAAATCTGACATACAGTGCACGACACCAAAGAACTCCACTGGTAATTTGTATTTTCGGGATCCTTCCACTTGGACCTAACCCAAACTGAATTCACAGAATAAAGGTAACATCTAAACAAAAAATTAGGCATTGGAACGACGTCAATCCGATGAACGAGTTGAGAGTAATGAATATTTTAGTGTTCAAAGCTCACCGGTCCAGCACTGTTTTTCACTATATCGACTCTGAAAACTCGAACATTCGGAGATCTTCTTCAAAGAATTAGTTCTCATCCAAAACCCAGAAGTTGGAAAGGATATCAAGACGAAACTTTTGGAATATGAATCTCTCAGAAATCTTGATCCAATCAGAAGTTACGAACTCTTGAATACCGCTAGCACAGTTAATCAACGAAACTGAAATTTCAGAAACAAATAACTCCCGCCACTTTCCTTGATGAATTGGCCTCCGAGCCAAACACGAAAGTTGTAGAGAATACTGAAACGGTTCTTAGCATTGAATTTTAGGCCAAAACAATTTTTCGGGAGAGAGTTACAACCTTTGCAAACTGCACCGTAAAACTGATTTTATGCTTAAACTGCTCTGAATCAATCGAGAACTTTAGCTTCTTTTTGAGATTCTTGTGCACGTGCCACATGAAGAAATAAAGGTATGTCGTAACCTATGAAAGCTCAATTGAGATGTATGATCATGTATGTTTATGATACAAATATGATCTAAATGCAATGTAATGTATGCAAGGATATTCTAAATGACATGAAAATGAGAGGGCAAATTTAGGGTGTTACAGGTAAGCCACAACACCCACTCGTGCAATAATCTGATACGACCCAATAAAATGAGAAGTCAACTTCTTCGACTTCAAAGCACGACCCATACCCGTAACCGATATAACTCTCAAGAACACATGGTCGCCTTCCTGAAACTCAAGATCCTTCCTTCTCTTGTCATGATAACTCTTTTGCCTACTCTGAGAAGCTCCCATCTTCTCCTCAATAAAATTTACTTTTTCTGTCGTTTGTTGTACCATCTCCGGTCCAACTACCGTTCTTTCCCCGGTTTCATGCCAACACAAAGGTGTTCGACATCTCCGACCATATAAAGCCTCAAATGGTGCCATACCAGTACTCGAATGAAAAATGTTATTATAGGTGAATTCAATCAACACTAAATAACTATCCCAAATACCACCTTGTTCTAGCACACAAGCACGCAACAAATCCTCTAACGATTGAATTGTCCTCTCGGTTTGACCGTTCGTTTGCGGATGGTAAGCCGAACTCAATCTTAGCTTAGAACCCAAAGCCTTTTGCAAACTCTCCCAAAACCTCGATGTAAATCTAGGATCTCTATCCGATACAATACTCTTAGGAGCTCCATGTAACTTCACAATCACAGAAACATAAATCTCGGATAGCTTCTCCAAAGAATAACTAATATCCATCGGAATAAAGTGAGCAGATTTAGTAAGCCTATCGACAATCACCCAAATAGCATTATGACCTCTTTGCGTATTCGGCAATCCCGTAACAAAATCCATCGATATACTATCCCATTTCCATTCCGGAATATCCAACGGTTGCATCAAACCATTAGGCTTCTGATGTTCCACCTTAGACTTCTGACAAGTTAAACACACATACACAAAATGAGCTACATCTCTTTTCAATCAGGACCACCAAAAGATCTTTTTCAAATCTTGATATATCTTATTCGCTCCCGGATGAATACTTAAATTACTCTGGTGTCCCTCTTCCAATATCATCTTTTTCAACTCCACATCATCAGGAATACAAATACGACCACAAAATCTCAAAACTCCAAAATTATCAACCTTGAAATCCTCATTCTCATTCATCATCAAATCAACAAATTTCAAATCCAACTTTTGCTTCTCACAAACGGTTGCAAGAAAGTCATTCGTAACACATAGCATACCAAGTCTCACGCTTCTCAGTGTCATTTTGCAAACCAAACTAAAGTCTCTAAAATTCTCCAAAAGTTCCCATTCTCTTATCATCAATGCGGACATATGTAACAACTTACGACTCAAGGCATCGGCCACCACATTCGCCTTAACCGGATGGTAATTCAAATCAAAATCATAATCCTTCAAAAGTTCTAACAATCTCCTTTGTCTCATGTTCAATTCCTTTTGATCGAATAAATAATTCAAACTTTTGTGATCACTAAAAACTTTGAACCTTGCACCATAAAGATAATGTCTTTAAATTTTCAAAACAAACATCACAACCGCTAATTCCAAATCATGCGTATGATAATTCTTTTCATGCACCCTCAATTGTCTTGAAGCATAAGCCACAACCTTTCCATCTTGCATCAAAACACCACCTAACCCAAACAATGAAGCATCACAAAACACCACAAATGGTTCCGTCGGATTCGGCAAAATCAAGATCGGAGCCATTGTTAACCTTCTCTTAAGTTCCATAAAACTCTCTTCACAATTAATATCCCAAATGAAAGCTTTTCCTTTACAAGTCAATTGCGTTAACGGAAGTGCCAACTTTGAAAATCCTTCAATAAACCTCCGATAATAACCTGCCAAGCCTAAAAAGCTTTGAATCTCCGTAACCGATCTAGGAACTTCCCATTGCATTACCGCATCAATCTTGGATGGATCAACACTAATACCACCATCGGAAATAACATGTACAAGAAAACTTACCTTCGACAACCAAAACTCGCACTTTGACAACTTAACATACAATTGCTTCTCTTTCAAAATCTGTAACACAATCCTTAAATGCTCTTCATGATCCTCTTGAGACTTAGAATAAATCAAAATTTCGTCGATAAACACAACCACAAAATGATCCAACTGCTCATGAAAAATACAATTCATGTATTCCATAAACACACTCGGCGCATTAGAAACCCCGAATGGCATCACAAAATACTCGTAATGACCATACCGTGTCCTAAAAGCCGTCTTTTGAATATCCTCCTCTTTCACACGAATCTGGTGATATCCTGATCTCAAATCAATCTTACTAAAAACACGCGCACCAACCAATTGGTCCATCAAATCATCAATCCTCGGAAGCAGATACTTGTTCTTAATTGTCACCTTATTCAACTGTTGATAATCAATACATAACCGCATACTTCCATCCTTCATTTTTAACAACAATACCGGCGCACCCTTAGGAGAAACACTCGGCCTAACAAACCTCTTATCCAACAAGTTATTCAACTGCTTCTTCAATTCTACCAACTTTGAAGCTGACATACGATACAGTGCCATCGAAATCGGTCTAGTACCCGGAACTAGATCAATAGAAAACTCAACTTCTCTTTCCGGCGGTACATCCTTAATATCATCTGGAAACACTTCTGGAAAATCACACACCACTGGAAACCTACTTATCTCCACTTCGCTTTCCACTGACAACGATGCAAATAAACCAAACAATTGAACTTCGTCCATTAAAAGTTTCTTCAACTCTTTCGTGGATAGGAAACTCTCTTCTTCATCCTCATCCTCAAGAGTCTGACTTCTACCGACCCACCAATCATCGGCTTCTTCCTTCAGCATGTGAGAACCAAGCCTCACCTTACTCTCTTCAGCACAGTCAATGACTCTGAAGATTCATTTGTAGGATCAAGCGCTTACCACTGCACTAAAAGCAATTCCTGTTAGTGAAGGCGCAACTTTATTTCCTTATAGTATAGAGCCCTCAAAGGGCTGCGCCTATTAAGCGCCATGGGTTGGGATGTTAAGCCCATCGAATCCCTAAGGGTGACGCTGCATTAATAAATCCAACAATCTCCCCCCCAGTGTCAGCCGGGGGGATTCGAACCCATGACCTTGCTCTGATACCACTTGTAGGATCAAGCGCTTACCACTGCACTAAAAGCAATTGATGTTAGTGAAGGTGCAACTTTATTTCCTTATAGTATAGAGCCCTCAAGGGGCTGCGCCTATTAATCATCATGGGTTGGGATGTTAAGCCCATCGAATCCCTAAGGGTGACGCTGCATTAATAAATCCAACATCATTCAATCTCCTTCAACCAATTCTGAGCACCATCAGGATCAAATCTTCCCTTGAAGACCGGCGGTTGATTCTTCTTGAACTCATCATTTGCATTCACATTCGGCACTCCCTGCACCGCCCTAGCCATTGCTTCCAAATCAGCAGCCATCACATTGTCGTTTCTACCAGCCATATTCCGATTGTTCCCAAAGACAACAACAAGATTAAACAAAAGTTCAATCACAACAACATCAAGACAGACACAACTGACTCGAACACTGGCTCTGATACCACTTAATGTAACACCCACTTTCTATACCCCCAAATAATCAATTAAATCATTGAGGCACATGTTAAAAATTTCATCAGAGTATAATTTAACATAGTATAAAAGAGGAATGTCACATTATGCTTGAAATTAAAAACATACAACACCTGCTCATTTAAAGATATGCAACGATGAGGTAGTTTTAAACATAGGAAATTTAATCCTTACACTCATATATCCAAAGATATAATTACACATCGGAAACTAAATCAACAACATCAAACATGTATATTTCCATTCATATATATATATATATATATATATATATATATATATCAACAAGTTTGATGCCAACAACAATATTCATGTTTATACAAAACATCCATCCAACAGATACATGTACACAATGCATCACAAAAATGGCACTAAGCCAACCTAACTATCTGGTGCTACATATCAGAGCCGACCGACCAAAAGATGAAGACGAGCTTCACAAAAATTGTCATCCAGCAACCTACTCTGCAATGCCTCATAGAGCATCATAAAACAGCAGAAGGGTGAGAAACATTATCATAATAATATTGCATATAATTATATATCTCAACATACACATAAAACATATTCTCACCACAATTCATACCTCATCACCTATACACATCGCAACGTGCACATACACAAATCAAGCATGTTCATCATGCACCAATTCACTAATTCACATAAACTTACATTATTTATGTTTATTCCTCAATTCTATTCATTCCGCATAAACATACTTCTAGCTATGTTTAATCACACATATACATTACAAATGTATAAATCACATACATATACATATATCAAACATGCATATATACCAACAAGTATGTTTCATCATACATACTATCATCTCCATAATACTCCAAATAAACATATGCACATTCATGTTTATTTCTGCATATCATAATTAAAATGATAAAATGCAACTCATAGAGACCGACACACGACTCTATGTAGATGAAAATGTGGTACCGACTCAACATTTCAGCAAGTCAACTCAGGAACCAAATGGGCACACGATGATCCCCATTGCTCACACCCCACATGGGCACACAATGTTTATGGATTGCTCACACCCCACACAGGCACACAATCCGATTGCTGACACCCCACACGGGCACACAATCAATGTGAATAAATCACCCACCGCTCACACCCCACACGGGCACACGATGTTTCTGGATTGCTCACACCCAACATGGGCACACAATCCGATTGTTCACACCCCACATGGACACACAATCTTGTTGTAGTCATCGCTCACACTCCACATGAGCACACGATGCTACAACAGATTCACAAAGAATCCCACAGCACAAGAATGCATACATTATGCTTACATGCAAAATGACACACAACATTCTTGAAAATAAATACATATTCACAATATAGTTATGCATTCATCTCATACAATTAGCATACATTCACATTTAATTCAAGCAATGTATCTACTTGCCAAACGGTCACAACACAACAACCAAACCCACAATTCCATAATTAACATAATTACGTTTTATCGGAAAAGTCGGGTAAAAGTCGGCTAAAAATTACTTTCCTTAGTATCGTTGGTTTCTACACGTTTCTAGCTTTGAATCGATATAAGGATCACTAAAAACGGATACCCGAAACTCAAGTTACGAAACAAAATGTAAAAATACCCAAAAATCCTCCCAGGCTCGCTGAGCGACGAACAGCTCGCTGAGCGAAAATCACCCTGGAAATTTCGCTGAGCAAGGGGTAGCTCGCTGAGAGACCACTGCAATTTCAGAAAAATACCAGCTGCGAACAGTCAACCAAAATGACCCCAAAACTCCTCTAAGCTCATACAAACATGATCAATAACATATTCTAGCTATCATACATCGACTATAACTATTTCCAACCGATTAATCCATAAAATTCTCACATTTTCTCTCAAACCCTAACTATTCATCTTCTCTAACTTCTACCAAATCAAAACCCCACAAAATCTAACACATACATAATCATATACAAGATTAAGATAACAATGTTTATCACCCTTAACCGATTATTTCGTCTACGCGGAGCAATCTTGATCAAAACCTAGCTTTTCCATGTTTCCCTCTTTTCTCTTCTTTTCTCTTCTCTCCTTTTCTTTCTTCTCTTTTTCTTTCTCTTCTTTACTAACTTTCTATTTCACTCTCTCTCACTCTCTTATATTCTTTTCTCTCTATTTCTACACTTAACTCTATTCTTACCCTATTATTTCTATTTCTTTCCAACCAAATATCATTTTCTCACAAAAATACCAATTCTACTAATTTCAAACTTATCATTAATGAACAAAAGTCTAAAATACCCTTTTATCCAATTTTACCCGAATATTCACGAAACGGTAAAATCTCATAACATATCATATCATCACATTAATTCCTCAACATCAAATATCATCATGATAATTTCACAAATAAAACAATTATCATACAAATGAAATAAAAGACTCCACAAAAAATTGGGAAAATCGAATCGGGGCATTACACATATCACTTCTTGGATTGCTCAGATCACAAACCCTAGATGCAGATGAAATGGAACTATGCAGTGAAACAAATATGCAATATGAGATGGTATGCTTATGCTAATGCAAAAATGAAAGATCACAAGCCATGGTGTGAGAAAAAGTGAGGGCAAATTTGGGGTGTTTACATAGTACCAGGAAAAAGGTAGTTTCTTTTAAACCTCTAACATGAAGAGTCTTTATTGGAATGTTATAGGGTTTGCCAATCAACCCAAAAAATTGGCACTCAAAAATCTACTTAAAAACACAAACCTGATTTTTGATTTATAGTTGAACCTTGGATGGAAATGGATAAATTATCCCCTAATTTCTTCTCCAAACTTAACCCAAAAGCTTATGCTTGTAATAAAAGACAAGGCAATTATCCCAATCTTTGGTGTCTTTGTTCTCCCAACATAGATCCATAAATTGTCCTCATAGATGAACAACATGTCTCTTTCACTGTATCTTTTGGCTCCAACTATTTCGGGCTGGCCATCATTTATGCATCTACTAACTACATCAAAAAAAGAGAACTTTGGTCCTCTTTTTCTTCTTTAAAAAATATAAAAGACATCCCTTGGATTTCATGGGGGATTTTAACACCATTTTAGGAGCTCATGAACATAGAGGAAATCACAGCCCTTCTAGAATTCCTATTGAAGACTTTCAAGCTTGGACTAATTGCAACAATCTCATTCACTTACCTACAAGGGGAGCTGAGTTCACTTGGAAAAATGGTAGAAATGGTAATCAATTTATTGAAAGGAGGTTAGACAGAGTAATTGCTGATCAGAATTGGATACATGAGTGTAGCATTTCTTCTTGTATCACTCTTACCGGGCTTAAATCAGACCACTTCCCAATTCTTTTTTACTTTAAATTTCAAAGTAAAAAGACTACTTCCAACTTCAAATTTCTCAAGATGTGGGCTGAGCACCCTGAATGTTTGAAGGTTATACAAAATAGTTGGAATAAAGTATTATATGGCTGTCCCATGTTCATTCTATCCGAAAAACTTAAAAATCTGAAAATGGATCTCAAATGCTGGAATAAGGAAAGCTTTGGAAACATTCATGAAATACTTATCAAAGCATCATCAAACCTAGACTTTTTCCAATCTCAACTTCAAACTGATGGTCATTCTGCTGAGCTAGATGAAAAGGAACAAAAGGCTCAAGAAGATTATGGCACAACTCTCAGGTTAGAAGAATTGTTTTGGTTGGAAAATTCCAAGGTCAAGTGGCACAATGAAGGTGATCGAAACACTGCCTACTTTCATAGGGTTACCAAGATAAGGAATAACACTAAAATCATATCTTCTCATTTGTACAATGAAGAGATAGTAACTAATCCAGAGGAAATATCAGGTATTTTTCTTAATTACTTTGAGAAGCTTTTCAGTTCCACAAACAATTGCTTTGCCAATGGTGTAGTGAAAAAGGTTATACCAAATTTGGTTAATGATTAATCCAACTCTCTGCTGACTTTGCTTCCTAGTCCTGAGGAAATCAAGGATGTTGTTTTTTCCTTGAATAGAGATAGCTCCCCTGGCCCAGAGGGTTTTGGAGGATTTTTCTTTCAACACTATTGGGAAATCATAAAATCAGATGTGCTTAATGCAGCTACTCAATTCTTCACCACATGATGAATTCTCCCAAATTGGAATGAAAATTCTCTAGTGGTTATTCCAAAGTGTAACAATGCCAGTTCAGATGATCATTATAGACCTATAACAATAGCAAACTTCAAATTTTAAATTCTGTCTAAATTTTAGAAGACAGGATGGCCTCAATCATGCCAACTATTATCTCTTCAGAGCAAAGAGGATTCATCAAAGGTAGATCAATCACTGATTTTTTATCTGTCTCACCTTAGAAGCAATCAACTTGTTGGATAATAAGGATTTTGGAGGTAACCTTGCAGTAAATATTGATATAAGGAAAGCTTTTGATACTCTAGATTGGAATTTCCTGATTTTGGTGCTTCATAAGTTTGGTTTCTGTGACAAATTATGTACTTGGATTACAAAAATTCTCTCATCTGCTAAAATTTCCATCTCAGTTAATGGTGCCCAAGTTGGCTATTTCAATTGCAAAAACGGTGTTAGGCAAGGAGACCCTCTCTCTCCACTTCTTTTTTTCCTGGAAGAAGATGTTTTAAGTATAGGTATTTCCTTGTTAGTGGAAGAAGGCAAGCTTCAACTCATCAAGGGACCAAGAGGAGTCCTGGTTTCCTCCCATGTATTATATGCAGATGATGTCATGCTCTTTTGTAAAGCAAGTACATCAAACATGGAGGCCCTCAAAATTTTATTTCTCAGTTATGCTCAATGCTCTAGTTAGCTGGTTAATCCTCAAAAATCAATCATTTTTGCAGGCTCTATTTCTCCTGACAAACTTTCAAGGTTGGCTCATTTGTTGGGATTCATGGAAGGTCAGCTTCCTTTCATATACATAGGTGTTCCAATTTTTAAGGGAAAGCCAAAAGCTGTGTACTTTCAGCCTTTAGTTGATAAAGTGAAAGCTAAGCTAGCTAAATGGAAAGCTTCTCTTCTCAGTATGGCAGGCAAAATCCAACTCATCAAAAGTTCCATTCATGGTATATTGTACTATTCTTTGCTTGTTTATGATTGGCCAGTCATCCTTATAAAGGAAATAGAAACTTGTATGAGGAACTTTGTTTGGAGTGGTGATATTGGCATAAGAAAATTGATTATTGTTGCTTGGCAAAATGTATGTAAGCCACATTTCCAAGGTTGTTTAGGTATAAGATCGATTTCATGTATAAAATCTGCTGCAAATCTCAAACTATGCTTGGAATTGTTTAATTCCTCCAACAAATGGGCTCTTCTTCTTAGGGCACGAATTATTAGAAAATGCTCTTTTATTAATTATCGTATTTCTTCATCACTTTGGGGTGGTCTGAAAAGAAACATGTTTGATTTATTGGAACATACTTCTTGGAATTTGGGAGATGGGCAAATAATTAGATTTTGACAAGATGAATGGTATGGTTCCCCGTTGATAAACAGGTATCAGTGCAGTCTCTATAATGATTCAGTTTGTAAAGCTGCAAGTTATATTTCCAATTTTCTGTGGATTCTTCCTCAGGATATTCTGGATGGTTTTCCTAACTTGGTTGAAGTGGTTAATAAAGTTCACATTCCTAATCCTTCAAGACCTGATGAGCTGGTGTGGAAGCATTCTAAATCAGGTTTACTCTCATTTAAAGAAGCATACATTTTTAAATCCCCACTAGGCTTTAACTTGGATTGGGCAAAGAAGATATTGAGTGTTTATATTCATCCTTCAATTACTCTTTTTGCTTGGAAATTGATTCAAGCAAAAGTATCCACTGATGATATATTAGCCATAAGAGGATTTCAACTCCCCTCTTGTTGTACTCTTTGTGGTCGCAATGCCGAAACCATTGATCATCAATTTTGGGTTTGTACCTTTGCTCATCATTTATGGTCTTGGCTAGAAGGGGTTCTCAACACTAAATTGCTTCTCAATTCCAAGGATATATGGAATACTTGTATGATCTTCAAATCCAAACAGGTGCAGTAAGTTTCTTTGGAAGCTATCTCATAAACTCTTCACACCATTTGGCATGGTAGGAATTTGAAGAAATATAACAACAAAGTCACTCATAGGAATACTGCAATCAATTTAATCATTGCAAAGGTTTAAATGGTAGGAAATTCGGCAAAGCTTCAATCTGCGTGTAACATAGCAGAATTTCAAATTCTTACAGTTTTCAAGATTTCAGTGCTCCCTCCCAAGTTAGCAAGAGTTGTAGAGAAATTTTGGACGCCTCCTCTTCAATCTTGGGTAAAATGTAATATGGACGGAGTTTCTCTAGGTGTTCCTGGTAAGGTTGTGTGTGGAGGTATGTTCAGAGACCATGACTCTTCTATGCTAGGTTGCTTTGTTGAGAATCTCGGGGACAACCTCGCTTTATTTGCAGAATTTTCAGGTGTCATGAGAGCTATTGAAATAGCACATGAAAAAAAGTGGTCTAACCTTTGGGTTGAAACGGATTCAAACATAGTTTCGCAATCAATTTCTAACCCGCAATTCGTCCCGACTAACCTAAAAAACAAATGGCTAAATTGCACTCATTTTTGTAGGAATATTAATTTTAGGTTAACTCATATATTCAGGGAAGGCAACCAGTGCGCAAACACTCTAGCTTCATTAGGCATAACCATTCAAGGGCTTGTTTGGTCGAATGAAGCTTCAATGTCTGTTTTTGATCACTTGGTTCGAGATAAATTAGGTCTTCCCTCTTTTCGTTTGTGTTAATTACATGGGGATTTTGGTCTTGGTTCCCCCTCTTTGTATCTCATCCTTTTTATTTGTATATCTTTCATTTTGATAAAAAAAATACTTAACTGTACGGTGCAATTTTATTATTGTTTTTATATGAATTTATTTTAATATATAGGGAAATACTAACGAGTGTCCTCATGGTATTGATTAAGAGATTAAAATGGTAAGTTGAGTATTATTTAATAGATTAAAAAACATGTTTCTTTTCTAAATATATGTGTATTTAATACATTGAAAAGAGAAATAATCATTTTTTTAAAATAATATTGTGTGCATTGAATAAACGGAACATAATATATTTTTCTTATTTGAAATTTTTAACCGGTTCCCTCAGGGAACTGGTTAGCATGACCCTAATATATAATATGTCTTAATTACTTAATCTTCCTATTAATTATTGAAATTTTGGGATCAGGTACGTGATGTCGAATCAGATGTTTAAACACTTGAAAACTTATACAAAACTTAAAGTGCAGGTAAATTAAATAACACAAGAAATTGTTAACCCAGTTCAGTGTATCTCCACACTTACATCTGGGGGCTACCAAGCCAGGAAGGAAATCCAATATAAGTAATATTAATTCTGGAATTAAACGAACCAGTTTAATCCTTCACTTAATATCTACCCAAGGCAATTTCTACCTAAGACACAACTTAGATATGAGTACCTACTCACTCCCCCTCAATCACACAGTGATATTTTACAATGTTTAATAAAATTGAAGTCACACTTCAAACACAACAGCTTGATCTTACTTAAAAGTTTCAATCAAGACACAATTCACTTTTTGCTTAAAAGCTCATAAAGTGACAAACAATTAAAACCTGCTATTTGTAAGCACCCCAAATTTGCCCTCACTCATTTCACCATGGCTTGTGATCATTCTCATATGCATAAACACAATCATATCATCTCATACCTCATTTTTGATTCACTGCATAGTTTCTAAGGCATCTGCACCTAGGGTTTGTGATCTGAGCAATCCAAGAGCTTCTTAAGCCACTCCAAAGGCCACCAATCACTTCAAAGGGATCCATGTGTGTTCATCTTTCATATTACATCCTCTCAAAGTCAAGATTTCAAAAGAATCACAAGAACTGGGTTTTGAATGGATGCAGAGCCAAGTTTGACTGCACAGTTGACCTAAAATTAGGGTTTTGGTTTCAGAGGCCATAACCCCAAATTTTTTGGTCATTCTTGTTTCCATTGGTCTCTATATGGTATAGGGAGTATGCATATCAATTTTCATGAAGAAATTCCATGGGGAAGTCATCTGATCAAAGGTTGACTTTCTGGACAAGTCAGTGCAAAATCAGGGCATCTGAGGCCCCCAATGACCCAACCAATGGGTGATCTTCATCATTTTGAGTGTATATGATCTTTATTTGATCATGGAAGAAGGTTGAAGTTCATAGAAATCAAGAATTTGGAAGTTTTGCAAATGTTGACTTTTTGGGCATAGTTGACTTTTCAAGAATGCTTCATTTTAGGTCATTTTTCAAGCCTTGATTATTGATCCAAAAAAGCTTCAAATGAAAAAACTTTGGTCATGAAAGTTGTAGATCTCATCTTTCCCTTTTCAAAAAGTACAAGAACATGATCAAACTCTTCTTGAATCAAAAGTTATGGTGTGGCAAAGTTGGCCAAAATCATTGATTTTCAAGGCATGCCTCAAATGGAAATTTTGCAAAATCATGAACCAATGCATTTTTTAACTTCCAATTCACTCCAAACCAGCACACTAACATTATCTAAGTCATGAAAATCAGAATTGAACCAAAATTACATGTTCATGGTTCATGTAACAAGGCTTTCTTTCATGAAGTACAAAAAGGCAACAACTTGCAAAAACACTCATGACACTTCTACCACTTGATGCATTGGCTGCTGAACCAAGCTAGTTTCACACACACACCATGCTGCACCAGAACCAGCCTTGTACTAGCCTAGATCATGAGCCATACCTTCCTTACACAATTTTTGACTTTTTGCAAAAGGTGACTTACCAATCAATAAAGCACATGTCCAATCATCTGACCAATGAGAGAGAGTTATGTGGACAAAGTGCAAGCCATTTCATGTACAAGGCAAGGCTGAAACATCTCATACGATCACATTCACAAAAACACCTCATCTTGCAAGTTGCTTCGAATCTGCCTCCACAGCTTGCAAACACAAAAACCATCTTCATCATTCAACTCAAAACACTTCATAGACCTCAAACCACCAAAGCTCAAGCCTAAAACAAGCCTGACCTGAGCTTCACCATTCTTCACCTTCCAAACCAGTTCTCTTCGAATCTCACTATCCAGCCATCAAACACCTCATCTTTCTTCACCAACAAGTCAAGCATACCACAAGGAGTCAAAACCACCCTTTACTTTGAACTGAAACAGCCTGTACACAAAGTTCATTTCCTGCTACACCAGAAATGGATTTCTCAAAGCAGCTTGTTTAAACTCATTCCAGGCTTTCCATTGGCTTCAGGGGGTTCAGGGAAGTTGTTCTGCATCAAAGCAAGGCCAAAAGAGCTCATATTCATAGTTCTTCACCTCAGGTAGCTTCAAACTTTAAGCTTTTCAGAGCTCTGTTTTTTTGTTATAAAGTAAAAATGCATGCTTCAAGGATCATGGTGATATGCTTAGATTTAAAAATGGTGTGAAAATAAGCATTTTGTGCCTCTCTGAATTTTTGCCCGTGAATGTGTTTGGTTTCGATTCTCTTTGTTCATGCTGGATAAATGTTTTTTGATCATGGATTAAGGTTTAGTTTGGGGAGAGGAATGTTTCTGGGCAGTTAATTTGATGGATGGTGGCCTGTGGCGTTTTCTAGGGTTTTAACCCGCCGGAGAAGACGACCGGAACCACTGTTCCGGCCGTCTGAGGTTAACATGCCCTAATTAGGGTTTAGTTCAGTCATTAGCGTATTTTAAATTTGGGCCATAGGATCAGGTTTCCCGCGTGTGGGCCAAGGGCTCAGATTGCCTCATTAGTCTTTAATTATCATTTAACTTAATTAATTGGAATTAATAGTTTAATTAGTCAGATTTAAATGTTGAACGTTGGATCACGCGCCAAGTCAACTGTCTCTCTCCCAGATTGCATCTCAGCCTCTCATTTAGCTTACTTTCATTTTTATTTGTTTTTAATTCATTTTATTTCAATTAACTTGCACAATTATTTTAAAATAGCAAAAAATACATAAAAATTATGAAACTTTTTCCTAAGGGTTTTAATAATTTTTATGACACAAAAATATTTTTATTTTATTTTTTATCATCAAAAAAGTATTTTTAAATATTTAAAAGATTATTTTTAATTGATTAATGGAAATTAATTAATTAAAAATACTTTTAGGTATTTAAAAATTACAAAAAAATTCATGAAATGTTCTAAGACATTTAGAAACATTGTCCAACCTTCAAACCAAATTTCTTTTTTGATCTTGATGCATTTTAAGAATTTTTCATTGAATTAAATCATTTTTTATGCATTAATTTGATCCTAAGTTCAAAAATTCATTTCTGCCTATCTAGGAAGGTTTGGACATTGATTCTTTTTGCTTTGTCTTGTGTTTAGCATGTAGTTTCTAGGATAAAATGGTCTTGATTTGATTCCTCATTTTCCAATTGTTTGGCATTTCTTTTGTTAAGAACCCTAAAAAACCCTAATAACTTAAAAAAGATCATATCTTGAGATTGGTTAAGAGTTGAGACCTCCCCTTTGGACCTTGGTTTAGTATAGGTTTAGGGTTTCTTTGGTTGGCATTTTCCATTTTTTATCTTGGGGTTTGCTTCTGTTTTGAGTTTTAGTTTGATGTTTGATTCATAAACCCTAATTTGGGCTTCCATTTGCATCCTTCTTGCATTCTCTTGCATAACATGACTTGTCTTTGCATTTTATGCATGCTTGTGTTTCATTTGACATCTTAAGACATGTAGGAAGCATGTTTGATCATTGCATCACGTATTTGCCATGTCATTTGTCTTGTATGTTTCATAACTTTTCATGTGTACCCATGCTCCTTAACTTGCATCATCTGCATTCATGATCTTGTATGAACATTTCCATGTGCTGCCTCATGTTTATATCATCTTGTAGCATCATTATCATCATCAACATGCTTCTGGTTTTGTTTAGCATCATGTCATTTCATTTCATTTAACATTGCATTGCATTTCTTTCTAACATTTCAGGTGGTAAGTAAACTTGAGAAGTGAATTTGCCTTCACTTCTCATAACTTTTCTTTTCATCTCCCTTGCATCCATTGCTGCATTTATGCTTGTGTTTGAGTTTTAGCTTGCTCATTCTTGTTCCCCCCACTTTCTTTCTTCAAGTGACTTGACTTCTTGAATGAAGCAAGTCACTTTGCTCCTCTTGATCTTGTTCATCTGCTTCCTGGTGGCTCCTTTGAAGATTGTTCTTGTTTAAACCTCACAAACCTTAGGAACAACCAAGCATGACAATGGATTAGGGTTTTGATTAGTCTCCCCTCATAGTTTTACCTTTGTGTCTCTTTGAGTCTTCTCTTCTCACCCTATAATCAGGGACTAAACCCTAAAGGCTTTAAGGCTTTGTGATTAAGCTTATGCCTGCATCCTTCTCTTAAGATGGAGTGTATAACTTTAATCCTAAGTGTTAAACCCTTCATGTGTTTAACTCCTTTAATCAATCCATCTAATGATCATCAAGACACCACACTTGTAACTTGGGCCTTGCATTAGGGTTCTAATTCTTCCTTAGTTGGTTAAGAAGGACTAACCCTAGTGTTAATGGACAAGTCCCCCTCAAGTTGTCTTACAAATCATAAAATTCACTTCTTCATCTCACCATTTAATAAAATCCACTTAATCAAAGGCTTGTTTTGTCATGAGTTTAATCCCTAATCATGGATTAAGTTGAGGAGCATTCCTCAGCTTAAACATTCTCATCTATTATCCTTCTATTAGGATGGTGTAATGAGTCTGTTTAATCTTTGATTATGGCTTAACCTCATTACTCAACACTAAACAAAAACACCAAAAGCATCTAAATAATCACAAGTAGGTTAATGATCTTAACCCTACACCAAAGGTGATTAAGTGTGAGAATCTGACTTCACACTTAAGGTATTCTCATTACCCCTAAACAGAGGGAAGATGTGATGGGTTTACTAAATCCATTGGTTTAGGCTTAAGCTCATTAACTTACGACAAACTTTCAAAAACAATAAAAGACTGAAAACACAAAAACAAACAATAATCGTCTCCTCCGGGATTCTGTTCTCATCTCATTCACTCACAAACGAGAACTTGCTTCTCCCGTCTAATGCAAGACAGTTTGCACCTGAGCCAGACAGGTCATACACTTGAGCATAGACAAGCAAGCAGTTCACAAGTAAATTCATCTTTCAGTCTCTTTGGGTCGAACTACGGTGTTCTGACTTCCTCATTGCACGAGAGGATACGTAGGCATAACTTAACAGTTATCGAACAAAAGTCTCTGTACATGCCCCCTCTTTCTAGCTTTATTCTTTAGCCTCATTATCATGAGCAATTCATTCTCTTCCTTACACTGACACATCATTATACACTTCACTTTCTCTTACACTGACACCTGTACTTTCTTTTCCAGCTATTCTATACACAGATTGCACTGACACTACCCCTTTATAGCACAAATCTTTTAAGCGTGGATCCCGTCGAGTACGACGGACAATCTGGGTGCTAATACCTTCTCAGGTTGTAACCAACCCCCTTTCTCAGTCTCTCTGGTTCGCGACCGTCTTATCCATCTTTTTCTAGGTCTATGCAGCATTGCCTTTCCTCCGGGATAAAAATGCCTAGCTGGCGACTCTATTCACCTCCAGTGAGTTCACGACTGTGTGTTCTCACTGTTCCCTTCGCCGACCGTTCGCGTCTGTACCCTTATTTGACCCAGTTTCATTTATCGGGAGCGACAGCTTGGCGACTCTGCTGGGGAATCTTATACTATAACCAGGGCTTCTGGTTCTTTTTGTGGGTTCCTCCTAGCGCTTGTTTGATTTGTGTTTGCTAGGGTGTTATGTGCTTATTTGTGCTTGTATTTATTTTGCTTTACGTACAGTTGTTTATTGCTTTCTTTATAGCTTTGCATTATACCATATTGTCATACTGTACTGCTGGCTGGATCTGGTTTTTCTTTGATGGGTGGGGTTCTATTGAGAGTTAAGGTCCTATACCTGGGACCTGAGTGACACCTAGGCTAGAGTGAATCATATTCTTTCCCATTCCATTTCGGTCTGGTGCGGGAATATGAAACACGGTTCAGATGTGGGTTTCTTCTTGAGAACTCTGTGTTGCAGATTTCCTGCAATGCTAGGGCTATCTGGGAAGCCTGCTAAGTCTGGATGACCTTTAGTATTGACCTCCAGAAACTGAGGAGAATTAGAGGAGGAACTTTTATGGTTATTGTGAACACTGTACCTCCGGGTTGGAAGTGTTTACACTTCTCATAACTGATCCAAGTCTGAGGATCCTTGTTCTAGAACACCACCTGTGAGGGGGTTGGGTTGTTTACAGGTTTGCAGGTACCTTGACCTCAGAATACCCTGTTACTTTGATTTTGTTAAGAGTACTCCATGTTGGACAGTTCTTGTGATTCTAAACCCCTGGACATGTGGCTCTTTATTTGAGTCCCCCACCTTGGTTACTGGATTTATAGACCTCCAACTGGAATACTTGAACACACTTGGACCTATATCAGGGCATTTTGATCAGATCCAGCTCGGTCACAAACCCTTGCATTTCATCTGCATACATAATCATTGCATCATATTGACATTTGCTTATTTGTTTCAGGGTATCCATCTTCATCTGGTTTTGGTTTTGACCTCATCTTCAGTTTTGACTTGTCTTCATCAGCTATCTGCTTCAGTATCACCTGCACCAGCCAGTCAGTGGCCCACTTCTTCAGTATTATCATTAGCACCTGTCTCTACTCAGTCTTCAGCATCATGGCTCCTAAGAAAAGCAACGTCACCTATCACTTCTTCCAGCCAGAGCTATCAGATATCAGGAGGGTTCAAACCCTGATCACTCCAGATCACATACCTTTGTTCAGGGAGAGTTATGGAGATATACTGGACATGGTTATGGATCTGGACCCTTCACAGAGGAGCCTCATCCACACCTGCATTCAGTTTTATGATCCTCCACTGAGATGTTTTACTTTTCAAGACTTTCAGTTGGGCCCCTTATTGGAGGAGTACTCCTCATTAGTTGGTATGCCTATCAGGAGAGAAATTCTTTTCAACCCTGAGATGGTCTTTCCTGCTAATGGAGAAGTAGCAAAGGCTTTGCATCTGGAACCTGTTTTGGTTGAGCAGCATATGACCTCTAAAGCTGGAATCCCTGGTTTTCATCTGGACTTCTTAATCTCTCAAGCTATCCTGAAAGCTTCTCTAGGAGAGTGGAAAGCTGTTTGTGCTTTACTGGCCTTGAGTATATATGGGATTGTATTGTTTGCGGATGAGCCTCGATTCATTAGCAAGAATGCAATCCATCTGTTCATCCTGAAGAACCCAGTGCCAACTTTATTGGGGGATCTTTATTATTCAGTGCATCAGAGGAATGAAAAGCAGAGGGGGAGGTTAGTGAGGTTTTGTGCTCCATTGTTTCACACTTGGCTTCTCAGGCATCTACCCAGGACAGATGCATTCCTAAACCCTCATCAGCAGAGCAACTAGGCTAAGAGACTCACTGTTCTAACTTCAGCAGATATCAGATGGTGCACTCAAAGCACCAAAGGCAGGGATATCATCACCAGCTGTGGACATTTTCCTAATGTGCCTTTGATAGGAGTTAAGGGCAGTATTAATTACAATCCTCTTCTGTTCAGAAGGCAACTGGGCTATGCACTGGTCCATACTCCTAGGGCACAGGACTTGGTGGAGACTCTCTATTGTGAGAACAAGATTAGTTTGGCTGTTGTTAGGCAGGCTGCCTGGGCCTGGGATAATGTTCAAACCAAGGGAGTCACCATTCTGGGGAAGTGTAATAATGTGGCATCAGCACAATATTATGAGTGGTCCCGTGCTAGGGCCCAATTCTCTGGAATGCCCTTTACCATAGAAGACGTTCCTGAGTCATCTTCAGCACCACCCCCTGCCACTATCAGTTTGGAAGAGTTTGAGAGCTTGAAGGAAAGAAATGAGAAGCTAACCCAGGCTTTGCAGAAGACCCTCCGGGAGAGGAGTGAAGGTATGAGGGAGATTGAGAGATTGGAGAAGTTGAGAGTGGAGCATTTGACTAAGATTGAAAAGTCTGGGGATTATATCAAAAAGTCTAAAGCTGGTGAACAAATTCTGAAGAATGCTTGCAAAGAAGCCCAGTTCCAAAGAGCAAGGACAAACTTGTATTTAAAAGAGAGTCAAGCCCGGTGGGTCAGGATCACCGAGGCTCGTACCCAGGAGGACAAGAGAGTTCAAGACAAGATGGAGCAACTGGAAGCTAGTGCAAAAGAACAGCAAGAAGCCCTGGCAGTAGCCCAGAGAGAGATATCAGAATTGAAGATCAAGGCAGGGGTGAAGAGGTCCAAGGACCAAACTCAGCACAAGAAATTAGCAGCAGCTGTTGCGACCCGGAACCTCCTTATCCGGAATCTCACGGAGCGTCCGGCTGATCCTGTGACCGAAGCACTTCTCAAGGAAGTTCGTGAGGATGAGTTTGGTCTTGGTGTTTGACCATTTGTTTGTTGTTGCTTTCTTTCCATGTACTTTCATTTTGTACTGTATTTTGACCCCTTAGTGGGCTTGTGTTGTAAAATAAACAAGTTGTATTATTTCACCTTATGTAATATATCCATGCTAGTTTACTTCGGAAGCAACATTCAACAGCATTTCCGAGGGTCTGGAAGGGTCAAAACTGAAGGCCAAACCGGATACCTTGAGAACAAATAAGCATAACTGCATTGCATGCTAACCCTTTGTTTGTTTTGTAGGTTTTGTTTTATTGTTGCTAACCTCTGTTGTGATGCATCAGGAACTATTGCTAGGCGCCGGGTATTTCCCCTCAACCGTCCGCACCGTTATCCAACCCGAAACAACCTTCCGGGAATTCAAATGGATCAGATGCAGCAGGACCTTACGGAGGTCAGAAACCAGATGGCCAACGAAAGGTTGGAGATGAGAACTCAGATAACACAGTTCATGGAAGTAATGAACAACTTAGCTCAAAGCCAGGAGAGGCTCAGAGCTTTGGTAGAAGGGAGGAATCAAGAAGAGCCCCATGTGGGAACTGCTGGCACAAGTAACAACGAGAGGGTCCAACCTCATGTCAATCCCCCAGTTTTTGGACCCCATCTCCATCCAGAGGCCAACATCCCTGTCAATATACAAGGGACTGCCACAGCAGGGAGGGTACTACAGGAAGACCCTCAAGAAGACCAATTCACAGTAATGGGTGCTGGGGAAGAAGCTTATGATAGGAGATTGGATGAAATAGCTGAGAAGTTGAGGTCCTTAGAATCTCAAAACTCTTTGGGTTTCGACGTCATGGACATGGGCTTGGTAGACGGGGTCAGGATCCCCCACAAGTTCAAGCCTCCTTGTTTCGAAAAGTATAATGGGACTTCATGCCCCCGGACTCACTTACAGTCATTTCTGGGAAGGCTGAAGGCCTATACAATGGATGAGAAGCTTTGGATGTTCTATTTCGAAGACAGCTTAACTGGAGCGTCGAGAGAATGGTACTCTCACTTGACAAGGGCAACTATTAGATGCTGGAAGGACCTGGCAGAGGCCTTCATCAGACAGTATCAGTATAACTTGGACATGGCACCCAACAGGACCCTCCTAATGGGAATGTCACAGTCGTCAAGGGAAAGTTTCCGAGAATATGCACAGAGATGGAGGCAACTGGCTGCTGCTGTTCAACCACCTATGTCTGAACGGGAAATGGCAGATATGTTCATGAACACCCTTCAGGGAACATATATTGACAGGTTGGCTGCTTTCTCTTCCACTAGCTTCGCGGATGTTGTCATAGCTGGGGAGAGAATTGAAAGCCTGTTGAAAATGGGAAAGATCTCAGACAACGGTGCAAGCTCGTCCAGTGGTACAAGAAAGCCTTTTGCAGGCCCGAGAAGAACTGGCGAGACCAATGCCATCCACACCAACAGGGGCAGGCCCCAATATGCTCAAAGGTCAATAGTAGCGGTCACCATCCCTGCTCCAGCTCATCCACAGCCAGTCTATCAACCTCCTCAACAAAATTATCAACAACAACCTCAGTACCATCAGCAAAATCAATATCCTCCAAGAAATTACAACAACAGCAACACCAACAACAACAGTCAACAGAGGCCATTTCAGCAAAGGCCATCTCAAGCTAACAGAGTGATCGACCCAATTCCGATGCCATATGCTACTTTGCTGCCACAACTTCTGAAACTCAACCTAGTTGAGCTAAGAACGTTGGCACCCCCAGATCCCAACAGTCTACCAAGGAACTATGACTCCAATGCTAGGTGTGCTTTTCATTCAAACGCACCTGGTCACAGTACAGAAAAATGCAGGGCTCTGCATATGAAGGTACAAGACCTGGTAGACTCCAAGGCTCTGAATTTCGCACCACCGCCCAATGTCAATAAAAACCCGATGCCAAATCACGGTGGTCCTAGAATTAACGCTATTGAAGAAGACAAACCGTCTTATTTAATAACCAGTGTGGGACAGATCAGGACACCATTGGTAGAAATCAAGGCTCAGCTCTTGGAATATCAGATGTTCCCAGGGTGTGAATTGGGTTATGCTTACTGCAATATCTCTGTAAATGGGTGCGATAATTTGAGGAATGGCATAGATAGCCTTATTCGGAGTGGCCAACTTCAGATCACCACATCATTTCCAACGAATCCAACAATATCATCAGCAACGGTTTCAGAACCTCCTACAACTGCAGCAACTATTGTTCCTGACAATTCTTCGGTTTCATCAACAAGTACGTCATCCATCATCTCAACTGATCAGTTTACAACAAATCTTCCTGCTACAACTTCAGCTTCACTCCACTTCGAGACTCCTACAACGACAACATCATTTCTTCCGACAATATCTCCTACAACTCCAGCAACAAATCATGAAGACGTCTCTACTGTCACCATATTTTATGATCCTGAGAACAACTCTGCCTACCATTCAGAAGGTGCTGCTCCCATCAGAGCACCAGTTACAATCTTTTATGATCCACAAACAATTACAGTCCCTTCAGCAGCAACAATCAGTCCAGTCACTGTCACGGTGCCTGGACCAGTACCATATGAAAGCAATAGGGCCATCCCTTGGCACTATGGCTCAGACGTGTACTGCGAGGGAAAAAGAATCACTCTGGAAGCATCAACACCTGCACCACAAATTGACAATGTGGGGGGAGGCGGAGGCTTCACCCGAAGCGGACGTCTCTTCGCCCCACAAATTCAAAAGCCTACAGCCGAAGCGGAAGCTGCTGCTAAGGCAAAAGGAAAGAGCCCTGTGCAGGAAGATCAAGCTGTTAAAGAAGCCTTGAAGACACCGTTCGATCAAGAAGTTGATGAGTTTATGAGAATCATCAAAAAGAGTGATTACAAAATTGTGGATCAACTTCACCAGACGCCATCCAAGATCTCCATCCTCTCACTGCTGATGTGTTTCGAAGCTCATCGGAATGCATTACTCAAAGTCTTGCACGCAGCTTACGTGCCTGAAGAGATCACTGTCAACCAGTTGGAGACCGTAGTTGGGAATGTTACTGCTAGCAATGGGCTAGGGTTCACGAATACTGACTTGACAGCGGATGGCCGCAACCACAACAAAGCCTTGCACATAACCATGGAATGCAAAGGAGCTGTCCTTTCTCATGTGCTGGTAGACACAGGTTCATCCCTGAATGTCTTACCAAAGAAGGCTCTGGTGAAGCTTGAATATGATGGATTGGCATTGAGACCCAGCAACCTGGTGGTAAGAGCTTTTGATGGCTCAAAGAGATCGGTTCTGGGAGAGATCGAGCTGCCTGTGACAATTGGCCCACAGACCTTTAAAACTATCTTTTATGTGATGGACATTCAGCCCGCCTACAACTGTTTGTTGGGTAGACCCTGGATTCACGCCGCCGGCGCAATAACGTCTACCCTTCACCAAAAGTTAAAATATGAATGGGAAGGCCAAGTTGTTACAATTTGTGGGGAGGAGGATATATTTGTTAGCCATCTGGCTACTTATAAGTATATTGAGATGGATGGAGAAATCCATGAAACAATGAGCCAAGGTTTTGAAGCCTTGAATGTCAATGAAGCATCTGCTGTATCTGGGATCTCCATGTCATCATACCAACAAGCCCGGAAGGTTGTTGAGGAAGGAACCGCCCTAGGCTGGGGCAAAGTTTTAGCTGTGGAGGAGAAGAAAGACAAATTTGGGTTGGGTTACAGACCAACTCAACATCAAGCAAAGGCTGCTGGAGAGCCTGGTTTTGTCAGTGGGGGGATGCTTACCCCCGATGCTATCAACTGTCTGGAAGACGAGCTGGAAGAGGAGCGCAACCTGGAAAGCTGGATTCGTCCAAAGATCCCTGGGAGCAGCGTCTCGAACTGGTCTTCCCAGGAAATTATAAGAGTTACTCGATCAGAGTAATTATTATTTCCTGTATTTTATAAGCATGCATCAAAGTCTTGCATCTTGCCCAAGATGACAAGACTCATTTTGTAATCGGGCCATCTGTACTTTTTGTGCAAACAAGATCAATTAATGAAATATCAGACATCTTTTTGCAAACGAGTCTTTTTTCTTTTCGTTCACTGTTTTTCCATTTTTTTCTTTTTGTACAAAAAAATAAATGGCGGTGTTTTCAAAATGACAACTTCATTTCACTTTTCTAAATAAGACTAAAATCAGATCACTAAAATGAACAACTTAACCCTTGCAGAGAGTGCCTCCCAGACAGCACTGACAACAGCACGGCTATGACATCGTATGACTTTGACAATCCGATCAATCAAGCTGATGAAGGGGTTGAAGAAGAATATGCGCTTCCTGAAGAGCTGGCCAGGTTGTTAAGACAAGAGGAAAAGGTTATTACCTCTCACCAGGAGGAAGTTGAAGTGATTAACCTTGGTACAGAGGAAGACGTGAAAGAGGTTAAAATCGGGGCCTGCCTGCAAGACTCAGTGAAGAAGCAACTGGTTGACCTGCTTCAAGAGTATGTAGATGTGTTTGCTTGGTCGTACCAAGACATGCCAGGGTTGGATACCGATATTGTGGTGCACAAGCTGCCTCTAAGAGAAGAATGCCCACCGGTCAAACAGAAACTGCGCCGAACTCGTCCCGACATGGCTATGAAAATCAAGGAGGAGGTACAAAAGCAATGGGATGCCGGGTTCCTTGCTGTAACTAGCTATCCGCCGTGGGTTGCTAACATAGTACCTGTGCCTAAGAAAGACGGAAAGGTAAGAATGTGTGTTGACTACCAGGATCTGAACAGAGCCAGCCCGAAGGATGATTTCCCATTACCTCACATTGATGTATTGGTTGATAACACGGCTCAGTTCTCGGTATTCTCCTTCATGGATGGATTTTCAGGATACAACCAGATTAAAATGTCACCTGAAGACATGGAGAAGACAACATTCATCACACCCTGGGGCACGTTCTGCTACAAGGTAATGCCATTTGGGCTCAAGAATGCCGGTGCAACGTATCAACGGGCTATGGTAACATTATTCCACGATATGATCCACAAAGAAATAGAATGTTATGTGGATGACATGATCGCCAAGTCCCTCACGGAAGAAGACCATCTAGTGAATCTGCTCAAGTTGTTCAAGCGTCTGAGAAAGTACCAACTGAAGTTGAACCCCAACAAATGCACATTTGGGGTGAGATCTGGTAAGCTGCTGGGCTTTATTGTAAGCGAGAAAGGGATTGAAGTTGACCCTGATAAAGTCAAAGCCATCCAAGAGATGCCTGCACCAAAGACTGAGAAAGAAGTTCGAGGGTTCTTAGGACGATTGAACTACATTTCACGGTTCATATCTCACCTCACAGCAACCTGCGAACCCTTGTTCAAGCTGTTAAGAAAAGAACAGACGGTCAGGTGGAATGAAGATTGCCAGAAGGCTTTTGACAAGATCAAGGAGTATCTGCAGGAACCTCCAATCCTTATGCCGCCAGTCGAAGGAAGACCTCTGATTATGTACTTGACAATATTAGAAGAGTCGATGGGGTGTGTGCTGGGCCAGCATGACGAGTCTGGTCGAAAAGAGTATGCAATATACTACCTAAGCAAAAAGTTTACCGACTGTGAACAACGTTATTCACTGCTCGAGAAAACTTGCTGTGCTTTAGCGTGGGCTGCTCGCCGACTGAGACAGTATATGTTGACCCACACTACTTTATTGATCTCGAAGATGGACCCAGTCAAGTACATATTTGAGAAGCCAGCGCTTACCGGACGGGTTGCAAGATGGAAAATGATCCTTACAGAGTATGACATCCAATACACATCTCAGAAAGCCATCAAAGGCAGTGTATTGTCTGAATATCTTGCTGAGCAACCCATCGATGATTACCAGCCTATGAGGTTTGACTTCCCTGATGAAGACATCATGTTCATTAAATCAAAAGATCATGAAGAGCCTATTCACACTGAAGGGCCCGACCCGGAGGAAGAATGGATTATGATGTTTGATGGGGCTGTTAATATGAATGGCCGTGGTGTTGGTGCAGTACTCATTACACCTAAAGGAGTTCACATGCCTTTCTCGGCAAAACTCACTTTCAACTGCACTAACAACGAAGCTGAATACGAAGCTTGCATTATGGGTCTTGAGGAAGCCATTGACCTCAGGATCAAGACATTGACCGTATTCGGAGATTCAGCTTTGGTAATCAATCAGACCAATGGGAAATGGTATACGCACCAGGATCATCTGATACCTTACAGGGATTATACAAGGAGGTTATTGACTTTCTTCACAACAGTCAAGCTTGAGTATATCCCTCGGGACGAGAATCAGTTTGCAGATGCTCTTGCTACCATTTCGTCCATGATCAAAGTTCAAGCTGCTGACTTTGTACCTCAGATTCCAGTGTCCAGACTTGACAGACCAGCATATGTGTTCGCGGCAGATGTTGTTGAAGATGATAAGCCTTGGTTCCATGACATTAAGTGCTTCTTGGAGGATCAAACATACCCATCTGGGGCATCTTCCAATGATAAGAAGACTTTGAGAAGGCTTGCTGGAAGTTTCTTTTTGAACACTGATGGATCTTTATACAAGAGGAACTTTGATATGGTACTCCTCAGATGTGTTGACAAGACGGAAGCAGATTTATTGATGCATGAAGTGCACGAAGGCTCCTTTGGTACCCATGCCGGAGGACATGCAATGGCTAAGAAATTGCTAAGATCAGGCTATTACTGGATCACAATGGATGCCGACTGTTGTGCCTACGCCCGAAAAATGCCACAAGTGCCAGATCTATGCAGACAAGGTGCATGTGCCTCCCAATCCATTGAATGTGATGTCTTCACCCTGGCCCTTTGCCATGTGGGGCATTGATATGATTGGTAAGATCGAGCCGACTGCTTCAAATGGCCACAAATTCATCTTGGTCGCCATTGACTATTTCACTAAGTGGGTTGAAGCAGCCTCATATGCAAACGTCACAAGACAAGTGGTAGCCAGATTCCTAAAGAGAGAGATCATCTGTCGATACGGAGTGCCCGAGCGAATCATTACTGATAATGGTTCCAATCTAAACAACAAGATGATGGCAGAGCTGTGCCGGGACTTCAAGATTCAACATCACAATTCTTCTCCTTACAGGCCTAAGATGAATGGCGCTGTTGAGGCAGCAAATAAGAATATCAAGAAGATTGTGCAGAAGATGGTAGTCACTTACAAAGACTGGCATGAAATGCTACCGTTTGCCTTGCATGGGTATCGCACATCAATCAGGACATCCACTGGGGCAACACCGTATCAACTTGTGTATGGTATGGAGGCAGTCCTACCGGTTGAAGTTGAACTACCCTCTCTGCGAGTATTGATGGATGTTAAACTGAACGAAGCAGAGTGGGTTAGGGCCCGATACGAGCAACTGAGTCTGATCGAAGAGAAAAGATTGGCTGCAATCTGTCATGGGCAGCTATATCAGAAGAGAATGAAGAGAGCCTTCGATCAGAAAGTCAGGCACCGAGAGTACCAAGGGGGAGATCTTGTGCTGAAAAGAATCCTCCCTCCTCATTCAGACCACAGGGGCAAATGGACTCCAAACTACGAAGGACCATTTGTGGTAAAGAAAGTTTTCTCCGGTGGAGCACTGATGCTCAGCACCATGGATGGTGAAGATTTTCCATCCCCTGTGAATTCAGATGCAGTTAAAAAATACTTCGCATAAAATGACCCGCTGGACATAAAAACAGAATGTAAGTCCAGGCAAAAATAGGGCATCCCGGCGAGTCAAAAACAGAATAAAAGACTCGGGCAAAAATAAGGGAAAATAAACAAAAATGTACACCCGCTGAGTTGAAAAGCCGCATTGGACAGCTCAGGCAAAAATGGGTATCCCGATGGATTGAAAACCCGAAAGGGCGATCCATGCAAAATAAGGGAATAAGCGAACAACTGCATTCTGAATTCGTCTGTATTGTCAGCAACTTGGAAAACTCCAACAAAATCAAGCTTCAATCAGAATCAGCCTTTTTCAGAAAGCAAGACGAGAAGAACGTCATTGTCATACGAGTCATAGCAGAAGAGGAAGCTCCGTAAAGCGTCGTCAACACTGCCAGCATTTTGTTTCTCAATTTATAACAATCTCCTCATTTCAGGAGATGTGTTTCTTTGACTGTATCTTGCCAATTCGGGGCATTTGAAATAATAAAATCAGATTTTTCAGTCATGTTTCGTTTTGTATATTTTTATTTGCAAAGGATGTCTGATGTCTCTAAAAAATCAATTGCATAAGTACAGATGTTTTTCTCCAAAAAAAATGATGATAATAAAACACATGCTTGCAGGGAATATACTTACTCTTGAGAGTGCTTAACTCCTATGACGGAATCCAGTAGAGGATACCTCGGGAACTTTTGTGCGTTTCCTTATCTTTGCAGGATTGCGGGTATCCAGAACGCAACTCGGGGCATGCGAGCTACATCTCAGCAAGCTGGCAAATCAACAAAAGATCTCAGCATCCGAAATGCTCTATCCCCAGCTGAGTTGCCTCTTTTTGCTCTCCCCAGCTGAGTTGCCTCTCATAATTCCCCAGCCGAGTTGCCATCTAGTCCTCAGCCGAAGTACAGGAGTCAGGGAATCATCTCCCCGCAGAGTTCCAGCCCCTATCCAGAAGAGCAATGCATGAAGATCACAACAGAGTGAAGAAAGCTTCTGCAAACCCCAGCTGGACCTCTCATTTATTAGGACAGGTCTATCAGTGACCCGTATCCCCAAGCAAATATCATCTTATTAGATCTACCAATGATCTCATCCCCAGCTGGGAGATCCATTTCAAACAGATCAGCCAGAGATCTTCGCAGCAACGGGATCCGAATCCCGGTTTGATATCTTTGCATAATCATGGCATTTGCATCATATTATCCCCTCAGAGCGTAGCATTCCGTCTAATACGGAGCATTACGGCAAAAGTCAAACGCATAGCATAATCATAAGTCATGTTCTGAATTAACACTTGTGAATAATAACCGTTCATCATCATTGTACAGAAATCCTCACCAGAGTCCCAAAAAAAAACAGTTGCCTCATATTCACAAATACCACCATATACACCCTTTGATACACGTCCGTATCATCACTCCCCAGTAAAATCGCTGGGACACTCTTTATAACCAAATCACCTGTGTTACAGATACTTCATGACACCCGTCCGTGTCATATTACCAGCAGAAAGCCAAAGACATCCTCTTTGCATCCACACATACCTATATATACACTTTCTTGGCACCCGTTCGTGTCATATCCCCAGCGCAGTCGTCTAGACTCTGTATAGCAGATACTTGTTTCATATTACACTTTTCTTTTTTTGGCACTCGTCCGTGTCACCTTCCCCAGCAGATAAACACTCGTCTATATATACTCACTACTCATATTATACTTATACAGATACTCGTCCGTATCTCGTATACACCATTTATATCCCCACAGATTCAACAATAGTCCTTGTGCTTTGTTAACCAGTTGGTACTCGTCCGTATCATCATCTCAGAACATTGCGTCTAATGTTTGTTTCTACATGATACTCGTCCGTATCATAGTCTTAAGGATGCTCGTCCGCATCTTTAATCCATACACTGTGTCAAACACTTGTGTCTTCTTGAATATAGATGCTCGTCCGTGTCTACTATTCCCCCGGAAGACCCATCAGATTCAACAGTAGTCTTTGTTCTTTGTTAACCAGTTGGTGCTCGTCCGTACCATCATCTCAGAACATTGCGTCTAATGTTTGTTTCTACATGATACTCGTCCGTATCATAGTCTTAAGGATGCTCGTCCGCATCTTTAATCCATACACTGTGTCAAACACTTGTGTCTTCTTGAATATAGATGCTCGTCTGTGTCTACTATTCCCCCAGAAGAACCATCAGATTCAACACTCGTCCGTGTTCTCTGTTAACCAATTGATACTCGTCCGCATCATCATCTCTGAGCACGTGTCAGTTTGTTTCTACCTGATACTCGTCCGTATCATAGTCTTAAGGATGCTCGTCCGTATCTTTAATCTATACACAGCATCTAAACACTCATACCTTTCTTTCTTGGATATAAACACTCGTCCGTGTTTACTATTCCCCAGTAGATAGCCAGCAAAGCAAATTTCCTTTTTATCTGACATTCGTCCTGTGTCATGATAAACCCTGAGAGCAGTCGTACCCTGCTAGGTGGTCGTCCTCCACTTCTTGATGGTCGTCCTCCATCATGCTCATCCGATGGCCGTCCCCATCGTTGATTTTAGCAGCCGTCCCCTGCTAGGTGGTCGTCCTCCACCTTTTGATGATCGTCCTTCATCACTTTATCCAATGGTCGTCCCCATTGGTGATTTTTGGTTACCTGACACTCGTCCTGTGTTATGATAAACCTTGGGAGCAGTCGTACCCTGCTGAGTGGTCGTCCTCCACTTCTTGATGGTCGTCCTCCATCATGCTCGTCCGATGGCCGTCCCCATCGTTGACCTTTTATCCGGCATTCGTCCTATGTCGCGATATTTTCGGCAGCCGTACCCTGCCAGGTGGTCGTCCTCCACCTTTGATGGCCGTCCCCATCATATTTCTTTTATTCCCAACAGAGCAGCCGTCCCCTGCTAGGTGATCGTCCTTCACCTTTGATGGCCGTACCCCATCATCTGTTTATTTCATTTATTCTTTAACCCGATGGTCGTCCCCGTCGTGGTCCCTTTTCCTTTTTAGCCCGATGGCCGTCCCCATCGTTGGTTACTTTGCTTTATGAACTTGATGGCCGTCCCCGTCATGATTCATTAACTCCCAGAGGATTTTACAGATGGCCGTCCCCATCATGATTTTATTTTCCCCAGCTAGTCGGTCGTCCCCGCCTTAGCTTTACCTTCCATCCCCAGCATGTCGGCTGTCCCCGTCATTGCTTTATTTTCACACACTTTACCCAGCAGTCGTCCTCTGCTCGACGGTCGTCCTCCGTCGTCCACACTTTACAATATACTTTATTTTCCTTTACAATCTATATCCCTTTTCTTCTTCATTCTGTGAGTGCAAATTTTGGACTGTCTTTGGTATTCAACCACAAGTTATCTTGTTTGCCTGTTAAGCCGTTGCTTACAACCTGCACAGCTAACTCATGTTTGAATAGGGGCAGCTGTAAGCACCCCAAATTTGCCCTCACTCATTTCACCATGGCTTGTGATCATTCTCATATGCATAAACACAATCATATCATCTCATAACTCATTTTTGATTCACTGCATAGTTTCTAAGGCATCTGCACCTAGGGTTTGTGATCTGAGCAATCCAAGAGCTTCTTAAGCCACTCCAAAGGCCACCAATCACTTCAAAGGGATCCATGTGTGTTCATCTTTCATATTACATCCTCTCAAAGTCAATATTTCAAAAGAATCACAAGAACTGGGTTTTGAATGGATGCAGAGCCAAGTTTGACTGCACAGTTGACCTAAAATTAGGGTTTTGGTTTCAGAGGCCATAACCCCAAATTTTTTGGTCATTCTTGTTTCCATTGGTCTGTATATGGTATAGGGAGTATGCATATCAATTTTCATGAATAAATTCCATGGGGAAGTCATCTGATCAAAGGTTGACTTTCTGGACAAGTCAGTGCAAAATCAGGGCATCTGAGGCCCCCAATGACCCAACCAATGGGTGATCTTCATCATTTTGAGTGTATATGATCTTTATTTGATCATGGAAGAAGGTTGAAGTTCATAGAAATCAAGAATTTGGAAGTTTTGCAAATGTTGACTTTTTGGGCATAGTTGACTTTTCAAGAATGCTTCATTTTAGGTCATTTTTCAAGCCTTGATTATTGATCCAAAAAAGCTTCAAATGAAAAAACTTTGGTCATGAAAGTTGTAGATCTCATCTTTCCCTTTTCAAAAAGTACAAGAACATGATCAAACTCTTCTTGAATCAAAAGTTATGGTGTGGCAAAGTTGGCCAAAATCATTGATTTTCAAGGCATGCCTCAAATGGAAATTTTGCAAAATCATGAACCAATGCATTTTTTAACTTCCAATTCACTCCAAACCAGCACACTAACATTCTCTAAGTCATGAAAATCAGAATTGAACCAAAATTACATGTTCATGGTTCATGTAACAAGGCTTTCTTTCATGAAGTACAAAAAGGCAACAACTTGCAAAAACACTCATGACACTTCTACCACTTGATGCATTGGCTGCTGAACCAAGCTAGTTTCACACACACACCATGCTGCACCAGAACCAGCCTTGTACTAGCCTAGATCATGAGCCATACCTTCCTTACACAATTTTTGACTTTTTGCAAAAGGTGACTTACCAATCAATAAAGCACATGTCCAATCATCTGACCAATGAGAGAGAGTTATGTGGACAAAGTGCAAGCCATTTCATGTACAAGGCAAGGCTGAAACATCTCATACGATCACATTCACAAAAACACCTCATCTTGCAAGTTGCTTCGAATCTGCCTCCACAGCTTGCAAACACAAAAACCATCTTCATCATTCAACTCAACACACTTCATAGACCTCAAACCACCAAAGCTCAAGCCTAAAACAAGCCTGACCTGAGCTTCACCATTCTTCACCTTCCAAACCAGTTCTCTTCGAATCTCACTATCCAGCCATCAAACACCTCATCTTTCTTCACCAACAAGTCAAGCATACCACAAGGAGTCAAAACCACCCTTTACTTTGAACTGAAACAGCCTGTACACAAAGTTCATTTCTTGCTACACCAGAAATGGATTTCTCAAAGCAGCTTGTTTAAACTCATTCCATGCTTTCCATTGGCTTCAGGGGGTTCAGGGAAGTTGTTCTGCATCAAAGCAAGGCCAAAAGAGCTCATATTCATAGTTCTTCACCTCAGGTAGCTTCAAACTTTAAGCTTTTCAGAGCTCTGTTTTTTTGTTATAAAGTAAAAATGCATGCTTCAAGGATCATGGTGATATGCTTAGATTTAAAAATGGTGTGAAAATAAGCATTTTGTGCCTCTCTGAATTTTTGCCCGTGAATGTGTTTGGTTTCGATTCTCTTTGTTCATGCTGGATAAATGTTTTTTGATCATGGATTAAGGTTTAGTTTGGGGAGAGGAATGTTTCTGGGCAGTTAATTTGATGGATGGTGGCCTGTGGCGTTTTCTAGGGTTTTAACCCGCCGGAGAAGACGACCGGAACCACTGTTCCGGCCGTCTGAGGTTAACATGCCCTAATTAGGGTTTAGTTCAGTCATTAGCGTATTTTAAATTTGGGCCATAGGATCAGGTTTCCCGCGTGTGGGCCAAGGGCTCAGATTGCCTCATTAGTCTTTAATTATCATTTAACTTAATTAATTGGAATTAATAGTTTAATTAGTCAGATTTAAATGTTGACCGTTGGATCACGCGCCAAGTCAACTGTCTCTCTCCCAGATTGCATCTCAGCCTCTCATTTAGCTTACTTTCATTTTTATTTGTTTTTAATTCATTTTATTTCAATTAACTTGCACAATTATTTTAAAATAGCAAAAAATACATAAAAATTATGAAACTTTTTCCTAAGGGTTTTAATAATTTTTATGACACAAAAATATTTTTATTTTATTTTTTATCATCAAAAAAGTATTTTTAAATATTTAAAAGATTATTTTTAATTGATTAATGGAAATTAATTAATTAAAAATACTTTTAGGTATTTAAAAATTACAAAAAAATTCATGAAATGTTCTAAGACATTTAGAAACATTGTCCAACCTTCAAACCAAATTTCATTTTTGATCTTGATGCATTTTAAGAATTTTTCATTGAATTAAATCATTTTTTATGCATTAATTTGATCCTAAGTTCAAAAATTCATTTCTGCCTATCTAGGAAGGTTTGGACATTGATTCTTTTTGCTTTGTCTTGTGTTTAGCATGTAGTTTCTAGGATAAAATGGTCTTGATTTGATTCCTCATTTTCCAATTGTTTGGCATTTCTTTTGTTAAGAACCCTAAAAAACCCTAATAACTTAAAAAAGATCATATCTTGAGATTGGTTAAGAGTTGAGACCTCCCCTTTGGACCTTGGTTTAGTATAGGTTTAGGGTTTCTTTGGTTGGCATTTTCCATTTTTTATCTTGGGGTTTGCTTCTGTTTTGAGTTTTAGTTTGATGTTTGATTCATAAACCCTAATTTGGGCTTCCATTTGCATCCTTCTTGCATTCTCTTGCATAACATGACTTGTCTTTGCATTTTATGCATGCTTGTGTTTCATTTGACATCTTAAGACATGTAGGAAGCATGTTTGATCATTGCATCACGTATTTGCCATGTCATTTGTCTTGTATGTTTCATAACTTTTCATGTGTACCCATGCTCCTTAACTTGCATCATCTGCATTCATGATCTTGTATGAACATTTCCATGTGCTGCCTCATGTTTATATCATCTTGTAGCATCATTATCATCATCAACATGCTTCTGGTTTTGTTTAGCATCATGTCATTTCATTTCATTTAACATTGCATTGCATTTCTTTCTAACATTTCAGGTGGTAAGTAAACTTGAGAAGTGAATTTGCCTTCACTTCTCATAACTTTTCTTTTCATCTCCCTTGCATCCATTGCTGCATTTATGCTTGTGTTTGAGTTTGAGCTTGCTCATTCTTGTTCCCCCCACTTTCTTTCTTCAAGTGACTTGACTTCTTGAATGAAGCAAGTCACTTTGCTCCTCTTGATCTTGTTCATCTGCTTCCTGGTGGCTCCTTTGAAGATTGTTCTTGTTTAAACCTCACAAACCTTAGGAACAACCAAGCATGACAATGGATTAGGGTTTTGATTAGTCTCCCCTCATAGTTTTACCTTTGTGTCTCTTTGAGTCTTCTCTTCTCACCCTATAATCAGGGACTAAACCCTAAAGGCTTTAAGGCTTTGTGATTAAGCTTATGCCTGCATCCTTCTCTTAGGATGGAGTGTATAACTTTAATCCTAAGTGTTAAACCCTTCATGTGTTTAACTCCTTTAATCAATCCATCTAATGATCATCAAGACACCACACTTGTAACTTGGGCCTTGCATTAGGGTTCTAATTCTTCCTTAGTTGGTTAAGAAGGACTAACCCTAGTGTTAATGGACAAGTCCCCCTCAAGTTGTCTTACAAATCATAAAATTCACTTCTTCATCTCACCATTTAATAAAATCCACTTAATCAAAGGCTTGTTTTGTCATGAGTTTAATCCCTAATCATGGATTAAGTTGAGGAGCATTCCTCAGCTTAAACATTCTCATCTATTATCCTTCTATTAGGATGGTGTAATGAGTCTGTTTAATCTTTGATTATGGCTTAACCTCATTAATCAACACTAAACAAAAACACCAAAAGCATCTAAATAATCACAAGTAGGTTAATGATCTTAACCCTACACCAAAGGTGATTAAGTGTGAGAATCTGACTTCACACTTAAGGTATTCTCATTACCCCTAAACAGAGGGAAGATGTGATGGGTTTACTAAATCCATTGGTTTGGGCTTAAGCTCATTAACTTACGACAAACTTTCAAAAACAATAAAAGACTGAAAACACAAAAACAAACAATAATCGTCTCCTCCGGGATTCTGTTCTCATCTCATTCACTCACAAACGAGAACTTGCTTCTCCCATCTAATGCAAGACAGTTTGCACCTGAGCCAGACAGGTCATACACTTGAGCATAGACAAGCAAGCAGTTCACAAGTCAATTCATCTTTCAGTCTCTTTGGGTCGAACTACGGTGTTCTGACTTCCTCATTGCACGAGAGGATACGTAGGCATAACTTAACAGTTATCGAACAAAAGTCTCTGTACATGCCCCCTCTTTCTAGCTTTATTCTTTAGCCTCATTATCATGAGCAATTCATTCTCTTCCTTACACTGACACATCATTATACACTTCACTTTCTCTTACACTGACACCTGTACTTTCTTTTCCAGCTATTCTATACACAGATTGCACTGACACTACCCCTTTATAGCACAAATCTTTTAAGCGTGGATCCCGTCGAGTACGACGGACAATCTGGGTGCTAATACCTTCCCAGGTTGTAACCAACCCCCTTTCTCAGTCTCTCTGGTTCGCGACCGTCTTATCCATCTTTTTCTAGGTCTATGCAGCATTGCCTTTCCTCCGGGATAAAAATGCCTAGCTGGCGACTCTATTCACCTCCAGTGAGTTCACGGCTGTGTGTTCTCACTGTTCCCTTCGCCGACCGTTCGCGTCTGTACCCTTATTTGACCCAGTTTCATTTATCGGGAGCGACACTATTAAACACAAACACCCTTTACAGTCTTCTTAATTTCGTACTCTATTCTGAGAGTTTTTGTTCCTTAAATAGATGCTTGGTTTTTGGGCTTTCTGTAAATTATTCAGTCCTGATAAATCCCACTGTCATCAAGGAGAATTAGGGTTAGTTAGTTTGTTACCTCCTTGATACAAGGTGTGTTAGTTATTCTATTTCACTTAAGTTAGATAACTAAGCTCCCTAATGATGCGCCTTGGAGTGTTTATCTATTAACAATTTATTCCAAATAAATTCTCCTGAATTTTCTTACTTCTGTTATGCATCATTTAAGTCTGGTAGCAGGTTTACGATGTCACAACATCTGGTGTGACATCCTGATGTCTTGACTTAATTCATTAACTTATACTCTGTTTGACAATGTCACAACATCTGGTGTGACATCCTGAACTAAGTTCAACACTTCTTGTTTGTCAAAAATTCTTTCAATTCTTAACATCTACAAACTCCCCCTTTGGCTAATTTTTGGCTAACACAATCTTCTGGTTTTATCAGAGTACAACAGAGTTCTTTTATCAGAGTGCAGCAGAGTTCTTATCTGTTGAATCATGTAAGAGCTAATAATTTGCTCCCCCTCAAACCTGTATGTATACTGCTATGACTTGTTCAACAGAAATTGATAACTTAGTTCAGAAAAAAAACTTAGTTCAGAGCTCATAAATTAACTTTAGCATTGTTCATTAAACAGTAGCAGACATTGGTGTTCAGTACACTTCTCTTCTCCCCCTTGTTAGACAAAAATTTGGGGCAAACAATTACATAAGCAGAGAGAAAAACAAAAACATTACAAAGCAAAATTACAAAACATGAATACAATTTAGAACATGCAATACAGCTTCCATCACACCCAGCTTTACTCAGACTCATCATACTCAGTATCCTCTTCATCTTCAGACTCAGCATCAGATTCATCAGCATTCTGAGCCACCTCTTCCAGCTCCAACCTTTGAATTATTTCCTCAAGCTTTTTCTTCCTGGCATCCAGCTCTTTGCAAGTGGTCTTGAGTTCTGCAATCAAGGCTACTTTGGATATAGGAGTCTTGACATTTGATGGTCCAGCAGATGTCCCACTGGGAGCTTCAACATCTGCAGCATGATGGCTCAAGAACAGTTTGTAGTGGAAGGCCAGTGGACTCTCCCTCTTGCAGACAGAATCCTTATCAGTAAGGATGCCTGGATATTGGTTTGAGGATTATACCACAGAGCAGAGAGGGAAAAACTATTGGAAGCTTAGTTGTTGATGTTCCTGCATGCTTTAGGGTTTGATCAAAGATGTAAGCCCCATAGTCCAAATTTGTTTGGGTGCCTACAGCACAGATGAATCTTCCCAGTCCAGTAGCTATAGAATAGGTGTGATTCGTGGGAACCCAGTTGACAGTACCAATTCTATGCAGCATAGCATACTTTCTTGTTAGCAAGCTGATAGAAAGTTTTCCTTTGACTGGCCAAGTTTTGACCTGGTTGGTAGTGATGATCTTGCAGACTTGGTTGTCAGTTTTTTCCAGTTCATTTGGTCCATCAGATTCTCTCCCCAGGTAGTGATTTATAACCCTAGGAGAGAAATCAACACATCTCCCCCTTAAATAAACCTTCCTGAAATCTTCTGATTTTCCATCAGCACACCCTTCTTGAAGATTGACAATAAACTCCTTGACCAGCAGCTCATAACATGGAGAAAAATTGGAAACAGTCTTGAATAAACCAGCACTGGAGATTAAGTCTATTACCTCAGTGCACTCCAAAGCATTGCTGGCCAGCTCTCTTTCCAGGGCCACTCTTCTTTGGTAGACATACTTCCATTTGCTCACACTAGAGACATGATGGAAGGATACATTATCAAGAGGTGCTTCAGGAACAGCAGAGGCAGTCCTGGGAGGTGCTTGTTTCTTCCTTGGTTGGCATGTTGGGACATCTTCCTCAACATCTGAGTCAGGTGGAGTTACAACTTTCCTCTTCTGGGTGCTTACCTTTCTCCATTGCTTAGTAGGTCCAAATGCAACTTTGACCTTGTCTTTCTTTGGAGTTGATTGTTTCTTTTCAGGTGTTGCATGTGTAGCAGGCTTCTTCTCCTTCCTAGCCATAAGCCTCTTGGCTATGCTAGGGTTAACAGATGCAATGATCTCTGTGTTAGAGTCATCATCTCGGGTTTCAACGGGAGGAGGTTGGGAGGCCTCTTTTTCAGCAGATTGATCAACATGAGCTTGATCATCAGTGGCTTCATCATTATCAGTTGAGGCCTTGTTCTGGTCCTCAGATGCTTCAACATTTATTGGGACATCCTGTTGAGAAGGATTGTCCTCTTCAGCATGGTTGCTTTGTTCTTCTTGTGGAGCAGGCATGCTGTTCAGGGGAACAGATACCCCACGCACCACTCTTTGCTCAGAAAGAATCATGTTCACAAGATGCTTGATGGATGCATCCACATAGTCAGAAGCTTTGGGGGGGGTGCTTATAGATGAAGGAGTCCCCTTGCTTTTGCTGAACACAGGTTCCTTTGCTATTCTTACATTTGGACTTCTAGGTTTTTGAGCAATAGGGACACTTCCTCTGATTTCGTCTATGGGAGTAGTATCCATTGGTACTATAGAGATTGGAGTTGCATGCACTACATCTTCTTGGTTGAGACCCTCATTATTGAAGTTAGGGTTTTGATATTGAGACATTTTTCGAGTGTAGTGGAAGAAGAGTTAGGTTTGATTGATTTTGATGAGCTTAGGAAATCAGCTTTAGCATGTAAATCGTTTAGTGGAGATAGTGAGGAGGTGAAGAGCTGAGAGCACGTTTGGGCATTTATAGAAACAGTTGCTATTGGAATTTTTAAGAGTGGAATACACAGAGTTATTGACCAGACTGATGCTGCCATCTGGTGATCATGCCACAAGATGTCATGAGACATGCTGGCACTTCTCCATAACTGCTATATTTCACATAAGCAGATTCCCAATTTACCCCTTAGGTTTTCAAATTGGGTATCATCCAAAGCTTTAGTAAATATGTCAGCCAATTGCAGATTTGTGGCTACATGTTCTAATGTGATCACCTTCTCTTCCACAAGATCTCTGATGAAATGATGCCTGATATCAATGTGCTTAGTCCTGCTGTGTTGGATAGGATTTTTTGAGATGTTGATAGAACTTAAATTGTCATAGTACAATGTCATGACATCTTGTGGGACATTGTATTCTGTGAGCATTTGCTTCATCCAAACCAACTGTGAACAACTGCTACCAGCTGCAATATATTCAGCTTCAGCAGTGGATAAGGATACACAATTTTGTTTCTTACTGAACCAAGAAATCAAATTGTTTCCTAGAAAGAAGCATCCTCCTGATGTACTCTTTCTATCATCAGCACTTCCAGCCCAGTCAGCATCACATAATCCAGTGAGGATTGGTTCACAACCATGAGAATACATTATGCCATAGTCACAAGTACCATTGACATATTTCAAAATCCTCTTAACCTGGTTTAGATGACTTACTTTTGGCTCAGCTTGATACCTTGCACACACACCTACTGCAAAGGCTATATCTGGTCTGCTAGCTGTCAGATATAGTAGGCTTCCAATCATGCTTCTGTATAAGCTTTGGTCCACATTCTCACCCTTGTCATCCTTTGTCAGCTTTAAATGAGTGGGGGCAGGTGTTCTCTTGTGACTTGCATTGTCCATCCCAAACTTCTTGGTACTTGTGACTTGCATTAATCAAATGGAATCACATTTATTGAATCCATTATAAACTTGGTTCTGGAGTTAAATACTCTATAAGCTCTTCTATTCATGGAGTATCCAAGAAAAATCCCTTCATCACTTTTAGGGTCCATCTTCCTTCTCTGATCCCTATCAGCCAGAATGTAACACTTACTTCCAAACACATGAAAGTACTTGACTGTTGGTTTTCTGCCCTTCCAGACTTCATAGATGGTGGACAAAGTTCCCTTTCTTAGTGTGACTCTATTGTGGATATAGCATGCTGTGTTCATAGCTTCAGCCCAAAAGTACAGGGGTAACTTCTTGGCATGAATCATGGCTCTTGCTGACTCCTGAATAGTTCTGTTTTTCCTCTCAACAATCCCATTCTGTTGAGGGGTGATAGGAGAAGAATACTCATGATCGATCCCTTCTGAAGAGCAGAAGTCTAAGAATTTTTGATTCTCAAACTCTTTTCCATGATCACTTCTTATTCTGACCACACAGCTTGCTTTTTCTCTTTGAATTCTATAGCACAGATCTTTGAATTCATCAAACACATCAGACTTCTCTTTGATGAAACTTATCCATGTATATCTTGAGAAGTCATCAACAACCACATATGCATATCTTTTTCCACCAAGACTCTCAACCTGCATTGGTCCCATAAGATCCATATGTAATAATTCCAAAACATTGGAAGTTGTCAGATGTTGGAGCTTTGGGTGTGACATCTTGGTTTGCTTGCCTATTTGACATTCACCACACACTTTACCTTCATCAATCTTCAGTCTTGGAATTCCTCTTACAGCCTCCATAGATATGATCTTCTTTATTCCTCTGAGATGGAGATGACCCAGTCTTTGGTGCCACAGCTTCACTTCTTCTTCTTTGGCTATGGAACAAGTTGATGTGAGGCTGAAATCTTGAGGTTCCCACATATAGCAGTTGTCTTTTGATCTGGCTCCTTTCATGACAACCTTTTGTTCTTTATCAGACACTATGCATTCAGTTTTGGTAAAGTTTACACTGTAACCTTGGTCACATAATTGACTTATGCTGATCAAGTTAGCAGTTAATCCTTTTACTAGCAGCACATCATCTAGACTTGGTACACCTGGACAGTCCAATGTCCCAACTCCTTTGATTTCTCCCTTTGCTCCATCTCCAAAGGTTACATATTTGGATGAGTGTGACTTTAAGTCTACCAGCAGATTCTTAAGTCCAGTCATATGCCTTGAGCAACCACTGTCAAAGTTTCAGTCTTCCTTAGCAAATACTCTGAGAGATGTATGAGCTATATAGGCAACAACCTTCTTGGACCATTTGTGCCTGTTGTGAGGTTTCCTTTGATGCATCTGCCCTGTGTAGTGTCCATCTTTAGAGTTCCAAGGTTGTCTGTTGAACTTGTTCTTGGGCATGTATTTGTAGCTTTGATCAGCATGAAGACTAGCTTTAGGTACCCACACTTTCTTAATGACCTCTGTCTTCTGCTTAGGGGGTTGCTGAGACCTCTGATTTGGATGTCCATGCAGCACTTTCTTGGTGACCTCTGTCTTCTGCTTAAGGGGTTGCTGAGACCTCTGATTTGGATGTCCATGCTTCTTGTAGCAAAAAGGTTTGATGTGACCAAACCTTCCACAATGATGGCATCTCCATTTTTGATATTTCTTTTTCATCATGTTCTTGTCATGATGTTGAGACATCTGTTTGGACATCTTATTTGACTTCATGGGATTTGGAGTTGTTTGGCTGGTGCTAGCCTCAAACTTTTGAGCTTTATTAAATCCCAGCCCAGTAATATCCCCTGAGTGCTTGTTGTTGTTGAGAATGACATCCAGTGTGTTTGAGCTACTGTTCAACATTCTGACAGATTTGGACATATGCTCTATTTTGGAGTTGAGTAGGCTTACTTCACTTTTCAAAGTGTCAATGATTTCTAGACTACTTGTCTTTTCAGCCTTTAATTCCTCAATCTGCTTCTTCTGTTGTATCTTCTCCATGCATACTTCAGTGCTCCTTTTACATAGCATCCTGTAAGATTCTTCAAGCTCTTCAAATGTCAGCTCCTCATCACTGGATCCCCCTTCAGTTTCACATACTCCAGCTAGAGCAGTGATGTGCTTTGCAGATTCTTCTTCTGACTCACATCCTGAGTCTTCATCTGACCAGGTCACAGAGAGACCTTTCTTTTGCTTCTTTAGATAGGTTGGGCATTCACTTCTGATGTGTCCATATCCTTCACATCCATGACATTGAATCCCTTTTCCTTGGTTGGTCTTCTCATCATAATTTGACCTTCTATTAGAATCATAAGGTCTTTTATTCTTAGAAGATGTTGAGTTTCTTCCACTTGGTCTGGACTTGTTTTCCATTCTTTTGAGAATTTTGTTGAATTGTCTTCCAAGCATAGCAATTGTTTCTGATAAGTTGTCCTCAGAGTCGGCTTCATGACTTTCTTCTTCTTTATCAGTGTTTGAGACCAGGGCTATGCTTTTGTTTTTCTTCACAATTGTATCATTCATTCCCATCTCAAAGGTTTGAAGGGAACCAATGAGTTCTTCAACCTTCATTGTGCAGATGTCCTGAGCTTCTTCTATTGCAGTAACCATGTCAAATATTTTTGGCAGTGATCTGAGAATCTTTCTTACCAACTTTTTATCACTCATCTTCTCTCCCAAAGCACCATAAGTATTAGCAATTTCAAGGATGTTCATGTAAAACTCATGAATGGTCTCATCTTCCTTCATCCCCAAGTTTTCAAACTTGGGGGTGAGAAGTTGAAGTCTTGACATCTTCACCTTTGATGTGCCTTCATGAGTGGTTTTGAGAGTGTCACAAACATCCTTGGCCAGCTCACAGTGATGCACAAGTCTAAATATGTTCCTGTCAATGCCATTTAATAAGGTGTAATACCTCAAAATTTTCCCTCATTTCTTTTTACCTTTACTGGCTTATCGCTTTGCATTCATCTGCATTTCTCAATAGGGAATTAACATCATAATAGTGCATTTCATGGATTCACAAGGCATGTGATCAAGGACATAGGAAATTAGGGTTTCATACCTTATCCGTATCTATCAGGGATTTAACTTTTGGGAAATATTCATTGGCGCATCTAACCCATTGTTGAGGTGTTTGATTAGAGTTGCTTTGAATAAGAGTTTTGGATCTTCTTAACGTCTCAAGCTGTATTCTTCGTGATTGAATGTCTCGAGGAGAATTTGGTGTTCTTATTCATGCTTTGATTTGAGGGCACTTCATCAATTAAGGTTTAAGGAGAATGCACAATTATTGGTTTAGTCGGAAGGTATCATTCAAGATCGAGCTCAAATTGTCAGAAGAATTCAAGGATGATTCATAATCAAGGTTTAAGGTGATGTTGGTTGCTCTGGACACATGATATTAAGATCAGGGTCTCGTGCAATATCAAAAACTCACAATCATGCATTTCATCGGATTTCTAAGACGTGGGAGCCAGAGGTTATTCGAATCAGGATTTTCTATGTGTTGTGAGCTTCTGGGGCTCAAGTTGAAGTAAAGGTTTAAATTCCTCAATAAAATCTCTCTTGTCAAGATTTATTCAGCTACAAGGTTTACCTTGTCCAGGGCGCATCAGGGTTCATTCCTTATTCAGTGTTCTAGTTCAACAAGAAAGGTGTGGTTTATTAGTTACCATGTTCAGGGATCTATGCATTAGTTGTTTCATTATGTCAAAGCTTTAATTCATCTGAAGGTCCAGATTTCTTCATTTTTCTCATGAGTGATTCAAAGTTTTGGAATCGGATTTTAGTGTGATATTTGGATTCAATTCAAGATTCATTCACAATTAGCCTCATTTCTCAAGAGTTAATCCTATTTGGTTTCTCAATTCATCACCATTGCCATGACAATCATAACTCACACTCAAGTTGGTGCAAATATCACAAGAAATATGAAACCAAAAGTCTACCAAATTAACCACTTTCATTAGTCATGTCCAATCAAAACAATATCAAGAATGCTCTTTACATGAATACAACACCAGAAAGAAAATCTTGCAGGCCAATAATTTCGAAGTGGGAAAATATTATAACAAGAAAAAAACATTCAAAGTTCATTTTAAAATTCTAAAGTTCACAAAAGGCCATATACCGAAAACTTCATACAAGGTTGCAAAAGTTCATACAAAGTTCTTCCTAAAGTTCTAAAAATTCATCAAATGGTGTACACAAAGGAGAGTATTGATGCATTTTCTGTGTTGTCAAAACTTGGAATTTCCTTGACATGGCGAATGTTTCGAAACCACTAGCTCCCACCTCCACTAGTGCTTCAAAGCAAAACAGTTTCTGCATGTAAGCTGCAAGCTCTTGACATCCTTTGTGCCTCGCGAGAACTCCAACGGCAGCGTGTACATGAAGTCATAAAAGAGAAAAAATGAGTTAGAGGACTCTATCCGCGGCAAGTGAGGAAGACTAAAACAGGAATCAATTCAGTTACCAATGGATGTTAAGGCAAAATTATAGTAGGACCAATATCTATTCAACAAAAAAAACTCAATAAAAAATCTTCCAATCAACAGGAGTAAATCCTAGCCATCACAACAAAAATGCATAACAGAATAACAGAGTGCAGATCCCTAACCAACTTCCAACACAAATAAAAACAGAAGTGAAAGTTCGAAACTACAACAAATTCATAACAGCTCATAACAGAAAATAACAGAATCATAACCGATTTCTTACCTGAAACTTCCAGAACCATCCTCAAGCATTTGCTATAAGTCAAGAGCTTCTCATTCGATTAGCTTCTTCGACAATCTTCACACACACACATTCCATCATTCCTTCAATCTTTTTTCTTCCACCATTTTTTCAATCTCTCAACCATTCATCATTCTCCTCACCCATAATTTCAAGCCTCAACCCTTTCTCACCTTTCTTCTTCTCAAATTACTTTTACATAACAACTTCCATTCTCCAACCTCAGTCTCTTGCATCATTCATTCAATCCTCCTCTCCATCTGCCTCACGTTTACAACTTCTTTCCCTTCAACCATTCTCCAATCTTCCCATCACCACAAACCACCTTCAAACAACTCCTTGATCTTCAAGCATCACTTCCTTCCACTCACCGCAGCCTCACTCATTCTCACCCTGCAATTATTCCATCAATTGTGAAAAATCTAACAGAATTGGCGAAGAGAAATAAGTTGATTGCACAGGGAATCAAGAAGCAACATTACCGTGCAAGGGGATCCATCTTCGGTACTTTTATCTTCATTGTGAACGCAGCATCAAGCATCCCTGCATCATTACCTTGATTCTATAGTTTATCGCGGAGTATCATCACCAACCGTCATCGTCGCCTGTATTCGTGACAACCTGTAAAGTCATGGAAACTACGCAAATACTCAGCGGGTTCGAAATTGAGAAGTCGTCAACAAGAACTTCACAGCGGATGTAAAAGATCAAGAGTGAGTTCGTATCACCACTTTGGTCAATCGCTCGGTAGCCTCGCCTCCAGTTTCGACAAAGGCTTGTGAATCGTAAGTAGACGACGGTCATCAACGGCGAACCTTCGTCAAAACGGTTGTCTTCTTTGCATAAGACTAGCCGCCATCGTCATCTTCCTCGCACGGCCTCCGCCGCTTCTTACAGGTGAGACTTTTCATCAAGCCCTGAGTAGCATAGGTTAAGTTCTAGGGTTAGGTAAGGTGGCCGTGATTTGGTGATGGATTTGATTAGAAGATTAGTATTTATGTGTTTCCGGCGGGGTAGATGGTGGTGGCGAGCAAGGAAGAAGAAGTTGAGACGGCGAGGGTTTGAATTGAACGAAGGAGAAGAGGGTGGAAGATGAAGGGTTTGTGGCGGCGAAGGCCAAAGGAGAAGGAAGGCTTAGTTTAAGCTTGTGGTGGGGGAATGAAAGGAAACGGGAGAAGGTTGATAGAAGGGGAAGGCGAATTGGAGGTTTTGGAGTGAGGATTTGGGAGGTGGCGGCGGAGCAGAAGAGTGGAGAAGAAGGGGTTAGGGTTCACGTCCTTAGCCCTTTTGTGTTTTATGTTTTATTTTCATAGGAATTTAGATTAGGTTAGTTAATAGACTTAGTGTTTTAATAATAGAATATGGTAAGATTATAGGATTTAATGAGAATTAATCCCTTTTAATTGCAATTAATCACTTTAATCCGCAGTTAATTCCCCCATAATCCACTGTTTATTTCTATACCAAAGATGGAAAGGTGAGTTTCTATGCCCAAACTTTTGCTACCCGCACCCCCATGTAAGCCCAATTACAAAACAACCTAAAAATCGTGCTTTCGGCACCTCCCCTCAAACCCAGCGCGTGGGCCCATATACTCTTCTGTTAGCACCTCCTCTGTCAAGCCCATATTAGAAAACAATTTAGAAAAGTACTAAATAAGCCCCCATTTCTATTTCTTTGTTTTTTTAGAACTTAAATTTTAGTTTTATATAGTTTCAAAATGAATCAACAAAAAATAGTAAAAATCATAGAAAAATTCCCCAAAAATTCCAGTAGGTTAATAATCCATTTTAGAAATTTTTGGTATTTTTATTTTCTGAATTTTGCATTATTTTCGATTTAATTCTGATTTTTCATGGGAATAGCATTTTATTGAATTTTGTTAATTGTACATAATTTTGTTCATTTTATTTTGGTAACTTCCAGTAACTTTTTTAGCCCATTCTTTTTACTATAGTTATAAGACTTATAAAAGTACTTAGGATAATTTTTGTAGATTTTTTTAGAACATTTTATCTTAGGTTTTAGAGGTTAATTTGTTAGAAATTAGTAGTTAATTCATAGCTGAAAATAAGTAATTTTTAGACATATAAAAAATAGGATTTTTTAGGATTCTTTTCAGTATAATGTTATAGGTAATTTTAGGCCCCATGGTTTATTTTTTCATAATTTTTCCATGACTTTTGATATTTTTTGTCATTTTAATTCATTTCCATCATATTATGCATATTCATGGTTCATATCATTCACTAACTAGTTGTTTTTTGTGCAAGGTATTTTTCAAGGTTTGGCTTATGGACTTGGATATTATTTTAGGCCTCGATTATACTCTTGTGATTTGTGCTTCGTGATGTAATAGCTTAGAACTTGTATGCTTGTATAGTTTATATAACTAGGTTAGAAAAGATAAAATGAATCAATAGAAAACCTAATCTCAAAAAATGAAATAAATAAAACTCGATCCAACGTCGAGTAAGTTTTCAAACAAATAAACAAAGTTGCATGTGACTTTAGGATTCCTCGATTACCATCGTCCCACTCCATTCAACCAAAAGCAAGCCTTGTATGTTTCACACCATAAGTCGTGCGTCTCAGCACCACGCAACCGACCCACCCGATCCATCGTGTTATCCCATTTATGTTTCATGCACGTTTTCTTCCCACCATGACTTAGGAGGACCACATTGTTCATTATTGCCTTTTATGTTATCATTTGTAGTTCAATATCTTTTAAGTAGATTTAATCTCAAACCTCACTAACCATAGGTTATCTTCAAACTCAACTAACTTAGGGTAAGTGTAGTTTCCCTTAGAATGTTTTCCTTTTATAACTTGAGTCTTACTTCTCATCTTAAAATAAAATCAAAAACACTTAATAAAGGAAAAGGTGTACAATGCGCCACGAGCCTTAAGCTATACGGGAAATGATTAGTGGAGGTCTCCTTCGCTCTTCTAGGATGCTTTACAAACGTTCCATTGGGGGCGATCTTGGAAAGTATTCGCTCTTGTGTCATAGTCTTTAGTGTTGTAAATTCAATAAACACAAAATTTAAAACACTTCTCTTAAAAGACAAAAACACAATAAGCGACTATCCTGCGGGAACTTCTCTTCTCGTCTCATTCACTCACAACGCGAACTCGCGACGACTTGTCACACATGCAAGACGGTAAACGCACTCGTACCAGACGAGCCTGCAACACCTGAGCATAGACATACGCAGTTCCAGCATAAAAAACACAAACAAATAGTTCCCGCCTTAGTTAGGCGAACTACGTCGACTCTGATCCTCATTATCCCGATGAGGTACGTAGGCAGCGGGGTAGGGCCCGTTCGAGCACATTCTTTATTTTCCCTACATTTTCCCCATTCTTTCTTTTTGTTCTCTTTTAATTCCTTTTCTCATTTCTCATTCCAGTTTCCAGTTAGCGGTTTTGTTCACCAGCATCTTTATTTTCTCACCCTTTGAAACAAGCAAGCAAGCGTGGATCCCGTTGGGTACGACTGACGGATTGGGGTGCTAATACCTTCTCAATTCGTAACTGACTCCCGAACTCAGATCTTTGGTTCGCGGGACCTTGTCCTTTCCTTCTTCCTTAGGTTTGTGCAACATTACCTTTCCCATTCATTCGGGACAAAAATGTCTGGCTGGCGACTCTACCTTTCCGCGCCACTTTCGCGTTTGTATTAGGATGAAAATCCCGGGAGCGACATAAGGCATTTAAGGCTTTGGAGTTTCCAAGTGCTGAATCTTCTTCCTCCTTGCTCCACTCTTCTTCAGGCTTCAACACTTTTGCCCCATCCTTATTGTCTTGGACAGGGTGCTCCCATCCTTTGTTGAATGCTTTCCAAGCCCTGCTATCAAGAGATTTTAAGAAGGCTACCATTCTTGTCTTCCAGTAGTCATAGTTGGAACTATCCAATATAGGTGGTCTATTCACAGATCCTACATCTCTGTCCATGTTCCCAAAATTTGCAGTCCCTAGATCTCACCCAGTTAAACAGGCAGGGTGCCTGCTCTGATGCCAATTGAAATTCTGGGATCAGGTACGTGATGTCGAATCAGATGTTTAAACACTTGAAGACTTAAACAAAACTTAAAGTGCAGGTAAATTAAATAACACAGGAAATTGTTAACCCAGTTCAGTGTATCTCCACACTTACATCTGGGGGCTACCAAGCCAGGAAGAAAATCCAATATAAGTAATATTAATTCTGGAATTAAACCAACCAGTTTAATCCTTCACTTAATATCTACCCAAGGCAATTTCTACCTAAGACACAACTTAGATATGAGTACCTACTCACTCCCCCTCAATCACACAATGATATTTTACAATGTTTAATAAAATTGAAGTCACACTTCAAACACAACAGCTTGATCTTACTTAAAAGTTTCAATCAAGACATAATTCACTTTTTGCTTAAAAGCTCATAAAGTGACAAACAATTAAAACCTGCTATTAAACACAAACACCCTTTACAGTCTTCTTAATTTCATACTCTATTCTGAGAGTTTCTGTTCCTTAAATAGATGCTTGGTTTTTGGGCTTTCTGTAAATTATCCAGTCCTGATAAATCCCATTGTCATCAAGGAGAATTAGGGTTAGTTAGTTTGTTACCTCCTTGATACAAGGTGTGTTAGTTATTCTGTTTCACTTAAGTCAGATAACTAAGCTCCCTAATGATGCGCCTTTGAGTGTTTATCTATTCACAATTTATTCCAGATAAATTCTCCTGAATTTTCTTACTTCTGTTATGCATCATTTAAGTCTGGTAGCAGGTTTACGATGTCACAACATCTGTGTGACATCCTGATGTCTTGACTTAATTCATTAACTTATACTCTGTTTGACAATGTCACAACATCTGATGTGACATCCTGAACTAAGTTCAACACTTCTTGTTTGTCAAAAATTCTGCCAATTCTTAACATCTACAATTATTTTGTTATTTTTTTATAATTTGAATAAATAATAAAAAATTTAAATGCCTAGAAAAAAATTATATAAATTAATTTTAAACTATTATTCATAGGATATTTTAGTTATAAATCGAAAATAAAAATATGTTACATAATTATATTAATAGTATTTTTACTAAGGAATTATTTTTGTTTACTCTTGATTTTATGTAGTACTAAATAGTTTTAACTTTATCAATTTGTTTCTTAAGTGAACAATTTGATATTTGTTAAAAAATATTATCTTCATATAAAAAAAAACTTTTTATTTGTAATCTTGGTTTCTATGGGCTACTGAATGACATGTAATACACGGAAAAAAATATTGATGATTAAAATATTTTAATATGTATATATTAATTCAATTATTGTCATAAATGAAAACGGTTTTAGTATTGATTCAAATAATTTTATAAATATTATCAAAACAAAAATAATATTTTGATTCAAATATTTTTATATACAGGAGAAAATATTATTGATTCAAATATTTTTATGGGTAATGTCAGAAGAAAATTAATATTGATTAAAATATTTTGTATTATAAACAGGAAAAACTTTACTATCGATTCAAATATTTATATAAATATTGTTAAAACAAAAATAATATTTTGATTCAAATATTTATATATACGGGAACAATTTTACTATTAATTCAAATATTTTTATAAATAATGTCAAAACAAAAATCATATTTATATACGAGAGAAAATACATTGTAAATTCAAATATTTTTATATACAGAAAAATACTATTGTTATAAACGTGTACAACTTTACTTTTGGTTCAAATATTTTTATATACGGAAACAATTTCACTATTGATTCAATTTTTTTATAAATACTGTCAAAACAAAATTAATATTTATATATGGGAAAAAATATATTATTGTTCATAAAAAAAATTTTATATAGGGGAGAAAATACTATTGTTATAAACGGGAACAACTTTATTATCGATTCATATATTTTTATCAATATTGTCAAAACGAAAATAATATTTTAATTTTAATATTTTTGTAAACATAACAACTTTACTATTGTTGTCAATTGGATACCTTAGAAACAAGTATAATTTATTCCTTGATCAGTCAAGAAACCCACAGGGGTTAGGGTTTTTGGTAACCATGAATAACAACAAAGATTGGTTATAAACTGCTATTTTTCCCTTCTCTTAAAACAAGACTACAAGTATACAAGAATAACAAATAACCTTTCTCATTTTTGAATTAGGGTTTTATCTTCCTATTTTCCCTTATCCAAAATATGAGAGACTATTATGCTATTTATAAGAAAACTAACACACTAACCTAATAGTTTTTTTTAACAACTACCCATTACAAACTAACTTAGGATATAAGTTAACTTAAACAATTTGATCCATAACACAAGGCCCAATTAAAAAATAACGTGTGAGTGGACTTCGATGACATGCTAAACCTACAGTTTTTTCCAATATCTCACAAATCTCCACCTTGTAAAAAACTCTATAACATCAAGAAAACAATTAAACATACATACTAGAATTGACTTCGACTACAGTATGTATAACTTCTGCACTAGCATGTGAACCAACTACGTCTTCATGCTAAACCTCTTTCATATTATAGTTAAATTCAATATTCCACAAATATCCACCTTGGACCAAACTCTATACCAACAAGAAAACATAACTATATACTTTCTCTTCTAGTTATTTTGACCTTAAGGCCCTGGGGTTGAATACTGATACGAGACATCTGAAGAAAAGAGTAGAGCTGAGAAATGAAGTTGTCCTATGAAGTTGCTCGCAAAGACATGACGATCTTCTGCCTACGTATCTCCATTGACCCAAGACCAATGAAGAATCAGAGCGACGTAGTTGCCCTCACTAGGGATGAGACTGCATTGAAGAAAAACAAACAATTGTCATTACTAAGAGTATTGGAATACTTCTGGCTTTATTGCTTTTGAAGATGCCCTTGCAACCTGAGTGGTTAATTCGAGGATTTCACCTTAAAAATAGACCATCTAGTGTAATAACCTTTGCATCAATCAAGCCTTGTACCTTATGTTCAAACTCCATACAATTGTCAATTGTATGTCCAAATGTTCCTGAATGGAACTCACATTTAGCAATCATGTCATAGTCGGGAGGAAAAGGATACGACACCAGCATAACGTGGCTCAACTTAATCGAAGAGCTCTGAAGAAAGCATGCAAGCAAGTGGCTTCAAGAAACTCGAACTTGAGCAAGCACTCTTTCGGGTTTCCTAGGCCCCTGTTTCTATTGTGGACGATTCTGCTGACGATGTTGATTAGGGTGCCCATGCTTCCCCTATACCTTTCTTCCCATATTTGGAAAAGACTATTGACGTGATGACTTTTAAAACCAAGACCGAGGAGCATACCCATGACCTAGGGTAAGTCCTGGAGAAAGGGAATGAATATTCCCTTCTTTGGCGGTCGTTAAGGCAGAATTACCGACTACTTTCACACCAGTCGGTCCAAACTCGATTACTCCAGAATCAATTAAGTCTTGCACCTGGTGCTAGAAGGCTTTATACCCATCAATTTCATGAGCTAGTGCCCCAGAATGAAAACCACATCGGGCATTGGCATCTCATTTGTCCGGTAGTGAAACAGGAGTTGAGGACAACTTGCGAAGCTCAATCAATTTCAACTGAAGCAAATGTTGGAGTAGATCAGTACGAAACATTGGCAAAGGATCTAAAACCATTTCTCGCTTTTGCTGATGAGGTGGTACATTCGAGGGAGTCCCAATTATAATCAGCTGATTTGGCAATTTCAGAACCCAAGGCTCACGACGTGAGGAAGATCCCTGAACGAGGGGAGGAACACCTTCTCTTTTGTGGCAGGTGGAGGAACATTCCTTTGTCTAGCTTCCTGGACAGATGCAAACCCGATTGCCCATAAATCGTTGAGTTCCTAGACCTTATGTTTGAGCATCTTATAATTTACACACTATGGCCAAACGCTCCTGAATGGAATTCGCACCTAGTATGACATTAGAACCCATAGGATTCCTGGTATGCTGAGGTCCCATATCAATCAACTTAATCAGCTTCAATTCCAACAGAAGTTGAAGTAACTGTGCATATGGCATCATGATCAGATCGAACTTCCTCTCAGACTTTCTTGCCTTGAACTCCTTAGGAGTTGGTGACTGATGAGAAAACTCTGACAATGCAGGAAATTTGGAAGGCAATCCATGTTCCATCAAAGGTCCCAAAGAAGTGGGAGGAGTCAGAACTTTGGTTACAGAAGAAGACAACTGATTGTTTTCCTTCTTTAAGACAACTTCCAAGATTTCTGTAATCTGACCCATTTGAGTCTTCATCCAGTTGACCTCTTCATTCAGCAGTTTTTGATCCTGGGACAACACTCAAATGTCCACCATAAAATACCCCAGCTGGGCCTTCATCTCTGCGACTTCCGCTCGGAGTTGTTCCATGTCCATACCCTGATAATCATGATTCAAGTTGGCCATTTTGAAGAGAAACCAAACCGGGATAAGAATTTCTCTCTCAATACCTGTCATGAATGCAAGGATGTATGAAAATGCCATGTTCCGTTATTTCTGAGTAATCTATCTGCTTAGACTTAAGTTTTAATACAGAAAAAATCCGACGATTTAATTCAGGTATGGGATCCTCAAAAATAAATGAACATGTATGCTAAAATGCCATGATGTCATGTATGCAACTGGCATGTGATAAGTGGTCTGATGTTGGTACTGAGTCGTCAACTGAGTGTCTGTGACGAGTCATAAAAACAGTATCTCTGTGCATAAATCCCACAATCCAAAATTCAAAAGTAACACTGGCAAGCGGGTACGTTGAAAGTTTAGGGTTCCTGCAAACCTGTAAACCCCTCCCAATCTCATGGGTATGCTACCTTGGGTCAACATCACAGACTCTCAAAGTCGAATAACAATAATACGTTCACCATCTCCGAGAAATGGCGTAATAACCATATCAGGGAATCAATTTAGCATTATGTACTACTCAGGGATGTGTCAGGTGAGTTTGGGAAAAAACAAGCATCCCTCATAAGTTCCCAACTTCAACCACTGAATCGAGAAACAATAGTATATTCAGTCCTTAGGATACAATATTATTGTCATACGAACAATTTGATTTAACTAAGTTCCTATGACAGAACCATGCCATCCTATGCGAGTTCCTAGTGGGACCTCGAATGCGAGTGGGTTTGCCAACAAATGTGGTCTGCCACTTTCATCACTGGAGAGGGTTGTTTCCACTAAGGTCCTTAATGATCAGTCTCCAGATGCACATAACTATCGAGGTCGTACCCTGAAGTGAAGGAAATCCCCACACAGAATATTTCCAAGATGGTCGCACTCTGGGTGTGGAACACACCGCCACTCATCATGGTGAGACACCATGGAAGTACAATGTTTGTCCATGCTAAAGCCTAGGGTGCACTCGAGCCTTGGTATTGGGCTCATCTCACAGTAACCCCATCTCGCCAATGAAAACCAACATAGTCTAGACAGTCCAGTATAATACTGAAAGCATTAAATAAAGCTGTAAATAAAAGCAGTAAAGCTAAACTAAAGCACACAACAGCAAACAACTAAACACCCAAGGAAAAAAATAGACAAGCGCTAGGATTGATTCTCAAAGGGGGAACCAGAGATTCTGGATATGCTTCCCCAGCAGAGTCGCCAGTTGTCGCTCCTGAGATTTTCATCCTAATACAAACGTGAAAGTGGCGCGGAAAAGGTAGAGTCGCCTGCCAGGTATTTTTATCCTGAATGAATGGGAAAGGTAATGCTGCACAAACCTAAGAGAAAAGGAAAGGACAAGGTCCTGCGAACCAAAGAAATGGGTCCAGGAGTCATTTATGACCTGGGAAGGTATTAACACCCCAGACCGTCTGTCGTACCCGGCGGGATCCATGCTTGTTTGTTTGCTGCTGAATAATAACTACTACTAGAACTAGAATGAGAAAGGGAATTGGAAAAAAAGAACTAAAAAGTATGGGAAAAATGTAGGGAAATAAAGAATATGCTCGAATGAGCCCTACCCCACTGCCCATGTATCTAATGGGAAATGATAATCAGATTCGACGTAGTTCACCTAACTAAGGCGGAAACTTATTTGTGTTTTTTATGAATTGAACTACTTATGCTTATGCTCAGTTGTTGCAGGCTCATCTGGTACGAGTGTGTTTACCGTCTTGCAAAGAGACATGTCGAAGCGAGTTCACGCTTTAGAGTGAATGAGATGAGAAGAGAATTCCTGTAGGAAAGACGTTTGTTGTTTGTTCACTGTCTTTTAGAAGAAGTGTTTTTTATTTTTTTGTTTGTGAGACATCCTCGTGCTAAGACTTGTTCATCATGATAGATATCCTACACCTCATCCCGAGATGGAATGCATGCAAATACCTCATGGCAAAGTCTCCTGGTGCACGAGAAAGCTCAACTTTTATTCGGTATTTTATTTTTATTTTGAGATGAGAAAGAGGACTCAAATCGATGATACTAAGGGAAACTAAGACCCACCCTAAGTTATTTATTCAAGGGATGTTCTATGGTTAGTGTGGTTTTTTTATTCCTAGAAAGAAGAAAAGGAAGCAAGTCTTAACTCACTTCAATGGGGATGAACAAAGTGCAATTTCAAAGAAGCATAAAATTCATATCGCAAACACAAGTTGTGTGAGACATGGCATGAATTTTTAATGTGTCAAAAACTTGGCATGATTGAAAGCATAAGTGGTTCTCAAGGAAAAAGGAAGAAATTGCTTTTTTGGAAAAATGAATTGAATGAGCCGACTCAAATTCCACAATGAGCCGACTCATTCAGTGTGGTTTGTGCCCAAAATACACGGGTCCTAATAGGCTGCCTGAGACAACATTTTGGCCGACTCAAGGGTATGGATGAGCCGACTCAAATTCCTTCATGAGCCGACTCATCAAAATATTTTTTCTTCTCATTTCTTGCGGGTCTCAACAGGCCGCCTCTCTGTAATTTTAGGCCGACTCATCAGGCAAATTGAGCCGACTCATTTTATGATTTGACTCGGCTCATCACTGTGTTGTTTTATTTTTTCATTTAATTTCCCTTTCTATTTTTATGCATTCACTAACTGATATAAATATCTGGTTTCATTTCTTTTGAGAAGTTAACAAGAAAAGTGAAAGATATACACACATCTCTCTTCATCTTCTTCCTTCTTGCATCCATCAACAATCACACACAACAATCTTTGTTGATTACAGTGCTTGCTTCAAAGATAACATTCAATCGTGAATTAGTGTTTCAGATTGGGTCTAGAGTGTGTGGGTTTTTCTTGGAAAAATCGGAAGGGTTTTCTCCTCCAAGATCATTGAAGGTTTGGGGGTTTTGCACACAACGATCGTTCGTAGATTTAGCTGAGTGAGGTAGATTGAATATCAAGTGGATCGTTCTTTCATATCACGGTAGACAGAGGATTGCAAAGGTCTTTGTGGGTTCACAATTGTTGTAGAAACTCAGTCGTGCTCAAAGTTTGGAGGATCGTGAATCCTTGCAAGAAGGGAGCAATTAATCGGAGGCCTTATCGACACGCGTGGAAGACTTGATTCTACTTTGGATCAAGGGACAAGAAGAAGATTTGAAACCATATTCAACGCAGTTTAGTTTGTTGGTTCATCTATTTTTCTTCTTGTAAAACAATTGCAATTTAATAAAATTGCCCAATTTGATTGAATTGGGGGGCTGATTATTCGAGTGAGGACGACGAAGGAACTGCCTAAACAAATTCCTTGTGTTCTTTACATTTCTTGTATTTTACTTTTTCTCATCTTAATTTTGTGTGCTTTAAAATTCTGGTGTATCAAAGTAGTGAACTCAAGGTGTTTGATAAATTGTCACACTCAAAAGTGATAACTAGAGTGTGTAAAATTATGCACTATTTGATACAACAAAATTGTCTTTGGTTTTTGCACTCCAAGTGTTTGGTAAAAAGCTTAACCACACAAAATCAATTTACTTGTGCTTATTTTCGTCTCTATATCATTGTTAAGAATAGTTTCATCAAGTGTTGATTTATCAAGTGTATCATTTGTGAAATATTAATTCTTCTAGTCATCATTAAAATTCCATTTGGTTTAAGCGTATATCCGATCTTCGGTGACTTCAATTTTAATTAGACGATTTTCCGGGAAACTTCCGCAATACATTTTCAATTAATTTTTGAAAAGTAATTTTTGAAAAGGGATCTATTCAACCCCCCCCCCCCTTCTAGATCCGCGCTATCGTATAACAAGTGGTATCAAGAGCACCGGTTCATCTAGTGATTCACATACAACTTATTGGAAAATGGACAACGATCCAACGGGGGCGTACAATAGAGCTCCAGTTTTTACCAGAGAAAACTATAGTCACTGGAAGGATTGTATGTGCATTCATATCAACTCTGTTGATAGAAAAATTTGGAAAGTTATTCAAGACAACCCTTTTCAAATAACTATGGCCGATCCGGATAATGTTCAAATTGAAAAATCGGAAGCACAATGGGATGAGAATGATGAAAAGAAATATAGCTATGATTGGAAAGCTCGAAATATGCTCATAGCTTCTTTAGGAGCGGATGAATATTTTCAAGTTTCTCATCGCACATCGGATAAAGCTATGTGGGATGCTTTACAAGGTTCCCATGAGGGAACCGATGATGTAAAGCTTGCTCAAATTAATACTCTACAACAAGAGTTCGATCGATTTCACATGAGCCAAGGGGAAACCATTGGTGAAATGGGAAAAAGATTTTCTCAATTGACAAATCGACTAAACGCTCTTGGTAAAACTACTCCTAATGATGTAGCTACTAACAAGATTTTGAGATGTTTTACTGGGAAATGGTTTCCAAAAGTTACGGCAATCAAAGAAGCCAATGATGTAAGAACCTTGGATTTAACTACACTCATTGGAAAGCTACAAGAGCATGAACAAGAGCTCTTAAACTTACATGAGCATGAAGACAATGAAAATAAATAAAAGAACAAGAAAAATAAAGATCATGAGAAGAAGAAGAAGTATATTGCATTGAAGGCTTCTTCCTCAAAATACTCCACCAATAAAGATAGTGAGAGTGATTCAAGTGATGATGAAGACGAATCAAACGAAGATATAGGTTTGTTTGTAAGAAGATACAATCGGTATCTCAAAAAGAATGAGCCAACATACCATTGATCGATTGGATGAGCCAACATACTGTTATGAGGTTGATACCGAGGGAGTGGAAGAAAAACCTTGTTTCCACGAAGTAAAAAGATATCTTGAAGCTCAGGAATATCCTGAAGGGGCATCTATCAATGAAAAGATGTTTCTTAGGAGATTTTCTGCCAAGTTTTTCCTGAGTAATGGAATTTTGTACAAGCGCAATCACGATTCGAATTTGCTTTGCTATGTGGACAAGAAGGAAGCAAGATAGATTATGGAAGACATGCATGATGGGATCTTTGGTACCTACTCTAGTGGGCATACAATGGCTAAGATGATTTTGAGAGCAGGTTACTATTGGTCTACCATGGAAGCTGATTGCTATCAGCACTCCAAAACTTGTCATAAGTGCCAGATCTATGCTGATAAAGTACATGTGCCTCTAGTTCCGTTGAATGTTCTGACTGCTCCTTGGCCTTATGCCATATGGGGCATTGATATGAATGGTGAGATTAAACCTACCGCTTTCAATGGACATCGTTTCATTCTTGTTGCAATTGATTACCTTATGAAGTGGGTAGAGGCAGCCTCGTTTGCTTCTGTTACCAAGAATGTTGTGGCTCGATTCATCAAACATAACCTTATATGTAGGTATGGCATCCCTGAAAGGATTATCACAGACAATGGTACTAATTTGAACAATACTATGATTACTGAATTGTGCATGCATTTCAAGATTAAGTATCACAATTCTTCTCCATATCGACCAAAGATGAATGGCGTAGTGGAAGTCGCCAACAAGAATATTAAGAAGATCTTGCAGAAGATGAAAGTAATATACAAAGACTGGCATGAGATGTTACCATTTTCTCTTCATGGTTACCGTACCACAATACGTACTTCAACCGGGGCAACCCCATTCTCTCTTCTCTATGGTATGGAAGTAGTACTACCTATTGAAGTCCAGATCCATTCATTGAGAATCATGAAAGATGTAGACATAGATGAATATGAATGGATTCAGACTCGACTCAACTAGATAAACATGATTGATGAAAAGAGGCTTGCAGCTGTTTGTCATGGTCAGATGTATCAGAAGCGTATGATCAAAGCCTTTAATAAGAAAGTCAAGCATCAAGTATATCAGGCTGGTGATTTGGTAATCAAGCATATCATACTACCACAGGGTGATCCTAGGGGAAAATGGACTCCCAATTATGAAGGGCCATTTGTAGTCAAAAGTGTATTTTTTGGAGGTGCTATGATGCTTACTACTATGGATAATGAAGATTTCCCGCAACCTGTGAATGCTGACATAGTCAAAAAATACTACGCATAAAAAGAGACCCGCTAGGTTGAATGACCTAGGAAAAAATAAGGGAATTCCGGCGAACCAAAAGGGTTCGGGTAAAAATTAGGAATATATATATATATAAATTGTACACCCGACAAGTCGAAAACCTGAAAAGGCGACTTGGGCAAAAAAGGGTATCCCGGTGGACTAAAAACCTGAAAAGGAAGTCCAGGAAAAAAGTTAGGGATTAAAGCGTACAAATATGTCTCGTTGGATCACCCATGTAAACTCAACTAGTTGTGCTACCTATATCAAGTTCAAACAGGTGCAGATCATTCCAACCGTTTCTCTTCCGACAACAAAAGATGAGATACTGGAAGATAATGGCAATAGCAAAGTTGAAACTTGATGAGATCACTTACGCATAACTATTTTTCCTTGTTTTTGTACTCTTTTAAATTTTTTACGAAAAATTCCTCTTACTATGATTTCCATCTCTTTGTTCAAACTTGTCTATTTATAGGCTACTTTCAAAATAATACAATTCTATTTTCGAATTAAGGTTTACTTGTCCCTACTTAAGTGAAAACGTTTATTGATTATGTTTGAATGTATATATGCTTTTGGATATGATTGATGTTTACCAAAAATGCATATAAAATAATATAGAATTACAATAATAACATTTACTAAGGATGATCGGAGGTAGGAATCCCCAGTAAAGTTTATATCCGACGGATCTTCGCAGGTTCTTCCCCACAGAGTAATCTTTATGAAGTATTCCAAGTAGCCTCTTGTACTTCCAACTCTACAAGATCCCCAAGAAGATATCCTCCGAAGAATTAATACTTGGCCGGACAAGTCTCTCAGGGGAATGTCCGTTTTTTTATCCCCAGTCAGGGTATTTAGGAATTTAATCTTTCAATAAGAAGTACGACGAACAGAAATCGAAAGATCCTAAGTAGAATATTCTGAAACAAAAAGGGAACGATGTCTTCATGCTCCTCAACAACGAGTCGGGATTTATTTTCCCCAGCTAACAGTTGTTACATGAAGCTACTAATATGCTTCGACTACATAATTCATACATACATCATTTACATCATATCATGGCATACGCATCCATAATGCATACGACATTCTTACCTACATTAAGAACATCATGTCATACATGCATACATCAAATAATCTTGCGTAAACTAACCTTTCCTTTTCAGGATAGTTCGCAGTCAGATAAACATTACCAATTCCTAGAGACAATTCAGAGACGATCTAAACGAAAATCTAGTGTTGATACTTAGTGCATGATACTTTTCATATGAAACTTAGAGATAATCGAAACAAATTTTTATCTTTGATACTTAACTTAAGATATTTGCCTTGAGACAATTCAGAGACGATCTATGCGAAGATCTAGTGCTGATACTTAGCGCACGATGTCTTTCCCCCCAGAGATAATTTAGAGACGATCTACACAAAGATCTAGTGCTAATACCTAGCTTGGGATATATTACAGAGACAATTCAGATATGATCAAGACGGATATCTAATTCTGATACTTAGTGCAGTGACAACATTCAGATATAGTCAAACATAGACACCTTCTGATACTCCTATCCACAGATACTTTGGATGGCATCTATAAGCCCATCTCTAGTTACTACGAATGGCATCTTTAAGCTTATTTAAGTAGTACGATCAACCAACAATATTATTTTGTGCATCGGTGAGTGCAAATTTTTGGGCTTTAGTGTTCAATCCTATTCACTCTCTAAGTCACGAATGGCATACATGCCAATCTAAACTCCTCGGGTTTCAGAAAATTGAACAGGGGCAACTGTTGTACCTCAAAATTTTCCCTCCCATATTCAATACAATGTGTCTCAAGAGGTCTCTTAGTAATCACAAGATTCACAATTGCTCAAAAGGATTGAAGGTTTCATCAGATAAAGCCTCCTCCTAAGCAATGGATCTGAAACTAGGGTTTTGAGTTTCGTAAAGCAATGTGGACTTCCAAAGCCTCAAGTGGACTTCATGACATCTCATATATTTCAAAGAATCCTCATGTCAAGTTTCAAGGCTTTCCCTACAAGTTTGGTCTGTCAGATGCTCAGATACTTAAAAATTAGATAACTTGGTCAACAAGTCAACTGTGGTCAACGTAAAGTCAAACTTCAAGATTTTTGGTCAACATCAATATTATGAGGTGAAAATCATCATTTGATCAAGGGTTTATCATGATTCATCAAGGAAACCTCATAATCGTCAAGAATCAGGAGTTACTAAATTAAGGTTTTGTGTAGGAAAAGTCAACTGAACTTTGACCAGCCATAACATTCACATACTTCATCAATAATTTCCCATCCAAAGCTTATTTTTAAGGAAATTCAATTCTCTACAACTTTGTGTCTCACAAGCCAAGTCCAAAAGTGCTTCATTTGAGAGATATGAGCCAAGACATTATAGGTCCTTTTAAAAGTCAACAAAAAGTCAACTTCTTCCAAAGCTCACAACTTAAAAATGGAAAATTAAATGGAAATGGTACTAAAAGGATAAGTTAGATGACACTCTAAGCTTTCTAAAAAGTCCTAGAACACCTTCATGGGATAAAAATTGAGGGAGTTATGCATTGTTGAAGTTGGGCAATTTTGAGGAGGTGTATGAAGCAAAAAAGGCCAAAACTCAAGTTTTCTTCAAATGAGCCTATAATATTTCAACCCAAACTCAATTCTAATACTATTCACGACCCATTGATCATATTTTCTAATTTTTATTATTTATTTTATATTATATTGAATTTTAATCATTTAAATTCAATTTTAATTGAAATAAATCATAAAAAATCAAATATTTGATTCCAAAATTATTTTAGGATCAAATATTTGATGATTATATTGATTGATCACATCCAAATTCGTGCAAGACAAAAATGGCATGATTAAATATGATTTTTTGACAAATTTGGTAACTTGATTTCTTCACATCTAAGCAACCACAAATCCATCCCTCAAGGCCCAAATTCTTAACCTAAGTCCATCACTTATAAGTATACAACAAAGACATAAGGTGAGGGACAAAAAATTCAGAGCTAGAGGATCACTTTCACACTTCAAAATTTCACACAATTTTTCAAATTCGGTTTTCAAGTTCTAGCCCTTTTCCAAGCTGTTTGAAGGTTGAAAACAAATCCTTGTGGCATCTTGAACATACTCCAATCATCATCATCATCATCCTCCTCATCATCATCATCAAATTCATTTAAAACGCATAGACCGATTCATTCTTTTTCTTGTTTTTTATGGTTTTTGATTTCTTATATATACCTAATATAAATTACATTTGTCCATGGATTTTTATATATTAACGTTTGCATTATTTTTCACAACAGGCAGCGTGTCCCAGTGGCAAGGTTCTCAGATTATTATTGAAAGGGGGCGAGTTCGACTCCAACATCCCCCTTTTCTTTTGTGCGCCAGTTTTTTCTTTCTTTTCCTTTATTTGCTTAATTATTATTATTAATTAAATAATAATTAACAGTGATTATCCCTTAACCTAATATCAATTAAAATTAACCATTAACACTAATCAACCCCATTTAAAAAAAACAAATTTAATAATAAATTTCATATTTTTTTCTCACTTGTTTTATTTTTATAAATAATTAGATTATTATTTTTTTTATAAAAAATTGATAAATTTAATTAATTAATTAGGTTTAGGTTAATTAACAAACCATGATTTTTTTAACCCTAATTTTTTTTCTAACCCTAATTAATCAACCTTGTTTTTTTTTTCTAAACCCTGATTTTTCTCAAAACCCTAACGATTAATTATTTTTCCTAACTTAATTTTTAAAACTTATTTCTTTATTTATTTTCTTATTATTATTTTTTTAGAAAATTGTATAGGATATTCATTCTTATGTAATTTATTTTTCCGCTCAATTATGTAACTGTTTCTCTAATGTAATAACTTAGGTTTAATTTTCCGTCTTTACTTTCCGCAATCCCCCTTAAAAGACAAATGTACTCCCTCCCCTAATGTAATAGCGTATGATTTTAATTTCCGTTTTTTAATTTCTGCAAATATAACTGCGTGGTTAGTAACTTAGGGAGTGCAAAGACTGTATGCTTAATTAATTAGACCTAGCCCATTAAATTCAAGATAAATAACTGAAACTGATATTCACACACGTAAGTCGATCGTTTTACGATCGTCATCTGCACCTCCTAGGGGTTTCCCTCTTAGTTTCCTTCAATACATGGTCAAGTCCCTCGAACGTGGGGGTGTCTTAGTAAATGTCCCTTCAGATTAAAAATCATCATAGTCCCTTCAAGATTAAAATATAATAGTCCCTTCGAAGTTTCCTACGAATAAATGATCTTGTCCCTCAATGACCCTGCAAAAATGATGATAGTCCATTCGAATTACTAAGAGACCCCTACATGTTGCCTTCTATGACCATACGATGACCCTACGCCCGTCCCTTACCACATCTAAGGTAAAGACTACTTACTCACTAATAGTAAGGACAATCTTACCATTTAAAGGAAATAAATAACAAGAAAGATTAACTTAGGGTAGGTAGAACTTAATTACATTCTCACTCTTTCAAAACACTCTTTAAACCTCACTTTTCTAAACATTTTCAAACTAAACGATTTGTATACATCCATACAAGGATCATTACAAAGTTAAAGACTTTTGAAATATTTTTCTAAATACACCTCCATTATTTTCAAACAAAAGTAAAGTGAGCTAAGTAATTAAGAGCCCATGGATAGCCATGGATATAAAGGGTGCTAACACCTCCCCTTTATATAACATACCCCTCGAACTCAAATATTTTCAAAAAAGGTCTTTCCTGGTCTTTTATTCCTTTTCCTGTTGGATAAAATAAAAGTCGGTGGCGACTCTTTCTATCCGCACATGGTCTTTGTTAAACAAAAACACCAGTCAGTTCTCCCACCATGTTACAGGTAAGGATAACGTAATTTGATTATCCTTACTTATCAATGGCTTTCTTCCGATGTGGATATTTTGTGATCTTCGAATCTAGTTCTTAGTTTCCTTGTTCTAGACATCTTGTATTTTGTTAGACTTTTTGTTGTAGTACCTTATGTATTTGGTTGGCTAAACATTTTACATTGTGTTGTACTAAGAACTTATTGTATTTCAGTACCAGACTTGAACTTATATATGAAAAATATGTGTTGATGTATGTATTTTATATATGGGTATTATAGTTGGTATCAGAGCAGGTCGTATCCTCGGCCTAGGCCTGGAATATTATAAGTATTTCTTTCCGTTCATATACGTAATCTCGTTGTAGAACTAAATATTATGTTTATGCTATTGAGCCTGATCAACTTAACCCTGTATTGATGACATTTAGGGATATGGCTAGTGGGCGTAGAACTCGTGGTTGGCCTAGTGCCACACCTCCTGTTAATGATCAGCCGAGTGGCGAAGGGAATGCTCCTATGTTCCAGTTCATGCAGCAGATGCAGCAACAACAACACCAGTTTATGCAGAAGATGGTTCACCAAATAAATAGGGGTCTTCATCCTCAAGTAGTTGTTCCTGAAACTGGAGGTGGAACTTTCCGTGACTTTTTCCGCATGAATCCTCAATAATTTCATGGTGGATTAGATCCGGTGAAAGCTCATGAATGGATAACTGGTATGGAGAGAATCTTTCAAATCGTGTTATGTAGTGAAGAAGACAAGGTGACTTTTTCCTCCCACATGTTGAAAGGTCCTGCTTCTAGGTGGTGGGAGAGTGCTTCTACTCTCATGACTGTGCAAGGGGTTCCGAAGGTGTGGGAACTATTTAAGGCGACTTTTATGGAGAAATATTTCCCAAGTTCTCTAAGAACCCTGAAAGAGTTTAAGTTTCAACAACTTAGGCAAGGAAACATGACTGTGGCCAGTTATGCAGAAACGTTTGAAGACATGGAGGCTTATTATAGGCAAGCTATGTATGCTCCAGATGAGAAGTGGAAAATTGATCAGTTTTTGTTTGGACTACGGGCCAAGATTTCTCATAGTGTCTCTCAGAGGGAGTTCACTACTTATTCTGAATTGTTGAGACAATGTTATGTTGCTGAGCATAGTTTGAAGAAGGTACAAGCTGAAGTGAATGTTGGAAGAGTTGTTCAAAGTGATCGTGAAAGGGTGAATCAATCTTTTAGGCCAAGGCCCCAACCCTTCAAAGGGAAGCAAGTGGCGAATCCTAGACCTAGTGCTCCTCCTTCATGTTCCAGGTGCCATATGAATAATTATGGAAGTTGTAATCCAGGCGGTCCGACATGTTACAATTGTCAGAAAGTAGGTCATTATGCTAGAGATTACCCACAGAAAAGAGACCAGGTTCAAGGAAGGGTTTATACCATGGATGCGAGGAAGACTAAATCCGACAACTCTCTTATTGCGGATACATGTCTTGTTAATGAACATCTTTGTCTTTTATTATTTGATTGTGGAGCAACGCATTCTATTATGTATTCTAGTTGTGTGAAGCGACTTGGGTTACGAGTTTTTCCCTTGTCTCCTCCTATGGTGGTTACTACCGCTATGGATGAAATTGTTGAGACACCTCTTATGTGTGAGAATTTTACTTTGTCTGTGGATGGTAGGGTTTTCCATATTGATCTTATTTGTCTACCCCTTAAGAAGGTTGATGTTATTTTTGGAATGGATTGGTTATCTGTTAATTTTGTGTTTATTGGGTGCGAAGAGAAATTGATCCTCATGCCATCCGTGGAAGCTCCTCCGAAAGATGTGTTGACAACAATCTTAGAAGGTACAGTTGGAATGGTAAACTTTTTTTTTTAAAAAGAGAAATCTGTTTTCCCGGTCCTTACTAAAGAGGAGAATAATTGTCAACAAGTTCTGAATATTCTAATAGTCTGTGAATTTCCTGAAGTCTTTCCCGAGGATGTCATTTCCTTACCTCCGGTGAGGGAAGTTAAGTTCTAAGTTGACCTAATATCGAGGACGACTCCTATATCTGTTTCCCCTTATCGGATGGCACCGCTTGAATTAATAGAATTGAAGGATCAATTAGAGGATTTGATGGCGAAGCATTTTGTAAGACCAAGTTTTTCACCATGGGGAGCTCCTGTTTTATTGGTAAAGAAGAAAGACGGTGGTATGCGTTTGTTTATTGATTACCATAAGTTGAACAAGGTAACTGTTCTGGTCCAGCCCAATTCCTCCTATTGGGCCAAGAAGACTGATCCAATAACCCTGCTCGACGTCGATCAGGATCATGAAAAGTGGTCCTCAGCCGACCACAAATAATCCGGTCACGATGAGGCTCTCTAACGGCTAGTATTGACCGTTGCCTATCTTCATGGATCCCTCGATCCGCGCCTCACAGAACGAACCAATAATCTTCCAGCTGGTCCCTTATATAAACCCTCTCATTTGAGAGGGTCAGGTATTCAATTTTCTCTAACCCTGATACTTGTACTTGCCCACTCTTCCTCGGTTACTTACTTTAGCATCGGAGTGCCTTTCAGGTACAACCCCTTTTCTCCTCAACGACCATATCCATCCGCTCTCGAAGCCAGCCGCATCGGATCCTGATCTCCAGGTACGATCAGGTGGCGCCGTCTCTGGGAAACTGATTTCCCCGTTCTTCTTTCAAGATCCTCAAAGAACCAAAGTTTTAACAAGATCCATGGCTGCTCGGGACAACCAGGAAAATCAATCGAATGATGGTATGATCCTCACACAACGTGAGAGCAACATCCAACCTCCTCTACATGACGAAACGGTGCAAGACCTTCCAGAAGGGAAGGCGACATCACCTTCACCTGATCGCGACCAACCTTTGGAAAGTCGCCCGGAAACTCTTTTTCCTTCGACTCCTTCAGGGTCAGATTTCGCCGCATTGGCCGAAATCCTAAATCAAACAAACTTGCTGCTCCTCACTCATGGTGAAAAGATCGCCCGACTTGAAGATAATTCTCGTCGACCTCATTCTCCCGAGAGACCCCAAAGGGAGCATACTCAGTCTCCTGCGAGGAAGAAGAGGAGAGGACACACCGACGAATCAACAGGCAACAAACGCTTTCGTCAGTCTTCCCCACGACCTTCTCCCAGAAGAAAATCAAGGAGGAGCAGATCAAGATCCGCCTCTCCTCGAAAAACAAAGAAACATGATCACAGGTCTTCATCGCTCATTTCCAGCGATGATGAGGACGCTCGGGGTCCCCTATCGTCTAAAATTATGGCGGCCAAGCTCCCAAGAGGCATAGAGAAACCCCCTCCGTTAGGCTCGTACGATGGAACCACCGATCCATACGAGCACATTGAAAATATCGATGCACTGCTCGACTATCGGGGCGTAAGAGGAGCAATTAAATGTCGACTCTTTCCTACAACGCTGAGGAAAGGAGCAATGACATGGTACAAAAGCCTTGAGGTTGAATCCATCACGTCATGGAAACAACTTGGACGCACGTTCTCCAGGATCTTTACTGCATCAAGACGACACCCAAAGACAGAGGCTTCGCTCGAAGCAATAATCCAGGGGAAGGACGAGCCTTTACGAACTTACATCGAAAGGTTCAATAAAGAGGCGGTCCAAGTGTCCACGACCGACGACATGAAAAATACTTACTGGAATGAGGGCTACGCCCCTCGACCGATTTCCATCGGGCGGTCGGCATTGAAACCCCGGCCACCCTCGACGCGTTCCTACTAAAAGCCCAAGCTTACATCCAATATGAAGAAAAGCAGGCGGCCAGTTCAGTAAGAGACGCCCGACGCCGTGAAGATGCCAAACCACACCGAGTTGATGAACCCTCGACATCTCGTTGGGGAGGAGACAAAAGAAAGGATGATCGCTCCCGTGAACCGCGGGAGCACCGGGGACCTATCGGTCGGTTCCACGAATACACACCTCTCCTGGCCTCCAGGGAGAAAATTTTGTCTGAGTGTGCCAATTCGGAATTCAAACAGGCAGGAGTACGTTTTCCGAGGCAACAACCTAGCAAGCCCGACACAAATAAAACGAAATACTGCAGATTCCACAAGAGCCACGGACACAACACAGATGATTGCATCCACCTCAAGGACGCGATTGAAATCCTCATCAAAGATGGGCACATGAAGCAATTCACCAAATCCAGAGACAATCCTTGACAGGATGCACAAGAGACCCAGAAAGTCGAGGAAGCCGTACCCATCCCTGCAGATGCTAACATGCAGGTCGCCCTGAGCATTTATCGCCCGGAAGATTTCTTTTTACCAGATCACACCAAGAGTCCGGGGTACCTCTCCTCCCATAGTCCATGGGAAGCTTTTCCTTCGGCAATGGTCATATCAGGAGGAGGCTTCAACAAAATCACGGTCGGCTCCGTGAAAAGAATATTCGACCAGTTAATCGCCAAGGGGCCCGCGCAAAACGCCACCCTGGACCCACCAAGGGAGGGTTCCGTACCCCTTGCATTCTATCGGGAGGAACTCCTAGGAGGAGCACCCAATGCTAGCATCCCTCTACTCATCCGAGCGCGCATGGCGAACTTCGATGTAAGGAGGATCTTACTAGACCAAGGTAGTTCATGCGACAACATGTACTCCCAACTGTTTTCAACACTTCAACTAAACGAAACACATCTAACTCCATACGTCGGATCAGACCAGCAAGGTTTCAACGGAGCAGTATCCCGACCATGGGGCTATGTCAACCTATTTGTCACCTTCGGGGAGGGCGAGACAGCCAAGACAGTTAGGGTCCAGTTCCTAGTTGTGGATTGCCCGTCGCTGTACCAATGCATACTAGGACGACCAACTTTGGCCGAGTTAATCGCTGTGCCGTCCACCTTCCACCTGAAGATGAAGTACTACACTACTTCAGGTAGACTCGCCACATTGCACGGAGACGTCGACGCTGCCCGCAGATGTTTCGAGGCAGCATCAAAAGGTCTCAGCTCGATATCATACCAACCAAGTCCCCTGACATCGAATTCTCCGGATGTTCCCAGGGCTTTCCCTCAGGTAGATTCGATCGACCTAGACTGCAGGTTTTCAGATAGTGGCGAGAGCGTCCAGAGGCCAGCAGAGTCGTTATCCCGACCAATACCGGATGGAGACTTCGAACTGATTCCCTTGGGGGAGGACCCAGCCCGGTGTGTTTAAATCGGGGCACATATGCCCGAATTGGTGAAGCGACAGTTGGAAGCTTGCCTCAAAGGGAACGCATACTTATTTGCCTGGAGCGCCGCAGAAATGCCAGGGCTCGACCCCGAAAAATCTTGCCACCACCTCTCTATCGACCCAACACATAAAGCAGTCGCTCAACGCAGGAGGAAACAGTCGGCCGAGAAGACCGAAGCTGCTGAATCTGCTGTTAAAGACCTCCTAGAGGCTAAATTTGTAACCGAGGCCAGGTATACGACCTGGCTCTCAAATGTTGTACTTGTGAAAAAATCTAGTGGAAAATGGAGAATGTGCGTTGATTATACCGATCTCAATCGGGCATGCCCGAAAGATGCATACCCTTTACCTAACATCGATAAGTTGGTCGACAATTCGTCCGGTTACAAGTTTCTATCCTTCATGGACGCCTATTCAGGGTACAATTAAATACCCATGGCCGTGTCTGACAAAAAATACACGGCCTTCATGACCGAATCGGGCAATTACTTTTACAACGTTATGCCCTTCGGTCTGAAAAATGCGGGCGCGACATATCAACGCATGATGAAGAAAGTTTTCCAAGCCGAAATCGAAGACATGCTCGAAGTATACATGGATGACATGATTGTCAAATCTCAAAAAGAAGTGGACCATGCATCCCATTTACGGAAAGTGTTCGACCAAGCACGAAAGTGCAAAATGCGCTTCAACCCTGAAAAATGCACATTTGGTGTCCGAGCAGGGAAATTCCTCGGATTCTATTTGACTGAACGAGGCATCGAAGCCAACCCCGACAGGTGTCAAGCGTTCACGGGGTTCCCAACTCCCACTTCCAAAAAATCCATACAATCACTAAACGGGGTCATTACCTCCCTCGCTCGATTCGTGGCAAAATCCGCTCAACACGCCCTCCCCTTTTACAAACTCCTCCGTAAAGAGGCAACTTTCGAGTGGACAGTGGAGTACGAGCTAGCACTATCCCACCTGAAAAAGGCACTAAGTGAACCTCCAGTCTTATCCAGACCAGAAGAGGGGGAGACACTGTACCTCTACCTTGCGGTCGCAAACGAAGCGGTAAGCGTAGCACTCGTGCGCGACCTACCCGAAGGACAAAAACCTGTATATTTCACAAGCAAAGCACTTCACGGCCCAGAAATGCGATACCTTCAGATAGAAAAGGTTGCTTTGTCCCTCCTTCTCGCAGCTAGAAGGCTACGCCATTACTTTCTGGCTCACACCATCATCGTAAGGACCGATCAACCCATAAGACAGTTGCTCGGTCGACCGGACATGGCCGGCCGAATGTTAAAATGGTCACTAGAACTATCTGAGTTCGATATCAAGTTTGAAGGAAGACATGCTCTCAAAGCTCAAGCGTTGGCCGACTTCGTGGCTGAACTTACATTCACCGAGCAAGACCCGAAAGTTTCGTCCAGATGGGTTATTTTTGTGGACGGGGCATCTGGCCCGGCGGGCAGCGGAGCTAGCATCATTTTGGAAAACGAAGAGGGGAAAATCATTGAAGTGTCCCTGACCTTATCTTTCCCCACTTCTAACAACCAAGCAGAGTATGAAGCTTTCCTAGCGGGCATACGGCTCGCAACCGATCTGGAAGCAGAAGAGATCACAATCTGCACGGATTCTCAGTTGGTCGCGAACCAGGTCCGAGGAGATTTCCAGGCCAAAAACGATAACATGGCCGAATATTTAGCCCTCGTTAAAGGCGAACTGAAACGGTTCAAGAGTGTGGAAGTCAAACACGTTCCTTGGGAAAACAATGCCCGCGCAGATATCCTGTCCAAACTAGCGAGCACTAAAAAGAAAGGAAACAACAAGTCCGTCGTACAGAAATTGCTTTACCGACCAAGTATCGGACACTCGTCAACCAGCGTAGACATTAACGTTGTGGGCGACACGGGCTGCTGGATGACCCTAGTGTTCAACTATCTAACCAAAGGAGAGTTACCAACCGACCCAAAAGAGGCCGGTACTATACGACGAAGGGCATGCTCATATTCTTTAGTAGGTGGACGTATGTATCGTCGAGGATTCTCCACACCCCTCCTCAGGTGTGTAGAGGAGGAAAACATTCCACACGTACTAAGGGAATTCCACGAAGGAATCAATGCACAGCATCCTGGAGGACGTTCATTGGCTCGAAAAATCCTAAGGGCAAGATACTACTGGCCCACCCTCCAACACGATGCAAAAGAGCATTTGAAGAGGTGCGACAAATGCCAACGACATGGAGACGTGCACGCAGCACCTCCATCCGAGATAAAATCATTATCGTCACCCTGGCCTTTCGCGTGGTGGGGAATGGATATTTTAGGACCATTCGTCGTCGGGTCTGGTCAGAATAAATACCTAATTATAGGTGTCGACTATTTCACCAAGTGGATAGAAGCTGAGGCCCTAGCCAAAATCACTGCGCTCAACATACTTCGTTTCTTCAAAAGAAACATCCTCGCCCGATTCGGGGTGCCCTTCGCCATCGTGACCGACAATGGCACTCAATTCACAGACAAACACTTCAAAGAGTTCGTTGCATCAATGGGGACGAAACAACATTTCGCTTCAGTCGAGCATCCTCAAACTAACGGGCAGGCAGAGGCCGCGAACAGGGTAATCCTAAGAGGTTTGAAACGAAGATTGGACGAGCATAAGAAACACTGGTTCGAGGAGTTACATAGCGTACTATGGGCATATAGGACCACACCCCACTCAACAACCGGAGAATCCCCATTTCTATTAGCATATGGGACCGAAGCGGTGATCCCTATAGAAATGCATATCCGATCGATACGCACGGAATCCCCCATGGAACAAGATGCCAATTCTGAAGCTATAAGAGACGAGCTCGACATGGTTGAAGAAGTTCGGTCGGAGGCCGCTCTTCGAGAATTCACTCTCAAACAGAAAATAGCCGCTCGGTATGATTCTAAGGTCATAAGGCGGACGTTCGAGGTAGGCAGCCTTGTCCTTAGAAGAAATCATAGAGACCCCCGCGAGGGAAAACTAACGCCCAATTGGGAAGGCCTGTATCGTGTTCGAGCAAAAACCGAAAACGGAGCTTATTATTTGGAAAATCTACACGGGGAAGAGCTCGCTCGGCCTTGGAATGCCGAAAAACTCAAACAATACTATAGCTAAATCAGTCACCTTACCCAACCCCCAAGCAAGGAGAAAGGGAGACTGACGGAAAACTGCGTGCCTAGGTACGAGCACGACAGCCCAAATATAACAAAGTCAAGCAAGATCTCTTTTCAAGCAAAAGAGAAGCTTGCCGCACGAATGGATACTCAAACGAGTCCGACGTCTCCTAAGTACCACGACCAGGTAGAACCCCAGCTCACGATGGGACGTTCACGCCATGGAGCCCGGTCCATTATCTTGGCTCGGGCACCGATCGGGAGTAAGACTCTCAAATACTGATTGGTCCCCCTAACCAACGGATCATCCACACTTCCCCGTATCCATTCAATTATTTCTAATTAATGCAAAGACGCACACCAAACACTTAGTAAAAATAACAAGTAAACTATGTCCTCCGACGGACGCATTATTACGAGCAAACAAAATATACAACTGACCGTCAAGGTCAAACACATGACATTAAAAGAAAGAAATGCGACACCGAAGGGCCGACTTGTTCGGAGTTACAAATAAAGGGGGCCACGCCCCCCAAAACAGAAAATGCATTATAAGTTACAAAGGCACGCATGCCATAAATTAATTATCCTCGCCCCCCGGGCGGCCTTCATCTTCACGAGCTTCCTCCTGGCCCAGCTGCGCTTCAGGTTGGTCAGGCTGAGCAGTCGACCCCAGCTGAGAGTCTGCCACCACCAAATCTGAGGGGACTACGATTCGGCCATCCACCACCTTGTAAAGATATTTCATGCGACCAACGTCCAAGGCTATGTCAGGGTGGAGAGCTTTCATCTGGTCCACCGCATTCTAGAAGCTAAGCTCAGTTGATGCGTTCAGATCTTCCATGTCTTGGTCGATCCGGGCAAGAAACTGAGCCCTCGTCACCACATGCTTGGTATCCTTATCCTCGTCCTCCTTGGGGCAAAAGGCATCCTTCAGTTTCTTGTTTTGCTCAAGCACCCTCTTCTTGTCGACCTCCAGTTTGGCGATGACCGCAGCTCGTTCGGTCGACTCTTTGGTAGCAACTTTAACCTCCTCAGTGGCCGCTGTAAGCTTAGCCTCAGAAGCAGCCAGCTGCTCCTTAAGCTTGCTGTTCTCCCGCTCCAGAACAGGAGCCCCTTCGGCCGTCAGCCAGGCCATTGTCAAGACCCGCATGACTGCGCTCACGTCCTGAGCCAGAGAAAGCCGCCGAGCAGGACGGTCCATCCCCTCCAAAAACAGAGAGTCCGCACGATCCACCTCCATGCTGGTCCCTTCAAAGAAATTGCGAACCACAAAACATGGGGGTATCCCGTGCTTTGGCTTTGGAGGAGCGTTGGCCATTAAATCCACATTGGCCGCCGATTTGTGTTTCTTCATTAAAGAGCCAGTCGATGCGCCCGGCAAACCCTGGACCAAAGGGCCTGACCCCGAACCACTCACCTCGGTCAGCTTGGTCTGCACGACCCTTGATCGTTTCCTTTGCTGCTGAACCAAACGCTCGTGGATTTTATCCGAAGGATTCGTCAAGGAACCTGAAAAAAGAATAAGATCAAATTAGTCACAAGCAACATAATTAAACCAAGAATTTAACGAGCGCAGATAAATGGATACCAAAGAAGTTGGACACTTCATGCCCGTTACGACAGGCTAGCAACTCAGTAACGTTAATCAAGGGACGCTCCAAAGCTTCCCCCCCATCTTGATCTACCATAACCTTCCCATCTCCGTCCAATAGAGGGGTCGGAGTAAAGGAGGCTATTAATTTTCTGAAGGCCTCGAAACTGGCCGCATCGTCATCACTCAATGTGTCCCCCACTTGAACGAAATCCCCCACAGGTTTTTCATAGTGAGCATGACTCCAAGAAAAGGGGAATAGCCACAGTCTCCTCGGAATCACCTGACCTTGGTCGTCGAGATTAGGCTCGTCATTCTCGTCAATATCTATTCTGAGAAAGCTCATAGCTCTCACGGCCGCCGCGCTCGCAGGCTTTATCAGGAAGTAGTCAGTTTTGAAAGCCCGGATGGATTCTGAATGGGCCTTAAAGATTTTGGTCCGCTGCTTGAAAGACACGAACCCCTTTCGGTCAGTTCCTCGCCCAACCTGGCGCTGTAGGGAGAAGAGGCGGAAGAAGAGGGGAAGAGTGGCACCAACGCCTAGATAGGCGCACGTCATCTCGAACGCCCTCAGAAATGCGTACGAGTTGGGGTGTAACTGGGAAGGAGCTACACAGAGATGCCCGAGCACGGCGTTCACAAAGTCGCTGAAAGGCAACGTCACCCCCAGGACTGAAGTTGCATATTCGTACATGGAGAACGCCCGACCTCGAAAATCTAAGAAGATACGGTCGTCGTCTCCCGGGCAGGTTACAACCCAATCAGCTGGATCCCCAACAACTGGCAGCGGCTCCGATCGAGGCCTCGAGAATGAGGACACCTTGTCCAGCAAATCTTCCATCACCCATTCTTCGGGCGAGACCCTCGTCTGGTCAGGGCACTGAGGCGAATCCGTCGACGGTCATGTAGTACTTATATCTGAACTTTCCGAGGAGCTCCCAGAGTCTGAAGGTATGGACGTAGACGACCCTGAATTTCCCGAGGACGTCTCCTCAGAAGGCACGTCCAGCGGATTCACGAGCGAGTTTTCACCTGAAAAGCAGAGGAAAGGCGTCAGTGAATTCGATTAAGAACATCAAATCCACCCTTCCACCGCTCGACAAGTGAAAGGGCGCGCATCAGCTCAGAAACTATGCCCCGAGCTGTAGCCCTGGCTGACCATCGCTCAGAGCAACGGCTGACGCCCAATATCATATATGACAAGGATCTAACCTAATATCCACCAAACCCAAGTCTAAGTCGACCAATATTTACATCGACCCTAAAGTTAGGGTTTGAAACCGACCAGCTACGGTGGCAGAAGTTTTGAGGTTTACCAATTCCAAATCTAAAATCTACCGGTAGAATCATCCTAAACTGCATGCATTTCTACAAAATCTAAGTTATAAACACCTAAAGAGAAGAAAAAGAACCGTACCTTGAGCTTGAGAAGACATTCTTGAAGAAAATGGGCTTCTGAAAGTGATGTTCGATAAGAAACGGCGGTGGTCGACGGCTGAGACAACGGCAGTTGAGCGAGCAGAATCTTGAGGAAGAAGATGAAACGAAAAGGTCAAAATGGGCCTTGAGAATCCTATTTATAGGAAGGGAAACACGTGCACACGCGCGTGACCCCTACATGCTAGCCCCTAGACTAGCCGTCAAATCATTAATAGGCGCGAATTTCCAGATATTCCAGCTTTTCGTTTCACATTCTTCTGCCGAGCAACGCATTGTCTGCCCGTTCTCAGAAGATCGACATCGTAGATCCCTGATCTTGACATTACACTTCGCCAAGCACAATATCACTCCTAAGTCACTACTCTACAGCACGAGCAATGACTTGGGGGGCTCCTGTTCTGGTCGGGCCCAATTCCTCCTATTGGGCCAAGAAGACTGATCCAATAACCCTGCTCGACGTCGAGCAGGATCATGAAAAGTGGTCCTCAGCCGACCACAAATAATCCGGTCACGATGAGGATCTCTAACGGCTAGTATTGACCGTTGCCTATCTTCACGGATCCCTCGATCCGCGCCTCACAGAACGAACCAATAATCTTCCAGCTGGTCCCTTATATAAACCCTCTCATTTGAGAGGGTCAGGTATTCAATTTTCTCTAACCCTGATACTTGTACTTTCCCACTCTTCCTCGATTACTTACTTTAGCATCGGAGTGCCTTGCAGGTACAACCCCTTTTCTCCTCAACGACCATATCCATCCGCTCTCGAAGCCAGCCGCATCGGATCCTGATCTCCAGGTACGATCAGTAACTATTAAGAACAAATATCCCTTACCGAGGATAGACGGCCTTTTGGATCAATTGAAAGGAGCCTGTGTGTTCTTGAAGATTGATCTAAGGTCGAGCTATCATCAGATTTGTGTAAAGAGTTCCAATGTACCAAAGACTGTGTTTAGAACCCGTTATGGTCATTATGAATTTCTAGTGATGCCTTTCGGTGTGACGAATGCTCCAGTTGTTTTGATGGATTACATGAACCGGATATTTCAAGCTTATTTGGATCAGTTTGTTGTAATCTTTATTGATGAAATTCTTATTTATTCTTGTACTCCACAAGAGCACGGAGAACATCTGAGGATTGTTCTATCGATATTGAAAGAGAAGCAACTTTTTTCTAAGTTTAGCAAGTGTGAGTTTTGGATGACAGAAGTTAAATTTCTTGGACATATTATATCTCAGGGAGGTGTATCATTGGATCCATCAAAGATTGAAGCCGTGATAAATTGGGAGAGACCGAGGAATGCTTCGGTAGTGAGAAGTTTCTAAGGTTTGACAGGTTACTACAGAAGGTTCATCAAAGGTTTTTCTCAGTTGGCGTTACCATTGCCTAATCTTATTAGAAAGGACTTCGCTTACGAATGGGGTTCTGGTTGCGAACAAAGTTTCTTGTATTTGAAAGAAAGACTGACAACTGCTCCGATTTTGATCATTCCCGATCCTAACAAGTCTTACGAAGTGTTTTGCGATGCTTCTACAAGGGGATTAGGAGGTGTTCTTATGCAGGAAGGCCAAGTTGTAGATTATGCTTCTATATAGTTGAAAGTCCATGAGAAGAATTATCTGATTCATGATTTGGAGTTAGCGGCCGTGGTGTTTACTCTAAGTTTGCGGCAACATTATCTGTATGGTGTGCGCTTGGAGATGTTCAACGACCACAAGAGTTTGAAGTATCTTTTTTACCAAAAGGAATTGAATATGATACAAAGAAGGTGGATGGAGTACTTGAAGGATTATGACCTAGAATTGAAGTATCATCCAGGAAAAGCAAACAAAGTGGCAGATGCTTTGAGCTGGAAAGTGATTCATGGTGTCGAGTTGATGGTGTTGGAATATGCATTATTGGAGAAGTTTCGAGATTTTAATCTTCAATTTGTATGGACTCCGAATGGTGTGATCATGAGAAATTTGAATATCAATTCTACCTTAAGGAACGAAATTCAACAAGTACAAGTTCAAGATGAGAAGTTGCAAAGTTCACTTTGAGATTTTGGAAAGTGTTCCAACAAGTTATGGGTACGAATTTATGTTTGAGAACTTCTAATCATCCTCAAACGGATGGTCAGACGGAGCGAACAATTCAAACGATGGAAGACATATTAAGAGCTTATGTGTTGGAAAGTAAAGGAAATTGGAAGGAGCTTTTATCTTTGATCGAGTTCTCCTATAATAACAGTTACCATGCGAGCATTGGTATGGCTCCGTATGAGGCTTTATATGGGAGAAAGTGTAGGATGCCCTTGTGTTGGTCGGAAGTGGGTGAAGATAGAATTTTGGTACCCGAAGTTATTCAAGAGACTACAGAAAATATTCAAATGATTCAAGAGAAAATTAAGCAAGACCAAGATCGTCAGAAGAGTTATGTTGACAATTGAAGGAGACCTTTGGAATTTGATGAAGGTGACCATGTTTATTTGAAGGTTACCCCGAGATTGAGATTAAAAGGATAGTTCAAGTCGCGCAAGTTAAGCCCGAGATACGTAGGACCATATCAGATCTTGGAAATGATTGGTGAAGTTGCTTACAGATTAGCCTTACCACCCTCTCTGTCTGAAACACATGATGTTTTTCACATATCTCAACTTTGTAGGTTTGTCCCTGATCCTCTTCAGCCTATTCTTCCGGATTCTATCGAGATTGAAGCGGACTTGACTTTGAACCCCAACCGAGTCGTATTGTTGGAAGAGAGACCAAAGTGTTAAGAAACAAAGAGATTCCACTTGTTAAGGTGCAATTGGATGTGACGCATCTAGGAGATTCTACGTGGGAGCTGTAATCAGAGATGCGGGAGTTGTATCCTCACCTGTTCAGGTAATCTTTAAATTTTATGACGAATTTATATTGGGGGGGGGGATGTAATACCCCGTAAATTATTTAATGCTCTGAATGATATTAATTGATATCAATAGGATTCTAGATTTTCTCTAAAATGTTTTAACAAAAATAATTAGAGCAATCAGGGAAATAAATTTATATTAACTAATATTATCTAACTCAGAGGTTTTTATTTATTGATAATTAAGAGACATTTTTGGATACCCTCTATTTGGACCCGTTGGGAGCAATTTCTACTTTCCTGTATTAGACCTAAGTCTTGTTTCTATATGTTATGAAACATAGAAACATAAGAAGGGAAAGAAGAGAAAAAGGGGAAATAAGAAAATCTTGAAGAAGAAGAAGAAAAAGCTCTTGATTCTTGAAGATTCTACCATCCATTCATCTCAATCTTCTCAATCATCTTGGTAGAGGCGGGTTTTAGTTAGAAACTTTCATTTTCTAGAGTTTTGTAGAATTTTTAAGGTTAGGGCAGAATGATGGAAAAATCGTAGAATCGGGAGTTTGAACGGTTAAATATTGATTAAAATGCATGAGTATGTTGACTATAGGTGTAGGAACCTTGTTGTTGATTGTTTTGGTATTTGATTATGTTTTGGTTGAGTTTTGGAAAAGTTGTGTATGGCAAAAACGTGCATTTTCAGCCACTGGTTGTTGGTTAACCGGTTAATCTAGGGTGTTAACCGGTTAACGAAACTGAGATATGCTACTGGATTCCGTGAACTGAGGTGGTTAACCGGTTAACCCAGGGCATTAACCGGTTAACACTGTAAGTGTGGGGAAAAATATTAATTTGTTCCATCTTTAAAAATTCATAACTTTTTCCTCGCTTATCCGATTTATGTGTTCTTTATACCGATTGAAATCTAAAAATATGTTCTATCTAATGAGACCAAAAAAATATTATTTTGAGCCGACTTTTACCCGACTTTTCTAATTAACAGTAATTTATGTTAGTTAGGAAAAGTGTGAGCTATTGGGAATAAAAAGGTATAATTTGTGAGATGCTTAAGATTACCCTAGGTCGATGCAAAGTCGTTGGTAAGGCGGGCGATGACTTGTGGTGGGTATTACATTGAGTCCCACAGGAAGTCCTACCGAGGTTTAGGCTTGTAGTGGGTATTACATTGAGTCCTACGGGAAGTCCTACCTGTTAGAAGATGAAGTGGATCTAGAAGGGGGATTGAATAGATCCCTTTTTAAAATTTTAACTTTTCAAAAATATTTGAAAAATGTCATCGGTGATCGGATATGTGTTGAGGAACCGAATGGGAAGTAAAGAATAATAAGACGATTAATACTTTGAAACCAAATCACTTAAATTCATCTTATTTGATAACCCACTTCCAACAATGAATTAATAGAGAAGAAATAAGCTCAAGAAAAATGAATGTGTGTGGTTTGACTTTTTCATAAACACTTTGTGTGCAATCACATAGTGTTATTTTTATGTTGAACTTAGTGCAGAAGTTTCACAATAATGCTGTAAAAAATTGATAGCAATTTCTCAAATAGATAGTGTGCACCAATTCAACCTAACCAGAATTTTTCAAACTACACGCAATCAAATTATCCAGAAAATATAAGAATGAAGCAATAAAGGAACACGAAAGATTTGTATAGGCAGTTCCTTCACCATCCTCGCTAGAAGTACTCTGCCCCCAATTCTCAACCGAATTGGGCAATTTCATTAATATTGCAATTGTTTTTACAAGAAGAAAATTAAACCAACAAACCAATCCGAGTTGCGAATGTTGCACACACTTCTTCTTGTCCCTTGATCTGAGAAGAACCAAGTCCTTCACACGTGTCGAGAAACCTCTGGTTAACTTCTCCCTTATTGCAAGGATATACAATCCT